>CM072770.1:94331849-95581849 GCA_036936925.1 Cenchrus fungigraminus
CTAAGCGGCTCTTCTGGTGGAGGGTACAATTGTACATCTTTCTGATTCCTGGGATCTAGCGCAGGAAAGTCCAAAGGGCGGGGTAGGCGACGGCCCGCGGTTGACCCAACCCATGTGCTACAGGAAGGTGGTGAGCTTGACCCACCCCGTGTGCAGCAGGAAGGCGCCAAGCTAGACCCACCTCGTTTGCGGCAGGAAGGCACCGAGGTTGACCCACACCGTGTGCGGCATGTAGTGGCAGAGGAAGAGTCCCGTGCCGCAGGCCTGCACCTTTGCCTCGTCTGAGGACCAGACGTGCCTGCAGAAGTCGACTGCGACTTTCGCTGTCGCTTCGCAGGAAGAGGATCAAGCACCTTTCCATCTCTCTTGCCACCATCTCGGCCCATCTGCAATAAACTAATTGAATTAGTGTCATTCCAAGAATTCAGCGGCAGATTGTGGTATCCGCTGGGGCCTGGAGGCGAACGCATACCTCAGATTTCGGCGACGGATTGAGGTATATGCTGGAGGCTGCTGTAGGCGGTGGCGGCAGTGGCGGAACCCTACGAAGTGTGGACCTTCATGTGCCCACATATTTTTGTGAATTTTTTCTATGCAAAAGGGATGCTAATGCAAAAGCATATGAATGCCATATTTTTTTGTATTTTATTTTTGTGCCGCCACGGTAAGGAGTACTTACATGGGGCTTTAGGAAACCGATGCAAATGCAACAAAAATTTTTTTTGAGATCTTTTCTAATGCAGGTATAGGAAAGTAGATATGCTAAAGAAAATATGCTAATTAAAAAATGCTATGCAGAAAATAAATAAATAAATATGCAGATAAATACCGAGTTACCTCTCGGCGAGAGTTTCGAGTACTTATTCCCATGGCGTGCTGACACCTCGTCGGAATGTTGTGTCTGGTATGGTACCTTCAATGATCTCGATGAGTGGTGTAGATGAAGTAGCAGATGAAGGAGTTGATTGTTCGGTTGGTGACGCGGGTCGCGGTATGGTCTCCGAAGGTGTGCTTTCGTCGTCCTCTTTGGTGGGTGTTTCTTCTTAATTCCTCCAAATTTGTTTCTTCGGGGGAGACCTCTCTGGAGTGGTAGGTCCAGAGTTATTAGCTGGTAGGAGCTGAGCGGATTTTTCTTCAATCACTTCTTCGATGTTCTTAATGTCCATCAACTTCATGTTCGACTTGTGTTGCAATTTCTGAAGGCGTCTCCGCGTCTGTTCTTCTTGGGCTGCCCAAAGTCAGAATAGCTATTAAAGTAGCAGCATACCTTCTCAATTCTGAACTGGAAGTGGATCTCGCCCGTCCTGATGTAGATGATCGCTCTGGTGGTGTTCAGGAATGGTCTCCCAAGTACTATGGGAGGATCTTGCTATTCAGCTCTCATGTCCATGACTACAAAGTCAGTTAGGACATAGTGATCTTTTATCTTGACGGGTACATCTCGCACAATTCCGTCTGGGAGTCGGTGTGGTTGTTCTGCCATCTGCAGCGTTATGTAGGTGGAATACAAAGGTAGGTCAACGTATATTAATTCATAAGTTGATGCCCAATCCCATGTCGTAGACAGCTCGCTGGAAGTTCCATTGATTGATAGATCAGTGGATTGATGGCATTCCAGGGTCGTCGAGCTTTGGTAGCAGTGGTGAAGGGAGAAGGTTCTTGTGTTCTGATCTGATCGGGTTGATCATCCAGACTCCCTCCACGTGTGGTTGAGATTGATTATTCTTTTTGTTCCTCCTTCTGTTTCTCCTCTTCTCAATAGCTGGATTGTATTCTTCAGGGTAAGGATATTGGGGTGGTGCAGGAGCTCTTAGGACCTTGTTCTTGAAACTGAATTTTCCCCTCTTCCCGTTGATGTTGACGACGATCTCCGCAGTGACTGCGTATATAATGGCTTTGACTGTGGCAAGGAAAGGACATCCCAATATGATCGAGGCGTTCTCACTTCCTCCAGTCTCGACAACAACGAAGTCGGTAGCTACGTAGGAGCTTCCTACCCTCAGACATATGTCGTCTAGGATGCCCTCAGGGTAGCACAATAACTGGTCTGCAAGCTGCAAGCACATGGTTGTGTACAATAAAGGTGAACCATGAATTTTCTCATATATTACCCTAGGCATTATGTTGACGCTAGACCCAAAGTCACAAAGCGTATTCTCGAAAGTGTAGGCACCAATGTTGATGGTGATGACGGGCCTCCCTAGATCTCCTTTCTTGGCGGGCATGTCCTAGTCAGTCCACCTTGGGCCTTCTGCTGTCTTCTTGGAGTAGAGACCTGTATTATAGATATCGACAAGGTTTGCAGATTCCAATTTTTCTAGATGGCCCGGAATCTTAGCTGGGTTAGTTGTAGGGACAGATGATGCTAGCTGAGATATCTGAGATTCTATCATTTTATTAAAGCTATGCTGGTTCTTAATGGCAGAAAAAACTTTCCATTTTATTACTAATAGTTTCTAACATTTTATCATTGGAAGCTAACTTCTTAGACAGATTATCCATAAGTTGTTGACACCGATTTTGGCATATGTCAAGACTGAAGTCAAAACGACCAGGCAGTAGTAGTAAATCAGCCAGGCAGTAGTAAATTGGCCGGGCAGCAAGCTGAGGTGATGTTAGTACATGATGCATAATGCAAAGTAAGTACAAGAAAAGACACACGTAAAGGCAAAGGTGATTAAAATATAAAAGAAAGGAAGAGATGACGTGAGCAGGTGAAGGCAAAATAAAGATGAGAACAATCGGCAATACAGAACAATCGGCAAGGAGGCGAAATCGGCCATTGGGTGCATCGGCCAGTCTTGCATCGGCAAGAACAAATTGGCAAAGAACCAAGCAGAAGGAAAGTATATTAAATTAAGAAGATCAGGGAAAAGAAGGCCTGTGTGTGGAAGAGAAGTTGATTAAAATAATAAAAGAATACGCAGGCCATCGCGTATACGGCAAGTTGGGCACGAAAGCTTCACGAGAAGGATTCTGCGGACCGGAAGGCAGAGTCTATGTATTTTAGTATTTACTTTTGTTAGATATTAATTAAAATAGTCAAGTCATAGTTGGTTTAGGTTTGAAATTGCTCCCTATGCGTAAGTTGCACACAAGGCCTTAGGTCCGGCAGCCCTATAAATATAAAGGGTTCGCAGTCATTGTAATTTATCACACGATCAATATCAAAAACACCTCCGGGCAAACACTTTTACCAATTCTTGCATCTACTTTATTGCATCTACTTTTCGGAGACTTCGCCTTCGTACCTTTTCTTTTTTCACGAGTTCTCGCAAACTCGCCGGATGCATCGCTTCAATCTCTGGCTTGCTGGTGAGTTCCGTTTTACCGAGTAATATCTAGGCTTTAACCTCCGGGCGTATCACTGTGGTTTCGTCTAGATTTATTCACCATTATCGATATCAGCTAGATTAGCAAGTTTTATCTTAATTCTTGTTGCTTTAGGTTTTATCACAATTATCCAGCTTGAGACTGTTTCCTGTGGGCTTTATCACATTATTATTATTATTATTATTATTATTATTATTATTATTATTATTATTATTATCATCATCATATAGCCGGCTAGATTTGTTTCAAATGTTGCTCATGTAGCTCTGTTTAAGTTGCCTCTGGTAGCTTACGCTCTGCCAACGTCATCATATCGGCTAATCTAACCGATCTGTTCTGCCCCGAATCAGCTACATAGCTGTTACAATTTTATCAAAAGACACATCGGCTCTCTCGTTGATTTTCCATTGTCAATCAACAGGTCAGATTCGCTTGCACGCCTCGTAATAGACTGGGGAGTCACGTGTGTCGCGCGCGGGGATGACGTCCTATTTTCGCGTCAACATAAGTCTACCCTGGTTTTGGAATAACTCCCTTAAAGGCGGGAAATTATTATAAGAGTTATTACCTTGATAATTACCTGAATAGTTACCTGGGTAGTTGGGCTTCTGCTGGGTCCATCCTTGATTCTGCGGGGGATGATATTGGTTGTTGTTGATGTAGTTCACGTCCTCCTCCAGCTCGGGACATTGGCTGCCCGAGTGTCCAGTGTTTCCACACTCTTCACAGGTCATGCGAGAATCAAAGAGTTGCATGACTTCCTTCTTCTCAGGGGCTTTGTCTTCAAGCCTCTTCATTATTAAGTCCATCTTGGCAGACAGCATGTCTACCTCCTTGAGCTGGTGCATTCCTCTTTCTTTCTTGCTGGGTTGACATTCCTCGTTCCAAGCTTGATTGGACGCCATCTTTTCCACAAGGTTAGTGGCTTGGGTAAGTGTAAGGGATATGAAAGCACCTCCAGCTGCATCATCCGTCGTCTCACGGGTGTTGTTGGTGATCCCGTGATAGAAGGGCTGCTTGAGCAACCAGTTCCCCGTTCTGTTGTGCGGGCATTCTGAAATGCAGTCTTGGAAGCGCTCCCACGCTTCAGGAACAGATTCATCGTGTTGCTGCTGGAAACTTGAGATTTCCCCCCGTAAGGCATTGGTTTTGCCTATGGGGAAGAACTTTGCCAGAAAGGCAGTAGAACACAGTGCCCAAGTTGTGATTTTGTCTTTGTTAGAGTAGAACCATTGTTTCGCTCGTCCCAAGAGTGAGAATGGGAACAAGCGAAGTAGGATTGCATCACCTAGCACATCTTTGATCGTGAAGGTGCCACATATCTCCAAGAAGTGTTGGAGTTGTGCATTGGCATCTTCATGAGCTTTTCCACAAAACTGGCTAGCTTGTACCATGTTCATCAGTGCAGGCTTGAGCTCAAAAGCTCTGTCTCCCACATCGACAGCCGGCCTAGTATGGATGTTGGCCGTGGTCGGTGTAGAGTACTCGCGGAGGGTCTTGTTCACCATTACTTCGAACATGGGTGTTAAGCTTCGCACAATGGTTGAATCTTCCAAGGCAAAAGTCGTGGACTTAGGCTTGAGCTTTGACCTTGCCTTTCTTAAGATTTGTTCTGGATCTGACACGAAGTTGTCTGGAAGATTCTTATTCATACATCACCCTGAAATCAAATAAAAAAAAGTGGAAAGAACAAGGGTAAGCCTGTTTAAGCAATGATAATTTGGGTTCTTGATACATTACATGTGAGAGATGCATGCATGCTATTACTATATTTATGTTTTTGGGCTTTAGACTATCTTTCCCCAGCAACGGCACCAAAAATGCTTGTTGACATTTCAGAGCGCATCTTTTAAGAGTGGAATAAATTCCAACCCTGAAGACGGCGCCAGAGAATGCTAGTACTATCAGTATATCGGATGTTGCTCGAATATCATTACCATGGGTGGAGTTAATCTCACCCACGTTATGGTCAAAGATAAATCCACTACATGTCATAGCACTACTCGATCTAGGTTGTCATCCCTGACAGTAATGCTACTAAAATGCATGGATTGGTACTCATACTAATGGCTTGGATCTCTTGATAAGAAAATATATATATGGATATCCGCAAGCGCACATATTGATGCGCCAAGGGGTCCCAATCTTCACGACGTAGGATAATCACTAGATAACTAGCTTCAAAGAAGCCAAGCTAACTTGCTGCAAGCAGCGATAACTAGTGCAACCTGACGAATAAAACTCAAAGCCAACCACCGTCTTTAACCGGCAACCTGAATCGAGGATTCGCCCAACCACACTCTCAAGGAACCAACCAACACATCCTACAATCAATCGTGGAAGCCTGGAAGGGAGTAGGAGCACCAATTGGGAGCGGATGAAGCCACCGCTGTTGTATTCCCGCGAAGGAGATCACAAGAGCAAAGGGGGTAGAGATTTCTCTCAAGGGTTTGCTTGCACACAGCTAAACAAAGGGGTTGTGTATTTCAATTATCAAAATCTTACGTTTGCTATGAAGCAAAGGGGTATTTATACAAGGAGCAGACCTCCTGGATAGGTGAAAACACGAAACAAAAACGAAAAGACAGCCTATGTGAAAAGGCCTCCACGCTACTGATGTGTTTCCGTGTGACTGTTGGTCTTCTGCGCAGTCTTCAGTGTTTTGACAATAACTCCATCTTGGAAACTCCAAATGAAGTGCCGTTGGATGCGTTGGAAAGCTAACTTGATGCACTTTCACACTACATGCAGCATGTACCACGAAATGTTGTAGAATGGTACAGTTTTGCACGGGAACTTGGACGTTAGGCTGACTGTTGACACTCTGACCAGTCTGCACTAAAAGCACTCGGCTGCCTCACTGGAATGTCAAAAGCACTTGGCACCAGTGGCATTAGAATCTAGACGTCAAGATCTTTCCAACATGTACTCATGGACCTCCATAGCTTCTGTGAATCAAAAGATATGACTAGTTCTTCTTGTCAGTTCTATCAGGCTGAACTGATTCGACGTGGTGCATCTCTCTGGTTCACTCTTGGTGTATTCTTGTCATCTTCTTTGGTGAACCTCTGGTTGTAGTTTCTTAGCTCGGCTACATGTTATTGGCCCATCAAAAACATGGGTTGGTGCAAGCTTGTTTGACGATTGTTCCATGTTGCTTGATGTAGTCGGCATACTCGATGGTGTGATCGGCGTAGTCATATCACATATAAGAAATACCATTGTAGCATTTTAACCAAGAGGAAACCAGGTATTGTTTTTATATTCTACCTCAGGGAAAGAAGTCTTTTATCTTTAATAACAAGCATATGCATATCTCTCAGTGGTGTAATGTAAATTGCCAAATATATCAATTTACTATAAACAGGTGCAAGTCACATAAAGATAATAATAATGATAACATTGATCAAGTCATAATCATGGTGAACCACTAGAATGTCCCAATATAGGCAAAGGAGCCTATTCCTATAGTCTACTCCCTCTGTCCATGAAAGTTTGCAATTCTAGCTATTTGCACACAAATCAAGAAGAATGTGAAATGATGCATATGCCCCTGCTCTAGGCAATTAAATATGACTTGTATAAGCTGATGAGTAGAGTAGATGATTCTAGCGAACACCACCTCCAAGCGAGCCTGTGTCTCTGGAAGAGTCTGGTGCTGATTTTTTAATGATGTTGGTCCCACATTAGCTATTGTATACACCTAGACTTGCTTCCTTTCATGGACAAAATTCAAATGCTATAGTTGAATTAGTTCATAGACGGAGGGAGTAGTTAGTAAGGATACTCCTTAGTAACTCTAAACTACGGGTCAATGCATACTATGATTAGCGCAATACATCTAACAATCATGGCGGAAAAGCTATCATACCTATGCATGGGGAAGACTTACTACGGAAGATCAAGAGCGAAACCTGACATAACCGCAGAAGCTGAGCTTCCACTAGTCCTAGATACGGGGGATGGACTACAAAGGACTCAGTGGTGCTGTCACCACCACGATCTACCACACGACCCAGCATGTAGGGTGCACTCGCAGGTAAATACAGTATAAGAACGACTCTTACACCATCTCTACCACTCTCCAATGTTAACAAAAGATCTAGATGAGTGCTATACGAATCCATGCATGAATATAAGAACAGATCTGCTATGCTAGACATGTAATCATAATAAACACTAAACCACATAATGTCGAATATAAGCAATGATATGGATCAAATGTCTTTATAACAATTGTGGAAGAACTTACAATGAAGAACTTACAAGAGCGAAGCTAGATCAGTATCTCGACCAGCTTCTAGATGATCGGGAGCCAAGTAGACACCTTGCCTCCAACTAGATCTAGACTAGTTAGCTACTTGCGCTATATGGTGTTTCTAGGGTGTAGGATCTTGACTTGATGACTTGATCTAAAGACGCGATGTATGGGATTCAATTCTCTCCTCTGACCTAGGGGGTCTGGGGTCTGCTTATATAGTCCGAAGGAGGTGTCACGTCACCGTAGGATCAAACCGACCTCAATATACAGTTTAGATTGCTTCTCATAGGCGGTGGAGGAAGGTTCCAGAAGTAGAGCAGAGGTGGTGATGGTGGGGGGCCGACCGGTCCCACCACAGGGCCGCTCGGCATGGGGTGGGCTCCACTCGGGCACCGCCTTCACGTGGTGTCTTCTTGCCCCTTCTAGATGCTTCTTTCTTGTATGCCAAGTCACGATGGGTTCGGTAGTGTTCCGGAGCCTTCTAGACTTGTTCCTTTTCCTGTTTTTCTGATTAGTCCCTGCAAGACATAGAATTCTCCAAAACTCCAGGAAAACTATTAGTGACACCCTATTCTACGTTGGTATTATCGTTCATGCCCTTTTCTTACGTTTGGTTGACTTATAAATATATAAGATAAAATGTGTCAACAAACTCCCCCAAGATTACCCTTTGCTAGTCCCTAGCAAAGCTATGCTATAGTAGGATCAGGAGTTGCTACTATGCTTTCATGCCTCAGAAGTACTGTTGTTTTCAAAATAAATTCTCCTCTCAACAAGATTGCTCTCTCTTACCCTTAACCATGGTGCGCAGCCTTTTCATAAATCTTAAGCAATTAAAAGACAGAACAATCAAGTCAAGCACTATGTTTCAAGTTCTTTGATCAACTATCATCCTAGGGTTTTGCAATATTTTCAAATAAAACTCAGAGATCCTGTGTATGACCCTCTCAAGCAAATGGTATAAGTAGTGGAGTCACACGTGGTAAAATATGTATGGTAGGATGATAGTGGTGGATGGATGAGGGTGAAAGGTGGTAAGCCTTTAGCCTTTTTCTAGTATCTTTTCTTTTTCTCTTCTCAAGATCTTGGACTATATCTCTCTTTCTAAAAACCTTTAAGATCTGGGCCATCCATTGTTGGAGAGGTGGGCTCTACTCGCACCTGACATTTGTCCATTTTTCTCTCTCCTTAGAGATGTGGGCCCTGCTCGCCCTCGAACTTGTGTTCATTATTCATCTCTAAATTTATTCAGGGAGGTAGGCCCTTCTCACCTAGTATGACACTTGTCCTTTTCTCTCCCTCTCTCGTCTCACTTTTTCCTTCTCTCTTTCTCTTTTTTTCGAATGTAGCCCCAAAATCTTTTTTTTGACAAAAAACATTGAGAGAGACATATCCAAGACTTGCATGAGTTATTTTTGTAAAATGGCTTGTGGCTTGATGGAGTATGTAGGATGCGTACTTCCGAGTCAGAAGCAGCATATTTGGTGGAGTGGGATGATCTTGATGTGTATGACAAGCTCTCAAGGGTCATAGGTACAGGAACTCATCATGTAAACCTTTTTATGATTTTCAAAAAGTAAAACCAGGAATCAAGTATCTATAGGAATATGATAAACAGCAGCTCAACTTTTCATGCATCTTTATCCTTCAATGCCTAGACTTAGATTAAGCATATGCTTCCCACAGGTTTTGGGTTCAGAGCAAAATAAGCATTTAAAGCTTTAGGAGAATCTAAGTCTGGAAACTAAATACTTTAAGAGGAATTATGGCAGAGAAACTATTCATCAGCTCCCAGCATATATCATCAAGATCATTATTTAAAACAAAAGAAGCCAACTAGCAGACTCTAGCATTTATTCAGACTCTAACACACTAAGACTTTTAATTAAGACTCATTATCTTAAGCAAACATATGTATAAAAAACTAAATATTTAAAAGTGGTGATACTCATTGTGATAACTGGGGGTGCTCTCCCCCAAGCTGGATCTTGAAGTAGTCCTTGATTTGTCCTAAGAACTTGTTCATCTTCGGGTTCTTAAATGTTCTCCCTACAAATATTAATTTCGCATATACCCAAAGGAACAAATTCTAGGATTATGTTGTGAGCCTTCATGTGCTCACTTCTTTTTAGTTTTTTTCTGAAAAGTGTGGACCTTCATGTGCCCACATATTTTTGTGTATTTTTTTCTATGCAAAAGGGATGCTAATGCAAAAAAATATGAATGCCATATTTTTTTGTATTTTATTTTTGTGCCGCCACGGTAAGGAGTACTTACATGGGGCTTTAGGAAACCGATGCAAATGCAACAAAATTTTTTTTTGAGATCTTTTCTAATGCAGGTATAGGAAAGTAGATATGCTAAAGAAAATATGCTAATTAAAAAATGCTGTGTGGAAAATAAATAAATAAATGTGCAGATAAATACCGAGTTACCTCTCGGCGAGAGTTTCGAGTACTTATTCCCATGGCGTGCTACACCTCGTCGGAATGTTGTGTCTGGTATGGTACATTCAATGATCTCGACGAGTGGTGTAGATGAAGGAGTTGATTGTTCGGTTGGTGACGCGGATAGCGGTATGGTCTCCGAAGGTGTGCTTTCGTCGTCCTCTTTGGTAGGTGTTTCTTCTTTCTTCCTCCAAACTTGTTTCTTTGGGGGAGACCTCTCTGGAGTGGTAGGTCCAGAGTTCTGGGCTGGTAGGAGCTGAGCGGATTTCTCTTTAATCTCTTCTTCAATGTTCTTAATGTCCACCCACTTCGTGTTTGACTTGTGTTGCAATTTCTGAAGGCATCTCCGCGTCTTGTTCTTCTTGGGCTGCCCAAAGTCAGAATAGCTATTAAAGTAGCAGCGTACCTTCTCTGTTCTGAACTGGAAGTGGATCTCGCCCGTCCTGATGTAGATGATCGCTCTGGTGGTGTTCAGGAACGGTCTCCCAAGTACTATGGGAGGATCTTGCTCTTCAGCTCCCGTGTCCATGACTATAAAGTTAGTTAGGACATAGTGATCTTTTATCTTGACGGGTATGTCTCGCGCAATTCCTTCTGATAGTCGGTGTGGTTCCGCCATCTGCAGCGCTATGTAGGTGGAATACAAAGGCAGGTCACTGTATATTAATTCATAAGTTACCTTTGACATTAAGTTGATGCCCGATCCCGTGTCGCAGACATCTCGCTGGAAGTTCCATTGATTGATGGAACCGTGGATTGATGGCATTCCAGGGTCGTCGAGCTTCGGCAGCAGTGGTGAAGGGAGAAGGTTCTCGTGTTTTGATCTGATCAGGTTGATCATCCAGACTCCCTCCACGTGTGGTTGAGGTTGATTATTCTTTTTGTTCCTCCTTCTGTTTCTCCTCTTCTTCTCAATAGCTGGCTTGTATTCTTGAGGGTAAGGATATTGGGGGTGTGCAGGAGCTCTTAGGACCTTATTCTTGAAACTAAATTTTTCCCTCTTCCCGTTGATGTTGAAGACGATCTTCACAGTGTTTGCGTATATGATGGCTTTGACTGTGGCAAGGAAAGGACATCCCAATATGATCGGGGCATTCTCACTTCCTCCAGTCTCGACAACAACGAAGTCGGTAGCTACGTAGGAGCTTCCTACCCTCAGACATATGTCGTCTAGGATGCCCTCAGGGTAGCACAGTGACTGATCTGCAAACTGCAAGCACATGGTTGTGTACAATAAAGGTGAACCATGAATTTTCTCACATATTACCCTAGGCATATGTTGACGCTAGACCCAAAGTCACAAAGCGTATTCTCGAAAGTGTAGGCATCAATGTTGATGGTGATGACGGGCCACCCTAGATCTCCTTTCTTGGCGGGTATGTCCCAGTTAGTCCACCTTGGGCCTTCTACTGTCTTCTTGGAGTTGAGACCTGCATTATAGATATCGATAAGGTTTGCAGATTCTAATTCTTCCGATTGGCCCAGAATCTTACCTGGGTTAGTTGTAGGGACAGATGATGCCAACTGAGATATCTGAGATTCTATCATTTTATTAAAGCTATGCTGGTTCTTAATGGTGGAAAAAACTTTCCATTTTATTACTAATAGTTTCTAACATTTTATCATTGGAAACTAACTTCTTAGACAGATTATCCATAAGTTGTTGACACCGATTTTGGCATGTGTCAAGACTGAAGTCAAAACGACCAAGCAGTAGTAGTAAATCGGCCAGGCAGTAGTAAATCGGCCGGGCAGCAAGCTGAGATGATGTTAGTACATGATGCTTAATGCAAAGTAAGTACAAGAAAAGACACACGTAAAGGCAAAGGTGATTAAAATATAAAAGAAAGGAAGAGATGACGTGAGGAGGTGAAGGCAAAATAAAGATGAGAACAATCGGCAATACAGAACAATCGGCAAGGAGGCGAAATCGGCCATTAGGTGCATCGGCAAGAACAAATAGGCAAAGAACCAAGCAGAAAGAAAGTATATTAAATTAAGAAGATTAGGGAAGAGAAGGCATGTGTGTGGAAGAGAAGTTGATGAAAATAATAAAAGAATACGCAGGCCATCGCGTATACGGCAAGTTGGGCACGAAAGCTACACGAGAAGGATTCTGCGGACCGGAAGGCAGAGTCTATGTATTTTAGTATTTCCTTTTGTTAGATATTAATTAAAATAGTCAAGTCATAGTTGGTTTTGGTTTGAAATTGCTCCCTATGCGTAAGTTGCACGCAAGGTCTTAGGTCCGACAGCCCTATAAATATAAAGGGTTCGCAGTCATTGTAATTTATCACACGATCAATATCAAAAATACCTCCGGGCAAACCCTTTTATCAATTGTTGCATCTACTTTCGGCGACTTCGTCTTCATACCTTTTCTTTTTTCACGAGTTCTCGCAAACTCGCCGGGATGCATCGCTTAGATCTCTGGCTTGCTGGTGAGTTCTGTTTTACCGAGTAATATCTAGGCTTTAACCTCCGGGCGTATCACTGTGGTTTCGTCTAGATTTATTCACCATTATCGATATCAGCTAGATTAGCAAGTTTTATCTTAATTCTTGTTGCTTTAGCTTTTATCACAATTATCCAGCTTGATACTGTTTCCTGTGGGCTTTATCACATTATTATTATTATTATTATTATTATTATTATTTAATTATCATATAGCCGGCTAGATTTGTTTCAAGTGTTGCTCACGTAGCTCTGTTTAAGTTGCGTCTGGTAGCTTACGCTCTGCCTACGTCATCATATCGGCTGATCTAGCCGATCTGTTCTGCCCCATATTAGCTACATAGCTGTTACAATTTTATCAAAAGACACATCGGCTCTCTAGCCGATTTTCCATTGTCAATCAACAGGTCAGATTGGCTTGCACGCCTTGCAATAGACTGGGGAGTCACGTGTGTCGCACGCGGGGGTGACGTCCTATTTTCGCGTCAACATAAGTCTACCCTGGTTTTGGACTAACTCTCTTAAAGGCGAGAAATTATTATAAGAGTTATTACCTTGATAATTACCTGAATAGTTACCTGGGTAGTTGTGCTTCTGCTGGGTCCATCCTTGATTCTGTGGGGGATGATATTGGTTGTTGTTGATGTAGTTCACGTCCTCCTCCAGCTCGGGACATTGGCTGCCCGAGTGTCCAGTGTTTCCACACTCTTCACAGGTCATGCGAGAATCAAAGAGTTGCATGACTTCCTTCCTTCATTATTAAGTCCATCTTGGCAAACAGCATGTCTACCTCCTTGAGCTGGTGCATTCCTCTTTCTTTCTTGCGGGGTTGACGTTCCTCATTCCAAGCTTGATTGGATGCCATCTTTTCCACGTGGTTAGTGGCTTGGGTAATTATAAGGGATAGGAAAGCACCTCCAGCTGCATCATCCATCGTCTCACGGGTGTTGTTGGTGATCCCGTGATAGATGGTCTACATGAGCAACTAGTTCTCCATTCCGTTGTGGGGGCATTCTGAAATGTAGTCTTGGAAGTGCTCCCACGCTTCAGGAGCAGATTCATCGTGTTGCTGCTGGAAACTTGAGATTTCCCCCCGTAAGGCATTGGTTTTGCCTATGGGGAAGAACTTTGCCAGAAAGGTAGTAGAACACAATGCCCAAGTTGTGAGTTTGTCTTTGTTGGAGTAGAACCATTGTTTCTCTCGTTCCAAGAGTGAGAATGGGAACAAGTGAAGTAGGATAGCATCACTTGGCACATCTTTGATCATGAAGGTGCCACATATCTCCAAGAAGTGTTGGAGCTGTGCGTTGGCATCTTCATGAGCTTTTCCACAAAACTGGCTAGCTTGTACCATGTTAATCAGTGCAGGCTTGAGCTCAAAAGCTCTGTCTCCCACATCGACAGCCGGCCCAGTACGGATGTTGGCCGTGGTCGGTGCAGAGTACTCGCGGAGGGTCTTCTTCACCATTACTTCGAACGTGGGTGTTAAGTTTCGCACAATGGTTGAATCTTCCAAGGCAAAGGTCGATAACTTAGGCTTGAGCTTTGACCTTGCCTTCCTTAAGATTTGTTATGGATCTGAAACGAAGTTGTCTGGAAGATTCTTATTCATACGCCACCCTGAAGTCAAATAAACAAAAGTGGAAAGAACAAGGGTAAGCCTGTTTAAGCAATGATAATTTGGGTTCTTGATACATTACATGTGAGAGATGCATGCATGCTATTACTATATTTATGTTTTTGGGCTTTAGACTATCTTTCCATGGCAACGGCGCCAAAATGCTTGTTGAGATTTCATAGTGCATCTATCAAGAGTGGAATAAATCCCTACCCTGAAGACGGCGCTAGAGAATGCTGGTACTATCAGTATATCGGATGTTGCTCGAATATCATTACCATGGGTGGAGTTAATCTCACCCACGATATGGTCAAAGATAAATCCGCTACATGTCATAGCACTACTTGATCTAGGTTGTCATCCCTGACAGTAACGCTACTAAAATGCATGGATTGGTACTCATACTAATGCCTTGGATCTCTTGATAAGAATATATATATGGATATCCACAAGCACACAGATAAGAAATACCATTGTAGCATTTTAACCAGGAGTAAACCAGGTATCGTATTTATATTCTACCTCAAGGAAAGAAGTCTTTTATCTTTAATAACAAGCATATGCATATCTCTCAGTGGTGTATTGTAAAGTGCCAAATATATCAATTTACTACAAACAGGTGCAAGTCACATAAAGATAATAATAATAATAACATTGATCAAGTCATAATCATGGTGAACCACTAGAATGTCCCAATATAGGCAAAGGAGCGTATTCCTACAGTCTACTCCCTCTGTCCAGGAAAGTTTGCAATTCTAGCTATTTGCACACAAATCAAGAAGAATGTGAAATGGTGCATATGCCCCTGCTCTAGGCAATTAAATATGACTTGTATAAGCTGATGAGTAGAGTAGATGATTCTAGAGAGCACCACCTCCAAGCGAGCCTGTGTCTCTGGAAGAGTCTGGTGCGGATTTTTTAATGATGTTTGTCCCACATTAGCTATTGTATACTCCTAGACTTGCTTCCTTGCATGGACAAAATTCAAATGCTATAGTTGCATTAGTTCATGGATGGAGGGAGTAGTTAGTAAGGATACTCCTTAGTAACTCTACGGGTCAATGCATACTATGATTAGTGCAATACATCTAACAATCATGGCAGAAAAGCTATCATACCTATGCATGGGGAAGACTTACTACGGAAGATCAATAGCGAAACCTGACATAACCACAGAAGCTGAGATTCCACTAGTCCTACATACGGGGGATGGACTACAAAGGACTCAGTGGTGCTGTCACCACCACGATCTACCACACGACCCAGCATGTAGGGTGCACTCGCAGGTAAATACAGTATAAGAACGACTCTTACACCATCTCTACCACTCTCCAATGTTAACAAAAGATCTAGATGAGTGCTATACGAATCCATGCATGAATATAAGAACAGATCTGCTATGCTAGACATGTAATCATAATAAACACTAAACCACATAATGTCGAATATAAGCAATGATATGGATCAAATGTCTTTATAACAATTGTGGAAGAACTTACAATGAAGAACTTACAAGAGTGAAGCTAGATCTGTATCTCGACCAACTTCTAGACGATTGGGAGCCAAGTAGACACCTTGCCTCCAACTAGATCTAGACTAGTTAGCTACTTGCGCTATATGGTGTTTCTAGGGTGTAGGATCTTGACTTGATGACTTGATCTGAAGATGCGATGTATGGGATTCAATTCTCTCCTCTGACCTAGGGGGTCTGGGGTCTGCTTATATAGTCTGAAGGAGGTGTCACATCACCGTAGGATCAAACCGACCTCAATATATGGTTTAGATTGGTTCTCATAGGCGGTGGAGGAAGGTTCCAGAAGTAGGGCTGAGGTGGTGACGGTGGGGGGCTGACCGGTCCCACCACAGGGCGCCGCTCGGCCTGGGGTGGGCCCCACTCGTGCACCGCCTTCCCGTGGTGTCTTCTCGCCCCTTCTAGATGCTCCTTTCTTGTATGCCAAGTCACGATGGGTTCGGGAGTGTTCCGGAGCCTTCTAGACTTGTTCCTTTTCCTGTTTTTCTAATTAGTCCCTGCAAGACATAGAATTCTCCAAAACTCTAGCATCACCATAGTTAATATAGTCTTGTGTAAAGGTCCTCACCAGGTAGTATAAGCTAGCTAAAAAACAAAAAAAATGAAACTAACATGTGATCTAAACCAGTGGCGAAATTTTGTAACAATTCGATGATCAATAGCCTCGTCCGACACACCTTCTGCTTTTAATTCATTCTTGAACACTCTACAAAGCAGTACCATCTCAAAGTTAGAACGAAATAATTGTAGTTCTACCATTGCAATGGTGATTTACTTACTCGATATATGGCTTCACCTCTTCGCTATTGTTTAGCACATACCAAACCACCTTGTCGTACTTTGACCCAAGCCAATAAGTGGTCCCTGCTCCAAGTACTTGAACATTGTGATTGAAACAGGATGTTCCATCTGCAGACAAATCAGCATTCTCTCTATTTCTTCCAACCTGATTGAATCGTGTGCCCACATCATTAGCTGCGAAATACCTAGAGCAAAATGTCAAGGCCTCATTAGCAACATATGCTTCTACAATAGATCCTTCAGGCCTAGCTTGGTTTCTCACTGAATGCTTCAATGTGCATGGCCTTCTTTCGACAGGATACATCCAACCATATTGTACTGGACCTCTCAGGATTGCTTCCTCAGGCAAATGGACAGCCAAGTGGACCATAACATCAAAGAAGGCAGGAGGGGAAATTTTCTCAAGCTTGCACAGAATTATTGGGATATTTGTTTTCATTTTTTGCAAGACATCCAACTTCAGAGTTTTGCAACATAGTTGCCGAAAGAAGTTTCCTAGTTCTGCAATAGCTGTGTATATCTCTTTGTCCACTAAACCGCGAAGACAAGCCGGCAAAACCCTTTGGAGTAGGATATGACAATCATGAGTTTTCAGTCTTTGTAGTTTGCAGCCATCTGTAGCAATACACCTAGCTAAGTTTGGAGCATATCCATCTGGGAACTTCATCAAACTTATAAAATCACAAAACAACTTCTGTTTCGTTTTTGAAAGTACATACGGAGCTTCTGGCTTTTTGCATGACTCACCATCCTCAGTTGCCACCATGTGTAGATTTGATCTTACGCCCATCTCTTCCAAATCAACCCTAGCATTGATGGTGTCCTTTGTCTTCCTAGCAATTTTAAGCAACGTTCCAATAAGGTTTTCGCATATGTTTTTCTCAATGTGCATCACATCAAGGTTATGTGCCAGCTTCGGAGATGACCAGTACGGCAAGTCCCGCAAACCAACCCTTCGGCTCCAGCACTATCCGGATTCCTGCTTCCTTTTCTTTCCTTGAGTTAGAGGATGCTTTCCTGGTCTAACATCTTTAACCTTCTCCAGTTGCTGCTTTAGCTCCTCATGGGTAAACTGCCCTAGCTTTTCTCGGTTTTCAATAGGACCATCAAAATCTGTTGTCTTTCTTCTCCATGGATGGTCAGTTGGAAGGAAACGATCATGCCCAATGTAACATATCTTGTCCTTCAATATCCTTGAGCAAGGATCCTTGTCGCAACGCACACAGGCAAAATAGCCTTTCGTGACTCGCCCAGACAACATGCTCAATGCTGGATAATCATGTATGACCAAAGAACCGCATCACGTAGTTTAAATTCTTTACCCTCAACAGCATCGATTGCCCAGACACCCTTCCAAAGTTGCAGCTCTTCGACAAGAGGTTCCATGAAGATATCAAAATCCTTTGATGGAGAACTCAGCCCAGGGATCAATAAGGCCATCATGAAGTTTGATTCTACAATGCATACCCATGGTGGCATGTTATACAGCAGAACAAATACTGCCACATACTATATGAGTTGGTCATGTTGCCAAATGGATTGAAACCATCAGTTGCAAGACCAAGTCTAAGGTTCCTAGCATCTTCTGCAAATTGTGGCCAACTTTTATTGAATTGTTTCCATGCCTCACCATCAGCTGGATGGCAAAGCTCATTCTTCACTGGTTTTCGCTTCGACTTGTGCCATCGTGCATCCTTTGCTATTTTTGATGAAAGAAACATCCTCTTCAGCCTGGAAATCAGCGAAAAATGCCTCAATACCTTTTGAGGAATGCGCTTGTTGGTGTCTGCATCCTTCCATCTTGAATCCGCTTCACAACATACTGGGCTCACAACAAATTTGACATACTTCTTCTTGCGAAACAATATATCATTATTTTTGCAAACATGGATTTTTTCATAGCCGAGTCCCATGGAACGTATGTACTTCATTGCCTCATCGAAAGAGTCTGGGTGACACGCTTCTGGGAATCCTGTTTGTAACAACTTCATCATTGCATTAAATGCGACGTTGCTCATCCGACTGAAAGACTTTATATGAAGTAACTTTACAACAAATGTAAATTGTGCATATGAAGATGTCGATGACACCTTACGGTTCAGATGTTCCTTTACAAATTCATTCGTTTTCTCACTGAGCACCTGACCATTGCCCAAGTCAGCAATCATTTTAGAAATTCCATCATCTCCAGGGCCTTCATCCTCCTCCATACCCGATATGTATTGGTTTTCCTGGACCGTTTCCTGATCACCACCATCCCGTGGAGCTGCATTATCCACATCCCCCTCTGCATCCAGGAGAATTGTGTTATCCTGAACATTTGCATCACCGTCAACCATATCCTCTAAAGCTTCTCCATGATGGATCCACCTAGTGTAAGTGGTTACCATCCCACCACAAGTAAGTGAACTCCAATTCGCTCCATAGTCTCTGTAAAGTTATTGAGGCATCGACGACACGGGCGTAGTATTTCTTCGTCCTCAGAGTATCTTGTCCGAAGAAATGCCAAGAAATCTTGAACCCCTTTCTCATGATCGGTGGTAAAACCAGTACAATCGGTTATCCAGCATCTATCCATCTGGAAAGTTTTTGGCGAAATCCAACTCAAAATTACTGACCACGGAACAAATCGAAAAGGAGAACATTCTGCGAAATGAAATTTTCCGGATTGAACACAAAATTACTTACCAGATTGACATGCCGCTGCAGCAAGTATCACCTAGGTTGCGCTCGTAGGAGTGAGCAGCCATTGGAAGTCGCAAATCACCGCCGGAATGATCCGTTTTGGTAGCCTACTCGCCTCTCCATTCTCCGTTTTCCCGTTTCGGGGCAGTGGGCTGTGGGAACACTATTTTTGGCTACAGCGCGGGCTTTTCTCCCGCCAACTTATCAGAACCGCTCCATGTTGTGGTTGGGGCGGACGTGTTTTGTGAATGTAGTGAAGAGTTTCGCATGCGATTTACTGATTTATATTAAAGATTCACTTGACACAACCATAAGGAAAGTGTTTCTCATTAAATTGACACAACCAAGAGGTGGTGCAGTGGTAGATAGTGCTATCTTCTTCCTATAGGTCTCTAGTTCGAACCCTTGCTATGGCAAATTGTTTTTGCAACATTTCGTGACCAACAGTAGGAAACAAGTAGTTTCGCGATCGTTACTCAGGAAGGTCCTTCCAGCAAAACATCAATAGAACGGACCAGCAAAACGTCAGTAAAATTAATTCAGAATGGTGAGTATGCTTGACTCAATTTGAAATAGATTAAACCAAATCAGCATAATGAGATGCAATCTCATAGCACTCATCACCACAAAGTTCACACCACTAGCTTACTCACAAAAATACAAGCAATTCATCACCACAAAGTACACACCACCTATGAACCGTCTAGCTAGCAGTAACACCAGACATGTTTTATCGATTGTCTGCAGCTCAATCAGTGTTCGATTGCTCTTCTTTCAACAGGGCATTCTCCGCTAACAATTGCCGAATCTCTTTCAGCTGGTCATTTACCTACCATAACAATTGATAAACATGGTCTCTGCATTTAGTTAGCTCTTGCATCAGGGCAATGTTGTCCTGCCGTAACAATGTCACTTCATTCAACCGGGCATTCTCCTGTTGCAGCAATTGATAACACTCTTCCATGTATTTCTTAATCTCTTTCAGCTCGTCATTCTGTTGTTGTAACGTTTGCTCACACATGTGCTTGTAATTTAGAGCCTTTTGCAGTGACTTGAGCTCGCTGACTTGTTGTTCTTGCAGGTTTCTCTTCACCTTCTGCAGCTCAGCTTTAGTGGATTCAAGCACCTCCAGAAGCTATAAAAACACAAGAACCTATCAATCCATCAAACGATGCAAACTGAAAACTAACTGAATCAACTTCGAACACCAATTGCAATTCAAATCTGAGTGTACGATGAAATCAGCTCAGCTTCAGTGGATTCAAGCACCTCTAGAAGCTAGAAAAATACAAGAACCTATCAATCTATCAAACGATGTGAACTGAAAACTAACTGAATCAACTTCTAACACCAATTGCAACTCAAATCTGAGTGTACAATGAAATATGAATCTATTGTATATGGTCATCTATCCTCTAGATCCCCAAATCTAGAAATCCCCATCGCTATTTCATGAACTCATAGCGGGGAGGTGGTGCATAAACCACCCTCTCATCACTACCAGAATCCGAAATTCTTACCACGAGCTGTTGCAGATCTGCATGTAGCAAAAGTCGAGAGTCTTTACGAAGGCAGTGAAGCGTTTCGCCTGCGAATTACACAACCATAAGGAAAGTGTTTCCTATAAAATTTACATGACTAAGAAGTAGTGCAGTGGTAATCAACGCAATCTTGTTCCTATAAGTCTCTAGTTCGAACCCTTGCTATGGCAAATTGTTTTTGCAATATTTCGTGACCTGGCCTCCGCTGACCTAGCAAAAATGCTTACATGTGGGGCCCTGGAAAATTTTATGACGACTTGGAACACTCTAATTTCGAAAGCATGCTTACATGTGGGACCCTACTGAATTTTATGACGACTTAGAACACTCTATTTTAAAAATAATGCTTACATGTGGGACCGATGTTGGTTTATGACGTTTTTGCAGAGCTTATGGCGTCACAAAACAGCATGGAACAGGGAATGCCCGGCTACAGTACCAACCGTAAGTCACTAAATTTGTTCGGAAGTGAAATATTATGACGAGATCAGCCAGGAACGTCATAAATCAATGACGCTAAAATGTGGTTGCGTCATTAATCAACAATTTTCTTGTAGTTGTTGGTTTGGGCCTCCAAACCAACAAAAAAAGTTTCTTGATTTGGGCCTCAAAACCGAGGAAGCTCGGTGCGGTCGGATGAAGTTCATCACTTTGATTCTCGATTCCACATGATTGAGTGAGATTGGGGGCTTCATCTTCTTAGATCTGTTTGTCCTTGGGGTACATCTACTTATCCCCAAATCTCTTGCACGAGACGAGGGATCAATTCAAGTTGAGATTTCTCGACCCTCCTAAGAAAATCTAGTGACATCAGTTTTGAAAACCCAGTGTCACCGATTTGGTCAACAGGGTGTTTTTCTGCCAAACCCAGTGGCACCGGTTTTGCAAACCCGGTGGCACTGGATTTAGTTTTCCTCTCTACCTCTGTGAAACCCGGTGACACCAGATTTCTAAAACTAGTGGCACCAGTTTCTGTCTAAATGACAATGTGTGGTTTCCTTCCGTTGTGTCTCGTGTCTCGAATGATTGTTTAAGTGTGATCCAATTTTGCTCCTAATTAAGGTCAGTAGGGCCATTGTGACTATGTGACCTTGGCAAATGCTAAAGGATTTTGTTGGAAGTGATTTTAAGATATAGGCCGAGTTCTTGAGAATAATTTCTATGTGCTTTCATTCACTATCCCCCCCCCAACCTCCCTCCCCTCTCTCTGTAATCACCTATTCGGTCCTTGAGAATAAATATAGTAAAATACAAGCACCACCGAGTTGAGGACTCAAACCCCTCATGGACATATTTTCACCACAAGAAACCTTACCGGTTGTGTTGAGTTCACAAAAATTATAGACCATGATATTGATAACTATAAGTCGTACCCACTTTTTTGTTATTTCATATACATATTTGTAAACATAGGGGCATCCCCTCGTGATTCCCCTACTTTATTATTTAGAATCACCGGCAATGAGCGTTAAGGCCATGATATGTTAACCACTGAATAGTAATAATGACTTCTCATCCGTTTACTGAATAATCATGAACATCAAGATAAAATTGTTGCCTTCTCTTATGGGAAAAAAACACAACTTAAAACCTCTCCCGCTCTTGGTTGACACTGGACCTGATATTTGGATTGGGCTGCATATAGCCCACGTATAGGTACGTTTGCATTATGATGTATGCTGTTGTTGGCTGAACCATCATCAATCAGTCGTTTGTGAATTATCAAAAAAAAATCAGTCCTGTGTCTTGATAAGTTTTCTTAAAAGTCGAGATTCAATCTCATTCTAGTTTAATCCACAAAAATTCACAAAAAAAACTCAGGTGAATATGTGCCACATATGGCAAGCTTCTTCATTTAGTACCCAGTGTTTTTCACTCTTGTTTGAACTAATTTTAAATGATTTTGACTTTGAAACTCAACATTTGTGAAAAAAATACTGTATATGGATAAATTATGGATGTGCCGATTTTTTAAAATTTTCAAAGTATGTTTTTACTGCAATTCAATATTTCGACATTTGTGATATTTTCAAGGGATATGCACCCGGATTACAAAGCTCGTGCAAGATGTAACATTGATTCATCGATGACTGGCACATTATTAATTATATCCAGGCATTGGTTAATTTGTTTTTCCCGTAACTTAAATAAATCTCCTCAACATTGTACATAAGAATTTTTTAACAGCGGGACAATTTGTTGTTTTTACATGTTCATTGGAAATATAAATGTTTATGCCGCAGACGTGCCACCAGATCATTATCAGCTAGCCAATGCAAGACCTAACATGTAGATAGCACCAGATAACGTTTGCAAGTGATCAAGTCAGGAAGAGAGATGCACTGATGCAGAACTATATATTTGAGTCATAATAACCGAATCAAAGATACAGTGGTGGTTCCGGAATGGAGAACATATTCTTTACAAAAAGGGAGCCCAATGATTGGACACCAAATGCTATTATACTGTAAGTAAAAATGCCCTTTTGCTTCAGCCATCTTTGATATTTGAAACATTCTGAGATGACATTTATCTGATCTCTATATATTGGGTCTGAGTGCTTTCTTATTGCAAACAATGTAAATAACAATGGATATCTAGTTATATATATGTTGAGATGTTCAGTTTATTACTTCTTGGCCTCCAAACTAATTGAACACTTAATTGCTTGCCTAAATTATCACAAAAGAAAGAAAATTGTAATCAATATGGCCTGACAGTCAAAAATATTTACTCAAAAAAGAAAATGCTTAAGTTCTTCCATATCAAATGCCGGCATCTCTCTTTAATTAATTAGAAATATAAAAGACCAGCTATATGATGGTCCTGTAAATGAAATAACTCCACAACTTCCGCAACTCAATGAGTGCTAGTAGGTCTCTTTTGAGAATAAAGTGATAATGCACTTTTTCATAAGTGGAGAAAGCAAAAAAAGTACTTATTACTTCTACTTTTACATTAACATATAGAGTCTATATATGATGGATATACATTCATGTGGCACGATTATTTCTTTTAACTCCATTCATATTTTGGAGAGCATCCTATTCTCCATTATTTGTACTTATTTTGTAAGTATGTAAGGAATTCCACCGTGCATTAGTATATATAATCCATAGGCTAGCATATACAATACATATGTTAACATAACAAATCTTCATGCACTGACTCACAAATCAAGAAAAGTAGATAGTAAATTATTTTGTCATGTAGTTATCAAGTTTCATGTCACGACATATGTTCTGATAGTTGCTGTTTGATGCACTAATCTTACATGGGTTTTGTGGCCCACATTGTTACTTATGACAAAGGGTTTCCTATCTTGAGTAATATAGTGTTGGGACGGTTTCCATATTATCCCACAATTTAAAGGTCTCTAATGGATGTAATGCAAGTAGTTAAATTTCTTTTTCTGATATAGTACGAGACTTTAATTTAACTCTGGGACTTCGTTTTTAGATTGGACATATCAAAATGACATTTTCCATTCCAACAAATGCTTTCATATTATGATCTTACTTGGTCCATGGATATGTCAGAATAGAAATCATCAATAGTCAAACCTTGGGCATTGGCCACCGGTAATATTGACTTGAAGATGTATACAACTATTCAAGTAAAATGGTTCTGCAACCTGGGCATACATGCTGTAGAGAATAGATAATTATTACCATTTTTGAGACCCAATGCAAGAGCTGAGTACGCCCGATATTCACATATTTCGACATCAACAAAGTTAATATTCCACAGAAAAAATTGTGAGACAAGTAAGCAACATATGCATTCTATCTTGTGTTGACAGTAACATAATTAATATTTCCTCCGGCAGGGGAGCATGGTGTGTCAACCCTAACAAATAACAAAGTTCAATCAACTTCAAAAAAAACCTTACCAATCGTCGAACATATATTGAAATTGATGCAAGAGTTTAGCATACACAGGTTTGTGATGGGTAGAAGATTTGAGAGAGCAGCCCAGCTATCCGATTAGGAAATTCTTTTTGTCACATCAGAAACGCAATTTTCAGGCTTATGGTGGCTATTAATTGAACCAATGGAATCAGATTATTCAGTAACAGTGGCCGGGTAGCTAACTCAGACGAGCGACACATAGCATGGCACGAACAGGACTCGTCGTCACGTCAAGGGGCAAATGCATATATACTACATGCATATACAGATGCCGTTGCCACTTTTTTTTTTTAGAATATGTGCGTCGTCACTCCTGTGCTGAAACGGAGGCAGGAGAGAGATCGACATGATCGCCTGCGATCCGGGGGTGAGCGATATGCTGACCCGTCGTCGGTCGTGGGCATCGATACCTTGTGCATATGTCAATGATCAGCGGGTATCTCCGTCGTTTTTCCGTTCCGTGTGCCAGATGTATTGGTGAGTAATCAGTACCTTCACAATGCGTCGTCCATTTTTCTAATGTGTCCACGTCTTGGTCCAGTGCGTCGGCAAGGTATGGCGTGCATGGTGGATATCCAGCAAAGGGACGACAGCGACCACTATGAGACATGGGTACCCCTGAGTCCCTACCGATCAGGCTCATAGCTGTCTCCGACAAGTAGGCCTGCTAATGGAGCGGGTTATAATGGGTTTTATGGTGTGGGTTGTTTCATGGGATGTGTTTGGATGGGTGGAAATGGGTTTTTATATCTAATGGGTTGGGGCAGGTTGGGTATAAGACAAATGCAGGTTGGGGCGGGTTGGGGTGTGTTGAATATGAGGTTTTAAGATCCGGCTTTTGACACGAGGCCCACGTATAAGTTCAGGTGAACCATTTTGCACGCAGTAGTGGTCTATCAAATTGAGTTATCTGCATAAATTTCAGCCAATTGCTTTAAAATTTTAAGGTGTGAACGCGAGGTTTTAGTTTTAGGGTCCGATTCTTGACGCGGGACCCATGTATAAGTCCAGCCCCACCACTTTGCACAGAGTGGCGGATCATCGAATTGAGTTATCTGCATAAATTTCAGCCAATTTCTCTAAAATTTTAAGGTGTGAACACGAAGTTTTAGTTTTAGGGTCCGGTTCTTGACGCGGGGCCCACGTATAAGTCCAGCCCCACCACTTTGCACAGAGTAGCGGACCATCAAATTGAGTCATCTGCATAAATTTCATCCAATTTCTCTAAAATTTTAAGGTGTGAATGCGATGTTTTTGTTTTAAGGTCCGACTTAATGTAGATGCTCCAAACAATATAAGAAAATAGCTACAACCCATTTCCACCCACACATAATGGGGCGAGGTGGGGTGGGTAGCAAGTTAAATGAGATGGGGCGGGTTGGGTTGACATAATTTAATTATTAAGTATGGGGAAGGGTGGGTTTGGGGCGGGATTGCCCCCATTAGCAGGCCTGCCGAAAAGTGGGTCCGGCCCACCAGGAGACTCGCCGACCTGACAGTGGGGCCAACAGACCTGATCTGTGGCCCACACGACCCCCAGAAGACCTTCCAGAAGATTCCTCAGATGACCTTATCCGATCCGGTCGGGTAACTTGGCGTGCAAGACAAGGCAGAAGAGGTCGGCTACGCCGCCAGTCCGAAGATCACGGGATTATGTTGTAACTTTCATTAGATTGGTTTCCTTGTTGTAACCGAACTGGACTCTGGGTCCACCGACCTTGTCCATCAGCCAATATAAAGCGGGCAAGGGCGAACCCCCGAGACCAAGTCATCCCAAGTCGCAATCCATCTAAAGTAATACAATCAAGAACTGGACGTAGGGTTTTACTCTCCGGAGGCCCGAACCAGTATAAACTCGCTGTGTCCTTTGTGTTCTGTGTGCTCTTGCATAATCTTCAAGTTCTTAGCCCTAGATCTCTCCCTGCCGAACAAATAAACCACTGGGGTTGACACCCCTGTGGGCTGTGCAGAACTAAACCTATGACAGTTGGCGCGCCAGGTAGGGGTTTGATCTAGGGTTCTTCGTGCAACTCGATGGCTTCACCAAGAGGTGTCGTTTTCCCTGCAAGCATGGCACACTTCCTCGCCAACCCTGTCGACTTCTGCTTCAGCTCAATGCCGGCGGAATACATCGCTCCAACGGCCTGTCTTGTCATCGAGAACACTGCAGTCACCTCCACCCAACAGGTCGAATCCGATCTGCTGACGGAAACCCACCCACCCACTCCTCGCGACCTGATCGCGGGGATCGATCGCGTCGAGAGCATGCTCTCCGACACGATCAACGTTTGCGAAAGCGTCAAGCACCCTCGCAGGACCAGTCCACCTCCACCTCGCATGCATCTTGGCTTGCGGAACGCAGCTCATGCGACCTCCCGCCACATGAAGAAGAAGATCCAGATCCAGTCTGGGTCGACCACCCCTCGTAGAAACCGCAGACGTCCTCTCGACGATCCCTGCCCCGTCCACGAGAACTCCAAACACACGGCTCGCTAGTGTCGTGTGCTGAAGAAGCTTCGCCGACCTCCGATTGTGACTCATGGCCGCCAGATCAATCGTGCGTCGTCCCCGGACTACGACACTTTCCAGATCGCGTGTGTCGTCATCTCCCCCAACAACACTTGCGACATGTCTGAAGCGCTAGATCGCGAGGTCCTCGTGGTCTCCGCTGATGTACCTCCTCAAGCCGGCGAAACAAACGAACAGCACCAGCAACGGGAGAACGCCAACGCTGTGCGAGCCCAGCGCCGCTAGCAAGAAGCAGATGCTGCAGCTGCAGCAGCTACCGTACCCCAGCACAATGCCCGAGGGCAGCCCGCAGGCAACATTTTACCTAGTGTCGGTGGTAAGCCCGCAGGTAATGTCGTACAGAACACCGCCGGGGGACCACCCCCTGCGGCCCCAGCCGCCGCTCATCAGTAGCAGCACCAAGACAAGTCGCGTCGACACTGCCTACATGCCAGAGACCTCCTCAATGCCAATAACCCCATCCAAGCAACAGAGCTCCATGAGATGCATGATATCATACTCCGACGTCGTGCTCAGTACGACCAAGTCAACAGTGCTCCCGACGACCTCTACGTCGTCCCGACGGCCCACGATCCAGGATCTAGTTCTGGAGCAATCAACAACTTTCCGACTTTCTCACGACGTCTCAGGACGATAAGATACCCGAAAGACTTCAAGCCGGCCATTGAAAAATACAAAGGTCACTTCGACCTGAGTATTTGGCTCAAGATGTACAGCATTGTCGCCCAGGCGTCAGGAGGCAACGAAGACCAAATGGCAGGATACTTCTCCGGGGCCTAGTGCCACTCTTGTGGCTCGACAATCTCCCCGCGGAGTGCATCACCTCGTGGGCAACCCTATCGCGGCTATTCATGACGAATTATCATCACCCCGGCAATACTCACAACCTTGCCAAAGTGTGGATGAGGAAAGGTGAAACTCTTCGGGGGTACACCAATCGCTTTTTTGAGAACCGCAACACCCTTGCTAGTGTCAAAGATGAGGACGTGATAATCTACTCCAAGAAGGGAGTCACCAACCTCAAGCTCTTTGAGAAGATCCACGAAGCCGACGCGGACACCATCGCCGACCTCATGGCCTATGTTGACAAGCTCGTCGACACCCAAGATGCAGTTGTACACAACTTCAAAGGCGACAACTGTCAGAGGTTTAGATCTAGACAGCCCACAGGGGGGTTAACCCCGGTGGGTTATTTGTTCGGCGGGGTGGAATCTAGGGCTAAGAACTCGAAGGTTGCACACGAGCACACGGAACACAGAGAACACGGCGAGTTTATACTGGTTCAGGCCTCCGGAGAGTAAAACCATACGTCCAGTTGTCCGTGTAGATTGCGCGATTACAAGGGGTCGCCCTGCCCGCCTTATATTAGCGGACAAGGTGAGGACCGGAGCGTCCGAGGATCGGTGGATGGTCGCTCTCTGGTGTGATGAGTGATTGACAACATGGTGTGGACTGACTCTTGGCCGAGTATTGCAGGTGCAGGTTGCGGCTTGATTCGTGTTGGTGCAGGTGAAGAGCGGGTGCGAAAGGTCTATGCCTTGCGGGGCCTCCGAGGAGTGGAGAGACAAGTAGGCTCGGCTTGAGGGACCTTGTGGCCAACGGGGTCAAGTGCCGGCCGCATGGTGGCAAGAAAAGCAAGACGAAGTCGTGGACAAGAGCCGGTGCAAGGTTGCGGCTCACGACCGGAGTCTGCACGCGGGGTTTGCGGTGGTTCACCACAAAACCGTAGGGTTACTTGGTTGAGCCACAAAACCAAGACCGGAGGCTCGGCGGGCGAAGACGGGATCCGGGCGCCCCGAGAAGCTTCAATGCCGGCGGACACATGGCGGGATCGCAGGGCTTGCGTCGGGAGGACGCGGACTGCGGCAAAGGCGTGGCCGTGCGATGAAGAGGAGTGCTACATGACCTATTTGCCCCTGAGGGGATTGTATCTTAAGTTTAAGTGCTAGGGGTAGCTTGGTCATTTGCCCAACCCAGAGGGACTCATATATATAGCTCTAGGGTTTTCTGGGCAAACTATCCATCCGGACTGCTTCTCATTTCCTTGCTCCATAGGTGTAGATTTTCTTCACCGCTTTGTAGAGAATCTAACCTCCGAGTGTATGGAAGCATTCATGGTTCCGTTGATTTCCTTCTTGTAGCTCGTGTGATTTTCGTGTCTTTTTCGAGCTATTTTCGTTGGTTTTTCGTGCGCGCCTTGTTCCTTTGATTCTGAGGTGTTTGGGTTCGGATTTGTTGGTGGGGGTCATGGATAGATGTCCTGTGCATCTTTGTGCTTGATCTTGACCCCCCAATCTCCGGATTTGGCCTCCGATTGAAGGATTTCGGTTGGAACCCTAGCTTTTTGGTAGAGCTCGGTTGCGATTCGATTCCCGGCGATTTAGTACGTTTGAGGTCTCAAGTTTTGGGGTATAGCATCTCCTAGGGACGCTTCACATCTCCCCCAAATCTTGCCTCAAGAGCTCAAGCCGTTTGGGAGATCCATGGACAGATAGGTGAAGCTGCGTTCTCGTTTTCGGGCTCGAGCTGCTCTGTCTGCACCTGGCGGACAGTCCGCCTGGTAGGCGCGGACAGTCCGCGCGGCCCGGCGTTCGTCCAGTTCGTCGCTTGTTCTTGCGTGTTCGTGGTTCGATCCGTCGTGAAAGTTGCTTTTGTTTGCAAGGAGTTTGCGGACAGTCCGCCCGCTCGTCGCGGACAGTCCGCGCGGTACGAGTTGCCCCCGGACGGTCCGCGAGTAGGGCACGGACGGTCCGTTTTTCGAGGAGCAGTACTGGAAGTTCGGGTGGCATTTTCGGACGGTCCGCCCTATGCGTGCGGACGGTCCGCCTGGCCCCCGCGGACAGTCCGCCGCCTCCACGCGGACGGTCTGCCCTAGGCTGTGCAGATTGCCTAAGTCCTTTGCTTCTTGAGTTGCGCTTCCGTATTACTTTGAGTTGGGGTTTGTTCCTAGGGTTGGTAGGTCCGTTGTGACTACGCGACCTTGGCAAACTCATGTGGGAATCCTTGGTTGTGGATTGGGGGCATAGGCCGAGTTCATGCTTCGGGAAGAATTTTTATCGGCTCCCATTCACTCCCCCCTCTGTGGTCGCCTAATCGGTCCTTCAATTGGTATCAGAGCCGGTTACGGATCTTCGTGATTCTAACCAGTCTAAGATCCAAAGATGGCGTACCAGGAATGGGGTTCGGGTCCTCCACACTTTGATGGTAAGAACTACCAGATGTGGCAAAGGCGGATGGCTGCTTTCCTCCGCGGCAAGGGTCAGATCCTTTGGGATGTCACGGTGAACACAGATTATGTTCATCTGATAAACTTCCTAGCTCCAGGATCGAGGGATATGTTCGACGCCAACAACAAGGCGGTCGACTACTTGTTTCATGCTCTGTGTTAATCTGAATTCGATCGGGTTCAGACAGAGGACTTGGCTTGTAGGATTTGGGAGCAGCTGAAGAATGCTCATGCCGGGAATGCTCAGGTTCAGGCTCGGCTATTTGCGACCTACCGGAGAGAGTACGAGAACTTCACTCATCTCCCCGGTGAGTCCATTAATGCCAAGTTCCAGCGGTTCACGGTGATTGTGAACAACATGAGGGCTAATGTGGCCGTGCTCCTGTACGATGATCATGATAGGGCTGTCAAGCTCCTGCACTCTCTCGATCGTACCATGTGGAGTGGGAAGGTCGAGGCCATTCTTGAGTTGGAGAAGTATGAGACCCTCACGGTGGACGAGCTGTTTTCCAAGCTCAAGTCGTCCGAGGTGGACTGTGGGGTGCGTGCAAAGATTGAGAACCCGACTGACCCTCATAGTCTGGCTCTCATTTCTGGATCAAGGACTAACGCTAACATGTCTTCAAGACAGTTCTCTTTGTCTTATCTTGTGTCCATGCCAGATGAGGAGTTTGATGTGCTTGGCGAGGAGGATCTCGCGTTGCTGAGCAGGCGGTTCGAGCGCATGTACACGAACCGGAAGAACACTCGGAGGAGCTCGGGCATGTGCTACCGGTGCGGGAAGCACGGGCACTTTATCGCTGAGTGCCCGAAAGCCATGGAGGTGATGCCCGAGCACAAGCACCGTCCGAGGACCGACCACAAGCACCGCTCGAGGGATGACCACAAGGGCAAGAACAAGTCCGAGCGGAGGCCGAGGAGGAGTGGTGGTCACAAGAAGAAGGAGCGAGCAATGGTTGCCGGAGCAAGCGACATCGGCTCGAGCTTTTGCTACTCTTCATCGAGCTCAAGTGATGAAGATGAGAACCGACACAAGGGCAAGCGGTCAAGCAAGAACATCAACGGCCTGTGCTTCGCCGCCCAAGGCTTTTGCGGCATGGACATAGCTCCGCAAGCAAGAAGAGCAACAAGGATGACTCGGGCTCCGACTCCAAGGAAGAGGTAAACAATGATCCATCCTTCTTGATAGCGGAGAATGCTAGGTTGAATGACTTGCTTGACAACCATGATGATGTGCTTAGAAAGACCAACAAGGAGAAGAGGGAGTATAGGTCTTTGCTTGGACAGGCTAAGGAGAAGGTGGTTGAACTAGAGTGTTTGCTAGTTGATGCTAGGGCTCAAATAGATTCTCTTAAGTCTGCTCCTATTATGACCGATGAACCTGAATGCACTGATTGTTCCACTTTTCTTGGTGAATTGACTGTGCTTAAGGAAAAGTATGCCTCCAAGGTCGAGGAACTAGATGTGCTTAGGGTTGAGCTAGATGAGATGAAATCTAGACCCTCTTTGCTTGGTACTTGCACTTCTTGTCCTGTTTTGCATGAGAAGCTAGATGTTTCGCTTGTTTATGCTAGATCTCTAGAGGCTCAACTGAAAACTTCTATTTCTACATCATGCTCCACTTGTGAAATAAATGCTATAAAGAATATGGAGCTTGCACACTATGTTTGATCGCTTGCAGGATGAGAATGATGAGTTGAGAAAGATGATGGGTTGGTTGTCTGGTCATGAGCCTCAACTTAGGATGATGATCGAGACATACAAGCGCTATGATGGGGAAGCGCTTGGGGCAAACAAGGTTGGTGAGGGAAGTGGTGAGAATGAGGGGAAGATTGGAGATATCCCAGAGCCACCAAAAACCCACCACAAAAATGCCTATGCTCCTAAGCCAAACCCACTTAGGAACCGACTAGACACAACCCCAGCTCCACCCGTGTTTCCTCCACACACAGACAACTTCCAGAAACCCATCAAGTTCAAGAGTGACTTGGGGAATGAGTTCTTTGGGAAGAAGGGAGAGAAACCGAGTGAGGAGAAGCCAGAGCCCAAAGAGAGCACAAAACCAAAGCCAAAGCCAAAACCCTTCCATTGTGAGCATTGTGGGAGGGATGGGCACCTAGCGGAGTTTTGCTTCAGGAGGAAGCGTGAGGAGAGGTTGGCTAGGGAGATGGCCAACAAGGACAGGTACCGCCCTTCTCGTGGTGTGCCTGAGACTAGGTTGGTGCCAAGGGGCGAGGGTATGGTGCATACCATTTACCCTCGAGAGAGGTGTGTGTTTGTGCCTCAAGGTGAGCCACCACATAGAGAAGGTGGTAAGCATGTTGGGTTTGGGCGTGGTGAGTTTGCTGGACGTTCCTTCGCTCGTGGCGAATACGAGTATGGGGGGAACGATCGGAGTTTTAGGTCCCAGAGGAGCTACGGGCCACGGTCTCCACCTCGCGGTGTGCATAGTCCTCCAAGGGGACGTGGGGGTGTTCCACCTAGAGGAGATAGGTTGGATTTTGGTAACCCCACTTTTGAGTAAATGACACGGCACTGGTTTGATTCATTTTGTACTAACCCCAGTGCTGAGTCGTTTGCTCACTCTCGCTCTCATTTTTGATTTGCAGGTGGGAGGCTTGGAGGGCTTTTGGTTGATCGACTCCGGTTGCTCTCGACACATGACCGGAGATCCAAGGTGGTTCTCCAGCCTCACCCCTGTGATGACCAAAGAGTACATCACTTTTGGGGACAATGGGAAAGGTAGAGTGCTTTCAGTGGGCACGGTGAAGGTGAGCGAGTCTGAGACTCTTAGGCGTGTTTCTCTTGTCAAGTCTTTGGGGTACAAGCTTCTTGATGAGGGTTTTGAGGTCCGTTTCAAAACGGGCGCTTCGCGTGTTTTGGATTCTCGAGGTGATCTTGTGTGCACGATCATCCCCGAGGGTTAGATTTTCAGAGCCGATTTTTCTCAGTGTGTTGGCTCTTCTCGTTACTTGGTTGCTGGTGTTTCGGCGGAGCTTTGGAAATGACATAGGAGACTAGGTCACTTGAGTTTTGACTTGTTGTCACGCTTGAGTGGACTAGGATTGGTCCGAGGATTGCCTAAGTTGAAATACCAAAAGGACTTGGTATGTGCTCCGTGTAGGCATGGTAAGATGGTCGCCGCCTCTCACCCGCCTCTGACATCAGTTATGACAGAGAGGCCATGCGAGCTTTTCCATATGGACTTGGTTGGTCCAGCTCGTGTGTGCTCGGCGGGTGGGAAATGGTATGTCCTGGTGATAGTGGACGACTATTCTCGCTATGCTTGGGTCTTCTTTTTGGCTAACAAGGGGGAGACGTTTGGTTTTGTGAGGGATCTAATCTTGAGGTTGATGAATGAGAGGAATGGAGATGTCATTTGAGCTATCTGTAGCGACAATGGTTCTGAATTTAAAAACTCTCATTTCGAAACCTTTTGTCGTGATTTGGGTCTCGAACATCAATTCTCTTCTCCCTATGTGGCTTGTCAGAATGGTGTGGTTGAGAGGAAAAATCGTTCCCTTTGTGAGATGGCTCGGACGATGCTCGACGAGCATAGGACTCCGAGGAGATATTGGGCTGAGGCGGTGAATACCGCGTGCCATGTTGGGAATCAGATTTTTCTTAGGGCCTTCTTGAACAAGACGTGCTATGAGCTCATGCACGGGCGAGCACCTAGAGTGAGCCATTTCAGGGCTTTTGGTTGTCAGTGCTTTATTCTCAAGAAGGGCAGGCTTGATAAGTTTGAGTCGAGGTCTTCCGATGGGATCATTTTGGGTTATGCTAGTCATTCTCAAGCATTCCGTGTGCTCAACCTTGACACTAACCTAGTCATGGAAACTTGCGAGGTTACCTTCGATGAGACCCAGCCATGCAGCTCGTCTGTCTTTGAGTGTGCAGGTGACGACGAGATTGGCAAGAAGATCTTTGAGGACGAGGAGGATGATGCTGGAGAGGATGATGGTGATGATGAAGCTCCAGCCGAGCATGTACCCTCTACTTCCACTACGACGACTACGGTGCAGGATGGTCCAGCCCCTACACCAACTACGATCCAGCAAGATCAAGTGGAAGCTGCAGCTGAGGGGGGGGTTGTCTCCAGGCGAGAGGCACCGAGGCGCGTTCAAGTTGATCATCCTCCCTCAAGAATTATCGGCGACATCAATGAACGTACGACACGGTCAAGGTCCAGGTATGTTTCTCACTTTGCTCATTCGGCTTTTGTTGCTACCTTTGAGCCAAAAGACATTAGACACGCCCTCTCTGATCCTAATTGGGTGAACGCAATGCATGAAGAGTTAGAGAACTTTGAGAGAAACCAAGTTTGGGAGTTGGTAGAGCCACCACCACATTGCAAACCTATCGGGACAAAATGGGTGTGGAAGAACACAGAGGGTGAGAATGGTGAGGTGGTGAGAAACAAATCGAGGCTGGTTGCTCAGGGGTATAGTCAGAAGGAGGGGATAGACTATGAGGAGACATTTGCTCCTGTAGCCCGTTTGGAGGCGATTAAGATCCTTCTAGCCTTTTCCGTGGCTAAAGGGTTCAAATTATACCAAATGGATGTGAAGAGTGCCTTCTTGAATGGGTTTTTAGAAGAAGAGGTTTATGTGAAGCAACCACCGGGCTTTGAGAGTGATGAGTTTCCTCACCGGGTGTATAGGTTGAGGAAGGCGTTGTATGGGCTGAAACAAGCTCCCCGTGCTTGGTATGGCCGGTTGAGGGGGTTCTTGTTTAGCAAAGGGTTTGAGATGGACAAGGTTGATAAGACTCTTTTTCTCCTCAGGCAGGGCGATGATATCCTAATTGTTCAGGTGTACGTGGATGATATTGTCTTTGGTGGCTCGTCTCACTCTTTGGTTGCGAGGTTTGCAGAGGACATGAGCAAAGAATTCGAGATGTCCATGATGGGAGAATTGCAGTTCTTTCTCGGGCTTCAGATCAAGCAGGCAAAGGAGGGAACCTTTGTGCATCAAGCCAAGTACACGAAGGACATCCTCAAGAAGTTCAAGATGGACGACTCGAAGCCCCTGTCGACACCGATGAGTACGACTACAGCGTTGGATGCGGACGAGGACGAAGAACCCGTGGACCAGAAGGAGTACCGGAGCATGATCGGCTCCCTCTTGTACTTGACGGCGACGAGGCCGGACATTCAGTTTTCTGTGTGTCTGTGCGCTCGTTTTCAGGCGTCGCTGAGGACTTCACATCGGCAGGCCGTCAAGCGGATCTTCAGGTATCTTCGATACACTCCTGAGCTCGGTCTTTGGTACTCGGCGTCCTCTTCTCATTCGCTTCTTGGGTTTTCGGATGCCGACTTTACGGGGTGTCGAGTCGATAGGAAGTCGACTTCGGGGACTTGTCAGTTTTTGGGATCTTCGCTTGTTTCTTGGTCTTCTCGCAAACAGTCTAGTGTAGCTCAGTCTACCACAGAACCCGAGTATGTAGCTGCCGCTAGTTGTTGCTCACAGCTGCTTTGGATCACATACACGCTGAGTGACTTTGGTGAGGAGTGTTCCCATGTACCTCTCATGTGTGATAGCACGAGTGCCATTAGTGTTGCCAAAAACCCCGTGCTCCACTCCAGAACCAAACATATAGAGGTGAGGTATCATTTCCTGAGAGACAATATTGAGAAGGGAAACATATACCTCATCCATGTGCCAACCAAAAAGCAGCTTGCCGATATCCTAACCAAACCTTTGGACCAAGCTACATTTGCCCGTTTGCGAGGGGAGCTTGGAGTTCTTTTTCCTTTTTGAGCTTTGGTTGGAGGCTTGATGTACATACTCATGTTGCATTTTCATTCATGTATCATGCTTGCATCTTTGTATCATAGACTGCTTATGTATCATATGAGATGTGCTTCTCCTATATACTTGGATCACCATAATATGCGAGATATGAGATTGTGACTTTGCTAGTGATGCTCATATGATGGATAGCAATGCTCTTGATAGCTTTGGGATGTATATGATTGTGAATGGCTTTCTTTTGTAAAAATGCTATATATGATCCTCTGTTATGAGTTGAATGCCTTCATGTGAAATTTGCGCACTTATGGCTATAGTTTGCTTAATTTGTGCTTGGAAGCATGTTCTTTTCATATGGGGTCAAAGACTCACTTATCATCATGGATGTTTAGCCTACATGCTAACTTGTGGAGAAGCCTAAGCTTCTTTTTGCCGCAAAGGCACTTCATGTACCATGCTTAATTTGTAAATCTTGAAATTGGTGTATGAAATGCTTGTGCTCAAAAATTATGCTTCTATGTCATGTATGTTTTAAATTCCTTATTTTGGGTGCTAACCCGTTGCATGATGTTCACCGTTGAGAAGTCTCACATTTAGAAGTGGACACATGGCTCGGTGGCTTTGACATGACATGAGGTAGCTTGTAGGTGTTTGTGATGATCTTGTGATAAGAATTTGTGACCTTGCATGAAGTTTGTGAGTTATATGTTGTTTGTGCTCATTTTGATCATGTTTAGGTCCTATGCTCATGAGAGGGAACTTTTTGTGAAAATTGCTTTATTTTGATCATGGCTATGTCACATGCTTGTATGTCCCTATCTATCTCGTTGGCGATGCTTGTGCTAAATTTGTGGCAATCCTGCTTGTCTATGTCTCTTTTTAGCATGTTGTAGTGCTCTTTGTCTATTTGAGAAGCACATGCTTGCATTTGTAGACTTGATTCATGCATTACCAACAAGGGGGAGAGATAGTACCCAATTCGTGTTTTGGGGGAGAAAGTTGCATCCAGGGGGAGTTTTTGCATCAAGTGGGAGAAATGCATTTGTTCAGGGGGAGCTTGCATTCATATGCATTTGGGAGCTCTTTTTCGCCTGAATTTTAGTTGTGCTCTTTTGCCGATGGTGTCGAGCCATTTTGTCTCACCTTGAGGAGTCGGCAATGTTAGAGCATTTTATCTCGGTTGTGTCGAGTTGTTGCCCTTGTCTTAGGGGACCGAGATTTTTCTATCTCAAGTGATCTCTTCTTGGCTTTTGTTTGGCTTTTGATCACTTGTTTGAGTTTTTCAGTCGTTTCTTTTCTTATTTTTCACTGAATTGGTTACTATGTGTGTGTTGTCAATGCATTCATCAAGGGGGAGATTGAGGACCGGAGCGTCCGAGGACCGGTGGATGGTCGCTCTCTGGTGTGATGAGTGATTGACAACGTGGTGTGGACTGACTCTTGGCCGAGTATTGCAGGTGCAGGTTGCGGCTTGATTCGTGTTGGTGCAGGTGAAGAGCGGGTACGAAAGGTCTATGCCTTGCGGGGCCTCCGAGGAGTGGAGAGACAAGTAGGCTCGGCTTGAGGGACCCGGTGGCCAGTGGGGTCAAGTGCGGGCCGCATGGTGGCAAGAAAAGCAAGACGAAGTCATGGACAGGAGCCGGTGCAGGGTAGCGGCTCACGACCGGAGTCTGCACGCGGGGTTTGCGGTGGTTCACTACAAAACCGTCGGGTTACTTGGTTGAGCCACAAAACCAAGACCGGAGGCTCGGTGGGCGGAGACGGGATTCGGGCGCGCCGAGAAGCTTCGATACCGGCGGACACGTGGCGGGATTGCAGGGCTTGTGTCGGGAGGACGCGGACTGCAGCAAAGGCGTGGCCGTGCGATGAAGAGGAGTGCTACATGACCTATTTGCCCCTGAGGGGATTGTATCTTAAGTTTAAGTGCTAGGGGTAGCTTGGTCATTTTCCCAACCCAGAGGGACTCATATATATAGCTCTAGGGTTTTCTGGGCAAACTATCCATCCGGACTGCTTCTCATTTCCTTGCTCCATAGGCATAGATTTTCTTCACCGCTTTGTAGAGAATCTGACCTCCGAGTGTATGGAAGCATTCATGGTTGCGTTGATTTCCTTCTTGTAGCTCGTGTGATTTTCGTGTCTTTTTCGAGCTATTTTCGTTGGTTTTTTGTGCGCGCCTTGTTCCTTCGATTCTGAGGTGTTTGGGTTCAGATTTGTTGGTGGGGATCATGGACAGATGTCCTGTGCATCTTTGTGCTTGATCTTGACCCCCCAATCTCCGGATTTGGCCTCCGATTGAAGGATTTCGGTTGGAACCCTAACTTTTTGGTAGAGCTCGGTTGCGATTCGATTCCCGGTGATTTAGTTCGTTTGAGGTCTCAAGTTTTGGGGTCTAGCATCTCCTAGGGACGCTTCACATCTCCCCCAAATCTTGCCTCAAGAGCTCAGGCCGTTTGGGAGATCCATGGACGAATAGGTGAAGTTGCGTTCTCGTTTTCGGGCTCGAGCTGCTCTGTCCGCACCTGGCGGACAGTCCGCCTGGTAGGCACGGACAGTCCGCGCGGCCCGGCGTTCATCCAGTTCGTCGCTTATTCTTGCGCGTTCGTGGTTCGATCCGTCGTGAAAGTTGCTTTTGTTTGCAAGGAGTTTGCAGAGAGTCCTTCCGCTCGTCGCGGACAGTCCGCGTATTACGAGTTGCCCCCGGACGGTCCGCGGGTAGGGCACGGACGATCTGTTTTTCGAGGTGTAGTACTGGAAGTTCAGGTGGCATTTTCGGACGGTCCGCCCTGTGCGTGCGAACGGTCCGCCTGGCCCCCGCGGACGGTCCGCCCCAGGCTGTGCAGATTGCCTAAGTCCTTTGCTTCTTGAGTTGCGCTTCCGTTTTGCTTTGAGTTGGGGTTTGTTCTTAGGGTTGGTAGGTCCGTTGTGACTTTGCGACCTTGGCAAACTCGTGTGGGAATCCTTGGTTGAGGATTTGGGGCATAGGCCGAGTTCATCCTTCGGGAAGAATTTTTATCGGCTCCCATTCACTCCCCCCCTCTCTGGTCGCCTAATCGGTCATTCACAAGGTCGGCGCCCAGACTCCTGGTCGGTTACGATCAGGAGACCTAAGTCTTGATGTTTACAACACTTGCTATATACGTCGATCTGCTTGTCGGAATCCACCGCTTTTTTTGTCTTGCACACCAAGTCTTGAAGTCGCTCTGGATAAGGTCGTCTTGGAATCTTCTGGAAGGTCTTTAGGAGGTCGTGTGGGCCGCCAACTAGGTCGGTTGGGCCCACTGTCAGGTCGGCGGGTCTTCTGGTAGGCCGGACCCACTTGTCGGGGACGGCCGTGAGCCTGGTCGGTGGGGACCCAGGGGTACCCATGTCTCACAAGCCCCCGAGTGATGTGTAGGCGCAGCGACCTTAGAAAGGTCATGACGAAGTCGTGGAGCTATCGATAGGTCGAATAGCATGCACGTCGGTCCAAAAAAAAGAAAAGAACAAATCAGCTTAGCAGCCGACCTGTTTATATTATTGCCGAATGAAGAGAGGTCGAGTGACGACCTATAGGAAGCAGGCTTCCAAACGACGATGAAAAAATTCAGAGGGCGTCAAGGACGCACTCATAGAGTAGTATCCGAGCATCGTGGCGGGCAGGATGGCCGGTATGATGATCCAAAAAAGAAAGAGAAGAAAAGGTAGGTCGAGTAACGACGTGATGAGAAACAGGTTTCCCAACAGGTCAGTACGATGAAGAAAACAAAAGGGCGTCAAAGACGCTCTCGTAGAGTAGTCCCCGAGCATTGAAGCAGGCAACATGGCTGGTTTGATGCTCAAAAAAGAGAAGAAAACTAGGTCATGGTCTTGATCGAACGAAGTGTAGAGACACCCAGATCTCCGAGCATAGCTGCAAGGAGTGTGGCAGGGCCGAGCTCGAGGAGGCCTTGTAGGCGTGCCGGCCTCAAGGAGGCCTCAAATCGACAATGTCTAGTATCCAGGGATGCCTGGCAGGATCTTGAAACGTGCATCACATGAAAAGGTCATCTGTAGTGGTCGAAAACGGTCAACGATGAAGCCGTAGAAAAATGTTGATCTTGAACGTATGGAGTGTAGAGACATCTAGATATCCTGCATAGCTGCAAAGAGTTTGGCAGAGCCACCCGAGGCATGACGACCTCAAGAAGGTCTCAATTCAAAAGCGCCCAAGCACTCGGAGATACTTGGCAGGGCCATTAGACGCGCACCTATTGACGGTGTATATGCGTATCCAATTTCATTTGGACTTGTAAGTGGACAAGTCCTCCATCGTAGTCAAGGGACCCTTCTTCCCTCAAGTGTGAACCCAAGGTATCGAATCCGTGGAATAAATGTGTGATGCAAAATCCTATCTATTAAAACCGAGAACACTTAGATCTTCAAAGGGGAATCTTATGCATCTAATCTAAAGAACATCATAAGAAACGAATCTAATCTATGAAAGTCGGAGGTAGCAAGAGGTAGAGAGGGATAGGTAAAACCAATCTAGAGAGATTGGATCAAGCTTTTGTTGAAGTTCCGAGCAAAGAAGAAATAGCCAAGTCGAATCTCATGAAAAGCATCTTTAAATCACGGTTTCCCGTCCAACTCCAAAAACGCCCGCCTTTTGGAGCCACCGTTCTATCACAACGCACTCCTATTCGTGCGGGTTAGCCTAGGGCGAGTCCAATGGACAAGTTGAAATCTCTTGGAAGGTCAGGCATGTACCTCTAGCCACCACAGCTACAAGAACACCCTCTATGATCTATCTCGAGAATAGATCTTAAATTAAGAAAAGCCAATTGAAATCAAAGTCGTAGGAGAAACACTCGATCGCTAGAAATCGGATTGCAACTTGATAATTCAACATAGTACATGATACATGAACAAGATCACCACCGGGATCCTACCTTGATCTTGCTTCTAGCTCCTGGAACTCCGACGTGGTCTTCCTTGCAAGGTTCCCACATCGGCTAGGGAAACCCTAGACAACTAGCTCGACCCTCTCCTCTCCGGAATGGTGTCCCTCTCTTCTCTGCTCCTCAGCGACGAATGACGAATGAGTTGATGCGTGGCTCTCGGTCAGGGGGCTATAAATAGTCTGAGAGACGGCTAGGTCAAAGGGGGGCACTAATGGGTCCAGAAATGGGCCGGGCCGGTCGGCCTGGGCCGACCGGCCTGGGCCCATCCTGGCCCATTTCGTGGCCGCCTTCCTCGGTGATGCTTCCTGTGTCTTCTAAAACGTTCTCCCTTCTGCATGTGGGCCCTTGACGTCAGTTTCTCCGCGGTTTAGATGAAGCTCCTTGTCCCGCAAGATTCAGCATTTTCTGTTCAGGTCCTCGGAGTTTTCCGTCTTCACGGGTTGGTCCTTGGGCTTCTTGGAGTCATGTTCACTTCATTGCTTGACTTGTACCAAGCTTCAAGGTCTTGTCACGAGGTGCTTGATGAACTTTACTGTCACACCTGTTTTTCGAAAGAAAACCAAGTGCAAAGCTATATGCATGCCAAGATCAAGTTTCATGCATATAGTTGACATAAGTGAATAACAGAAACAGTATCACGTAAGAAAAAGGAAGATTATCACAGTATTACGCTAGATCCTGGAAACGAAGGCTCCAAACATCACAGGCAGTCGACTGGGGGTTGCGTACGCCTAGCACCAGCAACATCTTCATAGCAGCTTCCTCCTTCTGAGCAACATTGTTTATAGCAAAGGTGAGCACATGTCGTACTCAGCAAGTGTGGGGAAAGGTATGAATGCAAAGGCTTAACAAGGAAAGGCTGACAGATTGACTGCATTAAGCACTTTTAGTTGATCAAATTTTATTAGCACCTGATTACTAATAAAGTATAAGTATATACCAACCCACATTAAGCATAAAGGTAAGAGATACACCATAAGAATATGGCAAGCATAACCATAACCACAATTTAAGTCCATCTTCAAGTTCAATTATCATGTGAGGGTCCAGGCCGCTCTTGACCGTGAGCACGACTAATCGATTAGTTTTACACTCTGTAGAGGTTGTACACTTTCACCACAAGTCGCGTAAAAGCTCCGAAGAACTTTAGACCCAACCATGCGATGCCGGCCAAGCATCATACCACACTACCGAGGTGTGGTTGCATGGGGACGCTAGGAGGCCTTTACAAAGAGTCCTCCCATGTGTATTAGTCCATAGTAGTATGTCGTAGAGGCTATCTTTCGTACCACACTTCTACTCATGGACGGTCAGCCATAGAGTACTTCCGTTCCAATACCAATCCGGAATAGAAGAGCCAAAAAAGCATTCCTCCGTCCCCGAACTACAATACGAGTAATGGCCACACAAAGATTTCCCTAATTACTCGGCCAAGACCAGAGCCATATAGTTCTTGTGGTTGCACTGTTGTCCTGGGTGGTTCTCCATGTTCCGATTAAACATGTGGTCTTGTATTAACCAGAGATATAGCATAAAAGTAAAGCATGTTTCATCATTTTTGTTCATTAAAACCACCAAAACTAAGCATAACTACCCAACATAAAGGTAAACCCAGGTTGTCAAGGAATGATAATAAAGACTAGGATAAACCTTAATAGGACCCATCAATATTAAATGCAAAGCATATGCAACGTGATTAAATATACTTCTTAGGACAAAAGCACAAGGACACACTTGCCTTTAACCACAGAGTTGCTCAGAATTCTTCAACCTCTTGCTCTTCAAAGCTTCTCGAACAGCGTTCACTCTATGCGCATCAATCATCGGCACAAGCATACAAGCAAACAAACAAGCAAACTAAGAACAATACACCAATCAAAAGAAAAAGCTTTTAAAAGAACGCACTAAAAGATAGAGATCGATTCTAAGGATCACTAAAGCACACAAACTGTGCTCGGAAGGGAAAGGTCTGATTAGCTGCACATGGTCTGAGCTAACACCAGAAAGATTTAGAGCTTCAGATAGACTTGATCAAAAGGAGATACTGAGATTGAGCTGATAGAGAACGTCTATCGAAATATTTGCATATGTGAACATAAAAGACTATGCGAGCTGGGTTTATTTTAATTAACAAAACAAATGTAAAGGATATTTCAGAAATAAAATACTCTATGTTGACATTAATGCAAATTACATTTTATTTGCAAAAACTAAAGTAAAGAACTAGTCAAATTTTATTTATAAATATTTATGTATAGATTACATAAATTAAACACTTTACTTTAGAAAAGATAAACTATATGAATCATCTAAACGTAACTTATGATTCGTATAGAGCTAACCAAGTTATATTAGAAACACATTTGTGTTGGCATTAAACAAATTAACATTTATTTACAAAAGCCGGTGTGAAAACCTAATCAACTTTTAATAAGAAAAGTTAATTAAATATTAAGCAAATTAACATTTGGTTTACGAAAAACCGAGATAAAGATCTAATTAGATTTTATGTATAAAAGCATGTGAAATAATTATTAATCAAATTAACATTAATTATGAAAAACAGTGTGTAGCACTATATTGCTTTTATTTAAAAAAACATGTATAACTAAGCTTTAATCAAAATTAATATCAAATTAATTTTCAGAAAACAAAATTAAATAAAACTCACTACTAATGCGTACTTTATTTCATTATGAATCTAACGCAACTTGAACGGATGAAAACGGAGCTAAAACGAAGGATTTATGGAGAAAACAAGATTGGAAGGACCTAATGGCGATTAACTACAGATCTCAGGGGGTTAAATAGAAGACCTACAAGACTCACTGAACAGTGCTCGTAAAAAGATCTAAAGGTAGGGTTAGATCTACAAAAGGGCCTCGGTTTGGATCTGATTGCAAGCATCTAATAGATCTAGGGGGTTCCTTGGAAAAGGGGCAAGACACAAAAGATCTTGAAAAGATTACGCGGGTCTTCAGGGGGTCGGGTGCAAAACCACCACACCTTTTTCCTCTAGTTCCGGCGGACAGGGAGCTCGGCCGGTTCCAATCGCTGGCGGTCAAGGCATCTACGGCTCAGCGGAGTTGCGCAGGAGATAGAGGAGGTAAAGAGAAACTGGTAGGGGTGCTCACCGGCGGCGGGATACGACGGAGGCGGCCGAATTTCGGGGAGGAACAACCGGTGGAGCGAGCTCGGAGGCGGCCGGTTCTCACAGTAGTGACGGCGCTCCGGTGGGCTTCCGGCGACATGCAAGGGCTCTGGAGGTGCGGCTCGGCGCGGAGAAGCTCCAGGCGACCTCGGCTTGCTCCGGTAGGGCTCCACGCCGGCGAATCGAGGAAGCAGCCGGCGGCGGCGCTTGGTACTCCGGCCGGTGGCGGCGGTGGTGCAGCTAGGGCACACGGGAGGCCGGGCCTCGCCCTTTATAGGCACGGATGCCGAGGCCTGGCGTGCTGTGCACGCACGCCGAGGAGACGGGCCGGCGGCGGTGCGCTGGCCATGGCCGTGAGGCCAAAGTGGCCGATGGGCCTTGGCGGGCCAGGTGGCTGGGCTGGAGCGGACCGGGCCGGTTAGGTGCGGGTCGAGCCTCGGCTCGGCCCGGTAGGATAGTTTTTTTAATTTTCAGAAATGACTTTCTCGTGTAAAGAAAAATCCAGAAAACCTAGACAATTCATTTAAAGCACGAAAAATACTCTGAAAATCCCAAAAATTTCAGGAAAATTCCCAGAGATAGATTAGGACATGAACAATCCAAATAAAGTATTTAGAGCTCATGAAAAGGATTATAGAGCCTTCTAATAAATAGAATAAGCTCAGGAAAAATGAGAATAGATTCCAAAAAAATCCAGAAAAATTCTCGGAAGGGTTTGGTCAGCACCTAAGTGCATTAAAAGACCTTATCACTCAAAAACACCAAGATGCATAGACATGAATGCAACACACAGAACCATTTTATTTAATGCAGAAAAACAAACAATGCCATTTTCCTATACTATATTCCCTGTGAAGAAAATAAATGTTGGAAAAATTTTAAAATTATGAGAAAATTGTTGTTTTATCATTCTCTCTATTCACATCCTGAAATTCGAAATTTCAGGGTGTGACAAATCTACCCCCCCTTAAACGGAATCTCGTCCCGAGATTCGAATAACGAAGAAACAAGGATAAGGGAGATAAACAAGAATATAGCTATGGAGGTAGATAGACGGTCATCCACTTTTGTAGTCCGTTTTAGTATCTTCGGTATTCACCTTTCTGGGTCGTTGTAGTCTTCATTAGAGTGAGCTAGATGGGATAGTAGCAAGCACATGGTGGAAGAGAAAATAGAGTGAAGTCTTCTTTTCTTCTACTTGCTCACTTCTAGATGGCGATGATGGAAGTAGCATTCACTTGTTGATGTTGGTGTGGGCTTCAATTTCTTCTTCTGATGTCCTTCATTTGATGATGTAGAGAGGAAGGAAGATGACAAGGATGTGGGAGGCACAAAAGAAGAACCCAACTAAGCAACTGATGTTATTGTAGATATAAGACCCATAATACACCAACACTCACTACAAAGAACCAACACAAGCAATGTCATAAAACCAAGCATCATCATGCAAACACTGAATTCCACCAATCAAAACATAGTTAAGGGAACGATACTACACGTTGTTAATAAAGTCAGAGGGTATCCTCCTAACAGATTAGATGTAGCTCCCAGCAAAGATATCCTTAAATAATGGATTTTTCCCAGATCATGGTGTACAAAATTATGAGATCATCCCAACTGGAATCACCTCAATCGGAGGTTTAGAACTCGAGATATGAATTATTCTAGATGACTATGTCAGCAGTGTTGACAGATTCTGAATGTTCCACTAATTCGCATGTATCTCCCTGAATAGACAATGAATATTGCTGAATTTTAGATAGAAATTGACCCATGAAATTCTGGAACTAACCCAACTGATTTCATGTCAATCGGAGTTCTGTAACTCGAGATAAAATTAAAACAGTGCTGATGTATCGGAGAGCTGCGCGAACAGATTTGGCACCAACTTAACTGGGATGATAAATAGGTAGATGGATAAATATACTTGGTGGAGATAGATATATTGGAAATAAGGAGGAGATATATATATTTTTTAAAAGGACATGTTGATAGAATATCAAGGGTAACAATCGACCAATAAACCAAGGAGATGTCATTGCTTAGGAGAATGCATAGTCGAGATCCAGAAGCGTTCAAGGAGAGTGAAGCAGGTATACATACAAGAATTCACGGTTTAGCATTTGTGAAGAAAGGAAGTGCAAATGCTAACAGTCAACTAGGAGAGCAGAGTTTTCACGGTGGGGAGAGAAGAGGATGATTAAGAAGTGAGAACATTCATCAGAGATGTCAAGGATAAGGTAAGAATGGATTGTAGAACAAAGAGACATTAAGAAACGACCAGTGCTAACTAGGCTTACGTCCTACAGTCGATACAGCTCTAATACCACTCTGTCACACCTATTTTTCGAAAGAAAACCAAGTGCAAACCTATATGCATGCCAGGATCAAGTTTCATGCATATAGTTGACATAAGTGAATAACAGAAATAGTATCACGTAAGAAAAACGAAGATTATCAGAGTATTACGCTAGATCCTGGAAACGAAGGCTCCAAACATCACAGGCAGTCGACTGGGGGTTGCGTACGCCTAGCACCAGCAACATCTTCATAGCAGCTTCCTCCTTCTGAGCAACATTGTTTATAGCAAGGGTGAGCACATGTCGTACTCAGCAACTGTGGGGAAAGGTATGAATGCAAAGGCTTAACAAGGAAAGGCTGATAGGTTGACTGCATTAAGCACTTTTAGTTGGTCAAATTTTATTAGCACCTGATTACTAATAAAGTATAAGTATATACCAACCCACATTAAGCATAAAGGTAAGAGATACACCATAAGAATATGGCAAGCATAACCATAACCACAATTTAAGTCATCTTCAAGTTCAATTATCATGTGAGGGTCCAGGCCGTTCTTGACCGTGAGCACGGCTAATCGATTAGTTTTACACTCTGTAGAGGTTGTACACTTTCACCACAAGTCGCGTAAAAGCACCGAAGAACTTTAGAACCAACCATGCGATGCCAGCCAAGCATCATACCACACTACCGTGGTGTGGTTGCATAGGGACGCTACGAGGCCTTTACAAAGAGTCCTCCCATGTGTATTAGTCCATAGTAGTATGTCGTAAAGGCTATCTTTCGTACCACACTTCTACTCACGGACGGTCAGCCATAGAGTACTTCCGTTCCAATACAAATCCGGAATAGAAGAGCCATAAAAGCATTCCTCCGTCCCCGAACTACTATGCGAGTAATGGCCACACAAAGATTTCCCTAATTACTCGGCCAAGACCAGAGCCATATAGTTCTTGTGGTTGCACTGTTGTCCTGGGTGGTTCTCCATGTTCCGATTAAACATGTGGTCTTGTATTAACCAGAGATATAGCATAAAAGTAAAGCATGTTTCATCATTTTTGTTCATTAAAACTACCATAACCCAAGTAAAGCAACTAAGCATAACTACCCAACATAAAGGTAAACCCAGGTTGTCAAGGAATGATAATAAAGACTATGATAAACCTTAATAGGACCCATCAATATTAAATGCAAAGCATATGCAAAGTGATTAAATATACTTCTTAGGACAAAAGCACAAGGACACACTTGCCTTTAACAACAGAGTTGCTTAGAATTCTTCAACCTCTTGCTCTTCAAAGCTTCTCGAACAGCGTTCACTCTATGCGCATCAATCATCGGCACAAGCATACAAGCAAACTAAGAACAATACACCAATCAAAAGAAAAAGCTTTTAAAAGAACGCACTAAAAGATAGAGATCGATTCTAAGGATCACTAAAGCACACAAACTGTGCTCGGAAGGGAAAGGTCTGATTAGCTGCACATGGTTTGAGCTAACACTAGAAAGATTTAGAGCTTCAGATAGACTTGATCAAAAGGAGATACTGAGATTGAGCTGATAGAGAACGTCTATCGAACTATTTGCATATGTGAACATAAAAGACTATGCGAGCTGGGTTTATTTTAACTAACAAAACAAATGTAAAGGATATTTCAGAAATAAAATACCCTATGTTGACATTAATGCAAATTACATTTTATTTGCAAAAACTAAAGTAAAGAACTAGTCAAATTTTATTTATAAATATTTATGTATAGATTACATCAATTAAACACGTTACTTTAGAAAAGATAAACTATATGAATCATCTAAATGTAACTTATGATTCGTATAGAGCTAACCAAGTTATATTAGAAACACATTTGTGTTGGCATTAAACAAATTAACATTTATTTACAAAAGCCGGTGTGAAAGCCTAATCAACTTTTAATTAGAAAAGTTAATTAAATATTAAGCAAATTAACATTTGGTTTACAAAAAACCGAGATAAAGATCTAATTAGATTTTATGTATAAAAGCATGTGAAATAATTATTAATCAAATTAACATTAATTATGAAAAACAGTGTGTAGCACTATATTGCTTTTATTTAAAAAAACATGTATAACTAAGCATTAATCAAAATTAATATCAAATTAATTTTCAGAAAACAAACATAAAGAAAACTCACTACTAATGCTTACTTTATTTCATTATGAACCTAACGCAACTTGAACGGATGAAAACGGAGCTAAAACGAAGGATTTATGGAGAAAACAAGATTGGAAGGACCTAATGGCGATTAACTATAGATCTCAGGGGGTTAAAGAGAAGACCTACAAGACTCACTGAACAGTGCTTGTAAAAAGATCTAAAGGTAGGGTTAGATCTACAAAAGGGCCTCGGTTTGGATCTGATTGCAAGCATCTAATAGATCTAGGGGGTTCCTTGGAAAAGGGGCAAGACACAAAAGATCTTGAAAAGATAACGCGGGTCTTCAGGGGGCCGGGTGCAAAACCACCACACCTTCTTTTTCCTCTGGTTCCGACGGACAGGGAGCTCGGCCAGTTCCAATCGCCGGCGGTCAAGGCATCTACGGCTCGGCTGAGTTGCGCAGGAGATAGAGGAGGTAAAGAGAAACTGGTAGGGGTGCTCACCGGCGGCGGGATACGACGGAGGCGGCTGGATTTCGGGGAGGAACAGCCGGTGGCGCGAGCTCATAGGCGGCCAGTTCTCACGGAAGTGACGGCGCTGCGGTGGGCTTCCGGCGACGTGCAAGGGCTCTGGAGGTGCGGCTCGGCGCGGAGAAGCTCTAGGCGACCTCGGCTTGCTCTGGTAGGGCTCCACGCCGGCGAATCGAGGAAGCAGCCGGCGGTGGCGCTTGGTACTCCGGCCGGTGGCGGCGGTGCGCGCGCGAGGCAAGGCGCGAGGTGGCGGTGGTGTAGCTAGGGCATGCGGGAGGCCGGGCCTCGCCCTTTATAGGCACAGATGTCGAGGCCTGGCGTGCTGCGCACGCACCCCGAGGAGACGGGTCGGCGGCGGTGCGCTGGCCATGGCCGTGAGGCCAAAGTGGCCGATGGGCCTTGGCGGGCCAGGTGGCTGGGCCGGAGCGGACCGGGTCGGTTAGGTGCGGGTCGGAGCGGGTCGAGCCTCGGCTCGGCCCGGTAGGATAGTTTTTTTAAAATTTTCAGAAATGACTTTCTCGTGTAAAGAAAAATCCAGAAAACCTAGATAATTCATTTAAAGCACGAAAAATACTCTGAAAATCCCAAAAATTCCAGGAAAATTCCCAGAGATAGAATAGGACATGAACAATCCAAATAAAGTATTTGGAGCTCATGAAAAGGATTATAGAGCCTTCTAATAAATAGCATAAGCTCAGGGAAAATGAGAATAGATTCCAAAAAAATCCGGAAAAATTCTCAGAAGGGTTTGGTCAGCACCTAACTGCATTAAAAGACCTTATCACTCAAAAACACCAAGATGCATAGACATGAATGCAACACACAAAACCATTTTATTTAATTCAGAAAAACAAACAATGCCATTTTCCTATACTATATTCCCTGTGAAGAAAATAAATGTTGGAAAAATTTTTAAATTATGAGAATATTGTTGTTTTATCATTCTCTCTATTCACATCCTGAAATTCGAAATTTCAGGGTGTGACATTTACCCGGAAGTCTTGCTTTCAACGCTAAATTCCTGCATAAACATCAAACTCCAAAACCGACATGCACGAACGAACTTGTTATACCAAGGGGGTTAGTACCAATGGATAAGATATAAAATTCATGCCAACACCGAAGGTAAACTCATGGCTAGGTTGACGGAAATTCACCGTCAACATCTCCCCCATGCTTAAACATTGCTTGTCCTCGAGTAAGCCTTCCATGTATATCATCGTTGCCCTTCATTGCTTAAACCCTGCACTTGATCATACACAAGAAAACATAATGCTTCCAAAAGTTTAGTTCGTAAAGTTCCATAATGTACTAGCCTTCATCCCTACAGAGGGTGGATATTAATTAAGCTCTTCCCACAAGTATTAAACATGCTCCCAAAATTCAAATGGATCTCAGAAATTTTGAAATAAAGAATGAGATGAAAAAGAGCTAAACCAAGTTCAAAAATTTAAACCATCTTGCATCTTGCTCATGAACTTTCGTCTCATCTTGTCTCCCAAGTCTATTTCTTCTACTCCTTTCCCTCTCATAACATACACATATGTGGTAGGCTTTATATGGAGCTTTTTGGGAAAGTTTAGTCCTACCAAGATATTATAAATGAGATGTTGTCAAAACAAGACAAGCTTCTCATGGTCTTACCGAGACTCGTCAAAAAGGTCATTGGAAAATAATGTTATATCAAGGAGGGGGAGAGAAAAATACACACACTTTGAGATAGGTGGACATGTGCAAATGGCAAAGAGTGATCCCGAGGCACAAAGGAAGTCCTCGTTATCGGATTGCACATGGTTGGAAAGATGAGTTTGGATCTTTTAATCTTGAAACTTTGAAATTCCTAATGCACTTTAGAGAACCAGGGAGTTCACTTTATTTTATTTTTATACATACTCATATTTTTTTTCTTTTCTCATACATATTTTTTTCCTCTATACTCATTTTTTCTTTTTCTTTATCTCTTCTTCTTTTATTTATTTATTTTTTTTATTTGCACCCCTTGATCTCTAAATTGCATTGTACCTACCTCCTCCCCCATGCTTAGACGTTTGCTCGTCCTCGAGCAAAGAGGTGATAGAGATAAGGTAGGTACTAGAAATATGTTTCCTTTGGAGAGATACTTGAAATCTTCAATCTTGGCACCATCTTGCGATCTTCCTCGAATTGACGATCCATACTCAATGATAGGTTGTGGTCAAGGAGGTAAACACAAAAGATGATATTTTGGTTTTAAGGGTGGATATCCGGCGAGGTTTGTGAAATCTCCGATGTGGGGATACACAATGCACGGATAGAAAGGCTAGCAATAAGATAGATACGCAAAAACGGAATGACCAGCTTCTTAGTCTCGGGCTAGAGAAATCAAGGCCTGAAATAACTCACCCAAAAATAAACCTTGTATACAAAGTTTTTGCACTCAAATATATATATGGCTCTGGATAGGTAGAGCAACACGCAAGTGGTATTTATGACAAGGTTAGCATTTCTTTTAAGAACACAAATAAATCATCTTTAATCCATCTAAAACTTGAGAGCACATAAAACAATATGGGTCTTTATTTTTATCATAACCTCCGCTAAAGATTGAGCTAGCATTTAGATAATTTCAGATTTGCATTTTAAGAGAGCATTAGGTTAATCATGCATAAAACAAGTACAAAGATAAACAAAGCGGCAATTATCATCATATATCAACATGGCACAAACTTTGTATCTTTGCCAAAGGCAAAAACAAGGTGGTGATTTTATTCATGATGAAAATAAACACTAACACACATACTAAAAATTAAATAAAAACTGAAAACACTACGCATACATAGGCGCATACAAGCTGAAAATTAAAGAAAAGGGAAAAGGAAAGATTAACTAAAACTCCTCCTCTCTCTAATCTTCCGCCGGTGGTTGATATTGATAATCTTGATTGTTGTACCCTTGCTCATAATAGGATTGCACCGCTCCTCCTATGAATTCTCCCGGCGGTGCTAAGTGAAGGCGTCCAAGCTCATAAGCAATGTTTGCATTTCCTTCACCCATTTGGGTTGCATTGGTTTGGATGGCTGCGATATTTTGCATGTTTCTCGCAGCGTATCCTCCAATGATGGCCACACTTTGTTGTAGTTGAGGAAGATGTGCATATGGCTCCACAAAGGCTACGTTGGGTACCGCAAAATTTGGTGGGGGCATGGCTGCACCACTCCCCCATGCTTGCATTGGTACACCACCGTAGTAACTCGGCGGCGCCGGAATTCCACCAAATGGTGGCACATAATTTTGTTGCGCACCTCCTTCTTGGGCCGTGGAAGAACCTTCTTCTATAATCCTTCCTCTCTTATTTTTCTTCGCCGGCACAAGAAGTCCTTCCTCTAACTAATCTTCTTTCCCCTCAAGAAAAAGTCTTAATCTTCCATCCGGAAGGGGCAAATTCACTTTGGCCACTTTGAAGCCTCCCCTCTCATCTCCACTTATGTATTTGCCTTGCTTCATATAATCAAATCCTAGGGAAGTCCCGACTAGGAGATGCTCCGGGTTTCTTGGAATTCCCGGTCTCAAAGAGATAGCCAACATGAGAGATAACACCCCGAGCCAATATCTCCCGAACCCGATGTTGCTTCACAACACCACCGATTGATCATAAGGTGAGTGGGGTCGATTGGCTGCCTGGCAATCAAAGCCGAGTAAAGCCAATTCACCTCCATGTTGGTTATCTTGGTCTCTCTCATTCTCCCCAAAATCCTCTTTCACATCCATGAGTGAAACACTTGGATGATGGGGTTCCGGATACTATTTCTTTGCCGGTGAGCTTCTCCCGCGATCATACTCCAAAAACCTTCCAATGTGCCTCCATGCACATCCACTTGTTACGGGGCTACCTTTTGAAAATGAAGTAATTCCCTAATATACTCATAGGGAACCACTTGTTGAACTCCCTCCAAACGGAATGAGAGACTCGGCACTCCTTCATCAAGGATAGGCGCCATGGTCATGAGAATTTCCAAGGCGAATTCCTTGTGGGTGTTTGCCGACACTCCACTGGAGAATTGCACCCAACCTAGGTGTCCCAACATGTAGTAAATATCTGTATGAAAACCCAACACTTAGAGAGCTTGATCGTCGAAGTCGACGTTTGCCACAAGCCTCTTCTCAAGGCAAGTGAGTTTCTTCTCCTCCTCCTCCGTCATGATGATAAACCCATACTCGGAGTACCACGGAGCGTATGGAGGTGGAGCGGATGATCGTGTCGAGAGGCGAGGTTGGACGGGCGGCTCCTCCGTACGTCCTTGAGGTTCGGTGAACCTCATAGACGAGCTTCGTGTGGCCCTCATGCCACCGAGGAGAAGAGTATCGTTCCTCCTCGGCGGTGCCGTGTCCTCCTCCATACTACGAGGAGACTCAGAGACCGAGTGCCTCCTCGAAGAGGTTGTTGATGATGGCTTGGACGACGATGATCCCTTCTTCTTGGTGAAAAGACTTGTAGTTTTCTTCCACATGGTTGCTGCACTCTCCTCACAAATATAAATCCGGGGTTTTCAACCAGTAACAAGGCACACAAATATTATTTGGAGTATGGACTTTGAGTGGATTTAGGATGGATTTTGTTGGACGAAACAAAACTCGAAGTGGAAGGCTAAGTCTAAGGTAGTTCTGGACTACAAGCTCAAGCACACGAACAAGGAACTAGGCAAATGACTTACCTGGGGAAGACAGGGCACCAGGGGACCTTAAAAGGGGGTAGGCCGGTCAGCCTGGGCCGACCGGCCTGGGGGCCTTGCTGCTCCTCCTGGCTCAGTTTTTCTCCAGTGCACTCATGCTTGCTTTGTTGCTTTGTGACCGCGTGCTCCACGGGGTTGCACCGCCCAAATGCTCTCGTCCACTCCTTTGCTTGCATTATTGATCCCTCCACTTGATGGTTTTGCTTTGAGTCACTTCCATGCTCCCTTGCCTCACATGCCTCCATGATATTCCTGCAAAACAAAGCCTTGGCTGCCCCCCATGCTTGTCCTTTGCATGTGGTTTGATGAAAGATGTTGGAAGGGCATCCCGTGATGCATCATGGTGCATGCATGGTTAAGTTAACTAGATTGCCTCCCTCTAAGCATGTCTTAATGCTAAGTACTCCTCTAATTTTGAAAAATAAAAATAAACTCAGAGCTTGCAATGAGTTCAAATATAAATTTAGAGGAGTTTTTAAAGCATTAAAAACAAATGTAAGTCAAAAATGCTTTCCGACTACTTTTATTTTGGTCTCACCGGTATTGTTTGCTTCCATTAGTTGAGAGCAAGCTTTTCCCGGCTTGATCATGAGGGCATAGGTTTAGGTTCTAATTTTGGTTAAATGAGAGAGATTTTGAATGAAATAAAATTAAATGAGGTATAGAAATATTCTAACTCTAGAGAAACCAAGGATATGGATTTTCAAATCAACCAAAAGTCAAGTTTCTAGGTTCACGTGAGTCCTACCATGCGCTGAAATTTAAATAACATCTAGGTACAAGGCATGGCTCTACTCGTGTGTTTCTAGCATGTAAAACAAGTCAACCATAACATCATGAAGAGGATGAAAGGTTGAGATAGGTTCTGAATTTTTTTGGTTTTGGTTTCTCGAAAAGAAGCAAATAACACATAGGATGGCTCATATAAAGGGTTTATGATCCAAATAAAATATCCAACCAAGAATTATGTCTAACATTATTCAACCACTCTAAGTCTAATGTCTTGCGTAGCAAATTTCAAAACTAACTTACTTGAAAAGACTCGAAAAATCTTGAATCGGGTTGTCCTCCCGGTAGCTTATTCTTGACTCGACGAAACGGGTTGCCTCCCGCCAAGCGCTTCGTTTATAGTCCATGGCTAGACTTCTTCACTTGATTACTTCGGATCAACGCTCTTTGAGGGCATTGCAATCTTGGGTACCCACTTCCGCACCACCTTGGGCGCGTGCTTATTCTCCGGCTTAGTCATCTTTTTGGTCTTCACAGGCGGCTTTTGTTCCTTTATCTTGACGGATGCAACAACCTCTTTGATTTCCTTCGCCTCCTTCTTCCTTGGTTCTTCCTCACTAACCCGACGATGAGGCGGAATATATTTAACTTTGATCATATTGCATACCTCGAAGCGTGGTCGAAACTTGAAAGAACTTCTCTCGCCGTTGATGTCGAACTTGATCTCCCCCTTGCCGACATCGATGGTAGCTCCCACGGTCTTGAGGAAAGGCCTCCCAAGGATGAGTGGTGGCTTCTCCCTCTCTCCCATCTCGAGCACCACGAAGTCGACGGGGATGAAGTGGTGTCTAACCTTCACTGGCACATCCACGGCGATGCCCAAAAGGTAGCGAATGGAGTTGTCACCCAACTCCAAGCACATGGCCGTAGGCTCTAACTCCGGTAGGCGTAGCTTCTCGAACACATCTCTTGGCATGACGCTCACACTTGCTCCAAGGTTGCACAATGCCTTCTCAAACTTGAATGAACCAACGGAACATGGAATCGTCGGGCATCCGGGGTCTCCTTGCTTCTCTAGTCCGTTTGCAATAGTGGCGCTACATTGCTCGGACATCTTGACATGATCTACCCCGAGTGTTGCTATTTCATACTTGTTTGCAAGAATATCTTTGAAGTAGCGAGAATATGTAGGAACTTGAAGGGCATCCAATAGCGGCATGTTGATGCTTAACCTACGCACAACCTCCACAAACTTCTCAAAGTGATTATCAAGTTTACCTCGGAAGTAGCGTGGCTTAAGTTGCGGTATCTTCGTGTCTTCTCCCGGCAGCTCAAACTCGGGCTCTTTGGTGATGATCTCGGTAACCTCCTCCTTAGCGAATTCCTCCGCCTCGGTGGATGGTTTAGGCTTTCTAGCTCCCGCGGAACGCTCCGGATCTTCGGTCTCCTTCCCCGAACGAGTTTGAATGGCCTTCGCTGTGTCGGGACCTTGAGGTTGTCCCGGAAGCTTCCCTTCATTAGCGGATAGGCACCCGACAAGTTGTCCCACTTGCGTCTCGAGCATCTTCATCATGTTGAGCACTTGATGGTTGGAGCTCCCGACCTCCATCACCTTGCTATCGATGTTCTCCAACACCTTGTCTATGGCTTTGAACTTGGTGACGGTGTCCTTATTGATCTTAGCTTGCTCGTCCATGAAGTCCTTCAATTGTATACGAAGCGGAACCGAATTCGGAATGGATGAGCTTGCATTAAATTGAGGTCTACCTTGCCCGTAGAGGAAGTTCGGCAAATCCCCCTTCCTCATGTAGTCGAGCATCTTGGCTTCCTCCGGGCAATCCTTTTGGACATGGCCATATTCTCCGCACTCTTCACATGTGGATCTTGCTTCGACAGCCTTTAAATCTTAAGCTTCTTTCTTCTCTATCTCCATCTTCTCCAACCTCCGCATAAGCGAATCAATCTTGCCTTCGAGTATATCTTCCTTCTCCACTTGCAAGACTCCCTTGACGTTCCCCGTGGGTTGAACCGGAAGTAGGCATCCGGATGACGCCCATGTGTCATTGTCCGCGACCTTCTTGAATAGAGTGAAAGCTTGGGTCGGCGTAAGCTCGATGATGGATCCTCCTGCCGATGCATCGATGATTGTCCTTGACGCCATGGTAAGTCCTTGATAGAACTTTTGAATGAGATCCTCCTTCGGGAACTTGTGATGTGGAATCGCCCGAGTGTACTCATTGAAGCGCTCGAATGCCTCCGATATAGTCTCCGTAGGATACTGAGCAAAAGTAGCAATCTTATTGCGCAAGCTTTGAGTCTTACCCGGTGAGTAGTATTCCTTCATGAAGGCTCTCATCAAGGTGACCCAATTTTGCACCGTCTCCGCCGGTTGAGAGTAGAACCATTGCAAAGCCTTCCCGAGTAGTGAGAACGGAAAGAGCCTTGCCCTCATTTGATCTTGAGTCACCCCGTCCATGTTGAATGTTTGACAAAGTTGAATGAACGCTTGGAGGTGAAGGTTCGGATCCTCTTTACTGGTGAAGGGTGAATGTTGCACCATGCGAATTGTTGAGGTCTTGATCTCGAACGGCCTTCCGATCTCCGCGAGGTTCAAGATTGGTAGGTCGACGATGTCTGGGGTGCATAGCTCCCCGATCTTGCGCTCCGACTGCGGTTGTTCTCCCATCGGTGCCGGTGGAAGTTGATTCTCCTTAGGGCTTGGAGGTGGTGATTCCTTTGGAGACTCCGACGATCCCTCGGCCTCCGCTTTTGGATCTGCAAATTCTAGCTTTTTAGCTTGTGCTTCACGTCTTCTTAGCCTGTAATGTTTTTCTGGATCATCCACAAAATTTTCGGGTTTGTTGGAGAGGTAGCTGTCCATCTCCTGTTAGGGTTAGCAATAAACAAAATATATACAAAACAAAAATAAAAACAAATCTAAGAAAACTAGGGTTCGTCAAACTAGATTAGATTGATTTTGAGGATGATCAAAAGTTAGTAGATGCAAAAAGAAAAACCAAAAGAAAACTGAAAATATTCACAAAAAGCAATAAAAGATCGAATCTTGATCACTTGTTCCCCGGCAACGGCGCCAGAAAAAGGGGCTTGTTGACGGTGTATATGCGTATCCAATTTCGTTTGGACTTGCAAGCAGACAAGTCCTCCGTCGTAGTCAAGGGACCCTTCTTCTCTCAAGTGTGAACCTAAGGTATCGAATCCGTGGAACAAATGTGTGATGCAAAATCCTATCTATTAAAACCGAGAACACTTAGATCTTCAAAGGGGAATCTTATGCATCTAATCTAAAGAACATCATAAGAAACGAATCTAATCTATGAAAGCCGGAGGTAGCAAGAGGTAGAGAGGGATAGTTAAAACCAATCTAGAGAGATTGGATCAAGCTTTTGTTGAAGTTCCGAGCAAAGAAGAAATAGCCAAGTCGAATCTCATGAAAAACATCTTTAAATCACGGTTTCCCGTCCAACTCCGAAAACGCCCGCCCTTTGGAGCCACCGTTCTGTCACAACGCACTCCTATTCGTGCGGGTTAGCCTAGGGCGAGTCCAATGGACAAGTTGAAATCTCTTGGAAGGTCAGGCATGCACTTCTAGCCACCATGGCTACAAGAACACCCTCTATGATCTATCTCGAGAATAGATCTTAAAGTAAGAAAAGCCAATTGAAATTAAAGTCGTAGGAGAAACACTCGATCGCTAGAAATCGGATTGCAACTTGATAATTCAACATAGTACATGATAGATGAACAAGATCACCACCGGGATCCTACCTTGATCTTGCTTCTAGCTCCTGGAACTCCGACGTGGTCTTCCTTGCAAGGTTCCCACGTCGGCTAGGGAAACCCTAGACAACTAGCTCGACCCTCTCCTCTCCGGAATGGTGTCCCTCTCTTCTCTGCTCCTCGGCGACGAATGACGAATGAGTTGATGCGTGGCTCTTGGCTAGGGGGCTATAAATAGTCCGAGAGGTGGCTAGGTCAAAGGGGGGCACGAATGGGCCGAAAAATGGGCCGGGCCGGCCTGGGCCTGGGCCGACCGGCCTGGGCCCATCCTGGCCCATTTCGTGGCCGCCTTCCTCGGTGATGCTTCCCGTGTCTTCTAGAACGTTCTCCCTTCTGCATGTGGGCCCTTGACGTCAGTTTCTCCGCGGTTTAGATGAAGCTCCTTGTCCCGCAAGATTCAGCATTTTCTGTTTAGGTCCTCGGAGTTTTCCGTCTTCACGGGTTGGTCCTTGGGCTTCTTGGAGTCATGTTCACTTCATTGCTTGACATGTACCGGGCTTCAAGGTCTTGTCATGAGGTGCTTGATGAACTTTACCCGGAAGTCTTGCTTTCAACGCTAAATTCCTGCATAAACATCAAACTCCAAAACCGACATGCACGAACGAACTTGTTATACCAAGGGGGTTAGTACCAATGGATAAAATTCATGCCAACACCGAAGGTAAACTCATGGCTAGGTTGACGGAAATTCACCGTCAACAGCACCCCACGGGGAGGACTTCATTCCCGACGTATAATCATGGGGAGGTCTTCCGAGCAGACGAAGGTGATGACGGAGCCATAGGGAGGTCTAGCAACCTTACGAAGACGACGACGGAGCTGAAGGGAGGTCTAGTGACATGACGAGGATGACGACAGAGCCGGAGGAAGGTCTAGCGACCTGACGAAGACGACAACGGAGCCGGAGGAAGGTCTGGCGACCTGACGAGGACGACGACGGAGCCGGAGGGAGGTTTAGCGACCTGACTAAGGTGATGCCGGAGCAAAGAGTTGTTCCTGTAAAATAAAATAAACACCAGGTCGGTGTTTCAATCTGTCGAATATAAATATGATGAAAACTTAGCCTGAGCTAAACAAGTAGATGTGGAATAATGTTAGCCGAAGCTAATCATCCTTGTGCTATGTTTTGTATGAGAAGAAGGCATTCCCCTTATCGTGCCAAGCACGCATTATTCAAATTCAAAAGCTCTGAAGCTGCAAAGTGTTTCACCCCTCTACAATGCTCAGCAGGGAGCCTTAGATGTAGCCGACGCACGGGGAGGAGTCTGGGACTCAGGTTTTGCAACCACACAACATCGAATCTTCATAACGAGAGTCAAGCATGTAAAGGAAGAACACACATAAAAGGGATATACCCCTCAGGTCTTGCGACCCTTAGATTGGCATGGCCAAGCCCCCGAGCGTGTTGAGGGGGAGGGAAACATAGCACAAGATAAAAAATCTGAACCCTCAGGTCTGGCGACCTACGTGTTGGCATTGCCAAGCCCCCGAGCATGTCGAGGGGGAGGGATCGGAAGAGCAGACAAAGCATGTAGAGCAGGTCTACGAAAGAAATTGAAGCTGTAAAAATATTTAATTGAAAATAAGACTTAGCTTGTGTGTCGTTGAGGTCGGGATGTGATCGTCGGCACGAGTTGGAGCCGAGCCGATCTTGTCGAGGTAGCCAGGGACGCGATCTGGAGTCATTCCGAGCTGTCAATGAGCCGTTGAAGGTTTGCATACGGTGTTCCGCTCAGCGAACTGGTCGGAATAGTAGGCGATACAGCATGGAGCCGAGTTGAGGTGCTCGCCGCCAGGTTGTCAGCAAATACGCAAAGAAAGAAAAAAAAGATAGTATTGGTTAGCGGTTTGATGATCAATAGTAGATCGGAATAAAAAGAAAAAAAAAGATTAGAGGAAGAAAAGGAAGGCCACGATGACTTCCCTATTCACGTAGCCAACTTGGAGATCAATTCGACCTTGATGACGTGCACGTGATGGACACGAAGTGAACATGCACACGCAAGGCCTACCGCCGACCTTCGTTCTTCTTGCAAACGGATTTGCCATGATCATGTACGTGACGGGCACGTAATTGATGTGAGGCCGCCGCCGACTTCGACTTTCGTAGATGTACTCTTCCCGGCCGCATGCAGATGCAGCTGGACGTTGTGAATGCCGCCGTAGATCGTTGGTTGGGTGGGTGGACACAAAAAATTTTCTGGCGCGCCATCCACGGAACGAAGACGCCGACCTCGCGATTAGATCGGAGGGTGGCAGCGAGCAGGTCGCTGCGGAGATATCCTTCGTGTCATCACCGAAGATGATCACCGGAGCGAACTACCATCACGCTACACGGAGAGCTCCCAATCTACCCCTACTTGGCGTGCCAACTGTCAGAGGTTTAGATCTGAGCAGTCCACAGGGGGGTTAACCCCGGTGGTTTATATGTTCGGCGGGGAGATCGGGAGCTAAGAACGTGATGGTTATGCTAGGGTAGCACATGAAAATCACGGCGAGACACAAGGGACAAGGAGATTTTATACTGGTTCGGGCCTCCGGAGAGTAAAACCCTACATCCAATTCTTCAGTTTGTATTGCTGGCAGCGAGATTACATGGTGACCTATGGTGTCAATGTGGAGGTGGTCTGTCCCCAGGAGGGCGCCCTTGCCCGCCTTATATTAGGCGACGGACAAGGTCGGTGGACCGGAGTCCAAGACGGTTACAACAGGGAAACCTATCTCTAGTCAGTTACAATATGGAAGGCTTATCCGAGCTGCCTTAATCCGTCTGGACTTCCTTGGCTTGCACGCCAAGCTGTCTTCTCATCTTCGGGCCCACATGTCAGGTCGGACAGGCCTACTGACAGGTCGGCGGGTCTTCTGGTACGCCTGACCCACTTGTCGGGGACGGTCGTGAGCCTGATCGGTGGGGACCTAGGGGTACCCATGTCTCACAACGACCATACGGCATCCGATGCCAGCGGCAGGTCGCGCAAGCGATCTGGTGAGGTTTATGCGACTGACCCCCCAAGACCTTCCACCTTCCTTGAATGTGACTTCAACTGCACACTGGACAACAAATGTCAGTTCCACCGTGATGCCAAGCACACCATGAGGGAGTGTGAGCAGCTAAAGCTCACCGTGGGCATCCCTCCAGAACCAAAGAAGGCCAAGAGCGGCAACAACGACGAATAGAACAACGACCGACGTTACGACAACCGCAACCGTCAACCTGATCGACGCGACTACCGCGACCGGCGACCTTACCGTCGTAATGACGACAGAGATCACCGTGACTATCATTGCGACGACCACCGCGATGACCGCCATGATGATCGCCTTGATGATCGCCGCGATGAGCAACCTAATAATTATTGCCTCATTCGCCGGGAAGACCGCTGCGACGACCGGAATGATGACGGCAACCGCAGAAAGGATCCTACTCCACCACGACCTAAAGGTGGCAACCCCAACGGTGCGTTCCAGAACGCTAACCAGCAAATCAACTTCATTGTCGGCGGCCGCCAAGCAGCCAAGAGCAATAGACAGCAACGATCCAACGTAAGGGAGATCAGCCAGGTCAACACCGAAACTCCACAACCTCTACGGTAGTCGGAGTACCCATCACCTTCTCCAGAAAAGACCACTAGGTGCATATACTCAACCCCGGGACTTACCCACTAGTCGTCAACCCTATAGTGGATGGCGCCTTCCTGCCTAGGACCCTCATCGACGGGGGCAGCAGCTTAAACATCATCTTCACCGAAATGCTGAAGAAGATGGACTTCAACTTCACCAAGATGACCGTCTGCGACGAACCCTTCTACGGGGTTGTGCCCGGCAAGGCTGCATACCCCATAGGTCGTGTATGCCTGCCGGTCACGTTCGGCAAAGAAGACAACTTCCGCACGGAGTACCTGACGTTTGAGGTGGCGGCCTTTCGCTCCTCCTACCACGCCATCCTCAGCCGACCTATGTTGGCCAAGTTTATGGCCATCTCGCACCATACCTACCTCATCATGAAGATGCCAGCACCGAATGGGATCCTTTCCGTCTACGGCGACCTCATCGTATCCTTCAAGTGCGAGAGTGATACCGTCGACCTCGCCGCAAAATCTACATGCAGGGCCGCAACCACAGTCATGGTCGCTCAGGCCGCTAAGATCGACCAAACTACCCTGGAGGTGCCAGAGCAAAAGCGCACATCCACTGCCTTGGACGCAAGTCCCGCGGTGAAGAAAGTTTGCCTCGGCCTGCCCGACGCAACCAAGGAAGTCACCATCGGGGCCGACCTCGACCCCAAATAGGAACTCGCGCTCACCAATTTCCTCCGGGACAACGCGAACATCTTCGCATGGAGTCCATCCGACATGCCCGGTGTCCTTAGGAAGCTGACTGAGCACACCCTTGAAGTAAGCAAGACAGCAAGGCCTATCAAGCAAAAGCTCCGGCGATTTGCGAAACATAGAAAGCAGGCCATAGAAGTAGAAGTCTGTAAGCTCTTAGCTGCAGGATTTATCCGCGAATGTAAACACCCGGTTTGGCTCGCAAACCCGGTTCTTGTACCCAAGAAAACTGGAGGATTAAGGATGTGTATCGACTACACCAACCTTAACAAGCACTGCCCGAAGGATCCCTTCCCTCTCCCTCGCATCGACCAGGTCGTGGACTCCACATCTGGTAGCGTCCTGTTGTGCTTCCTCGACTGCTATTCAGGGTATCACCAGATAGCCCTGAATCCTGACGACCAAGATAAAACAACGTTCATAACGCCCAACGACATCTACTGCTATAAGGTCATGACCTTTAGCCTGAAAAACACCAGCGCCACTTACCAGAAGGCGATACAGAAGTGCTTGGCATCCCAGATTGGCAAGAACGTGGAAGCCTACATCTACAATGTGGTCATCAAGACCACCGAAGAAGATCAGCTCATCACCGACCTCACCGAGACCTTCGCCAACCTACGCACCTATCAATGGAAGCTCAACCCAACCAAGTGTTTCTTCGGTGTCCCCTCTGGATTGCTCTTGGGCTTCATGGTGGGACACCGAGGCATTGAAGCCAACCCCGCCATGATCGACGCAATCCACAACATGGCCAGGCCATCTTGCAAGAAAGATGTCATGAAGCTCACTGGTATGATGGCGGCCTTAGGTCGTTTCATCAGCAAGCTCGGCGAAATGGATCTGCCCTTCTTCAAGCTATTGAAGAAGGTGGATAAATTCGTGTGGGACGAAGAAGCACAGAAAGCTTTCGAGGCTCTCAAGGAGTCCTTGACCTTGCCACCAATCATGACGCCTCCAATCTCGAAGGAAACGCTCCTCCTCTACATCTCAGCCACCACTAATGTGGTCAGCACGATTCTCGTCGCTGAACGAGAAGAAGAAGGGCAAGTCTACCCTGTTCAGCGACCTGTGTATTACGTAAGCGAGGTCCTGGCTGATGCTAAAACACATTACTCACAGCCTCAGAAGTTGCTCTACACACTCTGGATTACGTCAAGAAAGCTCCGTCACTACTTTCAAGCTCACAAGATCAAGGTGCCTTCCTCTTTCCTGCTAGGGCAGATCATCTGCAACCACGACGCCAACGGCCGCATCGTCAAGTGGTCGGTCGATCTTGGCGAGTTCGACATCGAGTTCTGCCCTAGGCAAGCAATCAAGTCGCAGATCCAAGCTGACTTTGTGTCAGAATGGACAGAAATCCAGATGCCCCCTCTGTCAGGGGTTGAGACCTGGACAGATCTGCTAGGGAGCTACCCAAGCCGTTTGTAGGTTGATGGGAGGATCGGGAACTAAGAGTGTAGGTGTTAGTTCACGTGAGGAACTCGGAACACAGCAAGAATGGCGAGGAACATGGGGACACAAGGGTTTAGACTGGTTCAGGCCTCCAGAGAGTAAAACCCTACGTCCAGTATGGTGGTGGAATTATGCGGAGAGGGGAAGTCCCCTCGAATGGAGCCATAGACCGCCTTATATGGGCAACGGGCTAGGGTTTCCATTCGAGGTCGGTGGACCCATATCTGGGTCGGTTACAAAATGGGAGGCTATCTGCCCGGATTACAAGGAGTATCCCGTGATTTACGGACCTACAGATGGTGTCAGGCCGCGATCTAGTAGCTTGCCTTGCACTCTAAGCATGAGGATCCGGATAAGATCACCTGGAGTCTTCCAAGGTCGCCGAGTCTGTGGATAAGGTCTTCCGGCTCACTTGCAGGTCGGCGGGGCTTCTGGCAGCTCGGGTCCACTTGGCAGAGACCTCTGACACCCTGGCTGGTGGGGACCCATGGGTACCCATGTCTCTCAAGCCCCCGATCGACGTGTAGGTGTAGCGGCTGAAGTGAGGTCATGTCAAGATGAAGCGAAGACATGGCACCGCTGAGGTCGTGTAGGGTGCACGGGGATCCAAAAAGAAGAAAGAACCCCTCCAATGCGCGCACGAAGTCGAACGTCGAGCTCCTGGGATATAAGTCCAAAAGGTCGAAGTGAAGGCAAGACGTATGATCTTGAAGAACTGCCGACCAGACCTGGATCAGGTGACACAAAGTGGCTCAAACCACCTTTAAAAAGGTCGTAGTGCTGACCATAGGTAGGTCGAGCAGAGGCTTAGTGGAAGCAGGCTTCCAATAGGTCGAGGTGACGTAAAAGAAGAGGGTGTTGTAAGACGCACTCATGGAGTAGCCCCCGAGCAGTAAAGCGACCAGTATGATCGGTTTGATGCTCGAAAAAATGAAGAAAGAGAGAACCTACGGCCTTCTGCTTCCTTCGTGATGCTCTGACGATCTCGACGAATGCGACAAAACACCCGGAATCTTTGACGAAAGCGCCAGACACCGAAGGCTGTCGTGACCTAAATAACGAGCACACTGTATAGTCATGGGACTGCCACGAATAGGGCCGTAGTCGTTGTCCGCCCATAAGAGACAAAAAGCTCTAGGATGTTGTCAGGTAGGGGATAAGCACGCTGACACCCCCACGGGTGAACAGGTACCTCATGCTTCACGTGGTAACAGTGACCGGATAAGAATGCCATGCCAGCTGAGTTGCAGGTGGGATCCAAGGATGAGTGCTGCGGGTATAAATAGATGCCTGTACCACCAAGCAAAGCACTCGAGCCACCTGAGGAAGCCATGGCGAAGCTTGAAGGACCGATTAGGCGACTAGAGAGGGTGGAGGGAGTGGATGGGAGCTGATAAAAATTCTTCCCGAAGGATGAACTCGGCCTATGCCCCAAATTCACCACCGAGGATTCCCACACGAGTTTGCTAAGTTCGCGTAGTTACAACAGACCTACCAACCCTAGAAACAAACCCCAACTCAAAGCAACACGGAAGCGCAACTCAAGAAGCAAAGGACTTAGGCAATCTGCACAGCCTGGGGCGGACCGTCCGAGGTGACCAGGCAGACGGTCCGCAGGGGCCAGGCGGACGGTCCGCCGGGTCCAGGCGGACGGTCCGCAAAAGGTGCTCGAACAACCATTATGCACCCCTCGAAATTCGGATGGTCCGTGCCCTACCCTCGGACGTTCTGTGGGTAACTCGTACCGCGCGGACAGTCCACAGTGCCTGGGCGGACGGTCCGCAAGCCTCTCCCAACCAAAAACACTTGTCTCAGCGGATCGAACCACGAACGCGCACGAACAAGCGACGAATTGGACGAACTCTGGTCCAAGCGGACTGTCTGCGCCTACCAGGCGGACTGTCCGCCAGGTGCGAACAGACGCGGGAGCAGCAGGCCGAGAGCAAGAACACAAACACCCTTCCACCTATCCGTCCATGGATCTCCCAAACGGCTTAAGCTCTTGAGATAAGATTTGGGGGAGATGTGAAGCGTCCCTAGGGGATGCTATACCCCAAAACTTGAGACCTCAAACAAACTAAATCGCTGGGAATCGAATCACAACCGAGCTCTACCAAAAATCTAGGGTTCCAACCAAAATCCTCAAATCCAAGGCCAAATCCGGAGTTTGAGGGGTCAAGATCAAGCACAAAGATGCGCAAGGCATCTATCCATGATCCCCACAAGAAAATCCGAACTCAAACACCCCAGAATCAGAGGAACAAGCCGTGCACGAAAATCCAATGAAAATAGCCTGAAAAAAACACGAAAATCACACGAGCTACAAGAAGGAAATTGACGCAACCATGAAAGCTTCCATACACTCGGAGGTCAGATTCTCGACCAAACGGTGAAGAAAATCTAAACCTATGGAGCAGGGAAATGAGAAGCAGTCTGGAAGGATGGTTTGCCCAGAAACCCTAGAGCTATATATATGAGTCCCTCTGGGTTGGGCAAATGACCAAGCTACCCCTAGCACTTAAACTTTAGATACAATCCCCTCAGGGGTAATATGGTCAAGTAGCACTCCTCTTCATCGCACGGCCACGCCTTTGCCGCAGTTCGCGTCCTCCCGACGCAAGCCCTGCGATCCCGCCACGTGTTCATCAGCATCGAAGCTTCTCGGCGCGCCCGGATACAATCCCCTCAGGGGTAATGTGGCTCAACCAAGTAACCCGACAGTTATGTGGTGAACCTCCGCAAACCCCATGTGCAAACTCTAGTCGTGAGCCGCTACCCTATACCGGCTCCGATCGACGACTTCGTCTTGCTTTTCTAGCCACCGTGCGGCCCGCACTTGACCCCGTTCGGCCACCGGGTCCATCGAGCCGAGCCTACTTGTCTCTCCACTCCTCGGAGGCCCCGCAAGGCTAAGACCTTTCGCGCCCGCTCTTCACCTGCACCAACACGAGTCAAGCCGCAACCTGCACCTGCAATACTCGGCCAAGAATCAGTCCACACCACGTTGTCAATCACTCATCACACCAGGGAGCGACCATCCACCGGTCCTCGGACGCTCTGGTCCTCATAGCTGCGTAGTAATTTCCCCACGTCTTGGGCTTGTGTCCATCCACCAGAGTGTAGAGCTAGGCCATTGATAACTGAAGCTAGAAGAATGCTTGCGAAGCTCGGAGAACTCCATCAGCCGCTTCACCCGGGCCCAGCGAGGAATCAAGGTGCAGCATGGGGCAGTACATGTATCGACAGGCCTTGTGAGCAGAGGTCTGATGCGATGCTGGAAGCCACCATGCTTCATTATGAGAGGCCTGAGGTGATGCTGGTTCCATTTGGAATCTTGTGGGAGACCCCAGACGTAAGTGTGGGCACCATAGGAAACATTCTGGAGCTCGAGTAGAGGTGGCTGTACGGCAGCTGCGACAACAGCGACGTTGGAGACCTCCAAGTAGGTCCTAAAGCTAGAAGAAAACTTGCGACATGCCTTATCGGTGTAGACTGCGTCGCAAACACTATGTAAGGTAGTTCAGGACTTTTATTGTCTTTGTATCTTGTAATTGGCTACGTGCCAAAGTCCTTGTAGCTTATAATGCTTTTTCACATATGTTTGTGTGAGAAACTGTACATCCCAAATGTATCTAGAGGCGCCCAGGCGGCAATGGTATGGCTACCAAGGTCCCAGCGGGGCTGTAATAGCACGCCGACCTTCGGGAGGCCTTTAATATCGACAAATATCCCGTGCTGACCTGGGTCGACATGGCCGTTTGTGCAGTGGCACAACGCTGGGCGTCAACCTGAAAACTGCAGGTCTAGTCGACCTAGAAGGTAGCAGGGCCTCAGCGACCTCAGGGAGGAGCTGTAGTCAAGACCAAGAGGTCGCCAATGGGCAGTGGGGCCTTTAAGCATGGGTTCGTTGGTAACAACCTGCAGCTGTAGGTCGAAGTGACCTGGTAGGCAGCTGGGCATAGAAGCCGTGGTGTGAACCCGCCGTTTGTAGGCCGAGGCGATCTAGAAAGCTGCCAGGTCCTTGTCGACCTTGCAGAGGTGATGTGGCAGATCCGTAGGTCGTCTGTAGGTCAGGCGACCTTGAAGTGAATATCAGTAGTATCGGGGTTGAGGGCGTAGACGTGGGGCATAACGAGTCCACGACCGTTGGGCTGTTGACCAAAAATCCAACGGGCGCAGATTCTCATACGGCGCGAGCCGTTACTGCCTGTATCTGTTAGGCCGAAAGAGCCATTGGAGAAAAGATCTGTTGGGCGAGGATCCGTTGGGTCACCGAAAAATCCGCTTGAGAGACGTTGGGCATGGCGCCGCTGGGGCCCATCTATAAGAAGCAGAGCCGCGGGCCGGGACCCCCACTCGCTTCCATTTCCGCGCAAAGCTTAGGGTTCCGCTGCCGCCGCTCAAGCGCTCCAGCAAAGTCAGTGGCACTGCCACGCTTAGACCCGCCACGTCGCGCGCCCTCGCATGCACATGAAGTCACTCGTAGTATTTAGAGCTAGATCCACCGGCGTAGAGGAGAAAGAGATGGAGCCCGAGCTTGCGCCGGCGCTGGAGAGCATCTGGGAGTCGTCCACCGTGACGGAGGAGCAGATCCAGATCTTGGCGACCCGCGGGCTGCTGAAGCCCAAGGCGGAGGTGGGCTAGAGGCCAGCGGCCGGCGAGGTGTTCCTCACCGAGGGAACCGACGAGACCGTCGCCTTCCTCGCGCACATCGAGCGTGGATTCAGGGTCCCCACGGGTGACTTCTTCCGAGGACTGCTCTACTTCTACCAGATCGACCTGGTACATCTCGTTCCCAATGCCATCACCATAGTCTCGTCCTTCATCCACCTCTGCGAGGCGTACTTAGGGATACCGCCCCACTTCCACCTGTGGCAGTGTTTCTTCGAGCTGAAGAAGACGGTGTTGACGGTCGATTTTGGTACACCTAGCTATAAATTTACCGTCAACATTCGCACATATTTGATATCCTAACTATCGGTACTAACCCCCTTGATACAACAAGTTCGCACTCGCATATATTTTTTGGAGTATGTTGTTTACACAGGATTTAAGTGCTTAAAGGAGTACTTTCAGGTAAAGTTCATCAAGCACTTTATGAGAAGATCATGAAGCCCGTCACAAGTCAAGACATGAAGTGAACACAACTCCAAATGACCCAAGGACCGAAGCATCAACACGTAAAACTCCGGGGACTTGGAGGTTTACCAAATCAACTCAGCCGGAGAGATATTCTCACAGCCCAGAACAGCATGATCTTTCGGTGCAGATTCGGAGACTTAAAAGGCCTCTAATGGCAAAAGTTTGACTGCCAAAGTTGTGGGCCTCGACAATAGCTTCAATTTGGACATATGGAAGACCCAATTCGGGTCAAGGAGCTAGGAGATATGCCCCCCGAAATGCCAGCTGCGCAGACCAGTCCGAAATCAGACAAATTATCTTCTAAGACTGTTTTGGGAATCTTATCTTCGTTTCCAAGGAAAGCAATGAATACCAAATTTGGAGGTAATTTCGTGGCACACAACCTAGACACCGAATATGCATTATTTGGAGTTCGGACAAGGGCTGCGAGTCTGAAAAATCTGGACGAGGCTGAGTTTATGGAAACCAAGTTTGCTTCTCTCCCAAGGAAGATCTCGTGCAAGGCAAGGTGGAGCACGCCCCAAGGCTCCCCAAGGGTATAAATACAACCCCCTAGGCGCCCAAAGAGGGTGAACCATTCAGATCCATTCACCAGAGAGCCACCAACACGAAGGAGAAGCACCGGAGGAAGCCGACGGCCGCCGCAAGTCCTCGAGTTGCCTAGGAGATGGCTTAGGCCATGCCCTAGCCGCCATGGTTGGCCCTGCGTGGTGAAGCCATGGTGGAGTTATGGTGCCACACCTTGAATTCATCAAGGCGTTTGTACGTTCAACACTCGATGGTGATATAATCATATCTTGTCTTTACTTTGAGTTACTTCGATGCGTGCCTTATTCATATGTGTAGCTAGCATATGCCCTTAGTAGGAATAGAGTAATCATGGTGGTGAATCTATCTCTTGCGGATACATCGTAGTAGTGTATGGACCGAGGTTTATCGTTCGGTGATGAATATTCTCGCGTAGTGACAGTACGGGGGAGGAGAAAGCGGCGAGCGAACGTGTAATGTTGAGTCGATGACTCATTGTCATGTTGTAGGATTAGATTGGTTTGTCACCTTGACCGGAACGGCAACAAGAAGACGATAGGCTAGGGTTACCTTTTTGATGTTTACCTTTATGGCTAGGTGCATGTGATCCATACATCCTTTCATATATGTTTAACCTTTATGCAATCAACGCTTCGCATAGGGTTAGACCGGTAGGTTAGATAGAAACCTTAGTGGTTTGCTTCCGATCTTTGGAATAACAAACCTTGGGGACCCTCCTTGGTGAAAAAGGCACCAATTCACCCGTACACTTGCGGTGAACTTCAACATGGTTTTGAACCGTCAACAAGCCCTTTTTCTGGCGCCGTTGCTGGGGATTGGAACTCGAACCCTAGGGCGATCTATCTTTCTTTTTTACTAACCCTAATTTATTATTGCATATATCCTGTGTTTCTTGTTTGTGTCCTTGAATGCAGGTAAAACCCTAGACACAAAGCGATCGAGAAGTTTTCAACACTCGGACTTCAACAAGTCCAACCTCGCTCAACCAAGTTGATGGCTACGCAAAGAATTGCTCTTTAGTGGTAGGTGATAACCTTGGTTAGTGGCCCAACATCCGCTATTGAGCCCCCACCCAAAGCAAACGAAGATGAACAAGGTATGCCTACGTGTGTAAATTAAGTTTTTAAGACTAATTTCTTTTGGAGGTTTGTATGTTCGAGCTATAGGTTTCGGAAACGACCATGTCAAGCATGATAGAGAAGGATTCCATTACCATCATGTTCATGCAGCGATGGTAATGACTTTTGAAGCCAAGAGGTGCGTGACATGGTGCCCTAAAAGACTTCAAGATAAAGACCACACGTACATCTCCGGATCGATGGACGAAAGGATAACGATGTCATCACGAAGTTTGCATGAGCCTCAGCAGAAAGCATTAGATATATTTGGATTTTCAGAAGCCCCATGAAGTCTACATTCCAACGAATCAAGAGGCAAGGCAATCGGAGGTTCCTACAAGCGGATATAACCGAATCACCGAAGGTTGCACATGCTGAAATTCTGGACAGCAAACAATGCTGAAGTGAAACAGCCATAGCTCCCTCATTCGGACTCCGATTAAGACGAATGAGTACCCGTTGGAAAGGTAATTTTATAAATTTTTCAATAGAACTATATTTTGGTGTATGTTCTGTTCTGGATGCAGGGTTAAATCCACGAAGAAGAGGCAGCAGCAAGGCGATGACGACAAGATAGAGGAGATGGACATGATGTCAATAAAGAGAAGATGGGGCAACGGTTCCACATCACATACATGATGAAATTCAGAACTTAAGGACTAAAACAAACCCTTTGGAGCATGGATGAATGAAGACACAAGAGGCACCACTCAAGACATGATGATGTTGGAAGCGAACCATGACCGATTTCATAAGGCAACATCAAGCTGCATGGCTACTTTGGATTCTCGTAAAAGGAACCATGGCTTCACAACGATAAAAAGGTACGTGAGAAAGTCGAGCTCTATGATTTAAAATGAAGCGCTTTGCGGGAGGCAACCCGATTTTTTTATAAATCTATATAAACTATGACAGTCTACATTGTGCCCTTTCTTTTAAAACTTCAAGTAACATTGTACCATTGCTCTTATAAATGTCACAACCACATTATGTATGCTTTAATAGATATTGAGTGAGCACTTTGCTACTTGATTTTTGGAAAACTTGTAGACCCCTTATTTTTGTGTGCTTATTAGTGTTTAGAGTCTTTTTATTTGTGTCTTTTTGGAGAGAAATATGAAGCATGGTCCCTTTTGATTCTAAACTTGTGGCTAATTAACTTAGGCTAACTTTTGCTTTTGGTTTGGATCACCACCATATCATGTCATGTCATTTTGTTCATTCATATCATGTTGCACTTCATTCCACTTTGTTCTCCACCTTTGCATCATGTCGTATCTCATTTTTATAACCCTTTTTGAAAAAAAGAACATCTTTGCCTAAACCTTCCTATCAAACCACACCTATAACCCAAGCCAACAAAAGGGGGAATCGACTTATGTCAAGTTGAAAAAGTCTATCTCTATCCCTTTTCTAATTAAAATTTTGACTAGCCTCGTCCTAAACCCTTAGGAAAACCCCTCATACATTTAGTAATCCTAAAACCATAGGTTTGTTTTTCATCCAAAAATCTAATCCTTGTTTTCTTTTCTTATTTTTCAAAACCACCTTAGATAGAATTTCTTCACCTGACTTATCTTTTCAAAATTCTTATCTTAAGCCAAAAATATAGGATACCCATAAGCCTTACCTTAAAACCATGTTAGCATGTTTGGTTAGGTCTTTTGATAAAAATTTTGTTCACAAGACTCGGCCTCTCATAAAGTGACTTGCTTGTCATTATTGAGAAACAACATCGAAAGCCTTTTCAAACATTGCTGACCCTTTTTACTAACCCCTTTTTGCGTTTGCATTTTGCATCAACCCCTTTGTTTTATCATGCATAGGTTAGCTTGGCTTCTTCACAAAACTTTTTGATGAATGCTTTATTTCCATGTTAATGCTTCATATGGGCATTTTCCTTAGCAATTTTGTGTAAATGTTGTGTTTAAACTTGCTTGAAGACCATCATCATTTAGTTCAATAAACCTTGCTAATTTCCATAAGTGAATTGGTTGGTATATAAACTTTGCATTGAGCTTTATTTTTCTTGTGCTATAAGAATTATTAATTTTGGGATAGACATGGTGTTTTAACCTTGGATAAATAAACCTTTATGGCCATGGAGGAATTTTGCAACCTAGTTGTAAACTTGGTGTTTAGAACTAGGTGTAAACTTTGTCTTTGTTTGTATGCTTTCCTCTCATTTGCATTTTTTTTCACCTACACGCACGTACACTCATTAGGTTCTCCTTTCTTTTTACTAGGTAAGCTATGCCACAATTTAAGATCTTAGGGATGTATTTGGTTTGTTGGCAATTGTTTCTATTCCTGACCATCACCCCAGGGGTAGAGTGTGCATTTGATTTGTTTTGCAGGCATGATGAAGTATTCCCATGAGTTTTTGACCGATTGCAATCAAGATCATTAGTCATCTACAAGGCTTATCAAGGTTGGAGCATGTGTTCAGAGATGTACAATGGAAGAAAAGTTAATATTTCAGAAGCTCCTTCAAACCCTCTTTCCAACGCATCAAGGATCATCAATTTTGAAGACCTGTACAAGGAGATATGGTAGAGACATTGAGCTTTGCGTGGTCTGAAATCAGCTTTGGACAGATTGCATCGCCGGAGTAAAATAGACACAACTCTCTTGTTCGGAACCCGTTTCATGCGAATGATGGCTCGTTGGAAAGATATTTTCATGAACTTCAACTTGGAGGGGTGTTTCAATATATTTTCTGTTCAGGAAGTAAAAGACAATCTGTGGAATATGAGGCAGCGACAAGGACGGGATGGAAGTCGGCGATGACAATATGATGAAGGATTGGATTCATGGCTTGATGATAATAAGAAGAAGTTGAGGGACAACTGAGCAACAAAGGCAAGGAAGTGAAGATGATTCTCAAACACATGGCAATAGGGAATTACGAGCGATTCAAGTTCTTCCACACTTAGCAACACACTAAGCATGGGGAGGATTTGAAGGACGAAAGGGAAAAAGGCCACATGGAGTTCAAGGATCACCTTCACCACAAGATGCCCATCATTCTTTTTCCATGCTAAGCACAATACTTAAGCACGAGGGAGGCCATGCTGCACTTCACTACGAGCATCAAAAAGGACGGTAACCCGCCCTTAACTTTATCTTTGTTCATCTCCTTCTAAATGCTTGCACATATATGCCTTCAACCATAAACAACCTTTGTATTTATCTCTCGATCAATAACATAGCTACTAGGAGGACAACCTAGATTTGTTAGTTTTATTTTTCAATAAATTAATCACCATCTCTTTTGAGCTTACCACGATTATCATTTGTATGCGTTGCTGATGGAAAAATGCTGAAAGTCGCCGCTTTGTTTTGCTTGCATGATGTTTTATATGACATGGATTTTTACTCTCTATTAAAAGGAACTCAAATTGATTAAATACCGGCTCTTTCATTTGTGGAGGTTAAATGACTAATTTTTAAGACCCATATACTCTATCTTGCTCTTTGATTTGAGTTTACTGATGACCTATGCCTTGCACTTGTTTTATTTAAAATTATTATGCTATCTACATTTGTGAATCTCTTGCAAGGCTCTACCTACCAAAGCCTATACACATACAAGTACTTTCATGATGTAACCCTTAGTTTGCAAACTTATATCTTCATGAATTGTATTAGGATTGATTTCTGTGGTACGAGACTAAGAAGCTGGTCATTCCTTTGTGTATCTTTTTCATGCTAGCCATTCTTGTCCATGCATTGTGAGTTTCTACATTGGAAATTTCACAAACTTCGCTGGGCATCCACCCTAAACCCAAAACATCTTTTTGTGATTACCTCCTTGACCACAACCCAAATTGAGTATGGATGATCTTTTGACGAATTTTCTGAAGATTTTCTGGCAAAGATTTCAAGATATATAACATATGGAGGGACTCATCAATGAAACCAAGTCATGCGTAGTTTCAACATGGAGAATGCCCCTGAAGATTTCAAAAGATTTATAAAGGAATACAAGGATTTTGTACTTCTCTAGCAGCCATAGGTCCCCTCACTTCTATGCTCGAGGACGAGCAATCATTTAAGCATGGGGGAGGACTGCTATAGCAAGTACTATGTTGCTTAAAAGTTCAGAGGAGCATAAAAAAATGATTAATAAAAAAAGAGAGAAGAAAAAATGAATGAAAAAAAGAAGAAGAAAGAAAAAATAAGAAAAGAAAAAACCAAAACAAAAAAAGAGAAAAATAAAAATGCTCCACGGTTCTTTTTCAGTTTCATTAAAATATTAGAGAGCTTTGAAGACAAGTCCATACTCAATCTTTTCCAACCATGTGCAATCCGATAACGAGAACTTCATTCGTGTCTCGTGATCACCCATTTGCCACTTGCACATGTCCACCTTTCTAAATGTGTGTGTTCCATCTCTCTCTTCCCAACATTTATTTTCCATGACCTTTTTGACTAGTCTCGGTAATTCCAATAGATCTCTCTCTTAGTTTGACAATATTTCAAGTATAATGTTTTGCTAGGATTGTTTTTACCTACCAAGCTCCACATAAGCTTTCCACTTTCATATATGAGTAGAATAGGTTGAGAATAATCTAGTGTAGGCTTGAGTGACTTGACGAGATGAGTGTTTCCATGATCTTTTGCAAGAGAACCTCACTTATGTTAGTTGTGCAACCTTTTTGAAAACTCTTCATGATGCAACAAGGTAAAGGTTTGAAGTTTGCTTAAGTTCGAGAGCACTATATTTGTTTTATTGTGGCATGTTCTTTAATGATAGTCTATCTTCCATGATGAATTAGCCGGTCAAAACTTGAACCTTAAATGCTAAATACCTGAGAGAGCAATATGTCTTGTTGTGTAGAACTAAGTGCAGGGAAGACATTGAAGGGCAACGCTGATTTCCAAGTTAAGCAAAGATCTTGGACTTGCTCGAGGACGAGCAAGGTTTAAGCATGGGGGTATGTTGACAGTCGATTTTGGTACACCTAGCTATAAATTTACCGTCAACATTCGCACATATTTGATATCCTAACTAACGGTACTAACCACCTTGATATGACAATTTCGCACTCGCATGTGGTTTTTGGAGTATGTTATTTACACAGGATTTAAGCGCTTCAAGGAGTACTTTCAGGTAAAGTTCATCAAGCACTTTATGAGAAGATCATGAAGACCATCACAAGTCAAGACATGAAGTGAACACGACTCCAAATGGCCCAAGGACCGAAGCATCAACATGTAAAACTCCGGGGACTTGGAGGTTTACCAACGAGATCAACTCAGCCTGAGAGATATTCTCACAGCCCAGAACAGCATGATCTTTCAGTGCAGATTCGGAGACTTAAATGGCCTCTAATGGCAAAAGTTTGACTACCCAAGTTGTGGGCCTCGACGATAGCTTCCATTTGGACATATGGAAGATCCAATTCGGGTCAAGAAGCTGAGAGATATGCCCCCCCAAATGCCAGCTGCGCAGACAAGTCCGAAATCAGACAGATTATCTTCAGAGACTGTTTTGGGAATATTATCTTCGTTTCCAAGGAAAGAAATGAATACCAAAGTTGGATATAATTTCGTGGCACACAACCTAGACACCGAATTTGCATTATTTGGAGTCCAGAAATGGGAGATATGGTGCCGGCAAGGAAGGGCTGCGAATTTGGAAAATCTGGACGAGGCTGAGTTTATGGAAACCAAGTTTGCTTCTCTCCCAAGGAAGATCTAGTGCAAGGCAAGGTAGGGCACGCCCCAAGGCTCCCCAAAGGTATAAATACAACCTCCTAGGCGCCCAAAGAGGGTGAACCATTCAGATCCATTCACCAGAGAGCCGACGACACGAAGGAGAAGCACCGGAGGAAGCCGACGGCCGCCGCAAGTCCTCGAGTTGCCTAGGAGATTGATTAGGCCATGCCCTAGCCGCCATGGTTGGCCCCGCGTGGTGAAGCCATGGTAGAGTTTCGGAGCCACGCCTTGAAGTCATCAAGGCGTTTGTACGTTCAACTCTCGATGGTGATATAATCATATCTTGTCTTTACTTTGAGTTACTTTGATGCGTGTCTTATTCATATGTGTAGCTAGCATATTCCCTTAGTAGGAATAGAGTAATCATGGTGGTTAGTCTATCTCTTGCGGATACATCGTAGTAGGGCATGGACCGAGGTTTATCATTCGGTGACGAATATCCTGGCATAGTGACAGTACGGGGGAGGAGAAAGCGGCGAGCGAACGTGTAATGTTGAGTCAATGACTCTTCTCATGTTGTAGGATTAGATTGGTTTGTCACCTTGACCGAAATGGCAACAAGAAGACGAAAGGCTAGGGTTACCTTTTGATGTTTACCTTTATGGCTAGGTGGATGTGATCCATACATCCTTTCATATATGTTTAACCCTTATGCAATCAACGCTTCACATAGGGTTAGACCGGTAGGTTAGATAGAGAACCTTAGTGGTTTGCTTCCGATCCTTGGATTGACATACCTTGGGGACCCTCCTTGGTGAAAAAGATACCAAGTCACCCGTACGCTTGCGGTGAACTTCAACACGGTTTTGAACCGTCAACAGATGGGGAAGTCCGAGGTCATCGGTAGCGTCGGGTACTTGCTGCGTCGATACATGAAGCCGGTGTACATCGACTTGGTGCTGCCAGACAACACCACGGGGTAGAAGCAAGGCTGGTTCTACCTCGACAACCCGGCGTCGGTGCTTCCAACAAGGTCTGGGTACGCGCCTGTAGCTGGGCCAGAATGGTCCAACCAGCTGACATCACGAGAGACCGACGCCCTCAAGCCGCTACTGGAGGACCTGCAGAGGTTGAAGACGGAGGGGCTGACCAGCGGCGCCGTGGCGATCAGCTTCAGCCGGCGGCTTTTGCAGCCTATCCAGGATCGGGTGCACCCCACGTACGAGTACTGGGGGCAATCCGATTCCACTCGGGTCACACAGCGTAAGGTCTCCAAGGAGGAGATGGTGGTGCGGGTGAAGGGCCTGCTCGTCCGGCGCATCCACAACCGGACGTGCCCTAAGGCACTTAGCGTGTACCGCCCCACCGAAGCTGTAAGTGACCTTGCTCCGAATCGACCTTTACTAATGTTGTTGCCTTTGTGTGTTCGATTTTGACCTTGATCTTCTGACTCAGAGTCTTGAGGGCATGTATTGGTGTCCAGCTCCGCTGCACGATGAGGATGAGCGGAGCTTCAAGGTCCGAGCTATGAGGGACGTTTGGGCACCTCCGCAGTAGTGTATCGAGGACTACCTCTCTGACTCGATGGTGGGTGAAAATCCCACCACAGGGAGGGCGGCGGTGAAGACTGTCGTGCCGCCGTCACGACGTACGCGGCAAGCTGCGGGCAAGATGTCCGCGTCCAAGGCCGCAGCAACAATCGCCGCCACCCAAGCGGCGGCGACAAAGAAGAGGAAGAGGGGGGCCCTACCGTATCGACGGATACAGCGACAGCCAGCACCGAGACTGAGGCGGTTGTCAGTGAAGAGGACGACACGAGGTTGCCCGACGCACTGGCCGAGCGGGTGACAAAGACACCTCGCAAGGTCGTGGAGGAGGAGGGGCACTCAAAGCCAAGTGCGGATGAGCCGGGTGACGTAGGGTCGTAGAAGAAGGCGAGGAAGGCTCCGCCCAAGCCTATAAAGGTCGGGTTGAAGCTCACTGGCAAGTAAGTCAACGGACTATGCTTTGGTTGTAGTTGGCCTTGCGTGTCTTGTATTCTCCTTTGTTGTGGGTTTTCACATCTTTTGAGGTCGACGCCCGCCACCTCGGAGAGTGCCAAGAATGCCTCAGGCCAGGAGGTATTTGGGCACAAGGGAGGGAAGGCGCCGGTGGAACAGTCGCTGGCGATGTCGGTGGTAGACGTCTCGAGCCAGGCCCTTGGGGCCGTAGGGACGGCGACGTCGGAGGTGGTGAAGTTCGTAGCTGGCGGCGTGCAACAGGTCGAAGGTCTCCAGAGCGACCCGCTTGAGGCTGATCCGCCACCAGCACAGGAGCCGCAAGCTGGAGGGGCGGGCGGACTTGGAGGCGGGAACGAGGATGACAGGTGCCTCTACGCCGGGACCCTGTGGGAGGACGACATCATCGCTGACCGACGCGACCTTGATGAGTTCAAGGCGGCGCAGCAGACATTCACACAAACACTTCCAGCTGCTGCTTCGAACATTCCAAGGGTTTCAAATTTAGTGGGTCTTTGTTGTGGTGTAGTCCCTCACCAAGCGAGCACAGGCCCGGGCGCACCCGGTGAAGGATGGTGACAAGGCCCATGTGAAGGTAACCGCGGCGGGGAGGCCTTGCTGTAGGCCAAGGTCAAAGCCGTGGCGGAGGTCCAGCGCGTGAAGAACACCATGGCTCGGCAGGTGGAGAAGGAGGTAACCGCCCTGAAGAAGGAGCTGGCGGCTGCTCAGCAGAAGGCAAAAGACGCCGAAGAAGACCTCCGGGTCATCGTGGAGTGTATGCTTGAACAGACCTTAGACCTTGACTTCCGGCAGTTAGGTCGTGCCTTTACCTTGACCTTTGATACTTCCTGATGCCAAGGAGAAGGAGGAGGCCTTGAAGAAGGACCTTACGAAGACCAAGGACCCAGTGAGGGTCCTCAAAGAGAAGACCAAGGAGGTCCAAGATGGTAAGTTATATTTTGCTCGAAGAGCTTCACCAGGGTTACGTCGAGACTTGTGGAATGTTACCGACCCTCTTGCGGTGATTGCAGGTCTTGAGAAGCAGCTCACCGACCTCAAGGAGGCCACTGAGTACTTGATGGCCATCTACGTCCCCCAGGAGGAAGGGGCGGAGCCAAAAGAGCTCGTTGCCCATCTGGACGAGGCCGAAGGTCGGATGATGGCGCTGCTGCTGGACACTAGCAGGCTCGCTGCGGCCGCAGCCTTGGCTACGGTGAAGTTTCACGAGCCGACGTTCGACCTGCAGAAGGTCGCGGAAGACGTCGACCTGATGGAGCTGGTGGCCTCTGAAGACATCCGAGCTGCCGCGGAGGAGATCATAAAGAAGGTCGATCTCTGAAAATTAAGGCCTAGGATGTATTAGGGTGTCATTGTACATAAGGCCGCGTCCCTTTTTACCGATGTAAAAGAACTTTGCATGAATGAAAGAGGTGTCGCTTATTTAAAGAGCATAACCCCTTATATAGCAAAAAACGCTTGTTATGAAAATTCAAAAGCAGCGAGGTTGCGAAACATGTTGCCTCCGCTAATCCAACTCAGTGAAGGAATGGCTTACCGACTGCACGGCTCAGCGTGGAGGCTTAGGTGCAGCTGGCGCGCGGAGGGAGGCCATGGACCCTAGGTATCACAACCACATGGCTTAGGAATACACATAAAAAGTGTAAAGGCTACATTTAAGGGATAACGCTTTAAAGAAAGGAAAACATAACACCCCTTCAGGTCGTGAGACCCTTAGGTTGGCAAAGCCAAGCCCCCGAGCATGTTGGGCCTAACTTAGACCAAGCCCCCGAGCACTTCGGGGGGAAGGGTGAACCGAAAGTAAAAAAGAAGGACCCAAATGTAGGTCGACAGGAGACCTACCGAAGGGGTTATCTTATATTTATTAATTGTAAATTACAAGGGGGTAGAGTACATAGCTTTTTATTTTGGTACAGATCTTCTAAGGGTAGAAGCGACGTAAATGCTCAATGTTCCAGGAGTTCGGGACACCCTTGCCATCAGCCTACTGGAGGGGATAGGTCATCGGTCCAATGACATCCTTGACTACGAAGGGGCCTTCCCATGGCGCAGAGAGCTTGTGCATGTCCTTGGTGTTCTGGATACACCGCAAGACTAGGTCGCCGACATTGAAGGAACGTTCCCGCACGTTGCTGTCATGGTAGTGACGTAGCTGCTACTCGTGGTGGGTGTGATGCATGAGCACGGCCACACGATGTTCTTCAAGGCTATCAAGGTCGATCTTGCATGTTTTCTCCGCCGCGCCCTCTTCGTAGTGCTGGATGCAAGGAGCTCCGAAGGCAAGGTCAGTTGGGAGGATGGCCTCCAACTTGTAGACCAGGAAAAATGGCGAGTAACCCGTGGCCGAGGTGACTTGGGTCCGGAGGCCCCAGATAACATGAGGAAGCTCTGCTAGCCACCTGGTGCCATAGGGAAATGCATCGTCGAAGATGCGGTCTTTGACGGCCTGCAGGACCATGCCATTGGCACGCTCAACCAGGCCGTTGCAGCGTGGGTGTGCCACCGAAGAGTAGTAGACGTCAATGAGGTTGTATTGGCAGAAGTCCCAAAATTCGGCCCATGTGAAGGCCGAGCTTAGGTCAGTGATGATCCTGTTGGGGACCCCGAAGCGGTGGGTGATCTCTTCATTGAACTTGGCCGCCTCTTTCGACGTGACACTAGCTACGGCCCAGACCTCGATCCATTTGGTGAATTTGTCCACCACCACAAGTATGTGCTTATAGCCGCCAGGGGCGGTCCTGAAAGGCCCCACCGAATCGAGACCCCATATAGCGAAGGGCCATGATAGGGGAATTGTTCTCAAGGCCTCAGTCGGCATGTGCTGCTGCTTGGCAAAGAATTGGCACCCTTTACATCACCGGACAAGGTCCTACGCATCAGCCATGGCAGTAGGCCAGTAGAAGCCCGACCTGAAGGCTTTCCCCACCAGGTTGACGGAGGCGGCGTGGTTGCCGCATTCGCCGCCGTGGATCTCCTCTAAGATCCTGAGGCCCTCAGATAGTAGAATGCACTTCATCAGCACACCGTTGGATGCGGACCTCCGGTAGAGGTCCGTGCCGATGACGACGTAGTTGGCGTTGCGCCTTGTGACCTTCACGCGTTCTGCCTTCTCCTCGGGGACCCGATGTTCGAGGATGTAGGTGATGATGTCGAGGTGCCAGTCGTCTTCGACCTCAGCCATGAGGACGTCACGGCTGCATAGCGAAGGCGCATCACCGGTCGCCGGTTCTGGGTCGCTGAGTAGCTTGATGGAGGGCTTGCGTAGGTCTTGGACAAACACGTCGGTCGGAACCAGCGCGCGCTTGGAGGCCAACTTGGAGAAAACATCGGCCGCCACGTTGTTGTCACGGCAGACGTGGTGGAACTCGATTTCTTCGAAGTGGGCTTAGAGCTTGCGTACCTCGGCGCAATATGGATCCATCGTGTCTTTCTTGACATCGCAGGCCTTATTGACTTGGTCGATGGCGACCTTGGAGTCGCCGTAAGCTATGAGGCTTTGATCCCCAGGGAGACAGCGATGCGCAGCCCGTGGATGAGGGCTTCATACTCAGCGCTGTTGTTAGATGCCTTGTAGTGGATCTACAATACGTACTTCAAGTGGTCGCCTTGGGGAGAGATGAAGAGCACGCCTGCTCCCGCTCCTTCGAGGTTCAGGGAACCATCAAAGTACATCTTCCAGTGCTCTGGCTTCTCCAATGGTGGAGGTTGCTGGGTCTCTGTCCACTCAGAAACGAAGTCAGCGATGACCTGAGACTTGATGGCCTGCCTTGGGATGAACTTGAGGTCGAACTCGCCTAGTTCGATGGACCACTTGACTATGCGCCCAGTGGTGTCGCGGCTGCGCAGAATTTCTCCAAGAGGGAAGGCCGGGACGACCTTGATCTTGTGCGCCTGGAAGTAATGTCGGAGCCTGCGCGAGGTGACGAGGAGGGCATAGAGCATCTTCTGAGGCTGCGAGTATCTGATCTTGCTATCTGAAGGACCGAATTGGCGACTAGAGTGGGGGGAGTGAATCGGAGCCGATAAAAATTCTTCTCGAAGGAGATGACTTCTCCAACAAGATGAACTCGAGCGGATACCCAAAATCACACGCTCCATACTCAACCTTCCATTTGCCAAGACCACGTAGCAACTGAAGTGCTACTAGTCCTAGGAACAAACACTACCTGCAGCCACAGCTTCTACACACAAACGGCAGCAGAAACAACTCGGAAGCTGTCTGGCCAGCAGGGGTGGTTTAACCGGGGTATGGGGGCGGTTAGACCGCCTGCTCTTGGGTAGCCAAGAAATCCACCAAAACACCTCTTCCGAGTTCCAAAACTCTCCACGGTTTCACCCACAGGATCCTCTGGTCAAGACCAAGCTAGCTACCAGAGAATCTTGGCGAAAACCAAAACTTCACCTAGGGGCCTAGGGGTGGTTAGACCGTCTACCAGGGGCGGTCTAACCTCTTGTACCCAGCAAAGAACACAAGCCAAGAACTCCTAGCAAACAGCACCGAAACGAGGCAAGATTTCACCAGAATGCTCCTATGATCAAGGCGAACAAACTCACAGAGAAAGATCCGGCAAAATCAAACATTCCACCTGGGAGACCCAGGGCGGTTAGACCGCCCCCATATGGCAGTTAGACCGCCCCTCCCAGAAAACTGGCTGCGGGTCAACCCTCAACTTCCCATCGCCCGATCTCCTGATTCATCCCACGGATTGCAGCGAAACTTCGGGGATACCTGGGTTAACTCCTGGGCAACCTCTCCACCAAAGGAATTGCACCGAAACGCTCTCAATCAAAGTGAATCGCGGATCTTGGCCCTCTGGGTCATGAACTTGAGGAACTCGCAAAACCACCAAATCGAGGTCGATTCAAGGGAGTTCTTGGGTCAAAGTCACCAAGCAAAGAGGCACAAGGTCCTCATACGTGACAACCAACAAGAATCCCGCAAGAAATCACCCTCAAGACTCCACTATGAAAATCTCAAGAAAGAGCTCCGAAAATCACCAAAAAGACAAACGGGAGAGGCAACACAAGGCCTTGAGGAACCACGCCGTATCATCTATACATACCATGAAGGTTCATGCAAGGTCTAGCTTGCCATCCGGTCATCCATCCCTCTCTCAAGATCTCACCATGAAGCTCTCAAGCTAGTCCTAGAAAATCCTAAGGAAAATAGGAAGGGAAAATATCAAAGGGAAATGAGCTAGGGTTCCAAGAGTTGGCTGCCATCCCACAACTCAAGTGTTTATATGGGGGCAACCAAAAGACTAAACTACCCTTTGTGATACATGGGTACCCCTGGGTTCCCACCGACCAGGCTCACGGCCGTCCCCGACAAGTGGGTCCGGCCCACCAGAAGACCCGCCGTCCTGTCAGTAGGCCTGCCCAACCTGACATGTGGGCCCGAAGATGAGAAGACAGCTTGGGGTACGAGCCAAGGCAGTCCAGACGAATTAAGGCAGCTCGGATAAGCCTTCCATATTGTAACTTACTAGAGATAGGTTTCCCTGTTGTAAATGACTTGGACTCCGGTCCACCGACCTTGTTTGTCGCCCAATATAAGGTGGGCAAGGGCGCCCTCCTAGGGACAGACCACCTCCACATCGACACCACAGGTCACCATGTAATCTCTCTATGCCAGCAATACAAACCGAAGAACTGGACATAGGGGTTTACTCTTCGGAGGCCCGAACCAGTATAAAATCACCTTGTCCCTTATGTCTCGCCGTGATTACCGTGTGCTACGTTAGCATAACCATCGCGTTCTTAGCTCCCGATCTCCCTGCCGAACAAATAAACCACCAGGGTTAACCCCCCTGTGGACTGCTCAGATCTAAACATCTGATAGTTGGGGTGCCAGGTAGGGGTAGATTGGGAGCTCTTCTGCAGCGTGATGGCATCTCGCTCCGACGACCTCTTCTGCGACGACATGAAGGATATCTTCGCAGTGACCTGCTCGCAGCTACCCTCTGATCTAATTGCGAGGTCGGCGTCTTCGTTCTCTAGATGGCACACTGGAAAATTTTCCGGCAACCCACCCACCCGCACCCGACGACCATCGACAGATTTATCGTCACCCGCGTCGTTGCTGGCTGTTTCGGCAACTCGGTGAGATTGTTTTTCTCTGTCGAAGTGATCCCGTATGGCGGTGCAAGCCCCTATGCGGTCATGTCTTAACCTCCAACCCGCCGACCTTCCATCACGGGCTGGAGTATGCGTCGGCTCATACCCCAATGATCGAGTTCGGCGTCTTAGGCTGACCACACCGCGCCACTGCTATGGCAATCTGGAAAGGAGGCCTGGCCCATTTGTCAGGACCTATTTCACCAATCTGTAAAGAGAAATGCTGCACTCAAACAGCCTGTAACATCACCTGCAAACCGTCCATCTCCGTGCCATTGCCTCCTCCAGATGGCGTGGGACCCGCAGCTAGAGACGATGGCGTTCCTCTCCAAGACCTCCAGACTTGGAGGTGCCCTGTAGCGACCTGTTGGTTGCAGTTGCTTTTGGCGATCTGCGGTGCAGCAATTCCACCACTATTGATGGCATTCAGAGCCCTTTGCCGATCCGCGATGCGGTCAGCCTTACGCTGTCATGTGCGCTCTCGGCGGAGAAACGGCAGGCCGCGTCGACCTGACGAGCACATGAAGGCCCGGATAGACCTGTCTGCCCCGGTTATGTTGGCATCGTGTTCAAGACGATTACCCGCATGGCTGCTGCATGCAGTAATAAAAAATCAAAGACCGCCGCCAGGTCGTGTGAATTATCACGTTGATCTTTTAAGGAATCAATAAGCAAGCAAGATGGAGATTGACATGTCCCTATCCATGTACGTGCTCATACATCTACAAGACTACAAGAAAAAGTTAGCAGATGGATATTTGCTATTGCCGATCTACATGGTGATGACCCTGTGCTTACTGGCCCTCTCTCTCCCTGTGATCGAGTACTACTGGCTTGATGGCTGCAGCGTGCGAACACGGTCTGCCGTGTCCGTCTCGACCACCAGTACACCACGTTCCGCTGCTCGTACAGCTGATTTTGCCAACCTCTTCGACATCTCGGCTCGAGTCCAGCTCACGTCGCCGACCCTCCAACGGCGCTTTGTCGACCTCTTCAACAACTTCAACTCGACCACGCCGCCGCTGACGCTCCGACCTCGGCTACGTGCAAGCTAAGTTTTATTTACAATTTTACAGCTTCAATTTCTTTTGTAGACCTGCTCTACATGTTTTGTCTACTCTTCCGATCCCTCACCCTCGACATGCTCGGGGGCTTGGCCTTGCCAACACGTAGGTCGCCAGACCTGAGGGTTCAAATTTTTTATGTTGTGCTATGTTCCCCTCCCCCATGACATGCTCGGGGGCTCGGCCATGCCAATCTAAGGGTCGCAAGACCTGAGGGGCCTATCCCTTTTATGTGTGTTCTTTCTTTACCTGGTTGACTCTCGTTATGAAGATTCGATGTTGTGTGGTTGCAAAACCTGAGTCCCAGACTCCTCCCCGTGCGTCGGCTACATCTAAGGCTCCCTGCTGAGCATTGTAGAGGGGTGAAACACTTTGCAGCTTCAGAGCTTTTGAATTCGAATAATGCGTGCCTGGCGCAATAAGGGGAATGCCTTTCTTCTCAAACAAAACATAGCACAAGAATGTTCAGCTCCGTCTAGCATTACTCAACATTTGTTTACTTAGCTCAGGCTATGTTCTCATTATATTCGACAGATTGATACACAGACCTGGTGTTTATTTTATTTTACAGGACCAGCAATTTTGATCTGGCGTCATCTTCATCAGGTCGCTAGACCTCTCTCCATCTCCGGCGTCGCCTTTGGCGAACCTTCCTGGTGGCTCCGTCGTCGTTGGATTGAGGTCGGCAGACCTCCCTGCAGCTTCGTCGTCACCGGCTTTAGGTCATTAGACCTCCCGGTATTTCCATCGTCCCCTTCATCAGGTCGCTAGACCTCCCCGTAGCTTCGGTGTCATCTTCGTCAGGTCGCAAGACCTCTTTGCAGCTCTGGCGTCATCTTCGGCGGACATCCCTACGGCTCTGTCGTTGCTGGTGTCAGGTCGCTAGACCTCCCTCCGGCTACGTTGTTGCTTTCGTCAGGTCGGTAGACCTCCCTCTGGCTCCGTCTTCCCTTTCGCCAGGTCGCTAGACCTCCCCCCGGCTCCGTCGTCGCTTTCGTCAGGTCTCTAGACCTTCCTCCGGCTAGGTCGTCATCCTCATCAGGTCGCTAGACCTCCTCCGGCTCCGTCGTCGCTTTCATCAGGTCGCTAGACCTCCCTGCGACTCCGTCTTCGCCTTCGTCAGGTCGCTAGACCTTCCTCTAGCTCCGTCCTCGTCAGGTCGCTAGACCTCCCTCCGGCTCCGGCGTCGCCTTTGGTGAACTTTCCTGGTGGCTCCGTCGTCGTCAGATTGATGTCAGCGGACCTCTCGGCGTCTCAGTCATCGTCATCTTCAGGTCGGCGAACCTCCTTGTGACTCCGTTGTCACCCTCGTCAAGTCATCGTCACCCTCGTCAGGTCGTTAGACCTTTCTCCGACTCCGTCGTCACCCTCGTCAGGTCGCTAGACCTTCCTCCGGCTCTGTCGTCGCTTTCGTCAGGTCTCTAGACCTTCCTCCAGCTCCGTCATCGTCCTCGTCAGGTCGCTAGACCTCCCACTAGCTCCGTCTTCCCTTTCGTCAGGTCGCTAGACCTCCCTGCGGCTCCGTCTTCGCCTTCGTCAGGTCGCTAGACCTCCCTCCAGCTCTGTCCTCGTCAGGTCGCTAGACCTCCCTCCGGCTTCGGTGTCGCCTTTGGTGAACTTTCCTGGTGGCTCCGTCGTCGTCGGATTGAGGTCAGCGGACCTCTCGGTGTCTCCGTCATTATCGTCTTCAGGTCGGCGAACCTCCTTGTGACTCCGTCGTCACCATCGTCAAGTCATCGTCACCCTCGTCAGGTCGCTAGACCTTCCTCCGGCTCTGTCGTCGCTTTCGTCAGGTCTCTAGACCTTCCTCGGGCTCCGTCGTCGCCCTCGTCAGGTCGCTAGACCTCCCTCCGGCTCCGTCATCACTTTCGTCAGGTCACTAGACCTCCCTACAGCTCTGTCGTCGTCCTCGTTAGGTCGCTAGACCTCCCTTCGGCTCCGTCTTCCCTTTCGTCAGGTCGCTAGACCTCCCTCCGGCTCCGTCCTCGCCTTCATCATGTCGCTAGACCTCCCTCCGGCTCCGTCATCGCCTTCGTCATGTCGCTAGACCTCCCTCCGGCTCCGTCATCGCCTTCGCCAGTTCGGAAGACCTCCTCAACGACTTCGTTCTTCTAGCTCCAAGCTTCTACAATTTTGCATCCTATGCTCTGGTGGACGGACGCATTCCCATGGCATGGCCAAAATTCTACTCTGCGGCTTCATAGCTCAGCAATGCTCGGTGCTTGACTCCTTCAGTCTTATGGTGCTATTTATAGCCAGAGCCAGGCCTTGTGCAGCCGGTGAAGTGATGACACTGTTACCACATAATCGAGAGTGGGCAGTTTGTCATTTTTTGGGTGGCAAGGGAATCTCCGACTACTGTTGACCCGTGACCCTGCAGTCTACGGAGAGATAAGCCTGACTCTGTGTCAGAGGGTCCTGCGCCTCATTACATCTACAGACGACTACAACAATTAAACGCACCCTTTACGACTCTGCGTCTTCATTGCACCCGCTAGGCTCTACATCCTGGTGCACCCTCTATGGCTCTGCACGTAAACGGACCTATTCCAATTAGCCTATATTTCTGTTTCCTGAAGACCTTCCAGGGTAGGCATGCCTCGCTGCTCTGCTAGATCCTTCTAGGCGCCTGAAGATCAGATTCATCACGTCTATGGTTTCATCAGGCCCCCGAGGTCGGTGTGCCCGCTACTTAGGTCGTCAATACCTTTGTACCATGGCTCCGCGGGATGGCTCGTAGCTATGCTAGCCGTCTGGGCACAAAAATGACCTCCATGAGGTCAGCGTGCCTTAATACCTAGGTCTTGCAATACCTCGGTAGGTCTACAGCTCTGCCAACCTAGTTGGGCGCCCTGGATGTGTGACCTTCCTGTGGTCGGTGTGCTTTTATAACCCTGCTAGCCTGATCTGGACACCCAGGATTTTACGTCGGGAATGAAGGCCTCCCTGTGGGGTGCACGCCTAATGACCCTGCCGAGTATCTCCGGGTGCTTGGGCGCTTCTGATTTGAGACCTTCTTGAGGTCGGCATGCCTCGGGTGGCTCTACCAGACTCTTTGCAGCTATGCAGGATATCTAGGTGTCTCTACACTCCATGCGTTCAAGATCAACATTTTCATATGGCTTCATTGTTCATCATTTCGACCACTACAGAAGACCTGTTCACGGGATGTGCGTTTCAAGATCTTGCTAGGTTTAATCAGATACTAGACATCGTCTGTTTGAGGCCTCTTTGAGGTCAGGACGCCTACAAGGCCTCCTCGAGGTCGGCTCTGCCAGACTACTTGCAGTCATGCTGGGAGATCTGGGTGTCTCTACACATCGTTCGATCAAGACCATTACTCCATTTTCTTCCTTTTCTTTCTTGGATCATCATACCGGTCATCCTGCCCGCCATGATGCTCGGATACTACTCTATGAGTGCGTCCTTGACGCCCTCTAAATTTTATCATTGTCGTTTCGATCTATTGGAAGTCAGCTTCCTATAGGTCGTCACTCGACCTCTCTTTGTTCGACGAGACTACAAACAGGCCGGCTGCTTCGCTGATTTGTTTCTCTTTATTTTTGGACCGACGTGCACGCTATTCGACCTGTCGATAGCTCTACGACTTCGTCATGGCCTTCTAAGGTCGCTGTGCCAACACATCGCTCAGGGGCTTGTGAGACATGGGTACCCCTGCGTCCCCACCAACTAGACTCACGGCCGTCCCCGACAAGTGGGCCTGAAGACGAGAAGACAGCTTGGCGTACAAGCCAAGGCAGTCCAGACGGATTAAGGCAGCTCGGATAAGCCTTCCATATTGTAACTGACTAGAGATAGGTTTCCCTGTTGTAACTGACTTGGACTCCGGTCCACCGACCTTGTCCGTCGCCCAATATAAGGCGGGCAAGGGCGCCCTCCTAGGGACAGACCATCTCCACATCGACACCACAGGTCACCATGTAATCTCGCCACGCCAGCAATACAAACTGAAGAACTGGACGTAGGGTTTTACTCTCTGGAGGCCCGAACCAGTATAAAATCACCTTGTCCCTTGTGTCTCGCTGTGATTACCGTGTGCTATGTTAGGATAACCATCGCGTTCTTAGCTCCCGATCTCCCCGCCGAACAAACAAACCACCGTAGCTAACCCCCCTGTGGACTGCTCAGATCTAAATACCTGACACCCTTACTAGCAACTAGGGATACAAGCCCCTCAAAGGCAATTTTGGAAGTCTTCAGTTCAGCACCATCGGACGGATGCGCATCCACCGCAAGCCTGCATAGCACCAACGCAACTCTTGCAATCATGCCACGTGTCCTCCGCTTCAAAGCTTCTCGGCGGCTGCGACCCAGGCGGTAAGACCGCCCCAGGCGGTCTGACCGCCCCTCCTGGGCGGTTGAATTGACCTGGGTGGCCGCACTCCCTCGTTGAGTCTTCGGCCTCGGTTTTGTGGCTCAACCGAGTAACCCAGTGGTTTTGTGGTGAACCACTACAAACCCCGCAGACTTTGTGTAGCATCCGCCAATCTCCACTCATGACTCGGCTCCCACGTTGTCCCGGCTCGGCCTTGGTTTTGAGGCTCAACCAAGAAACCGTCCATGACTTTGTCTTGCTGTTCTTGCCACCAGGTGACCCGCACTCGACCCCGCTAGCCACCGGGTCCCTCGAACAAAGCCTACTTGTCTTCTCCATAACTGGAGGCCTCACCGGCATCGACATTTCGCGCTTGTTCTTCACTTGCACCAGCACCAATCAAGCCGTAGCCTGCACCTGCAATACTAGGCCAAGAGTCAGTCCACACAACGTTGTCAATCACTCATCACATCAGGAAGCAACCATCCACCGATCCTCGAACCACATAGGCTCTCAATCTGAAGGACCGAAACTGGCGACCAGAGAGGGGGGGAGTGAATGGGAGCCGATAAAAATTCTTCTCGAAGGAGATGGAAACTCCAACAAGATGAACTCGGCTTCCAAAGCACGTCTTTGACTCGACTACCCAAGTTGGCCAAGACCACGCAGCCACTAGAGTGCTACTGGTCCTAGGAACCAACAACCACCGAAGCTAACCCGAGAACGCAGCGGAAAGACCAACTCAAGCAGCTACTGGACTGCACAGGTCAGACCGGTCGCACACACCGGTCAGACCGGTCCCTGCTGGAGCACCCTGACAGGACCTGAGAACTTCCACAGAAAGCTCCTACACTGGTCGGGCTGGTGTAGCACGCCGGTCAGACCGGTCTAAGCCAGGAAGCCCCAAATCCACAAACCTGACCTTCCGAGCTCCAAAACGAACCAAACTCGAAACAGTAGGAACACAGGACAACAGCGAACTCACCAAGACATTCACCCAAGAAAAACCCAACCAAGGGTCTACACCGGTCAGACCGGTGAAAGGCACCAGTCAGACCGGTGTGACCTGAGCTCTCGGGATGAACATCACCCGCGGGTCAACTCCCCCAAATCCAACTCCCGATCTCCCGATTCGCTCCACAGATTGTCGACAGTCGTTAAGTCCCTATTTTCGACCCTCAATTTTGAACAAATTTCACTCCATCAAAGCTTGCATCATAGTTGTAGGGTTATAAACTAATGGATTCCATGAGCTTTGGTGAATATTTGGATGCAGGTCATAATGAGACATCATAGCACAAATAAAGTATCTTAACAAATAATGTCAAATGCTTAGTTTGATAGCACCATTGCGAAGTTCTCGTCGAGATGATCGAAATAGAGTTTTGGTTCACCCAATTCGTAGTCCGGATGCAGAAATTATGCCTCAAGGAAGATTGTGACACGAGACGTGTCGGGGGGTAGGTGCGGCCGAACCTAGTAGGTTCGGCCGGACCTATCAACCTCCTCTGATCAACACCAAACTTTGCCAAATGCCTCTACACCTAGCATAATATCCAAGGGGACCAAGTCCATAGGCCAGGCACCAATTTCATGCATGTTTTAGGTGCTAACAAAGTTCCATGAGCTGTGTTGAGATTTTATTTGCAGGATCAAGATTAGGGAGCAATTCCGGAGCACCGAGCCACATAAGGTAGGCACAGCCGCACCTAGTGGTACAGCCGGCCCTACCTTGCACCACTACTCAGGCTCCCACCAAGTATAGTTCCATGCACCGGCTCCCAAAAGACCAAACTCGTCACGGTCGTGTTGGATCAAGCAAACACACCACAGGAGAGAGGCACCGGGGCCAGGAGGCAAGGCCGGCCGCATCACCAGGGCCGGCCAAACCTCCAGGTGCAGCCGCACCACTTAGGCCGGCCACACCTGCCCAACTTGCTCAAACGAGCCACCAAGCCTCGGTCACTCAAGGGAACACCGCTGCGAACGATCCTGATCGAAGGAACAAGGTCGGTTCAATCCAGAGGTTGAGATTAGCCTCACTTGGATCCATGGACCCACAAACCAGTGAGCAACCGACGTAGGCCAATGTCCAACACTTCATCTACACACAGGAGCATGATCCGGAGTGAATGACACGAGGGCCCTAGGCCAGCCGCACCAGGAGGACCGGCCGCACCTCCTTCCCTCAGCAAACCGACCCACAACCGCCTTCTAACCGCCTTAGGGACCAAATCACAGACGCACGATCGAAGGCGGTGGAAATCACAGGGCTGGCCGCACCTGGAGATACGGCCGCACCTCCTTGCCGGGCACTGCAGCTCCCTCTCGCCTACAAGTACCCCTCCTGCAGCCACCGACCTACTGGGGCTATAAATTGAGCCAGGCACCTCGTGGAAGAGCACAAGTGATTAGAAGCAAGTGGCGGAGCCCTCCAGAAGTTAGTATCCAGAGAGTAGGGAGAGAGAGTCGAGTGTTGGAGTAGAAGCCGGAGTCGGTCTTCTTCTTGTACCTCGGCGGGTGCGGTACACCTTCGGTCGTCCACACCCGGGATACTTTGTAAGTTCGGATTCGTGAGTAACTAAGTCTCAAATCATTTCATTGTTTGCTCTTAGGTTCCTCGATTGTGGTTTAAGTAGTTTCTACTTATCGTGATTGCTTTGCTCTGACGTCGAGTAAAGTAGTACTCGGCTAGTGTATACGCGGTGTCTAGACTCTCCGGTACCTTGGAATGCTTCCCGGTTCAACGAAATAGTTGTGGTACCCTAAGGAGGTGACAGCTCCGGACGGGCTCTGTAGTCCACCATGTTAGTTCCGGCAGGTAGGAGTTACGACATCAGAGCCCCCTTCTCATCCCTTTCTGTGGCTCTTTTCCCTCTGGCCCTGACGAGTGACAAGTTTTGCATTGATTCTATCCGTGATCCTCACGAGTCCCAAACTTCATCAGCTATCCCCTCTCTACCTGAAATCTACCCTTGCCTTTATATACTTCGTCACCATACCCCCCGGACGAATTAGTTCAGGTTCTCTACACTTCTCGTTCCCCGTGGAAATCGATACCTTGGAACACTCCCGGGTGAAAGCTACAGCGGTATCCGTGCGCTTGCGGATTTATCTGTGATCGTATAGTACCAACAGGTTTTCTGGCACCATTGCGAATTTAGTAACGACGTAAGAAACGCCAACAAGCTTTCTGGTGCCGTTGCGAATTTAATAACGACGTAAGAAACACCAACAAGCTTTCTGGCGCCGTTGCCGGGGAACGGTAGCTATTTTGATCCGGAACCTAGTTTGTCCGTGTATCACCCCATTTACCCCATGGATTCCAATCCAACCCTTTTTGATTTTTCGGCTCCAAAGGGTGATTTATTCGAGCCTCCATCATCATCGCATCCCATCAAAACACGTGGCTATGAGCTTCACCCTGCTCTTATAGCCTTGGTCTGAGAGAATTTGTTTGCTAGAACGAAAGAGGAGAGCCCGTACATTCATTTGCAAGGTTTCGAGCAAATTTGCTCGATAATCGTAATTGAGGGAATGACTCAACAAACCCTCAAATGGAATCTCTTTCCGTTTTCATTAACGGGAGGAGCAAAGAAATGGTACTATTCCTCAGTCGGAAGCATGGAGGGAAGTTGGGAGAAGCTTCGAAAAAAGTTTTGTCTGACCTTCTTCCCTATGTCTTGAGTAGTGACCCTACGGCTAGAAATCCTCTCTTTCAAACAACTAGACAAGGAGTCACTAGGGACTGCTTGGGCACGATTCACCAATTCTTTGGCCTCTGGACCCGACATTGGGATCTCAGAACCTATTCTTCTACAACATTTTAGAATGGGTCTCGATGTCGAGTCAGCCAAATTTTTGGATACTTCATCTGGGGGTTCGTTCGCTCATTTGACTCCTAGTGAAGGGAAGGTGGTTCTAGGAAAAATCCTAGAAAACACTCCCTACACAGGAATTTTTGATGAATTCCCAGACGAAGAAGAAGAACCCAAGCCCGACGCTCTCTCGGAACAGAAACCCATAGAGGAGAAACCCACTAGCACCTTTTTGCATGAAGAACCACTCCTCTATCCTTGTGTGTACCCAGCTGATTTCTCGTATGACTTCGACGAGGAATCAACATACTCCGATCCACTCTCTGAATCGAAATTCATAGAGGAGGAGCCTATCCTAGAAAAATTCATATCCACAGACACCCATCCTCCTCTTACCAAAACTTGGTTCACAGGGGAACCATTCCAACCATATCGAGAGTTCGATCACCCCTCGTGTGACTTCGTCTATGAATACTATGATGAGTTATTTGATAAACATTGGACGGAGAAATCCTTCCCGAGAAGGGAAAGAGACTCAACACACGAGAGAGAATTAGTCAACTTACCCAACCCAGAAGAGGTAAAAAGACGGAGAGAAAAGTTGGAATACATCTCCGCAATCAGTAGCCGGGAATGGTTGAGAGAAGCAGAAGGCATGGATCAAGTAATCCAACTATATCCCGAGCTAAAGTCACTCTCATGCCAAGTAGGAAACCTCTCTTACCAGGATGTGTTCTATGACCCTAGGGTCGATATCAATATCATTCCTAAATCCTTAGTATTAGAGGCCTTTCCCAACGAACCCCTCTCTTTCTCTCAGAAGCGTCTCCAATGGATTTCGGGTCAAACCATAGAGACGGAGGGAATCATTAGAGTCGTCCAAACAAAGATCGGAGAGTATGGGATCTTCCTAGATTATCATATCTTTGACATCCCAAAAGGAGATTCACCCTTCATTCTCATTGGAAGACCCATTGAAGGCGTATTGAGTAGTGTGCTCGACCATGAAAAGCAGCCATATCATCTTGAGGTTCGAGATACACATCTCCAATGTCATAGACCTGAGGTTAAGAAAGAACATGTGTGGTCTATGGACATTCTTGAGGCGTCGACACTGGATTCTCAAAACAGACTCGAGCATGAAGGTTTTACACTAGAGGGAACACAAATCTCATGCTCACATCAAAAGTTTCCAGAGTTATCAAGCCCCATTACCAATGACCTTTACGAAACTTACAACCTCCTCATTTTCCTTGTGCATGCTAACTTTGAAAGGAAGGTTGTGGATGCTTTTGTTTACCATAAACATTGCAAATTTCGTGGTCATTTTTGGTACTAACCATGCAGCTAGAGCTATGATGGTTTCATCATCTCGATTGGCTGCAAGATGAAGGTCTCAAGAGGTCGAGCTTATGACCAAAACCAAAGCACTATCGGGAGATAGTCCGAATAATCATTTAGATTTCCTTTTCAAATAAAAGCAAGAGCATGTCTTTAGGATTAGTCGTCCTTCGGGTATTTTTGGTCGCTAACGTTTCAGGTGGAGATTGAAAGGACCGATGGATAGGCAATGCCTAAAAACATGAGGTACGCCAACTACAACACCAAGGTAATTCAGGGAGAGAAAGTATTACGAAGGAAGCTTGAACTCCACACACTAGAGTGTGTTGCCTAGCAATGCAAACTCCAAGTGTGGGGGAGACATGTGAGTAACCCGAGTAAGTTTCTCTCATACTAAATCTTATTTTGGTTTGAAAATGGTGTTGGTTCTTGCATCTTGCTCTCTAAAAAAAACACAAAACAAAAATATTTGAATTTGAATAAAGGCTTCCTAGCTCTTCAGCTAGCAGAGCCTCCCTTTTTGTTTCCATCTTTTTTCTTTGAATAATAACACCAGGTACAAGAGCAAGTGTGGGGGAGATTTCTCAGGCTCGTCGAAACACAAAATTGAGATCTCCCGCCATGGTGCCGCACAACATCGACTACGCTAATACGACGAGGGATGAGGTAAGTGCACTAGAGCAAGTCGGTCGCCCCTGTGGTTTGGCCGAATCACCATTTGTCTACCTCATTCCCCACTTTCTCCAAGAGCGATGGTATATGCACCCCTACCTCTTTACTTTTGGAAATCATGAGTTTAAATGAGCTTTAAATCCGATCATATAAATCAAACTCAATTGAATCCTCATGCACCCAATGACATGTTTCATATGGTTGGCTTGCATAAGTTTTATTCCATACTTATTATCTTGATGCTTGTGAACAACATATCTTTAGGGAACTCATGCTCATCTAAGTAGTTGATGTTTGAGATATGGTCTGATGAAATAATCTTCACTCCAAATGTTTGAGTTCTTGGGAAATTTATTCGAAAATTTTGAAAACCCTTTGCGAAGCTCCTATTTGATATGCCAAGTCCGACCAGAGCCATATGATGAGATATCTTGAAAACCTCATACACATATGCTACTTGTCGTTGCACTGAGCTTTGTCAAATTGTTGTGACCCTTGTGAGAATTCTTTTCATGCTTTCATGATCAAGATACACGTACACACCAACATCCTCCTTGCTATGCTCAGTTGAGAGCTAGCATTGTACCATCTATCTATTCCACAAAATAAAGCTCCACACTATGTGTTGATCTCTCTCTCTCTCTCCAAGTTAATATTACAAAAGAGACATGGCTATAAAAAAAATATGGACACATGAAGGTCCAAGTGAAAAAAAAAGAAAAAAAAAGTTGGACACATGAAGGTCCAAGAAAAAAAAAGAGAGAAAAAAAGAGAAAAGATAGCCATGTCCACAAAAGAGTCAAAATAGAGAGAGATGATCATGCAAAATGGAGTTACAACAAATCAATGGTAATAACTAGCACCCATTCCGGGCCTAGTGTACACCTTACCATCATCATAACATTCATTATACAAATGGTAATATCTAGCACCCATTCTGGGCCTAGTATCCACCTTACCATATCCATCATATCAATAACATGCACATCTTGATCTGATTGTATGATTTGATTTTCTCCTTGGATCCGGTTTTTGACTTTGCAATACATGTGATGCAAGTATGCCTCATCTTTATACCCTACCTTGAGCTCAATATATAGCCATCATTAGAAGTAGGTTGAAGAAAGGCAATCTAATGCCTTGGTGAGGACTATACACATTGAGCGATTTGAGAGAATCAAATGAGGTGCCAAGCAAGGTTTATTTTGAAAACTTATTGAAAAAATCCCAAGCTACTTGACATGAGGATTAGAAGTGATTTGATTCAAGATCATTCCATTCCTCAACTACCCAAGATGGCATGATAGACACTTCAAAGTTCACAAGTGCAAGGTATGATTCGGAATATTTCTTATGCTCGCTTCATACCATAGGAATTTTTGTTTTCACCTTGGTCCATAACCTTTACTCGAGGACGAGCAAAGGACCAAGTGTGGGGGTGTGTTGACGGTCATTAAGTCCCTATTTTCGACCCTCAACTTTGAACAAATTTCACTCCATCAAAGCTTGCATCATAGTTGTAGGGTTATAAACTAACGGATTCCACGAGCTTTGGTGAATATTTGGATGCAGGTCATAATGAGACATCATAGCACAAATAAAGCATCTTGACAAACAATGTCAAATGCTTAGTTTGATAGCACCATTGCGAAGTTCTCGTCGAGATGATCGAAATGGAGTTTTGGTTCACCCAATTCGGAGTCCGGATGCAGAAATTATGCCTCACGGAAGATTGTGACACGAGACGTGTCGGGGGTAGGTGCGACCGAACCTAGTAGGTTCGACCAGACCTATCAACCTCCTCTGATCAACACCAAACTTTGCCAAATGCCTCTGCACCTAAAATAATATCCAAGGGGACCAAGTCCATAGGCCAGGCACCAATTTCATGCATGTTTTAGGTATAACAAAGTTCCACGAGCTGTGTTGAGATTTTATTTGCAGGATCAAGATTAGGGAGCAATTCCGGAGCACCGAGCCACATAAGGTAGGCACGGCTGCACCTAGTGGTACGGCCGGCCCTACCTTGCACCACTACTCAGGCTCCCACCAAGAATAGTTCCGTGCACTGGCTCCCAAAAGACCAAACTCGTCACGGTCGTGTTGGATCAAGCAAACACACCACAGGAGAGAGGCACCGGGGCCAGGAGGCAGGGCCGGCCGCATCACCAGGGCCGACCGAACCTCCAGGTGCGGCCGCACCACTTAGGCCGGCCGCACCTGCCTAACTCGCCCAAACGAGCCACCAAGCCTCGGTCACTCAAGGGAACACCGCTGCGAACGATCCTGATCGAAGGAACAAGGTCGGTTCAATCCAGAGGTTGAGATTAGCCTCACTTGGATCCATGGACCCACAACCTAGTGAGCAATCGACGTAGGGCAACGTCCAACACTTCATCTACACACAGGAGCATGATCCGGAGTGAATGACACGAGGGCCCAGGGCCGGCCGCACCAGGAGGACCAGCCGCACCTCCTTCCCTCAGCAAACCGACCCACAACCGCCTTCTAACCGCCTCAGGGACTAAATCTCAGACGCACGATCAAAAGCGGTGGAAATCACAGAACCGGCCGCACCTGGAGATACGGCCGCACCTCCTTGCCGAGCACTGCAGCTCCCTCTCGCCTACAAGTACCCCACCTGCAGCCACAGACCTACTGGGGCTATAAATTGAGCCAGGCACCTTGTGGAAGAGCACAAGTGATTAGAAGCAAGTGGCGGAGCCCTCCAGAAGTTAGTATCCAGAGAGTAGGGAGAGAGAGTCGAGTGTTGGAGTAGAAGCCGGAGTCGGTCTTCTTCTTGTACCTCGGCGGGTGCGGTACACCTTCGGTCGTCCACACACGGGATACTTTGTAAGTTCGGATCCGTGAGTAACTAAGTCTCAAATCATTTCATTGTTTGCTCTTAGGTTCCTCGATTGTGGTTTAAGTAGTTTCTACTTATCGTGATTGCTTTGCTCTGACGTCGAGTAAAGTAGTACTCGGTTAGTGTAGACGCGGTGTCTAGACTCTCCGGTACCTTGGAATGCTTCCCGGTTCAACGGAATAGTTGTGGTACCCTAGGGAGGTGATAGCTCCGGACGGGCTCTGTAGTCCACCACGTTAGTTCTGGCAGGTAGGAGTTACGACATCAGAGCCCCCTTCTCATCCCTTTCTGTGGCTCTTTTCCCTCTGGCCCCGACGAGTGACAAGTTTTGCCTTGATTCTATTCGTGATCCTCACAAGTCCCAAACTTCATCAGCTATCCCCTCTCTACTCGAAATCTACCCTTGCCTTTCTATCCTTCGTCACCATACCCCCCGGACGAATTAGTTCAGGTTCTCTACACTTCTCGTTCCCCATGGAAATCGATACCTTGGAATACTCCCGGGTGAAAGCTACAGCGGTATCCGTACGCTTGCGGATTTATCTGTGATCGTATAGTACCAACAAGTTTTCTGGAGCCGTTGCGAATTTAGTAACGACGTAAGAAACACCAACAAGCTTTCTGGCGCCGTTGCGAATTTAGTAACGACGTAAGAAACGCCAACACGGATTCGCACAAGACTTTGGGGACAGTAGGAACACCTCATGGGCACTCCATAGCCAAGATTTGGTCCTCCAAAACTTGCTAGAACGAGAGGAATCGAAGGATTTGCACCAAGAACGTCTCTAACCCTAGAGCCAAGAAAACCCCAAAACTGAGCCCCTTTACTCACGGATTTGGGAGGGGAATCAAAGTGAAAAGAACCACGAAGGGTTCATGCATACATCCCCCACCAAATCCCAAAGAGAAAGGTCTCAAAACCGCCACAAGAAATTTGCCAAGAAAAGGCTCCGAAAATCACCAAAAAGGTAAAACGGGAAGAACACAATCAAGCCTTGAGGAACCACGCCGAATCATCTATACATACCATGAAGGTTCATACAAGGTCTAGCTTCCACCCGATCATCCTTCCCTCTCACAAGATCTCACCATGAAGCTCTCAAGCTAGTCCTAGAAATTCCAAAGGAAAAAGGAAGAGGAAAATAGCAAAACAAAATGAGCTAGGGTTCCAAGAGATGGCTGCCATCCTCTCACCACGTTGGTTATATGGAGGCTAGCCGAAAGACTAAATTACCCCTAAGGCCTAATACTCGGATACACACCCCCGAGAGGCACTTTGGGAATCTTTGTCTTCGCACCATCGGACGGATGCTCGGCGACCGCAAACTTGCTTAGCCTCGACACAAGCCTTGCGATCCCGACGCGTGTCCTCCGCTTCGAAGTCTCCGGACTGGTTCGTCGCACACCGGTGCTCCTCACCGGTCAGACCGGTCTGATGCTGCTGCACCTCTGTCTTCGGACTTCAGTCTTGGCTTTGTGGATCAACCATGGAACCCAGTGGTTTTCTGGTGAACCACTAGAAACCCCGCGAACTCGGTGTAGCCTCCACCAATCACCACTCATGACTCGGCTCCCACGTAGTCCCGGCTCGACCTTTGTTTTGATGCTCAACAAAGAAATCGTCCATGACTTCATCTTGCTGTTCTTGCCACCATGCGGCCCGCACTTGACTCCGCTGGCCACCGGGTCCCTCGAACCAAGCCTACTTGTCTTCTCCACACCTGGAGGCGTCACCGGCAATGACCTTTCGCGCTTGTTCTTCACCTGCACCAACACCAGTCAAACCGCAACCTGCACCTGCAATACTTAGCCAAGAGTTAGTCCACACCACATTGTCAATCACTCATCACACTAGTGAGAGCCAGGTGTGGTTCGAGGACCGGTGGATGGTCGCTTCCTGGTGTGATGAGTGATTGACAACGTGGTGTGGACTGATTCTTGGCTAAGTATTGCAGGTGCAGGTTGCGGCTTGACTGGTGCAGGTGCAGGTGAAGAACAAGTGTGAAAGGTCGTTACCGGTGAGGCCTCCAGGTGTGGAGAAGACAAGTAGGCTTGGTTCGAGGGACCCGGTGGCCAGCGGGGTCAAGTGCGGGCCGCATGGTGGCAAGAACGGCAAGATGAAGTCATGGACGGTTTCTTGGTTGAGCCTCAAAACCAAGGTCGAGCCGGGACTACGTGGGAGCCGAGTCATGAGTGGTGATTGGCGGAGGCTACACCGAGTTCACAGGGTTTCCGGTGGTTCACCAGAAAACCACTAGGTTCCTTGGTTGATCCACAAAGCCAAGACTGAAGAACCGAAGACGGAGGTGCAGCAGCTCCAGACCGGTCTGACCGGTGGGTCTGACCGGTTGGTACCGGTCTAACCAGTGAGGAGCACCGGTCTGACCGGTGTGCGACGACGCCGTCCGGAATCTTCGAAGCGGAGGACACGCGTCGGGATCGCAAGGCTTGCGTCGAGGCTAAGCAAGTTTGCGGTCGCTGGGCATCCGTCCGATGGTGCGAAGACAAAGACTTCCAATTTCGCCCTCCAGGGGCATGTATCCCTAGTTAGCTAGTAAGGGTATTTTCGTCTTTCGGTTGCCTCCATATAACCCAAGTGGTGAGAGGATGGCAGCCATCTCTTGGAACCCTAGCTCATTTGGTTTTCCTATTTTGCTTCCTATTTTCTTAGGATTTTCGTAGGACTAGCATGAGAGCTTCATGGTGAGATCTTGTGAGAGGGAAGGATGATCGGGCGGCAAGCTAGACCTTGTATGAACCTCTTTGGTATGTATAGATGATTCGGCGTGGTTCCTCAAGGCTTGGATGTGTCTTTCCCGTTTCTCCTTTTTGGTGATTTTCGGAGCCCTTTCTTGGCGATTTTCTTGGAGCGATTTTGAGGCCTTTCTCTTTTGGATTTGGTGGGGGATGTATGCATGAACCCTTCGTGGTTCTTTTCCCTTTGATTCCTCTTCCAAATCTGTGAGCAAAGGGGCTCGATTTTGGGGTTTTCGTGACTCTAGGGTTAGAGGCGTTCTTGGTGGGATTTCTTCGATTCCTCTTGATTTGACAAGTTTTGGTGGACCAAATCTTGGCTATGGAGTACCCATGAGGTGTTCCTACTATCCCCAAAGTCTTGTGCAAAACCGTGGAGCGGATCGGGAGATCGGGAGTTGGATTTGGAGGAGTTGACTCGCGGGCGCTGTTCATCCCGAGCTGCCCAGGCACGACCGGTCTGACCGGTGCTCTTGACCGGTCTGACCGGTGCTAGCCCTTGGTGGGTTTTTGTCTCGGGGAACAGCCTTGTCCGTGTGGTTTTGTCCCGTGGTCCTATTGATCAGTTCTTGGCTTGTTTGGAGTTGGTTTGCTAGGTTTTGTGAGGGGTTCTTCTTCCTCACAGGTTGTGTTTCGTGGTGGTTTTTGTTCCAGGGCCTAGAGGAGTCACTGAGGCTTCCTGGAACGTTTGCTGTGCGGCTGCTGTAGCCACCGGCCTGACCGGCTCTGTCCACCGGTCTGACCGGTGTCACCGGTTTGACCGGCACAGGCCATCGGTCTGACCGGTGTAGCACAGGCAGCAAGCCGTGCAAGTTTCCGCTGTGTGGTTCGGTGAGTTTTGGCTCGGAAGGTTGAGTGTTGGTTCCTAGGACCAGTAGCACTCCAGTGGCTGCGTGGTCTTGGCCAACTTGGGTAGTTGGGTCGGAGACGTGAGTTGGAAGCCGTGTTCGTCTTGTTGGAGTTCTCATCTCCTTCGAGAAGAATTTTTATCGGCTCCCATTCACTCCCCCCCTCTCTAGTTCGCCTAATCGGTCCTTCAATTGGTATCAGAGCCGGTTCGGGTCTTTATTGACTCTTACCAGTCTAAGATCCAAAGATGGCGTACCAAGAACGGGGTTCGGGTCCTCCGCACTTCGATGGGAAGAACTACCAGATGTGGCAAAGGCGGATGGCGGCGTTCCTCCGCGGAAAGGGTCAGATCCTTTGGGATGTCACGGTGAACACAGCTTATGTTCATCCGATGAACTTCCTTGCTCCAGGATCGAGGGATATGTTCAAAGCCAACAACAAGGCTGTCGACTACTTGTTTCGTGCTCTGTGTCCGCCTGAATTCGATCGGGTTCAGACAGAGGACTTAGCTTGTAGGATTTGGGAGCAGTTGAAGGATGCTCATGCTGGGAATGCTCAGGTTCAGGCTCGGATGTACGCGACTTACCGGAGAGAGTACGAGAACTTCACTCATCTCCCCGGCGAGTCCGTCGATGCCCTTTTCCAGCGATTTACGGTCGTTGTGAACAACATGAGAGCCAATGTGGACGTCCTCCCATACAATAATCATGATAGAGCCGTGAAGCTCTTGCACTCGTTGGATCGTACCGTATGGGACGGGAAGTTTGAGGCTATTGTTGAGTCCGAGAAGTATGACACCTTGACGGTGAACGAGCTGTTCTCGAAGCTCAAGTCGGCTGAGTTGGACCGTGGTATGACAGCCAAGATCGAGAGCCCGACTGATTCTCATAGTCTCGCTCTCGTTAGTGGCAAAGGAGCTAAGTCTAACGCTAACGCATCCTCCAGGATGTACTCTCTGTCTTCTTTGATGTCTTTGCCAGATGAGGAGTTCGATGTGCTTGGAGAGGACGAGCTGGCGTTGCTGACCAGGCGGTTCGAGAGGCTGCATGAGAACCGGGTGAACACGAGGAGGACAGCACGGACGTGCTTTCAGTGCGGCAAGCCAGGACACTTCGTCGCCGACTGCCCGGAGAAGACGGAGAACAAGGACGGTTACAAGGACGGCTACAGGCACCGATCGAGCAAGGATGGCAAGTACCGATCGAGGCGCGATCACAAGCACAAGAACAAGCACAAGGACGAGCGACGGTCGAGGAAGAAGGATGGTCGCGGCAGGAAGGCCCGAGCAATGGTCGGAGCGAGCGAAGTCGACTCCAGCTCCGCCTACTCCTCCTCGAGCTCGAGTAGCAGTGAAGATGAAGGTGATCAGCGCAAGAACAAGAAGTCATCCAGGAACTTGAGCGGGTTGAGCTGCTTCGCGAGAGATGGCTTCTGCGGCATGGCCCGTAGCTCCGGCAGCAAGAAGAGCCACCAGAGTGACTCGGACTCTGACTCCGAGGATGAGGTATGTGATGAGCTCTCTTCTTTGCGCAAGGAGAATGATGAGTTGGTTGACTTGCTCGATAACCGCGATCACATGCTTAGAGAGGCCAAGAAGATGAGGAAAGAACTTAGGGCCTCACTAGAAGATGCTAGGAACCATGTGGCTGAGCTAGAAACCCAGAACCTAGATGCTAAGCTTGAGATTGATTCGCTTAAGGCTTCTCCTGTGGTTTCTGATGAGATTGATTGCTGTGATTGCTCTGTGTACCTAGCTGATCTTACTGCTCTTAAGGATAAGCATGCTTCTACTTGTGATGAACTAGATATGCTTAGGGTTGAAGTGGCTGAGCTTAAGTCTAGACCTGCTTTGCTAGGTGCTTGCACTTCTTGCCCTGTTTTGCATGGAAAGATTGATGAGATGCATGCTTACACTGTTTCGCTTGAGGCTAAGTTGAAAGAGCCTATTCCCACTTCTTGCTCTACTTGTGAATTGCATGCAGTTAAGAATTTGGAGCTTGCACATTATGTTGATCGCTTGCAGGATGAGAATGATGAGCTGAGAAAATGTATGAGCTGGTTGTCGGGTCAGGAGCCTCAGCTCGGTATCATGATAGCGGCTTTCAAACGCTATGATGGTCAGGCACTTGGGGCTGACAAGCTTGGAGAGAACTGTGGTGAGGGAGTTGAGAGAGTTGGAGAGATTCCTATCCCACCACCAAACAGACACAAGAACAAGTTTGAGCCCAAGCCCAACCATCTCAGAAACAAACTTGACACTACTCCAGATCCACCCATATTCCCTCACCCAACAAATGATTTTCAGAAACCGGTGAAGTTTGTGAGCCCAAAGGGAGGTGCGGAAGGAGAGAAGAAGGGTGAGAAGCCGAGTGGGCAGCCCCAACCCAAGCCTAAGCCTAAGCCACAGCCCATAAAGTTCCATTGTGGGTATTGTGGGAGAGATGGTCACAAGGATGAGTTTTGCTTCAAGAGGAAGCGTGAGGAGAGAATGGCTAGAGAGTGGGCTAACAGGGACAGGTACCACCCCTCTAATGGTGTACCTGAGCCTCGTATGCAGATGACCAGGGCCAAGGCGATTGTGAGGACGGTTCCGGCTTGGGGAGACCGGAAGGCTGTAGGTGCTGCTGCTGGCCGAGCCACACCGGTCAGACCGGTGTACTACACCGGTCAGACCGGTGCAGGTCTGGGCAGACAGCGAGTCGGGTTTCGTGCTCGTGAGGATGCTCGGTTTGGTTCTGGAGGTCGTGGTTCTGGTGGTTGGTCTGGAAAGTTTGCAGGTGGTCAGTTTGCTAGGCGTTCTCCACCTCGTGCTCAATACGAGGGTGGGAAGAGTCATAGCTTTGAGATGGAGTGGAGTAACGATCCACGGTTTCCCTTTCGTGGTTTTCGTCCTCCTCCAGCTAGAGAGGGTTGGTTCCCTCGTGGTGGTTACCGTGGTGGTGTTCGTGGTGGTAGCTTTGATAGGCGTGATGATTTGGTTTGTGCTAACCCCACTCTGGAGCAAATGGCTCGGCACTGGTTTTACTCTTTTGGTACGAACCCCAGTGCTGAGTCGTTTGTTCACTCACGTGCTCGCTTTTGAATTTTAGGTGGGAGACTTGAAGAACATTTGGTTGATTGACTCCGGTTGCTCGAGGCATATGACCGGAGACAAAGGGTGGTTCTCAAGTCTCGTCCCGGTGGTGACAAAGAAGTACATCACCTTTGGGGACAATGGGCGAGGGCGTGTGCTGTCAGAAGGTGAGATTAAGTTAAGTGACAAGATCACTCTCAGGCGTGTTGCTCTTGTTCAATCGCTTGGATACAATTTGCTTTCTGTGTCCCAGTTGTTGGATGAGGGTTTTGAGGTGTTGTTTCGGCCTGGTGGTTCTCGGATTTTAGATTCTCGGGGGGATCTTGTTTGCATGGTCGTTCCAGAGGGTCAGGTGTTCCGAGCTGATTTTTCTCAGTCTTCTGGTGTGGAGCGTTGTTTCTTGGCTGGTTCTTCGAGTGAGTTGTGGAAGTGGCATAGGAAGTTGGGTCACTTGAGCTTTGACCTTTTGTCTCGCTTGAGTAAACTCAATTTGGTCCGAGGATTGCCACGATTGAGGTTTGAGAAAGAGTTGATTTGTGCGCCATGTAGGCATGCCAAGATGGTAGCCTCTTCTCACCCGCCTCTCACCGATGTGATGACTGAGCGTCCATGCGAGCTGCTCCATATGGACCTTGTTGGCCCAGCTCATGTGCGATCTGCGGGTGGGAAGTGGTATGTCCTTGTTGTGGTGGACGACTACTCTCGGTATGCGTGGGTGTTCTTTCTGGAGGAGAAGGGGGAGACGTTTGGTTTTGTTCGAGATCTTGTCTTGAGGTTAAGAAACGAGAGGCACGGAGATGCCATACGAGCGATCCGCAGTGACAATGGCTCGGAATTCAAAAACTCTCGCTTCGAAACCTTTTGCCATGACTTGGGTCTTGAACATCAGTTTTCGAGTCCGTATACGCCTCCCCAGAATGGCGTGGTGGAAAGGAAAAACAGGACCTTGTGCGAGATGGCTCGGACGATGCTCGACGAGCATAGGACTCCGAGAAGGTTCTGGGCTGAGGCGGTCAATACCGCGTGCCATGTGTCAAACAGGATCTACCTCAGGGTTCACAAGAAGAAAACCTGTTACGAGCTGATGCACGGTCGCACACCCAAGGTGAGTCACTTCCATGTCTTTGGTTGTAAATGCTTCATTCTGAAGAAAGGGAAGAAGTTGGACAAGTTCGAGGCTAGGTCTGTCGATGGCATTTTCTTTGGTTATGCATCTCATTCTAGAGCATTTCGTGTGCTCAATCTTGAAACTAACCAAATCGTGGAGACTTGCGAGGTAACCTTCGACGAGACACAGCCACGTAGTCAGCTTGTTTTTGAGTGTGCAGGTGACGACGAACTTGGCGAGGAGATCTTTCAGGAGGAGGAGCATGAACATGGAGATGATGAAGATGGCGGTGTGATGCCCGCGGCTGAACATGTACCTACTACTTTGACGACGATCGAGAATGGACCCTCTCCCACGCCTACAACGACAAACCCAGATCAAAGCGAAGCTGCTGTTGAGGGGGAGGTAGCATCAAGGCGAGAACCTCCCCGACGGGTGCAAGTGGATCACCCAGCTTCGAGAATCATCGGCGACATGAATGAACGTACTACACGGTCGAGGGTTCGGAACAATTCTCATTTCGCTCATGCTACTTTTGTTGCCACCTTTGAGCCCAAAGACATTGGACACGCGTTATCTGATCATAATTGGGTTAACTCGATGCATGAGGAGTTGGAGAATTTTGAGAGGAACCAAGTTTGGGTGTTGGTTGACCCTCCCCCAGGGTGTAAGCCGATTGGGACAAAATGGGTGTGGAAAAATAAAGAGGGAGAGAAAGGAGAAGTGGTGAGGAACAAGTCGAGACTTGTTGCTCAGGGGTACAGTCAGAAAGAGGGGATCGACTACGAGGAGACTTTCGCTCCTGTAGCTCGTTTGGAGGCGATCAGGATCCTTCTAGCCTTTTCCGTGGCTAAAGGGTTCAAGTTGTACCAGATGGATGTGAAGAGTGCTTTCCTGAACGGTGTGTTGGAGGAAGAGGTGTTTGTAAGGCAACCACCGGGGTTTGAGAGTGAGAAGTACCCTCACCGGGTGTACAAGTTGAGGAAGGCGCTGTATGGGTTGAAGCAGGCGCCTAGAGCTTGGTATGGTAGGTTGAGGGGGTTCCTGTTTGAGAGAGGGTTTGAGATGGGGAAGGTCGACCAGACCTTGTTTCTCCTCAGGCAGGGCAGAGATATCCTGATTGTGCAGGTATACGTGGATGATATTGTCTTTCGTGGCTCGTCTAACTCTCTTGTTGCAAGGTTTGCAGAAGACATGAGCAGGGAATTTGAGATGAGCATGATGGGCGAGTTGCAGTTCTTCCTCGGGCTACAAATCAAGCAATCAAAGGAAGGAACATTTGTGCACCAAGCTAAGTACACCAAGGACATTGTGAGGAAGTTCAAGATGGAGGACTCCAAGGCCATGACGACGCCTATGAGTACGACTACAGTTCTCGATGCGGACGAGGAAGGTGAACACGTCGACCAGAAGGAGTACCGGAGCATGATCGGGTCACTCCTCTACTTGACGACGACGAGGCCGGACATCCAATTCTCGGTGTGTCTGTGCGCTCGTTTTCAAGCGTCTCCGAGGACTTCGCATCGGCAAGCAGTCAAGCGCATTTTCAGGTATTTGCGACACACTCCTGACTTCGGCCTTTGGTACTCTGCGTCTTCTTCTTTGGCGCTTCATGGATTTTCAGACGCGGATTTTGCCGGGTGTCGGTTGGATAGGAAGTCCACTTCTGGGACTTGCCAGTTCTTGGGTTCTTCTTTGGTATCTTGGTCTTCCCGCAAACAGTCGAGTGTTGCTCAATCCACTACCGAGGCAGAGTATGTGGCCGCAGCTAGTTGTTGCTCTCAGCTCCTTTGGATCACATACACCATGAGTGACTTTGGTGAGGAGTATACCCATGTCCCACTTCAATGTGATAGCACCAGTGCCATAAGCGTTGCAAAGAACCCAGTGCTCCATTCCAAAACCAAGCACATAGAAGTGAGGTATCATTTTCTGAGAGACAACGTAGAGAAAGGGAAGATAGCTTTGATCCATGTACCCACACATGAACAACTAGCCGATATTTTCACCAAACCCCTAGATCAAGCAACTTTCACTCGTTTGCGGGGGGAGCTTGGTGTTTGTTTGTTTTCTTGAGTTGGCGTGTGGGAGCTCCTTTGTAGCATATGTATAGCTTTCCTTTGTACATTTCTTGCATTTGGCATGGCATATGTAACATGATGTATAGGCATCTTTGTATCTTAGGTTGCATGCATTTTGTATCATATGCATTGTTTAGGAAAGGCTTCACCCATTACATTGTTCACCATGGAATGACATATATGTCTTTGTGAGCTAATTTGGTAATCTATGGTTAGTTTGGCTTAGCTCTTGATAATCTTGGTTTATATCCATGGTTGATGGCTATGTTTTTGAAAAATTTCATATATATGCTCTCTTGTGAGTAAATGCCTTTACATGATTTTGACATGTTTTAGTGGCTTGGCTATGCTTAATTTGTGGTTGGATAGCTTATTTTGATCATATGGGGCCAAAAGCTCATTTGCCATCATGAATGTTTAGCCCCCATGCTTCATCTTGTGGAGGGGCATAAGTTCCTTTTTGTCGCAAAGACATTTCATGTACCAATTATAAATCTGAAAATAAAATGTAAGTTGCTTGAAAAATGTGCTCCCATGTCATATGTGCTAATTTTAATTTGCTTTGGGTGCTAAATCGTTGCATGATGCCTACCAATGAGAAGTCTCATATATAGAAGTAGGCACATGGCTCGATGGCTTTGACATGACATGAGGTGCTTGTGGGTGTTTATGATGGTCTTATGCTTAGAATGGTTGTCCTAGCATGAAGTTTGTGTGGCTTTGCCATTTTGACATGTTTTGCTCATGTTTAGGACTTTGCTCATGAGAGGGTGATTTTTCGCAAAATTGCTAAATTCTATCTTAGCTTCGCCCAATGGTTGTGAAACTTGGTGATCATGACGTTTATGTCATTACGAAGCTATAGAGTATCTAACTTGCTCGTTTGGACATGTGTAGCATCCTATGTTGGATTTTGTCTATTTGAGAAGCTCTAGGTTTCATTTTTTGCATTTTTGGCTTGATTCATGCATTGTCAACAAGGGGGAGAAGTTTGAGCATGTTTTGGCCTACTGAATGCATTTGGAAGGTTTTCAGGTGGTTTCGAGCCATTTTTGGGCTCTGTTGTGCACCGGTCTGACCGGTTGAGGTCACCGGTCTGACCGGTCAGAGTGCTGGTCCTGTTCACATGTTGCGCACCGGTCTAACCGGTGGTGTCGACCGGTCTGACCGGTCAGAGCTGAGCTGTTGCAGCTGCTCTGTTTCGTGAAGTGGTTCGCATGCATTTGTCCAGGGGGAGTTGCATTGGTTCAGGGGGAGCTTGCATGTGTGCAGGGGGAGCTCTTTGTGGTTTTCGAGCTTTGGTTTGATGGTTTGTGCTCTTTGCTTAAGCATGTTTTGTCTCGGATGTGTCGAGCCGTTGCCCTTGCCTAAGGGGTCCGAGACTTGTCTTCTTCAAGTGATCTTGCTCTTTGCCTTTTCTTTGGCTTTCGATCGCTTGTTGGAGTTCCTTTTAGTCGTTTCTTTTCTGTTCCTTTTCTCTTGGTTACCAAAACGTGTGTGTTGTCAATGCACTCATCAAGGGGGAGATTGAGAGCCAGGTGTGGTTCGAGGACCGGTGGATGGTCGTTTCCTGGTGTGATGAGTGATTGACAACGTGGTGTGGACTGATTCTTGGCTAAGTATTGCAGGTGCAGGTTGCGGCTTGACTGGTGCAGGTGCAGGTGAAGAACAAGCGTGAAAGGTCGTTACCGGTGAGGCCTCCAGGTGTGGAGAAGACAAGTAGGCTTGGTTCGAGGGACCCGGTGGCCAGCGGGGTCAAGTGCGGGCCGCATGGTGGCAAGAACGGCAAGATGAAGTCATGGACGGTTTCTTGGTTGAGCCTCAAAACCAAGGTCGAGCCGGGACTACGTGGGAGCCAAGTCATGAGTGATGATTGGCGGAGGCTACACCGAGTTCGCAGGGTTTCCGGTGGTTCACCAGAAAACCACTGGGTTCCCTGGTTGATCCACAAAGCCAAGACCGAAGAACCGAAGACGGAGGTGCAGCAGCTCCAGACCGGTCTGACCGGTGGGTCTGACCGGTCTGACCGGTGGGTACCGGTCTAACCGGTGAGGAGCACCGGTCTGACCGGTGTGCGACGACGCCGTCCGGAATCTTCGAAGCGGAGGACACGCGTCGGGATCGCAAGGCTTGCGTCGAGGCTAAGCAAGTTTGCGGTCGCTGGGCATCCGTCCGATGGTGCGAAGACAAAGACTTCCAATTTCGCCCTCGAGGGGCATGTATCCCTAGTTAGCTAGTAAGGGTATTTTCGTCTTTCGGTTGCCTCCATATAACCCAAGTGGTGAGAGGATGGCAGCCATCTCTTGGAACCCTAGCTCATTTGGTTTTCCTATTTTCCTTCCTATTTTCTTAGGATTTTCGTAGGACTAGAATGAGAGCTTCATGGTGAGATCTTGTGAGAGGGAAGGATGATCGGGCGGCAAGCTAGACCTTGTATGAACCTCTTTGGTATGTATAGATGATTCGGCGTGGTTCCTCAAGGCTTGGATGTGTCTTTCCCGTTTCTCCTTTTTGGTGATTTTCGGAGCCCTTTCTTAGCGATTTCGAGGCCTTTCTCTTTGGGATTTGGTGGGGGATGTAGGCATGAACCCTTCGTGGTTCTTTTCCCTTTGATTCCTCTTCCAAATCTGTGAGCAAAGGGGCTCGATTTTGGGGTTTTCGTGACTCTAGGGTTAGAGGCGTTCTTGGTGGGATTTCTTCGATTCCTCTTGATTTGACAAGTTTTGGTGGACCAAATCTTGGCTATGGAGTACCCATGAGGTGTTCCTACTATCCCCAAAGTCTTGTGCAAAACCGTGGAGCGGATCGGGAGATCGGGAGTTGGATTTGGAGGAGTTGACTCGCGGGCGCTGTTCATCCCGAGCTGCCCAGGCACGACCGGTCTGACCGGTGCTCTTGACCGGTCTGACCGGTGCTAGCCCTTGGTGGGTTTTTGTCTCGGGGAACAGCCTTGTCCGTGTGGTTTTGTCCCGTGGTCCTGTTGATCAGTTCTTGGCTTGTTTGGAGTTGGTTTGCTAGGTTTTGTGAGGGGTTCTTCTTCCTCACAGGTTGTGTTTCGTGGTGGTTTTTGTTCCAGGGCCTAGAGGAGTCACTGAGGCTTCCTGGAACGTTTGCTGTGCGGCTGCTGTAGCCACCGGCCTGACCGGCTCTGTCCACCGGTCTGACCGGTGTCACCGGTCTGACCGGCGCAGGGCATCGGTCTGACCGGTGTAGCACAGGCAGCAAGTCGTGCAAGTTTCTGCTGTGTGGTTCGGTGAGTTTTGGCTCGGAAGGTTGAGTGTTGGTTCCTAGGACCAGTAGCACTCCAGTGGCTGCGTGGTCTTGGCCAACTTGGGTAGTTGGGTCGGAGACGTGAGTTGGAAGCCGTGTTCGTCTTGTTGGAGTTCTCATCTCCTTCGAGAAGAATTTTTATCGGCTTCCATTCACTCCCCCCCCTCTCTGGTTCGCCTAATCGGTCCTTCAACTAGGAAGCGACCATCCACCGGTCCTTGAACCACACAGGCTCTCAATCTCCCCCTTGATCAGTGCATTGACAACACACACGTATTTGTAACCAAAGAGAAAAGGAAAAAAAGGACCAAAAAGAAACTCAAACAAGTGATCGAAAGCCAAACAAAGGAAAAGAGCAAGATCACTTGAAAGAGGGAAAGACTAGATCCCCTTAGGCAAGGGCAATGGCTCGACACAACCGAGTCAAAAACAAGCTCAAGCAAAGAGCAAAGACCACCAAAGCAAAGCTCGAATACCACAAAGAGCTCCCCCTGCACACATGCAAGCTCCCCCTGAACCAATGCTACTTCCCCTGGACGAATGCATATAAACAACTTCACGAAACAGAGCAGCTGCCTCAGCTTTGCTCTGACCGGTCAGACTGGTCCACCTCACCGGTCAGACCGGTGGACAAGATCGTCCAGCACCTGATACTCACACCGGTCAGACCGGTGAGCAGCACTGGTCAGGCCGATGACCACATGGGAAAATCTGGGAACTGCACGAGCTCAAAAATAGCTCGAAACCACTTGGAAACCTTCTAAATGTATTTAGTAGGCCAAAACATGGTCAAACCTCTCCCCCTTGTTGACAATGCATGAATCAAGCCAAAAATAGGAAAAACTCAACCTAGAGCTTCTCAAATAGACAAAATTTAACATAGCATGCTACACACATCCAAATGAGCAAGTTAGATACTCTATAGCTTCGTATGGACAAAAACTACAAGATCACCAAGTTTCACAACCATTGGGCAAAGCCAAGATAGAATCGACCATTTTTGCGAAAAATTCCCTCTCATGAGCAAAGTCCTAAACATGAGCAAAACATGTCAAAATGGCAAAGCCACACAAACTCCATGCTAGGACAACCATTCTAAGCATAAGACCATCAGAAACACCCACAAGCATCTCATGTCATGTCAAAGCTTACCGAGCCATGTGCTTACTTCTAGATATGAGACTTCTCATTGGTAAGCAACATGCAACGGTTTAGCACCAAAAAGTAAGTAAATAAAGCACATATGACATGAGAGCACATTTTCCAAGCAATTTACATTTTATTTTCAGATTCATATATGGTACATGAAATGTCTTTGCGACAAAAAGGAACTTATGCCCCTCCACAAGATAAAGCATGGGGGCTAAACATCCATGATGGCAAATGAGCCTTTGGCCCTATATGCTCAAAATAAGCTATCCAAGCATAAATTAAGCATGAAAAAGCCACTAAAACATGTCATGATCATATAAAGACATTTACTCACAAGAGAGCATCCATATGACATTTTCTAAAACAAAGCTATCAACCATGGATATAAATCAAGATCATCAAGAGCTAAGCCACACTAAGCCATATCATACCAAATTAGCTCACAAGATCATGTATAGCACATCATGTTGAGCAATGTATATAGGAGAAGCTTTTTCCTACACAATGCATATGATACAAAATGCATGCAACCTACCATACAAAGATGACTATACATCATGATACATATGCAATGCAAGTGCAAGAATGCATAAAGGAAAGCTATACATATACTACAAAGAAGCTCCCACACACCAACTCAAGAAATCAAACAAACACCAAGCTCTCCCCGCAAACGAGTGAAAGTTGCTTGATCTAGGGGTTTGGTGAAAATATCGGCTAGCTGGTCATGTGTGGGTACATGGATCAAAGCGATTTTCCCTTTCTCTATGTCGTCTCTCAGGAAATGATACCTCACTTCTATGTGCTTGATTTTGGAATGGAGCATTGGGTTCTTTGCAACACTTATGGCACTTGTGCTATCACATTGAAGTGGGACATGGGTATACTCCTCACCAAAGTCACTCATGGTGTATGTGATCCAAAGGAGCTGAGAGCAACAACTGGTTGCAGCAACATATTCGGCTTCGGTTGTAGATTGAGCAACACTCGATTGTTTGCGGGAAGACCAAGACATCAAAGAAGAACCCAAGGACTGGCAAGTCCCAGAAGTGGACTTTCTATCCAACCGACACCCAGTAAAATCTGCGTCCGAAAATCCATGAAGAGCCAAAGAAGAAGACGTGGTGTACCAAAGGCCAAAGTCGGGAGTATGTCGCAAATACCTGAATATGCGCTTGACTGCTTGCCGATGCGAAGTCCTCGGAGACGCTTGAAAACGAGCGCACAGACATAACGAGAATTGGATGTCTGGCCTCGTTGCCGTCAAGTACAGGAGTGACCCGATCATGCTCCGGTACTCCTTCTGGTCCACGTGCTCACCATCCTCGTCTGCATCAAGAGCGGTAGTCGTACTCATAGGCGTCGCCACGGCCTTGCAGTCCTCCATCTTGAACTTCCTCATAATGTCCTTGGTTTGCTTGATCTGAAGGCCGAGGAAGAACTGCAACTCACTCATCATGCTCATCTCAAATTCCCTACTAATGTCTTCTGCAAACCTTGCAACCAAAGAGTTAGACGAGCCACCAAAGACAATATCATCCACGTATACCTGCACAATCAGGATATCTTTGCCCTGCCTGAGGAGAAACAAGGTTTGATCTACCTTCCCCATCTCGAGACCTCTCTCAAACAGGAACCCTCTCAACCTACCATACCAAGCTCTAGGTGCCTGCTTTAACCCATACAACACCTTCCTCAACTTGTACACCCGGTGTGGGTACTTCTCACTCTCAAACCTCGGTGGTTGCCTCACATACACTACTTCCTCCAAAACACCGTTTAGAAAAGCACTCTTCACATCCATTTGGTACAATTTGAACCCTTTAACCACGGAAAAGGCTAGAAGGATCCTAATCACCTCCAAACGGGCTACGGGAGCAAAGGTCTCCTTGTAGTCGATCCCCTCTTTCTGACTATACCCTTGCGCCACCAACCTCGACTTGTTTCACACCACTTCTCCTTTCTCTCCCTCTTTGTTTTTCCACACCCATTTTGTCCCAATCGGCTTACACCCCGGTGGAGGATCCACTAACTCCCAAACTTGGTTCCTCTCAAAATTCACATGTAGAGCAAGAAGTGGGAACAGGTTCTTTCAACTTGGCCTCAAGAGAAACAGTGTAAGCATGCATCTCATCAATCTTTTCATGCAAAACAGGGCAAGAAGTGCAAGCACCTGGCAAAGCAGGTCTAGACTTGAGCTCAGCCACTTCAACCCTAAGCACATCTAGTTCATCACAAGTAGAGGCATGCTTATCCTTAAGAGCAGTAAGATCAGCTAGGTACACAGAGCAATCACAACAATCAATCTCATTAGAAACCACAGGTGCGAATCTATCTCAAGCTTAGCATCAAGGTTCTGGGTTTCTAGCTCAGCTACTCGGTTCCTAGCATCTAATAGTGAGGCCCTAAGCTCTTTCCTCATCTTCTTTGCCTCTCTAAGCATGTCATCACGATTATCAAGCAACTTGCCAAGACGCTCATTCTCCTCACGCAAGAAGGGAAGCTCGTCACGTACCTCATCCTCGGAGTCAGAGTCCGAGTCGCTCTGGTGACTCTTCTTGCTGCCGGAGCTACGAGCCATGCCACAGAAGCCATCTCTCGCATAGCAGCTCATCCCGCTCAAGTTCTTGGATGACTTCTTGTTCTTGCGCCGATCACCTTCATCTTCACTACTGCTCGAGTTCGAGGAAGAGTAGGCGGAGCTGGAGTCGACGTCGCTCGCTCCGACCATCGCTCGGGCCTTACCTCGGCCGTCCTTCTTCCTCGATCGTCGCTCGTCCTTGTGCTTGTGCTTGTGCTTCGACTTGTGATCGCGCCTCGATCGGTACTTGCCATCCGTCTTCGACCGGTTCTTGTAGTCGTCCTTGTAGCCGTCCTTGTTCTCCATCTTCTCCGGACAGTCGGCGACGAAGTGTCCTGGCTTGCCGCACTGAAAGCATGTCCGTGGATTCCTCCTTGTGTTCACCCGGTTCTCGTGCAACCTCTCGAACCGTCTGGACATCAACGCCAGCTCGTCCTCTCCAAGCACGTCGAACTCCTCGTCTGGCAAAGACATCAAAGAAGACAGAGAGTACATCCTAGAGGATGCGTTAGCGTTAGACTTAGCACCTTTGCCACCGACGAGAACAAGACTATGAGAGTCAGTCAGGCTCTAGATCTTGACTGTCATACCACGGTCCAACTCAGCTGACTTGAGCTTCGAAAACAGCTCGTTCACGATCTGGGTGTCATACTTCTCGGACTCAAGAATAGCCTCGACCTTTCCGTCCCATACGGTGCGATCCAACGAGTGCAAGAGCTTCACGGCTCTATCATGATCATCGTATGGGAGCACGACCACATTGGCTCTCATGTTGTTCACCACAACCGTAAACCGCTGGAAAAGGGCATCGATGGACTCGCCAGGGAGATGAGTGAAGTTCTCGTACTCTCTCTGGTAAGTCGCGTACATCCGAGCCTCAACCTGAGCATTCCCAGCATGAGCATCTTTCAACTGCTCCCAAATTCTACAAGCTAAGTCCTCTGTCTGAACCCGATCGAATTCGGACTGACACAGAGCACGAAACAACTAGTCGACCGCCTTGTTGTTGGCGTCGAACATGTCCCTCGATCCCGAAGCAAGGAAGTTAATCGGATGAACATAAGCTGTGTTCACCGTAATGTCCCAAAGGATCTGACCCTTACTGCGGAGGAAAGCCGCCATCCGCCTCTGCCACATCTGGTAGTTTTTGCCATAGAAGTGCGGAGGACCCGAACCCCATTCCTGGTACGCCAGCCTTGGATCTTAGACTGGTTAGAATCCGAAGATCCGTAACCGGCTCTGATACCACTTGAAGGACCGAAACTGGCGACCAGAGAGGGGGGAGTGAATGGGAGCTGATAAAAATTCTTCTCGAAGGAGATGGAAACTCCAACAAGATGAACGCGGCTTCCAAAGCACGTCTCTGACTCAACTACCCAAGTTGGCCAAGACCACGCAGCCACTGGAGTGCTACTGGTCCTAGGAACCAACAACCACCGAAGCTTACCCGAGAACACAGCGGAAAGACCAACTCAAGAAGCAACTGGACTGCACAGGTTAGACCGGTCGCACACACCGGTCAGACCGGTCCCTGCTGGAGCACCCTGACAAGACTTGAGAACTTCCACAGAAAGCACCTACACCGGTCAGGCCGGTGTAGCACGCCGGTCAGACCGGTCTAAGTCAGGAAGCCCCAAATCCACAAACCTGACCTTCCGAGTTCCAAAACGAACCAAACTCGAAAAAGCAGCAACACAGGACAACAACGAACTCACCAAGATGTTCACCCAAGCAAAACCCAACCAAGGGTCTGCACCGGTCAGACCGATGAGAGGCACCGGTCAGACTGGTGTGACCTGAGCTCTCGGGATGAACAACACCCGCGGGTCAACTCCCCCAAATACAACCCTCGATCTCCTGATTCGCTCCACAGATTCGCACAAGACTTTGGGGATAGTAGGAACACCTCATGGGCACTCCATAGCCAAGATTTGGTCCACCAAAACTTTCTAGAATGAGAGGAATCGAAGGATTTCCACAAAGAACGCCTCTAACCCTAGAGCCAAGAAAACCCCAAAATTGAGCCCCTTTACTCACGGATTTGGGAGGGGAATCAAAGGGAAAAGAACCACGAAGGGTTCATGCATACACCCCCACCAAATCCCAAAGAGAAAGGTCTCAAAACCGCCACAAGAAATTCGCCAAGAAAATGCTCCGAAAATCACCAAAAAGGGAAAACAGGAAGAACACAATCAAGCCTTAAGGAACCATGCTGAATCATCTATACATACCATGAAGGTTCATACAAGGTCTAGCTTCCGCCCGATCATCCTTCCCTCTCACAAGATCTCACCATGAAGCTCTCAAGCTAGTCCTAGAAATTCCAAAGGAAAAAGGAAGAGGAAAATAGCAAAACAAAATGAGCTAGGGTTCCAAGAGATGGCTGCCATCCTCTCACCACTTGGGTTATATGGAGGCAAGCCGAGAGACTAAATTACCCCTAAGGCCTAATACTAGGATACACACCCCCGAGGGGCACTTTGGGAATCTTTGTCTTCGCACCATCGGACGGATGCCCGGCGACCGCAAACTTGCTTAGCCTCGATGCAAGGCTTGCGATCCTGACGCGTGTCCTCCGCTTCGAAGTCTCCGGACTGCGTCGTCGCACACCGGTCAGACCCACTGGTTAGACCGGTCCGATGCTGCTGCACCTCCGTCTTCGGTCTTCGGTCTTGGCTTTGTGGATCAACCAAGGAACCCAGTGGTTTTCAGGTGAACCACTGGAAACCCCGCAAACTCAGTGTAGCCTCCGCCAATCACCACTCATGACTCGGCTCCCACGTAGTCCCGGCTCGACCTTGGTTTTGGGGCTCAACCAAGAAACCGTCCATGACTTCATCTTGCTGTTCTTGCCACCATGCGGCCGGCACTTGACTCCGCTGGCCACCGGGTCCCTCGAACCAAGCCTACTTGTCTTCTCCACACCTGGAGGCCTCACCGGCAACGACCTTTCGCACTTGTTCTTCACCTGCACCAACACCAGTCAAACCGCAACCTGCACCTGCAATACTTAGCCAAGAGTCAGTCCACACCACGTTGTCAATCACTCATCACACTAGGAAGCGACCATCCACCGGTCCTCGAACCACACAGGCTCTCACAATCTCCCCTTGATGAGTGCATTGACAACACACATGATTGGTAACCAAAGAGAAAAGGAAAAGAAAAGAAACAAACAAAAGAAACTCTAACAAGCGATCGGAAGCCAAACAAAAAGCAAAGAAAAAGATCACTTGAAGAAAGAAAGTCTCGGTCCCCTTAGGCAAGGGCAACAGCTCGACACAACCGAGACAAAAAAAACATGCTCACACAAGGAGCAAAGACCACCAAAGGCACACAAGGCCACAAGCCACAAACTCACAGAAGAGCTCCCCTGCACACATGCAAGCTCCCCCTGAGCCAAAGCACACTCCCCCTGAACCAATGCAGCAATGCAACATGGAAATGCAACAAGGAGCTAAAACCTGCTCACAACAGCCAGGGCGGTTAGACCGCATGCCCATGCCGGTCAGACCGCCCCTCTGGGATCTGACTGCCTGGGGGCGGTTAGAACGCCCCAAGAAACCGGCCCTGCACCAAACTTTTCAAAACCTGCCTGAACCACTATGAACACCTTCCAAATGCTCCCAGGTGCCCAAATCATGCCCAAACTTCTCCCCCTTGTTGACAATGCATGAATCAAGGCATAAATCGAAAAGTTTCAACCTAGAGCTTCTCAAATAGACAAAATTCATCACAAGATGCTACACATATCCAAATGAGCAAGTTAGATACTCTATAACTTTGTATGAACGTAAGCTACAAGATCACCAAGTTTCACAACCATTGGGCAACGCTAAGATAGAATTGATTATTTTTGCGAAAATTTACCCTCTAATGAGCAAAGTCCTAAACATGAGCAAAACATGTCAAAATGGCAAAGCCACACAAAATTCATGCTAGGACAACCATTCTAAGCATAAGATCATCATAAACACCCACAAGCACCTCATGTCATGTCAAAGCCACCGAGCCATGTGCCTACTTCTATATATGAGACTTCTCATTGGTAGGCATCATGCAACGATTTAGCACCCAAAAGCGATTTAATTAAGCACATATGACATGGGAGCACATTTTCCAAGCAATTTACATTTCATTTTCAGATTCATATTTGGTACATGAAATGTCTTTGCGACAAAAAGGAACTTATGCCCCTCCACAAGATAAAGCAAGGGGGCTAAACATTCATGATGACAAATGAGCCTTTGGCCCCATATGGGCAAAATAAGCTATCCAAGCACAAATTAAGCATAGAAATGCCACTAAAACTTGTCATGATCATATAAGGCATTTACTCACAAGAGAGCATACATGTAGCATTTTTCAGAAACATAGCTTACAACCATGGATATAAATCAAGATCATCAAGAGCTAAGCCAAACTAAACCATATCATACCAAACTAGCTCACAGGATCATATATAGCACATCATGGTGAACAATGTATATAGGAGAAGCTTTTCCTACAAAATGCATATGATACAAATGCATGCAACCTAAGATACAAAGATGCCTATACATCATGATACATATGCAATGCAAAATGCAAGCATGCACAAAAGGAAACTATACATATGCTACACAAGGAGCTCCCACCACCAACTCAAGAAACCAAACACACACCAAGTTCTCCCCGCAAACGAGTGAAAGTTTCTTAAGCTAGGGGCTTGGTGAAAATATCCGCTAGTTGGTTTTGTGTGGGCACATGGATCAAAGCTATTTTTCATTTCTCAACATTGTCTCTCAGAAAATGATATCTCACTTCTATATGCTTGGTTTTGAAATGAAGCACTAGATTCTTTGCAACACTAGTGGCACTCATGCTATCGCATAGAAGTGGAACCTGGGTATACTCCTCACCAAAGTCACTCATGGTGTATGTGATCCAAAGGAGCTGAGAGCAACAACTAGCTGCGGCAACGTACTCGGCTTCGGTTGTAGATTGAGCAACACTCTATTGTTTGCGGGAAGACCAAGACACCAAAGAAGAACCCAAGAACTGGCAAGTCCCAGAAGTGGACTTCCTATCCAACCGACATCTGGCAAAATCAGCATCTGAAAAACAGTGAAGCTCCAAAGAAGAAGACGCAGAGTACCAAAGGCCGAAGTCGGGAGTGTATCACAAATACCTGAAAATGCGCTTGACTGCTTGTCGATGAGAAGTCCTTGGAGACGCTTGTAAACGAGCGCACAGACATACCGAGAATTGGATGTCCGGCCTCGTCGCCGTCAGGTATAGGAGGGAGCCGATAATGCTCCGGTACTCCCTCTGGTCCACGTGTTCACCTTCCTCGTCCGCATCAAGAGCTGTAGTCGTACAAATCGGCGGCGTCATGGCCTTGGAGTCCTTCATCTTGAACTTCCTCACAATGTCCTTGGTGTACTTAGCTTGGTGCACAAATGTTCGTTCCTTTGACTAACTCCCAAACTTGGTTTCTCTCAAAATTCTCCAACTCCTCATGCATAGAATTCACCCAATTGTGATCAGATAGCGCATGTCCAATGTCTTTGGGTTCAAAAGTAGCAACAAAAACATCATGGGCAAAGTGAGAGTCGTTTCGAAACCTCGACCGTGTAGTTTGTTTGTTGATGTTCCCGATGATCATTGAAGCTGGGTGATCCACTTGTACTCAGCCGGGGAGCTTCTCGTCTCGAAGCCACCTCCCCCTCAGTTGTAGCTTCCTCTCGATCTCGGCACGTCGTTGTAGGTGTGGGAGAAGTCCCGTCCTCGATCGTAGTTGAAGTAGTATGTACATGCTCAGCCTTGGGCGCCACACCACCATCTTCCTCATCTCTTTGCTGCTGCACCTCATCCTCGAAAATCTCCTTGCCAAGTTCCTCGTCACCTGCACACTCGCAAGTGGCTGTGTCTCATCACCTGCAAACTACGTGGCTGTGTCTCGTCGAAGGTAACCTCGCAAGTCTCCACGATTTGGTTAGTTTCAAGATTGAGCACCCGAAAGGCTCTAGAATGAGACGTGTAACCAAAGAAAATGCCATCGACAGACCTAGCCTTGAACTTGTCCAAACTCTTGCCTTTCTTACAAATGAAGCATTTGCAGCCAAAGACGTGAAAGTGACTCACCTTGGGGGTTCTACCGTGCATCAACTCGTAGCAACTTCTCTTCTTACGGACCTGGAGATAAATCCTGTTTGACACATAGCACGCGGTATTGAACGCCTCAGCCCAGAACAATCTCAGAGTCCTATGCTCATCGAGCATCGTCCGAGCCATCTCACACAGGGTTTTGTTTTTCCTTTCCACTACGTCATTCTGGGGAGGCGTATACGGACTCAAGAACTGGTGTTCAAGACCCAAGTCATGGCAAAAAGTTTTGAAGCGAGAGTTTTTAAATTCCGAGCCATTGTCACTGCGGATCGCTCGTATGGCATCTCCGTGCCTCTCATTCTTCAACCTCAAGACAAGATCTCGAGCAAAACTAAAAGTCTCCCCTTTCTCCTCCAGAAAGAAAACCCAAGCATACCGAGAGTAGTCGTCCACCACAACTAGGTTGTACCACTTCCCACCCACAGATCACACACGAGCTGGGCCAACATGGTCCATATGGAGCAGCTCACATGGATGCTCCGTCATCACATCGGTGAGGGGTGTATGGGAGGCAGCTCGGATCTTAGCTTGCCTGCACGACGCACACACCATATCTTTTTCGAACCTCAAACGGGGCGATCCTCAGACCAAGTTGAGTCCACTCAAGCGTGACAAAAGGTCAAAACTCAAGTGACCCAACCTCCTATGCCACTTCCACAACTCACCTGAAGAAGCAGCCACGAAACACCTCGACACACCCGAACTCTGAGAGAAATCCGCTCGGAATATTTGACCCTCGAGAACGACCACACAGACAAGGTCACCTCGAGCATCAAGTATCCGAGAACCACCTGACTTAAACAACTCCTCAAAACCTTCCTTAAGAAGCTGGGAAACAGAGAGCAAATTAAACCCCAATGACTTAACCAAGGCAACACGCTTCAGCAGCACTTTGTCACTTACCCTCACTTCACCTTCCGAAAGTAAACGCCCTCACCCATTGTCCCCAAAGGTGATGTATGTCTTGGACACCACTAGCGTGAGGCTGGAGAACCACCCCCGATGTCCGGTCATGTGCCTCGAGCAACCGGAGTCGACCAGCCAAACGTTCCCCAAGCCTCCCACCTGAAATTCAAAAATGAGCACGTGAGTGAACAAACGACTCAGCACTGGTGTTAGTACCAAAAGAGTAAAACCAGTGCCGAGCCATTTGCTCCAAAGTGGGGTTAGCACCATCCATTCCATCACGCCTACCAAAGCTACCACCACGGGGAAACCACCCCTGTCTCGCTAGAGGAGCACGAAAGCCACGAAAGGAAGACCGTGGACCGTAGCTCCTCTCCAACTCAAAGCTGCGACCTCTCCCAGACTCGTGTCGACCACGAGGAGGAGAACGTCCAGCAAACTCAACACCACCAGACTCACCATGCCAACCACCAGTACCACGACCACCAGAACTAAACCCACTCGAATCGCCACCTCGAAAACCAAATCGCCCAGAATTCTGGGGGCGCCGGTCTGACCGCCTAGCCAGGCCGGTCTAACCGCCCCCTTCTGGGCAGGGCCGGTCTGACCACCCCTCCAGGTCAGTCTAACCGCCCTCTCCAGAAAACCTCCTCGGTTGTGGGAACTCGCATCTCCCCATGCGGGAATGCTTCTCACAAGTACCTTACCCCTAGGCAGTGCCATATGAGGCTCAGGTACACCATTAGAAAGGTGGTACCTGTCCTTGTTAGCCCACTCCTTAACCATTCTCTCCTCATGCTTCCTCTTGAAGCAAAACTCTCCCTTGTGACTATCTCTCCCACAATACTCTCAATGGAACCATATGGGTTTTGGTTTAGGCTTGGGTTGGGGCTGCTCACTTGGCTTCTGTTTTGGTTTCTCCTCACTAGGTTTCTCTCCTTTCTTCTCTCCAACCACACCTTCCTTAGAGCTCACAAATCTTACCGGTTTTTTGAAGTTGTTTGTTTGGTGAGGGTATATGGGTGGATTTGGAGTTGTGTCAAGTTTGTTTCTGAGATGGTTAGGTTTTGGGTCAAGCTTGTTCTTGTGTTTTGTTTGTGGTGGGATAGGGATCTCTCCAATTTTCTCATCTCTCTCACCACTGCTCTCTCCAATCTTGTCGGCCCCAAGTGCTTGACCATCATAGCATTTGAAAGCCGCTATCAAGATACCAAGCTGAGGCTCTTGACCCAACAACCAGCTCAAACACTTTCTCAACTCATCATTCTCAACCTGCAAGCGATCAACATAATGTGCAAGTTCCAGATTTTTCACCGCATGCAATTCACAAGTAGAGTAGGAAGTAGGAATAGGAACTTTCAAATCAGCCTCAAGTGAAACAATACGAGCACGAAGTTCATCAATCTTTCCATGCAAAATAGGACAAGATGTGCAAGCACCTAGCAAAGAAGGTCTAGACTGCAGCTCAGCCAACTCAACCCCTAAGCACATCTAGTTCCTCACACTTGGAGGCATGATTTTCCCTAAGAGTAGTAAGATCAGCTAGGAACACAGAGCAATCAGCACAATCAACCTCATCAGTAACAACAGGTGAAGCCTTAAGCGAGTCAATTTCAAGCTTAGCATCCAGGTTTTGTGTTTCTAGCTTAGCTACTCACTCCAAGCATCTTCAAGCGAGGCCCTAAGCTCCTTTCTCAGCTTCTTAGCCTCTCTAAGCATGTCATCACGATTATCAAGCAGTTTTCCTAGTTCCTCATTCTCCTGGTGCAAGAAGGAAAGATCGTCAGTACCTCATCCTCGGAGTTGGAGTCCGAGTCGTCCTTCTGGCTCTTCTTGCTGCCGGAGCTGTGTGCCATGCCGCAGAAGCCATCTCACGCGAAGCAGCTTAGCCAGCTCAGGTTCTTGGATCCCTTCTTGCTCTTGCGCCAATCACCTTCATCTTCACTGCTACTCGAGCTCGAGGTAGAGTAGGCGGAGCTGGAGTCGACGTCGCTCGCTCCGACCATCGCTCGGGCCTTCTTGCCGTGGCCTTCCTTCTTCCTCGATCTTCGCTCGTCCTTGTTCTTGTGCTTGTGCTTGTGATCGCGCCTCGACCGGTCCTTTTTCTCCGTCTTCTACCGGTGCTTGTAGTTGTCCTTGTTCTCCATCTTCTTGGGGCAGTCAGCGACGAAGTGTCCTGGCTTGCCGCACTGAAAGCACGTCCTCGTGTTCCTTCTTGTGTTCACCTGGTTCTCGTGCATCCTCACAAACCTCCTAGTCAGCAGCGCCAACTCGTACTCTCGAAGCACATCGAACTCCTCATCTACCAAAGACATCTAGGAAGACAAAGAGTACATCCTGGTGGATGGGTTAGCGTTAGACTTTGAGAGTCAGTCGGGCCCTCGATCTTGGCTGTCACACCTCGGTCCACCTCAGCCAACTTGAGCTTTGAGAACAGCTCATCTACCGTCGGAGTCTCATACTTCTCAGACTCTGATCATCGTACGGGAGCGTGGTCACATTGTGATAGGTGCCGATTTGGATCAGCACAAGGATGGCCCGATCTTCACGATAGTAGGTTCAAGAACTAAGGATAAATTGCTGTAGAACAGCAGGGATAACTAGCTTTATACCTGACAAAGGTTGGATGCGGCCAAGCATCAGGGAGAAAATCACCAAAACCTCGACTCGATCTCCAAACGACTGCAAAACCACAAGCTGGAACTAATCCACACAAAACGGTACAGCCGTACTGGAAACCGTAGAGCACGAAGTAGCGGAACCCAGAGGGATCTCTTCACATGTCCAAGAAGAACAAGGAAGAACAAGAAGGTTTGCAAGGCACTCAGCAGCTCGACTGCCAGAAAACCATATGAGGCTATCAATTAATCAAGATCAAAGATGAGTTTTTTGTAGTACATAAGGGGGTATTTATACTAGGAACAACCCTCCTAGTTGGGTGTGAACTCGAGAGGAAAATGAAAAGGCTAAGTATGTGAAAAGGCTCCCCAGAAATCAGCTCCCTAGTTGGACTCGCGTGACTGTTGACCTTCTGTGCAGCCTCCACTAAATCGGTCATAACTCTTTATTGGAAAGTCCAATGGACATGTGATTTCTTGCATTGGAAAGTTAACTTCAAGCACGTTCCATCAAGTACTCGTGGAGCTCCAGAGACATCACGACCAAAGAGTTACGGTCAATTCATTATGTAGGTCCGAACTGGCCTGAAGTGGAGGTCCAAAGCGAACCTCCTGGATCCTTATTCCGAACGGGTGATTCTTGGTTTCCAAGCTTGTCCGAACAATCATCCGAATGGAATCCTCCTGGATCCTCATTCCGAACGGGTGATTCTTGGTTTCCAGGCTTGTCCGAACAGTCGTTCGAACAGAATTCTCCTGGATCCTTGGTTTGAGCTGGTGATTCTTGGCCCGACTGTTTCTTGTTGTTTACTTCTTCTCCATGTTTAGTTGTACCGTCCTCTTCATGCATATTCCTAAGGACAACCAAAGTACAACTTTTAGGTAGTATAACATTCTCATATATTTTGAAATTAATTTTAGCAAGGAAAGAATCCAGCTCTTGTTGGAGTTTCTTAGCATGGCTGCGTGTAATAGGTCCTTGAATCACTTGAGCTTGTGTGCCTGATACTTGATATTGCATAACTCGTGGGATGTTCACATCATCCTCCCCCTCTTGAAAAGGAGTCGTCCTCGACTCTTCCACCCCAAATAATGGAGAAAGATCGGCGACATTGAAACTTATACTAACACCATATGTACTTGGAAGATGAATTTCATATGGATTGTCATTGATCTTGCGAAGCACTTTGAATGGTCCGTCAGCACGTGGCTGCAGCTTGCTCTGGCATTGGTCTGGGAAACGATCCTTGCGCAGGTGCACCCAAACCAAGTGTCCTTGTTCAAACACAATCTTCTTGCGACCCTTGTTGGCGTGCTTCTCATACATCTTGGTCATCTTCTAAATGTTGGATTTTGCTCGTTCATGGAGTTTCTTAACAAATTCAGCACACTTGCTTGCATCGAAGTTCACATGTTCGTTCATAGGTAAAGGCAATAGATTGATGGGAGCAGCAGGTTTGAAGCCATATACAATTTCAAATGGACTAAATTTTGTGGTGGAATGTACCTCCCTGTTGTATGCGAACTCCACATGAGGCAAGCTTTCTTCCCAAAGCTTCAAGTTCTTCTTGAGGACAGCCCGCAACAATGTTGGCAAGGTGCGGTTCACAACTTCAGTTTGCCCATCAGTTTGTGGGTGACAAGTTGTGGAGAACAACAATCTTGTCTCAAGTTTTCCCCACAAGGTCTTCCAAAAGTAGCTCAAAAATTTTGTGTCATGATCAGACACAATAGTTCGTGGCACACCATGTAAGTGCACAATTTCCCTGAAAAATAATTCAGCAATGTGTGAAGCATCGTCGCTCTTATGATAGGGAATAAAATGAGCCATTTTGCTAAAGTGATCAACCACAACAAAGATTGAATCTCTCCCCTTCTTAGTTCAAGGTAAACCGAGAACAAAATTCATAGAAATGTCTTCCCATGGTACACTAGGAATAGGTAGAGGGGTATATAAACCGTGAGGGTTCAAACGGGACTTAGCTTTGTGGCAGGTGACGCAGCGAAGAACATATCGCTCCACATCTCTTCTCATCTTTGGCCAAAAGAAGTAATGAGCCAGCACCTGCTCTGTCTTCTTGGCACCAAAATGACCCATTAGTCCTCCGGCATGAGCTTCCTGCAAAAGCAAAGGACGAACAGAATAATCTGGAATGCAGAGTTTGTTAGATCGAAACAAAACGCCATCATGCAAATGGAATTTTTCCCAACCCTTGCCATCACAACATTTAGAAAATGGTTCAACAAAGTATGAATCAGTTGCATATAAATTCTTAATACTTTCCAAACCAAGAATTTTTGCATCAAGTTGAGACAACAAAGCATGACGTCGAGACAAAGCATCAGCAACAATGTTATCCTTCCATTTCTTGTACTTAACAATGTAAGGAAAAGATTCAATAAATTCACTCCATTTAGCATGTTTTTTGTTCAGTTTTAATTGGCCCTTTAGGTGTTTCAATGATTCATGATCAGAATGTATAATGAATTCTTTAGGCAAAAGGTAGTGCTGCCAAGTTTCCAAACTCCTCACAAGAGCATAAAGTTCTTTGTCATAAACTGAATAATTAAGAGTTGGACCACTTAGCTTTTCGCTGAAGTATGCAATAGGTTTCCCTTCTTGCATGAGTACGCCTCCAATCCCTACACCACTTGCATCACATTCAATTTCAAAAGTCTTACCAAAATCTGATAGCACAGGTAATGGGGTTGTTGTCAATTTCGTTTTCAACTCTTCAAATGCTTTCTCTTGTGCTGCACTCCAATGGAATGGCACGTCCTTCTTTGTCAACTCGTTTATTGGGGCAGCAATGGTACTGAAATCTTTAACAAACCGACGGTAAAAACCGGCAAGTCCAAGAAAGCTTCACACTTGGCTCACATTCTGTGGAGGCAACCATTCACATAAAGCCTTATTCTTCTCTTCATCAACCTCCACGCCTTGAGCTGAAACAACCAAGCCAAGAAAGACTACCTTGTCGGTGCAAAAGGTGCAGTTGGCAAGGTTAGCAAACAAGCATTCCTTCCTCAAAACAGCAAGCACACATTTGATATGTTCAATATGTTCATCAAGAGACTTGCTGTAAATTAATATGTCATCAAAATAAACCACAACAAATTTGGCACTGAAAGGCCTAAGCACGTGATTCATTAAACGCATGAAAGTACTAGGTGCATTGATCAATCCAAAAGGCATCACCAACCATTCATACAACCCAAACTTGGTTTTGAAGGCTGTTTTCCATTCATCTCCTTCTCTCATGCGAATTTGATGATAGCCACTTCTCAAATCAATTTTTGTAAAAATGATAGCACCACTAAGTTCCTCAAGCATGTCATCAACTCTAGGTATGGGATGTCTATACCTTATGGTAATGTTATTTATGGCTCGGCAATTTAACACACATTCTCTATGAACCATCTTTTTTATGAACTAAAAGAACAGGAACAACCCTTTGTTGATGAGCTCTTGCACTTGGCACTGAATTTCTTTAGTTTCCTCCGGGTTGGTTCGGTATGGTGCACGATTTGGAAGTGAAGCACCAGGAACAAGGTCGATTTGATGTTCGATCCCTCTCTTAGGTGGCAGCCCTGGTGGTACTTCCTCCGGAAATACGTCTTCAAATTCCTGTAACACATCAAAAACAATACTAGGCAAAGTAGAGGGTAAGTCGTTAGTGGAAAGCAAATTGTCCTTGTACAGGAGTACAAAGACCATGGCACTGGGTTCACTCAATTCTTTTAAATCCCCTTTCCTAGCCATCATAACTAATCCCTCTTTTCCCGTTGGCTCAGTTCTTTGCAGCTGTGGAGTTTTATTTGGCTGTGGAAACACTCCCTCACTATGTATGTGGTTCACTCGTAAGTGGTTCTCACTCTCTCGCTGTTTTCTTTTCAGATCATCCTTCAAAATTGCCTCTAGTGACAAAGGAAGCAAAGTGATGCGCTCTCCTTTGTACATGAAAACAACCTTGTTAGTATGACCACAAATATGAACATCATGGTCGTATAACCATGGTCTTCCTAGCAACAATTGGCATGCTTGCATTGGCACCACATTACACTCCACTTGATCACTATATCGCCCGATAGAAAATGGGACAGTCACAATATTGCTCACACGTAATGTACCACACTCATTGAACCATTGAATCTTGTATGGAGAAGGATGACACCACTGTTTTAACCCTAATTTCTCAACCAATTCTTGACTTGCAATATTATTGCAGATGTCATTATCAACAATAATCCGACAGAGCTTGTCCTTGATCATGCCTCGAGCACTACGTGAAAAACTCACTTTAGTAACAGGCATAGATTGCCTTTAGTAACGCGCAAAGCGCCCGTTACCGATCAAGTGTTACAAATGAGCCAAGAAAGGTAACGTGCATAACACATATTCGTAACGGGCATTAAACAACGACCGTTACCACAACTAGCCACCGGTCACGTGAAATGGCTGTTTCTCTGGGCCCATAGGGAACTTTGGTAACGGGCACCAAAACAGAGCCCGTTACAGTAGCTCAACATCGGAGACGCATGCTGTGTACCTGCGTCTCCTCTATCTAGACGAAATGAGACACGTCTATTTCACGCACGTCTCAGCACAACTAGGATTCGTAACGGGCATCAAACAACAACCGTTACCACAACTAGTCACCGGTCACGTGAAATGGCTGTTTCTTTGGGCCCACAGGGAACTTTGGTAACAGGCACGAAAACAGAGCCCGTTATTATGAACTCAACATCGGAGACGCGTGCTATGAACCTGCGTCTCCTCTGTCTCGACGAAATGAGATGCATCTGTTTTCACGTGCGTCTGCTGTCTCTCGACTAAAGGAGACGTGTGCTGTCAACCCGCGTCTCCTCCATCTCGACGAACGGGCCAGGTTCTGGGGCCCACCGGTCAGTACTGGTAACGGGCTTTTACGCTACCCGTTACATTGTTGGCATGTTTGTAATGGGCGTTCCGAATGAAGCCCGTTACTCACTGATCAGTGTTTGTAACGAGCTTGAATTAATGCTCGTTACAGATACGTATGCCACCCCTACAGTAACCTGCCTACTTGCCGGCTACATCTTGGGACCAGCCAGGATTTGGCAGCCATCAGGGGCTGCATCTTGCCATCCTGGAACCAGCCAGGATATGGCAGCCACCACAGCAAGGAGACATCACAAACACATTCTCACATCATAGCTATAGACAAGCAAGATCACATTTATAGACAAGCTAGCAAGATCACATCAAGTTTCAAGTTACTCTCATCAGGGCTTGTTTGGATGGAGTCATGAGAAAACTGCCTGAACCAGGCAACATCTCACCCCAACCAACCAAGCCAAGCAGGTTTCTCAAGCAACAACACCTGACTAAAGAAGACTGAATGAGTTTCATGTTTCTGGCTACAATGAACACACGGTGCACCATTATAGAAGTTGCCCTTTCGGTCGATGGTCTCCTTAAGAATGTACTCGCACAGCATCTCCCGGTCACGCTTTAGATCTTCTGTTGAAACATCTACAGCAGCTTTGAAATCCTGCAAAATACAATAATTTATGAGACTACAAGTAGAAATTAGTTTCTAAAATAAGATGGAGAATATGAGTAGAGACAAGGTTGAGCATTATTATCTACTTACAGCAGCCTTCTTGATGTCAGGTATGTCATCGAGTAGTCTTAACATATGGAATGCCACATGGAATCCACACAAAGAGGACCGCCATGGCTGTTGAGCACACTGCATCGAGGTACCAAAGTGACAAGTTAATGCGGTACCAAATAGGTAAGAAGGGACCATAAAAAAACCTCGGTCTTACATCGAGATTTGTTTTGTGCTTGAGTGTTGTGGCTTTTGGCTTTTTTTCTTTCCTTTCGTCACTCCGTCCTATGCATGATCAGCAAAGACCCTGCATGATCAGCAATACCGATTAGAAACACTAAGAGATTGAATTTTTGTGAACAAAACCTACAAGATACTATACCAAAGGCCCTGCATGGTCAGCAATACCGATTAGAAACACTAAGAGATTGAATTTTTGTGAACAAAACCTACAAGATACTGACCAGTCCACAACAGATTTGAGGTCTGAGAACTTTAGCGGGGGATGTTGTTTAGCAGAATCTAGATACCAAACCTCTTTGAACTTCATACAGATGATCAGTGTTACCCAGTGGCCAGTGTAGTAGGCACCCACCATGTAGTCGTTGTTCATTGCATTTGTGATTGCTTTGGTAACAAGGCCAGAATGCTGAGAAATATTTATGGAAGTAATAAAATCTGGATCTAAAAACCCAACACTGATCTGCATCTCCGCTGCCTTGTCCATCATTTTCCTACAAAAAATCAAATTGTTAGCATGCATGAACTTTGTGGTCAAAATTAAAGAAATATCTTTTTAGGTTTTAAGGGACTTACAATGTCCACAACCTCAAGAAGGTAACATCCAGAGAAGCCAGGGTTATAAGATTATACACGCTACTGAATGCAATGTTTAACATTAAAGCACCACCACCACCTTTAAAGTAGTGTTGATCCACCTTTGCTGGAAAGGTAAGTTTATCCTTACTGTGTTCCATGATGTAAGCATGCAACCTGGCACAATTTGGTCCAGCAGCCTCTATGTTTGCTTCTGACAACATAGGTGCACCAGGCTTGTATTTTGGTCGTTCCTGTTCTATCCCAATAATACAGTTAAGAATCTCATCTTTAGACAGAGGTTTCCTGGCCTGGTTCCCCTTCTGCAGTGGAGATTGCCAGGGCTCCTCCTCCTGTTGCAGAGGCTGCTGTACATATTGCATCTGCTGCTTAGGGGGAGATTGCCTGCACTCCTCCTCCTGCTGCTGGAGAGGCTGTTGTTTCGTCTGTTGCTTATCCTCATGTTGCAGCTGCTGCTTAGGCGGAGTTTGCCTGGGCTCCTCCGGCTGTTGTCGATGCTCCTGCTGCGTAGTTTTACTGATCTGCTGCTGCTGCTGCTATTGAGCCTTCTCTTGCTGACGCTGAGCTGCAGTACCTCCATCTGATGCGGCTTCATGGTTGGGATGTCTCGTCATGGGTGGTATAAGGATCCTGTCCTTTGGCCATTGGATCCTTTGAACGAGAGCCTCAGCTAGGGTTGCTATGTGAACCCCATCAATTGGTACAGGCAGAGGGTAGTGACCCGCATTGGCCCACACATAAGTAGGTTGCACCACAACATACCCATCCTACACCGGTACTTCATGGCAAGCCTTTTGAAATGGAAAGACTTTCGCTAGTGCGAGCTCCACATTAATCCCGGTGCCATCCAAATGGCTGCACGCGGTTGGCTCTGTCAGCTTATCTATTGTGTCCAGCATAGGTGATCGACTATCACTGTGCACTTGATTCGCTTTGTCCTCGTTGGCATTCCAATGGTCTTGCTCTCTGCCACACACATCTTCCTCGCTGTCATGCGCATGTTCTTCCTCATGGTCATGCGCATGTTCTTCCTCATGGTCATGCGCATCTTCTACCTCGCTGCCATGCACGTCTTCTTCCTCGCTGCTACTGACAGGTGCTGGTAATTGGGAAGGATGAAGTACATTTTTCGGTATTTCGATGCCTGATAGTCTTAGAGCATGGACAACTATTTTAAATGTTATGTCCATCATATCATCAGACCTCTTGTTCCTCCTCTTTCTTCCTGTACATTCCAGCAAACTCTTCACCAAACCTTTTACCCCAGCCAAGTGAACTAGACACGCCTCGGACCCGACCTCGATGCTCTGGAGTCTCAAATGCTGTGGTGAGGATATCATCCTCCCTAACCCTAGAGAAAGAACCATCGCTACCCTGAGCTGCAAGTGTTTTCACCCTATCTGGTACTCCCACCACCGCAGGGTTACTGAATGTTATGCCCCCGCTTCCTTCACTAGTATTCCTCCTCTTCTTCCCTACCCTTACCCGCAGATAAGGTCTCGAACGTCCAGGAAATTGGTCCCAAGGGTTTTGTTTTCCTTCTGCGGCTAGCTTTGCATCCTCCTCCTCCCACTCTTTCCTTTTACCACGATAACCTTTTCTGCCCATCTTGTGTGGCTTATTATGCAATGCTCTCTTTTGTTTCATCTCCTGGCTCAATTGCTGAAATGAAGGAGAATTGGTTTCCTGCACAAACATGTCCCAGTCTTGTTGCTGCAAAAAGGCATGCTTCACAAAGGGAGTCTCCTCTTCGCTCACATATTTTTTTTCTTAAATGGGCCTTGAACCGCCGTTGCAAGGTTCCAATCTCTGATATAGCTGCCTTAACTGCCTTCTTGCGAACAGATTCTTCTAGATTGGCTGGGTAATCTAGCTTTTCCTCTAAAACTGTGAACAGATGTTCCTTCTCAATTGGTGAGAGATCATCAACCGCCTTGTTGATCGACACCCTCTCCCGAGAAATGAGGCCATAGACCAATACAAATCTATCCCTCGCAGCATCTAGGGTAGGCCAAAAATTGGCATCAAGTCCAGTTGCAGTCACCTTGTCTTCTGGCCATTTTGTTTGTGTCCTTGACCCGCGGGATCGAGTACTACTCGCAGTACTCTGTGCTGAGTGACCCTGTGAAGAAGGTTCACCGCCGATGGGCTGTGATGGTGCACTGGAGGTAGAGGAGTTTGTTGTTGTGGGAGACTGCATAGATGATATGTCAGGTTGTCAGTAGAGCAACATAAGCAAGACTGAAAATCTAAACAAAATTCTTATTAGATAAATTCGTTTTCTCTGACAGGCAAAATAGCTGATATTAGACTAGAAATCATTACAAGTCGTAAATAAAATCAGCATAGACATACACAGTTCATATTTTACTTAATTAGCATACAGGGATAGGTGCTAACCATTTTGACAGGGACACAACAATGTGCTTATATATCAAAGCAGAGAATAAATTTCTTCAACTACTTCCTTGTCCAACTTCAGCAACGATGGATTGTGTGTTCCATGTGTACATGCAACAATAGGATAAAGTAATCATGACATTATATATGACAATAGTGAAACAACACTCACAACCCATCATGACACCAACAATAACAATATATATGACAGTAGTGAAACAATTAACACTCACAACAAAGCATATGACAGTCTAGTTATCACTACATTATAAACCACTGTGATGCAATTCCCACTGACATTATGTGGCCATCAGAACTACAGTATGCTAACAGGTCCAAACACTACAAGAAATCATTTATTCCGTGACGCTACCATTTTGTTGCGGATTAAATAAAATTCGTCGCAAATCAGTATCCGCGACGATTTAAGTTTTCGTGGTGGAATGAGCGTCATTGATTAAATCTGCCGACGTTCCTTACTAAACGTCGCAAGTCGTGACGTATCTGGATCGTCACGTAGTAGCCCGAAGCCCATGCAGTCCAACCCATAGCCCACTATCTGTGACAAAATAAATCGTCGCGGATTGCTACAGACATGGCAGCTGTGGCATCCTACGTGGACGATGACATGGCATCCTACGTGGATGATGATGTGGCAACCTACGTGGATGATGACGTGGCATCCTACATGGACGATGACGTGGCATCCTACGTGGACAATGACGTGGCATCCTACGTGGATGATGACGTGGCATCCTACGTGGACGATGATGTGGCACCCTGCGTGGATGATGACGTGGCACCCTGCGTGGATGATGACGTGGCACCCTACGTGGATGATGACGTGGCAAAAAATTTAAGCCCAGCAGATACAAATTCTGGCCTACCACGGCCCATTTTAGAATTATATTCCAGCATAAAATTAGCAAAATTAGCCCATCTTCAGCCCATTTATCAGAGGGTGCATTTTTAACTTACATCATCAAATCAGATACAATCTTTGGGCAAAAAAAAACCCAGCAAACACAATCAGATATTGAAGCAGATAACACATGCTTTCAGATGTCTACCATTCCTAAAACACTACACCTTCCTTCTGCTACTCTTTTCTCTGATTCCTTGCGAGTTCGTATAAATCCTGAAATAAAAAAAGAACATGTCATGCTTGAACTGTAATTACATTTTAACAAAAATAATAAAATTTAACTAAACAATATGTTCTAACATATAGGCCTAGCCTAGCATCTAACATTGGGTGGATCACAAATTCACATTTGTACATTTGTCAAATTCAAATTAGTAGAGACTTTGCACTAGTGGGAACAATCACAAGAAAAATAAACAGCAAACAGATCCAAGAGTGACAGATTTCCACAAAGGGCCAAACCAGAATCCAATTAGAAAAGACAATCAAATACAGGATAACTCAACTTTGAATTTTCTGGCAAGGTATATATAAAGGGAAACCAAACTAAAACTGGAGTTCTAGATAAAGTGTGCATTGTACAATGAAAGTATCACTATAAGCATACAATTGGCACTGTTGTTTGCATAAATCAGCAGAATAGGAATGATGCAAAAAGAAGCTTGCTGTGCTAATTTAGCCTATAGTAGAGCATATGAGAGCAATATCTGAGACAACACATGAAATCTGCACTTGGAAACATGCTCTACCGACAAACCACATCCATTGATCAATGATCATATGCATGAGCATTAGAAGTTCAGAACAACATAACTTTGTTGACGGCGTACTCGAGCTGCTGCTCGAGGTCATGGATCTCGTCGAGGGTGAGGGAGGAGAGGTCATCACCGTTGTACCTCCTGATGCCCGTCTCCAGTTTGTCCATCTCGTTCTTTATCTGCGTCATCTCCATAAATATTTGCTGCACAAACTCACAGATTGGTCATACAACGTGTATATATAATTCATCAGTTAAATTACTAGAGTAGTACTCAATTTGTTTGGTTAATTTAACTACTAGCATCAAGATGGATCTAGAATATCAAAGTTTGCACAAATTATGAAAGATCTTGAATTCATATATAGGCAACTTAAAAGACAAGCTAAACCAGGAAATTAGAGTAAACATTCTAGTCTGATGTGTCAGTGCTTATATGATTCACAGGGTAATATATATATTCTCATTACATTCACAGTAACAAGCGACAAAGACTGACCACACATAGACAATATCAAATAACAGAAAATGAAATGGAATGGAATACACAAGACAAACTTCAGTAGAGAAGAAATGAAATGGAATACACAAGACAAACTTCAGTAGCTATACTTCAGTCTACAGGTCCAATTTTATTTTCAGCCTTCCAGAGCATAAGAGAATTACAGGTTTATATGTGCATTTTCTACAGTACTTACAATGCATGACAATTCCGTACAAAACCAATTCCACAGGCTTATATGCGCATTTACACATTTATAAGAGAATTACAGGTTCAAGAGAGAATTACATAAATGCATGGCCATTCCACATGCAAGCAGCAGCAGTAAGGATGCATGGCCATTTGTTTAAGGAAACAGCTACTGTAAGGATGCTTTAGTTTCATATTATTATATGGCCTATGCAGTAATTAACTTAAGAGGAAGATCTAAACTTCCTACCAACACCACTGAGATCAAAACATCGGTGACTCGAAACACTCGACTTAGAAGTCTAGCAATCTTCATCATCTAACTCTAAAGCAGCTGAATATTCTATATGCAGAGCAACACTGGAGTACATACACTCTGTCTCTGCACACACAACTGAAAGTGCTAATGGACAAACAAAATCCAAAATAAGCACTTCCTTTTCACATACGTGACAGCAAGCAGCATGTCGACAAATGGCAAACGCGCATACTAGTGCTTGAGGAAACTCAAATCAGTGAAGTTTTCAATCATAATAGGTCTCTTAGATTACTTGGTGTTATTAGGGGCGTCTTATTCTACCATCTGAAAACTGGAATTAATGGACTAACAGCATGCTTGTGGCAATGAAGTTAGGAACACATTAAGTTTCTACAAAACTCAAGATTGATTAGGTGTTTAAAAACTCATGCTATGAGGTGCTCACTGCACCTGTAATTGTATCATGAAGTGCTCCATGCTCAGATAGTAAACTAGAGGTTAAATCTATCTGAAGCTGGAAGAAAAAACTCATGCTATGACCTTCAGTAATATGCAACAGTGCAACCAAAATAAAAATAAGCATCAACAGCAATGTATATAGTACCCTAGGGGAGAGCAAGAGCTACACTGCTAATAGATGAAAACATAATGCAAATAAAAAAACAACACAAAAAACTATTAGATGGTAGTGTAGTTATATTTTGGATGACCTCTGCATGACAACTAACACCTGTACAAACAGATACTAGCATTTGGTTGCACTAACAATTATTCAGCTGGAGACCTGTCCAACAGACAAAGGCAACAGTTGACATTCAAGTCTTTGGTTAATGGGTGTACTTGCTACTGGCCTCCAACCCAATTCGTGAACCTACTGATTTTATCTTCATACCAATGCATCAATAAAAAATCTTATATTAACTTAAGAAAAAAAATCTTATATCAAGCAGTGTACTTCCCTTTCTGTTTTGCCAATTCATTTAAACAACCATAAAAAGAGGTATACCAACCATGCTCGTCTTACCAAACCAGAGAACAAACCATGCTCGTTGATTTGAGCTGATGCAGATCCGCCGCAGCTCGTAGAAGCACGGCTGCTTCGTTGCCGGGGACGAGAGGCGCTGGCCCTTGAGCAGCTGCAGCTGCTCCTCCTACTCCTGGCATAGGCTGTACGGAAGGAGGCGTCGGAAGGGTCGGCCATGGCAGCGGTGGAATTGATGGGGCTAGGGTTTAGCTCGACGGCAACTTGAGGCGGCGGGGACGGACTCCACGATGGGGGCGCGGGATGGAGGAAGGAAGTGGCCGCCCTTTACCCTAGAGGCTGAGACCCTAGGAGGAGGAGGAGGAGGAATGGATCTCGCCAGACGCGGGGAGGCGGCGAATCGATGGGCGACGTAGAGAGGGAGGGAGATGGGGAGGGGTCGATGGGGAGGTTGACGCCTCCAGCGAGCAGATCTGGAGAGGCGGCTCGAGTGCCTCACCGGGAGAGGAGGAGGGAGCGGCGGAGGGCACGTGGTTGGCGGCGGATCTGAGGAGGCAGGGGTACTGGGTGGGTGAGGTGCTCTGAGCGAAGGCCGAAGGGGAGGAAGGAACACAGCACTGTCGGGGGAGGAGCACAGGCCGCGGCGGCGGTGGGGATTGGGATGAGAGGGGGCGGTGGATCTGCAGGGAGGCGATGGGAGGGGAGGTGGTGGGGATAAGACGAGTGGTGGTGGGGAAATTACCAGTGTGCCCTCGAATGAATGTGGTGCAGGTGGAAATCCATGGGTATTGCTGTCAATTTATGTGGGGATTTTCGTTCCGCAGCGCGCGCGCGGCTTGGCTGGGCGCCCACTCAGTTTTGATTTTTTGAAAGGTTCTAGAAGTTCAAAGAGGCTGACGCATGGGTCCAATGTCAATTTTTCTGAATTAAACTTTGCATCCTTCAAATACCTAGCTACTCGAGTCCAAAAAATTCAACGTAAAATTTTTCTGGGAAGATAAAAATATAGATAACAATATAAGACATGTATTGCCCTTTGATTTTCTATGGTTTGATCACAACTCAAAAAGAAAAACAACCCAAATTGAATGGTTCCACTAATTTTAGAGCCCGGAAAATAGCACATAAAAATTCACAAAGAAATATCAAAAATTCGTCATTGGTTTTTAAGTATTTTAATAAAATAACATTGATCACTATTATGTAACAAATATTGAACTTAAATAACAAGATGATGAATGTTGTATAAATAAAATGCACTATGTGTATGTCCAATATGATTCTAAAAAATGTAGAAAAATTATATCTATGCTCTTATGCTCCATTATAACTCATGTCCTGGAGATCTTTGAAATATTCAAAAGTTTATTAGGGATAATTCAAACTTACATCTCGAATTTACAATATAATAATTCAAATAATATCATAAAATGGTCTGATGGTACTTCAAATTGACGTGGTAACATAATTTGGGTCCATAAACTTGTAATAAAAATTTCAAATGATTTCGGTAACAACGGAACATACGTTGTTTAGAAATGGATACATGTCTAACATAGTTTCATGAAATGTGACTTGAACATTGAAGTGTATCATACTTTTCAAAAATTTTGAATTCATATGCACTTCAAACTTGACCATAAGCTTGTGTTTAGTTTATTATTGCAAAATACAAAGTTACATTAGTAATGTTTGTGGAAAACAAATGATTTTTCTAATCGGTATTTAGGAGGAACTAGATAGAAGCATATAAATAGGATCTGCAAAATAGAATTTGTACATAACAACATCATTAAAGAAAACAACGTGATTTTAGAAAAATTCAGGAAGAAAAAACGTCGAATTCGGATTATGTATGACGAAGAAATACTAGTTACAAAATTTAATTCCAGATTAAAAGAAGAAATACCAACTATACCTGTGTTCTTCACCTCCAAGGCAGCCAAGCCAATAGTGTGCTGACACGTGCTGGCCCTTATCATAATAGAAGAAGTAAACCTGTTTCAACACCTTTACACGAACATAGGAATGGCATAGTGGTTGGGCTTCTCACGCTTTAAAGTTGCTCCCGGGTTCGAGCCCCGGCTTCAACCAATTTTTGCACAATTTTTTTTTATTTTTTTTAAAAAATGGAAAAAATAGGTTGACCAACCTAGGATTCGAACCCTGGTCACCAACCTCAGAATCAACCGTTCTCACCATTGCGCTCCTTCAAAAGGTTTCGATATAGTGCATCCCGTTGTTTACTTAAGGGGGATGCACTGGTAGGCAGCAGTAGTGGGTACAAAAGAGTCCAAATGTTAGATAGAGCAAGTAACAAGGTAGTAGCCTAGTGGTAAGTGGTGCTTTGTTTGAAGCGTGAGGTTTGGGGTTTGAGTCTCCGCGGGCGCAATTAGTTTTTTTTGTTGAGGAGGGTGGCCTGGGTGAGGTGGCACTCGTGTGGCAGTGACGTGGTGCTCTTTACCTCTATTGATAAGTAAATTGTTTGCAACATATGCCAATGAACAGAGAAGTGATGCAGTGGTAGGACTCATCGGGGTCATATGGTTGGTCCCGAGTTCGATTCTTGGTCCCTCCTCATTACGCGTGACTTTTTCCTTTTTTCTTAATTTTTTTCAAAATTAAAAAAAACGGTGGCAACCCCCGAATTCGAAACCTGGCCACCAGGGTCACACACAGACGTCTTCACCATTGCGCTAATTCAAGTAATTTTAACGCTTTTCATGTTATTATTTACTTATAGCAACATAGGCATCAACATAGCTGGGTCCCAGCAACGCGGTGACGGACAGGGAACAGCAGCTCTCGCATGCGGCATGTCGATGCGAGCCCGGACTGTTAATTATGTGGTTAGTTTCATGTACAAAATAATTAAAATATTTGATTAATACAAGAATAGTGTAGTAGCCCAATGGTAAGACATAATCCTTTGTGGTCTAAGGTTTTGGGTTCAAACCACTCTCCCACCTTTGTGTGTTGTATTTTTTTTAATTGATGACATGGAGATGAGGTGGCGGGCGCGTCGGGTGATGTGGCAGTGACGTGGCGTCCAGGGAAGACTTATTATTATAAAAAGATTTGAAGATCACAGATTACCACAAGAGTTGAGTACAAGATTATACCCTAAGGTCTTGAGTTCAATTCTCCGTTCCTCTTTTTTTATTTTTTTAGATTTTTTTTCAATTTATCAATTTTTTTTCATTCGTAACATGATTATTTTGTATTTGTTGGTCGTGACGAATTTGCTCAAATGTCGCAGTGTTGTGGGATGGATTGCGACGAATATAACAAATCGTCGCAATATTTTGGGCTTCAATATCCATCAGCGCACATCCGTGACGAAAAACAGGAATACGTCGTGGACGCAGAGCGGATTGTGATGAATTTAACAAATCGTCACAGTGTTCTGGGCTTCAATATCCAACAGTGCACATCCGTGACGAAAAACAGGAATACGTCGCAGACGCAGTGCTCTTCGTGATGTTCTCTGAGAACGTCGCAGAAAGTTCGTCGCGGATTAAATAGTTTCTTGTAGTGAAAGCATAACTGTCGATCTGGTACATTCAAAGCATAGCAGAATTAAAGTATGCTAACATCCTTAATGCTTTTCATGAATTTACAGTGCAAAAATTGTAGCACTAGGAACATGAAAATGAATTTCAACAGTTCATATAACTTCATCTGTTTGCAACAATTTATTCAAACAGACTTGGAGCAACAAAATCCATCCATCAAATCCACAGTCAATCAATTAAAAATGAACTATTAAGGCATGTCTCCCTAATCCACCTTGACATGAATATATAGCAGATTAGGTGGACTACATTATAAACCACTATGATGCAATTCCCACTGACATTATGTGGCCATCAGAATTAAAGTATGCTAACAGATCCAAAGCATAACTGTCGATCTGGTACATTCAAAGCATAGCAGAATTAAAGTATGCTAACATCCTTAATGCTTTTCATGAATTTACAGTGCAAAAATTGTAGCACCAGGAACATGAAAATGAATTTCAACAGTTCATATAACTTCATCTGTTTGCAACAATTTATTCAAACAGACTTGGAGCAACAAAATCCATCCATCAAATCCACAGTCAATCAATTAAAAATGAACTATTAAGGCATGTCTCCCTAATCCACCTTGACATGAATATATAGCAGATTGGGTGGACTACATTATAAACCACTATGATGCAATTCCCATTAACATTATGTGGCCATTAGAATTAAAGTATGCTAACAGGTCCAAAGCATAACTGTCGATCTGGTACATTCAAAGTATAGAAGAATTAAAGTATGCATTAATCCTCAATGCTTTTCATGAATTTACAGGCAAAAATTGTAGCGCCAGGAACATGAAAATGAATTTCAACAGTTCATATAACTTCATCTGTTAGCAACAATTTATTCAAACAGACTTAGAGCAACAAAATCCATCCATCAAATCCACAGTCAATCAATTAAAAATGAACTATCTAGGCATGTCTCCCTAATCCACATTGACATGAATATATAGCAGATTTGGTAGCCGAGCAGAGAGAGGGCGTTGGGGGTTCAAGCAGGACTAACCTCTGTCGCGAATGAAGTAGTTGTTCTCGTGATGGTCGGAGGGGTCGGATCCATGTCGGCTCGTGGCCTGAGGTGGCCGGCTCGTCATCGTGGCCGGGGATGACAGATCCGCGTCAACCGTCTTTAGGTTGGCCAGGAAGCCGTCTGCATGCCAGTAACCGCGTCCTCGTCACCGTCGTCACGCAGGGAGCGGTGGGGCTGGAGAAGAGCAGGGCTGCTGTTGATGGCTGTTAAGTACCACTTTTATATCGTCAATTCCTGCATAATATAAATGAAAAGTGATCATCAACACTAGAATAGGGCTTTATACTGACAATTTCCACAAGTGTTGGTGTTTCTATCTTTTGTTGCAGGACACATCAAAATACGCATGGAATGATATAGTTGAGAGCAAGTAAACCAATGGCATAGATATGGCATCATCATAAACAACCTCAAATGCCAAATTGGTCTGCACCATTGCGACGGGCTCGTCGAGACGATCGAAATGGATATATCATTTGCATACATCGGAGCCCGGATGAGAGAGATATGCACAGGACATCATGTGGGTCCGGTGGGACCCACATCAGGCCACGTGGCGACGTGCTGGCACACAGGATGCTATGTGTACATGACACCTCATCAATCCAAGAGAAACACTTCACCACTTCACCCAAGGATGAGTGCTTCCCTTCAAAGGAGAGGCCTCTCCATCGTAGATTAGAGAGTAGGAGAGTGAGAGAGAGAGTTGTATGTACGGATGCTTGTTTTTCAATTAGAGTAAAGTAAGTATTTCTGCATTTCTTATTTAGACTAAAGTAGCATTCATGCATAGGTGATATGTTCTTGTGTTCTTCGCCTGTTCATCATTTAGAGGCGCGTGTTCTTCACGAACATGCCTCCTTGATCTAGTTGATTAGGTGCACAAGTTTGTATCCCGTTTGTATGACTTTTCTTTTAGAATAAAGTGGAAATGCTTGCATGCTCTGATTAGAATAAAGTGTGTTCGTGATTCCTTCTAATAGTTTATTCTAGGTTGCATGAGTAGCCTTTCTCCTTTGCTAGTGCGTAGATCCTTGGTTTATACGTTCGTCTGCTGCAAGTCGCTCGTATACGTTGGAAGCTTAGTACGGGACCGAGTGCTCTCTCATATGCCGTTAGCATAAGCTAGTAGTACCTATAGTTGAGTGAGATCAGTTCTCCTCCTTGCGGGTTCGTCGCTCTATATTTAATGTAGAGTGCCGTAGGTTGCTACGCACCGCGGGATAGCGTAGTCAGGCCACGGTAGTAATCAGTAGCATAGACGTAGTGTCTAGGCTAAGGGTTATCCTTCGTTTGCCCTATATCCCACAGATTGGTAGAGGTAGATCGCAGGTGGTGACAGCCCTGTTGATCCTTTGAAATCCTCCACATTCGGATATAGTGCAGGTTGAGGTTCGTCTTAGATCCGTAGGCCAGAGTCTCCTGACAGATCAGGGGTTAGCCGGTGCCCGAAGCAAGTTCTTGAGAGATCGACCTTTAACCTCATCTGTAGAGCTCTCTATAGGAATTCTCTCTCTATCCTTACCTCTTATCTGGGTGTGTCCTTGGACCTACTGTACGAAGTTAGTACACACACGTTCCCTTGGATTCGATACCCTTGGAATACTCTGAGGTGAAAGCTACAACGGTATCCGTGCGCTTGCGGATTTATTCGTGTGTCGCTAATATACCCAACAAGCTTTCTGGCGCCGTTGCCGGGGAATGGTTGATGTATCTATCTTCGTACCCAGTGGTCCTCGTATCTTTTGTTTTTCTTTGTTTCTACCTTTACCCCCGTTACCCATGGAGAGGCCATCCTTTTACGACCTCTCCGCCTCAACTTATGAGTTCAATGATCCATCAACGTCTTCATCCGACCATGAACTTCATTTCCACATTATGGGCATGGTTCAGGATCGACCCTTCTTTGGAGTGATCAATGAAGACCCCTACTTTCACTAGGAAGAATTCGAGGAACTATGTTCACATCTGGTTCTCCCAGGCATGACACAGGAATCCATAAGGTGGAAGTTGTTCCCCCTCTCTCTGTTAGAAAGGGCGGAGCAATGGTACACTGACACTGTAAAAAGTGTAAATGGTGATTGGGGCAAACTTCGAGATAACTTTTGCATCTCATTCTCTCTCGTGGAGAGGACGGTGCAATGGTATACTCATATGGCCTCTCTCCCAAGGGATATTCTCGAGTTCAAACAATTAGAGGAGGAGTCTATAGGTGCAGCATGGGCTAGGTTCAGACGCCTTTGTGCATTTGGACCCGACTCATTTCTACCCGATGATGTCTTGCTTTACGCATTTTGCATGAGTATAGACATGGACGCTGCCCAAGATCTTGACATCACTGCTGGAGGTTCATTTGCACACAAAACTCTAGTGGAAGGAAGAGCAATCCTAGACAGCTTCTTAGAAAACTCTTTCTTCCCTACTGACCATAACGAACCCCACCAGGAATTAGATTCGATCCATGAGAGTCTCAGCCGAACCTGAACCTACAGTTTCCACATCTCAATTTTCGACCGTTGAGCCCTCTCCCGAACTAGGAACAATGGAGGAAGAAGAAATTCAGCCTCCAGAGTTCCTCTATCAATTCGAGGATAACCCTCTTGAAAATCTCAGAAACACCTCGAATTGCTTAGATGTCCAACTAGGGAAGGAGCCCTCTTCTGTCCAAATCCATCCAGCTAGAAATCTTTTGACAGAACCTTCCCCCAGGCCTATGGTACCTCCTTTGCCTCCCGATCCTCCAAATGAAACATCTATCATGGAGGCCATGGAGAAGAAGTGGTTGACTGGAGTGGGAAACTTTTCTGAAGCACTTTGGATTTGTTCACCCTCTACGATCATTTATTGTTCCATAAGGGGAATTATCATATAGAAGCCCATCTTAACCCCACTATGGAGGTTAATGTCATGCCATGACACCTAGCATACACTTTGTTGGGCAACATTACGCTAAGACCATCCGACAAACTCCTCAAGAGTTGTCCCTCCGGACATATTCTTGAGTGTCGGGGGGTTGCATCTGCTGTGCCACTCCTAGTAGACAAGATCAAGGTTAATCTAGACTTCCACATCTTTGATGTCCTCGATCTTGATCTCCTCCTAGGCTCCCCTGTAGAAAAACTTCTTGATGCATCCCGAGGGAGCCTGGATGAAAAGCTTAGGGAAGCCTCTTCTGCCATCATTCCCTTGTTTTCAGATAATTCTATGGAGAAGACTCTTCCCAAGCAAAACCCGCTCGAGGAGATGAGGCATGTATCTCCGTTCGCATCCTCCGAGCCTGTTGTCATTGAGGTTGTAGAATTTTCTACTTCTCAAGAGTATGACTCAGAAGATTCTCTTCACCTATGTGAAGGCGAACAATCCTCATCACCGTCGATCGAGTTTGAGCCTCTTCCCATTGGCCCATATCATGTTGCTCTCGACCTTGATCGAGAATCAACATTGATCTTACACGATGAACCTCCTGAGATGGAGAATTCATGGGCCATGGAGATCGAGGCGCCGACTCTGGAGTCCAAAGGAAAGGATTCTATTGATGAGCATGGTAGCTTCGTTTTTGATACACCATATGAACCATGCTTGCTTCATGCCTCTCCAGGGTCAGCCATGATTAGTGCATTGAGCACACACGAGGACTACAACCGCCTTATGGTCCTCTCCTGTAAAAAGTTTAGAAGGATGGTTGTAGATGCATATGTTTACCATAAGCATTGCAGATTTCGTGTATGCACTATGGCACTAACCTTGCAGCTAAAGCTTCACTGATACATCAACAATTGGTGGTGAGACGGGAATGACATCACCAACGATAGCTGCAGGAAGAAGTTCCCATGGTCAAGCTTATGACCGTAAACAAAGCACTACCAGGAGATATCCTGGATTAGGTTAGATTTTATTTCCCTTTACAAATAAAAAGCAAGAGCATGTTTTTAGGATAAGGTTGTCCTTCGGGTATTTTTGGTCGCTAACCTTTTAGGTGGAGATTGAAAAGAATGATGGACAGGTGATGCCTAAGAACATGTGAGCTACATCACTACAACACCTTTATAAGTTTTTGTTGAGAGAACATTTACAAAAGGAAGCTTGATCTCCACACACTTGAGTTTTGTTGCCTAGCAATGCAAACTTCAAGTGTGGGGGAGGTATGTGAGCATCCTGAGTAAAGTTTCTCTCATCCAAATCTTATCCTGGTTTGGAGATGATGTTAGCTCTTGCCTCTTGCCCAGTTAGGTATGTCCTGCTTTTGACTTTAAACAAACCCTTCCGGGAGGTTGCCCGTTGTTCGCCACCCTATGCTCATTTTGTATCCCTCTGAAAATAGCTTGATCATGCTTTCTTGCTTCCTTTATCTATGTTCGTAATGCTATGTTTGAGTGCATATTTAGCTACGTGCTTTCATAGGTTGTTTTAAATTAAGCATGGTGCTTAGGTTAAAACTGCCTTCTTCAATCAAACAAGACATGGTGTTGAGTTTGATTGATGAACCTTATAGTAATGCCTGCATGGATATTGGTTGTATGTGCGGACTAACCCTTTCAGGAATTTCCGAATCCAAATGGGGTAAGTCGTTGAGCTTGATTCAAATGGGAAGGTCGTAAGCCGAGGCAAGTCAGCCTTGTTTGAGCTAGGTCTCATGGTGAATTTATATTTGAATTTGAATAAAGGCTCACTGGTTCTCGAACCGGTAGAGTCCATCTTTTATTTTCCCTTTTTGTTTGAAGATAGCACCAGGTACAAGAACAAGTGTGGGGGTGATCTCCCAAGCTTATCATCTACATACACACTTGAGATCTCCCACACAGGTGTTGCACAACATCGACTGCATTTCCATGACAAGGGATAAGGTAAACTAGAGTGATCCGGCTGCCCCATGGATTAGTTGAACCACTGCTGGTCCTCCTTGATCTCTATTTCTTCAGGAGCAATGGTATGTGCACCCTTTATCTCACCCTCTTTGACTCATGAGTTTGAATGAGTTTCAATTCTTATCTGCTAAGTCAACTCTTGGAATCATGCTCTACCTGTTTTACATGTTTCCTATGGTTGGCTTGCATATGTTTTATTCCATGCTTCTCATCTTGTTGCTTGTGAACAAATATCATTAGGGAACTCATGCTCATCTAAGTAGTTGGTGTTCGTGATATGGTCTGATGATATGATCTTCTCTCTAAATGTTTGAGTGCCTGGGAATTTATTTGAAAAAAAAATCGAAAACCCTTTGCAAAGCTCCTCTTTGATATGCCATAGTCCTACCAAAGCCCTATGACGTTTTTAGTTGAAAACTTTATACTCATATGCTGCTTGTTATTGCATTGAGCTTTGTCAAATTGTTGTGACCCTTGTGTGAATTCTTTTCATGCTTTCATGATCAAGATTCATGTGCACCACCATATCCCCTTTGCTATACTTCCACACTAGAAGTTAGCATTGTACCATTGATCCATTCCATAAAAATAAAGCTCCATGTGTGGTGTGACCTCTCTCTCCAAAAGTATTCTTGAAAAAAGAGACATGGGCTATGAAAAAAAAACACCATGCTCCAAGCATGAGTGAAAAAAAATGCCTAAGGCATGAAAAAAAAGAGAGAAGAAGAAAGAAAGGATAGCCCATGTCCAAAATAAAGAAGGAAAAGGAGAGAGATGTGATCACGCAAAAATGAGTTCCAATAAATTTGATGGTAATAACTAGCACCCGTTCCGGACCTAGTGTCCACCTTACCATCACCACAACATTCATCATATATATGGTAATATCCAGCACCCATTCCGGGCCTAGTATCCACCTTACCATATCCATCACATCCATACATGTGCACATCTTGATCCGATTGTATGAATTGTTTTTCTCCGTGGATCCGGTTTTTGACTTTGCAATAGATGTGATGCAAGTATGCTTTATCTTTTATCCTACCCTGAGCTCCACATATAGCCATCATTAAAAGTAGGATGAAAGAAAGGCAAATCTAATGCCTTGGTGAGGACATATACACATTGAGGGATCTGAGAGAATCAGATGAGGAGCTAAGCAAAGGTTTGTTTTCAAAATTTATTGCAAAACCCCAAGTTACTTGACATGGTGAGCAGAGGTGATTTGATTCATGAGTTCATGACCGTTCCACACCTCAACTACCCAAGATGGCATGATAGACACTTCACAAAGTTCATAAGTACAAAGTATGGTTTGGAATATCTCTTATGCTTGCTTCATACCTCTGGATATCATGTCTCACCTTGATTTGTTCTCCCTTCACTGATTCGTTCTCCCTTCACTCGGGACGAGCAAAGGTCAAGTGTGGGGGTGTGGTTGACGGCTGTTAAGTACCACTTTTATGCCGTCAATTCCTGCATAATATAAATGAAAAGTGATCATCAACACTAGAATAGGGCTTTATACTAACAATTTCCACAAGTGTTGGTGTTTCTATCTTTTGTTGCAGGACACATCAAAATATGCATGGAATGATATAGTTGAGAGCAAGTAAACCAATGGCATAGATATGGCATCATCATAAACAACCTCAAATGCCAAATTGGTCTGCACCATTGCGACGGGCTCGTCGAGACGATCGAAACGGATATATCATTTGCATACATCGGAGCCCGGATGAGAGAGATATACACAGGACATCATGTGGGTCTGGTGGGACCCACATCAGGCCACGTGGCGACATGCTGGCACATAGGATGCTATGTGTCCATGACACCTCATCAATCCAAGAGAAACACTTCACCACTCCATCCAAGGATGAGTGCTTCCCTTCAAAGGAGAGGCCTCTCCCTAGTAGATTAGAGAGTAGGAGAGTGAGAGAGAGAGAGAGTTGTATCTACGGATGCTTGTTCTTCAATTAGAGTAAAGTAAGTATTTCCGCATTTCTTATTTAGACTAAAGTAGCATTCATGCATAGGTGATATGTTCTTGTGTTCTTTGCCTGTTCATCATTTAGAGGCATGTGTTCTTCACGAACATGCCTCCTCGATCTAGTTGATTAGGTGCACAAGTTTGTATCCTGTTTGTATGACTTGTCTTTTAGAATAAAGTGGAAATGCTTGCATGCTCTGATTAGAATAAAGTGTGTTCGTGATTCCTTCAAATAGTTTATTCTAGGTTGCATGAGTAGCCTTTCTCCTTTGCTAGTGCGTAGATCCTGGGTTTATACATTCGTCTGCTGCAAGTCGTTCGTATACGTTGGAAGCTTAGTACAGGACCGAGTGCTCTCTCATATGCCGTTAGCATAAGCTAGTAGTACCTATAGTTGAGTGAGATCAGTTCTCCTCCTTGCGGGTTCGTCGCTCTATACTTAATGTAGAGTGTCGTAGGTTGCTATGCACCGCAGGATAGCGTAGTCAGGCTACGGTAGTAATCAGTAGCATAGACGTAGTGTCTAGGCTAAGGGTTATCCTTCGTTTGCCCTATATCCCATGGATTGGTAGAGGTAGATCGCAGGTGGTGACAGCCCTGTTGATCCTTTGAAATCCTCCACGTTCGGATATAGTGCAGGTTGAGGTTCGTCTTAGATCTGTAGGCCGGAGTCTCCTGACAGATCAGGGGTTAGCCGGTGCCCGAAGCAAGTTCTTGAGAGATCGACCTTTAACCTCATCTGTAGAGCTCTCCATAGGAATCCTCTCTCTATCCTTACCTTTTATCTGGGTGTGTCCTTAGACCGACTGTACAAAGTTAGTACACACACGTTCCCTTGGATTCGAAACCCTTAGAATACTCTGAGGTGAAAGCTACAACGGTATCCGTGCACTTACGGATTTATTCGTGTGTCGCTAAAATACCCAACAGCTGCGGTAGGGAGAGAGTGGTGAAGGCGAGCGGGGAGAGAGCGTCGAAGGCGAGCTGGGAGAGTGGCGGCGACAGTGGGTAGAGTGCGGGCATTGTGGATCTGTCTAGCGAGGAGCCGAATATGTCCAGTGAGGAACTGCGCGCGTAACTATGTTTAAGGAAATTACTGGCGTGCCCTTGAATGGCTCTTTGGTGGAATTGGAATTCCATGGGCATTATAGTCAATATAGGTGGGAAATTTTGAGTAGCCCGCGCACGGTTTGCCTGCTGACGCTGACACGTGGGCCAGTGTCATTGGCGACGATGGTTAGTGAACCCGCATCGCCATTGTTGGCAGTTGGGTCCGGCGAGCGGGCAGCGGTTATCTTTTTATTTTGGCTGCTGACGCTGACACGTGGGCCAGCCACTATTTTTTTGAATGAAACGTGCTTCCCTAAAATATTAGAGCCCATAAAACGCACCTAAAAAATCATAAAAATACGAACAATTCGTATTTGGACATTTAGTATTTGAATAAAATATCAATAGTCACACTTGTGTGCCTAAGATTCTTAGAATTCAAATTCGTTTTTACATCCCATGTTAATGATGTAATAAATCTAATAACATCGAGTGTGCTCTAAAAATCTATAAATTGACTTGGCAACATAATTTGGGTACCTAGACTTGTCTTCAAAATTTCAAATGGTTTCGATGAAGGAATAATATACTTGTGTACAAATATCTACATCTCTCACATAGTTTCCTAAAATGTTCCTTGAACATTGAAGTTTTCCACACTTTGCAACATGTTCGAACTCATATGCATTTGAAAACTTAACAAAACCTTGTGTTCACCTTAAGATTACGAAAATGCAAAGTTTCATTACAGGAGGTGTGGAAAACAAATATTATTTAAATGTTGTACTTACATAGAACAAGATAAGGCATATAAACATTGTTCAAGAAATGGAATATACACTAAACAATGAAATTAATGAAAACACGGTGATTTTAGAAAACTGTAGAAAAAAAAATCAAATTTGGACTAATTACGATGGAGAAATACATGTTACAAAATTTGATTGCAGATTAAAAAGAGAAATGCCATCAGCGTCGCGGGACGGATAAACTATTCTTCATCCTCCAATAGAACAAAGGAGGAAGCAGAGGGCACAGCCGCCCGCCGCCACCCCCGCCGTGCCCGCTTCGGCGGTTTTGACACCCAAGAGGGCATCCTAGGCCTCGTCGGCGGCAAATGAGACCACCGCAACCTTCGATTTGACTCACAAACGTGACAAATCAAATCTTGTCTATCAAAAACCGATTAAAAACTGACATCCTGATAAAATCAAATCCGCGTTTAGTAGTATCTAATAATTTACATTCAAGATAGATAATGTTCATTGATGCTTGCGCCTACATCCCGATGTTCATCCTGTTGACGGCGTACTCCACAGCGGTGCTGAAGTTACGCGTCCAGAGGTCGAACTCATGACGGATGCGACACTCAGCGCTACAGTAGTGGATGATCTCTGAGGTCTTCGGCCCGTAGCGCCTACATCCCGCTGCCCAAATGCAGACGTGGGCATTATGGACGGGCAGCAACGGAATGTCGTCGTCGCCGTCACCAAGCCAGTACCACCACGCAATGTTTTCGAGATCTTGTTTGACGAGGTAGTGCAGCCGCCGTAGGTTGTGGTTCTTCCACCACCCATCAGGGGGTGAAGGGCCGCCGCTGATTTCCTGGAGCAGTGCCATGGCTTCGGGGTCCGCAGGGTTGCAATGGTACTTCAGCATCGCTAAGAAGTACTTGGCACCGGAGCCTTCAACAGCGGCATCTCCGACGAGCTTCAGACCCATATCGGGATTCCGCCGCCTCATCAACCTCTCCATCCCCTTGAAGCATAATGCCTCTAGATGATTGGCCTCGCAGAAGTGCCGCTCAAAGCACAACCTGACGTAGCGATTCTTGCACACCTGACGAAGATCATGCAGCGACACATGCAGTAGTACCTCATCGGAGTCGCAGATGCGCCGGAAGGTGCCGCAGATTTTATTACGAAGGTTTAGAAAATGGATGACGGGCTCATACTTGATGGAGTGGATGATGATTTGGGTGACAAGATCATCTGGTAGCAGCTACATCAAGCACACCGTGGCCATCAAGGAGAAGGGGAGGAAATAGAAAAGCGACGGGGTTTGGAAATTGAAAGGCGACGAGGGTTGAAGTTGAAGGCGACGAGGGTTGAAGATGAAGGCGACGGGGTTTGTAAATAGAAGAAGGTGACTCGGCCATCTAAAACAATAAATGGAAATTGAAAAGGCGCCGCAGTATGGCTGCTACCGCTGACGAGTGGGCCAGACATCATTGCCCCTACCCCTTCACCTTCCCACGTAATTGAAAGGTGACACGTGGTTTTGGACGGTTTTGCGCCCGAAACGGAGCCTGATGCGCAATTGAGTGGCAGTAGTGGAGTAGTGGGTGGGGCAGAGGCGCCTGACGGTTCCGCATCTTGTCAATATAACTCCCTTGCCTTCCCCTGCTTTCCCCTGCTTCTTCCATAAGCTTATCATCTCTTTCGCTTCTTCCTCCTCGCGGTCCGCCACTACAAATCTTCAGTCACCGAGAGATCACTAAGGAGGAGGTGGTGTCGAGGAGCCTGCCGCCGGTGAAGCGGGGACGAAGGGAGGACAACGATGACAAAAGCCGCCGTCGGAGGAAGTTGGAGAAGGGGAAGGAGCCGGCGACCAAGGACGCCGACGAGGAACCGTTCTTCAACGACAGTAAGTTCGCCGTCGACCTGCTCAGGAGCGCCTTCAGAAAGCTTCAAGATGTTGGCGAGGCCTTCGACATCAAGGTGCCTCATGAAGTGAACAAGGACCGGAGCGTGAAGGGTCTCGCCTTCAAGATCCACGGGTTGGCTGAGAAGCTCGAGAACCTCCCCGTGGTCAAGCGGGCTGGCCGCCACTTCATCTTCGATGACGGTGGCTCCGACGGCGACAACGGCTCCAACGGCAGCAATGGCGGCGACGACGACTCCGACGGCAGCCACGGCGGCGACGACGGCGGGACTCCGATGGCGGCGACCGACTAAATGATAGACTCTTCTACCATGTATAGTAATAATGTGTGTGTGTGTTTGTGTCTTCGTCAGGTTGTTGGACATGAACTGCTTAGTCTGTTTGTCGATCATGAACTGCTTAGTTAATTAGTTTGGTTGTTTGATTTTGTATGTCATGAACTCGATCTAATAGACGCGAGTAGATCCATCCACGTCTCCTATAATATGTGTTCTGTTGTGATGAACTGGAGATCTGTTGTGATGAACTGGAGATTTGTTGTGATGAATTAGATCTTAGAGACAATGGATAGTCATTGTCGACGCGGGTTAGCCTGCTGACGCTGACGCTGACGCGTGGGCCAGTGTTATTGGCGACGATGGTTAATGAACCCGCATCGCCTTTGTTGGCAGTTGGGTCCGGGTGGGCAGGCAACGATTATCTTTTTTATATTGGCTGCTAACGCTGACGCGTGGGCCCGTCACTATTTTTTTTGGAATGAAACTTGCTTCCCTAAAATATTAGAGCCCATAAAACAGCGCCTAAAAATCATTAAAATACGAACAATTCATATTTGGACATTTAGTATTTGAATAAAATATCAACAGTCACACTTGTGTGCCCAAAATTCTTATAATTCGTTTTTACACCCCATGGTAATTATATAATAATTCTAATAACATCAAATGTGCTCTAAAAAATCTACAAATTGACTTGGCAACATAATTTGGGTACCTAAACTTGTCTTCAAAATTTCAAATGGTCTTGATGAAGGAATAATATACTTGTGTACAAATGTCTACATCTCTCACATAGTTTCCTAGAATGTTGCTTGAATATTGAAGTTTTCCACACTTTGCAACATGTTCGAACTCATATGCATTTGAAAACTTAACAAAACCTTGTGTTCACCTTAAGCTTATGAAATGCAAAGTTTCATCACTAATGGTTGTGTAAAACAAATATTATTTATATGTTGTTGTACTTACAAAGAACAAAATAAGGCATATAAACATTGTTCAAGAAACAGAATATACACTAAACAATAAAATTAATAAAAATATGGTGATTTTAGAAAATTTTAGAAAAAATATCAAATTGGAACTAATTACGACGAAGAAATACATGTTACAACATTTGATTGCCGATTAAAAGGAGAAATGCGAACTGTTCTTCATTTGAATAGAACTGGGCCCCACAGTCAGTAGCGACACGGGACTGATAACCCGCGTTGGCATTGCTGCTCTTCCAAAAATTTACACAGATAATACAAGCAACATACAAAAGCTAATCCACTACTGATTTCCTATTCCAATACTCCGTTCGAACTTCACCATTTCGCGGCGGAGCCTACAGTCTTCGCTGCAAAACAGAGAAATTCCAAGCCATCCTTTATCCACGCCGCAGCCACCGCCATTGCCTGTGCACGGCTGATCGCCGCGCACCTGTGCCGGAGGCGGCAGCGGTTCCCCCAAATGCGCCAAGTCGAGGAGTGGATCGCATGCGCGGCCTTCTCGCGGAAAGGCAGACACCTCTCGTTGCTCAGCCATCTCGACGTCGTACTGTCGCCGCCTGTGACCTGCCTCATGTACCGCTTCGCGGTGTCGTCGACAGCGGCACCGCCATTGTCCCTGTAGAGCAAGATGGCGTATAGATAGGTCACTGCATCGTGCCCACCCTCGGTGGTGCGCCGGAGATCATTGCTTCCCCTATTTTCCATGAACACGGCTTTGATCCTGGAGAAGAAGCAAGCCTCCGGATTCCCGAGATTGGTCAGCATAGCAAGGAAGGCTTTGTAGGTGGTGGCGTCCCACACCCAAGAAATCTCATCTCTTATCCTCTCTATCGACAAATGCCGGCCGACGTCGCCGTGGCCGCACACGCGGCGCATGGTCGAGCAAGTACCGCGTAGGCTGCGGAGGTCAGCCAAGGGCCGCTCCGAGGTCGCACCGACGCACGCCGCAATCTCAATGCGGAGGTCTTGAGTGAGGTCTAGCAGCAATGATGGCTGGTGCCGTCTGCTTCTTCCCGGCATGCAATTCATCTCCAGCCGGGAATGGTGACAATGAGAAGTAGGCAGTTGCTGTTTTTTCGCAGGTAGATGAAGGGGCAGGGGATCTAAATTATTTTGGAAGGAGAAGATACAGGAGATTTATTTCCAAACATGGTTTAAGTATGCAATGGAGATGACGTTTGGCTAATCCGCGTATCCTTTAATTCTCCATTGCAGACGACGTTTGGCTAATCCGCGTATCCTTTAATTCTACATTAGAGACGACGTAGGGTTAATCCGTGTATCCTTTAATTCTACAATGGAATCACTGCCTTCGCTCTCAGCCATTGACTGGGAAACTGTTTCCCCATTAACCGGATCTGGCATCAATTTCTTGGGAACCTTCCCGTTTCCTGTGCTCTTGATCTTATCCCTTCCTCTTTTTTTTGACAACCGATCTTATCCCTTCTTTGTTTTTGCTATAAAAAAGGGACCGATGCCTATCGGTCCTCCTCACTTGCTGCGTTCTTCTCTAGATCTAGATCTAGATCTAGCTATGGCACAAAGAATAGATCTTGTAGGGCGCAAGCTTTTGCTTTTCTCTCTTCTTCCTCCTCCTTGTTCTCTCAGTTTGTAGAAGAATTCTTGTGATATGGGTGATTGGGTTGCTCATCCCTCTAGCACAGCTGCTAGAAAAATCCTTGTGATATATTTCCTTGTGATTTGGCATCAGCTGTCGGGGGGAGAGTAGCCCAGAACCTCCTGCATCAGGAAGAACAAGCCGACGGAAAGATCACTGAGGTCTGGGGAGAGAAGCTCAACTCCACTACATCTTTCTCGTCAAATTTGCGCTTCCTTTTGCTTTCCCTTCTCCTCTGGGAGGAGGATTTTTGAAGGGATATGTTTCCACCATCTACTGTATCTTTCTCTTCTGCTCACTTGTAAGCATGAAGAAGAACAAGCCGCCGGGAGCATCTCTTTTGCTTAGTTTAGATCTATATATGTTCCTCATCCTAGTAGTGCTTAGTAATGATGAACATAGATGGCTGCTTTGTAACCTTCTGATGTATCAATGATGACTATAATCTGTGTGTGTGATTTTGCATCTCAAGAGACATGCTTGTGTGATTATCTGTGTGCAGTCCAATTTTTTGTTTGATTTACCTACTCACTTGCAAGCATGAAGAAGAACAAGCCGACAGAAGTATATCTCTTTTGCTTAGTTTAGATCTATGTTCCTCATCCTGGTAGTGCCTAGTGATGATGAACATAGATGGCCACTTTGTAACCTTCTGATGTATCAATGATGACTGTAATCTGTGTGTGTGATTTTGCATCTCAAGAGACATGCTTGTGTGATTATCTGTGTGCTGTCCAATTTTTTGTATGATTTACCTACTCACTTGCAAGCATGAAGAAGAACAAGTCGACAGGGGCTGGCTAATCCGCGTCTCTTTTGATGTAATCTGTGTATGTGATGTCGCATCTCTTGCCCATAACAAAGGCGACGCGGGTTGGCTAATCCTCGTCTCTTTTATATTAACGCCCGTTACTGAACTGAAGCAGCGTGCAACATACTTATTGAACTGAAACAGAATATAAACAGAATATATATAGTATCTTAGGCAGAATATATTACAAAAACGATTCAAATTCCACCACATCTTATATATTACAAAAAGGATTCAAATTCCACCAATACATCACATCCTTTATATTACAAAACGGATTCCATTTCCACCAATAGACACATCCTACATTACAAAAAGGATTCAGCAGAAATCAGGCTTGCTTTTTCTTCCTTGATTTCTGTGTACGGATTTTTCACTATGGTCCCTTCGCAAGTAAGGTGTTTTGTTAGTTCCCAAGAGTCGGGGCTTGTATGAAGTGTCAAAGGATGGAATTTCGTCAAACTAGTTGTATTCCTCCTCCTCTACAACATTTTCAACCCCAACAATCCTTTTTTTTCAGGCATAACCATAGACCAGTTCTTCTTTGCAAGGTCAGATACATAGAACACTTGCTCAACATCATTAGCAAAGACAAATGGTTCGTTTTTGTAACCAAAGACCCGGAGATCAACACTAACATAACCATATTTGTCCTTGCTCACAGCTCTCTTCCCATTGGTGACCCATCTACACCGAAACAAGGCTACCTTCAATCCTACATAATCAAGCTCCTATATCTCCTCTATTTGACCATAATATGTGTCTGTCTCTATGTCATCATCATCATGACTGTCGTCGACGACGGCCCGTACACGCACACCACTATTTTGATAGATGCTCTTTTTGTCCTGGGCCATGGTGTAGAACGTGTATCCATTGATATCCATTGCTTGGTATTTTGTAATAGTGAACAATGGCCCCACTGCTAGATTCCTTATCTCGTCGGTTATTACAGCATTGCTGCATATCTCGACATAATCTCGGAGCCACCTGCTGAAACCTTACATGTGCATCTTTGCAAGCCAAGCCCTACCACAGTCAGGGTTGTCTTCACGTAGTTGTCGCTTGTGCTCATTGGCAAACGGTGTAATTAGGTGCAGCTGTTGTATCACGGTGAAATGAGCCTTTTGGAAGGCATCTGGTTCCGGAGTGACTGACTTTTTCCCCAGGGTCCCAACACCTGAAAGCCTACCTTCATGCGTGAGCGAGGCACACTAATGGGGTTTTGGGGGTCCATATAACCCATGGCCCACTCCACTGCTTCGATGGTCTCATAGCCATGAACAATGTCTCCCTCCGGAAATAACTGGTTATGTACCAATGATTTCAGGAATCCATAGAACCTCTCATATGGAAACATCTGATGAAGGTAAGATGGGCCAAGAAACTAGTTCTCCCTCGCGAGGTATGCTGTTAGATGCAGCATGAGATCAAAGAATGATGGTGGGAAGGTAGCTTCAAGCAGGCATAGGGTCTCGAAATGCCTCCTCTCTAAGTCCAATAGTTTTTCCTCATCAATCACCTTCTGTTCTATTGCATTGAAGAATAAACACAAGCTCTTGACCACGTCGCGAACCAGTTTTGTCTTGATATCTCTAAGTGCAACAGGAAGAAGAGTTGTCATCAACACATGGCAATCATAAGATTTCATCAAGTTGAAATTCATTTTCATGTCCTTCACCAACACTAACCTCTTGAAGTTTGATGAGTAGCCTAAAGGTACTTTCAAAGCATGCAAAAACTGATAGAATTCTTTTCTCTCTGCCTTTGACAAGGTGGTTGTAGCAACGGGAAGGTCCGTCCCCGTCTCTGTTTCCTCTGCATAGAGCTCCGGCCTAATGCCCAGTTCTTTAAGATCCTCCCCTGCATTTTTATGATCTTTTCCTTTGGACTTCTGTTGTAGCAATGTTCCACAAGTCGCTTCACACACATTCTTCTTGACATGCATGTTGTAAATCGAATGACGCACATCCAACATCGGCCAATACTCTAGCTCCCATAGAATTGATTTCTTTTTCCACATTCCTTCTTCTTCTTCTTCACCATCTCGTTTCTTTCTTTTGCCAAGGGTTTTTTCAGTCAGTTTAGGTAACTCCTCGATAGTTTTGACGTCCTTGACTTTCAAGTGGACCAGATCTCCAGTCACATGCAACGGCGCCTCTCGTTTCTCCTTTTCCCCATTAAACTGACAATCCATGGCCCGGTATGGATGTTTCTTGCCGAGGAAACGACGGTGCCCCATAAATACGTATTTCTTTGAATGTCTTAGCCACACTGCACAAGTATCTTCCAAGCAGTGTGGGCAAGCTGCACCTTTCCTTTTACTTTGGCAAGAGAGGTTGCGATGAGCCGGGTTGTCGTTGATGGTGGTGAACAACATGGCGCGCATTGTGAACTCTTCACGCTTGTACTCATCCCAAACCTCCTTCACACCAGGCTTCCACAGTATCTTCAAGTCATCAACTAGTGGCCTCAAATAGACATCAATACGGTCGCCAGGTTGCTTTGGCCCGGAGACCAATATTGTCAGCATCATATATTTCTATTTCTTGCATAGCTAGGGTGGAAAGTTGTACAACGACAACACGACAGGCCAGGTGCTATGTGTTGAGCTCTGGTTACCGAATGGGTTCACACCATCTGTGCTCATAGCAAACCGTATGCTCCTTACGTCTTCGTCAAACCATGGAAAGTGGTTATTAATGTTTCCCCATTGTGCTGCATCTGCGGGGTGCCTAAACTTGCCATCTTGCTTAAGCTCCTTTCGGCCTTCATCATGCCAATGCAAGAGTTGCGCCTCCTTTCGTGTTGCGAACCATCTTCTCAGCCGAGGAATGATGCAAAAATACCATGCCACCCTCACAGGAGCCCCTCTGTTAGCCTTCTTCTTCTTGCCTTTGATCTCGTCGGGCTCGTTCTCGTCATCAGCATTATTATCATCTCCACCATCCCTTTTCCTCTTGTACCGATCATAGCCACACTTGGGCCACTTGTCAAGGTCTGCATAATCTCCACGGAACAATACACAACTGTTCTTGCATGCATGGATTTTTTTCAACCTCTATTCCCAGAAGACAGATTATCTTCTTCGCCTCATAGACAGACTCTGCTATTTGGTTTCCTTCAGGTAGCATGTCTCTAAGCACATCCAATAGATGTTTGAAACTTTTGTTGCTCCAACCATGATCTGCCTTAAGCTGCAGAAGTTTTAGATCACCAGAAAGGCGAGAGTACTTCTGGCAATCAGGATAGAGGGGTTTCTTTAAATCTTCAATGAACTGCTTCAGCCTCGCTAATTCAGAAGGTGTGTACACTCGTTGAAACTCAACATCTCGTAACATTTGACCAACATTGTGCACACGTTGCAAAACCTCACCATCATCGAAGCCCCTAACTTCTTGATCAGTGATATCCTCAGGCCTCATCACATTTGGTGGGAATAATGGTTCATTTTCCTCAAAAACTCCACCGTCATCAAGGTCTTCATCATGGTCGGTAGCATGGTGTCGCACTTCACCTTCATTTAGGCAGCCTGCTTCGAGTTCATTAAGGCATTCATTACCATGTTTATTCCAACACGTGTAATTTTTTGTGAAACCACGTGTGACCAAATGATGAAAAATGATTTCCCATTGTGCAAATTTCTTCTGGTTGAGACAATCTATACAGGGGCAAAGCATTGCCTGAACACCACGGTTTCTCATATCCGCCTCTGCTTGATTTAGAAAACCATTGACCCCGCTTAAGAAATTCTCCCAATCTTCTTGGGCTGTCTGTACATCCAAGCCCAAGTAGCAGACGCCATATCCATTCCATACACCAAATGAGCATAATTCATCACACAAAAAAACTGATAACATAAGAGGATTAGGACAGCTGAAGAATTTCAATAAAAGGGGGCAATTAATTTCCACCTTGATGAGGACTTTCTACGAGGTGAGCGCAGCCGAGGAGGAGGATCGGAGGCGGTGTTGCGGTCGCGACGACAGCGCGGAGGATGGCGCCGAGCCCCAGGGGGAGGGGACATGGAGGCGTCTGCTTTGGATTACGCCACAGTCGACGTCCGCTGGCCCCTTTCGCCGTCGCGCACGCGGCCAGCCGGCCTGCTGCAGCACCGGCTTTCTGATGAGAGAAAGCGCGATCCTCAGAGTGCGCGCAGTTGGCGGTGGCGAACAGGGCAGGCCGGCGGGGACATCTGAGCAGAGAGATCGAGTGAGTGACCTTCTGAGGAGAGAGAGCGAGTGTTGTTGTCAGAATGGGAGTGGCCTTCTGAGGAGAGAGAGCGAGTGGTGTCGGAAGGAGAAGATAGAGACGAGCAATAACAACGTGCGTCTCCGATGTGAGAAAAAAGGCGACCCTGGGTGGCAATCAAAGGAGACGAGTCCTAAGAAACGAGCGTATCCAATTAGGTTGCCAGCAAAGGAGACGCATCCTAACAAATATGCGTCTCCAGTACGAAATTATCGGTAACAGACTTTATAGCCCGTTACCAATACGGTAGTGATCAGTAATGGACTTAAATAGCCCGTTACCGATAGGGCATTGATCGGTAACGGACTTTACGAGCCCGTTACCGATAGGGCATTGATCGGTAACGGACTTTATGAGCCCGTTACCGATACGTTTAACTGTTGTAACGGACTTGATTTAACATCCGTTACAACGAATTCATGTAACGGGCATTTAAGAAGCCCATTACCAGAAGTCCACATTGGTAACGGGCGTAGTGGAGGCCAACCCCGGGGTCGGCCTGACGCGCTTATGGGTAACGGGCGCCAAACAATAACCGTTACAGATGTGGGTGCATGTAACGGGTGTTAAGGGCCCGTTACAAAAGCTGCGTGACCTATTTGAGGTTTTCACGTAGTGGAGTGTGAAAAGATTGTCGCTGATTATTTTCTTCTTTCACAGTAGTGACACTAAGCACCTGTTGAGAAATGAAACAATTATTATCACCTTCATCAGGTTGAATCTCATTCCCATCATTCCCATTACCTTCATCATATATTGGAACACTTTATTCATCACTTTCAGATTCCCATTCACCTTGCTCATTTACAATCATGGTCCTCCTACTAGGACATTCAGCAGCAATGTGTCCATGACCTTGGCACTTGTAACAAACAATGCCTCGGCTATGAGAAGATGATGCAGCTGCTGATGCAACTGAAGGGGCTGCTGCACTTGTAGCAGGACAACGATTTTCTTGCTGATTTGCAGGTGAAGAAGCACTAGAGAATATTGTCTTTGCAGCACCAATGGATGGAGAGGACCTAGCTGCAACACCTTGAGATCGAACACCAGCAACTGAGGTACTGGCCTACTGCCGGCGCCATGGAGTTGAGATAGATCGACTCCCATAGGACCGACCACGTCCTTCTTGCTGAATCTTCCTCTCAGTGCGCATAGCTTGATCAACAAGATCTTGCAAAGTTGGATATTGAAACATCTCCACAAAACTGGAAATGTCATCATTGAGACCGTGCAAAAATTTTGCCATTCTTGACTCTTCATCTTCTCTAATATCAGACCGAATCAAGAGGAACTCCATCTCTTTGAAATATTCATCAACTGATTTGGAACCTTGTTTCAATGTTTGTAACCTATTACGAAGGTCACGATCACTACTAGAATACCCTCCCTTTAGCTACACTATATTTAGAGTTAGACACACTTTATTTCGTCTCTATGGCTTTGTAGTTACACTTTCAAAAAGCATGTTAGAAACGTCTTCGCAGGGACCGTGTCAGGCTTCGTAGAGACGAATTCTTTAAGCGTGTCTACTTGGTTTGATACAATTTTAGAGACACATTTATATCATGCTTAGTGGTGTACTTACGTAGTATAGTAATGCTTCATTGTGTGTTGAAAAATATAGAGATAAAGTCCTAGATACATTTATAAGACGTCTACTAATTTATGAAAAAATAAAAAATTATTTGATATTGGAGGACACCTATCCATGATTATGTATGTGTAATATGTTCCGTGTGTAGGATTTGAACTCAAGATCTCTCACCTCACACATAGCTTCCTTACCGCTTCACATACACAACAAATCTGATTTACATAAGTATGTTTTACTTTTGAGTTATCCTAGGAAGAACCATTACGACACTTATTTGATACGCTTTATGACATTCCTACTTGCTACTCACGATTCAAAGCATTTCTAACCATGCATCATTTTGAAATGTTTTTTACAATCATGTCAAAAAGTATCTTTACGTGGCTATAGACATTGTTTGACACGTATTGTAGCGTGTCTTGACAATAATGACGCTTTAAATCGTGGCTAACTTCGTATTTTTTTGAGATGATTTCAGTAGTGTGTTAAAAAAGTATCTCTATAAGACTACTAGCAATATAAGCGTGTCTAATATGGTGACACTTCGATATGTTATCAAAATTGTGTCAAAAAGCATCTTTATGCACTGACATAGAAATGCTTTCAGGGTGCGTTGCTACTATAACGTAGCTAAAAGGGGGGTTTTCTAGTAGTGGATGATAGCTTGATGGAACAAAACGTCTCCTCATCACACGCTTCATTTCAGCCCATGTGTTGATATGATCACATCCCAACATAAGCTGATTTTCTTGTATCTGATTCCACCAATTGAGAGCATAACCAGAGAATTCAACTGAAGCAAGACTGACACACCTCTGGTCAGAGAGATTATGCACTCGAAAAATCAGATCACACTGCTCTTCCCAATCAAGATATGCATCAGCATCTTCCTTTCCTGAAAATTTTGGAACACTTAACTTGATACGAGCAATACTATCCGGATCAGCCCCATGGCGACCATGATGATGTTCTCCATCATGGCCAGCACCACGACGGTGGCCTCAGCGACATTCAAACCACCCACCATTTGCAAAAGGATTCCCATCATCATCATGCTCCGCCTCATGGCTGCCCTGAGATTCATCTTCATCATCAAAACGGACACGACGACCATGACCACGACCACCTCCTGCACGCCGATCCTCATGACCAGCACGCCTTCCACCACCACGATCATCATGACCACCTTCAAAATGGTCATGAAAACCACGCCCAAAACCAGAATTTTCTTCACCGGATTCATCAAGGTGATGTGGAGCTCTTCGTCTTGCAGCAGGGAGACGGTCATCAAGCATCCTCTCCATTGGCTCCACAAGCGAGTTGGCCATATTACGCATCTCAGCCCGGGAGACAGGAGGCTCGTCATCTCCATGGTTCCCACCACGAACACTTGAGTCAGATCCTGCCTTGTTAGGGTTTGCAAGAGAATGTGGAGTAGGAAAAAAAATATGTGGAATCACACAACCTCGCCTCTTGCACACCCGTTCTTACTCAAGGACCGTGAGTCTGCTAGTGTGGCGTAACCAAACCTGTGATTAAGCGGTCGAAAGGATTACGAAACAAAAGCCTCGGTTACGAATTGTTGTGGAGCTATAGGTGGCTGTTCAAGGGAGGCTATGGTACTGAAACAAAGTGCAACAAACCGTCCAAACAAGATGCAAAAGTTGTTGTTCGGTGCACCACAAATTTGAACTTTCAGATATAAAACTTGGAGCTACACAATCCGCTACACAACCCCTTTCACTTCACTTTTCTTTCTTTTTTTTCTTCTTTTCTTTCACACTTTTTTTATTTTTTTCACTAACCGCAAACATAAAACAATCTATGAGGGGTGCGGATAAAAAAAATTAAACAAGAGTACGGCGGAAGAACAAAGGCGGTGACTAGCAACACGATGAACGGAATGAACACAAAGTAACAGTACCAACAAAATGGCTATAGGATTTTTTGTATGGCTTTTCAGTTGACTGTAGGACATGAACAAAAATGTATATGATGGATGAAACTAGTAACAAATTGTAAAGGGTGGGAGGGTGAGTAAAAACAAAACCTACCGTGACAACGATAGCTCTGATTACCACTTGATAGGTGCCGATTTGGATCAGCACAAGGATGGCCCGATCTTCACGACAGTAGGTTCAAGAACTAAGAATAAATTGCTGTAGAACAACAGGGATAACTATCTTTATACCTGACAAAGGTTGGATGCGACCAAGCGTCAGGGAGAAAATCACCGAAACCACGAAGATTTCGACTCGATCTCCAAACGACCGCAAAACCACAAGCCGGAACTAATCCACACAAAGCGGTACAGCCGTACTGGAAACCGTAGAGCACGAAGTAGGGAACCCAGAGGGATCTCTTCACAAGTCCAAGAAGAACAAGGAAGAATAAGAAGGTGTGCAAGGCACTCAGCAGCTCGGCTGCCAGAAAACCATATGAGGCTATCAATTAAGCAAGATCAAAGATGAGTTTTTGGTAGTACATAAGGGGGTATTTATACTAGGAACAACCCTCCTAGTTGGGTGTGAACTCGAGAGGAAAATGAAAAGGCTAAGTATGTGAAAAGGCTCCCCAGAAATCAACTCCCGATGTGGACTCGCGTGACTGTTGACCTTCTGTGCAGCCTCCACTAAATCGGTCATAACTCTTTATTGGGAAGTCTAATGGACATGCGGTTTCTTGCATTGGAAAGCTGACTTCAAGCATGTTCCATCAAGTACTCGTGGAGCTCCAGAGACGTCATGACCAAAGAGTTATGGTCGATTCATGATGCAGGTCCGAACTGGCATGAAGTGGAGGTCCGAAGCGAACCTCCTGGATCCTTATTCCGAACGGGTGATTCTTGGTTTCCAAGCTTGTCCGAACAATTGTCTGTACGGAATCCTCCTGGATCCTCATTCTGAACGGGTGATTCTTAGTTTCCAGGCTTGTCCGAACAGTCGTCCGAACAGAATTCTCCTGGATCCTTGGTTTGAGCTGGTGATTCTTGGTCCGACTGTTTCTTGTTGTTTACTTCTTATCCATGTGTAGTTGTACCATCCTCTTCATGTATATTCCTAAGGACAACCAAAGTACAACTTTTAGGTAGTATAACATTCTCATATATTTTGAAATTAATTTTAGCATCGAAAGAATTCACCTCTTGTTGGAGTTTCTTTGCACGACTGCGTGTAATAGGTCCTTGAATCATTTGAGCTTGTGTGCCTGATACTTGATCTTGCGTAACTCGTGGGATGTTCACATCACATTGGCTGTTGACGGTGAATTTCCGTCAACCTAGCCATGAGTTTACCTTCGGTGTTGGCATTGATTTAATATCCAAACTAATGATCCTAACCCTTATGATATATCAATTTCGCATTCGCATGTGGTTTTTGGAGTTTATTGTTTACGCAGGGTTTTAACGCTAAAAGGGAGACTTCCCCGAGAAAGTTCATCAAGCACTTTGAGAGAAGATCATGAAGCCCGGCACAAGTCAAGGCACGAAGTGAACATGACTCCAAGTGGCCCAAGGACCGAACCGTGAAGGCACAAAACTCCGAGGACCTGGACAGAAAATGCTGAAGCTTGTGCGACAAGGAGCCCTATCCAAACCGCAGAGAAACTGAGGTCAAGGACCCACATGCAGAAGGGGGAAAGTTCTAGAAGATGCGAGAAGCCACGGGGAGGAAGCCGGGGCCGAACCGGGCCAGAATGGGCCCAGGCCGGTCGGCCTAGCCCATTCTGGGCCTCGTTCGGCGCCCCCTTTGACCTAGTTGCTCCTCAGACTGTTAATAGCCCTCCTATTAAGAGCCACACATCAATTCATTCGTCATCCGTTGCCGAGGAGCAGAGAAGCTAGAGGGACACCATCTCAGAGCGGAGGGTCGTGCTAGTTGTTTAGGGTTTCCCTAGCCGACGTGGGAACCTTGCATGGAAGACCACGTCGGAGCTCCAGAGCAAGGATCAAGATCGAGGTAGGATCCCGATGGTGATCTTGTTCATGTAATCATTCATGGTGAAGACTTTAAGTGAATTTGATTTCTAGCAATCAAGTGCCTTCTCGATGATTTTGTTCTCCCTTGGTTTTGCTTCTTCCTCAATCTACACTTAAGATAGATTGCTAAGGGTGGTCTTGTAGCCACGGTGGCTAGAGGTGCATACCGGACCGACCAAGTGTTTTCAACTTGTTCTTCTCGAACTCGCCCTAGGCTAACCCGCACGAATAGGGGTGTGTCGTGACAGGACGGTGGCTCCAAATGGCGGGCGTCTTCGGAATCAGATCGGAGGCCACAGTTTGAAGATGCCTTTTATGAGATTCGCTTTTCTATCTTCATCTATCTTGTTTGGAGCTACAACATACGCATGATCTAGACTCTCTAGATCGGTTATCCCTTTGCTTTCTCTTGCTACCTCTTAGTAGATTAGATTAGATGTGTTTTCTTGATGATTTCATAGATTAGATGCAAATTGGTTCTTCAAGAGAAAGGGTTTCCTTGCTTTACTAGATTGAATCCTTGTGTTGCACATTGTTCCACGGATTCGATACCTTGAGTTCTCACACTTAAGGGAAGAAGGGTCCCTTGACTACGACGAGGGATTTGTCCGCTTGCAAATCCAAACGAACTCTGATACGACAATCAATCGTCAACAAGCCCCTTTTTCTGGCGCCGTTGCCGGGGAACAAGCAATCAAGATCCGAACTAGTATCGCTTTTTTGTGAATATTTTTCAGTTTTTCTTTTGATTTTTCTTTTGCATCTCTTAACTTTGATCATCCTTAAAAAGAAAAAAATCAATCTAATCTAGTTTTTGACTAACCCTAATTTTTCTTTTTAGATTTTTGTTTTTTTGCTAACCCTAACCGGAGATGGACGGCTACCTCTCCAAGAAACCCAAACTTTCTTTTGTGGATGATGCAGGAAAATTTTACAGGCAAAGGAGACGTGCAACACAAGCTAAAGGATTGGAAACCCTAGATCCAAAAGCCGAGGCCGAAGGATCGCCGGAATCTCCAAAGGAAACTCCACCTCCAAGTCCGAAGGGAGATCAACATCAACCCTCACCAATGGGAGAACAACCACAGCCGGAGCACAAGATCGAGCTATGCACCCCGGACATCGTTGATTTACCTATCATAAACCTTCAAGATGCCGGAAGGCCGTTCAAGATCAAGGTCTCAACTATCCGCATGGTGCAACACTTGCCTTTCACCGGTAAAGAGGATCCGAACCTTCTCCTCCAAGCACTTGTTCAACTATGTCAAACTTTCAATGTGGATGGGGTGACTCAAGATCAAATGAGGGCAAGGCTTTTTCCGTTCTCACTACTTGGAAAAGCTTTGCGTTGGTTCCATACTCTACCGGCGGAGTCGAAACAAGATTGGGAAGTGTTGATGAGGAACTTCATGAAGGAATTTTATTCACCGAGCAAGACTCAGAGTTTGCGCAATAAGATTGATTCATTTGCTCAATTCCCAACAGAGATGATTGTGGAAGCTTTGGAGCGTTTCAATGAATACATGCGAGCCGAACTCCTTGAATGGCATGTAGGTTTACTTATGAGGAGGATGGAGAAGATGGAGATGGAGAAAGAGGCTCAAGACCTAAAGGCAACCGAGGCAAGATCCACATGTGAGGAGTGTGGGGAGTACGGCCATGTCCAAGAAAATTGTCCGGAGGAAGCAATGGTGCTCGACTACATGAGGAAAGGAGATTCACCAAACTTCCGCTACGAGCAAGGTAAAGCTCAATTTAATGCAAGCTCGTCCGTTCAAAATTTGGTTCCTCTTTGTACACAATTGAAGGACTTCATGGACGAGCAAGCTAAGATCAACAAGGACACCGTCACTAAGTTCAAGGCTACGGATAAAGTATTGGAGAATATAGATGGCAAGGTGACAAAGGTCGGAAGCTCTATCCATCAGGTGCTCAACATGATGAAGATGCTAGAGATGCAAGTGGGACAACTTGTCGGGCGCTCGATGGGTAACAAAGGAGGATTCCCGGAACAACCCCAAGGTCCAGAGGTGACGAAGGCTATCCAAACTCATTCGGGAGAGACGGAGGATCACACTAAGGAGAAAGTTACCACTATTCCGGAGATCACTACCGAAGAACCGGAGTTTGAGATGCTGAGCCAATACATGAAGATGCCTCCACGCTACTTCCGAGACATGCTTGCCAACAAGTACGAGATGGCAATATGCGACATTGGAGCAAGTGTGGGAGTCATGCCAAGAGATGTGTTCAAGAAGCTACACCTATCGCTCAAGCCTATGGCCATGTGTCTAGAGTTGGGAGACAACTCTATTCGCTATCCCATAGGAACCGCCGAATATGCACCCGCAAAAGTTGGAGAGATCAAGTTCGACATCTACGACGTGGGAAGTGCATTCAAGTTTCAACCACGTTTTGAGGTATGCAACACGTTCAATGTTAAATATGTTCCACCTCATCATCGCTTTATCAAGGAAGAGCCAAAGATGAAGGAAGAGCCGGAGATGAAGGAAACGAAGATCAAGGAAGTTGTTGCATCCATCATGACCAAAGAACAAAGCCAGCCAGTGAAGACAAAAAAATGACTAAGCCGAAGAATAAGCCCGCACCCAAGATGGTGCGGAAGTGGGTGCCCAAGATTGCAACACCCATGAAGAGCGTTGATCCGAAGTGAAGAAGAGAAGAAGTCTAGCTATGGACTATAAACGAAGCGCTTTGTGGGAGGCAACCCGTCATCAAGTCAAGAATAAGCTACCGGGAGGACAACCCGATCAAGAATAAAAGCTGTCGGGAGGGCAACCCGGAAAATTTCCAAATTCCAAGTAAGTTGGTCATAGAATTTGCTACGCAAGACATTTTATTAACTCTTAAGTGGTTGAACAAGTTTTTAGAGGACCTTTTATTTGCTCGGTCATTATATTTGAATTTTTCTATCTTAAAAACCATTGACATGAGCCATCTCATGATTTATTTGCCTCTTATCGAGAAACTAGAACCAACAATTCAGATCCTATTTGAGCCTTCCATCCTCTCCATAATGGTAAGTTCAATTTTGTTTTGCATGTTAAAAACACACGAGTGGAGCCTCGCTATGTTCCTTAATGTTTTTAAATCGTTTGACACATGCTGGGACTCACGTGAACCTAAGGAATTCAATTTTTAGTTTGATTTCACTTAACATCTACCGGTTTCTCTAGAGCTAGAGTTTTTCCAAACCCCTTTTGTTTTTATTTGTTCAAAATCTCTCTCTCATGTTTTGCCCAAACTTAGAACCTAAACCCATAACCCCACGGTCAAGCCGGAGGAGCTTGCTATCAATTTATGAAAGCAGACGATCCCGGTGCAACCAAAATAATGGTAGTCGGAAAGTTTTCGACTTACAAATTGTTTTTGATGTTTAAATACTCCTATAATAATATATTTGAACTCATTGCTAGCTCTGAGTTAATCTTTAATTTTTGAAATTAAAGGAGTGATTAGCATCTAAACATGATCAAGGGAAGGATTTGAGGTTTATTTAACACCTTGTGCTCGATGATGCATCACAGGATGGCTTTATCATCAAAACATCTTGGGCACATGTAAAGGACAAGCATGGGGGAGGGCAAAATGACTTTGTTTTGCAGGAAATAAGTGAAAGCACATGAACCATCGAAGACAAGAAGAGACACAAAGTAAAGGAGGGAGGCATTGATCTCATCATTCGAAAACAAAGGAGTGGCCGAGGGTGTTTGGACGATGGATTCTCGTGGAGCATGAGGACACAAGGACATAATGTAGCAAGGAGCAAATGGGAGAAGAGCCGAGGCAATTGGGGCAGCAGGGACCCCAGGCCGGCCGGCCTGGCCTCTTTTTGTGGCCCCCGACGTCCATCTTCCTTCGGTAAGCCTCTCATTCATTTGCAAGTTCATGCCCCCAAGTTCATAATCCAGAGACCTCTTGAACCACTCAGAAAAATTCGTGCCTCACTTCCTTCTCTAAAAATCCCCAAAAATTTGTTACAATTCTTGCCCTTCCATACACTTTCTTTGTGCATTTTCTACCGGCAAGAAACCCCTGGGAGAGTTGTTTGTGAATTTTTGCAGCAAGGCATGATGAAAAAGGCCATGAACATCGTCCTCGGAAGGAGGACACGATCGTTATTATCGGAGGCGCCATCTATCTCTTCGCAGTGGCACTCATTCATCCGCTTCGCCACCATATACTCCGAGGCACTCCGAGCTTGTTTTCATCATAAAGACGGAGGATCAACCATTGGAGGAAGAGTGAAGGAAGGAAGAAGAAATAATGCTTCTAATTCGGTTTGATTTTTCCTTCTCCCTTTCTTTATTTTTCAGTTATGTGCAAATTTGTGTGTGCGAGCATTTTCTATTTTATTTTCAGCATGTGTGTGGTAGTAGTAGTTTTTGTTTTCCATCACCATGAATAATTTCACCATCGTTTTATGATAATTAATATGGATGGAAAATTGTGCCAAGTTGATATATGATGACCATTGCCTATTTGCTTGTACTTGTTTTGTGCATGATTAAGCTAATGCTCTCTTTAATGCAAATCTGAAATTAATTTAAATGTTAGCTTAATCATTTGCGGAGGTTATGATAAAGATAAGACCCATAGTTTTTCTCATGCTCTCAATTTTGGATGGGTTAAAGATGACTTATTTTTGTTCTTAAAAGTAATGCTAACCTTGTCATTAATACCTCTTGCATATTGCAAAACCTATCCAAAGCCATATATTTATTTGAGTGCAAAAACTTAGTATACAAGATTTATTATTGGGTAAATTAATTCAGGGCTTGATTTCTCTGGCCCGAGACTAAGAAGCTGTTCATTCTGTTTTTGCGTATCTATCTTAATGCTAGCCTTTTCTGTCCGTGCATTGTAAGTTTCCACATCGGAAATTTTGCAAACCTCGTCGGATATTCACCCAAAAACTTAATTCATCTTTTTGTGTTTATCTCCTTGACCACAACCCAACATTTGAGTATGGATGAATATTTCGAGGAAGATCACAAGAATGAAGGTGCCAAGGATTGAAGTATAAATTTGGGAGACCTCCAAGACGACATGTTTGCATGAAGGATCCCTAGAAGATTTCAAGTGTTTATCTCCAGGAAAACATAGAACTTTTAGTACCTACCTTGGCACAAAATTTTTTCCACCTCTTTGCCCGAAGACTTGCAATCATCTAAGCATGGGGTGGAGCTGCCAAGGAGGTAGGTACAATGTAATCTAGAGTTCAAGGGGAGTATTAAAAAAAAAGAAAAAAGGGAGAAAAAGAAAAAAGGTATATAGAAAAAGGAGAAAGAAAAAGAAGAGAAGAAAAAAATGTGAAAAAGGAAAGAGAGAAAGAAAAAATATAATAAATAAAGCTCCCCGGTTCTCTAGATGCATCAGAAGTTTCAAGAGGATTCAAGATTAAGACACATACTCATCTTTCCAACCATGTGCAATCCGATAATGAGGACTTTGCTTGTGCCTTGGGATCACTCTTTGCCATTTGCACATGTCCACTTATCCCAAAAAGTGTGTGTTCATCTCTCCCCCTCCTTGTAACATTATTTTTCCAATGACCTTTTTGACGAGTCTCAGTAAGACCATGAGAATCTTGTCTTGTTTTGATAATATCTCAATAATAATATCTTGGTAGGACTAAACTTTTCCCTAAAGCTCCAGATAAAGCCTTCCACTTATATATATTTTTGAGAGGGGAAAGGAGTAGAACAAATAGGCTTGAGAGACAAGATGAGATGAGAGTTCATGAGCAAGATGCAAGGAGGTTTAAATTTTTGAACTTGGTTTAGCTCTTTTTATTCATCTTGCTCTACACTTCAAAATTTCTGAGATTCATTTGAAATTTGGGAGCATGACTAATTACTTGTGGGAAGAGCTTAATTGATATGCACCCTCCGTAGGGATGAAGGCTAGTGCACTATGGAACTTTAACGAATATAAATTTAGAGAGAGCATTATGTTTTCTCGTGTATGATCAAGTGCAGGGTTTAAATAATGAAATGCAACACTGATATCCATCGGAGGCTTACTCGAGGACGAGCAAGGTTTAAGCATGGGGGAGATGTTGACGATGAATTTCCGTTAACCTAGCCATGAGTTTACCTTCAGTGTTGGCATTGATTTAATATCCAAACTAATGATCCTAACCCTTATGATATATCAAGTTCGCATTCGCATGTGGTTTTTGGAGTTTATTGTTTACGCAGGGTTTTAACGCTAAAAGGGAGACTTCCCGGGAAAGTTCATCAAGCACTTTGTGAGAAGATCATGAAGCCAGTCACAAGTCAAGGCACGAAGTGAACATGACTCCAAGTGGCCCAAGGACCGAACCGTGAAGGCACAAAACTCCGAGGACCTAGACAGAAAATGCTGAAGCTTGCGCGACAAGGAGCCCTATACAAACCGAGGAGAAACTGACGTCAAGGACCCACATGCAGAAGGGGGAAGTTCTAGAAGACGCGAGAAGCCACGGGGAGGAAGCCGGGGCCGAACCGGGCCAGAATGGGCCCAGGCCAGTCGGCCCAGCCCATTCTGGGCCCCGTTCGGCGCCCCCTTTGACCTAGTTGCTCCTCGAACTATTTATAGACCCCCTGCCAAGAGCCACGCATCAATTCATTCGTCATCCGCTGCTGAGAAGCAGAGAAGCTAGAGGGACACCATCTCAGAGAGGAGGGTCGTGCTAGTTGTCTAGGGTTTCCCTAGCCGACGTGGGAACCTTGCATGGAAGACCACGTCGGAGCTCCGGAGCAAGGATCGAGATCGAGGTAGGATCCCGGTGGTGATCTTGTTCATGTAATCATTCATGGTGAAGTCTTTAAGTGAATCCGATTTCTAGCGACCAAGTGCCTTCTCGATGATTTTGTTCTCCCTTGGTTTTGCTTCTTCCTCAATCTATACTTAAGATAGATTACTAAGGGTGCTCTTGTAGCCATGGTGGCTAGAGGTGCATACCGAACCGACCAAGTGTTTTCAACTTGTTGTTTTCGAACTCACCCTAGGCTAACCAGCACGAATAGGGGTGCGTCGTGACAGAACGGTGGCTCCAAAAGGCGGGCGTCTTCGGAATCAGATCGGAGGCCACGGTTTGAAGATGCCTTTTATGAGATTCGCTTTTCTATCTTCATCTATCTTGTTTGGAGCTACAACATACGCATGATCTAGACTTTCTAGATCGGTTATCTCTTTGTTTTCTCTTGCTACCTCTTAGTAGATTGGATTAGATGTGTTTTCTTGATGATTTCTTAGATTAGATGCAACTTGGTTCTTCAAGAGAAAGAGTTTCCTTGCTTTACTAGACTGAATCCTTGCGTTGCACATTGTTCCACGGACTCAATACCTTGGGTTCGCACACTTAAGGGAAGAAGGGTCCCTTGACTACGATGGGGGATTTGTCCGCTTGCAAATCCAAACGAACTTTGATACGACAATCAACTGTCAACATTGACCCTCATGTTGTTCACAATTACCGTGAACCGCTGGAACATCGTATCGATGGACTCAACGGGGAGATGAGTAAAGTTCTCGTACTCTCTCCGGTACATCACAAAGAGCCTGAACCTGACTGTTCCCAGCGTGAGCATTCTTCAGCATCTCCCAAATCCTACAAGCCAAGTCCTCTGTCTGAACCCGATCGAATTCAGATTGACACAGAACACGAAACAAGTAGTCGACCGCCTTGTTGTTGGCGTCGTGCATGTCCCTTGATCCCGGAGCAAGGAAGTTAATCGAATGAACACAAGATGTGTTCACCGTAACGTCCCAAAGGATCTGACCCTTACCGTGGAGGAACGCAGCCATCCGCCTCTGCCACATCAGGTAGTTCTTTCCATTGAAGTGCGGAGGACCCAATCCCTGTTCTTGGTATGCCATGTTTGGATCTTAGACTGGTTAGAGTCCCGAAAGACCCGTAACCGGCTTTAATACCACTTGAAGGACCGAACTGGCGACCAGAGAGGTGGGGAGTGAATGGGAGCTGATAAAAATTCTTCTCGAAGGAGATGACTTCTCCAACAAGATGAACTCGGTCAGATACCCAAAATCACACGCTCCGTACTCAACCTTCCGTTTGCCAAGACCACGCAGCAACTGAAGTGCTACTGGTCCTAGGAACAAACACTACCTGTAGCCACAGCTTCAACACACACATGGCACGGAAACAACTCGGAAGCTGTCTGGCTAGTAGGGGTGGTTTAACCGAGATATGGGGGCGGTTAGACCGCCTGCTCCTGGGTAGCCAAGAAATCCCTTGAAACACCTCTTCCGAGTTCCAAAACGCTCCACGGTTTCATCCACACGATCCTTTGGTCAAGGCCAAGCTAGCTACCAGAGAATCTTGGTGAAAACCAAAACTTCCTTCAGGGGCCTAGGGCTGGTTAGACCAGCTACCAGGGGCGGTCTAACCTCCTGTACCCAAAAAAGAACATAAGCCAAGAACTCCTAGCTAACAGCACCGAAATGAGCCAAAATTTCACCAGAATGCTCCTCTGATCAAGGCGAACAAACTCACAGAGAAAGATCCGGCAAAATCAAACTTTCCACCTGGGAGACTAAGGGCGGTTAGACAGCCCCCCTATGGCGGTTAGACCGGCCCTCCCAGAAAACTGGCCGCGGGTCAACCCTCAACTTCCCATCGCCCGATCTCCCGATTCACCCCACGGATTGCAGCGAAACTTCGGGGATACCTGGGTTACTGAGGACCGGAGCGTCCGAGGACCGGTGGATGGTCGCTCCTGGCTGTGATGAGTGATTGACAACGTGGTGTGGACTGACTCTTGGCCGAGTATTGCAGGTGCAGGTTGCGGCTTGATTTGCGTTGGTGCAGGTGAAGAGCGGGCACGAAAGGTCTATGCCTTGTGGGGCCTCCGAGGAGTGGAGAGACAAGTTGGCTCGGCTCGAGGGACCCGGTGGCCAGCGGGATCAAGTGCGGGCCGCATTGTGGCAAGAAAAGTAAGACGAAGTCGTGGACAGGAGCCGGTGCAGGGTAGCGGCTCATGATCAGAGTCTGCACGCGGGGTTTGTGGTGGTTCACCACAAAACCGTTGGGTTACTTGGTTGAGCCACAAAACCAAGACCGGAGGATCGGCGGGCGGAGACGGGATCCGAGCGCGCCGAGAAGCTTTGATGCCGGCGGACATGTGACGGGATCGCAGGGCTTGCGTTGGGAGGACGCGGACTGTGGCAAAGGCGTGGCCGTGCGACGAAGAGGAGTGCTACATGACCTATTTGCCCCTGAGGGGTTTGTATCTCAACTTCAGTGCTAGGGGTAGCTTGGTCTTTTGCCCAACCCGGAGGGACTCATATATATTAGCTCTAGGGTTTCTGGGCAAACGATCCTTCCGGACTGCTTCTCATTTCCCTGCTCCATAGGCGTAGATTTTCTTCACCATCTTGTAGAGAATCTGACCTCCGAGTGTATGGAATATTTCATGGTTGTCTCGATTTCCTTCTTGTAGCTCGTGTGATTTTCATGTCTTTTTCGGGCTATTTTCGTTGGATTTTCGTGTGCAGCTTGTTCCTCTGATTCTGGGGTGTTTAAGTTTAGATTTTCTTGTGGGGATCATGGATAGATGCCTTGCGCATCTTTGTGGTTGATCTTGACCCCTCAAACTCCGGATTTGGCCTTGGATTTGAGGATTTCAGTTGGAACCCTAGCTTTTTGGTAGAGCTCGGTTGCGATTCGATTCCCGACGATTTAGTTTGTTTGAGGTCTCAAGTTTTGGGGTATAGCATCTGCTTGGGACGCTTCACATCTCCCCCAAATCTTGCCTCAAGAGCTCAAGCCGTTTGGGAGATCCATGGACGGATAGGTGAAGTCGTGCTTGCGTATTCGAGTTCGGACTGCCCTGTCCGCTCGTGGCGGACAATTGTTGGTATTTCTTAACCTCACAATTAGTGGCGCGTCTAGCGTTAGTGTATAAGGAACACACGGGTACACTGACAGGTGCGAACGAATCCGCAAGCGCACGGATACACCGTTGTGGCACTTCTCCCTCGGGAGTATTCCAAAGGGTATCGAATCCAAGGAACGGTGTGTACTACCTTCTATCCTTGAAGAACGGTCCAAGGACACCAAGCCCCTGCTTGGGTAGAGAGATGATGGGGTGCTCGGTTCTAGGGGAGTAAAGCGGTAAAGATCTCGCTTCGGACACCGGACCCTCCTGGCTATAACAGTCGGTTCACGGCAAAGGGTTGCCTACACCTGTATCCGAACGTGGGGGATTCCGAAAGGGTCCAACGGCTGTCACCACCGCAGCCTACCCCAAGACAAACCATGGGATACAGGGCAATCGAAGGATAACCCATAGTTCATACACCACGTCTGCACCATCGATTACTACTATAGCACGGCTACGTCTGTCGACCCGTATCAACACTATAGCACTCCATATAAATACGGAGCGACGAACCCGCGAGTACGGCTATACCTCGCCCATCATTGACCCGAGGTGGCGCGAGGTCGAACGACTAAGCGCTAATGAATGTATTCCAATAATATCTAATGAGATAACTCATACAAACAGAATGCAGAATTATTCATCTAATCAACAAGATCAAAGGAACGTGTCACGAAGAACACGAGCCTCTAAATGATGAACAGATGAAGAACTCAAGAACATGTCACCCATGCACGAATGTCACTTTAGTCTAAAAGGAAAATACAGAAATACTTACTTTGCTCTAAATGAAGAACAAAGAAGAACTCCTTCATCATCACCTCCACTTCCCTCTCTACCTAGCACTCACACACACACCCTACATGGGGAATGAGAGGAGAGGAGAGTTGAACGTGTCTCTAATTCTAGCCCCCTCCCCTCATATTTAAAGGCTAGAGAGGCTTGGGGGCTTGCTACAGCAGCTAGGGGCGCAGCAAATGAAATGGCGGCACGTGGCAGCGAATCTTGCTTTGCACAGTTGCTGAAGGCGGTTTCCAGCCCGGGCGAATAGTAGGGCGACACGTGGCCCGCCCTCCTTCCTGCGTACACTGCCAGCGCCGGGCGTGCGCATGCCTCCCTGAAGGACCGATTAGGCGAACCAGAGAGGGGGGGAGTGAATGGGAGCCGATAAAAATTCTTCTCGAAGGAGATGAGAACTCCAACAAGACGAACACGGCTTCCAACTCACGTTTCCGACCCAACTACCCAAGTTGGCCAAGACCACGCAGCCACTGGAGTGCTACTGGTCCTAGGAACCAACACTCAACCTTCCAAGCCAAACTCACCACACCACAGCGGAAACTTGCACGGCTTGCTGCCTGAGCTACACCAGTCAGACCGATGGACTGAGCCGGTCAGACCGGTGACACCGGTCAGACCGGTGGACAGAGCCGGTCAGGCCGGTGGCTACAGCAACCGCACAGCAAACATTCCAGGAAGCCTCAGTGACTCCTCTAGGCCCTGGAACAAAAACCACCACGAAACACAACCTGTGAGGAAGAAGAACCCCTCACAAAATCTAGCAAACCAACTCCAAACACGCCAAGAATTGATCAGCAGGACCACGGGACAAAACCACACGGACAAGGCTGTTCCCCGAGACAAAAACCCACCAAAGGCTAGCACCGGTCAGACCGGTCAAGAGCACCGGTCAGACCGGTCGTGCCTGGGCAGCTCGGGATGAACAGCGCCCGCGAGTCAACTCCTCCAAATCCAACTCCCGATCTCCCGATCCGCTCCACGGTTTTGCACAAGACTTTGGGGATAGCAGGAACACCTCATGGGTACTCCATAGCCAAGATTTGGTCCACCAAAACTTGTCAAATCAAGAGGAATCGAAGAAATCCCACCAAGAACACCTCTAACCCTAGAGCCACGAAAACCCCAAAATCGAGCCCCTTTGCTCACGGATTTGGAAGGGGAATCAAAGGGTAAAGAACCACGAAGGGTTCATGCATACATCCCCCACCAAATCCCAAAGAGAAAGGCCTCGAAATCGCTTCAAGAAAATCGCCAAGAAAGGGCTCCGAAAATCACCAAAAAGGAGAAACGGGAAAGACACATCCAAGCCTTGAGGAACCACGCCGAATCATCTATACATACCAAAGAGGTTCATACAAGGTCTAGCTTGCCGCCCGATCATCCTTCCCTCTCACAAGATCTCACCATGAAGCTCTCAAGCTAGTCCTACGAAAATCCTAAGAAAATAGGAAGGAAAATAGGAAAACCAAATGAGCTAGGGTTCCAAGAGATGGCTGCCATCCTCTCACCACTTGGGTTATATGGAGGCAACCGAAAGACGAAAATACCCTTACTAGCTAACTAGGGATACATGCCCCTCGAGGGCGAAATTGGAAGTCTTTGTCTTCGCACCATCGGACGGATGCCCAGCGACCGCAAACTTGCTTAGCCTCGACGCAAGCCTTGCGATCCCGACGCGTGTCCTCCGCTTCGAAGATTCCGGACTGCGTCGTCGCACACCGGTCAGACCGGTGCTCCTCACCGGTCAGACCGGTCTGGAGCTGCTGCACCTCCGTCTTCGGTTCTTCGGTCTTGGCTTTGTGGATCAACCAAGGAACCCAGTGGTTTTCTGGTGAACCACCGGAAACCCCGCGAACTCGGTGTAGCCTCCGCCAATCACCACTCATGACTCGGCTCCCACGTAGTCCCGGCTCGACCTTGGTTTTGAGGCTCAACCAAGAAACCGTCCATGACTTCATCTTGCCGTTCTTGCCACCATGCGGCCCGCACTTGACCCCGCTGGCCACCGGGTCCCTCGAACCAAGCCTACTTGTCTTCTCCACACCTGGAGGCCTCACCGGCAACGACCTTTCACGCTTGTTCTTCACCTGCACCTGCACCAGTCAAGCCGCAACCTGCACCTGCAATACTTAGCCAAGAATCAGTCCACACCACGTTGTCAATCACTCATCACACCAGGAAGCGACCATCCACCGGTCCTCGAACCACACCTGGCTCTCAATCTCCCCCTTGATGAGTGCATTGACAACACACACGTTTTGGTAACCAAGAGAAAAGGAAAAGAAAAGAAACGACTAAAGGAAACTCCATCAAGCGATCGAAAGCCAAAGAAAAGGCACAGAGCAAGATCACTTGAAGAGGACAAGTCTCGGACCCCTTAGGCAAGGGCAACGGGTCGACACATCCGAGACAAAACATGCTCAAGCAAAGAGCACAAACCATCAAACCAAAGCTCGAAAACCACAAAGGGCTCCCCCTGCACACATGCAAGCTCCCCCTGGACAAATGCATGCGAACCACTTCACGAAACAGAGCAGCTGCAACAGCTCAGCTCTGACCGGTCAGACCGGTCGACACCACCGGTCAGACCGGTGAGCAACATGTGAACAGGACCAGCACTCTTACCGGTCAGACCGGTGACCTCAACCGGTCAGACCGGTGCACAACAGAGCCCAAAAATGGCTCGAAACCACCTGAAAACCTTCCAAATGCATTCAGTAGGCCAAAACATGCTCAAACTTCTCTCCCTTGTTGACAATGCATGAATCAAGCCAAAAATGCAAAAAATGCAACCTAGAGCTTCTCAAATAGACAAAATTCAACATAGAATGTTACACATGTCCAAACGAGCAAGTTAGATACTCTATAGCTTCGTAATGACATAAACTTCATGATCACCAAGTTTCACAACCATTGGGCGAAGCTAAGATAGAATTTAGCAATTTTGCGAAAAATCACCCTCTCATGAGCAAAGTCCTAAACATGAGCAAAACATGTCAAAATGGCAAAGCCACACAAACTTCATGCTAGGACAACCATTCTAAGCATAAGACCATCATAAACACCCACAAGCACCTCATGTCATGTCAAAGCCACCGAGCCATGTGCCTACTTCTATATATGAGACTTCTCATTGGTAGGCATCATGCAATGATTTAGCACCCAAAGCAACTTAAAATTAGCACATATGACATGGGAGCACATTTTTCAAGCAATTTACATTTCATTTTTCAGATTTATAATTGGTACATGAAATGTCTTTGCGACAAAAAGGAACTTATGCCCCTTCACAAGATGAAGCATGGGGGCTAAACATTCATGATGGCAAATGAGCCTTTGGCCCCATATGATCAAAATAAGCTATCCAACCACAAATTAAGCATAGCCAAGCCACTAAAACATGTCAAGATCATGTAAAGGCATTTACTCACAAGAGAGCATATATATGAAATTTTTCAAAAACATAGCCATCAACCATGGATACAAACCAAGATTATCAAGAGCTAAGCCAAACTAACCATAGCTTACCAATTTAGCTCACAAAGACATATATGTCATTCCATGGTGAACAATGTGTATAGGAGAAGCCTTTCCTAAACAATGCATATGATACAAAATGCATGCAACCTAAGATACAAAGATGCCTATACATCATGTTACATATGCCATGCCAAAAGCAAGAAATGCACAAAGGAAAGCTATACATATGCTACAAAGAAGCTCCCACACGCCAACTCAAGAAATCAAACAAACACCAAGCTCCCCCCGCAAACGAGTGAAAGTTGCTTGATCTAGGGGTTTGGTGAAAATATCGGCTAGTTGTTCATGTGTGGGTACATGGATCAAAGCTATCTTCCCTTTCTCTACGTTGTCTCTAAGAAAATGATACCTCACTTCTATGTGCTTGGTTTTGGAATGGAGCACTGGGTTCTTTGCAACGCTTATGGCACTGGTGCTATCACATTGAAGTGGGACATGGGTATACTCCTCACCAAAGTCACTCATGGTGTATGTGATCCAAAGGAGCTGAGAGCAACAACTAGCTGCGGCCACATACTCTGCCTCGGTAGTGGATTGAGCAACACTCGACTGTTTGCGGGAAGACCAAGATACCAAAGAAGAACCCAAAAACTGGCAAGTCCCAGAAGTGGACTTCCTATCCAACCGACATCCGGCAAAATCCGCGTCTGAAAATCCATGAAGAACCAAAGAAGAAGACGCAGAGTACCAAAGACCGAAGTCGGGAGTGTGTCGTAAATACCTGAAAATGCGCTTGACTGCTTGCCGATGCGAAGTCCTCGGAGACGCTTGAAAACGAGCGCATAGACACACCGAGAATTGGATGTCCGGCCTCGTCGCTGTCAAGTAGAGGAGTGACCCGATCATGCTCCGGTACTCCTTCTGGTCCACGTGTTCACCTTCCTCGTCCGCATCGAGAACTGTAGTCGTACTCATAGGCGTCGCCATGGCCTCGGAGTCCTCCATCTTGAACTTCCTCACAATGTCCTTGGTGTACTTAGCTTGGTGCACAAATGTTCCTTCCTTTGATTGCTTGATTTGTAGCCCGAGGAAGAACTGTAACTCGCCCATCATGCTCATCTCAAATTCCCTGCTCATGTCTTCTGCAAACCTTGCAACAAGAGAGTTAGACGAGCCACCAAAGACAATATCATCCACATATACCTGCACAATCAGGATATCTCTGCCCTGCTTGAGGAGAAACAAGGTCTGGTCGACCTTCCCCATCTCAAACCCTCTCTCAAACAGGAACCCCCTCAACCTACCATACCAAGCCCTAGGCGCCTGCTTCAACCCATACAGCGCCTTCCTCAACTTGTACACCCGGTGAGGGTACTTCTCACTCTCAAACCCCGGTGGTTGCCTTACAAACACCTCTTCCTCCAACACACCATTTAGAAAAGCACTCTTCACATCCATCTGGTACAACTTGAACCCCTTAGCCACGGAAAAGGCTAGAAGGATCCTGATCGCCTCCAAACGAGCTACAGGAGCGAAAGTCTCCTCGTAGTCGATCCCCTCTTTCTGACTGTACCCTTGAGCAACAAGTCTCGACTTGTTCCTCACCACTCCTCCTTTCTCTCCCTCTTTATTTTTCCACACCCATTTTGTCCCAATCGGCTTACACCCTGGGGGAGGGTCAACCAACACCCAAACTTGGTTCCTCTCAAAATTCTCCAACTCCTCATGCATCGAGTTAACCCAATTGTGATCAGATAACGCGTGTCCAATGTCTTTGGGCTCAAAGGTGGCAACAAAAGCAGCATGAGCGAAATGAGAATTGTTCCGAACCCTCGACCGTGTAGTACGTTCATTCATGTCGCCGATGATTCTCGAAGCTGGGTGATCCACTTGCACTCGCCGGGGAGGTTCTCGCCTTGATGCTACCTCCCCCTCAACAGCAGCTTCGCCTTGATCTGGGTTTGTCGTTGTAGGTGTGGGAGAGGGTCCATTCTCGATCGTCGTCGAAGTAGTAGGTACATGTTCAGCCGCGGGCATCACACCGCCATCTTCATCATCTCCATGTTCATGCTCCTCCTCCTGAAAGATCTCCTCGCCAAGTTCGTCGTCACCTGCACACTCAAAAACAAGCTGACTACGTGGCTGTGTCTCGTCGAAGGTTACCTCGCAAGTCTCCACGATTTGGTTAGTTTCAAGATTGAGCACACGAAATGCTCTAGAATGAGATGCATAACCAAAGAAAATGCCATCGACAGACCTAGCCTCGAACTTGTCCAACTTCTTCCCTTTCTTCAGAATGAAGCATTTACAACCAAAGACATGGAAGTGACTCACCTTGGGTGTGCGACCGTGCATCAGCTCGTAACAGGTTTTCTTCTTGTGAACCCTGAGGTAGATCCTGTTCGACACATGGCACACGGTATTGACCGCCTCAGCCCAGAGCCTTCTCGGAGTCCTATGCTCGTCGAGCATCGTCCGAGCCATCTCGCACAAGGTCCTGTTTTTCCTTTCCACCACGCCATTCTGGGGAGGCGTATACGGACTCGAAAACTGGTGTTCAAGACCCAAGTCATGGCAAAAGGTTTCGAAGAGAGAGTTTTTGAATTCCGAGCCATTGTCACTGCGGATCGCTCGTATGGCATCTCCGTGCCTCTCGTTTCTTAACCTCAAGACAAGATCTCGAACAAAACCAAACGTCTCCCCCTTCTCCTCAAGAAAGAACACCCACGCATACCGAGAGTAGTCGTCCACCACATTGAGGACATACCACTTCCCACCCGCAGATCGCACACGAGCTGGGCCAACAAGGTCTATATGGAGCAGCTCGCATGGACGCTCAGTCATCACATCGGTGAGAGGCGGGTGAGAAGAGGCTACCATCTTGGCATGCCTACACGACACACAAACCAACTCTTTCTCAAACCTCAATCGTGGCAATCCTCGGACCAAATTGAGTTTACTCAAGCGAGACAAAAGGTCAAAGCTCAAGTGACCCAACTTCCTATGCCACTTCCACAACTCAATCGAAGAACCAGCCAAGAAGCAACGCTCCACACCAGAAGACTGAGAAAAATCAGCTCGGAACACCTGACCCTCGGGAACGACCATGCAAACAAGATCCCCCCGAGAATCTAAAATCCGAGAACCACCAGGCCGAAACAACACCTCAAAACCCTCATCCAACAACTGGGACACAGAAAGCAAATTGTATCCAAGCGATTGAACAAGAGCAACACGCCTGAGAGTGATCTTGTCACTTACCTTAATCTCACCTTCTGACAGCACACGCCCTCGCCCATTGTCCCCAAAGGTGATGTACTTCTTTGTCACCACCGGGACGAGACTTGAGAACCACCCCTTGTCTCCGGTCATATGCCTCGAGCAACCGGAGTCAATCAACCAAATGTTGTTCAAGTCTCCCACCTGAAATTCAAAAGCGAGCACGTGAGTGAACAAACGACTCAGCACTGGGGTTAGTACCAAAAGAGTAAAACCAGTGCCTAGCCATTTGCTCCAAAGTGGGGTTAGCACAAACCAAATCATCACGCCTATCAAAGCTACCACCATGAACACCACCACGGTAACCACCACGAGGGAACCAACCCTCTCTAGCTGGAGGAGGACGAAAACCACGAAAGGGAAACCGTGGATCGTTCCTCCTCTCCATCTCAAAGCTATGACTCTTCCCACCTTCGTATTGAGCACGAGGTGGAGAACGCCTAGCAAACTGACCACCTGCAAACTTTCCAGACCAACCACCAGAACCACGACCTCCAGAACCAAACCGAGCATCCTCACGAGCACGAAACCCGACTCGCTGTCTGCCCAGACCTGCACCGGTCTGACCGGTGTAGTGCACCGGTCTGACCGGTGTGGCTCGGCCAGCAGCAGCACTTGTAGCCTTCCGGTCTCCCCAAGCCGGAACCGTCCTCACAATCGCCTTAGCCCTGGGCATCTGCATACGAGGCTCAGGTACACCATTAGAGGGGTGGTACCTGTCCTTGTTAGCCCACTCTCTAGCCATTCTCTCCTCACGCTTCCTCTTGAAGCAAAACTCATCCTTGTGACCATCTCTCCCACAATACCCACACTGGAACTTTACGGGCTGTGGCTTAGGCTTAGGCTTGGGTTGGGGCTGCCCACTCGGCTTCTCACCCTTCTTCTCTCCTTCCTTTGGGCTCACAAACTTCACCGGTTTCTGAAAATCATTTGTTGGGTGAGGGAATATGGGTGGATTTGGAGTAGTGTCAAGTTTGTTTCTGAGATGGTTGGGCTTGGGCTCAAACTTGTTCTTGTGTCTGTTTGGTGGTGGGATAGGAATCTCTCCAACTCTCTCAACTCCCTCACCACAGTTCTCTCCAAGCTTGTCAGCCCCAAGTGCCTGACCATCATAGCGTTTGAAAGCCGCTATCATGATACCGAGCTGAGGCTCCTGACCCGACAACCAGCTCATACATTTTCTCAGCTCATCATTCTCATCCTGCAAGCGATCAACATAATGTGCAAGCTCCAAATTCTTAACCGCATGCAATTCACAAGTAGAGCAAGAAGTGGGAATAGGCTCTTTCAACTTAGCCTCAAGCGAAACAGTGTAAGCATGCATCTCATCAATCTTTCCATGCAAAACAGGGCAAGAAGTACAAGCACCTAGCAAAGCAGGTCTAGACTTAAGCTCAGCCACTTCAACCCTAAGCATATCTAGTTCATCACAGGTAGAAGCATGCTTATCCTTAAGAGCAGTAAGATCAGCTAGGTACACAGAGCAGTCACAGCAATCGATCTCATCAGAAACCACAGGAGAAGCCTTAAGCGAATCAATCTCAAGCTTAGCATCTAGGTTCTGGGTTTCTAGCTCAGCCACACGGTTCCTAGCATCTTCTAGTGAGGCCCTAAGTTCTTTCCTCATCTTCTTGGCCTCTCTAAGCATGTGATCGCGGTTATCAAGCAAGTCAACCAACTCATCATTCTCCTTGCGCAAAGAAGAGAGCTCATCACATACCTCATCCTCGGAGTCAGAGTCCGAGTCACTCTGGTGGCTCTTCTTGCTGCCGGAGCTACGGGCCATGCCGCAGAAGCCATCTCTCGCGAAGCAGCTCAACCCGCTCAAGTTCCTGGATGACTTCTTGTTCTTGCGCCGATCACCTTCATCTTCACTGCTACTCGAGCTCGAGGAAGAGTAGGCAGAGCTGGAGTCGATGTCGCTCGCTCCGACCATTGCTCGGGCCTTCCTGCCGCGGCCATCCTTCTTCCTCGACCGTCGCTCGTCCTTGTGCTTGTTCTTGTGCTTGTGATCGCGCCTCGATCGGTACTTGCCATCCTTGCTCGATCGGTGCCTGTAGCCGTCCTTATAACCGTCCTTGTTCTCCGTCTTCTCCGGGCAGTCGGCGACGAAGTGTCCTGGCTTGCCGCACTGAAAGCACGTCCGTGCTGTCCTCCTCGTGTTCACCCGGTTCTCGTGCAGCCTCTCGAACCGCCTGGTCAGCAACGCCAGCTCGTCCTCTCCAAGCACATCGAACTCCTCATCTGGCAAGGACATCAAAGAAGACAGAGAGTACATCCTGGAGGATGCGTTAGCGTTACACTTAGCTCCTTTGCCACTAACGAGAGCGAGACTATGAGAATCAGTTGGGCTCTCGATCTTGGCTGTCATACCACGGTCCAACTCAGCCGACTTGAGCTTCGAGAACAGCTCGTTCACCGTCAAGGTGTCATACTTCTCGGACTCAACAATAGCCTCAAACTTCCCGTCCCATACGGTACGATCCAACGAGTGCAAGAGCTTCACGGCTCTATCATGATCATTGTATGGGAGGACGTCCACATTGGCTCTCATGTTGTTCACAACGACCGTAAATCGCTGGAAAAGAGCATCGACGGACTCGCCGGGGAGATGAGTGAAGTTCTCGTACTCTCTCCGGTAAGTCGCGTACATCCGAGCCTGAACCTGAGCATTCCCAGCATGAGCATCCTTCAACTGCTCCCAAATCCTACAAGCTAAGTCCTCTGTCTGAACCCGATCGAATTCAGGCTGACACAGAGCACGAAACAAGTAGTCGACAGCCTTGTTGTTGGCTTCGAACATATCCCTCGATCCTGGAGCAAGGAAGTTCATCGGATGAACATAAGCTGTGTTCACCGTGACATCCCAAAGGATCTGACCCTTTCCGAGGAGGAACGCCGCCATCCGCCTTTGCCACATCTGGTAGTTCTTCCCAACGAAGTGCGGAGGACCCGAACCCCGTTCCTGGTACGCCATCTTTGGATCTTAGATTGGTAAGAGTCAATAAAGACCCGAACCGGCTCTGATACCAATTGAAGGACCGATTAGGCGAACCAGAGAGGGGGGGAGTGAATGGGAGCCGATAAAAATTCTTCTCGAAGGAGATGAGAACTCCAACAAGACGAACACGGCTTCCAACTCACGTTTCCGACCCAACTACCCAAGTTGGCCAAGACCACGCAGCCACTGGAGTGCTACTGGTCCTAGGAACCTACACTCAACCTTCCAAGCCAAACTCACCACACCACAGCGGAAACTTGCACGGCTTGCTGCCTGAGCTACACCAGTCAGACCGATGGACTGAGCCGGTCAGACCGGTGACACCGGTCAGACCGGTGGCTACAGCAACCGCACAGCAAACGTTCCAGGAAGCCTCAGTGACTCCTCTAGGCCCTGGAACAAAAACCACCACGAAACACAACCTGTGAGGAAGAAGAACCCCTCACAAAATCTAGTAAACCAACTCCAAACACGCCAAGAACTGATCAGCAGGACCACGGGACAAAACCACACGGACAAGGCTGTTCCCCGAGACAAAAACCCACCAAAGGCTAGCACCGGTCAGACCGGTCAAGAGCACCGGTCAGACCGGTCATGCCTGGGCAGCTCGGGATGAACAGCGCCCGCGAGTCAACTCCTCCAAATCCAACTCCCGATCTCCCGATCCGCTCCACGGTTTTGCACAAGACTTTGGGGATAGTAGGAACACCTCATGGGTACTCCATAGCCAAGATTTGGTCCACCAAAACTTGTCAAATCAAGAGGAATCGAAGAAATCCCACCAAGAACACCTCTAACCCTAGAGCCACGAAAACCCCAAAATCGAGCCCCTTTGCTCACGAATTTGGAAGGGGAATCAAAGGGTAAAGAACCACGAAGGGTTCATGCATACATCCCCCACCAAATCCCAAAGAGAAAGGCCTCGAAATCGCTTCAAGAAAATCGCCAAGAAAGGGCTCCGAAAATCACCAAAAAGGAGAAACGGGAAAGACACATCCAAGCCTTGAGGAACCACGCCGAATCATCTATACATACCAAAGAGGTTCATACAAGGTCTAGCTTGCCGCCCGATCATCCTTCCCTCTCACAAGATCTCACCATGAAGCTCTCAAGCTAGTCCTACGAAAATCCTAAGAAAATAGGAAGGAAAATAGGAAAACCAAATGAGCTAGGGTTCCAAGAGATGGCTGCCATCCTCAAACCACTTGGGTTATATGGAGGCAACCGAAAGACGAAAATACCCTTACTAGCTAACTAGGGATACATGCCCCTCGAGGGCGAAATTGGAAGTCTTTGTCTTCGCACCATCGGACGGATGCCCAGCGACCGCAAACTTGCTTAGCCTCGACGCAAGCCTTGCGATCCCGACGCGTGTCCTCCGCTTCGAAGATTTCGGACTGCGTCGTCGCACACCGGTCAGACCGGTGCTCCTCACCGGTTAGACCGGTCCCCACCGGTCAGACCGGTCAGACCCACCGGTCAGACCGGTCTGGAGCTGCTGCACCTCCGTCTTCGGTTCTTCGGTCTTGGCTTTGTGGATCAACCAAGGAACCCAGTGGTTTTCTGGTGAACCACCGGAAACCCCGCGAACTCGGTGTAGCCTCCGCCAATCACCACTCATGACTCGGCTCCCACGTAGTCCTGGCTCGACCTTGGTTTTGAGGCTCAACCAAGAAACCGTCCATGACTTCATCTTGCCGTTCTTGCCACCATGCGGCCCGCACTTGATCCCGCTGGCCACCGGGTCCCTCGAACCAAGCCTACTTGTCTTCTCCACACCTGGAGGCCTCACCGGCAACGACCTTTCACGCTTGTTCTTCACCTGCACCTGCACCAGTCAAGCCGCAACCTGCACCTGCAATACTTAGCCAAGAATCAGTCCACACCACGTTGTCAATCACTCATCACACCAGGAAGCGACCATCCACCGGTCCTCGAACCACACCTGGCTCTCACTCCCGCGCAGCACCGCGCGTCGGCCCGTGGTCGGGCGCCGCGTGGCCCGGTCGCCCGCCTGCGCGTGCCTGCACCCGCATGCGCACCTACTGTGCGGCGGTTGTTGGCCCTGCTGCCCCCTGTATACGGTGCCGCTGCCTGCTGCAGTCCGTGCCAAGGCGGTCCGCCTGTGGCCGCGTGCTGGCTTGGCCACGCGCGTGCCCGGGCGTTGACCCTGGCCGGCTGTGCTGCAGCATAGGCCATGGGACCCAGTGCCGGTGGGTCATGGCGCGGTGAGGTGGGGAGCTGACGTCGTGATGACGTCAGCATCCCATAATATATTGGGCATTTAATATCTTCTGCACCCGAGCTCCAAAGTGGACAAATAATATATTCGTTTTGATCGTCTCGACGAGCCCGTCGCAATGGTGGAGTCCAATTTGTCATTTGAGGTTGTTTATGATGACGTCCTTCAATAGCCATTGGACTACTTGCTCTCAACTGTTCCATTTGGCACGCATTTCGGTGCATCCTGCAACAAGAGCTAGAAATACCAACACTTGTGGAAATCATCAGTATCAAGCCCTATCCTAGTGTTGATGATTCTTTTACATTTATTTTATGCAGGTATTGACGGTGTAAAAGTGGTACTTAACAGCCGTCAACAACTCCCCCACACTTTACCTTTGCTCGTCCTGAGTAAAGGGAGTCAGATCAAGGTGGTACATGATATCCAAAGGTATGAAGCTAGCATAAGAGATATTCCGAACCATACCTTGCACTTGTGAACAATGTGGAGTGTCTATCATGCCATCTTGGGTAGTTGAAGAATGGAACGGTCATGAATCAAGTCACTCCTACTCATCATGTCAAGTAACTTGGGGGTTTTTTTGCAATAATTTTCAAAACAAACCTTGCTTAGCTCCTCATTTGATTCTCTCAGATTGCTCAAAGTGTATATATCCTCACCAAGGCATTTGATTTTCCTTTCTTGCATCCTACTTCTAATGATGGCTATATGTGGAGCTCAGGGTAGGATAAAGATAAAGCATACTTGCATCATATATGTTGCAAAGTCAAAGACCGGATCCAGGAGAAAAGCAATTCATACAATCAGATCAAGATGTGCACGTGTATGGATATGGTAGGTATGATAAGGTGTATACTAGGCCCAGAATGGGTTCTAGATATTACCATACATGATGAAATACTTTAGGGATGGTAAGGTGGACACTAGCCCTGGAGTAGGTACAAGTTATTACCATCATATGATGAATGAGATGAATGACTCCATTGCATGATTCTCTCTCTCTCTTATATATACGAAGTCTTATGAGAACATGGCTATCCTCTTCTTTTTTTTTAGTGGACCTTCATGTGCCCACATTTTTTTTTTCTTTTCATAATTGCAGGGACCTTCATGTGTCCCCATTTTTTTTAGATAGCCATGCCTCTTTACAAAATACTTGAGGAGAGAGAAATCAATGCATACGATGGAGCATTTATGTTGGTGAATAGATGAATGATACAATGCTAACTTCCAGAGTAGAAGCATAGCAAGGGGGAAATGGTGGTGTGCACATAAATCTTGATCGTGAAAGCACGAAAAGAATTCCCAAAAGGGTCACAGAATTTGACAAAGCTCAATGTAATAACAAGCAGCATATGAGTATAAGGCTTCCAACTAAAACATCATATGGCTTTGGTAGGACTGGGACATATCAAAGAGGAGCTTTGCAAAGGGTTTTTATGTTTGTAAATAAATTCCCAAGCACTCAAACATAAAGAGCGAAGATCATATCATCAAACCATATCACAAACACCAACTACTTAGATGAGCATGAGTTCCCTAATGATATTTGTTCACAAGCATCAAGACAATAGGTGAGGAATAAAACATATGCAAGCTAACCACAAAAATCATGTAGAGCAAGCATAGCATGAATTGCTGAGTTGATATAAAGGATATGAATTGAAATTTAATCAAACTCATGGATAACGGAGAGTGAGGTAGAGGGTGCACATACCATCGCTTCTGAAGGATAAGAGATCAAGGGAGACCAGTGGTGATTCGACTGACCGGAAGGCAGCCGGGTCACTCCAGTTTACCTTGCTCTTGTCATGAAGGTGTAGTCGATGTTGTGCAGTGCCTGTGTGGGAGTTCTCGAGTGGATATGTCGATGATGAGCTCGAGAGAACTCCCCCACACTGGTGGTTGAATCTGGTGTTGTTCTTCATACAAGTGGAAAGCAAAGATGGACTCTACTGGTTCAAGAACCATAGAGCCTTTATTCAAAAGCAAATATTTTTGGGGTTTTTTTTCGTCACCATGTCATTTGCTTCAAACAAGGCTAGATCAATATTGCACTCAATAAATAAAGAAAGTATACCTGAGACCTTTACGGGGTCAAATGTTCCTCCTTCATATGTTGTGCAAAATTGATCTGGCACCTTAACTTACCTTCCCAATCAATATAGCTCAATGACTTACCCTTTTGAATTTGGTGATTTCCTGCAGGGGTTAGTACACATACATGCAACCAAGATCTTGCGAAAGCATAACTCTACGGTTCATCAATCAAACTTGACACCATGTCCAGTTTGGTTGAAGAAGGCATTTTAACCTAAGCACCACGCTTAATTTAAATGGCCTATGAATGTATGATGCCTCAAACACTCAAACCAGAGCATACGAGCAAAGATAAAGGAAGCATGTAAACATAATCTAGCTATTTTCAAAAGGGACATAAGCATGAGCACAAAACAGTGAACCTCGGGCAACCTCCCCAAAGGGCTTTGTTTAAAGTCAAAAGCAGGACTTACCTAGCTAGTGGGCAAGATACAAGAGCTTACATCATCTTCACACTAGGATAGGAGTTGGTAGAGGAGGAACTTTACTCAGGATGCTCACATACCTCCCCCACACTTGAAGTTCACATTGCTAGGCAACAAAACTCAAGTGTGTGGAGATCAAGCTTCCTTTTGTAAACGTTCTCCCACCAAAACTTACCAAGATGCTACAGCTGATGTAACTCACATGTTATTAGGCATCACTTGTTCGTCGTTCTTTTCAATCTCCACCTGAAAGGTTAGTGACCAAAAATACCCGAATGACAACTTATGCCAAGAAACATGTTCTTGCTTTTATTCGAAAGGGAAATAAAAACCTATGCTAATCCAGGCTGTCTCCTGGTAGTGCTTTGTTTATTCAAGGTCATAAGCTCGACCAAGGGAACTTCTCTTGCAGCCACATTGGTGGTGTCCTTCCCATCTCACCACCAATCACTTGATGAATCAGTGAAGCTCCAGTTGCAAGGTCAGTGCCATATACGACACGAGTCCAAAAGATAGCAAAGCTAAAAGCAGACATGATCATTCCAGGGATGCTAAGACAGCTCCTGGGGCAATCACGGGACTCGAGAAGCTATAGCACCAGGGTGAACCTCGGAGACGCAAAGTTGAGCACTGAGGCTAGCGCTCTCGCAACTGATCTCCGACTGAACTCAGCTCAGGAAAATACTCGGCCTCCAAAAGAGGATAGAGTAGAAACTCGAACGGTCGGTGTACGTTCAGGAGCTAGAGTTCGGGTGAAGGGTGAGGTTAAGCTCATCCTTCCTTAGGTAGATGGACCGATGTTCTCATCAAAACGATGAGCCATCCCGGGTCTAGCCTAAGCTTCCAATAGGAGTGTTATGGATAAGCTAGAAAGTGCAACTCCCATTGGGCATCGATCAAGTCAAGCATAAAGTATGAAGTTTAAGCTTCTCCTGATTGATCGGCATCGATCGATGGGCTTAAGATATGAAGTGAATGTACTCCATTCGATCGGTAAATGATCGTGCTCCTTCGGTCTGATAAATGAATCCAATGGATTATAAAGCAGAGACCGATGTCTTGGTTTATACGAAACTTCAGTGCAAGGCACTACAGCTCAAACCTCAACATAGGAACATGATAGGCCAATCGTACTCTCCTTAGGAGATCATAACTAGGATTGAACAAGTCATCCCAGCCGAGAATGATCTGTCCTTTCCTAATTACTTTCTCCATCCTCCCACGAGACAAGGCCTCGGGGAGAAGGTCTAAGAAGAGGTACGAGAGGGGAACCCAAGGGTAGACTCTGCGCTAAGCATTCTTTGCCTTAGATTCCTGCTAATCAGGAATGGTATCTTCAATCGGAGCTTAAAGCCTCAGCTCGGCTGATGATGAGTGTAGGTGGCTCAACATCCCCTCTGACGGGCACCTCATCGACCAGGATGCAAAGGGAGCTGAATTCCCGGAGATATTCCACGATCTCATTTCCCTCAGCAGTATCCAAGTGCACAGAAGAGCCTCCGGAGAGAGCATTAAGTCGCATGGCATTGTCCTTCCATTACCCATACCAGAAGTGCAGAAGCAGCTTCCGATCGGGAACGTGGAGGACTGGGCAATCTTCCGCCAAAAAGGCGAAGTGATCACATACCATTCCTAGCGATTCCTCCTCACCTTGCTTGAGACTGAGAATCCTTATCCTCAATGAGATGACACATCGTATCGGGAAGAATCGGGAGCAGTAAGCTGCTCTCAAATTTTCCCAAGTGAGGCAGTTTCTACCAAAACAACGGTGCCAATCCCGTGCTTCCCCAGAGAGGGATAGCGGGAAAAATTCCCTTTTCTGAGCATCCAATGATTCTTCGATTTTACTCGGAGTTTCAATCAGACACTCGTAGTCTCTCACATGATCGAGGGGGTTCTCATGAATTGACCCCGAGAAGGAAAGATCCTGAATTAGCTTCATGAGAGAGGGGTGAATCCGGCAGCCAGATGAAAGGATGAGTTCTGACAAGGGTGGCTCTGAGGGTTCACTCCTCGAAGGTGGAAGGTGTTCATAGGGATAACCTTCCAAGGGTAGCGGGGGTAAAGGTAGAAGTAAAGAAAATGGAAAAGGATATCTCAAATGGTAACGGGGGTAGAGGTAGAAGAAAACGAAAAAGATACATACGAGGACCACTAGGTTCGAAGATAGATACAGCAACCGTTCCCCGGCAACGGCGCCAGAAATGCTTGTTGGTATTTCTTAACCTCACCACTAGTGGCGCGTCTAGCGTGAGTGTGTAAGGAACACCCGGGTACACTGACGGGTGCGAACGAATCCGCAAGCGCACGGATACACCGTTGTAGCACTTCTCCCTCAGGAGTATTCCAAAGGGTATCGAATCCAAGGAACGATGTGTACTACCTTCTATCCTAGAAGAACGGTCCAAGGACACCAAGCCCCTGCTTGGGTAGAGAGATGATGGGGTGCTCAGTTCTAGGGGAGTAAAGCTGTAAAGATCTCGCTTCGGACACCGGACCCTCCTGGCTATAACAGTCGATTCACGGCAAAGGGTTGCCTACACCTGTATCTGAACATGGGCGATTCCGAAAGGGTCCAACGGCTGTCACCACCGTGGCCTACTCCAAGACAAACCGTGGGATACAGGGTAATCGAAGGATAACCCGTAGTTCAGACACCACGTCTGCACCACCGATTACTACTATAGCACGACTACGTCTGTCGACCTGTAGCAACACTATAGCACTCCGTATAAATACGGAGTGACGAACCCGCGAGTACGGCTATACCTCGCCCATCATTGACCCGAGGTGGCGCGAGGTCGAACGACTAAGCACCAATAAATGTATTCCAATAAGATCTAACGAGATAACTCATACAAACGGAATGCAGAATTATTCATCTAATCAACAAGATCAAAGGATCGTGTCACGAAGAACACGAGCCTCTAAATGATGAACAGATGAAGAACTCAAGAACATGTCACCCATGCACGAATGTCACTTTAGTCTAAAAGGAAAATACATAAATAGTTACTTTGCTCTAAATGAAGAACAAAGAAGAACTCCTTCATCATCACCTCCACTTCCCTCTCTACCTAGCACTCACACACACACCTACATGGGGAATGAGAGGAGAGGAGAGTTGGATGTGTCTCTAATTCTAGCCCCCTCCCCTCATATTTCTAGGCTAGAGAGGCTTGGGGGCTAGCTACAGCAGCTAGGGGCGCAGCAAATGAAATGGCGACACGTGGCAGCGAATCTTGCTTTGCACGGTTGCTGAAGGCGGTTTCCAGCCAGGGTGAATAGTAGGGTGACACGTGGCTCGCCCTCCTTCCTGCGTACGCTGCCAGCACCGGGCGTGCGCGTGCCTCCCGCGCAGCACCGCGCGTCGGCCCGTGGCCGGGTGCCGCGTGGCCGGGTCGCCCGCCTGCGCGTGCCTGCGCCCGCATGCGCACCTGCTGTGCTGCGGTTGTGGGCCCTGCTGCCCCCTGCATGCGGTGCTACTGCCTGCTGCAGTCCGTGCCAGGGCGGTCCGCCTGTGGCCGCGTGCTGGCTTGGCCACGCGCGTGCTCGGGCGTTGACCCCGGCCGGCTGTGCTGTAGCGTAGGCCACGGGTCCCAGTGCCGGTGGGTCCTGGCACGGTGAGGTTGGGTGCTGACGTCGTGATGACGTCAGCATCCCATAATATATTGGGCATTTAATATCTTCTGCACCCGAGCTCCAAAGTGGACAAATAATATATTCGTTTTGATCGTCTCGACGAGCCCGTCGCAATGGTGGAGTCCAATTTGTCATTAGAGGTTATTTATGATGACGTCCTTCAATAGCCATTGGACTACTTGCTCTCAACTGTTCCATTTGGCACGCATTTCGGTGCATCCTGCAACAAAAGCTAGAAATACCAACACTTGTGGAAATCATCAGTATCAAGCCCTATCCTAGTGTTGATGATCCTTTTACATTTATTTTATGTAGGTATTGATGGTGTAAAAGTGGTACTTAACAGCCGTCAACAACAGTCCGCCAGGTGGTCGCGGACGGTCCATGAGGAGCCAGCTGACCAAGTGTTCGTCGTGTTCTTCGCGTGTTCTTGCGAGGTCGTGTTTCGATCCGTTTTGTCCGGTGTTTTTGGTTGCTCGGAGTTTGCCGGACAGTCCGCGAGGAGAGTGCGGACAGTCGCTTCCACGCGGACAGTCCGCGGGTCCGGACAGTCCGTTTTTCAGGGTGCAGTACTAGAGGTTCGGGGGCTATTTTCGAACGGTCTGCCGTAGACCCGCGGATGGTCCGCCTGAGCCTCGCGGACAGTCTGCCCGATCCTTGCGGAAAGTCCGCCCGGAGCCTCGTAGAGCTGCTAAGTCTTTTGCTTCTTGAGTTGCACTTTCGCTCGGGGTTTGTTTGAGACTTGTTCCTATGGTTGGTAGGTCTGTTGTGACTACGCAACCTTGGCAAGCTCGTGTGGGAATCCTAGGTTGTGAAGTTGGGACATAGGCCGATTTCATCCTTCGGGAAGAATTTTTATCGGCTCCCATTCACTCCCCCCCTCTCTGGTCGCCTAATCGGTCCTTCAATTGGTATCAGAGCCGGTTACGGATCTTCGTGATTCTAACCAGTCTAAGATCCAAAGATGGCGTACCAGGAACGGGGTTCGGGTCCTGCACACTTTGTTGGTAAGAACTACTAGATGTGGCAGAGGCGGATGGCTGCTTTCCTCCGCGGCAAGGGTCAGATCCTTTGGGATGTCACGGTGAACACAACTTATGTTCATCCTGTGAACTTCTTTGCTCCAGGATCAAGGGATATGTTCGACGCTAACAACAAGGCAGTCGACTACTTGTACCGTGCTCTATGTCAATCCGAATTTGATCGGGTTCAGACAGAGGACTTGGCTTGTAGGATTTGGGAGCAGCTGAAGAATGCTCACGCTGGGAACGCTCAGGTTCAGGCTCGGTTGTTTGCGACCAACTAGAGAGAGTACGAGAACTTCACTCATCTCCCCGGTCTATCAAGCTCCTGCACTCTCTGGATCGTACCGTGTGGAGTGAGAAGGTCGAGGCCATTCTTGAGTCGGAGAAGTATGAGACCCTCACGGTGGACGAGCTGTTTTCCAAGCTCAAGTCGTCCGATGTGGACCATGGGATGAGGAGTTTGAAGTGCTTGGCGAGGAGGATCTCACGTTGCTGAGCAGGCAGTTCGAGCGCATGTACACGAACCGGAAGAACACTCGGAGGAGTTCGGGCATGTGCTACCGGTGCGGGAAGCACGGGCACTTTATCGCTGAGTGCCCAGAAGCCATGGAGGTCAAGCCCGAGCACAAGCACCGTCCGAGGACCGACCACAAGCACCGCTCGAGGGACGACCACAAGGGCAAGAACAAGTCCGAGTGGAGGCCGAGGAGGAGTGGTGGTCACAAGAAGAAGGAGCGAGCGATGGTTGCCGGAGCGAGCGACATCGACTCGAGCTCTTGCTACTCTTCATTGAGCTCAAGTGATGAAGATGAGAACCGGCACAAGGGCAAGCGGTCAAGCAAGAACATCAATGGCCTGTGCTTCGCTGCCCAAGGCTTTTGCGGCATGGCAGCTCCGCAAGCAAGAAGAGCAACAAGGACAACTCGGACTCCGACTCCGAGGATGAGGTGGGAGGCTTGGAGGGTTTTTGGTTGATCGACTCCGATTTCTCTCGACACATGACCGGAGATCGAAGGTGGTTCTCCTGCCTCACCCCAATGATGACCAAAGAGTACATCACTTTTGGGGATAATGGGAAAGGTAGAGTGCTTTCAGTGGGCACGGTGTAGGTGAGCGAGTCTGTGACTCTTAGGCATGTCTCTCTTGTCAAGTCTTTGGGGTACAATCTTCTTTCGGTTTCCCAGCTTCTTGATGAGGGTTTTGAGGTCCGTTTCAAAACGGGCGCTTCTTGTGTTTTGGATTCTCGAGGTGATCTTGTGTGCACGGTCATCCTCGAGGGGCAGATTTTCAGAGCCGATTTTTCTCAGTGTGTCGGCTCTTCTCGTTGTTTGGTTGCTGGTGTTTCGGCAGAGCTTTGGAAATGGCATAGGAGACTAGGTCACTTGAGTTTTGACTTGTTGTCATGCTTGAGTGGGCTAGTTTTGGTCCGAGGATTGCCTAAGTTGAAATACCAAAAGGACTTGGTATGTGCTCCATGTAGGCATGGTAAGATGGTCGCCGCTTCTCACCTACCTCTGACATCCGTTATGACAGAGAGGCCATGCGAGCTATTCCATATGGACTAGGTTGGTCCAGCTTGTGTGTGCTCGGCGGGTGGGAAATGGTATGTCCTGTTGATAGTGGACGACTATTCTCGCTATGCTTGGGTCTTCTTTTTGGCTGACAAGGGGGAGACGTTTGGTTTTGTGCGGGATCTAATCTTGAGGTTGAAGAATGAGAGGAATGGAGATGCCATTCGAGCTATCCGTAGCGACAATGGCTCTGAATTTAAAAATTCTCATTTCGAAACCTTTTGTCGTGATTTGGTTCTTGAACATCAATTCTCTTCTCCCTATGTGGCTTGTCAGAATGGTGTGGTTGTGAGGAAAAATCGTTCCCTTTGCGAGATGGCTCGGACAATGCTTGATGAGCTAAGAACTCCGAGGAGATATTGGGCTGAGGTGGTGAATACCACATGCCATGTTGGGAACCGGATTTTTCTTAGGGCCTTCTTGAATAAGACGTGCTATGAGCTCATGCCCGGGCGAGCACCTAGAGTGAGCCATTTCAAGGCTTTTGGTTGTTGGTGCTTTATTCTCAAGAAGTGTAGGCTTGATAAGTTTGAGTCGAGGTCTTCCGATGGGATCTTTCTGAGAGTCTGTGTGGTTCGAAGACCGGTGGTAGGTCGCTTCCTGGTGTGATGAGTGATTGACAACGTGGTGTGGACTGATTCTTGGCTAAGTATTGCAGGTGCAGGTTGCGGCTTGACTGGTGTTGGTGCAGGTGAAGAACAAGCGCGAAAGGTCGTTGCTGGTGAGGCCTCCAGGTGTGGAGAAGACAAGTAGGATTGGTTCGAGGGACCCGGTGGCCAGCGGGGTCAAGTGCGGGCCGCATGGTGGCAAGAACGGAAAGATGAAGTCATGGACGGTTTCTTGGTTGAGCCTCAAAACCAAGGTCGAGCTGGGACTACGTGGGAGCCGAGTCATGAGTGGTGATTAGCGGAGGCTACACCGAGTTCGCGGGGTTTCCGGTGGTTCACCAGAGAACCACTGGGTTTCTTGGTTGATCCACAAAGCCAAGACCGAAGACCGAAGACGGAGGTGCAGCAGCATCGGACCGGTCTGACCGGTGGGTACCGGTCTGACCGGTGAGGAGCACCGGTATGATCGGTGTGCGACAACGTAGTTCGGAGACTTCGAAGCGGAGGCTTGCATCGAGGCTAAGCAAGTTTGTGGTCGCCGGGCATCCGTCCGATGGTGCGAAGACAAAGTTTCCCAAAGTACCCCTCTGGGGTGTGTATCCTAGTTTTAGGCCTTAGGGGTATTTTAGTCTTTCGGCTTGCCTCCATATAACCCAAGTGGTGAGAGGATGGCAGCCATCTCTTGGAACCCTAGCTCATTTTGTTTTGCTATTTTCCTCTTCCTTTTTCCTTTGGAATTTCTAGGACTAGCTTGAGAGCTTCATGGTGAGATCTTGTGAGAGGGAAGGATGATCGGGCGGCAAGCTAGACCTTGTATGAACCTTTTTGGTATGTATAGATGATTCGGCGTGGTTCCTCAAGACTTGGATGTGTCTTTCCCGTTTCTCCTTTTTGGTGATTTTCGGAGCCCTTTCTTGGCAAATTTCTTGTGGCGGTTTCGAGGTCTTTCTCTTTGGGATTTGGTGGGGGGTGTATGCTTGAACCCTTCGTGGTTCTTTTCCCTTTGATTCCCCTCCCAAATCCGTGAGCAAAGGGACTCGATTTCGGGGTTTTCTTGGCTCTAGGGTTAGAGGCGTTCTTGGTGGGATTTCTTCGATTCATCTTGATTTAGCGAGTTTTGGTGGACCAAATCTTGGCTATGGAGTGCCCATGAGGTGTTTCTACTATCCCCAAAGTCTTGCGCAAATCCGTGGAGCGATTCGGGAGATCGGGAGTTGGATTTGGGGGAGTTGACCCGCGGGTGCTGTTCATCCCGAGCGTCCCAGCCTGACCGGTCTGACCGGTGCTGCTCATCGGTCTGATCGGTGCAGAGGCTTTGTGGGTTTTGCCTCGGGTGAACGTCTTGGTGAGTTCCCTGTTGTCTCGTGTTGCTGCTGTTTCGAGTTTGGTCTGTTTTGGAGCTTGGTAAGTCTGTTTGGTCGATTTGGGATTTCCTGGCTTGGACCGGTCTGTTCGGCAAGCTACACCGGCCTGGCCGGTGTAGGAGCCTTCAGTGGAAGTTCTCAGGTTTTGCCAGGTTGCTCCAGCAGGGACCGATCTGACCGGTGCTGCTCACCGGTCTGACCGGTGCAGGACAGTGGTGCTCGAGTTGATAGTTCCGCTGCGTTCTCAAGTAGGTGTAGGTGGTTGTTGGTTCCTAAGACCAGTAGCACTCCAGTGGCTGCGTGGTCTTGGCCAATTTGGGTAGTTGGCTCTGAGAAGTGTTTTGGAAGCCGTGTTTGTCTTGTTGGAGTTTCCATCTCCTTCGAGAAGAATTTTTATAGGCTCCCATTCACTCCCCCCTCTCTAGTCGCCAGTTCCGGTCCTTCAAGTGGTATCAGAGTCGGTTACGGATCTTCGGATTCTAACCAGTCTAAGACCCAAGGATGGCGTACAAGGAACGGGGTTCGGGTCCTCCGCACTTCGATGGCAAAAACTACCAGATGTGGGAGAGGCGGATGGCGGCGTTCCTCCGCGGTAAGGGTCAGATCCTTTGGGACGTTACGATGAACACAGCTTATGTTCATCTGATTAACTTCCTTGCTCTGGGATCGAGGGACATGTTCGACACCAACAACAAGGCGGTCGACTACTTGTTTCGTGCTCTGCGTCAGTCCGAATTAGATCGGGTTCAGACAGAGGACTTAGCTTGTAGGATTTGGGAGCAGTTGAAGGATGCTCATGCTGGGAATGCTCAGGTTCAGGCTCGGATGTACGCGACTTACCGGAGAGAGTACGAGAACTTCACTCATCTCCCCGGCGAGTCTGTTGATGCCCTTTTCCAGCGGTTTACGGTTGTGGTGAACAACATGAGAGCCAATGTGGCCGTGCTCCCATACGATGATCATGATAGAGCCGTGAAGCTCTTACACTCGCTGGATCGCACCGTATGGGATGGAAAGATTGAGGCTATTCTTGAGTCTGAGAAGTACGACACCTTGACCGTGAATGAGCTGTTTTCGAAGCTCAAGTTGGCTGAGTTGGACCGTGGTGTGACAGCCAAGATCGAGAGCCTGACTGACTCTCATAGTCTTGCTCTCGTCGGTGGCAAAGGGGCTAATTCTAATGCTAACGCATCCTCCAGGATGTACTCTTTGTCTTCTTTGATGTCTTTGCCAGATGAGGAGTTCGACGTGCTTAGAGAGGACGAGCTGGCATTGCTGACTAGGCGGTTCGAGAGGTTGCACGAGAACCGAGTGAACACAAGGAGGAATCCACGGACATGCTTTCAGTGTGGCAAGCCAGGACACTTCGTCGCTGACTGTCCAGAGAAGATGGAGAACAAGGACGGCTACAAGCACCGGTCGAACAAGGACGGCAAGTACCAATCAAGGCGCGATCACAAGATAAAGAACAAGCACAAGGACGAGCGACGGTCGAGGAAGAAGGACGGCCGCGGCAGGAAGGCCCGAGCGATGGTCGGGGCGAGCGACGTCGACTCCAGCTCCGCCTACTCTTCCTCGAGCTCGACTAGCAGTGAAGATGAAGGTGATCGGCGCAAGAACAAAAAGTCATCCAAGAACTTGAGCGGGCTGAGCTGCTACGCGAGAGATGGCTTCTACGGCATGGCTCATAGCTCCGGCAGTAAGAAGAGTCACCAGAGCGACTCGGACTCCGACTCCGAGGATGAGGTACGTGACGAGCTTCCCTTCTTGCGTGAGAAGAATGAGCGTCTTGGCAAGTTGCTTGACAATCGTGATGACATGCTTAGAGAGGCAAAGAAGATGAGGAAAGAGCTTAGGGCCTCACTAGAAGGTGCTAGGAACCGAGTAGCTGAGCTAGAAACCCAGAACCTTGATGCTAAGCTTGAGATAGATTCGCTTAAGGCTTCACCTGTGGTTTCTGATGAGATTGATTGTTGTGATTGCTCTGTGTACGTAGCTGATCTTACTACTCTTAAGGATAAGCATGCTTCTACTTGTGATGAACTAGATGTGCTTAGGGTTGAAGTGGCTGAGCTTAAGTCTAGACCTGCTTTGCTAGGTGCTTGCACTTCTTGCCCTATTTTGCATGGAAAAATTGATGAGATGCATGCTTATACTGTTTCGCTTGAGGCTAAGTTGAAAGAACCTGTTCCCACTTCTTGCTCTACTTGTGAAGTGCATGCTTTGAAAAATCTGGAACTTGCATACTATGTGGATCGCTTGCAGGATGAGAATGATGAGTTGAGGAAAATGATGGGTTGGTAGTCGGGTCATGAACCACAACTTAGGATGATGATAGAGGCATACAAGCACTATGATGGGCAAGCGCTTGGTTCGAAGAAGGTTGGAGAGTGTAGTGGTGAGGGAGGAGAGAAGATTGGTGATATCCTAGCTCCACCAAAAACATTCCACAAAAATGCCTATGCTCCTAAGTCCAACCCACTGAGAAACAAACTTGACACAACCCCAGATCCTCCCATATTTCCTCGCCCAACAAATGATTTCCAAAAACCGATGAAGTTTGTGAGCCCTAAGGAGGGTGAGATTGGAGAGAAGAAGGGTGAGAAGCCGAGTGGGGAGAAACCCAGTGAGCAGCCCCATCCCAAGCCTAAGCCTAAGCCCATACACTTTCATTGTGACTATTGTGGGAGAGATGGTCACAAGGGTGAGTTTTGCTTCAAGAGGAAGCGTGAGGAGAGAATGGCTAAGGAGTGGGCTAACAAGGACAGGTACCGCCCTTCAGATGGTGTACCTGAGCCTCGTATGTAGATGCCCAGGGCCAAGGCGATTGTGAGGACGGTTCCGGCTTGGGGAGATCGAAAGATGGCAGGTGGTGCTGCTGGCCGAGCACTACCGGTCAGACCGGTGCAGTCCACCGGTTAGACCGGTGCTGGTCTGGACAGACAGCGATTTGGGTTTCGTGCTCATGCAAATGCTCGGTTTGGTTCTGGTGGTCGTGGATCTGGTGGTTGGCATGGAGAGTTTGCAGGTGGTCAGTTTGCTAGACGTTCTCCACCTCGTGCTCAATACGAGGGTGGGAGGAGTTGTAGCTTTGAGATGGAGAGGAGGAACGGTCCACGATCTTCCTTTCGTGGTTTTTGTTCTACTCCAGCTAGACAGGGGTGGTTCCCTCATGGTGGTTCCCGTGGTGGTGTTCGTGGTGGTAGCTTTGATAGGCGTGATGATTTGGTTTGTGCTAACCCCACTTTGGAGTAAATGGCTCGGCACTGGTTTTACTCTTTTGGTACTAACCCCAGTGCTGAGTCGTTTGTTCACTCACGTGCTCGCTTTTGAATTTCAGGTGGAGGACTTGAGGAACGTTTGGTTGATTGACTCTGGTTGCTCGAGGCATATGACCGGAGACAAGGGGTGGTTCTCAAGTCTCGTCCCGGTGGTGTCCAAGACATACATCACCTTTGGGGACAATGGGCGAGGGCGTGTGCTTTCAGAAGGTGAGATTAAGGTAAGTGAGAAGGTCACTCTTAGGCGTGTTGCTCTTGTTCAATCGCTCAGATTCAATTTGCTTTCTGTTTCCCAGCTTTTGGATGAGGGTTTTGAGGTGTTGTTTCGGCCTGGTGGTTCTCGGATTTTGGATTCTCGAGGGGACCTAGTTTGCATGGTCATTCCCAAGGGTCAAGTGTTCCGAGCGGATTTTTCTCAGTCTTCTGGTGTGGAGCGTTGTTTCGTGGCTGGTTCTTCGAGTGAGTTGTGGAAGTGGCATAGGAAGTTGGGTCACTTAAGCTTTGACCTTTTGTCTCGCTTGAGTAAACTCAATTTGGTCCGAGGATTGCCACGGCTGAGGTTTGAGAAAGAGTTGGTTTGTGCGCCGTGTTGGCATGCTAAGATGGTAGCCTCTTCCCATCCACCCCTCACCGATGTGATGACGGAGCGTCCATGCGAGCTGCTCCATATGGACCTTGTTGGCCCAGCTCGTGTGCGATCTGTGGGTGGGAAGTGGTACGTCCTGGTTGTGGTGGACGACTACTCTCGGTATGCGTGGGTTTTCTTTCTTGAGGAGAAAGGGGAGACGTTTGGTTTTGTTCGAGATCTTGTCTTGAGGTTGAGAAACGAGAGGCACGGAGATGCCATACGAGCGATCCGCAGTGACAATGGCTCGGAATTTAAAAACTCTCGCTTTGAAACCTTTTGCCATGACTTGGGTCTTGAACACCAGTTTTCGAGTCCGCATACGCCTCCCCAAAACGGCGTGGTTGAAAGGAAAAACAGAACCTTGTGCGAGATGGCTCGGACGATGCTCGATGAGCATAGGACTCCGAGAAGGTTTTAGGCTGAGGCGGTGAATACCGCGTGCTATGTGTTGAACAGGATTTACCTCAGGGTGCACAAGAAGAAAACATGCTATGAGTTGATGCACGGTTGCACACCCAAGGTGAGTCACTTCCATGTGTTTGGGTGCAAATGCTTTATCCTGAAGAAAGGTAAGAAGTTGGACAAGTTCGAGGCTATGTCTGTCGATGGCATTTTTTTTGGTTACGCGTCTCATTCTAGAGCCTTTCGAGTGCTCAACCTTGAAACTAACCAAATCGTGGAGACTTGCGAGGTTACCTTCGACGAGATACAGCCACGTAGTCAGCTTGTTTTTGAGTGTGCAGGTGACGAAGATCTTGGCGAGGAGATTTTCCAGGAGGAGGAGCATGAACATGGAGATAATGAAGATGGCGGTGTGGTGCCCGCGGCTGAGCATGTACCTACTACTTCGACTACGGTGGTGGACGGCCCTTCTCCCACACCTACAATGACAAACCCAGATCAAGGTGAAGCTGCTGTTGAGGGGAAGGTAGCATCAAGGCGAGAACCTCCCCGACGAGTTCAAGTGGATCACCCAGCTTCGAGGATCATCGGCGACATCAATGAACGCACTACACGGTCGAGGGTTCGAAACAATTCTCACTTTGCTCATGATGCTTTTGTTGCTACTTTTGAGCCCAAAGACATTGGACACGCGCTATCTGATTATAATTGGGTCAATTTGATGCATGAGGAGTTGGAGAACTTTGAGAGAAACCAAGTGTGGGAGTTGGTGGATCCTCCACCAGGGTGTAAGCCGATTGGGACAAAATGGGTGTGGAAAAACAAAGAGGGAGAGGAAGGAGAAGTGGTGAGAAACAAGTCGAAGTTGGTGGCGCAAGGGTACTCACAGAAAGAGGGGATCGACTACGAGGAGACCTTTGCTCCCGTAGCCCGTTTGGAGGCGATTAGGATCCTTCTAGCCTTTTCCGTGGCTAAAGGATTCAAATTGTACCAATTGGACGTGAAGAGTGCTTTCCTGAACGGTGTTTTGGAGGAAGTAGTGTATGTGAAGCAACCACCGGGGTTTGAGAGTGAGAAGTACCCCCACAGGGTGTAAAAGTTGAGGAAGGTGCTGTATGGGTTGAAGCAGGCGCCTAGAGCTTGGTACGGTAGGTTGAGGGGGTTCCTGTTTGAGAGAGGGTTTGAGATGGGGAAGGTCGATCAGACCTTGTTTCTCCTCCGGCAGGGCAAGGATATCCTGATTGTGGAGGTATACGTGGATGATATTGTCTTTGGTGGCTAGTCTAACTCTCTTGTTGCAAGGTTTGCAGAAGACATGAGCAGGGAATTTGAGATGAGCATGATGGGTGAGTTGCAGTTCTTCCTCGGCCTCCAGATCAAGCAATCAGAGGAAGGAACATTTGTGCACCAAGCCAAGTACACCAAGGACATTGTGAGGAAGTTCAAGATGGAGAACTCCAAGGCCATGGCGACGCCTATGAGTACGACTACAACTCTTGATGCGGACGAGGAAGGTGAACACGTGGACCAGAAGGAGTACCGAAGCATGATTGGGTCACTCCTCTACACTACGTGAAAACCTCAAATAGGTCACGCATCATTGGTAACGGGCGTATGATGTCCGTTACAAGGTCCCAGATCAGTAACGGGCGTCAAACAACACCCGTTACCAATAGTCTATGTCCGTTACAAATAAAACCCTCATGGTGCAGCCCACACTTATTAGTAACGGGCCACACAATGTCCGTTACCCTTCATACTCCCGGACCTGAAATTTCACTTCAATCGCGTTAACTTCAACTTGCGTCTGCGTCCGCCCCTATCCTCTCGCATCCGCAGCCGGGCCGCCCCCATTCTCACGCGTCCTCTCTCTTTCTTGTCTCTCTCACATCTCCTCCCCTCTCTCTTCCGGTCGCCGCCACCGCCGACTCATCCGGTCGCCGCCGCCGACTCATCCCGCCCCCCGCTCACCCCGCCGCCGCCGCACTCCCTCCCTCACACCGCACCTAGCTCCCAGCAGAGCCGCAAGGTAAGGAGGGCTCCTTCGCATCTTATCTGAACCCTTCCCTCCCCTCGATTCGCTGCTCTATTTACCAAAGCGACGGCGAGATCCGCCCAATTCGCGCCCGGATATGCTCTGATTCGGCCCCGGTGCCGTCGGATTTGGCTTGTTCGCTGCAGGGAGTTGGATTTCCACTCGGAGAGGAGGAGATGGCCAGGAAGGGAGGCAAGGGGCGGCTCGTGTTGAAGACGATGGCGGCTAAGACGCGACGAAGGAAAAGGGAAGAAGGCACCCGCCTTCCGCTCCTCCCGCGCCGGCGTGCAGGTGACTTGCGGCCTCCCCATTCCTTGCTTGCTCTGCTCTCCACTAGCTTTGCTAACAAGTTCGCTCATGACCTAGATTTTCTTATCTATTTTAGTCATATCAATTATCATGACCTAGATTCTGCTAACAAGTTGCAACTTGCAAGCAGTGTTTTCCCTGGATCCATGATTTTTAATTCTCCCAAGAAGCTAGTATTTACCAAACATGATAATATATTTTGTTTACTAACAGCTCTGTGTTGCTTCAATGTTCACTCCAGGATAATGTTTTTATCATATCAAATCCAAAGTGGAATTGTCTTTGCTTGCCTTGGGCAACCTGTGAGTATCTTGTACGTTTACCTCTGCAATCCTTGCCCTACTGATTGTGAAATATGCATGATGCTTTACGAGTTAAATATCTTGACTGGTTGCTGGTATTTATGCATTGTTATATGAATGCAAAATGGCAAACAAGAAGTAAAAAATGTTTCTTCTCCTTTGCCATCAGTTAGAGAACCAGTCTAATGTTATATCAAGAAGACCATCAGTCTAATATTTCCCTGTCTTAGTTTTAATTTCTTATTTGCTCTTGAATCTTGATGTTAGACGCAGATTGGGTTGGGGCAATGGATATTGTAATTTCTTTCTTTTTGTTTGCAGAGGGGTAACCTTGCTTAGTGTGATTATCTTGGTCATCTCTATGATTTACACTTGACAGTTTACGAGTTTTCTGATGGCTGCAAAGTGCTAAGAATTATAAAGTGTAGATAGTTTCATTCACTATATGCTAAACAAGTTTGCTTCTAAATTCAGTATCTGATGATGTAGAATTAGGTATTTGCTTGATTACATCGCTTGTAAACTTATATATACATGTTTTCTTCTTTTTATCCAAAGAAAAAACATGACATGTAGATGATACTGAATGGCTGGGTACAGATGAATCCTACATATCGCTTGACTGTGGCATTTGTGTACATGTTTTCCTTTTATTTAACAAAGCAAAAACATGGTATGTACTGAACCGCTGGGAACAGATGAATACTTCACATGTGCAACTGCATACCTGTCATCCGGATTCTATTATATGTTTTAAAATTTTCTAAAATTAATCGTAATTACCAATATTCGACACTGGTAGGCTGAGAAGATAGCTCCAAAAAAGAAAAAAATTAACATGTACATATTTTATTATCTAGATAACTATCCAACCCGATTGACTACATTTGCTTTATACTTGCAGATTTCTGGGTTGTGTCAAGCTGTTAACGACATCCTTGACAACTTGTCAAGCAAGGGAATAGCTATTCCGGTGTGAGTAGCCCACTCATCCTTTATAGTGGATCTAAACTTGTTTAGCATATAGTGATGTAATCAAGCAAATAAGTTCAATTTTGAGCTCATTGTCAATGAAACTACTTTCTGATGGCTTTTTCTCGATGGCTTGTAGTTAGTGACCCTCTAACTATTGACTACATTGCAGATAACACTTGTACAATGCATTTTAGAGGTACTTCTCTGCATTTTCTTCCATTAGATTCTTACTTTGTTTACTTCACTAGAGCTTCTGGACTACATTGTTTTCAGTTAGACAGCTTGTTGATCCAAGCACTTGTTGATGTAACTGAGTGTATTTTGTGGAACTGAGCATGTATGTCCAGATGAGAGATATGGGCTTTCTGCAGAGGGGTTGTGAAGCTTTGAAGTGTTTATCCACATCAGTACTTCTGAAACCAGGTAGCTGTAGATCTGAACATGCAGATGTAGTGATGTACTATCTTATCTTGTTGCATCCATAAAATTGCAAGTTTCGATTGAATGTGCTTTTGGTTTATTTTGAACACAAGATGTTTAATCCCACAAGATCTGAACTGCGGTGTTTATTTCTATATGCAGAGCCTAGCTGAAGTTTATGCTGACGAAGCTATGAGGCCACAGGTAATTCAACAGCCGTACACTGAAACTAGAATGTAGTTGGACTTAGATCTTGTTTTGTAAAATATATGCTCCTTTATGACTAATGCGGAGTAGAAGTCATGCTTGCTGTTGTGGTACTAGTGCTAGTACTCTTAAATATATGCTCCTTTATTTACTTGTTGTACCAGGACTTCACTTTAGCAATTGGTAAGAACAATTCAGTTTTGCTACTGTGATAGCAGCAAGCTTCACTTTAGCAATGTCTTGTATGTATGAGCAATGGTGGACCTTGACTGTTAATATAGGGTTTAGGACTGTAGTATATTGTTTTAGCCCTTGGATGTGTTGTATGTATGAGCATAGACATGTATCTATGTGTAAAGCTTAGATTTGATCTTACTGTGTATGTAAGAAAAATACTATTTGCAATTTCTTTTTTTTTGTTTTTTAATTCCACATTGGTAACGGGCATTGAATGATGTCCGTTACCAATAATAGACAATGGTAATGGGCATAGAATGCAGCCTGTTACCAATAAGGGCATAGAATGTGATGCCCGTTACCAATGTTTGTTATTGGTAACGGGCAAAATGCTCGTTACCAATGATGGACTATTTGTAACGCTTGATCGGTAACGGGCGCGATGCTCGTTACCAATGACTATCCGCGCCCGTTACCAATCAGGGTTTTTCATGTAGTGCTACTTGATGGCGACGAGGCCAGACATCCAATTCTCGGTATGTCTGTGCGCTCGTTTTCAAGCGTCTCCGAGGACTTCGCATCGGCAAGTAGTCAAGCGCATATTCAGGTATTTGCGACATACTCCCGACTTCGGCCTTTGGTTCTCCGCGTCTTCTTCTCTGGCTCTTCATGGATTTTCGGATGCGGATTTTACCGGGTGTCGGTTGGATAGGAAGTCCACTTCTGGGACTTGCTAGTTCTTGGGTTCTTCTTTGGTGTCTTGGTCTTCCCGCAAACAATCGAGTGTTGCTCAATCCACTACAGAGGCAGAGTATGTGGCCGCAGCTAGTTGTTGCTCTCAGCTCCTTTGGATCACATACACCATGAGTGACTTTGGTGAGGAGTATACCTGTTGACGCTCCTTAGCCTCACCACTAAGTTTGCACTACGGTGACGGCGCCAGGAATGCTTGTTGGCACTCGCAAGCGTCGCTACCGGGTTCACACCTCTAGTAACAGGGCTAGGGAACGTCACTGGTAAAACACACGATCACAGAAAGGTCCGCAAGTGCACGGATTACCGTTGTAGCACTTCACCCGGTGGTATTCGGGTTATCGTATTTACATTTTCCCAAGGGAGGCACTACGGCAAAGATGATCGAATAAATAGTGGAGAAAGACAAGACTTGGTAAAGAGCTATAGCGGGGGTAACGAATAAAGATATTCTGGGATAACTTGACACACGCAAGGAGATCTTGATAAAAGACTAGAGAGGACCTAGTGAGCTGGGAGGACAACGAGATGAGAAAGGATCCTAACACAATCTATCTATTCTTGTCAACTCTAGGCAAAGAACTAAGGCAACGGATAACCAAGGCAAGCTAAACTCGTCAAGCTTTTCTGGTGTTGCAGGGGCATGCAAAGCCGCGCTCTCAGACTGGGATGAGAAGGGAGAACGACGACGCGCTGAATCCAACCGGCCCGAACTAACGTGGTGGACTACAAAGCCCGTCCGGAGCTGTCACCTCCTTAGGGTACCACAACTATTCCGTTGCACGGGACACCAATCTAAGACTAAGGTAAGCTCTGAGCACCGCGCTCACAACGAACCAAAGAACCTTTCCTCGGATATCACGAAGGAAGGTCTCTCTCTCCCATGAAACACCGGAGATCAAGCGAAGAACGACCACAATACTATAGGGTTCAAGAGAGCTATGCTAACCAAGACTAAACTAACTTTAGTCTAAACCAAGAATAAAGTTTCTAGAGCAAAGTAAAAGCTGAATGTAATTGACTCGAAAGGTAAGACAGAAAGATAACTTGAATTGTACTTGAGTCTAAACAAAGAAAGGATACAAGAGTAGTACCGGAACTCTGAAGAAGACTCCTCCAGAACCCCGAGACTAGCTCGACTCGACTCTAACTCCCAAGCTACACTAATCCTACTCTAAGTGAACAAAAGAGGGAAATGGAGATGCTCCTGCATTGTGTGTCCATTCCAGCGAGTGTGAGGTGCCTTTTATAGGCAAGGAGGGTCGGTGGAGCGCGTGGGGCCAATATGTCAGGTGCGGCCGGATCAGGATGTGCGGCCGGCCCTATGATCCACCACCTCTCACCTTAGACGCCCCTGATCACTGCTCCTGAGGCGGTTGAGGGTCGGTTCCTTGGGTCGGTTTCGCCCGGCAGGTCGGTTGGGAGGTGTGGTCGGTCCTCTAGGTGCGGCCGGCGCTCCTCCGTGCCATGTGATGCACCGCCTTCGCTCAGGGATGCCTAGGATCACCTTGGAATGACAGTTGTGGCGGTTGAACGGCCGAATAAGTGGACCCATTGATCTTAGCCTCCACCTTTGGATCAAACCGACGTTTCCTTGGTGGATCTCGTTCATCCAAGTTGTGCTCGCGGGAGAGGGGTTGCTCTAGACCGGGGACGTGTCACAGGGCAGGGCCGGCCGCACCTGGCAGGGCCGGCCGCACCTGCAGGGCCGGCCGCACCTGGCAGGGCCGGCCGCACCTGCAGGGCCGGCCGGACCAGGTGGTTCGGCCGTGCCTTGCCCGTGTGGCACGTTGGTTCCAAATTCTCCCAAAATGTGTACCTGCCTATGAAATTCACAACACAACTCGTGGAACCTTATTAGTACTAAAAATGTGCATGAAACTTGCCATATACTCCTCTCGAACCCGAGGCTTTGACGGTCGAATCTTTGTTGTAAGGACCGTCAACAAACTCCCCCAAGCTAAACGTTTGCTCGTCCTCGAGCAAAGTCTAGACTCGGCCTCGGTGGATCAGGAGTTGCATGATGTTATCGCTCGGCAAGTACCTATGCACAAACTCCATGCTCTTCTTGCTAATTTGAAAAGGTTGGTACGAGAGAAGCTTAGCCTTACTTTACCCGTGGGGCTTGTAGCTTTCCACCTTGCCTTCGGAGGTTGAAGAGTAGAATGGTTTTTGACTTTGCATCTCTCACTCTTCTTCTTTTCTGGATCCTATCTCGGAGTTTTTGAAAATTTTGCAAAGAGAGACAAGGTTCCTCGGATGGTTCCCTCGATCGCTCAAGTGGTATTTGTTACTTCACCAAAGGCTTTAAGCGAGCCTCAACTTCCTACTCTATGGATTGTATGTGGAGCTTTGGGTAGGATAAGTGTGAGACTCACTTGTACCACATGATGTTGTTGAGCCAAAGACCAGACCCAAGAAGAAACTAGTCATGCAACTTGATCGAGATGTGCAAGTGTGTGGAATATTTTTGTTTGTTTTTCTAAGTACTCCTTGCTTTGAGATTCTCCTCTTGCTTTTATTTTGGAGGGGGGTCATGCTTTCTTCTCTTTTTTTTCTATGATCTTTGATTGGAGCACATTTTTTTCCTATGCTTCTTGAGCATATACTTTTTTTTCAATGACCCCTCTCTACTTTTGCAAGATTACAAGAAGAGAAATCTCTTTGGAACTTTGGAGTATTTATTTTTGGTGGGTGGATGGCATGTTTTGCGTAACTCCCGGTGTAGGAGTTAGCTAGTATATGTGGGTGTACGTGATCTCGATCATGGAAGCATGAAAAGATTCTATCAAGGGTCACAACAATTTGGCAAAACTCAATGGGTCACAAGCAAGCATATGTAGAAGGTTTATGCATTGATATCAACATATGGCTTTGGTAGGTAATATGACCATTGAGGAACTTGCCTTGTTTTATTTTCAAAAAGAAATCATCCGAGGTTTTCACCATACTATGAGATAGAGCAAGATTAACATTGTCTCACCATATCATACTAGTCAACACCCTAGGTTTGGTCATAAGCATTTGCTTCCCACAAGGTTTTATTTCAGGCTCTTGTCTCAAAATATACCAACAAATTCAAATAGACATAGAGCACAAAGATGTACACTAGGTTGTTGCAAAGTTTTAACATAGCAACCATTCATCATTTCCAAAGTGAGGGTATATAAACAAGATTTCAAGCACATGATTGAAGCACATCTTTTTGTTGTGTTTCTTTTATTCAAAAGAGATAAACAAGATGTTGAAAATCGGTTTGGATGGACATACCTTCCTTGATTGAAAATGGGGTCTCCCCTAAGCTAAATTTTGGCTACCTGGTTGGTGTGTCTTCATTTTGGTGATGAGTTGAGCACCTGGAAGCTTGTAGTGGTTGAATTGATGGATTTGTGAAAAATCATAGGTACGGCCGTATCACTTGGTACGGCCGGCCCTACTATATTTTCCCCAGGCACTTGTGTCCCCTCCTGTAAACATCCTGCACAAAAAATTTGTCGAGGGGAGGTACGACCGTACCTCTAGGTTCGGCCGTATCACCAAAAATCTCCAAAACTGCTTTTCTACGTCTTGTTTATTTACTAATGCATTGGTGAAAACAAATTTGAAATCTAAATATGTTTGATGCACAAAATAAAAGATTGAAAGGGAAATATGAGATAAATATCGGTTTACCTCTCGGTGAGGGCTCGTGGTTTAGAGTCCGTGAGCGGGACTCCTCCGTTTGCTCAATTGATCTTGGATTCGTCTGGTCCCGGAGTGGAAGACTCGGACGATGCTTTCTTCACACGCCACACCTTCTTTGTTTTCTTCGGTGGCACTGAAGTCGGTGAGGCTTTGGCGGGGGTGTTTTCGGTCTCCGTCTTCTTTTCCCCCTTTGCCTTGTTGATTCCCTTCGGCTTCCCTACATGGTTAGGTGCATACATCCTCCTAGATGGCTTACCCCATCTGATCGATATAGCGCTAACACTCTCTCGGGTAGGTTCGGGTTGCCCCGGGATTCCACTCGACTCAGAAGAAGGTAAAGAAGCAGCAAGCTGAGCAAGTTGAGTTTTGATCATTTTATTAAAGCTTAGCTGATTCTTCATGGCAGAGGTGAAAGATTCTATGGTGGAATTTAAATTTTCAAGAACTTTCTCATTGGCAGCTAGCTTCTTGTTTAAATTTTCATTAATTCTAGCTTGGCCAAAGACAAGATCTTTAATGGAGGGCTGATTATTGAAATTGTTAGAATAGTTACCTCCATTTTGATTGTTGAACGGGAAGTTGGGCCTCGAGTTCCACCCTTGATTGTTGAAGTTGTTGTTGCAGAACCCGTTGTTGTTGCCATTGTTGATGAAGCTGGCTTCTTCCCTTGTCTTGAGACAATCATTGCCCGAGTGACCCACATTACCGCAAACCTCGCACATGATGCGAGCGTCCATGATCTTGGCGGTTTCCATATTGCTTGATGCCTCCAATTTCTTCATGAGGAGGTCCATCTTGGCGGCGATCATGTCGATTCCATCGACTTGGTGTACACCGTGGGTACGGGGTTGGAGACGGTCTCCATCCCAACCTTGATTTGCCACCATCTTCTCGATCAATTCCTTGGCGGCTGGTACTTGTAGCGAGAAGAAGGCTCCACCAGCGGCTGCATCTAGGTGCTCACGGGAAGTACGCTTGAGCCCATGATAGAAGGTTTGAATTAAGAACCACCCGTGCATGCCATGGTGCGGGCACGCGATGATGTACTCCTGGAAGCGTTCCCATGCTTCTGGGATGCTCTCATCATTCTGCTGCTGGAAGCCCGAAATTCTTGCGTGGAGGGCATTGGTTTTACCCACCGGGAAGAACTTTGCGAGAAATGCCTTTGAGCACTTATCCCATGTGTTGATGGCATCTCGCTCCGCATAAAACCATTGCTTCACCTTCCCGAGCAATGAGAACGGGAATAGGCGAAGACGGATTGCATCATCCGTCACTCCACGGATAGTGAAAGTCCTACACACCTCCAGAAAATGCTGGAGATGTGCATTGGCATCTTCATTAGGCTTGCCGGAGAATGGATTTGCTTGCACCATGTTGATCAACGCTGGCTTGAGTTCAAAGTTTCCGGCTCCCACCGTTGTGGTTGGCCCGGTAGGGACATTGGTGTTTGAGGGAGCGGAAAACTTGCGGATCGTCCTCTCGGCCATCGGTGCTGACGAGGTGCTGTCTACGGGATCGACGGTGTTCGTCTCTTGATTCGAGAGAAACTTCTGAGGAATGAGGACACGAGGTCGCACTCTCCTCACAAGTGACTCCGGATTGTCGTTAAAGTTGGACGGTAGGTCAAAACCGGTCATGCACTACTCTGCGTACACGAGAGTAGAGCAAGGGTAAACCCGCTTAAATAGCAGTTCACCGAACCTTGATAATTCTACCACAATGTCTAAACAATATCTTATGCCTATTGCCTCCCCGGCAACGGCGCCAGAAATGCTTGTTGACGCTCCTTAGCCTCACCACTAAGGTTGCACTACGATGACGGCGCCAGGAATGCTTGTTGGCACTCGCAAGCGTCGCTACCGGGTTCACACCTCTAGTAACGGGGCTAGGGAACGTCGCTGGTAAACACACGATCACAGAAAGGTCCGCAAGTGCACGGATTACCGTTGTAGCACTTCACCCGGTGGTATTCGGGTTTTCGTATTTATATTTTCCCAAGGGAGGCACTACGGCAAAGATGATCGAATAAACAGTGGAGAAAGACAAGACTTGGTAAAGAGCTATAGCGGGGGTAACGAATAAAGATATTCGGGGATAACTTGACACACGCAAGGAGATCTTGATAAAAGACTAGAGAGGACCTAGTGAGCTGGGAGGACAACGAGACGAGAAAGGATCCTAACACAATCTATCTATTCTTGTCAACTCTAGGCAAAGAACTAAGGCAACGAATAACCAAGGCAAGCTAAACTCGTCAAGCTTTTCTAGTGTTGCAGGGGCATGCAAAGCCGCGCTCTCAGACTGGGATGAGAAGGGAGAACGACGACGCGCTGAATCCTACCGGCCCGAACTAACGTGGTGGACTACAAAGCCCGTCCGGAGCTGTCACCTCCTTAGGGTACCACAACTATTCTGTTGAACGGGACACCAATCTAAGACTAAGGTAAGCTCTGAGCACCGCGCTCACAACGAACCAAAGAACCTTTCCTCGGATATCACGAAGGAAGGTCTCTTTCTCCCGTGAAACACCAGAGATCAAGCGAAGAACGACCACAACACTATAGGGTTCAAGAGAGCTATGCTAACCAAGACTAAACTAACTTTAGTCTAAACCAAGAATAAAGCTTCTAGCACAAAGTAAAAGTTGAATGTAATTGACTCGAAAGGTAAGATAGAAAGATAACTTGAATTGTACTTGAGTCTAAATAAAGAAAGGATACAAGAGTAGTACCGGAACTCTGAAGAAGACTCCTCCGGGACCCCGAGACTAGCTCAACTCGACTCTAACTCCCAAGCTACACTAATCCTACTCTAAGTGAACAAAAGAGGGAAATGGAGATCCTCCTGCGTTGTGTGTCCATTCCAGCGAGTGTGAGGTGCCTTTTATAGGCAAGGAGGGTCGGTGGAGCGCGTGGGGCCAATATGTCAGGTGCGGCCGGATCAGGAGGTGCGGCCGGCCCTATGATCCACCGCCTCTCGTCTTGGACGCCCCTGATCACTGCTCCTGAGGCGGTTGAGGGTCGGTTCCTTGGGTCGGTTTCGCCCGGCACGTCGGTTGGGAGGTGCGGCCGGTCCTCTAGGTGCGGCCGGCCCTCCTCCGTGCTGTGTGATGCACCGCCTTCGCTCAGGGACGCCCAGGATCGCCTTGGAATGACGGTTGTGGCGGTTGAACGGCCGGACAAGTGGACCCATTCATCCTAGCCTCCACCTTTGGATCAATCCAACGTTTCCTTGGTGGATCTCGTTCATCCAAGTTGTGCTCGCGGGAGAGGGGTTGCTCTGGACTGGGGACGTGTCACGGGGCAGGGCCGGTCGCACCTGCAGGGCCGGCCGCACCTGCCAGGCCGGCCGCACCTGCAGGGCCGGCCGGACCAGGTGGTTCGGCCGTGCCTTGCCCGTGTGGCACGTTGGTTCCAAATTCTCCCAAAATTTGTACCTGCCTATGAAATTCACAACACAACTCGTGGAAGCTTATTAGTACTATGAAACTTGCCATATACTCCTCTCGGACCTGAGGCTTTGACGGTCGAATCTTTGTTGTAAGGACCGTCAACAATACCCATGTCCCACTTCAATGTGATAGCACAAGTGCCATAAGTGTTGCAAAGAACCCAGTGCTACATTCCAAAACCAAGCACATAGAAGTGAGGTATCATTTCCTGAGAGACAATGTAGAGAAAGGGAAAATCGCTTTGATCCATGTACCCACACATGACCAGCTAGCCGATATTTTCACCAAACCCCTAGATCAAGCAACTTTCACTTGTTTGCAGGGGGAGCTTGGTGTTTGTTTGATTTCTTGAGTTGGTGTGTGGGAGCTCCTTTGTAGCGTATGTATAGCTTTCCATTTATGCTTTCTTGCATTTTTGCATTGCATTTGTATCATGATGTATAGTCATCTTTGTATGATAGGTTGCATGCATTTTGTACAATATGCATTTTGTAGGAAAGCTTCTCCTATATACATTGTTCACCACGGTATGATATATATGTCCTTTTGAGCTAGTTTGGTATGATATGGCTTAGTGTGGCTTAGCTCTTGATGATCTTGATTTATATCCATGGTTGATAGCTATGTTATTCAAAAATCTCATATGTATGCTCTCTTGTGAGTAAATGTCTTTATATGATCTTGACATGTTTTTGTGGCTTGGCTGTGCTTAATTTGTGGTTAGATAGCTTATTTTGATCATATGGGGCCAAAGGCTCATTTGCCATCATGAATGTTTAGCCCCCATGCTTTATCTTGTGGAGGGGCATAAGTTCCTTTTTGTCGCAAAGACATTTCATGTACCAATTATAAATCTGAAAATGAAATGTAAATTGCTTGGAAAATGTGCTCTCATGTCATATGTGCTTAATTTACTTGCTTTTGGGTGCTAAACCGTCGCATGTTTCTTACCAATGAGAAGTCTCATTTTTAGAAGTAAGCACATGGTTCGGTATGCTTTGACATGACATGAGGTGCTTGTGGGTGTTTATTATGGTCTTATGCTTAGAATGGTTGTCCTAGCATGAAGTTTGTGTGGCTTTGCCATTTTGACATGTTTTGCTCATGTTTAGGACTTTGCTCATGAGAGGGAAATTTTTCGCAAAAATAGTCATTTCTATCTTAGCTTCGCCCAATGGTTGTGAAACTTGGTGATCTTATAGTTTTTGTCCATACGAAGCTATAGAGTATCTAACTTGCTCATTTGGAGGTGTGTAGCATGCCATGTTGAATTTTGTCTATTTGAGAAGCCCTAGGTTGCAATTTTTGTATTTTTGGCTTGATTCATGCATTGTCAACAAGGGGGAGAAGTTTGAGCATGTTTTGGCTTGCTGCATGCTTTTAGAAGGTTTCCAAGTGGTTTCGAGCTAGTTTTGAGCTCGTGTAGTTCCCAGTTTTTCCCAGGTGGTCATCGGCCTGACCGGTGCTGCTCACCGGTCTGACCGGTGTAAGTGTCAGGTGCTGGACGATCTTGTCCACCGGTCTGACCGTGAGGAGGACCGGTCAGACCGGTCAGAGCAAAGCTGAAGCAGCTACTCTGCTTCGTGTTGTGGTTTGCTTGCATTCGTCCAGGGGGAGTTGCATTGGTTCAGGGGGAGCTTGCATGTGTGCAGGGGGGCTCTTTGTGGTTTTCGAGCTTTGGATTGGTGATTTGTGCTCTTTGCTTGAGCATGTTTTGTCTCGGATGTGTCGAGCCGCTGCCCTTGCCTAAGCGGTCCGAGACTTGTTTTCTTCAAGTGATCTTGCTCTTTGGCTTTCCTTTGGCTTTCGATCGCTTGTTGGAGTTTCTTTTAGTCGTTTCTTTTCTTTTCCTTTTCTCTTTGGTTACCAAAACGTGTGTGTTGTCAATGGACTCATCAAGGGGGAGATTGAGAGCCTGTGTGGTTCGAAGACCGGTGGTAGGTCGCTTCCTGGTGTGATGAGTGATTGACAACGTGATGCAGACTGATTCTTGGCTAAGTATTGCAGGTGCAGGTTGCGGCTTGACTGGTGTTGGTGCAGGTGAAGAACAAGTGCGAAAGGTCGTTGCTTGTGAGGCCTCCAGGTGTGGAGAAGACAAGTAGGCTTGGTTCAAGGGACCCGGTTGCTAGCGAGGTCAAGTGCGGGCCGCATGGTGGCAAGAACGGAAAGATGAAGTCATGGACGGTTTCTTGGTTGAGGCTCAAAACCAAGGTCGAGCCGGGACTACGTGGGAGCCGAGTCATGAGTGGTGATTGGAGGAGGCTACACCGAGTTCGTGGGGTTTCCGGTGGTTCACAGAAAACCATTGGGTTCCCTGGTTGATCCACAAAGCCAAGACCGAAGACCGAAGACGGAGGTGCAGCAGCATCGGACCGGTCTGACCGGTGGGTCTGACCGGTGAGGAGCACCGGTCTGACCGGTGTGTGACGACGCAGTCCGGAGACTTCGAAGCGGAGGACACGCGTCAGGATCACAAGGCTTGCGTCGAGGCTAAGACAATTTGCGGTCGCCGGGCATCCGTCCGATGGTGCGAAGACAAAATTTCCCAAAGTGCCCCTCGGAGGTGTGTATCCTAGTATTAGGCCTTCGGGGTATTTTAGTCTTTCGGCTTGCCTCCATATAACCCAAGTGGTGAGAGGATGGCAGCCATCTCTTGGAACCCTAGCTCATTTTGTTTTGCTATTTTCCTCTTCCTTTTTCCTTTGGAATTTCTAGGACTAGCTTGAGAGCTTCATGGTGAGATCTTGTGAGAGGGAAGGATGATCGGGCGGCAAGCTAGACCTTGTATGAACCTTTTTGGTATGTATAGATGATTCGGCGTGGTTCCTCAAGGCTTGGATGTGTCTTTCCTGTTTCTCCTTTTTGGTGATTTTCGGAGCCCTTTCTTGGCGAATTTCTTCTGGCGGTTTTGAGGCCTTTCTCTTTGGGATTTGGTGGGGAATGTATGCTTGAACCCTTCATGGTTCTTTCCCTTTGATTCTCCTCCCAAATCCGTGAGCAAAGGGGCTCGATTTCGGGGTTTTCTTGGCTCTAGGGTTAGAGGCATTCTTGGTGGGATTTCTTCGATTCCTCTTGATTTAGCGAGTTTTGTGAACCAAATCTTGGCTATGGAGTGCCCATGAGGTGTTCCTACTATCCCCAAAGTCTTGCGTAAATCCGTGGAGCGATTCAGGTGATCGGGAGTTGGATTTGGGGGAGTTGACCCGCGGGTGCAGTTCATCCCGAGCGTCCCAACCTGACCGGTCTGACCGGTGCTGCTCACCGGTCTGACCGGTGCAGAGGCTTTGTGGGTTTTGCCTCGGGTGAACGTCTTGGTGAGTTCCCTATTGTCTCGTGTTGCTGCTGTTTCGAGTTTGGTCTGTTTTGGAGCTTGGTAAGTCAGTTTGGTGGATTTGGGATTTCCTGGCTTGGACCGGTCTGACTGGCAAGCTACACCGACCTGACCACTATAGGAGCCTTCAGTGGAAGTTCTCAGGTTTTGCCAGGTTGCTCCAGCAGGGACCGGTCTGATCGGTGCTGCTCACCGGTCTGACCGGTGCAGGATAGTGGTGCTCGAGTTGATAGTTCCGCTGCGTTCTCGAGTAGGTGTAGGTGGTTGTTTGTTCCTAAGACCAGTAGCACTCCAGTGGCTGCGTGGTCTTGGCCAATTTGGGTAGTTGGCTCGGAGAAGTGTTTTGGAAGCCGTGTTTGTCTTGTTGGAGTTTCCATCTCCTTCTAGAAGAATTTTTATCGGCTCCCATTCACTCCCCCCCCCTCTCTGGTCGCCAGTTCCGGTCCTTCAAGTGGTATTAGAGCCGGTTACGGATCTTCGAATTCTAACCAGTCTAAGATCCAAGGATGGCGTACCAGGAACGGAGTTCGGGTCCTCCGCACTTCGATGGCAAAAACTTCCAGATGTGGCAGAGGCGGTTGGCGGCGTTCCTCCGCGGTAAGGGTCAGATCCTTTGGGATGTTACGTTGAACACAGCTTATGTTCATCCGATTAACTTCCTTGCTCCGGGATCGAGGGACATGTTCGACGCCAACAAGGCGATCGACTACTTGTTTCATGCTCTGTGTCAGTCCGAATTCGATCGGGTTCAGACAGAGGACTTAGCTTGTAGGATTTGGGAGCAGTTGAAGGATGCTCATGCTGGGAATGCTCAGGTTCAGGCTCGAATGTACGCGACTTACCGGAGAGAGTACGAGAACTTCACTCATGTCCCCGGTGAGTCTGTCGATGCCCTTTTCCAGCGGTTTAAGGTTGTGGTGAACAACATGAGAGCCAATGTGGCCGTGCTCCCATACGATGATCATGATAGAGCCGTGAAGCTCTTACACTCGCTGGATCGCACCGTATGGGACGGAAAGGTTGAGGCTATGCGAGTCATTTTCGAGCATTCTGTGTGCTCAACCTTGATACTAACCTAGTCATGGAAACTTGCGAGGTTAGCGTCGACGAGACCCAGCCATGTAGTTCGTCTGTTTTTGAGTGTGCAGGTGACGACGAGATTGGCAAGAAGATCTTTGAGGATGAGGAGGATGATGCTGGAGAGGATGATGGTGATGATGAAGCTCCAGCTGAGCATGTACCTTCTACTTCCACTACGACGACTACGGTGCAAGATGGTCCAGCCCCTACACCGACTACGATCCAGCAAGATCAAGTGGAAGCTGCAGCTGAGGGGGAGGTTGTCTCCAGGCGAGAGGCACCGAGGCGCGTTCAAGTTGATCATCCTCCCTAAAGAATTATCGACGACATCAATGAACGTACGACACGGTCAAGGTCCAGGAATGTTTCTCACTTTGCTCATTCAGCTTTTGTTGCTACCTTTGAGCCGAAAGACATTGGACACGCCCTACCTGATCCTAATTTAGTGAACGTAATGCATGAGGAGTTAGAGAACTTTGAGAGAAACCAAGTTTGGGAGTTGGTAGAGCCACCACCACATTGCAAACCTATCGGGACAAAATGGGTGTGGAAGAACAGAGAGGGTGAGAATCGTGAGGTGGTGAGAAACAAATCGAGGTTGATTGCTCAGGGGTATAGTCAGAAGGAGGGGATAGACTATGAGGAGACATTTGCTCCTGTAGCCCGTTTGGAGGCGATTAGGATCCTTCTAGCCTTTTCCGTGGCTAAAGGGTTCAAATTGTACCAAATGGATGTGAAGAGTGCCTTCTTGAATGGGTTTTTAGAAGAAGAGGTTTATGTGAAGCAACCACCGGGCTTTGAGAGTGCTGAGTTTCCTCACCAGGTGTATAGGCTGAGGAAGGCGTTGTATGGGCTGAAACAAGCTCCCCGTGCTTGGTATGGCCGTTTGGGGGGGTTCTTGTTCAGCAAGGGGTTAGAGATGGGCAAGGTTGATAAAACTCTTTTTCTCCTCAGGCAGGGCGATGATATCCTAATTGTTCAGGTGTACGTGGATGATATTGTCTTTGGCGGCTCGTCTCACTCTTTGGTTGCGAGGTTTGCAGAGGACATGAGCAAAGAATTCGAGATGTCTATGATGGAAGAATTGCAGTTCTTTCTCGGGCTTCAGATCAAGCAGGCGAAGGAGGGAACCTTTGTGCATCAAGCCAAGTACACGAAGGACATCCTCAAGAAGTTCAAGATGGACGACTCGAAGCCCCTGTCGACACCGATGAGTACGACTACAGCGCTAGATGCGGACGAGGACGGAGAGCCCGTGGACCAGAAGGAGTACCGGAGCATGATCGGCTCCCTCTTGTACTTGACGGTGACGAGGCCGGACATTCAGTTTTCTGTGTGTCTGTGCGCTCATTTTTAGGTGTCGCCGAGGACTTCACATCGGCAGGCCATCAAGCGGATCTTCAGGTATCTTCGATACACTGCTGAGCTCTGTCTTTGGTACTCGGCGTCCTCTTCTCTTTCGCTTCTTGGGTTTTCGGATGCCGACTTTGCTGGGTGTCGAGTCGATAGGAAGTCGACTTCGGGGACGTGCCAGTTTTTAGGTTCTTCGCTTGTTTCTTGGTCTTCTCACAAACAATCTAGTGTAGCTCAGTCTACCACAGAAGCCGAGTATGTTGCTGCCGCTAATTGTTGCTCACAGCTGCTTTGGATCACATACACGTTGAGTGACTTTGGTGAGGAGTGTTCCCATGTACCTCTCATGTGTGACAGCATGAGTGCCATTAGTGTTGCCAAAAATCCCGTGCTCCACTCCAGAACCAAACATATAGAGGTGAGGTACAACTTCCTGAGAGATAATGTTGAGAAGGGAAACATAGACCTCATCCATGTGCCAACCGAAAAGCAACTTGCCGATATCCTAACCAAGCCTTTGGACCAAACTACATTTGCCTGTTTGCGAGGGGAGCTTGGTGTTGTTTTTCCTTTTTGAGCTTTAGTTGGGGGTTTGATGTATATACTCATGTTGCATTTTCATTTATGTATCATATCATGCTTGCATCTTTGTATCATAGAATGTATATGTATCATATGAGATGTGCTTCTCCTATATACTTGGATCACCATGATGTGCTGGATGTGAGATTATGACTTTGCTAGTGATGCTCATATGATGGACAGCGATGCTCTTGATAGCATTGGGATGTATATGCTTGTGAATGGCTTTCTTTTGTAAAACTGATATATATGATCCTCTCTTATGAGTTGAATGCATTTCATGTTAAATTTGTGCACTTATGGTTATAGCTTGCTTAATTTGTGCTTGGAACCATGTTCTTTTCATTTGGGGTCAAATACCCATCTATCATCATGAATGTTTAGCCTACATGCTACCTTGTGGAGAAGCCTGAGCTTCTTTTTGCCGCAAAGGCACTTCATGTACCATGCTTAATTTGTAAATCTTGAAATTGGTATATGAAATGCTTGTGCTTGAAAAAAAATCTGATTCCATGTCATGTATGCTTTAAATCCCTTATCTTGGGTGCTAAACCGTTGCATGATGTTCACCATTGAGAAGTCTCATATTTAGAAGTGGACACATGGCTTGGTGGCTTTGACATGACATGAGATAGCTTGTAGGTGTTTGTGATGATCTTGTGATGAGAGTTTGTGACCTTGCATGAAGTTTGTGAGTTATATGTTGTTTGTGCTCATTTTGATCATGTTTAGGTCCTATGCTCATGAGAGGGAAATTTTTGTGAAAAATGCTTTATTTTGATCATGGCTATGTCACATGCTTATATGTCCCTATCTATCTTGTTGGCGATGCTTGTACTAAATTTGTGGCTATCTTACTTGTCTATGTCTCAATTTTAGCATGTTGTAGTGCTCTTTGTCTATTTGAGAAAGACATGCTTGCATTTGTAGACTTGATTCATGCATTACCAACAAGGGGGAGAGATAGTACCCAATTCTTGCTTTGGGGAGAAAGTTGCATCCAGGGGGAGTTTGAGAAAAATTGGGAGAAATGCATTTGTTCAGGGGGAGCTAGCATTCATGCATTTGGGAGCTCTTTTTCTCCTAAATTTTTGTTGTGCTCTTTTGCTGATGGTGTCGAGCCCTTTTGCCTCACCTTGAGGAGTCGGCAATTTTGGAGCATTTTATCTCGGTTGTGTCGAGTCGTTGCCCGTGTCTTACGGGACCGAGATTTTTCTATCTCAAGTGATCTCTTCTTGGCTTTTGTTTGGCTTTTGATCACTTGTTTGAGTTTTTCAGTCGTTTCTTTTCTTTTTTTTTCTCTGAATTGGTTACTATGTGTGTGTTGTCAATGCATTCATCAAGGGGGAGATTGAGGACCGGAGCGTCCGAGGACCGGTGGATGGTCGCTCTCTGGTGTGATGAGTGATTGACAATGTGGTGTGGACTGACTCTTGGCCGAGTATTGCAGGTGCAGGTTGCAGCTTGATTTGCGTTGGTGCAAGTGAAGAGCGGGCGCGAAAGGTCTATGCCTTGCGGGGCCTCCGAGGAGTGGAGAGACGAGTAGGCTCGGCTCGAGGGACCCGGTGGCCAGCGGGGGCAAGAAAAGCAAGACGAAGTCGTGGACAGGAGCCGGTGCAGGGTAGCGGCTCACGACCGGAGTCTGCACGTGGGGTTTGCGGCGGTTCACCACAAAACCGTCGGGTTACTTGGTTGAGCCACAAAACCAAGACCGGAGGCTCGGCGGCTGGAGACGGGATCCGGGCGCGCCGAGAAGCTTCGATGCCGGCGGACACGTGGCGGGATCGCAGGGCTTGCGTCGGGAGGACGCGGACTGCGGCAAAGGCGTGGCCGTGCGATAAAGAGGAGTGCTACATGACCTATTTGCCCCTGAGGGGTTTGTTCCTGAACTTAAGTGCTAGGGGTAGCTTGGTCTTTTGCCCAACCTGGAGGGACTCATATATATTAGCTCTAGGGTTTCTGGGCAAACAATCCTTCCGGACTGCTTCTCATTTTCCTGCTCCATAGGCGTAGATTTTCTTCACCGTTTTGTAGAGAATCTGACCTCCGAGTGTATGGAAGCTTTCATGGTTGCGTCGATTTCCTTCTTGTAGCTCGTGTGATTTTCGTGTCTTTTTCGGGCTATTTTTGTTGGATTTTCGTGCGCGGCTTGTTCCTCTGATTCTGGGGAGTTTGAGTTCGGATTTTCTTGTGGGGATCATGGATAGATGCCTTGCGCATCTTTGTGCTTGATCTTGACCCCTCAAACTCCGGATTTGGCCTTGGATTTGAGGATTTCGGTTGGAACCCTAGCTTTTTGGTAGAGCTCGGTTGTGATTCGATTCCCGGCAATTTAGTTCGTTTGAGGTCTCAAGTTTTGGGGTATAACATCTCCTTGGGATGCTTCACATCTCCCCCAAATCTTGCCTCAAGAGCTCAAGCCGTTTGGGAGATCCATGGACGGATAGGTGAAGTCGTGCTTGCGTTTTCGAGTTCGGGCTGCTCTGTCCGCTCGTGGCAGACAGTCCGCCAGGTGGTCGCGGACGGTCCGTGAGGAGCCAGCTGACCAAGTGTTCGTCGTGTTCTTCGCATGTTCTTGCGAGCTCGTGTTTCGATCCGTTTTGTCCGGTGTTTTTGGTTGCTCGGAGTTTGCCGGACGGTCCGCGAGGAGAGTGCGGACAGTCGCTTCTGCGCGAACGGTCCGCGGGTAGGGCACGAACAGTCCGTTTTTCAGGGTGCAGTACTGGAGGTTCGGGGCTATTTTCGGACGGTCCGCCGCAGACCCGCGGACGGTCCGCCTGAGCCTCGCGGACAGTCTGCCCGGTCCTTGAGGACAGTCTGCCAAGAGCCTCGCAGAGCTGCTAAGTCTTTTGCTTCTTGAGTTGCGCTTTCGCTTGGGGTTTGTTTAAGACTTGTTCCTAGGGTTGGTAGGTCTGTTGTGACTACGCGACCTTGGCAAGCTCGTGTGGGAATCCTAGGTTGTGAAGTTGGGACATAGGCTGAGTTCATCCTTCGGGAAGAATTTTTATCGGCTCCCATTCACTCCCCCCCTCTCTGGTCACCTAATCGGTCCTTCAGTTACCTCCTGGGCAACCTCTCCACCAAAGGAATTGCACCGAAACGCTCTCAATTAAAGGGAATCGCGGATCTTGGCCCTCTAGGTCATGAACTCGAGCAACTCGAAAAACCACCAAATCGAGGTTGATTCATGGGAGTTTTGGGGGCAAAGTCACCAAGCAAAGAGGCACAAGGTCCTCATACGTGACACCCAACAAGAATCCCGCAAGAAATCACCCTCAAAACTCCGCCATGAAAATCACAAGAAAGAGCTCCGAAAATCACTAAAAAGACAAACGGGAGAGGCAACACAAGGCCTTGAGGAACCACGCCATATCATCTATACATACCATGAAGGTTCATAAAAGGTCTAGCTTGCCACCCGGTCATCCATCCCTCTCTCAAGATCTCACCATGAAGCTCTCAAGCTAGTCCTAGAAAATCCTAAGGAAAATAGAAAGGGAAAATAGCAAAGGGAAATGAGCTAGGGTTCCAAGAGTTGGCTGCCATCCCACAACTCAAGTGTTTATATAGGGGCAACCAAAAGACTAAACTACCCTTACTAACAACTAGGGATACAAGCCCCTCAAAGGCAATTTTGGAAGTCTTCAGTTCAGCACCATCGGACGGATGCGCATCCACCGCAAGCCTGCGTAGCACCAACGCAACTCTTGCGATCATGCTGCGTGTCCTCCGCTTCGAAGCTTCTCAGCGGCTGCGACCCGGGCGGTCAGACCGCCACCCTGGGTGGTTAGACCGGCCCAGGCGGTCTGACCCCCCTCCTGGGCGGTTGAACCGGCCTGGGTGGCCGCACTCCCTCGTCGAGTCTTCGGCCTCGGTTTTGTGGCTCAACCGAGTAACCCAGTGGTTTTGTGCTGAACCACTTCAAACCCCGCAGACTTGGTGTAGCCTCCGCCAATCTCCACTCATGTCTCAGCTCCCACGTTGTCCCGGCTCGGCCTTGGTTTTGAGGCTCAACCAAGAAACCGTCCATGACTTCGTCTTGCCGTTCTTGCCACCATGCAACCCGCACTCGACCCCGCTGGCCACCGGGACCCTCGAACCAAGCCTACTTGTCTGCTCCACACCTGGAGGCCTCACCGGCATCGACCTTTCGCGCTTGTTCTTCACCTGCACCAGCACCAATCAAGCCGCAGCCTACACCTACAATACTAGGCCAAGAGTCAGTCCACACAACGTTGTCAATCACTCTTCACACCAGGAAGCGACCATCCACCGGTCCTCGAACCACACAGGCTCTCACTATCTGATAGGACCTCACTGACATAGTAGACAGGCCGCTGGACCAGATAAGATTTGCCTTACTCAGGTCGCTCTACCACCAGAACCGAGCTGACCACCAGGGTGGATGTGGAGATGTAGAGCAATAGAGTTTCCTTCGGTGCTGGGGGCACCATCACCGGAGGCGTCTTGAGGAAGGTCTTTAGCTCCTCCAGGGCCTGGTCGGTCTCCTCTGTCCAGATGAACTTGTCTGCCTTCTTTAGCATCATGAAGAAGGGCAGGCCTTTCTCCCCAAGTTTACTAATGAAGCGACCTAGGGCGGCCATCATGCCGATGAGCAACATGACGTCCTTCTTCTCGGTAGGTTGCTTCATCCTGCGGATGGCGTCGACCTTGGTAGGATTCACCTCGATGCCCCGACGGCTGACCATGAAGCCTAGGAGCTTGCCAGACAGAACACTGAAGACGCACTTCTCCGGATTGAGCTTCCAGCAGTAGCGGCGGAGGTTGGCGAAGGTCTGGGCGAGGTCGGCAATGAGGTTGTCCTCCCTAGTGGTCTTGACGACCACGCCATCGACGTAGGCTTCTACGTTGTCGCCGGTCTGGGATTCCAAGCACTTCTGGATGGCCTTCTGGTAGGTTGCTCCAGCGTTTTTGAGACCAAAAGTCATGGTCATGTAGCAGTAGATGTCGTGCGGCGTTATGAACGCCGTCTTATCCTGGTTAGAGACCTTCAGGGATATCTGGTGATACCCTGAGTAATAGTCGAGGAAGCATAACAGGACGCTTCCGGCCGAGGGGTCCACGACCTGGTCGATGCGAGGAAGAGGGAAGGGGTCCTTAGGGCAGTGCCTGTTGAGATAGATGTAGTCGATACACATTCTCCATTGTCCGGTTTTCTTGGGTACAAGCACCGGGTTGGCGAGCCAAACCGGGTTTTTACATTCACGGATGAATCTGGCAGCTAGGAGCTTGATTATCGCTACCCTAATGACCTCCTTGTGATCCTTCGCAAAGCGGCGCAGCTTCTGCTTGTCAGGCTTGGTCATCTTACTTACATCCAAGGAGTGCTCAGCCAGCTCCCTGGGGACACCCGGCATATCCGATGGACTCCATGCGAATATGTCCGCGTTATCCCGGCGGAAACTGGTGAGCGCAGGTTCTTATTTCTCCCCGAGGTCGTCGCTAATGACCACCGTCTTCTCCGGGTCGGGTAGGCCGAGGTGGACTCTCTTTGTTGACGACGTGGCATCCAGGGCGGTGTCGGTGCGTCGCTGCTCCGGGACGGTCAGGTCGCTCGGAGCGACCTTCGTGGCCTCAGCGACCAGGACCGCCGAGGTGTCGGTGCAGGCAGTCGTCACAACGATATCAAGGGCCTCGGAGTCACACTTGAAGGAGACCATGAGGTCGCCATAGACGGAGAGGACCCCGTTCGAAGCAGGCATCTTCAACACCAAGTTGGTGTAGTGTGGGACGGCCATGAATCTGGCCAACATTGGGCGACCTAGGATCGCGTGATAGGAGGACTTGAAGTCAGAGACCTCAAAGTTGAGGTACTCCTTTTGGAAATTATCCTCCGTGCCAAAGGTGACAGGGAGGGAGACCCGACCCAGGGGGTAGGCCACCTTTCCAGGGACAATGCCATAGAAAGGCTCGTCGCACGCCGTGAGCTTTTTGAAGTCGAACTTCATTTTCTTCAGCGTCTCAACGAAGATGATGTTGAGTCCGCTCCCTCCATCAATAAGAGTCTGGGGGAGCAAGGTTGCGTCCACCGTAGGCTCGACGATGAGTGAGTAGGACCCAGGATCGGGGATTTGCACCCAGTGATCAGCTCTGGAGAATGTGATCAGCTGCTCAGACCAACGCAGGGGCTGCGTCGGCTGGGTGTGGATGAGGTGGACCTCACGCTTATCCTTGAGGTAGCGCCTTCTGCTCACATGAGACTTGAGACCTCTGACAATCATGTTGATCGATTAGTTAGCAGGCTGGAAGGGCCCGTCGGTGGAGGAGGTAGGTCACGCTCGTCGCGGCAAGCCTCGGGTGGTTGGTCGTCGCGGCGGTTGTCGCGGCGATTGTCGCAGTCATCGCGGCGGTCACGTCGGTCATCGCGGCGGTAGTTGTTGTTGTAGTGGCGCGAAGAGGATCGGTCGTTCAGGGGTGCTGAAGGCCCTCTTGAACTGCGAGCACTCACGAACGGCGTGAGTGGCTCCCTCATGGAATCCACAGGGGCTGTCGAGCGCTGCGTTGAACTCTTCTAGGTTGAACGTCGAAGGTCGACATCCTTCAGTCGCGAGCACCTCAGAAGGTCTCTTGTGTAGCTTGGAGCTGGAGTCCCTTGCAGTGCTGGACGTGCCTGCATCGCGTCTGACATCATAGTCAAACTGGTTCACCATCGCCTCATCAGTGTCGATGAGCTTGTTGACGACCTCCATGAGGGCGGCAACGGTGGTAGCGCTGGACTCGTGGATCTTCTGAAAGACCTTGCGATCTCTGATGCCTTTCTTGTAACTTTCAATGACCTAGTCGTCTCTGACGCCGACGCAGGTGTTGTGGTTCTCGAAGAACCGGTTGGTGTAGTCACGAAGCCGCTCCTTGGGCTTCATGATGATCCTCCCGAGATTGAAGGCGTTCCCAGGGCGATTGTAGGTCGCCTGGAAGTTGGAGGTGAAGGCCTGGGACAGGTCGGCCCAGGAGTTGATGCTGCCAGCCGGGAGGTTTTTGAGCCAGAGCAAATGAGCGTCACCCATCACCAGCGGGAAGTAGGCCGCCATGTGGTCGAAACTGCCACCAGCCGCCTTGACGGCGACGTAGTAGGTCGATAGCCAGATGTTGGGGTCGGAGCGCCTGTCGTACTTCTGGATGTTTGGCTTGAAGTTGTCGGGGTAGACCACCGACCTGAGTCTGGGAGCCAGCACGGGGAATGCGGTGATGGCTTTGTCGTCGATGCTACCTCCGGGCTCCGGCTTGGGCGCCACCTCTACTTTCCGCGGGGACGACGACCTGGGATCGTGGCTGGCGATCTCGATTGGGAGGGGAGACCTCCGGGTGGCCGTACTCCGCCTCATAGACTGCACGATGCCAGTTGTCGACGTCGTGGCGGTCGCGCTCCTCGCGCTCCATGATGCGGTGAACGGCGCCGGGAGGACCGTACTCGCGATCGTACTCTGCGCGACGGCGCAGATCCCGCTCCTCGCGCTCACGGTGACGCTGGTCGATGTAGCCGCGGGCGTCGCGGGCACGCCTGTTGTTGTCGAGGTTGTCGTGGAGGTCACCAAGGTTGACACCATTAGCCCGACCTTTGGGCTACTCGGGGTTGTGCTGGTCGACCTCCTCCTGGATGGGTGGAAGGTCGGTGCGCCGGGGTCGATGAGATCGACTACGCGAATGATGGCTCGATGAAGATGCGACGGAATTGGCAGCCGTGCTCTTTTCTTCTACCAAGGCTGTGGCGACCCGAAGGTAGGCCATGGCCGCTTCAGCTCCAGGTGTAAAGTCGGCTTGTTGGAGACGTGCCATGGCAGCACCCAGGTTGGCCTGGGGGCTGTTGAATGTCGGAAGCCTCGCCTCCTTGTTGTACACCAAGCGTGAGTGTAACATCCACTTGGGTATACTAACGGGTACGAAAGAATCCGCAAGCGCACGAAAATACCGCTGCAGCACTTCACCTCAGGAGTATTCCAAAGGGTATCGAATCCAAGGAATGGTGTGTACTACCTTCTATACTAGAAGAACGATCCAAGGACACCAAGCCCCTACTTGGGTAGAGAGATGATGTGGTGCTCGGTTCTAGGGGAGTACAAGCTATAACAAAATCTCGTTTCGGACACCGGACCCTCCTGGCTATAACAGTCGGTTCCCGGCAAATGGTTGCCTACACCTGTATCCGGACGTGGGGGATTCCGAAAGGGCCCAACGGCTGTCACTACCGCGGCCTATCCCAAGACAAATCGTGGGATACAGGGCAATCGAAGGATAACCTGTAGTCTAGACACCACGTTTACACCACCAGTTACTACTATAGCATGGTTACGTCTGTCGACCCGTAACAACACTATAGCACTGTATAAATACAGAGCGACGAATCCGCAAGTACGGCTAGACCTTGCCCATCATTGAACCCAGGTGGCGCGAGGTCAAACGACTAAGCACCAATTAATGTATTCCAATAAGATCTAATGAGATAACTCACACAAACGGAATGTAGAAGTATTCATCTAGTCAACAAGATCAAAGGATCGCGTCACGAAGAACACGAGCCTCTAAATGATGAACAGATGAAGAACTCAAGAACATATCACCCATGCATGAATATCACTTTAGTCTAAAAGGGAAATACAGAAATACTCACTTTGCTCTAAATGAAGAACAAATGGGAGTCTCACCCACACCACTACCTACATAGCACCTACACCCAACTACACATCACCTCTCCAAGTGAGCAAATGAGAGAGGTGAGAACTTGCGATGTGTCTCTAATTCTACCCCCTCCCCTCATATTTATAGGCAAGGGAAGAGGGCCTCTGCTCTTGTTTCCTGCACTCCCCACACGCCACCTGGCCTGTGTAGCGTGCTATGGAAGGTGCTTAAGGTGGTGGAGGAGAAAACCGGGCAAGAACCGGACCCTAGGTGCCCGAACCGGCGCTGAACCGGTCGAACCATGGCTGACACGGTGCAAAAAATAGGAAAACCAGCTGAACCAGCCGGCCCATGCAACCGACCTTAGGGGTGGCCTCCCAGCCACCGCCACGTGGCCCGGCCAGGGCGGCTCGCACGCGCCCGCGCGCCAGTGCCCGCGCCGTGGGGGCGGGACCAACTGGCGGCCGACACGTGGCCCGGCAGGGTGGCTCGCGCGCGCCCACGGCGACCCACTGCTGCGCCGGTGTGCCAATGGCCGCCTTCCACGTGGCCGCGCCTGGGAGCCCTCCGCACTTGGTTCGTACGGCGATGGGGTGCTGACGTCAGCACCTCTTGTATTTTTATCTATTTAATATCTTTTCCATCCGAGTTCCGATGTAGACAAATAATATATTCATTTCGATCGTCTTGACGAGCTCGTCGCAATGGTGGAGTCCAATTTGTCATTTGGCACTATTTCCAATGGCGCCCTATATAAGCCTTTGACTCGCTTGCTTTGTGAATACATCGTTTAGCATGCAATTCCATGCATCCTGCAATAAAAGCTAGGAACACCAACACTTGTGGAAATTGTCAGTATAAACCCCTATTCTAGTGTCGATGATCATATTCCAATTATTTTATGTAGGAATTGACGGCATAAAAGTGGTACTTAATAGCCGTCAACAACTCCCCACACTTGACCTTTGCTCGTCCCGAGTAAAGGGAGTCAGATCAAGGTGGTACATGATATCCAAAGGTATGAAGCCAGCATAAGAGATATTCCAAATGATACCTTGCACTTGTGAACTATGTGGAGTGTCTATTATGCCATCCTGGGTAGCTGAAGAATGGAACGGTCATGAATCAAGTCACTCCTGCTCATCATGTCAAGTAACTTGGGGTTTTGCAATGATTTTCAAAATAAACCTCGCTTAGCTCCTCATTTGATTCTCTCAGATCACTCAATGTGTATATGTCCTCACCAAGGCATTAGAATTGCCTTTCTTCATCCTACTTTTAATGACGGCTATATGTGAAGCTCAGGGTAGGATAAAATATGAGGCATACATCTATCACATATATTGCAAAGTCAAAGACCGGTTCTAGGAGAAAAGCAATTCATACAATCAGATCAAGATGTGCACGTGTATGGGTATGATGGGTATGATAAGGTGGACACTAGCCCCGGAGTAGGTACAAGTTATTACCATCTAAAATACAAAACTCCTTTTTGCATGATTTTCTCTGTCTCCTTCTTGAAATATTTGAGACATGGGCTATCTCTTTTTCTCTCTTTTTTTTGTCATGCTTTTTGAGCATGTCTTTCTCTTTTTTTTCTTTATGCATAGCCCAGTCTCTTTTGAAGATATTTGGGGAGGGGTAAATCATGGAACAATGCATGGAGTTTTATTTGGTGGAATAGATGGATGATACAATGCTAACTTCCAGTGTAGAAGCATAGCAAGGGGGAAATGGTGGTGTGCACATAAATCTTGATCATAAAAGCATGAAAAGAACTCTCACAAGGGTCACAACAATTTGACAAAGCTCAATGCAATAACAAGCAGCATATGAGTATAAGATTTTCTAGTAGAACATCATATGGCTTTGGTAGGACTGTGACATATCAAACAGGAGCTTTGCAAAGGGTTTTCATGTTTGTAAATAAATTCCCAAGCACTCAAACATTGAGAGCGAAGATCATATCATCAAACCATATCACAAACACCAACTACTTAGACGAGCATGAGTTCCCTAATGATATTTGTTCACAAGCATCAAGACAACGAGTAAGGAATAAAACATATGCAAGCCAACCACTGGAATCATGTAGAGCAAGCTGAGCACCATTATTTGAGTTTAATTTATTGGATAAGAATTGAACATCATTCAAACTCATGGGTAGAGAGAGTGATATAAGGGTGCAGATACCATCTCTCTTGAAGGATATAGGGAACAAGGAAGACTAGTGGTGATTTGGCTGACCCGAGGGGTAGCCAGCTCACTCTAGTTTAGCTTGTTCTCATCATAAAGGTGTAGTCGATGTCGTGCAACCCTTGTGTGGGAGTTCTCAAGTGAATACATTGATGATGAGCTTGAGAGAACTCCCCCACACTGGTGCTTGTACTGGTGTGTTCTTCGGACAAAAAGTGGAAACAAAAAATGGATTCTTCTGGTTTGAGAACCATAGAGCCTTTATTCAAAAGCAATTATTTTTGGGTTTTTTTATTGTCACCATGTCATTTGCTCAAACGAGGTTAGATCAACGTTATACTTCGTAATCAATTAAAGAAGATATATGAGACCTTTATGGGGTCAAATGTACCTCCTTCAAATGTTATGCAAAATAAATCTGACACCTTAACTTACCTTCCCAATGGATATAGCTCACTGACTTACCCTTTTGAATTTGATGATTTTCTGCAAGGGTTAGTCCGCATACATGCAACCAAGATCTGTGAGGATATAACTCTAAGGTTCATCAATCAAAACTCGACACCATGTCTTGTTTTGATTGAAGAAGACAATTTTAACCTAAGCACCACACTTAATTTAAAACAGTTTATGAATTTGTGTTAACATAAACACTCAAATCAGAGTAAAGGAAGCATGCAAGCATGGTCAAACTATTATCAAAGGGGCATAAGCATGAGCATATGACGGTGAACATCAGGCATCCTCCCGAAAGGGCTTTGTTTAAAGTCAAAAGCAAGACTTACCTAGCTAATCCGGCAAGATGAAAGAGCTTACATCATCTCCAGCCCAGGATAAGATTTGGCATGAGAGGAACTTTACTCGGGGTGCTCATATATCTCCCCCACACTTAGAGTTTGCATTGCTAAGCAACAAAACTCAAGTGTGTGGAGATCAAGCTTCCTTTGTAAATGTTCCCTCACCAAAATCTTACCAAAGTGCTGTAGTTGATGTAGCTCACATGTTATTGGGCATCACCTGTCCACCGTTCTTTTTAATCTCCACCTGAAAGGTTAGTGACTAAAAATACCCGAAGGACAGCTTATGCCAACAACATGTTCTTGCTTTTATTCGAAAGGGAAATAAAACCTATGCTAATCCAGGCTATCTCCTGGTAGTGCTTTGTTTATTCAAGGTCATAAGCTTGACCAGGGGAACTTCTCTTGCAGCCACATTGGTGGTGTCCTTCCCATCTTACCACTAATCATTGATGAAGCAGTGAAGCTCTAGCTGCAAGGTTAGTGCCACATAAACGAACACGAGTCCAAAAGATGACAAAGCTAAAGGTAGGCATGATCATTCTAGGGAGGCTACGACAGCTCCTGGGGTGATCATGGGACTCGAGAAGCTATAGCACTAGGGTGGTGAACCTCGAAGATGAAAAGATTGAGCACTGAGACTAGTGCTCTCGCAACTGATCTCTGACTGAACTCAGCTCAGAAAACACATGGCCTCCAAAAGAGGATAGAGTAGAAACTCAAATGGTCGGCGTACGTTCAGGAGCTAGAGTTTGGGTGAAGGGTGAGGTTCAGCTCATCCTTCCCTTAGGTAAAGGGACCGATGTTCTCATCAAAATGTTGGAACATCCCGAGGTCTAGCCTAAGCTTTCAATGGGAGGTTATGGATATATAGATAGACTGGAAAGATCAGCTCCCATTATGCATCGATGAAGTTCAGCATAAGATAAGAAGTAAAGCTTCTCTTGACTGATCGGCATCGATCGATGATCTTGGCATCATAAATGAGTGCACACGATTCGATCGGTACGTGATCATGCCCCTTTGGTCAGATAGGTGAATCCTCATGGATTATAAAACAGAGACTGATGCCTCAGCCCATACGTAACCTTGGTGCTAGGCACCTCAGCTCGAGTCGAGACGTAGGAACATGATAGGCCTATTGTACTCTCCTTAGGAGATCATAACTAGGACCGAACAAGTCATCCCGACCGAGAATGATTCGTCCTTTCCTAATAACTCTCTCCATGCTCCCACGAGACAAGGCCTCGGGGAGAAGGTCTAAGAAGAGGTATGAGAGGGGAACCCAAGGGTAGACTCTGCGCTAAGCAATCTTTCCCTTAGATTCCTGCTATTCAGGAATGGTATCTTTAGCCAGAGCTTAAAGCCTCAGCTCAGCTGATGATGTATCTAGGGGGCTCAACATTTCCTCTTACGGGCACCTCATCGACCTAGTTGCAAAGGAAGCTGAAATCCCGGAGATATTCCACGATCTCTTTTCCCTCAGCAGCGTCCAAGTGCACAAAAAAGCCTCCAGAGAGAGCATTAAGCCGCGTGGCATTGTCCTTCCGTAACCCATACCAGAAGTGCTGAAGCAACATCGAATCAGGAAGGTGGAGGACTGGGCGATCTTCCGCCAAAAAGGCGAAATGATCCCATACCATTCCTAGAGATTCCTCCTCACCTTGCTTGAGACTGAGAATCCTTATCCTCAACAAGATGACACATCGTATCGGGAAGAATTAGGAGCAGTAAGCTGCTCTCAAATTTTCCCAAGTGAGGTGGTCTCTACCAAAACAACGGTGTCAATCCCGTGCTTCCCCAGAGGGATAGCGGGAAAGATTCTCTTTTCCGAGCATCCAATGATTCTTTGATTTCACTCGGAGTTTCAATCAGACACTCGTAGTCTCTCACATGATCGAGGGGGTTCTCATGAATTGACCCCGAGAAGGAAAGATACTGAATTAACTTCATGAGAGGGGTGAATCCGACAGCCAGATGAAAGAATGAGTTCTGACAAGGGTGGCTCCGAGAGTTCACTCCTTGAAGGTGGAAGGTGTTTGCAAGGATTACCTTCCAAGGGTAGCGGGGGTAAAGGTAGCAGTAAAGAAAATGGGAAATGATATCTCGAAGGGTACGGGGGTAGAGGTAGGAGAAAACGAAAAAGATACATACGAGGACCACTAGGTTCGAAGATAGATACAACAACTGTTCCCCGACAACGACGCCTGAAATGCTTGTTGGTATTTCGTAACCTCACCACTAGTTGTACACCTAGTGTGAGCGTAAGATCCACCTGGGTATACCGACGAGTACGAAAGAATCCGCAAGCACACAAAAATACCGCTGCAGCACTTCACCTCAGGAGTATTCCAAAGGGTATCGAATCCAAGGAACAGTGTGTACTACCTTCTATACTAGAAGAACGGTCCAAGGACACCAAGCCCTTGCTTGCGTAGAGAGATGATGGGGTGCTCGGTTCTAGGGGAGTACAAGCTGTAACAGAATCTCACTTCGGACAGCGGACCCTCCTGGCTATAACAGTCAGTTCACGGTAAATGGTTGCCTACACCTATATCCGGACGTGGGGGATTCCGAAAGGGTCCAACGGCTATCACTACCGCGGCCTACCCCAAGACAAACCGTGGGATACAGGGCAATCGAAGGATAACCCGTAGTCTAGACACCACGTCTACACCACTGGTTACTACTATAGCACAACTACATATGTCGACCCGTAACAACACTATAGCACTCCGTATAAATACGGAGCGACGAACCCGCGAGTATAACTAGACCTTGCCCATCATTGAACCGAGGTGGCGCGAGGTCGAACGACTAAGCACCAATTAATGTATTCCAATAAGATCTAATGAGATAACTCACACAAACGGAATGTATAATTATTCATCTAGTCAACAAGATCAAAGGATCGCGTCACGAAGAACACGAGCCTCTAAATAATGAACAGATGAAGAACTCAAGAACATATCACCCATGCATGAATATCACACTAGTCTAAAAGGAAAATACAGAAATATTCACTTTGCTCTAAATGAAGAACAAATGAGAGTCTCACCCACACCACCACCTACATAGCACCTACACCCAACTACACATCACCTCTCCAAGTGAGAAAATGAGAGAGGGAAGAACTTGGGATGTGTCTCTAATTCTACCCCCTCCCCTCATCACTACCACTATAAAACTCACTAGTTCAATTCTTTGCTAAAGCTACACAACTTAACATCCCAATAGTCATCTCATATCTAAGTACACCTAACAAAATGTACACATCAAACTAACTATTTTGAATCCAACAATCCAAACTGATGGTACCACCTCTTCTCTCACTCTCCGGATCAATCCCTCCTCTCCTCCCCACACACGCGCACCTCGGCGCCCCCGCCACCTTCTCGGTCCCACACCCACCCGCGCACCGAGGAGACACCGAGGGGACTCGAGGAGACCCGCGGTCACGGGCTGACGGCCGCCCGCGCCGCCCCCTCTCACGTCCCTTCCTTCTCCTCCCCCTGGCGGCCGACGCTCACGTCCCTCTCTCTCCCCTCCCCCGGCCGGTCGAGTGCGAATCCGGCGGCAGACGGCAGCGCCCCCTCTGGCGGCGTGTGCGGATCCGGTGAGAGGAGTGAGGACTGCCGGCGCAGGCACCGGATGCGGGACGCGGTGACGACCGGTGCATGTTGGACCTTCCCAGGTACACCCCCATCGCTCCAGTCGGCAGCGCGATGTGGGCGATGAATGAGGGGGTGGCAGCAGGCGTGTAAGAGCAGCCGGCGGCTGCGGGGAGGCCCGCTCGGAGTGGGGGCGCGCTGACTGGCCCGCGCAGCGGTGGAGAAGCAGGAGCGCGGCAGGAGCCGGCAGCCGCGGTGGAGCAGGGGTGCGCTGGCCGGCCCACACGGTGACGCGGAGGAGCGGTGGCGCCACAGGCAATCCCGATGCGCAGCAGGAGGGCCATAGCAGGGGCTCAGGTTCTTCTCTTCCTCCAGCAGCACGCTCTTTCTTCTATATTCTTGCGCCATGGCAGCTGACGGGAATGGTCCGACCCTTATTTGGCAGGCGAGGAAGGGGCGACATGGACGGATTTCTCCGCACCAAAGAGCAATTGCGCGGCGGGACAGAGCAGCGAGGGCGGCGAGGCCGGAGTCGAGTCGTTAGGTAGAGGAGCAGCAGGTGCACGACCAAAATCGATGGGAGACGAGGAGTTGTGTTGCTGCTTCTGATTTGCTTGTTCGAGAGGAGCTTCTGCTTGCTTACAGTGGAGAAAAGAAGCAGGTGATTTTTTTATTGACAAGAGTGGCTACCTGCTGGTTCCATTGTTGTGCTTGCTCTTTTGATTGCGGAGCTGTTCTGGTGCTCTGTTCTTGCCAATTGTCGAGGAAGAGAGAAGCTTAGCTGCTGGTTGTTGCTTCGATGAAGAACAGAGGAGGGAGAAGGTACAGGTGAGTGAATAAGCTTCTTTTCTTGTTTTTGCTGGTGGATGCAGTGAGAGATTCAGGGTGTGATAGATCACCACTTGCCATGATATTTACTTACATCAGAGTAAGAGATTGATGTATGAATTTTCTGCTACTCCTGCCTCCCACTGCTTATGGCCTTGTAATTCAGTATCGCATACATTGGCTGCCATGGGCTTATAAGTTAAACTATGAGTCTGATCCTTTGATTTGGCCTGTGTTTGTACCATACAAGGAAAAAGACTGAAGAAACCAATGTGCAAAGAGAAGAGAGGATTAGGAAACATGAGGATTAGTTTTACTTTAACCTCAAACTTGCAGACCCCAGTTTTAGATATCTTTCATTTTTTCCTGCCTTGAATATCTGCATACAATGTTTTAATTTGATTTCTTTAATATATTCTGCCCTGAATATCTGCTACTTCCACGTTTGCTCCAGTCATGAACTTCTGGAGCAAAAAAGGATGGAGAAAAAATGATGAACCAGGCTCCAAGGTAATTCCACTTCATTAGTTCTCATTCATCCTTATCATGTGAAAACTCAGTAGTGCGAAATGGCTTGGTGAGAAAAGGGTAATTGTTCAGAATATGTACTAGCAAAGTGATGTGGGCGGAAACTATGCCTTTTGACATTGAATCATGAGTATTGGATGCTTGAAACTATTAAGTTGGAATCAGGTGGAACTAATATGTCATTTTCTCTGCAACACAATGTCAACTCATTGACTTGCTAGAATTGCTAAAAAGAAAAAATCTATTTTGTACAGTGAGACAGGTTGTATGCATGTCACCATTTATTCTGTGATTTTTTTAAAATTATCTCACCTCTTTGTGCAGAATTATGGAATCACTACCACTATAAAACTGATTCTCCTATTTTCTCAGGTATGTGCCATTTGTCCTGCCTTTCTGTACACTTAATAGCCATTCTAACAGAAATCATGTATTGACATATTTCTTCAAAGCAAGGACCATTGTATAATAATAGCTACATGAGTGGGATGTAGAGTTGGATGCCTCTGTGGCTAAGAGCAAGACTGAGTGCCTCCTATACAAAGTTTCAATGCTGATTTGTGCTATATTTTTTACTTTCAGATTATTTCACCTATTTGTGCAGAATTATGGAAAGAGAAGAAAGAACAAGTGTCTCCAAAATATTGCCCTTAAAATTAATGTTAAGGTAAGATGATCCTAGCCAATTTGATGTGGCCTTGTAGACCCTCTATTTCTGCACTTGTTTAAATGTCTGCATATCGCAATTTATATTTATGAATCTTTGCCATTGTCAAAATGCTGAAACTTATTCCCAATGGTTCCACTTTTTCCTTCCCTTTTTTTGGGGTCAAATAGATTAGTGATATGGTGACGATTGCAAGGTACTTGAACGTCACTCTTATTATAACAGACCTTTTGTAGTACTTTGCTTACAGTATGAGATGGACATGCTCGCCTTCTGTGGATGCACACATGGCTGCAGCAACGAGGAGGCTGAAGATCTCATGAAAATGAGGTATTCAAATCCTCCAAATTTTTCTTGAGTGATTTTTTAATCTATTGTTATTAAACGGCTTATAGAATCCAGATATACTTTGGTTGTTAGATCATGGAAATGAGTTCTTTCTAGAACCCTTTAGCTTGTGTAAAGGGAAATTCTGCTTGTGTTGAAAATATTGTAATTCACATGTTTCAGTCATTTCAAAATATAGGAACTTGTGTTTCAGCATGTATGGCTGGTCCTGAATGATCTGACTTGAATTTAATTAACCAGTCCAACTTGTCCATTACTTGACCTATTGGCATGGAACCTGCTCATTTGTCAAATATCTGTACAATACCATTGGTCACAACATCAGGATAATAAAGAATTGATGCCTGCTTAAAATGTGTCTTGTTTTTAAGCTTTGTTTTCCCCTTTTTTACATGAAAAGCTTATATTGTGACACTTAAAGATATGCATGTACCATTGTGTATTTGTGTTTTCTTAAACATTATATCATTGTCAGATACTCAAATGCTTGCATGTTTCTTCTATTGGCAGGAAGAAATAGATCATACTGGGACTTTCATGTGAGGTTCAAGTTAATGTTTCAAGAAGTAGAAGTTGATTAATCATCTTTTGATTGTTTTGTTTGCATTGCACAATTAATCCATAGCATTACCACAGACATTTTACCATTGAACTTGATGCAATGTTTTTCACCATTGAAGTCCTTCCTTTCAGGAATTAGGGAACAAATGGTGATAACTTGGAAAAATGGCTGCCAACTCAGGAATTAGGAAGGAGTCACTGCAATCGAACATAGGACAACCTGCTCATCAGCATTTTAAATTGTCAATTTTGCTACATTCCAGTCATAGAATTATGGAATGTCAAAATTGTTGTACAACATAAATTCCTAAGGAGCTAGGAATATGTAGAAGATTGTAAATAGTATTGAACAAATTAAAACCCGTAGCGTTAGCACGTTCAATATACTAGTATTTATAGGCAAGGGAAGAGGGCCTCTCCTCTTGTTTCCTGCGCTCCCCACGTGCCACCTGGCCTGTGTAGCGTGCTATGGAAGGTGCTTAAGGTGGTGGAGGAGAAAGCCGGGCAAGAACCGGACCCCAGGTGCCCGAACCGGAGCTGAGCCGGTCGAACTATGGCTGAAACGGTGCAGAAAATAGGAAAACCAGCTGAACCAGTCGGCTCATGCAACTGACCTTGGGGGCGGCCTCCCAGCGCCCGCCACGTGGCCTGGTCGGGGCGGCTCGCGCGCGCCTGCACCCGCGCCGTTGGGGCGGGACCAACTGGCGGTCGGCATGTGGCCCGGCGGGGTGGCTCGCGCGTGCGCCCGCGGCTGCGGTGGCGTACCAATGGTCGCCCGCCACGTGGCCGCGCCTGGGAGCCCCTTGCGCTTGGTTCGTACGGCGATGGGGTGCTGACGTCAGCATGACGTCACCACCTCTTGTATTTTTATCTATTTAATATCTTTTCCATCCGAGCTACGATGTAGACAAATAATGTATCTATTTCGATCGTCTTGACGAGCTCGTCGCAATGGTGGAGTCCAATTTGTCATTTGGCACTGTTTCCAATGGCGTCCTATATAAGCCTTTGACTTGCTTGCTCTATGAATACATCGTTTAGCGCGCAATTCCATGCATCCTGCAGTAAAAGCTAGGAACACCAACACTTGTGGAAATTGTCAGTATAAATTCCTATTCTAGTGTCGATGATCATATTCCAATTATTTTATGCAGGAATTGACGGCATAAAAGTGGTACTTAACAGCCGTCAACACTCCTCGAACTCGAGGCGAAGGTCTCGAGCGCAAGGAGGGATCGCGTGGCGCTGCTCTTCTGCACGTCGCTGGGCACGTAGGGCGTTCCCCTGGATCCGCGCCGCCTCTTCGGAGTCCGTCGCGCTGTGACACAGTGGTTCATTTTCAGAAACCACGAGCACCCGACAGAAGATGGAACCCGAGTCGTTGGGGGAGACGTGGACCCGGACCTTCTGGAACTCGCCGCAGTCCGGGGACGGGGGAGTTCGTGTAGTGCGGGGGAGCCGCTCTTGGTCGATCTTTTTCCGCAGATGACATCCACGGAGGGTATGCCTCGCACCCTTGTGGTAGGTGCAAGGTATGTCGAGTGGGTCGTGGCGGGCGCGAGGTTCAGGCTTCAGGTCGCCAGAGGGCCGCCGCCCAGATTGGATCTGGGAGAGCTTGGGCATCCGGCGAGCATAGACGTCGGCGGGAGGTCGCCGACCGAAGGGGAAGGTCTCGTGGCGCGGCGCCATCCATGTCGAGCGTTGGGCTCGTTCGCAGATCCCGAGAGTGTCTATATGATCTAGGATACCGACTAGAGGGGGGGTGAATATGCGGTTTAAAATCTAAAAGCACAACACTAGACAAATTTAATTAGAGCCACAACGAGGATTAAATTTCTAGCTACTCTATTCCTATGTTAGGGGTTTGCAACCTAAGGTGACAAGATATAATTCAATTTCTAGAAAGTAAATGCTCAAAGTAAAGTACTTTAAAGTAAATTGAGCAAAGAAATAACCGAGCAGAAGAGACGAATTTTATCCCGTGGTATCGATGACTTGCCGGTCACCCCTAATCCACGTTGAGGTAGATTCAATGTTCAACCGCTCCTCTATCAAGGCACCGCTTGATCTTGAGCCGGTTAGAACCAAAGAACCACTCCATACCTTGATTCTACTAGAGTTTCTCTTTATCGCTCCGGCGAGGTGAGCACAAGACCTCTCACACCAATCTTCCAAGGCAACTTCACAATCTTCTTGAAGTGCTCAATGGAATCACGAGCTCCAAGTCGTCTAGGAGGCGGCAACCTTCAAGAGTAACAAATCAACCCGCTTGCTTGATGTTTCCCTAGTGCCACAAAGATCAACACCTTGATGCTATGCAGTAGATGCTCTCAATCTCACAAAGAATGCAACCTCAAAGCAAAGTGAGTGAGAGAGGAGAGGGAGAGCTCAAGAATGTCAAATGAACCTTTCAAAGTGCCAAGAGAGCCTCCCCAATCCCGTGGGTGGAGTATAAATACCCCCACTACTCAGAACTAGCCGTTATGTCAAAAATGCGTACCTCGCAGACTGTCCGCGATGACCTCACGAACTGTCCGCGTTTGAATTCCAACGGTAAAAACGCGAAGTCAACGGTTGTCAGAGTTTCCCGTTGGGCCGGGCGGACTATCCGCCAGGACCCTCGGACTGTCCGCTAGGCCCCCGCGGACCGTCCGTCGGTAGCATGCGGACCGTCCGCCCGGTCCACCCGAGCTGCGCACCTTTCTGTTTGGTTCGAGGTTAATTTCGGACCGTCTGCCGAAGACCCGCGGACTGTCCGCCCGAAAAAGATTTTTCTCGAAAAACTTTTGTCAAAAATCTCAAGAGCCCGCGGACCGTCCTCCCCAAGGGCCTGGACTGTCCGCTCCACAGCAGAAAACTGACTTTTCTCAAGATTTTCAACAAAACCTCTTTCACTTTTGAAAATGTCACTCATCTAAATACAATGCATGCAAAATATGATCCAAGTGGCACTATAGAGACGTCAAGCCAACCAAGTTGATCCCTCTTGATAGTACGACTATCTATCCTATTAACCTGGTCATTTTGCATTCTCTAATCACCTCATGACCGGTCAAAGGAAAATCCCTATATTTTACCATTGCCTTGAGCTTCCCATGGTCGAAGATATCCGTGCTACTAACAACATTGCCATGAAGCTCAATTCAACTCCGGGACTAACCTACACTCATATTCTCGACGAAATTGTTAGTCCACTAAGATTGTCATTAATTACCAAAACACGAATTAGGGGCCTAGATGCCTTCAATCTCCCCCTTTTTGGTAATTGATGACAACCCTTTGAAAGGAGTGATATATGAAAAGTGAGTTTTGGAAGCTTTTACTCAATTTACCAAATTTATGAGAATAATATAGAGTGAATCCTTCAAAACTCAGTAAGTAGAGTGAAACTCCCCCTACATATGTGCATACCATTTTGCATTTGATTTCCCACACATGTATAGATATAAAAATTTTGACGGAATTTCCCTTACAAAAGAGAGACCGAGGCAACACAAAATATACAAATATCCAAATATAATTCAAAAACTTAAGGGTTAGCCTCAATTCTCCACAAGAACTAGAACAAGCCATCACAAGATAAGAGAAAAAATCCACAAAACATAGTTCACCACATTCAAGCACAAGTCCTAGTTCCAAGGCACACAAATATTACAGACCAAGTTCATGCATAGTACCACATAAATAAACATGCCAATGCAAGTGTTCAAAGTTTATGCATGCAATGAAATGAGCTCCCCCCTAAAGATCACATCACATCACTCCTCCAAATCATTCTCCCCCTTTGGCATCAAATACGAAAAGGTCTAGTCATCCTGAGGCGGTGGTAGAGGAAGATAGAATGGCGGATGGGGAGAAAACTCTGGTGGTGGAGCTGGTGCTGGGTAGTAGTGGTAGAAGTGATCTCTGAAATCCCCAAAAGTTGTGCTCAACATGTTGAAGTTGTTCTCAAGTTGGGACTGTCGGTCAGAGATCTGTTGGTACTACTCAGAAGTGGATAACTTTGTAAATCTGTCATTCAAAGCACTAAGGTCACTCTGAAGGCTTGTTTGCATGGTGTCCAATCTAGTCATTATGGGCTCATGCATGGTGTTATAAATGTGATGACCAAAAGTGTTAAGGCTAGAGTCAATCTGCTGCTGAAACCCATGCTGCATAGTCTGAAATGTGTCATTCATCTGCTGCCCATATGCCTCAAAGTGAGAGTTGAACCCGGATTGCATTTGCTGAAATTGAGTATTCATGGACAGCTTAATATTAGAGAAATATGAATCAAAATAGCCAGCTGGAGGGTCCCACTGTGGTTGCATGGGATGAACTGGAGGAGGTGGAGGAGGCATAAGCATAAGCATCATCATCAACATTGACATGGCCTGTGTCATCAACATTAGCATGCTCATCTTCACTAGCATTTTCCTCAACATTTTGAGCCTCTGCAGCTTGCCCATAAGGTGTCAATGGCCTGTTTAGAAAAGCTTTGAAGTTGCAGAAAGGCCGACAAAGCTCATGCTTCTCATCACATGGACCATTGAACCCAGTTTTAGCCTTGATCAAAGACATAATGTAAGGAGCAAAATAGATGCTATCTCTGACAAGACGCTTTTTGATAATTATTTGCTCAAGAATAAGAAGCACAACATCGAACCTTGTCTCATTCATTATATGATTTATCACATTCCAATAGTGCTCCAGGATCTTGTCCTTATTTCCACTCTTAGGCATAAATGTGTGTCTTATAATATTGTTGATTACAGCTGGATGATGTCTAAGCCCTGTTGACAGCCAGTTTGTTATAATTGCATTAGAAGTACCAGGCTCATAAAAGACAACAGTGTTTTCAAGGATATCTACATTATAGACATTGATACCATCACAAAAATATGCATAGTCAAGGTGATTTGCGGCTGCAAACTCCGCAAAAGTGCCTTCATATTCCCTTTTTCTTGTCATCCACTTAATAATCTTTCCATCAAAGTCCATCTCATAGGTGGCATAAAACTGTCTAATAATAGCGTCGTTCCAATCACACCTATGTTCAAGAAATGGTTTCAATCCTAAGTTCTGAATTTTAGTGGCCACACCAGCTAATACTGTTTTAGACTAAAGATATGGAAAGTCGACTCTTTAATGCGCAAACACAGTGCAATCCAATAGGCTACTAAAGAATGCTTGTTCTTACACATTTGTACGGAAAAAGAGATTGTAAGTATCGCGAGGCTCATCATATGCATTGGCACTTCTAGCAATTGCAAACTCTTTTTGGGTCCATTGTCTCCTAGGAATAGTGTAATTTATCACATCAATGATATCATCAATATTACCACCCCTTGATTCATGACCTCCTCTTCATCCATCATGAATGATGCATTTTCATTTTCAGGATTATAATCACTATCATTAGGATTGTCAGGCTCTTCTTCTTCCTCAGGTGTAGCATCTCTACGACGCCTCTTACATGTGCCCACATCCTTATCTTTCTTCTTTGAAGTAACTTTTTAAGTGACCTTCTTGGTAATCGCTGTAATAGCCTTGCGAGCACTGTCGCAAATCAAGTATTTGAATGAGTATCAACAATATAGAGAAATGATTAGTGGAATAGAAGACCAATCCATAATGCTCATGCCACACGCGTGGCTGCCAGGGCCGCGCGGACAGTCCGCGCAGAGGCGGCGGACAGTCCGCCCGGTCTTTGCTGGTGCACACGAGTGAACAGTAGCGTCCAATCATTCAATCTCCATTACTCCATAAATACCAAGTGTTGATCCACCAAAAATTAGCCACAACATCATAGGAGTATACCAAACACCTTTACCAAGCCAAAATTTCAATTCCATGAATGATTTTTAGATCGAGAGATGAAACCCTAAGCAGCTTCTTGCTCAAAATCCGAGAGAGAGAGTGAGTTAATCCATGAAATACCCTGATGACATGGTGGAGAACCTCGCGGAGAGTTCGTGGATGTGCTCGGACGGTCCGGGGAGTGCCCCAAACAAAATCCCTAAGGAGGGGTTCCTTTTTACCTCAACAGCAAGAAACAGGGAGATTGGAGAGAGCTTGGTCGAGTATGGGAAGAAGGGGCTGTGCCTGTTGACTTAGCTGCTTGCGACCCCGGCCCCACCTGCGTGCGGCTCGCGCGAACAGTCCGCGGCACATAGGCGGACAGTCCGGTGCCCTCGCGGATGGTCCGGGACCCCGAGGCGGACGGTCCGTAATTTGTTCCAGAACCTCCAGTAGCACCCACGCCCCTGCGACCCGCGCGGACGGTCCGCGCTGCACCCGCGGACGGTCCGCAGGACCCCAGCGGACAGTCCGGTGCATGTTGACCACTGTTAAGTACCACTTTTAGGCCGTCAATACCTGCATAGAATAAACGTAAAGTGATCATCCACACTAGGATAGGGATTATATCTGACAAATTCCACGAGTGCAGATGAATATTTGAATGCAGGTGTTTTAGCTTATTAAATGAGAGAAAGCACACCCTATGGATCCAAGCAACCCAGCACCAACCAATGAGAGGTCGCCACATAGGCTTCACATAGATCCATGGACCCACCAAGCAAAGAAGCACAACTCCACCCAATCAGAAGAGAGCACACGGATCAAAGGGCCCACCAGAGGAGGCAAACCACCTTAGTTTTGCGTGTACACCTAGGACAGGACCAAGGGCCCACCAAGGAGTGACCCAGAGAAAGCTAGGGCCATTTGGTGGAGACTCGGGGTCGGTCGATCCCCTGGGTCGGCCGACCTAAGCCTGGCGCTGTTCGATCCCAGCTTCCACGTGTCAACTCCTGGTGATCTTCTAGAGGCGGTTTGGGGCGTTATCCACTCAATTACCGCCTTAAACTCCCGGATCATGCTTGGGCCCACAAAAGCAACTTGGCCCCCACTCCTTTGCGCCACGTGTCACCACCTCATTGGTGCCTTGGTGGCGCCCAAGGCAGCCTAGGAAGCTCCTCTTGGCCTATAAATATGAGGGGAGGGGGTAAGAAATGAGACACACCATCTCACCCAAGGATGAGAGCTTCCCTTCAAAGGAGAGGCCTCACCTTAGTAGATTAGAGAATAGGATAGTGAGAGAGGGATTTGTATCCCTATGGATCCTTCGTTCTTCATTTAGAATAATGTGAGTATTTCCGCATTTTGTAGTTAGACTAAAGTAGCATTCATGCATAGGTGAATAGTTCTTGTGTTCTTCACTTGTTCATGATTTGGAGGCTTGTGTTCTTCATGAGCTTAGCCTTGATCTTCTGGTGTAGTTCATAAGTTGCTAATTCCGTTTGTATGCCTGCTAGTCTAATTAGAGTAAAGTGGATGTTCCTGCATTCTAGTTTAGACCAAAGTCCTTCCATGATCCTTGTATAGATAGCGGTTACCCGAGTGAGTTCTGGTCTCTCCCTCATGGGTTCGTCGCTCCATCTTCGTACGGAGTGCTATAGTGTTGTTACGGGCTAGCAGACGTAGTCGTGCTATAGTAGTAACCGGTGGTGTAGAAGTGGTGTCTAGACAACGGGTTATCCTTGGATTGCCCTGTATCCCACGGTTTGTCTTGGAGTAGGCCGCAGTAGTGACAGCCGTTGGACCCTTACAGAACCCCCCACGTCCGGATACAGGTATAGGCAACTATTTGCCGTGAACCGACTGTTATAGCCAGGAGGGTCCGGTGTCCGAAACGAGAGTCTCTAACCGAGAGATTGTTCTTAACTCTGCCCACTATCAGCAGGATCCTCTCCATCTTCATCTCGTCCTATAGAGTTGTGTCCTTGGACTATAGCTAGGCTAGGAGGTAGCACACACCATTCCTTGGATTCGATACCCTTGGGAATACTCCTGAGGTGAAGTGCTACAGCGGTATTTTCGTGCGCTTGTGGATTCTTTCGTACCCGTCGGTATACCCAAGTGGATCTTATGCTCATGCTAACAAGGGCCTGTTAGTGGTCACTTAAGAAATACCAACAAGCATTTCTAGCGCCGTTGCCGGGGAACGGTTGCCGTGTCTATCTTCGAACCTAGTGGTCCTCGTATCTATCTTTTTAGTTTTCTTCTACCTTTACCCCTGTTACCCATGGAGAGGCCATCCTTTCACGACCTCTCCACCCCATCCAATGAGTTCACTGATCCATCAACTTGCACACCCATCAATGAGCTCAATCCTGACCTTATAGCCATGGTTCGGAATCGACCCTTCTCTGGAGCTAATAATGAAGATCCCCATGACCATTTGATAAAGTTCGAGAGGTTGTGTTCATCCCTGACTCCCCCAGGAATGATACAAAATTCCTTGAGGCTAAAGTTGTTTCCTCTCTCTCACAAAGAGGGCGGAGCAATGGTACACTCGCGCCATACGACGTGAGAACGATTGGGAAAAACTCCAAGTTGACTTCTATATGTCTTTCAATTTTTGGAGACACATAGCGTTCCTTCCGAGTGACATCTGCAACTTTACGCCGTCAGAGGAGGAGACCATAGGTGCAGCTTGGGCTAGGTTCTCACACCTATGGAAATCTAACCCAAACATGTCTATACCCGATCGCTCATACTTGTGTGCTTTTTACTCGAGATTAGGCATGAGTAATGCCCGATATCTCGACATCATCACTGGAGGTGTGTTCGCAAACAAAACTTCGGAGGAAGGAAGGGAAATGCTTGATAGCCTCTTAGAAAACTCTTCCCTTCTTACCTGCCATAACGAACCCCACCAAGAATCAGAGTCGATCCATGAGAGTCTCTCAATAGCTGAACCTGAGCTTTGACTTCCACATCCCAAGATTCGTCTGTTGAAGCCTCTCCCGAACCACAGATGCCGAAGGGAGAAGAAATTCAACCTTCGGAGTTCACTTCCAAATTCGAGGATGATCATTCTAGATATCTTTTAGACACCTCGAATTCCTTTGTTGCCCAATCAGGGGAGGATCCTCATTCTGTCCAAATGAATCATTCCAAAAATCTCTTGACAGAACTCTCCCCTAGGCCTTCGGTACCACCTCTACCTTTTGATCCTCCTGACGAAGCATATCTTGAGGAGGCCATGAAGGAGGAATGGTCAGATGGAGTGACGCGTTTTTCCGAAGCAATTTGGATTAGTTCACCTTCTTTGATCGTTCCTTGTTCAATTAGAGGAATCACCATAGAGGCCCATTGTAACCCCATCATGGAGGTTAACATTTTGCCATGGCTCTTAGCGGAAACTCTCTTGGGCAATGTTCCACTAGCACCATCTGACATAGTCCTCAAGAGCTGTCCCTTGGGATACGTTCTTGAATGTCAGGGGATCGCAAGAGCCGCGCCGCTCATCATAGACGGGATCGAGGCTAGCTTGGACTTTCACATCTTCGATGTCCTCAATCTTGATCTACTCCTAGTGATGCGCCAAGGGGGTCCCGATCTTCACGACGTAGGATAAACACCAGATAACTAGCTTCAAAGAAGCCAAGGTAACTTGCTGCAAGCAGCGATAACTAGTGCAACCTGACGAATAAAACTCGAAGCCAACCACCGTCTTTAACCGGCAACCTGAATCGAGGATTCGCCCAACCACACTCTCAAGGAACCAACCAACACAGCCTACAATCAATCGAGGAAACCTCAAAGGGAATAGGAGCACCAATTGGGAGCGGATGAAGCCGCCACTGTTGTATTCCCGCGAAGGAGATCACAATAGCAAAGGGGGTAGAGATTTCTCTCAAGGGTTTGCTAGCACACAGCTAAACAAAGGGGTTCTTTATTTCAATTATCAAAGTCTTACGTTTGCTATGAAGCAAAGGGGTATTTATACAAGGACCAGACCTCCTAGATAAGTGAAAACATGAAACAAAAACGAAAAGACAGCCTATGTGAAAAGGCCTCCACGCTCCTGATAAGTTTCCGCGTGACTGTTGGTCTTCTGCGTAGTCTTCAGTGTTTTGACAATAACTCCATCTTGGAAACTCCAAATGACGTGTCGTTGGATGCGTTGGAAAGCTAACTTGATGCACTTTCACACTACGTGCAGCATGTACCACGAAATGTTGTAGAATGGTACAGTTTTGCACGGGAACTTGGACGTTAGGCTGACTGTTGACACTCTGACCAGTCTGCACTAAAAGCACTCGGCTGCCTCACTGGAATGTCAAAAGCACTCGACACTAGTGGCATTAGAATCTAGACTTCAAGAGCTTTCCAACGTGTACTCATGGACCTCCATAGCTTCTGTGAATCAAAAGATATGACTAGTTCTTCTTGTCGGTTCTGTCAGGCTGAACTGATTCGACGTGGTCCATCTCTCTGGTTCATTCTTGGTGTATTCTTGTCATCTTCTTTGGTGAACCTGAGTAAAAGAAACATACACAACTTAGGTAGTATATAATTCTCATTAATAAATGGAATGTCACAAAGTAGCGTGTGCACCTCTTGTTGTAGTTTCTTAGCTCGGCTACGTGTTATTGGCCCATCAAAAACATGGGTTGGTGCAAGCTTGTTTGACGATTGTTCCATCTTGCTTGATGTAGTCAGCATACTCGATGGTGTGGTCGGCGTAGTCATATCATCCTCCCCCTCTTCAAAAGGAGTCGTCCTCGACTCTGTACCATCTTCACTTGTGAATGGTGACACATCAGCCACGTTGAAGGAATTGCTCACGCCATAACTTGCTGGAAGGTCTATATTGTATGCATTATCATTGATCTTTGCAAGAACACGAAATGGACCATCCCCTCCTGGCATAAGCTTCGATTTGCGCTTATCGGGGAAGCGATCCTTGCGCAAATGAATCCACACCAAATCCCCTGGTTCAAATAACACTTTCTTCCTATGTTTGTTCATGGTTGTAGCCTTGCGCATCACCTTCAGCTCTATTGCTTCCTTGGTGTTCTCATGTATCTTTTTTACATATGCAGCACGCTTGGTAGCTTCCATGTTAGTTCTCTCCTGTAATGGCAAAGGCAACAAATCTATCGGAGCAACAGGTTTGAACCCATAAACAATTTCGAAAGGACACAAATTAGTGGTAGAGTGTACTGCCCTGTTATAAGCAAACTCCACATGAGGCAAACATTCCTCCCAGTCCTTTAAGTTCTTTTTCACCATTGTTCGCAGCAGCATTGACAATGTACGATTCACCACTTCAGTTTGCCTATTGGTTTGGGGGTGACAAGTAGTTGAGAACAGGAGCTTGGTCCCAAGCTTTGCCCATAATGTTTGCCAGAAATAGCTCACAAATTTGACATCACAATCAGACACAATGGTCCTGGGCACTCCATGTAACCTCACAATTTCCCTGAAAAATAAATTAGCAACATGTGAAGCATCGTCGCTCTTGTTACAAGGAATAAAATAAGCCATCTTTGAAAATCTATCAACCACAACAAAAATAGAATCTTTTCCTCTCTTAGTTCGAGGCAGTCCTAAAACAAAATCCATGCGTATGTCTTCCCAAGGAGTATTAGGAGCAGGTAAAGGAGTGTATAAACCATGAGAGTTCAGTTTGGACTTAGCTTTGTGACAGGTAACGCATCGTTCGACAAACCGGATGACATCTCTCATCATCTTGGGCCACTAGAAATGATCTCCTAGTAGTTCATAAGTTTTCTTTTGCTCGAAATGTCCTGTCAATCCTCCTCTATGTACCTCCTACAACAAAAGCAATCTAACCGAAGAATTTGGAACACAAAGTTTGTTAGCTCTAAACAAAAATCCATCATGTATATGATATTTGTCCCAACCTTTTCCATCATTGCAATGATTGTATGGTTCTGAAAATTCAGGATCATTTTTGTATAGGTCTTTCAAACTTTCAAGACCCAAAACTTTTACCTCGAGTTGGTTCAGCAAAACATTCTTTCGAGACAAAGCATCAGCGACTACATTATCCTTTCCTTTCTTATATTTCACAATGTAGGGAAATGTTTCAATGAACTCAACCCACTTAGCATGGCGTCGGTTCAACTTTGCTTGTCCTTTCAAATACTTAAAAGCTTCATGATCGGAATGAATAACAAACTCTTTTGGCCATAAATAGTGCTGCCATGTTTCAAGCACACGCACCAAAGCATACGATTCTTTGTCATACACAGAATAATTCAATTGAGCACCTCCCAATTTTTCACTAAAATATGCTACTGGTTTTCCTTGCTGCATTAAAACTCCACCTATGCCAATTCCACTAGCATCACATTCTACTTCAATAGTTTGAGTGAAATCAGGAAGAACAAGTAACGGTGCTTCAGTTAAACGTTTCTTTAATTCTTGAAAAGCATTTTCTTGTGATTGTCCCCATTTAAATTCAATCCCTTTTTTGGTCAATTCATTCAAAGGAGCAGCAATGGTACTAAAATCTCTCACAAATCTCCTATAAAAACCTGCAAGGCCATGAAAGCTTCTTACTTGACTTACATTCACCGGAGTTGGCCAATCCTTGATGGCTTTCACCTTGGTTTCGTCCACTTCGATTCCCTTTCCTGAAATAACAAAGCCAAGGAACACAACATGGTCAGTGCAAAAACTGCACTTCTCAAGATTAGCAAATAACTTCTCCTTTCTAAGTTCATCCAAAACTAGACGAATGTGAATCATATGTTCCTCAAAAGACTTGCTGTAAATCAAGATATCATCAAAGTAAACAACCACAAATTTCCCAATGAAAGCTCTCAGAACATGGTTCATTATCCTCATAAAGGTACTAGGAGCATTAGTCAAACCAAAGGGCATAACTAACCATTCATATAGTCCAAATTTAGTTTTAAAAGCAGTTTTCCATTCATCTCCAGTTTTCTTTCTTATTTGATGGTACCCACTTCTCAAATCAATTTTAGTAAATATTATAGACCCACTCAATTCATCAAGCATGTCATCTAACCGTGGGATAGGATGACGATACCGGACAGTGATATTATTTATAGCTCTACAATCTACACACATTCTCCAAGTTCCATCCTTTTTAGGTACCAAAATCACAGGAACTGCACAAGGACTTAAACTCTCACGAACAAAACCTTTGTCAAGAAGTTCTTGTACTTGCCTTTGTATCTCCTTTGTCTCCTCTGGATTGGTTCGATATGGGGGACGGTTGGGGAGTGCAGCACCTGGAATGAGATCAATTTGGTGCTCAATCCCACGAAATGGAGGTAGTCCGGCTGGTGTTTCCTTTGGAAAAATGTCTTCATAGTCCTGCAGAAGATTAGACACAACACTAGGAAGAGAGGTGATATCGTTAGCTGAAATTAAAATGTCTTTGCACACAAGTACAAAGAGCACTTGATCTGGGTTGTTCCTCACATCTCTCATCTCAGATTTTGTGGCTAACATAACCAGATGCTTTCCCTCTCCTTTCGTTTTATCTCTCAAATTTGGCTTGGGGCTCTCACTCACCGAATTGTGGATGGCACTCATTTTGTTTTGCTCTTCTCCTCCTTTACTTGCTGGACTAATTTCAGTTTTCTTTTGTAAGTGCTCAGCCATAATTTGTTGGGGTGTCATAGGCTTGAGTACCAACTTCTTCCCTTTCAAATCTAGTGTGTACTGATTTGTTCTCCCACAATGCTGAGTGTATCGGTCATACTGCCATGGCCTTCCAAGCAACATGTGACACACGGACATGGGTGCCACATCATACTCCACTTTATCAACATATTCACCAATTTTGAAAGGAACTTTCACCTTATAACCAATCTTGATATCACCCGAATCATTCAACCATTGAACACGATATGGGTGAGGATGTCGCTGCAGCTTGAAACCAAGCTTATCAACCATCTCACGACTTGCCAGATTATGGCAGCTTCCTCCATCAATGATTACCTTCACTACTTTATCTTGCACATTGGCTCTGGATTGAAATAAATTATGCCGCTGTCCACTTTCAGCTTCTTTCATCTGAACACTCAATATTTGTGTCACTACAAGAGCAGTACCTTGCTCAAACTCACATCCAGCATGTTCCTCTTCTTCATGGGTTTCATCAGCATTCTCCTCCACTACTTCCTCTTCACTAGCTGATTCAAACTCTCCACTATCATTCACAATGACCACCCGATTATTTGGACATTCCTTAATAATATGTCCACGGCCTCCACACTTGAAGCACTGAATTTCACGACTCTTAGCAGTAGAACCTACTGAAGTAGAGGTGGATGTTGCAGGTTTGGAATTCATGCTTGGGGTAGCAGTGTTCTTCCCACTAAAAACACCTTGAACATTGGAACGTGAGCCTCCAAATGAGCTTTTTGCAACGGAGGGTGCAGCAGCAAACTTTGAGATTGGTTTGCTTCTTCCAGACGTAGTCCTCGTACCAAATGGCAAGGATTTGCCACTCTTACCATCTTGCTGCAGTTGGCGTTCAGCCTTGGTTGCTTGATGTACCAAATCAATAAGATGGCGGTACGACTGAAACTCAACAATGCGCTGAATGTTGCGATGTAACCTAGCCATGAAACATGCAATAGTTTGCTCTTCATCTTCATACACGTTGTCTCTAATCATAGCCTTCTCCATCTTTTTATAATATTCTTCAACAGAGAAACTTCCTTGCTTCAAATTCTGCAATTTATCAAAAAGATCACGCCGATAGTGCTTAGGCACAAAACGTCTTCTCATCTCTTGCTTCATCTCTTCGCAAGTGGAAATAGGATCTTCCCCATCCTCATCACGATCACGGAGAAGTTGTTCCCACCAGATCAGAGCATATCCATCAAACTCAAGAGATGCCATTGCCAATTTCTTCTCTTCTGTATAGTTATGCAAATGAAATATCTCATCCACCTTCAGCTCCCAAGTGAAATAAGCTTCAGGGTCAGATCCGCCATCAAATTTTGGCATGGTTAATTTCAGTTTACCAAACCTATCTTCACGGTTGCCTCCTCTAGGACGTCGGCGATCAAAATGAAATTGGGAATGATTTTCTTCATCTTCATCATCAGACCCTTCATTGCCAGCATTCCTTCGATTTCGACCTCTTCCTCTCCCATGAACAGAACCTTCATTCCTCCGGCCTCTTGCTCTTCCATCACCATCTTCTGCATCCTCGCCATGGTTGCTTGCACCATCATTAGGTGGAGGACGTCCTCTGAGTTCAGTCAGAAGTGCTTCAAAGTCTCATGCCAAACGATATTGCTTCTCTTCCAAACTTTGCTTGAATTCATTAAATTGTACCAAAGTAACACAATCGTCTATATCAGCCATCTCCTTGCAATGTTAGTTCAATACGAGCAGCAGTATTTGTGGAATAAGAGAAAATATTGGCAGCTCTCACAACCTCACCTCTCTTACCAACCAAAACTCTTATGAAATCCTTGCGGTTACAACAAGAATAATGTGTGGTGGTACTTGAAGAGTGAAGGCTAGGCGAAAACAAGACCAGAGAGTACCGATTACGATGGCTTATATGTGGAGCTTGGTGGGGAGTGATACACATGGAATGCAATCTGAAATCTAGTTGTTGTAAAGTTAAATAACAATCCAAACTAGAGATCAAATGCCTAGTGCTGATCAAAAGATATGAACGAAGTAATTGTAGCAACGCATGCACAAAAGACAGACAGATTTGATGCAAACAAGGAATATGCTAGGGATAATTGGTGTAAAGGGAATCACCTAACAAACTGGTCACACAATTGGATATGAAGGTTCATTACTTGTGCATATCAAACAAATCTGATCTTGCTCCTTTCTTTCCAACACTTTTCTTTTTAACTTTCTTAACACTCTCTTTTTTTTGCAACTTTCTGAACACTTCTTTTTTTTGACCTTTTTTAACACACTAAGAGAAGAACAGATATAACCTTGCACAATTTAACAATGATAGGACCAAACACGACCAGTAGCTATCTTGATAGGACAAAAAGTTTACGCAAATGATAGAATGGTTTACTAGATATATTTTTTTTGTAGGAATTTTCAGAGATATGAAAAGGCTCAAAAGGACACGCAAAGGATAAGATGATCAGCAAATAAACAAAGATTCTAATAGACTGAAATTTAACCACTCACAAGATAAATAAATTGTAACAAAAAGGCTATAACCATTTTTTTTTGCTTTTTGTGGATAGGACAAAGGCACAAATATATGTAGCTAAGGGTAAAGAATCCTACCGTGGTAACGAAAGCTTTGATACCAGATGATGCGCCAAGGGGGTCCCGATCTTCACGACGTAGGATAAACACTTGATAACTAGCTACAAAGAAGCCAAGGTACTTGCTGCAAGCAGCGATAACTAGTGCAACCTGACGAATAAAACTCGAAGCCAACCACCGTCTTTAACCGGCAACCTGAATCGAGGATTCGCCCAACCACACTCTCAAGGAACCAACCAACACAGCCTACAATCAATCGAGGAAACCTCAAAGGGAATAGGAGCACCAATTGGGAGCGGATGAAGCCGCCGCTGTTGTATTCCCGCAAAGGAGATCACAAGAGCAAAGGGGGTAGAGATTTCTCTCAAGGGTTTGCTAGCACACAGCTAAACAAAGGGATTTTGTATTTCAATTATCAAAGTCTTACGTTTGCTATGAAGCAAAGGGGTATTTATATAAGGAGCAGACCTCCTGGATAAGTGAAAACACGAAACAAAAACAAAAAGACAGCCTATGTGAAAAGGCCTCCACGCTCCTGATGAGTTTCCGCGTGACTGTTGGTTTTCTGCGCAGTCTTCAGTGTTTTGACAATAACTCCATCTTGGAAACTCCAAATGACGTGCCGTTGGATGCGTTGGAAAGCCAACTTGATGCACTTTCACACTACGTGCAGCATGTACCACGAAATATTGTAGAATGGTACAGTTTTGCACGGGAACTTGAATGTTAGGCTGACTGTTGACACTCTGGCCAGTCTGCACTAAAAGCACTCGGCTGCCTCACTGGAATGTCAAAAGCACTCGGCACAAGTGCCATTAGAATCTAGACTTCAAGGGCTTTCGAACGTGTAGTCATGGACCTCCATAGCTTCTGTGAATCAAAAGATATGACTAGTTCTTCTTGTCGGTTCTGTCAGGCTGAGCTGATTCGACGTGGTCCATCTCTCTGGTTCATTCTTGGTGTATTCTTGTCATCTTCTTTGGTGAACCTGAGTAAAAGCAACTTGCACGACTTAGGTAGTATATAATTCTCATTAATAAATGGAATGTCACAAAGTAGAGCGTGCACCTCTTGTTGTAGTTTCTTAGCTCGGCTACGTGTTATTGGCCCATCAAAAACATGGGTTGGTGCAAGCTTGTTTGACGATTGTTCCATCTTGCTTGATGTAGGCGGCATACTCGATGGTGTGGTTGGCGTAGTCATATCACCTAGGCTCCCCAGTGAAGAAATTCCTCGATATATCTTTAGAGAGCCTAGATCATAAGCTTAGGGAATCCGATTTCGCCACTTCTATCACAGGTCCAGGACCTGCACTGGCAAATCCTCTTCCCAAGCAAGACCCTCTCGAGAAGGTGATGCATGTATCTCCGTTCGCATCATCCGAAACCGTTCTCATTGAGGTTGTAGACTTTCCTACTCCTCATGAGAACAACTCGGAAGATTCTGTTCACTTCTGTGAAGGCGAACTATCACCATCCCTCTCGACCGAGTTTGAGCCTCTTCCCGCTGGCCCGTATGATGTTGCTTTCGATCATGATCGAGAGTCGATATCGAGCTTTCATGATAAATCTCTTGAGATAGATGACTCATGGGCCATGAAAATTTGTGAGGCACCGACTCTGGAATTCATAGGAAAGGATTCCATTGATGAGCATGGCAGCTTCGTCCTTGATATACCCTATGAACCATGCTCGCATAATTCCTCTTCAGAGTCAGCCATGCTCAGTGCACTAACCACACATGAGGGCTACAACCACCTTCTTGTCCTCTTTTGTAAAATGTTTAGAAGGTTGATTGTGGATGCATATGTTTACCATAAGCATATCAGGTTTTGTGTGTGCGCTGTGGTACTGACCTTGCAGCTAAAGCTTCACTGATACATCCAAGATTGGTGATGAGATGAGAACGACACCACCAATGATAGCTGCAAGATGAAGTTCCCCTGGTCGAGCTTATGACCGTAATAAACAAAGCACTACCAGGAGATAGCCTAGATTAGCATAGGTTTTATTTCCCTTTTCGAATAAAAGCAAGAACATGTTTTTAAGATAAAGTTATCCTTCGGGTATTTTTGGTCACTAACCTTTCAGGTGGAGATTGAAAAGAACACTGGACAGCGATGCCAAAGAACATGTGAGCTACATCAACTACAACACTCCGGTAAGATTTTGGTGAGGGAATATTTACAAAGGAAGCTTGTTCTCCACACACTTGAGTTTCGCTGCTCAACAATGCAAACTACAAGTGTGGGAGAGGTATGTGAGCATCCCGAGTAAAGTTCTTCTCATGCCAAATCTTATCCTAGTTTGGAAATGATGTAAGCTCTTTCATCTTGCCCGATTAGCTAGGTAAGTCCTGCTTTTGACTTTAAACAAAGCCCTTCCGGGAGGTAGCCCGAGGTTCACCGTCATATGCTTATGCTTATGTTCCCTTTGAAAGTAGTTTGATTATGCTTGCATGCTTCCTTTATCTTTATTCGTATGCTCTGGTTTGAGTGTTTATGGCCTCATACATTCATAGGCTGTTTTAAATTAAGCATGGTGCTTAGGTTAAAATTATCTTCTTCAGTCAAAACAAGTCATGGTGTCGAGTTTTGATTGATAAACCATAGAGTTATGCTCTCACAAGATCTTGGTTGCCTGTATGTGGACTAAGCCCTACAGAAAATCATCAAATCCAAATGGGTAAGTCATCGAGCTAGGTTCATACGTGAAGGTAAGTCAAGGTGTTGGATTCATGTTGCACAACATACAAACGAGGTACATATGACCTCTCAAAGGTCTAAGGTAAGTACATTCCCCTTTTGTTTATGGAGTGCAATGTTGATCTAACCCTGCTTGAGTAAATGACATGGTGACGATAATAAAAAAACCAAAAATATTTGCTTTCAAATAAAGGCTTTATGGATCTCAAACCAGTAGAGTCCATCTTTTTGTTTCCACTTTTGTTTGAAGAACAGCACCAGTACAAGCACCAGTGTGGGGGAGTTCTCTCAAGCTCATCATCAACATACCCACTTGATAACTCCCACACAAAGGGTTGCACGACATCGACTACACCTTCATACAAGGACAAGGTAAACTAGAGTGAGATGGCTACCGTACGGGTTCGCCAAATCACCACTAGACTTCCTTGTTCCCCATATCCTTCAGGAGCGATGGTATGTGCACCCTTCACCTCACTCTCTCTACCTATGAGTTTGAATGCTCTTCAATTCTTATCCATGAATCAAACTCAAATAATGGTGCTCTGCTTGCTCTACATGATTCATGTGGTTGGCTTGCATATGTTTTATTCCTTACTCATTATCTTGATGCTTGTGAACAAATATCATTAGGGAACTCATGCTCATCTAAGTAGTTGGTGCTTGAGATATGGTTTGATGATATGATCCTCTCTCTTAATGCTTGAGTGCTTGGGAATTTTATTTGAAAAATCTGAAAACTCTTTGCAGGAGCTCCTCTTTGATATGCCATAGTCCTACAAGGGCCATATGATGTTCTAGTTGAAAACCGTATACTCATATGATGCTTATTGTTGCATTGAGCTTTGTCAAATTATGTGACCCTTTCGGTAATTCTTTTCGTGCTTTCATGATCAAGATTTATGTGCACACCACCATTTCCCCCTTACTATGCTTCTACACTGGAAGTTAGCATTGCATCATCCATCTATTCCACCAAATAAACCTCCATGCATTGTTCCATAATTTACCCCTCTCCAAGTATCTCCGAAAGAGACTGGGCTATGCAAAAAGAAAAAAAATAGAAAGACATGCTCAAAAAGCATGATCAGAAAAAAAGAAGAGAGAGAGAGAGAAGATAGCCCATGTCTCAAATATTTCAAGAAGGAGAGAGGAGAAAATCATGCAAAAAGGAGTTTCATATTTTAGATGGTAATAACTAGTACCTACTCTGGGGCTAGTGTCCACCTTACCATCACCATAGCATTTCATCATGTATGGTAATAACTAGTACCCATTCCGGGCCTAGTATCCACCTTACCATACCCATCATACCCATACACGTGCACATCTTGATCTGATCGTATGATTTGATTTTCTCCTTGGATCCAGTTTTTGACTTTGCAATATATGTGAAACAAGTATGCTTTATCTTCTATCCTACCCTGAGCTCCACATATAGCCATCATTAGAAGTAGGATGAAGAAAGGCAATTCTAATGCCTTGGTGAGGACTTATAAACATTGAGCGATCTGAGAGAATCAAATGAGGAGCTAAGCAAGGTTTGTTTTGAAAATTATGATGAGCAGAAGTGATTTGATTCGTGACCATTCCATTCCTCAACCGCCCAAGATGGCATGATAGACACTCCACATAGTTCACAAGTACAAGATATAGTTTGGAATATCTCTTATGCTCGCTTCATATCCCTGGATAGCTTGTACCACCTTGATCTGACTCCCTTTACTTGGGATGAGCAAAAGTCAAGTGTGGGGGAGTTGTTGACGGCTGTTAAGTACCACTTTTATGCCGTCAATACCTGCATAGAATAAATGAAAAGTGATCATCCACACTAGGATATGGATTATATCTGACAAATTCCACGAGTGCAGATGAATATTTGAATGTAGGTGTTTTAACTTATTAAATGAGAGAAAGCACACCCTATGGATCCAAGCAACCCAGCACCAACCAATGAGAGGCCGCCACATAGGCTTCACATGGATCCATGGACCCACCAAGCAAAGAAGCACAAGTCCACCCAATCAGAAGAGAGCACATGGATCAAAGGGCCCACCGGAGGAGGCAAACCACCTTAGTTTTGCGTGTACACCTAGTACAGGACCAAGGGCCCACCAAGGAGCAACCCAGAGAAAGCTGGGGCCATTTGGCAAAGACTTGGGGTCGGCCGACCTGAGCCTGGCGCCGTTCGAGCCCAGCTTCCACGTGTCAACTCCTGGTGATCTTCTAGAGGCGGTTTGGGGTGTTATCCACTCAGTTACCGCCTTAAACTCCCGGATCATGCTTGGGCCCACAAGAAGCAACTTGGCCCCCACTCCTTTGCGCCACGTGTCACCACCTCATTGGTGCCTTGGTGGCGCCAAGGCAGCCTAGGAAGCTCCTCTTGGCCAATAAATACGAGGGGAGGGGGTAAGAAATGAGACACACCATATCACCCAAGGATGAGAGCTTCCCTTCAAAGGAGGGGCCTCACCTTGGTAGATTAGATAATAGGAGAGTGAGAGGGATTTGTATCCCTATGGATGCTTCATTCTTCATTTAGAATAAAGTGAGTATTTTCGCATTTTCTATTTAGACTAAAGTAGCGTTCATGCATAGGTGAATAGTTCTTGTGTTCTTCACTTGTTCATGATTTAGAGGCTTGTGTTCTTCATGAGCTTAGCCTTTGATCTTATGGTGTAGTTCATAAGTTGCTAATTCCGTTTGTATGCCTGCTAGTCCAATTAGAGTAAAGTGTATGTTCCTGCATTCTAGTTTAGACTAAAGTCCTTCCATCATCCTTGTATAGATAGCGGTTACCCGAGTGAGTTCTGGTCTCTCCCTTGTGGGTTCGTCGCTCCGTCTTCGTACAGAGTGCTATAGTGTTGTTATGGGCTGGCAGACGTAGCCGTGCTATAGTAGTAACCAGTGGTGTAGACGTGGTGTCTAGACAATGGGTTATCCTTCGATTGCCCTGTATCCCACGGTTTGTCTTGGGGTAGGCCGCGGTAGTGACAGCCGTTGGACCCTTACGGAATCCCCCACATCCGGATACAGGTGTAGGCAACCATTTGTCGTGAACCGACTGTTATAGCCAGGAGGGTCCGGTGTCCGAAACGAGAGTCCCTAACCGAGAGATTGTTCTTAACTCTGCCCACTATCTGCAGGATCCTCTCCATCTTCATCTTGTTCTATAGAGTTGTGTCCTTGGACCATAGCTAGGCTAGGAGGTAGCACACACCGTTTCTTGGATTCGATACCCTTGGGAATACTCCTGAGGTGAAGTGCTACAGCGGTATTTCCGTGCGCTTGCGGATTCTTTCGTACACGTCAGTATACCAGGTGGATCTTACGCTCACGCTAACAAGGGCCCGTTAGTGGTGACTTAAGAAATATCAACAGTGCACTATCGTAGACAGTCCGGTCCTCCTTGTATTTTCAGCCCGAAATTCTTCAAGATTGAGATTGGGTTGATGAACTTTTTGGGATCATTGCTTATAAAACATGAAGTGAACTTGCCATATGATGCAATGCAGTTAGAATGCTAGGCAATTATGCGAAAAACAAACTTCACAAAGGTTAGAGAGCATAAGACAAGAAACATGCATGAAATGATTAAGAGATATAAATCAAAGATAAAACATTGTAAAGTAACACATATGCTAGCTCTCAAGCCACATTTGAGAAGTCAATGACATTTAGCTTATTTCTCAATTTGCAAAAATGAGATTCATTCGAAGGCTTGGTAAATATATCCGCTAATTGATCATCCGTGCTCACTCCATCAATCTTGATATCCCCTTTACTTACATGATCTCTAAGAAAATGATGTCGAATATCAATGTGCTTGGTTCTAGAATGTTGAACCGGATTGTTGGCAATCTTGATGGCACTTTCATTATCACAGAAGAGAGGAATTTCCTTGAATTTCACACCATAGTCTAGAAGAGTTTGCTTCATCCAAAATAATTGAGCACAACAACTTCCCGCCGAGATATATTCTGCCTCAGCGGTAGAAAGAGCCACTGAATTTTGCTTCTTTGATGACCAAGATACAAGAGAACATCCAAGAAGATGACAACCACCGGAAGTACTTTTTCTATCCACCTTGAAACCGGCATAATCGGAGTCCGAATAACCAACCAATTCAAATTGAGCACCCTTTGGATACCAAAGACCAATGTTAAGAGAATACTTCAAATATGTAATTATTCGCTTTACGGTGGTCAAATGACATTCTTTTGGTGCGGCTTGAAATCTATAACACATGCACACACTAAACATGATATCGGGCCTAGATGCGGTAAGGTAAAGCAAACTACCAATCATAGACCTATAAAGCTTAAGATCAACTGGTTTACCTCCCTCATCAAGATCAAGATGTCCATTTGTAGCTATAGGAGTCTTGATGGGTTTTGCATCTTCCATGCCAAATTTCTTCAAGATGTCCTTCACATATTTAGATTGGCAAACAAATGTGCCCTCCTTCAATTGTTTGATTTGAAGACTAAGGAAGAAGCAAAATTCACCAATCATAGACATTTCAAATTCTCTAGACATCATTTCTCCAAATTCTTTACAAAAATCTTCATTTGTTGAACCAAAGATAATATCATCAACATAAATTTGACAAATAAAGATGTCATTTCCAATCCTTTTGGTGAACAATGTAGTATCAACCTTTCCAATTTTGAAGCCCTTAGAAAGAAGAAAATCCCTAAGCCTTTCATACCAAGCACGATGAGCTTGCTTCAACCCATAGAGAGCCTTAGAAAGCTTGTACACATGATTAGGCTTTGTAGGGTCCTCAAAACCGGGAGGTTGCTCAACATATACTAGTTCACTAATTTTCCCATTCAAGAAAGCACTTTTGACATCCATTTGATATAACTTGATATTGCGAGAACAAGCGTAGGCAAGCAAGATTCTTATAGCTTCATGTCTAGCTACGGGAGCAAAAGTTTCATCAAAATCCAAGCCTTCCACTTGAGTGTAGCATTGAGCTACCAATCTAGACTTGTTCTTCACCAAAATACCATCTTCATTTTCTTTGTTCCGGTAGACCCATTTTGTACCAATGACATTATGATCCTTGGGTCTTTCAACCAATTCCCAAACTTCATTCCTAGTAAAATTATTTAATTCTTCTTGCATGGAGATCACCCAATCCGGATCTTCAAGTGCTTCATCTACACGCTTAGGCTCATGAAAAGATACAAAAGAGTAATGTTGACAAAATGAAGCAACATGAGATCGAGTTTGGACACCCTTTCTAATATCACCCATGATTCGATCAATGGGGTGATCTTTGGCAACTTGATGGTGAACTCTAGGTTGATCAACCGGTTCTTGAGTTGATGTAGAAGGTGTAGTCATAGATGCCATTTGATCATCTTCTTGAGGTGAGTCATTGTTGCGAGAATTACCCTCTTGTTGATCTTGATCATTTGTTGTGGAAGTTGATGGATTTGCTTGAATAGAAATTTATGGACCTTCATCATCTTCTTCTCTAGGCATGATGTCCCCAATAGCCATGGTTTCAAGCCTAAGTTCTGAAGTTTAGTGGCCACACCAGCTAATACTGTTTTAGACTCAAGATATGGAAAGTCGACTTTTTGATGCACAAACATAGTGCAATTCAATAGGCTACTAAAGAATGCTTGTTCTTGCACATTTGTACGGAAAAAGAGATTGTAAGTACCACGAGGCTCATCATATGCATTGGCACTTCTAGCAATAGCAAACTCTTTTTGGGTCCAGTGTCTCCTAGGAACAGTGTAATTTATCACATCAATGATATCATCAATATTACCTCCCCCTTGATTAATGACATCCTCTTCATCCAAAATGAATGATGCACTTTCATTTTCAGGATTATAATCACTATCATTAGGATTGTCAGGCTCTTCTTCTTTCTCAGGTGTAGCATCTCTACGACGCCTCTTAGATGTGCCCACATCCTTATCTTTCTTCTTTGAAGTAACCTTTTAAGTGACCTTCTTGGTAACCGCTGTAATAGCCTTGCGAGCACTGTCACAAATCAAGTATTTGAATGAGTATCAACAATATAGAGCAATGATTAGTGGAATAGAAGACAAATCCATAATGCTACATGCCACACGTGCGGCTGCCAGGGCCGCGCAGACAGTCCGCGCAGAGGCGGCGGACAGTCCGCCCGGTCTGGGCTGGCGCACGCGAGTGAACGGTAGCGTCCAATCATTCAATCCCCATTACTCCATAAATACCAAGTGTTGATCCACTAAAAATTAGCCACAGCATCATATGAGTATACCAAACAACTTTACCAAGCCAAAATTTCAATTCCATGAACGATTTTTAGATCGAAAGATGAAACCCTAAGCACCTTCTTGCTCAAAATCCGAGAGAGAGAGAGAGAGAGTGTGTGAGTTAATCGATGAAATACCCTGATGACATGGTGGAGAACCTCGCGGAGAGTCTGTGGATGTGCTCGGACGGTCCGGGGAGTGCCCCAAACAATATCCCTAAGGAGGGGTTCCTTTTCACCTCAAGAGCAAGAAAGAGGGAGATGGGAGAGAGCTTTGGTCGACTATGGGAAGAAGGGGGTGTGCCTGTTGACTTAGCTGCTCGCGACCCTGGCCCCACCTGCGCGTGGCTCGCACAGACAGTCCGCGGTGAATAGGCGGACAGTCCGGCGCCCACGCAGACAGTCCGGGACCTCGAGCCGGACGGTCCGTAATTTGTTCCAGAACCTCTAGTAGCACCCGCACCCCTGCGACCCGCGCGGACGGTCCGCTCTACACCCGCGGACGGTCCGTAGGACCACAACGGACAGTTCGGCGCACTATCGCAGACAGTCCGGTCCTTCTTGTATTTTCAGCCCGAAATTCTTCAAGATTGAGATTTGATTGATGAACTTTTTGGGATCATTGCTCATAAAACATGAAGTGAACTTGCCATATGATGCAATGCAGTTAGAATGCTAGGCAATTATGCGAAAAACAAACTTCACAAAGGTTAGAGAGCATAAGACAAGAAACATGCATGAAATGATTAAGAGATATAAATCAAAGACAAAACATTGTAAAGTAACACATGTGCTAGCTCTCAAGCCACATTTGAGAAGTCAATGACATTTATCTCATTTCTCAATTTGCAAAAATGAGATTCATCCGAAGGCTTGGTAAATATATCCGCTAATTGATCATCCGTGCTCACTCCATCAATCTTGATGTCCCCTTTGCTTACATGATCTCTAAGAAAATGAAGCCGAATATCAATGTGCTTGGTTCTAGAATGTTGAACCGGATTGTTGGCAATCTTGATGGCACTTTCATTATCACAGAAGAGAGGAATTTCCTTGAATTTCACACCATAGTCTAGAAGAGTTTGCTTCATCCAAAATAATTGAGCACAACAACTTCCCGCCGAGATATATTCCGCCTCAGCGGTAGAAAGAGCCACTGAATTTTGCTTCTTTGATGACCAAGATACAAGAGAACATCCAAGAAGTTGACAACCACCAGAAGTACTTTTTCTATCAACCTTGCAACCGGCATAATCGGAGTCCGAATAACCAACTAATTCAAATTGAGCACCCTTTGGATACCAAAGACCAATGTTAGGAGAATACTTCAAATATGTCATTATGCGCTTTATGGTGGTCAAATGACATTCTTTTGGTGCGGCTTGAAATCTAGCACACATGCACACACTAAACATGATATCGAGCCTAGATGCGGTAAGGTAAAACAAACAACCAATCATAGACCTATAAAGCTTAAGATCAACCGGTTTACCACCCTCATCAAGATCAAGATGTCCATTTGTAGCCATAGGAGTCTTGATGGGTTTTGCATCTTCCATGCCAAATTTCTTCAAGATGTCCTTCACATATTTAGATTGGCAAACAAATATGCCCTCCTTCAATTGTTTGATTTGAAGACCAAGGAAGAATCTCAATTCACCAATAATAGACATTTCTGAGGACCATGTGTGGTTCGAGGACCGGTGGATGGTCGCTTCCTGGTGTGATGAGTGATTGACAATGTTGTGTGGACTGATTCTTGGCTAAGTATTGCAGGTGCAGGTTGCGGCTTGACTGGTGTTGGTACAGGTGAAGAACAAGTGCAAAAGGTCATTGCCGGTGAGGCCTGCAGGTGTGGAGAAGACAAGTAGGCTTGGTTCGAGGGACCCGGTGGCCAGCGGGGTCAAGTGCGGGCCGCATGGTGGCAAGAACAGCAAGATGAAGTCGGTGGACGGTTTCTTGGTTAAGCCTCAAAACCAAGGTCGAGCCGGGATTTCGTGGGAGCCGAGTCATGAGTGGTGATTGGCGGAGGCTACATCAAGTTCGCGGGGTTTGCAGTGGTTCACCAGAAAACCACTGGGTTACTCGGCTGAGCCACAAAGCCGAGGCCGAAGACCGGGCGTGGCTGTCAAGCCAAAACCGGCCTGACCGGTTCGTGAAACCGGTCTAACCGGTTTGGGGTCGCAGGGCGCCGGGAAGCTTCGAAGCGGAGGGCACGCGTTGGGATCACATGGTGTTCGTCGAGGCTACGCGAGGTGCAGTCGCCGGGCATCCGTCCGATGGTGTTACGAAGATAATTTCCCAAAGTGCCCTTAGTGGGCGTGTATCCTAGTTTATGTAATAGGGGTAGTTTAGTCTTTCGGCTAGCCTCCATACAACCCAAGTGGTGAGAGGATGGCAGCCATCTCTTGGAACCCTAGCTCATTTTCCCTTTGCTATTTTCCTTCCTATTTTCCTTAGGATTTCTAGGACTAGCTTGAGAGCTTCATGGTGAGATCTTGAGAGAGGGATGGATGATCGGGAGGCAAGCTATACCTTGTATGAACCTTCATGGTATGTATAGATGATTCGGTGTGGTTCCTCAAGGCTTGATTGTGTTCTTCCCATTTTCCCTTTTTGGTGATTTTCGGAGCCTTTTCTTGGATTTCCCGTGGTGAGGTTTTGAGAGCATTTCTTTGAGGAATTCTTGTTGGATGTCACATATGAGGACCTTGTGCCTCTTTGCTTGGTGATCTTGCTCCAACAAACCCTCCGAAACAGTTTCAATTTGGTGGTTTTCGGTGGAGTTCATGAAAGGGTGTTCTTGAGGGTTGACTTCCGATTCCTCTTAATTGGGTAGGTTTTGGGGACCGAGCTTCTAGCCAAAGGTAGCCCACGAGGTACCCCAGCTATCCCAAAAGTCTCACTTAAATCTGTGGAACGAATCGGGAGATCGATTGATGTGAAGGTTGGCGTTTTCCCGCGGGCTGAGTTCTTCCCGACTGCCCAGGCAAAACCGGCCTGACCGGTTTCCCAAACCGGTCTGACCGGTTTAGCCCCAGTGGGCTGTCGTGAGGGTTTTTGGACAGGAGAGCTCTTTTCATGATATGGCTTTTCTTGTTCAAAGGTTGAAGGGTTCTTGAGGCAGTTTTGGACAGGTTTGGTCTCGAAGGTCTTTTGGGGATTTCCTGGACAAAACCGGCCTGACTGGTTTGCCAAACTGGCCTGACCGGTTTCCCCTACCTGTGAGAGGCTAAGTCTCAAAAGGTCGGTCTGACTGGTTTTAGAAACCGGCCTGACCGGTTTTGGCTACCAGCAGCTGTTTCGAGTTGTTTTCCGCTGCGTGTTTTCGAGTTGTTGTTGGTTGGATCTTACTCCTAGGTCCAGCAGCACTCCAGTGGCTACGTGGATTTGGCAAGAGAAGCTTGCGAAGGTGTCCGAGTGATGTTGGGCTCATAGGCCGAATTCTTGAGTAGAATTTTTATCGGCTCCCATTCACTCCCCCCCTCTCTGGTTCGCCGTTCCGGTCCTTCAAGTGGTATCAGAGCCGGTTACGGGTCTTTGTTGACTCTAACCAGTCTAAGATCCAAAGATGGCGTACCAGGAATGGGGATCGGGTCCTCCGCACTTCGATGGAAAGAACTACCATATGTGGCAGAGACGGATGGCTGCGTTCCTCCGTGGCAAGGTACAGATCCTTTGGGATGTTACGGTGAACACAACTTATGTTCATCCGATTAACTTCCTTGCTCCGGGATTGAGGGACATGTTCGACGCCAACAACAAGGCGGTCGACTACTTGTTTCGTGCTCTGTGTCAATCCGAATTCGATCGGGTTCAGACAGAGGACTTAGCTTGTAGGATTTGGTTGGAGTTGAAGAATGCTCATGCTGGAAATGCTGAAGTTTAGGCACAATTGTATGCGACCTACCGGAGAGAGTATGAAAACTTCACTCATCTCCCCGGTGAGTCGATTGATGCCTTGTTCCAGCAGTTCACGACGGTTGTGAACAACATGAGGGCTAATGTGGACGTCCTCCCGTACGATGACCATGATAGAGCTGTGAAGCTCTTGCACGCGCTGGATTGTACCATATGGGATGGAAAGGTCGAGGCCATTCTTGAGTCGGAGAAGTATACCACACTGACGGTGAACGAGCTGTTCTCCAAGCTCAAGTCAGCTGAGGTTGATCGTGGTTTGACAGCCCATCTTGAGAGCCCAACTGACTCCCATAGTCTTGCTATCGTCGGTGGCAAAGGTGCTAAGCCTAATGCTAACACATCCTCCAGGATGTATTCTCTGTCTTCTTTGATGATTTTGCTAGACGAGGAGTTCGACGTGCTTGGAGAGGACGAGCTGGCGTTGCTGACCAGGCGGTTCGAGAGGCTGCACGAGAACCAGGTGAACACGAGGAGAACGGCACGGACGTGCTTCCAGTGCGGCAAGCCAGGACACTTCGTCGCCGACTATTCGGACAAGATGGAGAACAAGGACGGCTACAAGCACCGGTCGAGCAAGGATGGCAAGTACCGATCGAGGCGCGATCACAAGCACAAGAACAAGCATAAGGACGAGCGACGGTCGAGGAAGAAGGACGGCCGCGGCAGGAAGGCCTGAGCGATGGTCGGAGCGAGCGACGTCGACTCCAGCTCCGCCTACTCTTCCTCGAGCTTGAGTAGCAGTGAAGACGAAGGTGATCGGCGCAAGAACAAGAAGTCATCCAAGAACTTGAGCGGGCTGAGCTGCTTCGCACGAGATGGCTTTTGCGCCATGGCTCGTAGCTCCGACAGCAAGAAGAGTCACCAGAGCGACTCGGACTCCGACTCCGAGGATGAGGTACATGACGAGCTTCCCTTCTTGCGTGAGGAGAATGAGCGTCTTGGCAAGTTGCTTGATAATCGTGATGACATGCTTAGAGAGGCAAAGAAGATGAGGAAAGAGCTTAGGGCCTCACTAGAAGATGCTAGGAACCGAGTAGCTGAGCTAGAAACCCAGAACCTTGATGCTAAGCTTGAGATAGATTCGCTTAAGGCTTCACCTGTGGTTTCTGATGAGATTGATTGTTGTGATTGCTCTGTGTACCTAGCTGATCTTACTAGTCCTAAGGATAAGCATGCTTCTACTTGTGATGAACTAGATGTGCTTAGGGTTGTAGTAGCTGAGCTTAAGTCTAGACCTGCTTTGATAGGTGTTTGCACTTCTTGCCCTGTTTTGCATGGAAAGATTGATGAGATGCATGCTTACACTGTTTTGCTTGAGGCTAAGTTTAAAGAGCTTATTCCCACTTCTTGCTCTACTTGTGAATTGCATGCTTTGAAGAATCTGGAACTTGCACATTATGTTGATCGCTTGCAGGATGAGAATGATGAGTTGAGGAAAATGATGGGTTGGTTGTCGTGTCATGAACCACAGCTTAGGATGATGATAGAGGCATACAAGCGCTATGATGGGCAAGCGCTTGGGTCGGATAAGATTGGAGAGTGTAGTGGTGAGGGAGGAGATAAGATTGGTGATATCCAAGCTCCACCTAAAACCTACCACAAAAATGCCTATGCTCCTAAGCCCAACCTACTGAGAAACAAACTTGACACAACTCCAGAGCCACCCATATTTCCTCACCCAACAAATGACTTCCAAAAACCGGTGAAGTTTGTGAGCCCCAAGGAGAGTGTGCTTGGAGAGAAGAAGGGTGAGAAGTCAAGTGAGGAGAAACCGAGTGAGCAACCCCAACCAAAACCAAAGCCAAAACCAATCCGGTTTCATTGTGACTATTGTGGGAGAGATGGTCACAAAGGGGAGTTTTGCTTCAAGAGGAAGCGAGAGGAGAGAATGGCTAAGGAATGGGCAAACAAGGACAGGTACAACCCATCTCATGGTGTGCCTGAGTCTCATATGCCACTGCCTAGGGGTAAGGCCATTGTTCGCACAGTTCCGGCTTGGGGAGAAAAGAGTGTTTTGGGTGGAAGGGACCCTGCTGGAGGAATTAAATCGACCAGACTGGTTTGGAAACCGGTCAGACCGGTTTGGGCTACTCGTACAGTGAAACCGGTCAGACCGGTTTGGAGGCAGCAGGGTGACCAGTTTGGTTTTCGTGCTCGGGATGAGGCTCGATTCAGGTCCTTTGGTCGTGGTCCAGATGGTTAGCATGGTGAGTCTGGTGGTGGTCAGTTTGCTAGACGTTCTCCACCTCGTGCTCAATACGATGGTGGGAGGAGTCGTAGCTTTGAGATGGAGAGGAGGAACGGTCCACGGTCTTCCTTTTGTGGCTTTCGTTCTTCTCCAGCGAGACAGGGATGGTTTTCTAGTGGTGGTTCTCATGGTGGCTTTCGTGGTGGTAGCTATGGTAGGCGTGATGATTTGGTTTGTGCTAACCCCACTTTGGAGCAAATGGCTCGGCACTGGTTTTACTCTTTCGGTACTAACCCTAGTGCAGAGTTGTTTGTTCACTCACGTGCTCGTTTTTGAATTTCAGGTGGGAGACTTGAGGAACATTTGGTTGATTGACTCTGGTTGCTCGAGGCATATGACCGGAGACAAGGGGTGGTTCTCAAGTCTCGTCCTGGTGGTGTCCAAGACATACATCACCTTTGGGGACAATGGGCGAGGGCGTGTGCTTTCAGAAGGCGAGATTAAGGTGAGTGAGATGGTCACTCTCAGGCGTGTTGCTCTTGTTCAATCGCTCGGGTTCAATTTGCTTTCGGTGTCCCAGCGTTTGGTTGAGGGTTTTGAGGTGTTGTTTCGGCCTAGTGGTTCTCGGATCTTGGATTCTCGAGGGGACCTAGTTTGCATGGTCGTTCCCGAGGGTCAAGTGTTCCGAGCAGATTTCTCTCAGTCTTCTGGTGTGGAGCGTTGTTTCTTGGCTGGTTCTTTGAGTGAGTTGTGGAAGTGGCATAGGAAGTTGGGTCACTTAAGCTTTGACCTTTTGTCTCGCTTGAGTAAACTCAATTTGGTCTGAGGATTGCCACGGCTGAGGTTTGAGAAAAAGTTGGTTTTTGCGCCGTGTCGGCATGCGAAGATGGTAGCTTCTTCCCATCCACCCCTCACCGATGTGATGACGGAGCGTCCATGCGAGCTGCTCCATTTGGACCTTGTTGGCCCAGCTCGTGTGCGATCTGTGAGTGGGAAGTGGTACGTCCTGGTTGTGGTGGACGACTACACTCGGTATGCATGAGTTTTCTTTCTTGAGGAGAAAGGGGAGACGTTTGGTTTTGTTCGAGATCTTGTCTTGAGGTTAAGAAACGAGAGGCACGGAGATGCCATACGAGCGATTCGTAGTGACAATGGCTCGGAATTTAAAAACTCTCGCTTCGAAACCTTTTGCCATGACTTGGGTCTTGAACACCAGTTTTTGAGTCCGTATACGCCTCCCCAGAACGGCGTGGTTGATGGACCGGACTGGCGACCAGAGAGGGGGGGGGAGTGAATGGGAGCCGATGAAAATTCTTCTCAAGAACTCGGCCTATACCCCAAAATCACTTCCGAAGAATCCCGCACACACTTGCCAAGATCACGTGGTCACAACGGACCTACTGACCCTAGGAACAAGTTAGAACAAGCCTAGGAACAAAGCAAAAGCAAGCACAAAAAGAACCGAGAGAAAAAGCTAGCGCGAGGCAAACTACAGCAGAAATTGTCAGAACCACCGGCTCCAGGTCGGTACTACTGATATGGGCTTACTGACACCTAAAAACCAGGTTATTGGTACTTCCGGCACAGGGTCGGTACTTCTAACTATCGGTACTACCGACCTCGGGTCGGTACTACCGATAAAGACTCTCTGGCAGCTGAAAATCAGGTTATCGGTACTACCTGGACAGGGTCGGTAGTACTGCCCCCTAAAAAATCAGCCCACGAAACAGCCCCAAACTTTCGATCGATGGATCTCCCAAACCACTTGGAGTCTTGAGACGGAATTTTGGGGAGATGATGAACACCCAAGGGGAGGATATGCCCCAAAAATTTCAGCCTCTAACCCCCTACAACTCTCGGAATCGCGAATCCTTGCCAAGAACACTATGAACTAGGGTTCATCTGAAAATCAACGAATCGAAGGCCAAATCCGGTGTTTGAGGGGTCAAGATCATCCACAAAGAGGCACAAGGCACTCACCCATGATCCCCTCAAAGAAATCCGGAGAGAAACGCCCTCAAATCGACGAATCGAGTGACGAACGAAAATCCCAAGAAAAAGGCACCGAAAATCATCGAAAAAGAAAAATGCCGGGAGCAAAGGATTTGGCACGAGATTGAGAAGGAAGATTTCACTATGAATATCTTAGCCAAATCCGGTTACAAGCCACTCACAAGAATCACAAATCTTGGATGGCAAACAGCTCAAACAAAGAGCCACACTCACCTCTCTCCCTCTCTCCCAAAGAGCACCCCAAAATGAAAGAGCACTCCCACCACTAGCCAAAGAGTTGGCTGAAAATTCAGCTCCCTCCTCCTATATATAGGCCCTCCGGAAAAGACCGAAGTACCCCTACACTAGGAGTTACAACTCAAGCCCTCACAGGGGCATTTTGGTCAACACATGAAGTTCTCCATCGGACGGCCGTGCATCCATCGGGCCTTCACGTCCTCCCAACGCAAGCACCTCGATCATGCCGCGTGTCGCCCGCTTCGAAGTTTCTCGGCGCGCCCGGATCCCATCTCCGCCCGCCGAGCCTCCGGTCTTGGTTTTGTGGCTCAACCAAGTAACCCCGACGGTTTTGTGGTGAACCGCCGCAAACCCCGCGGACTCGGTGCAGCCTCCACGCCAATCCCACTCATGACTTGGCCGCCACGTCGTCCGGGCTTGATGTTGGTTTTGTGGCCAAACCAACAAACCGTCGTGCTCGGCTTTGTGGAGCAACTGAGGAACCCGACAGTTTTCTGGTGAACCGCCGAAAACCAGCATGCAAGGCACAACCTCACCTCGCCAAGCATCAGGCCCGCCAAGACTTTCACCTCCGGCTCCCGGACGGTCTACTCGGTCTTGCCCCATTCAATGACTTGGCCGCTACCTTGACCGGCTCGACCTTGGTTTTGAGGCTCAACCAAGAAACCGTACACGAGTTCGTCTTGCTTTTCTTGCCACCATGCGGCCCGCACTTGATCCCGTTCGGCCACCGGGTCCATCGAGCCGAGCCTACTTGTCTCTCCACTCCTCGGAGGCCACACAGGCTAAGACCTTTCGCGCCCGCTCTTCACCTGCACCAATGCAAATCAAGCCGCAACCTACACCTGCAATACTCGGCCAAGAGTCAGATCACACCATGTTGTCAATCACTCATCACACCAAGGAGTGACCATCCACCGGTCCTCGGATGCGCCGGTCCTCAATCTCCCCCTTGATGAGTGCATTGACAACACACATAGTCACCAATTCATAAAAGAAAGAAAAAGAAAAGAAATGAACAAAGAACTCAAATAAGTGATCAAAAGCCGAACAAAAGCCAAAACAAGATCACTTGAGAGAGAAAGTCTTAGTCCCCTAAGACAAGGGCAACGGCTCAACACAACCAAGACAAAACGCTCAAAATGCCAACTCCTCGAGGGGAGGCAAAAGGGCTCGACACCATCGACAAAAGAGCAAAGCACAAAGCAACTTTCAGGCAACACAAAGAGCTCCCAAAGCATGAATGCAAGCTCCCGCTGAACAAATGCGTGCAAACCCAAGTTCTCCCCCTGAACTGAGTATCCATCTTTTTCTCCCCCATGATGCAAAACTCTCCCTCTTGTTATACAAAATGCATCTCTCCCCATGTTATGAATTGGAGACACAATTCTCCCCCTTGTTGGTAATGCATGAATCAAGCCAAAATAAAAACATGCAACCTAGAGCTTCTCAAATAGACAAGATTCAACACAAGATGCTACACATGTCCAAAAGTGCAAGTTAAATACGCTATAGCTTCGTATGAACATGAGCTACAAAATCACCAAGTTTCACAACCATTGATCAAAGCTAAGATAGAATGTAGCAAGTTTTGCAAAAAACACTCTCTCATGAGCAAAGTCCTAAACATGAGCAAAACATGTCAAAATGGCAGAGCCACACAAACTTCATGCTAGGACAACCATTTTAATCATAAGATCATCATAAACACCCTCAAGCATCTCATGTCATGTCAAAGCCACCGAGCCATGTGCCTACTTCTATGTATGAGACTTCTCATTGGTAGGCATCATGCAACGGTTTAGCACCCAAAGCTATAAAAAATTAAGCACATATGACATGGAGCACATTTTCCAAGCAATTCACATTTCATTTTCAGATTCATATTGGTACATGAAATGTCTTTGCGACAAAAAGGAGCTTATGCCCCTCTACAAGATAAAGCAAGCGGGCTAAACATTCATGATGACAAATGAGCCTTTGGCCCCATATGATCAAAATACGCTATCCAACCACAAATTAAGCATAGCCAAGCCACAAAAACATGTCAAGATCATATAAAGGCATTTACTCACAAGAGAGCATACATGTAGCATTTTTCAAAAGCATAGCTAGCAACCATGGGCATAAACCAAGATCATCAAGAGCTAAGTCAAACTAACCATAGCATACCAAACTAGCTCACAAGATCATGTATAGCACTTCATGGTGAACAATGTACATAGGAGAAGCACATTTCTAAAGCATATGATACAGATGCAGTCTATGATACAAAGATGCAAGCATGATATGATACATGAATGCGAGATGCAACATGCATATGTACATGGGATGCCCAACCCGAACTCAAAAAAAAAAGAGCACAAAACTCACAAACTCCCCCTAAACACATGCACTTGGGCCAAAGAGCATACAAAGCTCACCCTAAATGCATGCTATAGGGCAAAGAGCAAAAGAGACCAAATGGCTTGACGAAAGCCACACAACTCAAAGTCTCTAATCTACTTACCTTGATCACTCGCTCTCGTCCATTGTCCCCGAAAGTGATGTCCTCCATTGACACCACTGAGGTGAGGCTGGAGGGCCACCTTCGATCTCCGGTCATGTGCCACTAGTCTCCGAAGTCGATCCACCAAAAGTCCTCCAAGCCTCCCGCCTGCAAAATCAAAACTAAGAGCGAGAACGAGCACATGACTCAAACTGGGGTTAGTACCAAAAGAGTCAAACCAGCGCCGAGCCATCTCCTTAAAAGTGGGGTTAGAAAAATCCATCCTATCACGCCTAGCAAAGCTGGAACCACCACAGGGAAACCACTCCCGTCTCGCTGGAGGAGTATGAGCACCACGAAAGGGAAAGCGTGGTCCATAGTCCCTCTGAGACTCAAAACTGCGACCCCTCCCATACTCGTATCGACCACGAGGTGGAGAGCGTCCAGCAAACTCAACACCACCAGACTTAACACACCAACCAAAAGAAAGCTCCAAAGATCTCAGTTGAGTACCATAGAAAGGATACCAATTGAAAGATCCCAAACGGCTACCAAAAGCCAAGGCCAACTCTTGAAACCAAATTCCCATCGATAAGCCAAGCTCCCCCTCAACCAAAGCCAACTAACAAGCAAAAGCTAGGATAAGAAAGAGCAAAAGGAAATATCTAAACCCAAATGAAAAGAAGAAGCAAAACACAACCCGAAGACAAGACAAGCCCAAAGCCACAAGGAAATCTCCAAACATGGTACACAAAGCATTGACAATACCAATTAAGATAAATAAAGTATTGTAACATGATTCCACATATATGATAAGCATGGGCTAGCAAACATGTCAACAAGGTGCATAACTATACAAAAAAAGCCTAGCACAAAAAAATACCAATGAACAACATGCCAAACATGATACAAGAACTAAACAAAGGCATGATACAAGTTCACATGGATCAACCACCAAGATATATCACAAAGCTAGCATGACAATATATACATGAGGGGGCAAACATGCTAACAAGAGAGGATACCATGGAGCTAGACAAAAATGATATGGATGAACAACATGGCATAGCCACACAAGAACAATGATAAAGCATGACATGAAGTTCATAAATATCATCTACCACAATATCATACAAAGGATAGCAAGATAGGTATACAAGATCACAAAGCTATCATGAATAAAGTGGCTAGCCTACCATGGTTTATACAAAAGCATGACACAAATGCAAAGCATGCAACAAGTATACAAGTGAGTACAAGGAGAAAAGGAAAACTCACTATACATGTGTACAAAGGCTTTCAAGAGCCATTCAAAGCGGTGTGGAGAACCATCATTTCTTGATCACCTCACGGACAAAAGGTCAAGTACCATCGATCTGATGTTCTCCAACCGCGTCTCCATACCTACACACAAGGAGACGAAAAAGACCGAGTCTTCGATCCCAAAGGGTTAGCAAGCACATACTTGGGAATCCAATACTTGGTCACACGGGTATGCGATGCACTCAACTTATTATGTGAGCTAGCATGATGCCAATGCCGGTTAGAATGAAAAAGTTTTCAAACACCCTTATAACCATGCCTCAAAGAAGCGACCCGCGAAGAAAGACGAGTGCTACCACAAGCAAAAAGGCAAAAGTCCCTCGAGGTCGTAGGAGAAGAACCAACACAAGCACCACTGGAAGCCTGTCGCGGACCAACACAAACTCCACGGGAAACATGTCGTGGACCAACACAAGAAGCACTAGAAGCATATCCACGAGCATGGTCTAACTCACTAGAAAGAGTGTCATAAAACCCGTCCACAAATTGTGCCTTCTTAGGCGCACAAGTGTCCATGCCATGAAAAGGACTATGAACAACCAAAGGCTAGAAGCACTGGCATGCCGCATTCTCCTTGCCTGGCGGTAGCAAAAGCTCTCTTGATGCCTATCCTTCCCACAATGAGAGCAATGGTACAAAGGCCTATCAGGAGGCATGGTCCGAGTGGACGAATCACCATTCTATTATAAGTGAGAAGTCCCTTGGGACTTAGAGCAAGAAGCATCAACCTCAACACTCGACTTGGTGCCAACATTAGAATCACACGTGCCATGAGAAAGGCTACGTGGCTTCTTAAAAGCTTTGGCACGCACACATCGCTCGTGCTTGACACGACGAAAGCAAAACTCCACGGTATGTCCATCTTTCTTGCAAAAGGTGCAATGGAACTTCGGTTTGGAAGCATGAGTTCCAAAGAAGTCAGAAGCACCCTTGCTATTGGAATCATCTTGGGCAATACCGGAAGAAGCAACAAGCTTAGGAGTAGCTATGGGAGAGCTATCCAAAGCACTAGCACACTTGCCACCATCCAAAGACTCACGCTCAGCAATTGTTCGTTTGGCTTATCAGCCACCAGCCAGCAGTACTTTTCTCTCAGAACAAACCAGCCACCAGCAACTAGCCAGTAGTACTTTTCTCTTAGAACAAACCAACATCAGCCACCAGCCACCAGCCAAACGAACAGGCTGTCAATAGAAGAAGTCGACTCCGGGTGAGAAGAAGCAAATTTAGAAGCATCAACATCAGAGTGACAAGAGAAGCGAGAATCCAAACCCTTAGCACAAAGACTCTTGCACCTTGTGCGCAAAACCTCATTTTGAGACTTGAGGCGCTCACAAGTACCACATGTCATATTTCTTAAATTATCGATTTCCTCTTCAATGCATTTAGCATATGTGGTACGCAAGAGTTCATTTTCTTTCTCAAGGTTGGCACTCATCTCATCATGCTCAACCAACTTGGTGCTCATATCCTCACACATCTTTTTCAAAGCCAAAACTTCGTTTTCCAAATCAATGCATGAGGTGCAAATGAAATCACATGAACAAGCAACATCATTTACGTCTAACAAAGCATCGACCTTATCACAAGAAGTATGGCAAGCATCCTCAACAAGCAACAAAGAGCACTTGCTACAAGGCATGGATTTCATATCACAAATTTCAGCCCTAGCATGCTCAAGTTCATCTACACATGTGGTGTGAGTCAATTTTAGTTCATTTATTTCAGCAAGCAAAGACTCACAAGGAACACATGGCAAGGAAGCACTTGTCTCCAACAAAGCAATCTTACTTCTAGCCACATCAAGATCATTATTCAAAGCAACACAAGAGTTGCAAGGCATAGAAGCATTAGATTTCAACAAGTCAATTTCAGATTGCAAGTTAGCAAGAGACAAGTTTAAATATTCATTCTCTCTAAGCAAGGTACTAACATCATTAGCATACTCAAGATTTTCTCCCCTAACAAGTTTATTTTCAGCAAGTAATGCATCACAAGATTTGCATGGCAAAGGGGAGTTCTTAATCTCAACAATCATCTCGGCATAAGCACAAAGGCGAGTGAACAAACCAATGATACCTTGAGAGAGTTTGACTCTACTTCTCTTCATGAGTTTGTCTTGGAGATCATCATCTTGAGCCACCAAAAGCCGCATCAACGCCATTGCTTCCTTATCTTCCTTCAACTCCTCACACTTCCATCTCCACTTGTGTTCATCTCCCGATGCAAACTCCATCACATCGATATGTGAAGACAAAGACACATAAGAAGAAGTGTTTGGCGCCATACTCAAAGCACTAGTTAGGATTAGTTGAAAGCAAGCTCAAAGTGCGCAAACCAAAGCCGCGAGCAAAAGCGCCCTTTTCTCCGTCGCCCTATGGATCACAAAGCCGGTTAAGGTGGAGCGATCCGTAACCAAGCTCTGATACCAGTGGTTGAAAGGAAAAACAGAACCTTGTGCGAGATGGCTCGGACGATGCTTGATGAGCATAGGACTCCGAGAAGGTTCTGGGCTGAGGCGGTGAATACCGCGTGCTATGTGTCGAACAGGATTTACCTTAGGGTGCACAAGAAGAAAACATGCTATGAGTTGATGCACAGGCGCACGCCCAAGGTGAGTCACTTCCACGTGTTTGGGTGCAAATGCTTTATCCTGAAGAAAGGTAAGAAGTTGGACAAGTTCGAGGCTAGGTCTGTCGATGGCATTTTCTTTGGTTACGCGTCACATTCTAGAGCCTTTCTAGTGCTCAACCTTGAAACTAACCAAATCGTGGAGACTTGCGAGGTTACCTTCGACGGGACACAGCCACGTAGTCAACTTGTTTTTGAGTGTGCAGGTGATGATGAACTTGGCGAGGAGATTTTCCAGGAGAAGGAGCATGAACATGGAGATGATGAAGATGGCGGTGTAGTGCCCGCGGCTGAGCATGTACCTACTACTTCGACTACGGTGGTGGACGGCCCCTCTCCCACACCTACAATGACAAACCCAGATCAAGGTGAAGCTGCTGTTGATGGGGTGGTAGCATCAAGGCGAGAACCTCCCCGACGAGTTCAAGTGGATCATCCAGCTTCGAGGATCATCGGTGATATCAATGAACGCACTACACGGTCGAGGGTTCGAAACAATTTTCACTTTGCTCATGCTGCTTTTGTTGCTACTTTTGAGCCCCAAGACATTGGACACGCGCTATTTGATCATAATTAGGTTAATTCGATGCATGAGGAGTTGGAGAACTTTGAGAGAAACCAAGTTTGGGAGTTGGTAGATCCTCCACCGGGGTGTAAGCCGATTGGGACAAAATGGGTGTGGAAAAACAAAGAGGGAGAGAAAGGAGAAGTGGTGAGAAACAAGTCGAGGTTGGTGGCGCAAGGGTATAGTCAGAAAGAGGCAATCGACTGCGAGGAGACGTTCGCTCCCGTAGTCCATTTGGAGGCGATTAGGATCCTTCTAGCCTTTTCCGTGGCTAAAGGGTTCAAATTGTACCAAATGGATGTCAAGAGTGCTTTCCTAAACGGTGTCTTGGAGGAAGTAGTGTATGTGAGGCAACCACCGGGGTTTGAGAGTGAGAAGTACCCCCACCGGGTGTACAAGTTGAGAAAGGCGCTGTATGGGTTCAAGCAGGCGCCCAGAGCTTGGTACGGTAGGTTGAGGGGGTTCCTGTTTGAGAGAGGTTTCGAAATGAGGAAGGTAGATCAGACCAAGGTTTTGGGATTCGAAAGGTTAAAAAATTCGGAGCTCACTGAAATGGGTGAATTTCGGAAAGTTTGAAAAATTCGGACCGAAATTCGATTAAATTGACAAGTCAAACAGTTTGTATTTTGACAAAAATTTGATGCAAACAAATTGTAGCGCTCTGATCTGGGTGTCATTGCTGCTGCCGAACCCACCAGGGGCATCCGTGAGCCTGCTACGGTATTAATCGGCTGTTCTGGACTTTTGACAGACCAGAAATACAAACTGTGCCAAATTTTCGGCCGGTTTAAGGCTGTCTCGGGCCTCACTGAGATGGACGAATTTCGAGACAATTCGGCCCACTCAGTCCGAATCCCAAAACCCTGGATCAGACCTTGTTTCTCCTCAGGCAAGGCAGAGATATCCTGATTGTGCAGGTATACGTGGATGATATTGTCTTTGGTGGCTCGTCTAACTCTCTTGTTGCAAGGTTTGCAGAAGACATGAGCAGGGAATTTGAGATGAGCATGATGGGTGAGTTGCAGTTCTTCCTCGGCCTCCAGATCAAGCAATGAAAGGAAGGAACATTTGTGCACCAAGCCAAGTACACCAAGGACATTGTGAGGAAGTTCAAGATGGAGGACTCCAAGGCCATGGCGACGCCTATGAATACGACTACAGCTCTTGATGAGGACGAGGAAGGTGAGCATGTGGACCAGAAGGAGTACCGAAGCATGATCGAGTCACTCCTGTACTTGACGGCTACGACGCCAGACATCCAGTTCTCGGTATGTCTGAGCACTCGTTTTCAAGTGTCTCCGAGGACTTCGCATCGACAAGCAGTCAAGAGCATATTCAGGTATTTGCGACATACTCCCGACTTCGGCCTTTGTTACTCCGCGTATTCTTCTTTGGCTCTTCATGGTTTTTCAGACGCGGATTTTGCCGGGTGTCGGTTGGATAGGAAGTCCACTTCTGGGACTTGCCAGTTCTTGATTTCTTCTTTGGTGTCTTGGTCTTCCCGCAAACAGTCGAGTGCTGCTCAATCCACTACCGAGGCAGAGTATGTGGCCGCAGCTAGTTGTTGCTCTCAGGTCCTTTGGATCACATACACCATGAGTGACTTTGGTGAGGAGTATACCCATGTCCCACTTCAATGTGATAGCACGAGTGCCATAAGTGTTTCAAAGAACCCAGTGTTCCATTCCAAAACCAAGCACATAGAAGTGAGGATCATTTCTTGAGAGACAACGTAGAGAAAGGGAAAATCGCTTTGATCCATGTTCCCACTCATGACCAGCTTGCCGATATTTTCACCAAACCCCTAGATCAAGCAACTTTCACTCGTTTGCAGGGGGAGCTTGGTATTTGTTTGATTTCTTGAGTTGGGTGTGTGGGAGCTCCTTTGTAGCATATGTATAGCTTTCCTTTGTGCATTTCTTGCATTTTGCATTGCATGTGTAACATGATGTATAGGCATCTTTGTATCTTAGGTTGCATGCATTTTGTATCATATGCATTTGGTAGGAAAAGCTTCTCCTATATACATTATTCACCATGATATGCTATATATGATCTTGTGAGCTAGTTTGGTATGATATGGCTTAGTGTGGCTTAGCTATTGATGATCTCGATTTATATCCATGGTTGACAGCTATGTTTTTGAAAAATGTCATATGTATGCTCTCTTGTGAGTAAATGCCTGTATATGATCTTGACATGTTTTAGTGGCTATGCTATGCTTAATTTGTGGTTGGATAGCTTATTTTGATCAAATGGGGCCGAAGGCTCATTTGCCATCATGAATGTTTAGCCCCCATGCTTTATCTTGTGGAGGAGCATAAGTACCTTTCTGTCGCAAAGACATTTCATGTACCAATTCAAATCTGAAAATGAAATGTAAATCGCTTGGAAAATGTGCTCCCATGTCATATGTGCTTAAGTTACTTGCTTTTGGGTGCTAAACCGTTGCATGTTGCTTACCAATGAGAAGTCTCATATCTAGAAGTAAGCACATGGCTCGGTGGCTTTGACATGACATGAGGTGCTTGTGGGTGTTTATGATGGTCTTATGCTTAGAATGGTTGTCCTAGCATGAAGTTTGTGTGGCTTTGCCATTTTGACTTGTTTTGCTCATGTTTAGGACTTTGCTCATGAGAGGGTATTTTTTAGCAAAAATGATCAATTCTATCTTAGCTTTACCCAATGGTTGTGAAACTTGGTGATCATGTAGTTGATGTTCATACGATGCTGTAGAGTATCTAACTTTCTCATTTGATCATGTGTAGCATCTTGTGATGAATTTTGTCTATTTGAGAAGCTCTAGTTGCATCTTTTCCAAATTTGAGCCTTGATTCATGCATTGGCAACAAGGGGGAGAAATGTTGGTTGAGAAAAGTTGCATTGCTTCCCAAGAACATATCCCAACAGTCAAGGGGGAGGTTGTGCATTTCTTTTGCATTTTTGGCTTTTGGGGGTGAGCTTTTGCCGAGTTTAATCGGTCTGACCGGTTTTTGGAACTGGCCTGACCGGTTTGGTGGAACCGGCCTGACCGGTTTGGGAAACCAGTCTGACCGGTTTGTGCCCAGTGTTGGCATATGTTCGGGGGAAGTGTGCATATGTGCAGGGGGAGCTCTTGTGTGTTTTGAGTCTTTCTTTGGTGGTTTGCTCCTTTGTGGTGAGCTTGTTTTTGACTAGGTTATGTCGAGCCGTTGCCCTTGCCTAAGGGGACCGAGTCTTTCCTCTTTCAAGTGATCTTGCTCTTTGCCCTGGTTTGGCTTTCGATCACTTGTTTGAGTTTCTTTTAGGCGTTTCTTTTCTTTTTCTTCTCTCTTTGGTTACCATATGTGGGTGTTGTCAATGCACTCATCAAGCGGGAGATTGAGGACCATGTGTGGTTCGAGGACCGGTGGATGGTCGCTTCCTGGTGTGATGAGTGATTGACAATGTTGTGTGGACTGATTCTTGGTTAAGTATTGCAGGTGTAGGTTGTGGCTTGACTGGTGTTGGTCCAGGTGAAGAACAAGTGCGGAAGGTAGTTGCCGGTGAGGCCTCTAGGTGTGGAGAAGACAAGTAGGCTTGGTTCGAGCGACCCGGTGGCCAGCGGGGTCAAGTGTGGGCCGTATGGTGGCAAGAACAGCAAGATGAAGTCAGTGGACGGTTTCTTGGCTGAGCCTCAAAACCAAGGTCGAGCCGGGACTTCGTGGGAGCCGAGTCATGAGTGGTGATTGGCTGAGCCTACATCAAGTTCGCGAGGTTTGCAGTGGTTCACCAGAAAACCATTGGGTTACTCGGCTGAGACACAAAGCCGAGGCCGAAGACCGGGCATGGTTGTCAGGCCAAAACTGGCCTAACCGGTTTGTGAAACCGGTCTGACCGGTTTGGGGTCACAGGGCGCCGGGAAGCTTCGAAGCGGAGGACACGCGTCGGGATCGCATGGTGTGCGTCGAGGCTACGCGAGGTGCGGTCGCCGGGCTTCCGTACGATGGTGTTACGAAGATAATTTCCCAAAGTGCCCTTGGTGGGCGTGTATCCTAGTTTATGTAATAGGGGTAGTTTAGTCTTTCGGCTAGCCTCCATATAACCCAAGTGGTGAGAGGATGGCAGTCATCTCTTGGAACCCTAGCTCATTTTCCCTTTGCTATTTTCCTTCCTATTTTCCTTTGGATTTCTATGACTAGCTTGAGAGCTTCATGGTGAGATCTTGAGAGAGGGATGGATGATCGGGAGGCAAGCTAGACCTTGTATGAACCTTCATGGTATGTACAGATGATTCGGCGTGGTTCCTCAAGGCTTGATTGTGTTCTTCCCGTTTTCCCTTTTTGGTGATTTTCGGAGCCTTTTCTTGCATTTCCTGTGGTGACGTTTTGAGAGCGTTTCTTTGAGAGATTCTTGTTGGATGTCACATATGAGGACCTTGTGCCTCTTTGCTTGGTGATCTTGCTCCAACAAACCCTCCGAAACGGTTCCAATTTGGTGGTTTTCGGTGGAGTTCATGGAAGGGTGTTCTTGAGGGTTGACTTCCGATTCCTCTTGATTGGGTAGGTTTTGGGGACCGAGCTTCTAGCCAAAGGTAGCCCACGAGGTACCCCAGCTATCCCCAAAGTCTCACTTAAATCCGTGGAACGAATCGGGAGATCGACTGAGGTGAAGGTTGGCTTTTTCCCACGGGCTGAGTTCTTCCCGACTGCCCAGGCAAAACCGGCCTGACCGGTTTCCCAAACCGGTCTGACCGGTTTGGCCCCAGTGCGCTGTCGTGAGGGTTTTTGGACAGGAGAGCTCTTTTCATGCTATGGCTTTTCTTGTTCAAAGGTTGAAGGGTGAGGACCATGTGTGGTTCGAGGACCGGTGGATGGTCGCTTCCTGGTGTGATGAGTGATTGACAACGTTGTGTGGACTGATTCTTGGCTAAGTATTGGAGGTGCAGGTTGCGGCTTGACTGGTGTTGGTGCAGGTGAAGAACAAGCGCGAAAGGTCGTCGCCGGTGAGGCCTCCAGGTGTGGAGAAGACAAGTAGGCTTGGTTCGAGGGACCCGGTGGCCAGCGGGGTCAAGTGCGGGCCGCATGGTGGCATGAATAGCAGGATGAAGTCGGTGGACGGTTTCTTGGTTGAGCCTCAAAACCAAGGTCGAGCCGGGACTTCGTGGGAGCCGAGTCATGAGTGGTGATTGGCGGAGGCTACATCAAGTTCGCGGGGTTTGCGGTGGTTCACCAGAAAACCACCGGGTTACTCGGCTGAGCCACAAAACCGAGGCCGAAGACCGGGCATGGCTGTCAGGCTAAAACCGGTCTGACCGGTTTGGGGTCGCAGGGCACCGGAAGCTTCGAAGCGGAGGACACGCGTCGGGATCGCAAGGCTTGCGTCGAGGCTAAGCGAAGTGCGGTCGCCGGGCATCCGTCCGATGGTGTTACGAAGACAAATTCCCAAAGTGCCCTTGGTGGGCGTGTATCCTAGTTTAGGCATTAGGGGTATTTTAGTCTTTCGGTTGCCTCCATATAACCCAAGTGGTGAGAGGATGGCAGCCATCTCTTGGAACCCTAGCTCATTTGGTTTTCCTATTTTCCCTTCCTTTTTTCCTTAGGATTTTCTTAGGACTAGCTTGAGAGCTTCATGGTGAGATCTTGTGAGAGGGAAGGATGATCGGGCGGCAAGCTAGACCTTGTATGAACCTCTTTGGTATGTATAGATGATTCGGCGTGGTTCCTCAAGGCTTGATTGTGTTCTTCCCGTTTTCCCTTTTTGGTGATTTTCGGAGCCTTTTCTTGGATTTTCTGTAGGGAAGTTTTGGGGGCATTTCTTTGAGGGATTCTTGTTGGATGTCACATATGAGGACCGTGTGCCTCTTTGCTTGGTGATCTTGCTCCAACAAACCCTCCGAAATGGCTTCAATTTGGTGGTTTTCGGTGGAATGCATGGGAAGGTGTTCTTGAGGGTTGACTTCCGATTCCTCTTGATTGAGTAGGTTTTGGGGACCGAGATTCTAGCCAAAGGTAGCCCACGAGGTACCCCAGCTATCCCCAAAGTCTCACTTAAATCCGTGGAATGAACCGGGAGATCGATCGAGGTGAAGGCTAGGTTTTTCCCGCGGGCTGAGTTCTTCCCGACTGTCCAGGCAAAACCGGCCTGACCGGTTTCCCAAACCGGTCTGACCGGTTTAGCCCTAGTGGGCTGTCGTGAGGATTTTGAGCAGGAGAGTCTTGTGCTGGCTATGGCTTTTCTTGTTCAAAGGTGGAGAGGTTCTTGAGGTGTTTTGGGGCAGTTTTGGCCTCGAAGGTCTTTTGGGGATTTCCTGGACAAAACCGGCCTGACCGGTTTGCCAAACCGGCCTGACCAGTTTCCCCTGCCTGTGAGAGGCTAAGTCCCAGAGAATCGGTCTGACCGGTCTCAGAATCCAGCCTGACCGGTTTTGGTTGCCAGCAGCAGTTTCGAGTTGTTTTCCGCTGCGTGTTTCGAGTGGCTGTTGGTTGGATCTTGCTCCTAGGTTCAGTAGCACTCTAGTGGCTACGTGGACTTGGCAAGAGAAGCTTGCGGAGGTGTCCGAGTGAAATTGGGTTCATAGGCCGAATTCTTGAGTAGAATTTTTATCGGCTCCCATTCACTCCCCCCTCTCTGGTTCGCCGTTCGGGTCCTTCAAGTGGTATCAGAGCCGGTTCGGGTCTTCATTGACTCTTACCAGTCTAAGATCCCAAGATGGCGTACCAGGAATGGGGTTCGAGTCCTCCGCACTTCGATGGGAAGAACTACCAGATGTGGCAGAGGCGGATGGCAGCGTTCCTCCACGGAAAGGGTCAGATCCTTTGGGACGTTACGGTGAACATAGCTTATGTTCATCTGATGAACTTCCTTGCTCCAGGATTGAGGGATATGTTCGAAGCCAACAACAAGGCGGTCGACTACTTGTTTCGTGCTCTGTGTCAGCCCGAATTCGATCGGGTTCAGACAGAGGACTTAGCTTGTAGGATTTGGGAGCAGTTGAAGGATGCTCATGCTGGGAATGCTCAGGTTCAGGCTCGGATGTACGCGACTTACCGGAGAGAGTACGAGAACTTCACTCATCTCCCCGGCGAGTCCGTCGATGCCCTTTTCCAACGGTTTACGGTCGTTGTGAACAACATGAGAGCCAATGTGGCCGTGCTCCCATACGATGATCATGATAGAGCCGTGAAGCTCTTGCACTCGTTGGATCGTACCGTATGGGACGGGAAGTTTGAGGCTATTGTTGAGTCCGAGAAGTATGATACCTTGACGGTGAACGAGCTGTTCTCGAAGCTCAAGTCGGCTGAGTTGGACCGTGGTATGACAGCCAAGATCGAGAGCCCGACTGATTCTCATAGTCTCGCTCTCGTTGGTGGCAAAAGAGCTAAGTCTAACGCTAACGCATCCTCCAGGATGTACTCTCTGTCTTCTTTGATGTCTTTGCCAGACGAGGAGTTCGACGTGCTTGGAGAGGACGAGCTGGCGTTGCTGACCAGGCGGTTCGAGAGGCTGCACGAGAACCGGGTGAACACGAGGAGGACAGCACGGATGTGCTTTCAGTGCGGCAAGCCAGGACACTTCGTCGCCGACTGCCCGGAGAAGATGGAGAACAAGGACGACAACAAGGACGGCTACAGGCACCGGTCGAGCAAGGACGGCAAGTACCGATCAAGGCGCGATCACAAGCACAAGAACAAGCACAAGGACGAGCGACAGTCGAGGAAGAAGGATGGCCGCAGCAGGAAGGCCCGAGCGATGGTCGGAGCGAGCGACGTCGACTCCAGCTCCGCGTACTCTTCCTCGAGCTCGAGTAGCAGTGAAGATGAAGGTGATCGGCGCAAGAACAAGAAGTCATCCAGGAACTTGAGCGGGTTGAGCTGCTTCGCGGGAGATGGCTTCTGCGGCATGGCTCGTAGCTCCGGTAGCAAGAAGAGTCACCAGAGTGACTCGGACTCCGACTCCGAGGATGAGGTATGTGATGAGCTCTCCTCTTTGCACAAGGAGAATGATGAGTTGGTTGAGTTGCTTGATAATCGCGATCACATGCTTAGAGAGGCCAAGAAGATGAGGAAAGAGCTTAGGGCCTCACTAGAAGATGCTAGGAACCGTGTGGCTGAGCTAGAAACCCAGAACTTAGATGCTAAACTTGAGATTGATTCGCTTAAGGCTTCTCCTGTGGTTTCTGATGATGTTGATTGTGTTGATTGCTTTGTGTACCTAGCTGATCTTACTGCTCTTAAGGATAAGCATGCTTCTACTTGTAATGAACTAGATATGCTTAGGGTTGAAGTGGCTGAGCCTAAGTCTAGACCTGCTTTGCTAGGTGCTTGCACTTCTTGCCCTGTTTTGCATGGAAAGATTGATGAGATGCATGCTTACACTGTTTCGCTTGAGGCTAAGTTGAAAGAGCCTATTCCCACTTCTTGCTCTACTTGTGAATTGCATGCGGTTAAGAATTTGGAGCTTGCGCATTATGTTGATCGCTTGCAGGATGAGAATGATGAGCTGAGGAAATGTATGAGCTGGTTGTCGGGTCAGGAGCCTCAGCTTGGTATCATGATAGCGGCTTTCAAACGCTATGATGGTCAGGCGCTTGGGGCTGACAAGCTTGGAGAGAACAGTGGTGAGGGAGCTGAGAGAGTTGGAGAGATCCCTATCCCACCACCAAACAGACACAAGAACAAGTTTGAGCCCAAGCCCAACCATCTCAGAAACAAACTTGACACTACTCCAGATCCACCCATATTCCCTCACCCAACAAATGATTTCCAAAAACCGGTGAAGTTTGTGAGCCCAAAGGGAGGTGAGGAAGGAGAGAAGAAGGGTGAGAAACCGAGTGAGCAAGCCCAACCAAAACCAAAACCAAAACCAATCCGGTTTCATTGTGACTATAGTGGGAGAGATGGTCACAAAGGGGAGTTTTGCTTCAAGAAGAAGCAAGAGGAGAGAATGGCAAAGGAGTGGGCAAACAAGAACCGGTACAACCCATCTTATGGTGTGCCTGAGTCTCGTATGCCACTGCCTAGGGGTAAGGCCATTGTTCGCACAGTTCCGGCTTGGGGAGAAAAGAGTGCTTTGGGTGGAAGGAACCCTGCTGGAGAAGTTAAACCGGCCAGACCGGTTTGGAAATCGGTCAGACCGGTTTGGGCTGATCGGACAGCGAAACCGATCAAACCGGTTCCTGAACCGGTCAGACCGGTTTGGAGACAGCAGGGTGACCAGTTTGGTTTTCGTGCTCGGGATGAGGCTCGGTTCAGGTTCTTTGGTCATGGTTCTGGTGGTTGGTCTGGAAAGATTGCAGGTGGTCAGTTTGCTAGGCACTCTCCACCTCGTGCTCAATACGAGGGTGGGAGGAGTCATAGCTTTGAGATGGAGAGGAGGAACGATCCACGGTTTTCCTTTCGTGGCTTTCGTCCTCCTGCAGCTAGAGAGGGTTGGTTCCCTCGTAGTGGTTACCGTGGTGGTTTTCGTGGTGATAGCTTTGATAGGTGTGATGATTTGGTTTGTGCTAACCCCACTTTGGAGCAAATGGCTCGGCACTGGTTTTACTCTTTTGGTACTAACCCCAGTGCTGAGTCGTTTGTTCACTCACGTGCTCGCTTTTGAATTTCAGGTGGGAGACTTGAGGAACGTTTGGTTGATTGACTCCGGTTGCTCAAGGCATATGACCGGGGACAAGGGGTGGTTCTCAAGTCTCGTCCCGGTGGTGTCCAGGACATACATCACCTTTTGGGACAATGGGCGAGGGCGTGTACTATCAGAAGGTGAGATCAAGGTAAGTGACAAGGTCACTCTCATGCGTGTTGCTCTTGTTCAATCGCTGGGGTTCAATTTGCTTTCCGTGTCCCAGTTGTTGGATGAGGGCTTTGAGGTGTTGTTTCGGCCTGGTGGTTCTCGGATTTTAGATTCTCGAGGGGACCTTGTTTGCATGGTCGTTCCCGAGGGTCAAGTGTTCTGAGCTGATTTCTCTCAGTCTTCTGGTGTGGAGCGTTGCTTTTTGGGTGGTTCTTCGAGTGAGTTGTGGAAGTGGCATAGGAAGTTGGGTCACTTGAGCTTTGACCTTTTGTCACGCTTGAGTAAACTCAATTTAGTCCGAGGATTGCCACGGTTGAGGTTTGAGAAAGAGTTGGTTTGTGCGCCGTGTAGGCATGCCAAGATGGTAGCCTCTTCTCACCCGTCTCTCACCGATGTGATGACGGAGCGTCCATGCGAGCTGCTCCATATGGACCTTGTTGGCCCAGCTCGTGTGCGATCTACGGGTGGGAAGTGGTATGTCCTTGTTGTGGTGGACGACTACTCTCGGTATGCGTGGGTGTTCTTTCTTGAGGAGAAAGGGGAGACGTTTGGTTTTGTTCGAGATCTTGTCTTGAGGTTAAGAAATGAGAGGCACGGAGATGCCATACGAGCGATCCGCAGTGACAATGGCTCGGAATTCAAAAACTCTCACTTTGAAACCTTTTGCCATGACTTGGGTCTTGAACACTAGTTTTGGAGTCTGTATACGCCTCCCCAGAATGGCATGGTGGAAAGGAAAAACAGGACCTTGTGCGAGATGGCTCGGACGATGCTCGACGAGCATAGGACTCCAAGAAGGTTCTGGGCTGAGGCGGTCAATACCGCGTGCTATGTGTCAAACAGGATCTACCTCAGGGTTCACAAGAAGAAAACCTGTTACGGGTTGATGCACGGTCGCACACCCAAGGTGAGTCACTTCCATGTCTTTGGTTGTAAATGCTGCATTCTGAAGAAAGGGAAGAAGTTGGACAAGTTCGAGGCTAGGTCTGTTGATGGCATTTTCTTTGGTTATGCATCTCATTCTAGAGCATTTCGTGTGCTCAATCTTGAAACTAACCAAATTGTGGAGACTTGCAAGGTAACCTTCGACGAGACACAGCCACGTAGTCAGCTTGTTTTTGAGTGTGCAGGTGATGACGAACTTGGCGAGGAGATCTTTCTGGAGGAGGAGCATGAACATGGAGATGATGAAGATGGCGGTGTGGTGCCCGCAGCTGAACATGTACCTACTACTTCGACGACGATCGTGAACGGGCCCTCTCCCACACCTACAACGACAAACCCAGATCAAGGCGAAGCTGCTGTTGAGGGGGAGGTAGCATCAAGGCGAGAACCTCCCCGGCGAGTGCAAGTGGATCACCCAGCTTCGAGAATCATCAGCGACATGAATGAGCGTACTACACGGTCGAGGGTTCGGAATAATTCTCATTTCGCTCATGCTGCTTTTGTTGCCACCTTTGAGCCCAAAGACATTGGACACGCGCTATCTGATCATAATTGGGTTAATTCGATGCATGAGGAGTTGGAGAATTTTGAGAGGAACCAAGTTTGGGTGTTGGTTGACCCTCCTCCACGGTGTAAGCCGATTGGGACAAAATGGGTGTGGAAAAATAAAGAGGGAGAGAAAGGAGAAGTGGTGAGGAACAAGTCGAGACTTGTTGCCCAGGTGTACAGTCAGAAAGAAGGGATCGACTACGAGGAGACTTTCGCTCCTGTAGCTCGTTTGGAGGCGAGCAGGATCCTTCTAGCCTTTTCCGTGGCTAAAGGGTTCAAGTTGTACCAGATGGATGTGAAGAGTGCTTTCCTGAACGGTGTGTTGGAAGAATAAGTGTATGTGAGGCAACCACCGGGGTTTGAGAGTGAGAAGTACCCCCACCGGGTGTACAAGTTGAGGAAGGCGCTGTATGGGTTGAAGCAGGCGCCTAGAGCTTGGTATGGTAGGCTGAGGGGGTTCCTGTTTGAGAGAGGGTTTGAGATGGGGAAGGTCGATCAGACCTTGTTTCTCCTCAGGCAGGGCAGAGATATCCTGATTGTGCAGGTATACGTGGATGATATTGTCTTTGGTGGCTCGTCTAACTCTCTTGTTGCAAGGTTTGCAGAAGACATGAGCAGGGAATTCGAGATGAGTATGATGGGTGAATTGCAGTTCTTCCTCGGGCTACAAATCAAGCAATCAAAGGAAGGAACATTTGTGCCCCAAGCTAAGTACACCAAGGACATTGTGAGGAAGTTCAAGATGGAGGACTCCAAGGCCATGGCGACGCCTATGAGTACAACTACAGCTCTTGATGCGGACGAGGAAGGTGAACACGTGGACCAGAAGGAGTACCAGAGGATGATCGGGTCACTCCTCTACTTGACGGCGACGAGGACGAACATCCAATTCTCGGTATGTCTGTGCGCTCGTTTTCAAGCGTCTCCGAGGACTTCGCATCGGCAAGCAGTTGAGCGCATATTCAGGTATTTGCGACACACTCCCGACTTCGGCCTTTGGTACTCTGCGTCTTCTTCTTTGGCGCTTCATGGTTTTTCAGACGCGGATTTTGCCGGGTGTCGGTTGGATAGGAAGTCCACTTCTGGGACTTGCCAGTTCTTGGGTTCTTCTTTGGTGTCTTGGTCTTCCTGCAAACAGTCGAGTGCTGCTCAATCCACTACCGAGGCAGAGTATGTGGCCGCAGCTAGTTGTTGCTCTCAGGTCCTTTGGATCACATACACCATGAGTGACTTTGGTGAGGAGTATACCCATGTCCCACTTCAATGTGACAGCACCAGTGCCATAAGCGTTGCAAAGAACCCAGTGCTCCATTCCAAAAGCAAGCACATAGAAGTGAGGTATCATTTTCTGAGAGATAACGTAGAGAAAGGAAAAATCGCTTTGATCCATGTACCTACACATGACCAACTAGTGGCTATGCTATGCTTAATTTGTGGTTGGATGGCTTATTTTGATCATATGGGGCCAAAGGCTCATTTGCCATCATGAATGTTTAGCCCCCATGCTTCATCTTGTGGAGGGGCATAATTTCCTTTTTGTCGCAAAGACATTTCATGTACCAATTATAAATCTGAAAATGAAATGTAAATTGCTTGGAAAATGTGCTCCCATGTCATATGTGCTTAATTTACTTGCTTTTGGGTGCTAAACCGTTGCATGTTGCTTACCAATGAGAAGTCTCATACATAGAAGTAAGCACATGGCTCGGTATGCTTTGACATGACATGAGGTGCTTGTGGGTGTTTATGACAGTCTTATGCTTAGAATGGTTGTCCTAGCATGAAGTTTGTGTGGCTTTGCCATTTCGACATGTTTTGCTCATGTTTAGGACTTTGCTCATGAGAGGGTGATTTTTCGCAAAAATGCTCAATTCTCTCTTAGCTTCACCCAATGGTTGTGAAACTTGGTGATCATGTAGTTGATGTTCATACGATGCTGTAGAGTATCTAGCTTGCTCATTTGATCATGTGTAGCACGTTGTGATGAATTTTGTCTATTTGAGAAGCTCTAGTTGCATCTTTTCCAAATTTGAGCCTTGATTCATGCATTGGCAACAAGGGGGAGAAAGGTTGGTTGAGAAAAGTTGCATTGCATCCCTAGAACATATTTCAACAGTCAAGGGGGAGCTTGTGCATTTCTTTTGCATTTTTGGCTTTTGGGGGGTGTTTCTGCTGAGTTAAACCGGCCTGACAGGTTTTGGGAACCGGCCTGACCGGTTTGGTGGAACCGGCCTGACCGGTTTGTGCCCAGGGTTGGCACATGTCCAGGGGGAGTATGCATATGTGCAGGGGGAGCTCGTGGTTGCTTTGGTGGTTTGTGCTCTTTGCTTGAGCTTGTTTTTGACTCGGTTGTGTCGAGCCGTTGCCCTTGCCTAAGGGGATCGAGTCTTTCCTCTTTTAAGTGATCTTGCTCTTTGCCTTTGTTTGGCTTTCGATCGCTTGTTTGAGTTTTCTTTTAGTCGTTTTTTTCTTTTCCTTTTCTCTTTGGTTACCAAATGTGTGTGTTGTCAATGCACTCATCAAGGGGGAGATTGAGGACCATGTGTGGTTCGAGGACCGGTGGATGGTCGCTTCCTGGTGTGATGAGTGATTAACAACGTTGTGTGGACTGATTCTTGGCTAAGTATTGCAGGTGCAGGTTGCGGCTTGACTGGTGTTGGTGCAGGTGAAGAACAAGCGCGAAAGGTCGTCGCCGGTGAGGCCTCCAGGTGTGGAGAAGACAAGTAGGCTTGGTTCGAGAGACCCGGTGGCCAGCGGGGCCAAGTGCGGGCCGCATGGTGGCATGAACAGTAGGATGAAGTCGGTGGACGGTTTCTTGGTTGAGCCTCAAAACCAAGGTCGAGCCGGGACTTCGTGGGAGCCGAGTCATGAGTGGTGATTGGCGGAGGCTACATCAAGTTCGCCGGGTTTGCGGTGGTTCACCAGAAAACCACCGGGTTACTCGGCTGAGCCACAAAACCGAGGCCGAAGACCGGGCGTGGCTGTCAGGCCAAAACCGGTCTGACCGGTTTGGGGTCGCAGGGCGCCGGAAGCTTCGAAGCGGAGGACACGCGTCGGGATCGCAAGGCTTGCGTCGAGGCTAAGCGAAGTGCGGTCGCAGGGCATCCGTCCGATGGTGTTACGAAGACAAATTCCCAAAGTGCCCTTGGTGGGCGTGTATCCTAGTTTAGGCTTTAGGGGTATTTTAGTCTTTCGGTTGCCTCCATATAATCCAAGTGGTGAGAGGATGGCAGCCATCTCTTGGAACCCTAGCTCATTTGGTTTTCCTATTTTCACTTCCTATTTTCCTTAGGATTTTCTTAGGACATGCTTGAGAGCTTCATGGTGAGATCTTGTGAGAGGGAAGGATGATCGGGCGGCAAGCTAGACCTTGTATGAACCTCTTTGGTATGTATAGATGATTCGGCGTGGTTCCTCAAGGCTTGATTGTGTTCTTCCCGTTTTCACTTTTTGGTGATTTTCGGAGCCTTTTCTTGGATTTTCCGTAGGGAAGTTTTGGGGGCGTTTCTTTGAGGGATTCTTGTTGGATGTCACGTATGAGGACCGTGTGCCTCTTTGCTTGGTGATCTTGCTCCAACAAACCCTCCGAAACGGCTTCAATTTGGTGGTTTTCGGTGGAATCAATGGGAAGGTGTTCTTGAGGGTTGACTTCCGATTCCTCTTGATTGAGTAGGTTTTGGGGACCGAGCTTCTAGCCAAAGGTAGCCCACGAGGTACCCCAGCTATCCCCAAAGTCTCACTTGAATTCGTGGAACGAACCGGGAGATCGATCGAGGTGAAGGCTAGGTTTTTCCCGCGGGCTGAGTTCTTCCCGACTGTCCAGGCAAAACCGGCCTGACCGGTTTCCCAAACCGGTCTGACCGGTTTAGCCCTAGTGGGCTGTCGTGAGGATTTTGAGCAGGAGAGTCTTGTGCTGGCTATGGCTTTTCTTGTTCAAAGGTGGAGAGGTTCTTGAGGTGTTTTGGGGCAGTTTTGGCCTCGAAGGTCTTTTGGGGATTTCCTGGACAAAACCGGCCTGACCGGTTTCCCCTGCCTGTGAGAGGCTAAGTCCCAGAGAATCGGTCTGACCGGTCTCAGAAACCGGCTTGACCGGTTTTGGTTGCCAGCAGCAGTTTCGAGTTGTTTTCCGCTACGTGTTTCGAGTGGCTGTTGGTTGGATCTTGCTCCGAGGTTCAGTAGCACTCCAGTGGCTACGTGGACTTGACAAGAGAAGCTTGCGGAGGTGTCCGAGTGAAATTGCGTTCATAGGCCGAATTCTTGAGTAGAATTTTTATCGGCTCCCATTCACTCCCCCCTCTCTGGTTCGCCGTTCCGGTCCTTCAAAGGGTTCTTGAGGCAGTTTTGGACAGGTTTGGTCTCGAAGGTCTTTTGGGGATTTCCTGGACAAAACCGGCCTAACCGGTTTGCCAAACCGGCCCGATCGGTTTCCCCTGCCTATGAGAGGCTAAGTCTCAGAAGGTCGGTCTGACCCGTTTCAGAAACCGGCCTGACCGGTTTTGGCTGCCAGCAGCTATTTCGAGTTGTTTTCCGCTGCGTCTTTTCGAGTGGTTGTTGGTTGGATCTTGCTCCTAGGTCCAGTAGCACTCCAGTGGCTACGTGGATTTGGCAAGATAAGCTTGCGGAGGTGTCTGAGTGATGTTGGGTTCATAGGCCGAATTCTTGAGTAGAATTTTTATCGGCTCCCATTCACTCCCCCCATTCTGGTTCGCCGTTCCGTTCCTTCAATTTCAAATTCACTAGACATCATTTCTCCAAATTCTTTACAAAAATCTTCATTTGTTGAACCAAAGATAATATCATCAACATAAATTTGACAAATAAAGATGTCATTTCCAATCCTTTTGGTGAACAATGTAGTATAAACCTTTCCAATTTTGAAGCCCTTAGAAAGAAGAAAATCCCTAAGCCTTTCATACCAAGCACGAGGAGCTTGCTTCAACCCATAGAGAGCCTTAGAAAGCTTGTACACATGATTAGACTTTGTAGGGTCCTCAAAACTGGGAGGTTGCTCAACATATACTAGTTCACTAATTTTCCCATCCAAGAAAGCACTTTTGACATCTATTTGATATAACTTGATATTGCGAGAACAAGCATAGGCAAGCAAGATTCTTATAGCTTCAAGTCTAGCTATGGGAGCAAAAGTTTCATCAAAATCCAAGCCTTCCACTTGAGTGTAGCCTTGAGCTACCAATCTAGACTTGTTCTTCACCATAATACCATCTTCATTTTATTTGTTCCGGTAGACCCATTCTGTACCAATGACATTATGATACTTAGGTCTTTCAACCAATTCCCAAACTTCATTCCTAGTAAAATTAATTAATTCTTCTTGCATGGAGATCACCCAATCCGGATCTTCAAGTGCTTCATCTACACGCTTAGGCTCATGAAAATTACAAAAGAGTAATGTTGACAAAATGAAGCAACACGAGATCGAGTTTGGACACCCTTACTAATATCACCCATGATTTGATCAATGGGGTGATCTTTGGCAACTTGATGGTGAACTCTAGGTTGATCAACTGGTTCTTGAGTTGATGTAGAAGGTGTAGTCATAGATGCCATTTGATCATCTTCTTGAGGTGAGTCATTGTTGCTAGAATTACCCTCTTGTTGATCTTGATCATTTGTTGTGGAAGTAGATGGATTTGCTTGAATAGAAATTGATGGACCTTCATCATCATCTTCTTCTCTAGGTATGATGTCTCCAATAGCCATGGTTTTCATTACTTTACTCAATTCTTCACCTCTCACATCATCCATGTTTTCCTTCTCATCTTGAGAGCCCATAGTTTCATCAAATTGCACATCACAAGCCTCCTCAACAAATCCCTTGGATTTGTTGTACACTCTATAAGCCTTGGAATTTGATGAGTATCCAAGAAGAAATCCCTCATCACACTTTCTTTGGAACTTAAATAATCGAAAGCCTTTCCTCAAAATATAGCATATGCAACCAAAGACCCGAAAATAAGAAATATTTGGCTTCCTTCCAATAAGAAGTTCATATGGTGTCTTGTTGAAGAATCTATGATAATATAGCCTATTTGAAGCATGGCAAGCGGTGTTGATTGCTTCGGCCCAAAAAGAATCCGAAACTTTGTACTCATCTAGCATTGATCTTGCCATCTCAATTAAGGTCCTATTTTTCCTGTCAACTACACCGTTTTGCTCCAGTGTATATGTAGTTGAGAACTCATGCTTGATCCCTTTCTCATCACAAAACTCTTCAACATTTGTGTTCTTGAATTCACTACCATTGTCACTTCTCACTTTCTTCAATTTTTGTTCAAATACATTTTCAGCCCTTCTCACAAAGGTCTTGAAAATGTCACAAGTATGAGATTTGTCATGAAGAAAGAATACCTATGTGTATCTTGAATAATCATCCGCAATCACAAGACAATAGCTATTTCCACCAATACTTCTATAAGTAGTGGGACCAAATAAATACATATGCTCTTGTTAGGATGTGAGTTGGCAACTTGCTTTCCGGCTTGACAAGCACTACACAATTTATCTTTCTCAAATTTGACATCTTTCAAGCCAAGAACTAAGTCATGCTTCACTAATCGTTTAAGTTGTTTCATGCCGACATGACCAAGTATTCTATGCCACCAACCCATAGAGGCCTTTGAGAATAAGCAAGTAGTCAAACTAGCCCTCTTAGATGAGAAATCCACTAGATATAAGCTCTCATGACGAAAACCCTTAAAAATAGAATCTTTCCCATCAAGTGAGGTGACCTCAAAATCATTGCTAGTGAAAGTGCATTTATAACCATTGTCACAAAGTTGAGCAATAGATAGCAAAATGAAATTGAGAGAATCAACTAGCAAGGCATTAGAGAGATTGTAATCCTTAGAGATAGGTACTTCACCAATGCCTTTTACACCTCCCTTGCTATCATCTCCAAAAGTGATGTTGTCAAAGTCGGAAATATCTTCATCAAGATGAGAGAATATTTTTCTTTCGCCGGTCATGTGGTTTGTACAACTACTATCAATAACCCAATGTCTTCCTCCGGCTTTATAGTTGACCTACAAAAGAGATTACTTCTTTTTAGGTACCCAAATTTTCTTGGGTCCTTCAAAGTTAGTGACCAAAATTTCTGGCACCCAAATGGACATCTTTTTATTACTACCAAGAGAGCGACCAACAAATTTAGCACAAACAACACCCTTAGAATCTTTCTTAAGGACATAAGAAGGATCTAAGGATACGGTCTTCTTGCTCTTGCATTGGTGATTCACGTCAACTTTTGCCTTGCACTTATGACACATCTTGACTTCTTCTTCTTCCTCATATGTCACATTTGAAGTCACAAAAATTCTCTCCTTAGGAATGAAAGCCTCTTTTCCTTTCTTGGGAAAATGACCAAGCCCATTTCTCTCCAAGGTGAATTTTTTATTTGTCCAAATATGATTAAACCGGACATGACTTCCAAAATATTGTACAAGATCATTAGACAAACACTCAATCTCCTTCTTCAAAGATTCATTTTCCAACAATAGAGATGAATCACATGACATATCCTCACTAATGCAAGAGCTAGTGCTTGTGCTACAAGATGGGTTAGTTGCACATGAAGAATTATTCAATTATTACATTCAACACCCATGCTCATTTTTTCTTTGACCTCTTGTGCAAGGAGAGAGTTGCGAGCTTCCTTAAGCTCCTCATGCTTCTCTTTAAGAGTCACCCACGAAGTGTTAAGTGTTTCATGGGAAATCTTAAGATTTTCATGAGTAGTCTTTAGCTCCTCAAAATAATTTCGAAGTGAAACATTTTTCACCTCCAAATCCCTCAACTTTGATCTCTCCATACGCAATTTGTCATCGGACTTAATGACCATGGCAACTAGATCATCATAAGATAAAGCATTATCACCATCATCACTATCACAATCATCATCATCATCCTCAACTATTACCTTTGATTCATCTTTAGCCATGAGACAATATGTCTTGGAGAAGAGTGAAGGAGCTTCCTTGATAGCAATCCCGGCAAGACCCTTTGAAGGCTTGTCATAATCATCTTCATCGGAGCTTGCATCGGAATCCCACTCAACAAACTAAGCTTGGCCATTCTTCTCCTTCTTGTAATACTTCTTCTTCTTGTGCACATTTTTCTTGTCTTTCTTCTTGCCATATTTGTCTTCTTTCTTGTTTGGACAGTTAATTGATATATGTCGAATTTCACCACAATTGAAGCAATCTTTACCCTCAAAAGGATTCTTCTTTGATGATTGTCCCTTCTTGCCAAACTTCTTCTTGTTCATAATTCTTTTGAGCCCTCTTACAATAAGAGCCATTTCCTCATCGGAGTCAATTTCTTGGTTCTCATCATCATTCTCTTCTTGAGTAACCTTGGCCTTGAGAGCAATGTTTTTGTTCTCTTCACTAGTTGATTGACCTTGAACCTCTTTTTGTTATTGCTTGGACAAGTCATGAGTTTGCACTTCACCGAGCACTTCTGTAGGAGTCATGTTCTTCAAATCAGACCTCACAAGCAAAGTCACAATTGTCTCATATTTCTCGGGAAGGCATCTAAGAAACTTATGAGATAAGTCTTTGTTTGGAAGTTCAAAATCAAGACACTTGAGCTCATTCACAATATCATTCAACCGGTTAAACATGGTTGAAACATCGTCATCCTTCTTCATAGTGAACTCATTGAACTTGCCCTTGTACACAAAGAGCTTTGCTTCTTTCACGGTGGATGTTCCTTCATAAATTTCCATAAGCTTCACCCATATCTCATTTGCCTTTTCAAGTCCCTTCACTCTATTGAATTCACTAAGAGCGAGAGCATTGTAGAGTACACTTAAAGCTTGATCATTGAGTGCTTCATTTGTCTCATCATCGTCTGTCTTTTTCTTAGAATCCAATATGACATATCCTTCTACTACAATTCTCCACAATTTTCTTCCCAAGGCCTTGAAGTGAACCTCCATTCTTTTTTCCAATAATCATAATTGTTCCCATCAAACACCGGTGGCTTCCCAACATGAAACTTCTCCTCTTTAGCCATTTATCCTACTCCGAGATGGTTAAATCTCTCAAATATGGAGTCCTCTGCTCTGATACCACTTGTAGGATCTAGGATACCAACTAGATGGGGTGAATAGGCGGTTTAAAATCTAAAAGCACAACACTAGAGAAATTTAATTAGAGCCACAAGGAGGATTAAATTTCTAGCTACTCTATTCCTATGTTGGGGGTTTGCAACCTAAGGTGACAAGATATAATTCAATCTCTAGAAAGTAAATGCTCAAAGTAAAGTACTTGAAAGGAAATTGAGCAAAGAAATAACCGAGCACAAGAGATGAATTTTATCCCGTGGTATCGATGACTTGCCGGTCACCCCTAATCCACGTTGAGGTGGATTCAATGTTCAACCGTTCCTCTATCAAGGCACCGCTTGATCTTGAGCCGGTTAGAACCAATCTTCCAAGGCAACTTCATAATCTTCTTGAAGTGCCCAATGGAATCACGAGCTCCAAGCCGTCTAGGAGGCGGCAACCTCCAAGAGTAACAAATCAACCCGCTCGCTTTATGTTTCTCTAGTGCCACAAAGAACAACACCTTGATGCTATGCACTAGATGCTCTCAATCTCATAAAGAATGCAACCTCAAAGCAAAGTGAGTGAGAGAGGAGAGGGAGAGCTCAAGAATGTGAAATGAACTTTTAAAAGTGCCAAGAGAGCCTCCCCAATCCCGTGGGTGGAGTATAAATACCCCCACTACTCGGAACTAGCCGTTATGTCAAAAACGCGTACCTCGCGGACTGTCCGTGATGACCTCACGGACTGTCCGCGTTCGAATTCCAACAGTGAAAACGTCAAGTCAACGGTTGCCAGAGTTGCCCGTTGGGACGGGCGGACTGTCGGCCAGGCCCCCGCGGATCGTCCGCCGGTAGCCCGCGGACCGTCTGCCCGGTCCACCCGAGCTGCACACCTTTCTATTTGATTCAAGGTTAATTTTGGACCGTTAGCCGAAGACCCGCGGACTGTCCGCTCGAAAAAGATTTTTCTCGAAAAACTTTTGTCACAAACCTCAGATATTCAATAAACCTCAAGAGCCCGCGGACCGTCCGCCCCAAGGGCTCGGACTGTCCGCCCCACAGCAGAACACTAACTTTTCTCAAGATTTTCAACAAAATCTCTTTCACTTTTGAAAACGTCACTCATCTAAATGCAATGCATTCAAAATATGATCCAAGTGGCACTATAGAGATGTCAAGCCAACCAAGTTGACCTCTTGATAGTATGGCTATCTATCCTATTAAGCCGGTCATTTTGCATTCTCTAATCACCTCATGACCGGTCAAAGGAAAATCCCTATATTATTCCTTTACCTTGAGCTTCCCATGGTCGAAGATACCGTGCTACTAACAATATTGCCATGAAGCTCAATTCAACTCCGGGACTAACCTACACTCATATTCTCGATGAAATTGTTAGTCCACTAAGATTATCATTAATTCCCAAAACATGAATTAGGGACCTAGATGCCTTTTGTGTCCTCCATCATGCTGATGACGTGCTCCATCCCCTAAACGATGTCATAGAGTTTGGGCGGGTGGGTCTCCGTCGCTAGGTCGGAAACGGTGGTGGTGACGGGCACCGTGCCAACCCGTTCTGCTACCGCTGGAGAGGTTGCAGCCGCCGGAACAGGAGAGGTCGTCATGAAAGAGCCGAAGTAGATATCCACAGGGTTGGCCAGGATGGCCGCCATACTTGCCGGGAAGACAACACCAGATCGGGCCACCATGCTGCACAGCGAGCTCCCGATCGCCCCTACCTGGCGCGCCAACTGTTAGGGGTTGAGACCTGGACAGATCTGCTAGGGGGCTACCCAAGCAGTTTGTAAGTTGATGGGAGGATCGGCAACTAAGAGCGTAGGTGGTAGTTCACGTGAGGAACTCGGAACATGGCAAGAATGGCGAGGAACACGGGGACACAAGGGTTTGGACTGGTTCAGGCCTCCAAAGAGTAAAACCCTACGTCCAGTATGGTGGTGGAATTATGCAGAGAGGGGAAGTCCCCTCGAATGCAGCCCTAGACCGCCTTATATGGACAAAGGGCTAGGGTTTCCATTCGAGGTCGGTGGACCCATATCTGGGTCGGTTACAAAATGGGAGGCTATCTTCCCAAATTACAAGGAGTATCCCGTGATTTACGGACCTACAGACGGCGCCAGGCCGCGAACTAGTAGCTTGCCTTGCACTCCAAGCATGAGGATCTGGATAAGATCGCTCGGAGTCTTCGAAGGTCGTCGAGTCTATGGATAAGTTCTTCGGGCCACTTGCAGGTCAGCGGGGATTCTGGCAGCTCGGGTCCACTTGGCAGGGACCTCTAAGACCCTGGCCGGTGGGGACCCATGGGTACCCATGTCTCTCACCCTCCCAAGGAGCGGCCTGAACACTGGATAATGTACTTCGGTGCTCTCAACCTTGAAGGCGCTGGAGTAGGCGTGCTATTCATATCTCCTCAGGGAGAGCAGCTTAAATACGTCCTATAGATACACTACAAGGCCTCCAACAATGGAGCAAAGTATGAGGCTCTAATCCATGGGCTCCGAATTGCAGTTTCCCTTGGCATCAAGCGACTGCTGGCTTATGGCGATTCTAAGGTCGTCATCGAGCAAGTCAATAAGGAGTAGGATTGTGTCAAAGACACAATGGATGCTTACTGCGCCGTGATTTGAAAACTCTAAGGCCACTTCGAGGAAATCAAGGTCCAACATGTGCCGCGCAACAATAATGTTGCTGCCGATGTCCTATCCAATCTAGGCTCCAAAAGATCTCTAGTCCCGGCAGGTGTGTTCGTCCGAGACCTACGCAAGCCGTCCATCAAGCTGTTGGATCTGGACAATCTGAACCAAGGTCAGCCCGACCCTATCCCAGCACCTCCCCGCGACGGGCTGATGACAGAAAAAAAGGATGATTGGCGCGAGCCTTTCCTAGCCTTCTTGGTCCACCAGCGGGTCCCAGAAGACAAAGCAGAGTGAGAACTGATCACCCAGCGTAGTGCCAACTACGTCGTGATTGGTAGCGACCTCTACAGAAAAGCAGCCTCCACTAGCGTGTTGATGAAGTGTATTTTACGATCAGAAGGTCTTCAGCTCTTGGCTGAGATCCATGGCGGTGAGTGTGGCTGCCATGCAGCATCTGCCAACCTTGTCGGCAAGGCCTATCGATCTAGTTTCTATTGGCCCACGGCCATGACTGATGACAAAGACCTCGTGAAGAGGTGCAAAGGATGCCAATTCTTTGCCAAACAGCAGCATCTGCCCGCTTAGACCCTGCGCACGATTCCCCCATCAAGGCCCTTCACCATGTGGGGCCTTGACTCTATAGGACCGTTTAAAACCGCTCCTGGCGGCTATAAACACATCCTCGTTGTCGTAGACAAATTCACCAAGTGGATTGAAGTCCGACCTGTTGCCAAGGTCACGTCAGAAGAAGTGGCAAAGTTCATCAAAGAGATAACACATCGCTTCGGTGTTCCTAACAGAATCATCACTGACCTCGGTTCGGCCTTCACAGGATCAACCTTCTGGGACTTTTGCCAGGACAACATGATTGATGTCTACTAGTCGTCAGTCGCGCACCCTGGGTGCAATGGCCAGGTCGAGCGTGCCAATGGCATGGTTCTTCAAGCTCTCAAAGATCGCATCTTTGATGACGCGTCAAATTACGCTTCCCGTTGGCTAGTCGAGCTACCCCAGGTGATCTGGGGTCTCCGGACCCGGGTCAGTTCAGCTACGGGCTTCTCGCTCTTCTTTCTGGTCTATAGCTCAGAGGCCATCCTACCCACCGATGTCACCTTTGGAGCTCCATGCTTACAGTTATATGATGAAGGTGAAGCCGAGAAGACTCGTGGCGTCGACCTCGATAGCCTCGAAGAACAAAGAGTGGTAGCTGTCACGCGGCAGGCTCGCCACGACCAACAGCTCCGTCGTTACCACGATCTCAACGTCAAGGAGTGCTCCTTCAACGTTGGCGACATAGTCTTGCGACGTATTCAGAAGACCGACGGCATGCACAAGTTGTCCGCCCTTGGGAGGGACCTTTTATCGTCATAGAAGTCATCAGCCCATCTACATATCGCCTCTAGTGGGGCGACAACCAAGGAGTCCCTAACCCTTGGAACGTGGAGCACTTGTGCCAATTCTATTCGTAGAATAGTTTTCATTACAGTTATGTATCCCTCATCTTTGTACCTTCGGTTAAATAAATATTAATTCTACGCAGTCATCTGCTGTGTCTTGAGTTCTATTCTCCTTCTTCCGTGTCATGTTCCCTCCCCCTCGATATGCTCGGGGGCTTGGCGAAAGCCAATACAAGGGTCGAAAGACCTGAGGGTGAAGTTTTGTTCCTCCCCCTCGACATGCTCGGGGGCTTGGCCATGTCAACTCAAGGGCCGCTCGACCTGAGGAAGTCATCTCTCATGATTGTTTACTTTCTGTGGCTACGAGCTTGCTTGGTCGTGTGGTTGCAAAACCTGAGTCCTAGACTCTCCCCGCACGCCGGCTACACGTAAGCCTCCCTGTTGAGCCGTGGTGGTCGGTAAGCCATCCTCTCCGTGAGAAGTGGTTAGCGGGGCATATTACAGCATAATGACTCATGGCTACCAAGCTCGTGTAAACATAAGTAAAACATGACTTTGAGCCCCAAAAAGATCATCATTGTTTTTACATGGCACGGGAATGTTGTGCTCCGGCCAAAAAGGTGTTACAACTCTACGGCTACGTCTACTCATCATCGTCGCCCTCGTAATCGATGGCGTCCATGATTTTCTCCGCCACTGGTTGCACCTCCGTCTCTCTGGCCAAGAGGTCCTTCGTTGTATCTGTGCCTTCCCCGACCTTGACCATGTCGACTTCAGGGAAGTGCAACTTCACGCGCACCAGGGATTCCACAACCGTTGTCAAGCTCGTAGCCTTCTGGAGATCCGTCAGCTTCTAAGGCGCGGCCATGAGCCAGTCTATCACCGTTTTGGGCTCTTCCCCGGCGACATGAGGAACCACCATGTCCATGACATGGTCGGCAGCGTTCTTCAAGTCGTTCACCTCCACTTCAAGTCCTGCAATGGCCACCTGGTCATTTTGCAACGATTGCAAGGCTACCACGAGACTGACCTCAAGGTCCTTTCGTGATTGTTTTTTGCAAGACAGCTTCTGGCACACGACGTACTCACTTTCGACGGCGGCCTGCATTTCTCTTTTGTGCTCTTCGCCGCCTGTGCCAGCCTCCCTTAGCTCTTTCTCAAGGCTCCTGATCCTCTCCTTGGCACGCTTGAGGTCCTGCTTAAGCTGGTCCTTTTCCTTATGGAATTCTGCAACAAACAAGATGGCATTATCTTCGCAAAGTCCAACGACAGTGAATCAGAAGTAAAGGTCGTGAGTTCCTGGTCTTACAGGTGCTCACAGTCTGAAGCAACATATCGGCGTCCCGGACTTTATGTCGATCCACCTCCAGCTCGTCTTGGAGCTTTTTTCTTCTCGGCAGCGGCCTCTTCCTTGACCTGCTTGAGCTCTTGCTCGAGCTGATCTGCTCGCAGGTGGATGGCTATGGTGTTCCTACATTGGTCGACCCTGCCCTTGGCACGGTTTGCCAGTGACTGCTTCAAAGACAGAAGTTAGGATATTGATTACATTTACACGATAAGTTAACTGCTGAACTCAGGGGCAACAATATACCTCAAAGGCGCTGTTGAGCGTCAAGATGGCCCGACGGACAACCTTCATTTCTTCATCATCATCAAAGATGTCTTCCTCCCAGGGAGTGCCATTCCAGTCGATCTCCCGCCTCGTCAGCCCTTGAGCCCTCGACGTTGAACCCGGTACCACCCTGATGGTTGTTTCTGGGTCCCGCAATGGTGGCTCAATTTGAGCTTGGTCTACCACCGGGGCCTGAGCTGATGTGGCTGGCACCGTGTTGATTGGCTCCACATCGATAACTGGTGGGGGAGTCGACGTCGCCAAGACTCTGATAGAACTCTGGGTTCCGACCTCTTGCTCAGATGTCATCGTCCTTGCAGGAGACTCTTGGGCACCCGAGGTGCTCTGAGGTCCGGCGTCTGACCTGCAACAGCTAGTTCGTCAGTATGCATTGACCTTGTATAAAAAATTATGTGTTGAAGTGGCACTGAGGTCTCACCTCACTGCTGCCTTCACGCGTGGCTTCTGCTTCAAGGGCCGACCTAGCACCTTTGTAGGCATCTTGGCCTGGATACCAGCCTTCGCCAGCTGGGCCTCCCTTATGCGGCAGAGGTCTTCCTCCGTCGTCTTCATCTCCAGCTCCCGCTGCCTCTTGGTCACGGGACTTGGTGACCTTGGTGTTACGCGATCGTCCTCACCTGACAGCGAGTCTATGGCTTCGTCCTTCTCCTCGACCTCTTCTACCGTTAGGGTGGAGTCCGCCTTTCTCTTCCTCTTCTTCTTCTCGGCCTCGAGCTTAGCAGTCTTTGCTGCCTCAGCCTTCGTCGCGTCGGCCTTCAACTTCGTGAAGGACCGAACTGGCGACCAGAGAGGGGGGGAGTGAATGGGAGCTGATAAAAATTCTTCTAGAAGGAGATGACTACTCCAACAAGATGAACTCGGTCGGATACCCAAAATCACACGCTCCGTACTCAACCTTCCGTTTGCCAAAACACGTAGCCACTGGAGTGCTACTGGTCCTAGGAACAAACAATACCTGCAGCCACAGCTCCTACGCACACACGGCAGCGGAAACAACTTGAAAGTTGTCTGGCTAGCAGGGGGTAGTTAGACCGCCTCCACCTGGTAACCGAGAAATCCACCGAATGACCTCTTCCGAGCTGCAAAACTCTCCACGGTTTCACCCGCTGAATCCTCTGGTCAAGGCCAAGCTAGCTACCAGAGAATCTTGGCGAAAACCAAAACTTCACCCAAGGGCCTATGGGTGGTTTAACCGGCTCACGGTGGCGGTTTAACCTCCTGTACCCAGCAAGGAACACAAGCCAATACCAACACAAAGTCCCACATGCAGCAAGGGAAGTTGGCTCTTTTTGGTGGAAAGACATTCTGAGACTAAATGGCATTTACAGAGGCTTTTCCCAATGCAGCATTGGAGATGGACTCTCTGCTTGCTTCTGGGAGGTTAGATGGACTGTCTCTGTGCTAGCCATCTCCTATCCGAGACTTGCCTCTTTTGCTTTAAACAGTGCTGCATCTGTCAAAGACATCTTAGAAGCTAATGACCTGGACTCCATTTTTATCCTTCCCCTCTCCCATGAAGCTTTGCAAGAACTTGAGCAGTTGCAGGACAGTCTGCCAGACCTTGAGCTCAATGAAAACACTCGTGATCAATGGAAGCCCGATTGGGGAAAAGATTACACTGCCAAAAAATTCTACACAATTGTCAATGATCTGTTTCAGGCCCACCCAATATTCAAAAATAGTTTGGAAATCAAGGTGCACACCGAGGGTAAAATTCTTCATCTGGTTTATTCTTGTGGATTGACTCAACACAAAAACAATGCTCTCTAGGAGGCATATTGGAGAAAGAAGCAATGATCATTGTGTTTTATGTAACTTGGGAGAGAATGAGACCCTGGAGCATCTCTTTTTCTTATGCCCCTGTGCAGCTCAATGCTGGAGTCGTCTTGGTTTCAGCTGGGATTTTAATCTTAGCCTGGATGACAGATTAGCCCAAGCCAGCCAAGATAGTGTTCTGGCTTTCTTCATGGAAGCAGATATGGTAGCAACTTGGGAGCTCTGGAAAATTAGAAATGATCACATCTTCAATAGACATCAGCCAAGCCAGCACAGATGGTTCCAAAACTTCAAAAACCAATGCTTCTCTCAATCTGTTAGATTTAGCTCTGACCTGCGGTCAGCTTTTTGTTTTTGGTTAGATGCTTTCAATTAAACCATTGTAAGAACTTCTGCTCTTGTTCCTTATTTTCATAAAATGAGTTTTGGTGCTGTGGGGATCTCCCCCACAGTTTGTGCTAAAAAAAGGAACACAAGCCAAGAACTCCTAGCAAACGGCACCAAAACGAACCAAGATTTCACCAGAACGCTTCCCTGATCAAGGCAAACAAACTCACAAAGGAAGATCCGGCCAAATCAAAACTTCCACCTGGGAGACCTAGGGCGGTTAGACCGCCTCCCTATGGCGGTTAGACCGCCCCTCCCAGAAAACTTGGCCGCGGGTCAAACCTCAACTTCCCATCGCCCGATCTCCCGATTCACCCCACGGATTGCAGCGAAACTTCAGGGATACCTGGGTTACCTCCTGGGCAACCTCTCCACCAAAGGAATTGTCCCGAAACGCTCTCAATCAAAGGGAATCGCGGATCTTGGCCCTCTAGGTCATGAATTCGAGCAACTCGAAAAACCACCAAATTGAAGTCGATTCAAGGGAGTTCTTGGGGTAAAGTCACCAGCCAAAGAGGCACAAGGTCCTCATATGTGACACCCAAAAAGAATCCCGCAAGAAATCACCCTCAAAACTCCGCCAAGAAAATCACAAGAATGAGCTCCGGAAATCACCAAAAAGACAAACGAGAGAGGCAACACAAGGCCTTGAGGAACCACGCCGAATCATCTATACATACCATGAAGGTTCATACAAGGTCTAGCTTGCCTCCCGGTCATCCATCCCTCTCTCAAGATCTCACCATGAAGCTCTCAAGCTAGTCCTAGAAATTCCTAAGGAAAATAGGAAGGGGAAAAGCAAAGGGAAAATGAGCTAGGGTTCCAAGAGTTGGCTGCCATCCCACAACTCAAGTGTTTATATGGTGGCAACCAAAAGACTAAACTACCCTTACTAGCAACTAGGGATACAAGCCCCTCAAGGGCAATTTTGGAAGTCTTCAGTTCAGCACCATTGGACGGATGCCTAGCGACCGCAAGCTTGCTTAGCCTCGACGCAAGCCTTGCGATCCGGACGCGTGTCCTCCGCTTCGAAGTTTCTCAGCGGTTGCGACCCGGGCGGTTAGACCGCCCCCTTGGGCGGTTAGACAGGCCCAGCCTGTCTGACCGCCCCTCCTGGGCGGTTGAACCGGCCTGGGTGGCCGCACTCCCTCGTCGAGTCTTCTGGCCTCGGTTTTGTGGCTCAACCGAGTAACCCAGTGGTTTTCTGGTGAACCACTGCAAACCCCGCGAACTCAGTGTAGCCTCCGCCAATGACCACTCATGACTCGGCTCCAACGTTGTCCTGGCTCGACCTTGGTTTTGAGGCTCAACAAAGAAACTGTCCATGAGTTCGTCTTGTTGTTCTTGCCACCATGCGGCCCGCACTTGACCCCACTGGCCACCGGATCCCTCGAACCAAGCCTACTTGTCTTCTCCACACCTGGAGGCCTACCTGGCAACGACCTTTCGCGCTTGTTCTTCACCTGCACTAACACCAGTCAAGCCACAACCTGCACTTGCAATACTTAGCCAAGATTCAGTCCACACAACATTATCAATCACTCATCACACCAGGAAGCGACCATCCACCGGTCCTCGAACCACACAGGCTCTCACTTCGTTACCTTCGCGACAGCTGCTCTGGTTCGGCGCGTCGGCTTAGCAGCGCTCACCGCTGCTGGTCGGCTCGTCACGTCGCCGCCGACCTCCTGGTCGCTGTTTTTGTTGGCTCCAACTGATGAATCCGACAAGTAGTTCCCCAGCAGCTGGAGGTTGGTATTCCTTCGACCTAAATTTCTGATGTGGCTCCTCGCCACTAGGTAGAGGCGCAGGGCACCAATACTACATTTCACGTTCCTAAAAAACAAAAGATTCAAGCCTGAGAGGTCTTCCTCTACGACATAAAAAGCAAAGACATCAAAAGACCTACAGTCTTAGGACTGACAGGGTAAGCTGTACGGTTCAGCGAATGTGCCTTTGGGCACCTCTTGTTGTGGATCCGCTTAGTGTAAAGTTGGGTGACCCTAGCCACCATCTCATCCCTAGAGACCTTGCAGTTTCCCTCGTGAGTTGGGTCTGACTGACCCCAGTATTCGTAGGCCGGGTGCACCCGATCCTTGATTGGCTGAATTAGACGATAACTGAATGACATCGCCACTGCGCCGCCCATGAGACCTCTCTTCTTAAGGTCGGCGAGGATATGAAGCATGCCCTTGAGGTCTTCCGTCTCGCGGGAGCTCAAGGGCATGTCCCACTCTGTGATCTTCACGGGACTGTGCCCAGATCGCTTCGGGAGCGCCGGCTTCTGCTCGGCGATGTAGAACCAATCGGATCTCCACCTGGTGTTGTTGTCTGGCAGCTTCATGTGGATGTATTCTATCTTACGACCTGGTCATAAGCAGAACATGACAGCACCTATGATGCCACCAGACTTGCCGGTCTTCTTGACATTGAAGAAATACCGCCACAACAAGAAGTGTGGCGGTATCCCCATATATGCCTCACAGAGGTGAATGAATGAAGAGACTACAGTGATCGAGTTGGGGACGAGGTGTACCAGCTCCAGCTTGTAGTAGTAGAGGAGCCCTCTGAAGAAGTTGCCCGCAGGTACACTGAACCCATGCCCGAAGACGACCTGCTCCTTGTTGTCCAACGTCGGGAACTCTTCGCCGGTCGGCGCCTTCCACTCCACCTCTGCCTTGGGCCTCAGCACCCCGCGGTCCACCAGCTCCTGAATCTTCTCCTCGGTCATCTCCGAGGGATCCCATACCGTCTCTAGAGTAGGAATTTGGGAAGCCGCGGCCGCCATTTCTTTGGAATCTACGGATTTGGATCTAAATGTAACTAGGCTATTCACGCGCATGCGGAGCGGCGCGGAGCACGGCTCACGGTGGTGGCAGGCGGACTACTGTGGGCGGTGGTGAGCTCCGGCTCTAATTGCGGCGGTGTGGATGTGCGAGCGTGGTGACTATGGTGCGGGGAGTACCGGCGACGGCGGAAGGAAGAAGAAAGCAGGGGAGGGTCAACGCTCATCCCCTCGACCGTATTTATATGGGCCCCGCTGTGGACGCCCGGTGCGGATCTACCGCTGCAACGGCTCCGTGCCGCTTATTTCGCGAGACGATCTCGCTGGATTTTGCTCCAATGGCTATAAGCTCAACAGATAGATTGGCGACCTAACGCCATGTGCTTAGGTCGTAGACAAATTGATGCTATCAGGTCATCTTGATAGTAGATCCGATCTCCTTGAGGTCGACAAGCCCCCAAATCACAACATTTTAAGTCTTTGATGAATAATTTCTTCAAAGCGACCATTACATGACAGAAGAGAGCGAACATTACATGTGTGCCCCCCAGGTACACAGGTCGCCTGCGACCTATTTGGACCTAGCACAAGTTACAAGATACAAACATATTTGAAGACCTGATCTACCTAGAGCAATCTTTGCCATGTCCTCTGCTACAGCAGAGCACATCGCAATAATTCTTCTAGCTTAAGATCCCCAACGGCGGTCTCGCGGTGAACTTCTACACAATGCTACGCCTAGCAGGTCGTGCTTTGTGCCTGGCTATGGAATGCAGATACAGTCTTTCCCGTGGGTGGGTGCCGCAAGCTATCGACAAGCATCTACTACTCACCAAGAACCTACAGCGTCACCTCGGGCCTCTACAGCATCACCTCCAAACTCTCCTGGATTCCTTGCTGGGGGAAGGCACATAGATTGGTGGTGACTCCTATGCTTCGCAAGTATTCTTCTAGCTCCAAGCTTCTAATTTGTGCATTTCTATGCTCTGGTGGAGGGTTGCATGCCCACGGAATGGCTGGAATTCTACTCTGTGGCTTCATAGCTCAGCAATGCTCGGTGCTTGCCCCCAACCTTATGCCGCTATATATAGCGAGAGCCAGGACTTGGTTATGGCTCGAGGAGCCCTACGCACTGTTACCTCATGACCATGAAGGACTGTGCGCATGCGGACAAATAACAGCGAGATTTTTTCTACCTACCTCATGACAAAGCTTGTCGTCTTCTCAGTTATTGCATCTCTGATGCCTGCAGAAGCGTCACATGGCCACAGTACACCCGTGGTCAGTGGATCAGTTGTCATTTTCTAGGTGGCAAGAGAATCTCCGACCACTGTTGACCCATGACCCCGCAGTCTACGGAGGGATAAGACTGACTCTATGTCAAATGGCCCTGCGCCTCGCTACATCTATGAACGACGATGATTAAATGCACCCGCTAGGCTCTGCGTCCTGGTGCACCCACTATGGCTCTGCACGTAAATGGACCTATTCCAATCAGCCTATATTTTTGTTTCCTGAGCAGAATGGTCGTAGGTTCGATTGAAGACCTTCCAGGGTAGGCGTGCCTCGCTGCTCTGCCAGAACCGTCTGTCGGGCCCCCGTGGTCGGTGTGCCCACAACTTAGGTCATCAATACCTTTGTGCCATGGCTCTGCTGGATGGCTTGCAGCTATGCTGGTCGTCTGGTGTAACACCTTAATTTTCAAATTTGGCTTTTAATAAAATTTGCTAGAAACCTTTACTTATGCTCATAAGGAATATAAGGATTGTCTTTAATTTTTCTTAGGCATTTAAATATTTCTAAAATTAAATAAATAAATCATAGGAGTTTATTGCTGCATTCATGCTGAAGTATTGTTTTTGTTTGTTTGAATTCAAATTTGAATTTGAATTCAATTGTTTGATCTCCTTTCAAAATAGCAAAACCTTTTCCTTTACCTCCCCCCTCCTTTCTCTTTTTTCTGGCCCAACTTTGCTTTGAGCCCCGTAGCCAAAGTCTGGTGCTCCACCCTGGACTTCCCTGCTCTGTGTGCTCGGCACTCCTCAGCTCCGCAGCCCAGCCAACCTTCTGGCCCGTAGCCACTGCCAGGAGGGGCCCGGCCGTCACCCCCCACCTTCGCCCGAACCCCAAGCCGCACCTAGCTGGACCCAAACCCAAGTCTGTGCCACCCTAGCGCCTGCTCTCCGCCTCAGCTTCGGGCCCATGCTTCAGGGCGTCCCTGCCTCCCTATAAATCCCCCGCCGCCACGTCCGCTATCTCCTTTTGCCCAGCATCGCAAGTTTTTGTGCCGCCCTGACATCGAAACCCTAGGCCCCAAGCCGCTGCCATCGATCTGCTTGACTGCTGCCTCCCCTTCAGCGTGGAGCAGCTCCGGAGGTCCGTGTGGAGGTGAGGGAGCTGGCAGTGCCATTTGTTTGCATCCTCGTGCCTTGTTTCGCCCAAGGGAGCTCGCCAGAGCTCGTTGCCCCGTCGTCATCCGCCTATCTGAGCTACGCGCCGCCGTCGTCGCCTTGGCCGCCGTAAGAACCCCCTGGTGGTGTTCGCCGTGCTCCCAGCCGTCTCTAGGGCCAAACCCTGTCCTAAGTATACCTGAGCATTTTGCGGGCCGGGCCGGGTTCGGGCCGGGCCAAAAAAACAGTTAGTTCGGGCCGAAAAATCCAGCCCACGACCATCCCACTGGACACATCGGGCCTCAAATTTCGGGCCGAGCCCGGGCTTGGGCGGGCCGCTGTTGACGGTTGTTAAGTGCTTACTTTAGCCATCAATTTACTCATGAATAAAGGAGGAAGATGCATTTCTTACACGCATTTTACTTAAGAATAATGTAGTTCCACTTGTCCTTGGAGATTATGTGATTGCAGGAAAATAAGCATAAAAGAAGTGGCAAACTCACCTTTTATGATTCATGCCATGTCACCTCAAGGAATGGCTGCCACCTCAGGTGCCATGCATGCAAGCTAAGCCACCTCAGGTGCCACGCATGCACGCCATGTCACCAATCCAGGAGAGGCAAGTCCCGACAAATCAGAGCGTGACACGTGGACTTCACATGGATCCATGGGCCCACCAGAGCGCCTATACCACCTCAAGAACACGTGTACACTAGGGACCGACCTAAGGGCCCACAGGACAACCACCCCGAGGAAGCACACCCCGAGCGGGGCCCACCTAGGGTTGGCCGACCCTAGGATCGGCCGAACCGACCTTGGGTCGGCTGATCCTGGGCTTCCATGTGGCGCTTGTCCATTGGTCCTAGAGGCCATCCCCGGGGTGTTTCACTCCTTCTTGCGCCGGTGCTCTAGCCTATAAATAGAAGGGTAGGGGGTTCATTTCTTACCAACACACCTTACTCCTCCTCTCTCACTTTTGGTTTCTAAGGCTAGGAGGTAGGCTAGAGTAGTTCTACTTCAGGTTCCAAGTCTACTTTGGGATCTAGGTATGAGTCCTCTTGTATCTTTATTTTATTGTATGACTTTGATCTACTTCAGTTATTCAGCTTTTTCATATAAAGTTGTGCTTGTATACATGGGTGATTTGTTCATGTGTTCTTCGCTCGTTCATCATTTAGAGGCTCATGTTCTTGATGAACAAGGCCTTTTGATCCAGTTGACGAGTGACTTATACATGTTTTCGGTGTTTGTTCATAAGTTAGAGGCTCGTGTTCATCACGAACACGACCCTTTGACCTTGTTGAATAGACATAGGAAAGCGCAAATCCGTTTGTGTACTTAGCCTAGTTTGATCTAGTTAGATCCCATGTTTGTGTTGCATGAAGTTCGTGCTCAAGCTACGGTACTCGGTGTAATTGGCTGGTTTACCTGGCGGCTCTGACCTGGGTCAGAATAGCCCGGGCCAGTCAGGGTCCTGCTAGCAACGTAAGCGTGGTGCTTGGGTTGCGTAGCTACGTTGCTTATGAGTGTATCCCACGGTTTGTCTTGGGGTTGGCCGCGGTGGTGACAGCCGTTGGACCCTTCTGGAATCCCCCACGTTCAGATACGCTGTAGGAGTCGAAAGTCTAACAACCGGAGTCGTGCGTAAGCGACGCAGAAGGTTAGCTCTCCGTTTGTACCTGGGTGCTTGAGCCAACGATCATGCCATGCTTGTGTGTATCTAACTCGTTTGACTAACTTTGTATGCTTAGTACCTTAGAACCTAGAACTAACTCGTATGTTGCCTCCTAAGCCTAGAGCCTTTAGAGAGAGTGTGTTTGTGTGTTCACACTACTATCTTATCTATCATATCTCACCCCTGTACTTGAGTGTTTGGTTTGTTCCCATCTATGATTTATTCTCCTTGCAATAGTGTTGAACTTGTTAATCCACCCAGCCTTCCTTGGATTCGATACCCTTTGGAATACTCCTTTGGGGAAATGCTACAATGGTACTTCTGCGTGCTTGCGGACCCTTGTAATCGGTAGGATTACCATCTGGTCATTTCTAGCATCGTTGCTAGGAACTCATAACTTAGCATCGACGTTAAGAAATACCAACAAGCATTTCTAGCGCCGTTGCCTGGGAAGGCTAAGGATAACATGTCAACACTTTGCAATGTTTATAATCATGATAGGAATAAAACAGTTCTCAATGCAGGCTAACTTTGAATGTCTTCTTTGTCTATCGATGATGAAGACAGGTAGTGTATGACTGGTTTCGACTTACCGCCGAATTTCACTGAAGATCCTGAGTCACTCGTGAGGAGAGCTAGAACTCATTTCGGTTCTCCCCAGCGTGTACGTACGGAAGTCGACCCAGCTTCCTTTGTGCCATCTACATCAACTCCTATGGCCAATCAAGAGAAGACTCTTCGCGAATACTCTGCTCCCTCTGCTGATCAGGTGCCTAGTGGCCCCGAGATCAACACCGGGAACGGAAACTTCGAGATCAAGACTGGCCTCATTACGATGGTACAGGCTAGCCCATTCTGTGGCAAGCCTAATGAAGACGTGAGCACCCACTTGCAACAGTTTCTGGAGCTGTGCAGTACCTTCACTATACGAGGAGTGGAGGAAGATGCCATTCGTCTGCGGCTGTTTCCATTCTCACTTTTGGGAAAGGCGAAGCAGTGGTTCTATGCGAACCGTGTAGATATTGACACCTGGGCGAAGTGCTCAGTAGCGTTCCTCGCGAAGTTCTTCCATTGGGCAGGACCAATGCTCTACGGGGGAGAATTTCAAGCTTTTAGCAAGTAGCAAATGAAACCATTCCAGAAGCTTGAGAAAGGCTTCAGGAGTACATCCTGGCTTGTCCCCATCATGGGATGGACAACTAGCTTATTCTTCAGAGTTTCTACAATGGGCTAACTCCGACCGCCCGGGGCCATATTGCTGCTACTGCTGGAGGGGCTTTCTTCTCTCTCACTATCGCTAAAGCTACTAAACTTATTGAGAAGATGGTCTCCAACCAAGGGTGGAGTTATGATCGACTCCAGCCACGTCAGAGGGGTACACATACCGTCAAGGAAGCGGATATGCTGCACACCAAGATGCACCTACTCATGAAGAGAATGGATGCTCTGACCAGCGAGAAGGCTGCCATGGCCATCACTACTCAAGCTATGGATGCTCGCATGACCTGCGAAGTCTGTGGTGACACTGGGCATTCAGGGAATTACTGCCCTGCTACTCAGGCGGACGTGATGTACATGAATGGCAACAACAATGGTTATCGTCCACAAGGAGGTCAAACGTGGAATCAATCACGCCCTTACTATCAAGGAGGTAATCAAGGTAATACTTACAATCCGAACCAACCTTCCCAGAAAGATCTGGTTTTCAGGCAAGCTAAGATTAGTGATGGCTTTAACAAGAAAACAACTACCTATGATAAGGCTTTAGAAAGCCTCAACATTAAAATCGATAGCCTTTCTTCTGCTCTTAAGGATTAAGCGACCTTTAATAAAATGATAGAAGACCAGTTAGCTCATTTGATCGCTTTGGTTCCTCCAGTTGAGAATGCAAAAGCGGTAGTCACGAGAGGGGGTATGACCACTCGCGACCCGCCCTATCCTAACCATGCAGGACCCAAGAAAATCCCGAAAGAGGGCAAAGATCGCGACAACGAGTCGTTAGGTATAAGAGAGCCTTCACAGGCAAGAGTATCAGAAGAGAAGGTAGACAAGCCTGAGTTTATTGACACAAATATGCTGCCATTCCCTCAGCGAAATAGAAAGGTGATAGTGGATGAGCAATTCACTCGCTTCGTGGATATGATTCAGAAGGTCCACATTAATGTTCCCCTTCTTGAGGCCATACGTGTGCCCACATACGCACGTTACCTCAAGGATATTCTTACCAAGAAACGGGCTCTACCCACGTCAGAGGTGGTAAAGCTTACGGAGGAGTGTAGCGCAGCTATACTCAATCACCTTCCAGAAAAGAAAAAGGATCCAGGGTGCCCTACGATCACATGCACGATTGGATCGCAGAGATTTGACCATGCCCTCTGTGATCTGGGCGCCAGTGTGAGCATCATGCCAAAGGTAGTCTTCGACCAGCTCAATTATACGAAATTGTCCCCAACAACCCTGCGGCTGCAACTAGCCGATTCATCAGTACGGTACCCAGCGGGGATAGCCAAGGACATCCCGGTGAAGGTGCGAGATTGTTTCATCCCAGTGGACTTTGTGGTACTCGACATGGACATTGGTGATGAAATACCTCTCATTCTGGGGCATCCATTTCTGAGCACGGTCGATGCACAAATTGATGTTGGTGCCGGAGTAATCCGACTCCACATTAATGGCCGGGAGGAAAGGTTTGAATTCCGTCTGCGTAAGGAACAATGCTCAATGGTTGAGGATAGATGGATGCCCTCGCCCAAGATGTTGACTCTATACAGTCACAAGGGGGCAACTTCATTACTCTCATGAAGGATTCTCGAAGACAAAAGCTGGAATCTAACTCCCCATCCAAGAAGCAGTACCCCACACTTAGGAAGCAACAAAACATCAAGAAGGTGTGGAGAAGAGTGGGCGGGGAGCTGACTCCTTCATCCTCAAAGGCAGACCTGTGACCTAGGTAAGTGAAGGGAGGGTAGTTGGGGCTCTAGAAGATTTGAATAAAGAGCCCTGCGTCGACAGGTAAGACCGGTAAGATGTTTCCTTCAATAAAAAGATTCTACAAGAAACAAGTTATTCTTGCTCCATCTGTTTGCTCGCACTCTTAATGGGATTCAAGCTCGTGGGAGTCCATCCGGACAACCCCCATGAGTATTGAACCATGATGCACAACAGCCACCACCACAGCCGTCTCCGCAGCTGCCGCCTCAGCCACAGCCTCAGCCTACCACACCTTCGTCTGGTACATGGACCTCTACCGAGTACATGCCTGGGGTTACTCCCAGATATGCTCCCGGTTGGGACCAGCCCATGTACCAGCAGGGTGCAAGTAGCTCGGCTTGGGCTAGCACAGGCAGTGGCGAGTGGGCCGTCCCTGCTGGTACTGCCTACGGAGATGCGACATCTTCGTCATCCGGATTGCGCTCGTCATCTCGTGGGGCCACCCTCACTCAACAGATGAGCGAGCTCAACATCCGAGTCGGCGACATGGAGGATACCGTGCACCAGCACGTCGAGTCCACCCGGGACTGGCAGCGGATGTCTGGTGAGAGACTTTAAGCCATCGAGATGGCACAACAGGAGCAGCTAGAGGAGCAGAGGGCCTACTTCCGGTGGATGGGATTTCCCCCTCCACAGTAGTGAGCCTGAAGCTAGCTTGGTAGAGGACCCCCACTCTGAGGTAACTTGTATCTTTATTTTTAGAATCTCATATGCTAAAAACACATAAAAATCCGCAAAATTAAAAATACCAAAAATATTTATTTGCTTTGTTAAATTAGTTTGCTTTCATATGCGCGGTAAGAATGCTTTCTGTCCTTCATGGTCGAAATGATGAATAGTTGCTCTGTTTATTCCTTTTGTATGCCTTGCTACAGCTTAGTATCTTATCTTAGTTTTGAGTTTGTTGGCTTGTATGATCAAACGTTCACTTGAAACTTGTGGGTAGCAAAAAGCATGACCTTTGCCTAGGTTGTTATGAGGTATGATATGGTAAAATAGGGTTGCTATGAGCCTATGCTAAGTGATGTTTGACATCCAGAGTTTTCTTTTAAAAAACGATAAAATGATAAGTTCCTCAATGATGAGAAATTCCTATCCAAAGCCATATGTAGATCCTAGCTGTTGTTAGCCTCCACATATGCTGCTTGTTTTCTTCATTGAGTCTTGTCGAATTGTTGTGACCCTCGGCGAGAAACTTGTCATGCTCCCATGATCAAGATCACATACACAGCCACTATATGCTGAACTCCTACACAGGAAGTTAGCACTGACCATTTCATCCATCTGTTGATGGTCCTTACAACAAAGATTCGACCGTCAAAACCTCGGGTTCGAGAGGAGTATATGGCAAGTTTCATGCACATTTTTAGTACTAATAAAGTTCCACGAGTTGTGTTGTGAATTTCATAGGCAGGTACACATTTTGGGAGAAATTGGAACCAACGTGCCCCATGTGCTAGGCACGGCCGAACCACCTGGTCTGGCCGGCCCTGCAGGTGCGGCCGGCCTGGTAGGTGCGGCCGGCCCTGTAGGTGCGACCGGCCTTGCCAGGTGTGGCCGGCCCTGGCCCGTGGCACGTCCTCGGTCTAGAGCACCCCCTCTCCCTCGAGCACAACTTGGACGAACAAAATTCACTAAGGAAACGTCGGTTTGATCAAATAGTGGAGGCTAGGATCACTTGGATCAATGGGTCCACTTATCCGGTCACTCAACCGTCGCAACCGTCATTCAAAGGCGATCCTAGGCGTCCCTGAGCATAGGCGGTGCATCACATGGCACGGAGGTGGGCCGGCCGCACCTAGAGGGCCGGCTGCATCTATCAACCGACGCACCGGGCGAAACCGACCCAAGGAGCCGACCTACAACCGCCTCAGGAGCAATGATCAGGGGCGTCCAAGGCGAGAGGCGGCGGATCACAGGGCCGGCCGCACCTAGTGAGCCGGCCGCACCTGACATCTTGCCCCCACGCGCTCCACCGACCTCCCTTGCCTATAAAAGGCACCTCACACTCGCTGGATTGGACACACAACGCAGGAGCATCTCCATTTCTCTCTTTTGTTCACTTAGAGTAGGATTAGTGTAGCTTGGGAGTTAGAGTTGAGTCGAGCTAGTCTCGGGGTTCTGGAGGAGTCTTCTTCAAAGTTCCGGTATTACTCTTGTATCCTTTCTTTGTTTAGACTCAAGTACAATTCAAGTTATCCTTCTATCTTACCTTTCGAGTCAATTACATTCAGCTTTTACTTTGCTCTCAAAGCTTTATTCTTGGTTTAGACTAAAGTTAGTTTAGTCTTGGTCAGCATAGCTCTCTTGAACCCTATAGTGTTGTGGTCGTTCTTCGCTTGATCTCCGGTGGTTCACGGGAGAGAGAGAGACCTTCCTTCGTGATATCCGGGGAAAGGTTCTTTGGTTCGTTGTGAGCGTGGTGCTCAGAGCTTACCTTAGTCTTAGATTGGTGTCCCGTTCAACGGAATAGTTGTGGTACCCTAAGGAGGTGACAGCTCCGGACGGGCTTTGTAGTCCACCACGTTAGTTCGGGCCGGTAGGATTCAGTGCGTTGTCGTTCTCCCTTCTCATCCCAGTCTGAGAGCGCGGCTTTGCATGCCCCTGCAGCACTAGAAGAGTTTGTTGAGTTTAGCTTGCCTTGGTTATCCTTTGCCTTAGTTCTTTGCCTAGAGTTGACAAGAATAGATAGATTGTGTTAGGATCCTTTCTCGTCTCGTTGTCCTCCTAGCTCACTAGATCCTCTCTAGTCCTTTATCAAGATCTCCTTGTGTGTGTCAAGTTATCCCCGAATATCTTTATTCGTTACCCCCGCTATAGCTCTTTACCAAGTCTTATTTTTCTCCACCGTTTATTCGATCATCTTTGCCGTAGTGCCTCCCTTGGGAAAATATAAATACGATAACCCGAATACCACTGGGTGAAGTGCTACAACGGTAATCCGTGCGCTTGCGGACTTTTCTGTGATCGTGTGTTTTACCAAAGACGTTCCCTAGCCCCGTTACTAGAGGTGTAAACCCGGTAGCGATGCTTGCGAGTGCCTCAAGCATTCTTGGCGCCGTCACCGTAAGTGCAACCCTTAGTAGTGAGGCTAAGGAGCGTCAACAAGCATTTCTGGCGCTGTTGCCGGGGAGGCAATAGGCATAAGATATCGTTTAAACATGGTGGTAGAATTATCAAGGTTCGGTGCACCGCTATTTAAGTGGGTTTACCCTTGCTCTACTCTCGTCTACGCAGAGTAGTGCATGACCGGTTTCGACCTACCGCCCAACTTTAACGACAATCCGGAGTCACTTGTGAGGAGAGTGCGACCTCGTGTCCTCATTCCTCAGACGTTTCTCTCAAATCAAGAGACGAACACCGTCGATCCCGTAGACAGCACCTCGTCAGCACCGATGGCCTAGAGGACGATCCGCGAGTTTTCCGCTCCCTCCAACACCAATGTCCCTACCGGACCAAACACAACGGTGGGAGACGGAAACTTTGAACTCAAGCCGGTGTTGATCAACATGGTGCAAGCAAATCTGTTCTCCGGCAAGCCTAATGAAGATGCCAATGCACATCTCCAGCATTTTCTAGAGGTATGCAGGACTTTTTACCATTTGTGGTGTGACTGGATGATGCAATCCGTCTTCGCCTATTCCCGTTCTCATTGCTCGGGAAGGCGAAGCAATGGTTTTATGCGGTGTGAGATGCCATCAACACATGGGATAAGTGTTCAAAGGCATTTCTCGCAAAGTTCTTCCCAGTGGGCAAAACCAATGCCCTCCGTGCAAGAATTTCGGGTTTCCAGCAGCAGAATGATGAGAGTATCCCGGAAGCGTGGGAACGCTTCCAGGAGTACATCACCGCGTGCCCGCATCATGGCATGCAAGGGATGTTCTTGATCCAAACCTTCTACCACGGGCTCAAGCGTACCGCCCGTGAGTACCTAGATGCAGCCGCTGGAGGAGCCTTCTTCTTGCTACAAGTACCCGCCGCCAAGGAATTGATCGAGAAGATGGTGGCAAATCAAGGTTGGGATGGAGATCGTCTCCAACCCCGTACCCGCAGTGTACACCAAGTCGATGGAATCGACATGCTCGCTGCCAAGATGGACCTCCTCATGAAGAAATTGGAGGCACCTAACAACATGGAGACCGCCAAGATTATGGACGCTCGCATGACGTGCGAGGTTTGCGGTAATGTAGGTCATTCGGGAAATGATTGTCTCGAGATAAGGGAAGAAGCCAGCTTCATCAACAATGGCAACAACAGCGGGTTCCACAACAACAACTACAACAATCAAGGGTGGAACGCGAAGCCCAACTTCCTGTTCAACAATCAAAATGGAGGTAATTATTCTAACAATTTCAATAATCAGCCTTCCATTAAAGATCTTGTCTTTGGCCAAGCTAGAATTAATGAAAATTTAAACAAGAAGCTAGCCGCCAATGATAAAGTTCTTGAAAATTTAAATTCCACCATAGAATCCTTCACCACTGCTATGAAGAATCAGCTAAGCTTTAATAAAATGATAGAAACTCAACTTGCTCAGCTTGCTGCTTCTTTACCTTCTTCCGAGTCGGGTGGAATCCCGGGGCAACCCGAGCCTACCCGAGAGAATTTAAAATCGGTGACCACGAGAGGTGGTAAGACCACTCGGGATCCACCATATCCTAACCCCGCAGAGAAGAAACAGAAGGAAGTGATCACCGAGTCGGAAGAAGAAGAAGACACCGAGGAGGTAGCTCCCGATGAGGGAAAGTTAAGGAAGACGGCACCCCAAGATTATGTAGACACCATGCTACTTCCATTCCCCCGAAGAATCAAGAAGCCTACCGTGGATGAACAATTAGGGAAGTTCGTTGAGGTAATCAAGAAACTCAATGTCAACATACCATTTCATGAGGCTATGCAGGTACCAACCTACGCCAAGTACCTCAAGGACATCCTCAACAATAAGAGACCTCTACCCACCACGGATATGGTCAAGCTTACGGAGGAATGTAGTGCGGCCATTCTAAAGAAGAAAGACCCCGGGTGCCCTACAATCACCTGCTCTATCGGGTCCGAACACTTTGAGAATGCACTATGCGACCTTGGAGCCAGCGTCAGTGTCATGCCTAAGGTAGTATTCGACAAACTTAACTATACTTCCTTGTCGCCTACAACCATGTGCTTGCAGCTAGCGGATCAATCGGTCCGCTACCCGGCGGGGATAGCGGAAGACATTCCAGTGAGAGTTCTAGATTTCTTCGTACCCGTGGATTTCGTCGTCCTCGACATGGATGTCGATACAAGGACGCCTCTAATCCTCAGGAGACCTTTCTTGAGTACCGCCAATGCTAACATCGATGTAGGCGCCGGAGAAATCCGCCTCAACATCAATGGCGAGGAAGAACGATTCACCTTCAAACCAAAGGTGGAGCAATGCTCGCAGGTACGAATGGTCGATAGAAAAGTTTCCAACTATGTGCAGGAAGAGAAGGTGGTCCCAACCAAGCCCAAGGTAAAAGCATTCAAGGGGCGCCACCAACCCAAGAAGCCGAAGGCAGTCAACAAGGCTAAGGGGGAAAAGAAGACGGAAATCAAGAACACCCCCGCTAAAGCCCCACCAACTTCAGCGCCACCGAAGAAAACGAAGAAGGTGTGGCGTGTGAAGAGAGCATCGTCCGAGTCTTCCACTCCGGGACCGGATGAATCCAAGATCAATTAAGCAAACGGAGGAGTCCCGCTCACTCTAAACTACGAGCCCTCACCGAGAGGTAAACCAGTATTTATCTTATATTTCCCTTCCAACATTTTATTTCATGCATCAAGCATGTTTAAATTTCAAATTTGATTTCACCATTGCATTAGTAAGTAAACAAGACATAGAAAAACAATTTTGGAGATTTTTGGTGATATGGCCGAACCTAGAGGTACGGCCGTACCTCCCCGCGACAAAATTTTTGTGCAGGATGTTTACAGAAGGGGACACGAGTGCTTGGAGAAAATATAGTAGGGCCGGCCGAACCAAGTGATACGGCCGTACCTATGATTTTTCACAAATCCATCAAGTCAACCACTAAAAGCTTCCAAGCGCTCAACTCATCACCAAAATGAAGACACGCCAACCAGGTAGCCAAAAATTAGCTTGGGGGAGACCCCATTGTCAATCAAGGAAGGTATGTCCATCCAAACCAATTTTCAACATCTTGTTTATTGCATTTGAATAAAGGAAAAACAACAAAAAATATTTGCTTCAACCATGTGCTTGAAATCTTGTCTATATCCTCGCTTTGGAAATGATGAATAGTTGCTATGTTAAAACTTTGCAAGAACCTAGTGTACAACCTTGTGCTCTATGAGCATTTGAACTTGTTGGTATATTTTGAGACAAGAGCCTGAAATAAAACTTTGTGGGAAGTAAATGCTTATGACCAAACCTAGGGTGTTGACAAGTGTGATATGGTGAGACAATGTTGATCTTGCTCTATCTCATAGTATGGCGAAAATCTCGGATGATTTCTTTTTGAAAATAAAACAAGACGAGTTCCTCAATGGTCATATCACATACCAAAGCCATATGTCGATATCAAAGTATAAACCTTCTACATATGCTTGCTTGTGACCCATTGAGTTTTGCTAAATTATTGTGACCCTTGTTAGAATCTTTTCATGCTTCCATGATCGAGATCACGTACACCCACATATACAAGCTAACTTCCACACCGGGAGTTAAGCAAAACATGCCATCCATCCACTAAAAATAAATACTCCAAATTTCCAAAGAGATTTCTCTTCTTGTATTCTTGCAAAAGGAGAGAGGGGTCATCAAAAGAAAAAATATGCTCAAGAAGCATAGAAAAAAAATATGTGCTCCAATCAAAGAGCATAGAAAAAAAAAGAAAAATGAAGCATGACCCCCCTCCAAAATAAAAGCAAGAGGAGAATCTCAAAGCAAGGAGTACTTAGAAAAACAAACAAAAATATTCCACACACTTGCACATCTCGATCAAGTTGCATGACTAGTTTCTTCTTGGATCCGGTCTTTGGCTCAACAACATCATGTGGCACAAGTGAGTCTCATGCTTATCCTACCCAAAGCTCCACATACAAGCCATAGAGTAGGAAGTTGAGGCTCGCTTAAAGCCTTGGTGAGGTAAGAAATACCACTTGAGCGATCAGCGAACCATCCGAGGAACCTTGCCTTTCTTTGCAAAATTTCCAAAAACTCCGAGATAGGATCCAGAAAAGAAGAAGAGTGAGAGATGCAAAGTCAAAAACCATTCTACTCTTCAACCTCCGAAGGCAAGTTGGAAAGCTACAAGCCCCACGGGTAAGATAAGGCTAAGTTTCTCTCGTACCAATCTTTTCAAATAGAAAGAAGATCATGATTTTGTGCATAGGGACTTGCCGAGTGGTAACATCATGCAACTCCTGATCCGCCGAGGCCAAGTCTAGGCTTTGCTCGAGGACGAGCAAACATTTAGCTTGGGGGAGTTTGTTGACGGTCCTTACAACAAAGATTCGACCGTCAAAACCTCGGGTTCAAGAGGAGTATATAGCAAGTTTCATGCACATTTTTAGTACTAATAGAGTTCCACGAGTTGTGTTGTGAATTTCATATGCAGGTACACATTTTGGGAGAAATTGGAACCAATGTGCCCCATGTGCTAGGCACGGCCGAACCACCTGGTCCGGCCGGCCCTGCAGGAGCGGCCGGCCTGGTAGGTGCGGCCGGCCCTGCAGGTGCGGCCGGCCCTGCCCCGTGGCACATCCCTGGTTCAGAGCACCCCCTCTCCCTCGAGCACAACTTGGACGAACAAGATTCACTAAGGAAACGTCGGTTTGATCAAATGGTGGAGGCTAGGATCACTTGGATCAATGGGTCCACTTATCCGATCACTCAACCACCGCAACCGTCATTCAGAGGCGATCCTAGGCATCCCTGAGCATAGGCAGTGCATCACACGGCACGGAGGTGGGCCGGCCGCACCTAGAGGGCCGGCCGCACCTATCAACCGACGCACCGGGCGAAACCGACCCAAGGAGCCAACCTACAACCGCCTCAGGAGCAGTGATCAAGGGCGTCCAAGGTGAGAGGCGGAGGATCACAGGGCCGGCCGCACCTAGTGAGCTGGCCGCACCTGACATCTTACCCCCACGCGCTCCACCGACCTCCCTTGCCTATAAAAGGCACCTCACACTCACTGGATTGGACACACAACGTAGGAGCATCTTCATTTCTCTCTTTTGTTCACTTAGAGTAGGATTAGTGTAGCTTGGGAGTTAGAGTCGAGTCGAGCTAGTCTCTGGGTTTCGGAGGAGTCTTCTTCAGAGTTCCGGTATTACTCTTGTATCCTTTCTTTGTTTAGACTCAAGTACAATTCAAGTTATCTTTCTATCTTACCTTCCGACTCAATTACATTCAGCTTTTACTTTGCTCTAAAAGCTTTATTCTTGGTTTAGACTAAAGTTACTCTAGTCTTGGTTAGCATAGCTCTCTTGAACCCTATAGTGTTGTGGTCGTTCTTCGCTTGATCTCCGGTGGTTCACGGGAGAGAGAGGCCTTCCTTCGTGATATCCGGGGAAAGGTTCTTTGGTTCATTGTGAGCGCGGTGCTCAGAGCTTACCTTAGTCCTAGATTGGTGTCCCGTTCAACAGAATAGTTGTGGTACCCTAAGGAGGTGACAGCTCCGGACGGGCTTTGAAGTCCACCACGTTAGTTCGGGCCGGTAGGATTCAGCGCATCGTCATTCTCCCTTCTCATCCCAGTCTGAGAGCGCGGCTTTGCATGCCCCTGCAGCACTAGAAGAGCTTGTCGAGTTTAGCTTGCCTTGGTTATCCTTTGCCTTAGTTCTTTTCCTAGAGTTGACAAGAATAGATAGATTGTGTTAGGATCCTTTCTCGTCTCGTTGCCCTCCCAGCTCACTAGATCCTCTCTAGTCCTTTATCAAGATCTCCTTGTGTGTGTCAAGTTATCCCCGAATATCTTTATTCGTTACCCCCGCTATAGCTCTTTACCAAGTCTTGTTTTTCTCCACCGCTTATTCGATCATCTTTGCCGTAGTGCCTCCCTTGGGAAAATATAAATACGATAACCCGAATACCACCGGGTGAAGTGCTACAACGGTAATCCGTGCGCTTGCGGACCTTTCTGTGATCGTGTGTTTTACCAAAGATGTTCCCTAGCCCCGTTACTAGAGGTGTAAACCCGGTAGCGACGCTTGCGAGTGCCTCAAGCATTCCTGGTGCCGTCACCGTAAGTGCAACCCTTAGTAGTGAGGCTAAGGAGCGTCAACACCATCCCCCATCCATTCCGCAAATAAAGCTCCGCGCATTGTTTCATGATTACTCTCTTTCCAAAAATATTCAGCAAGGACTATGGGCTATGCGAAGAAAAAAGCAGCACATACTCTGGAGCATGAATAGAAAAAAAAGAATAGAGAAAGAATAAAGAGACATAGCCCAAGTCTTAAAAATCTCAAAAGGAGAGGAGAGAATCATATACAAAAAGGAGTTCATCATCCATCCACCATATACACACACATGCACATCTTGATTAGGTTGTATGACTTTTTGCTCCCAAGGATCTGGTTTTCGACTCGACAATACATGAGAAACAGGTATGCCACATGTTTTCCCTACCTACAGCTCCACATATCAGCATATTAGGAGTAGATGGAGAAAGAAGGCAATTTGATGCCTTGGTGAGGAATCATACACAATGAGCGATCCGAGAGTCTCATTCGAGGAACTTTGATTTCTTTGCGAAAATTTGCAAAACCTCCGGATTGATGACTGATCAAGGTACTTGTGATTAGTAATTTCTATACAACCGTTCTATCTTTCAACCGCCCAAGGCAGGTGAAGCTACAAGCCCCATATCAATCAAGCGTAAGGTAAGATCAATGCCAACTCATCCAATCCTTGATAGAGTACCTAGTCGTATGGTTTTCATAAACTAGGAGTACAACATCGTAGCAACTCTTGATCGACCAACCTAAGTCCTAAGTATCTTGCTCGGGACGAGCAAGAGGCTAGCGTGGGGGAGTTGTTGACAGCTGTTAAGTGCTTACTTTAGCCGTCAATTTACTCATGAATAAGGAGCAAGAGGCATTTCTTACACGCATTTTAGTTAAGAATAATGTAGTTCCACTTGTCCTTGGAGATTATGTGATTGCAGGAAAATAAGCATAAAAGAAGTGGCAAACTCACCTTCTATGATTCATGCCACATCACCTCAAGGAATGGCTGCCACCTCAGGTGCCATGCATGCAAGCTAAGCCACCTCAAGTGCCACGCATGGATGCCATGTCACCAATCCAAGAGAGGCAAGCCCCGACGAATCAGAGCGTGACACGTGGACTTCACATGGATCCATGGGCCCCACTAGAGTGCCTAAACCGCCTCAAGAACACGTGTACACCAGGGACCGACCTAAGGGCCCACAGGATAGCCACCCCGAGGAAGCACACCCCGAGTGGGGCCCACATGGGGTCGGCCGACCCTAGGATCAGCCGAACCGACCTTGGGTCGGCTGATCATGGGCTTCCACGTGGCGCTTGTCCATTGGTCCTAGAGGCCATCCCCGGGGTGTTTCACTCCTTCTTGCGCCGGTGCTCTGGCCTATAAATAGAAGGGGAGGGGGTTCATTTCTTACCAACACACCTTACTCCTCCTCTCTCACTTTTGGTTTCTAAGGCTAGGAGGTAGGCTAGAGTAGTTCTACTTCGGGTTCTAAGTCTACTTTGGGATCTAGGTATGAGTCCTCTTGTATCTTTATTTTGTTGTATGACTTTGATCTACTTCAGTTATTCAGCTATTTCATATAAAGTTGTGCTTGTATACATGGGTGATTTGTTCATGTGTTCTTTGCTCATTCATCATTTAGAGGCTCATGTACTTGATGAACAAGGCCTTTCGATCCAGTTGACGAGTGACTTATACATGTTTTCGGTGTTTGTTCATAAGTTAGAGGCTCGTGTTCATCACGAACACGGCCCTTTGATCTTGTTGAATAGACATAGGAAAGTGCAAATCCGTTTGTGTACTTAGCCTAGTTTGATCTAGTTAGATCCCATGTTCGTGTTCCATGAAGTTCGTGCTCAAGCTACGGTACTCGGTGTAATTGGCCGGTTTACCTGGCGGCTCTGACCTGGGTCACAATAGCCCGGGCCGGTCAGGGTCCTGCTAACAACGTAAGCGTGGTGCTTGGGTTGCGTAGATACGTTGCTTATGAGTGTATCCCACGGTTTGTCTTGGGGTAGGCCGCGGTGGTGACAGCTGTTGGACCCTTCTGGAATCCCCCACGTTCGGATACGTTGTAGGAGTCTAAAGTCTAACAACCGGAGTCGTGCGTAAGCGACGCGGGAGGTTAGCTCCCCGTTTGTACCTGGGTGCTTGAGCCAGCGATCGTGCCATGCTTGTGTGTATCTAACTCATCTGATTAACTTTGTATGCTTAGTACCTTAGAACCTAGAACTAACTCGTATGTTGCCTCCTAAGCCTAGGGCCTTTAGAGAGAGTGTGTTTGTGTGTTCACGCTACTATCTTATCTATCATATCTCACCCGTGTACTCGAGTGTCTGGTTTGTTCCCATCTATGATTTATACTCCTTGCAATAGTGTTGAACTTGTTAATCCGCCCAGCCTTCCTTGGATTCGATACCCTTTGGAATACTCCTTTGGGGAAATGCTACAATGGTACTTCCGTGCGCTTGCAGACCCTTGTAATCGTTAGGATTACCATCTGGTCATTTCTGGCATCATTGCTAGGAACTCATAACTTAGCATTGACGCTAAGAAATACCAACAGCCGCCCATGCGTTTTGTAGTGTAAAATAGCTAAAAACAGCATTTCGGGCCGGGCTCGGGCCAAGATTTTTTTCGCGGGCTGCAAGATCTCTGCCATGCCCATCTAGTAAGGTCCGTGGGTGGGCCGGGTTCAGCCCGGGCCTGCAGGCCGGGTCGGGCCAGGCTAAAAATGCTCAGGTCTAGTCCTAAGTGGTGGCCGGATGCTCGATTTCGGGTAAATTCTGGCGAAGGCGCTGCCCGTCGCCGCCGCTTGTCACGTTCCACCGCCGTCAGCACGCCGCTGCTCGGCTCAGTCGTCCGTCCCTCGATCTATGCCCCAGATCAATCCGGTCGTGGGTCAAATCCGGCGGCGTACCTGTCAACTGAGGTCAACCACCGGTCAGCCCTGCCAGGTTTGCAAAAGAGACCCTAAACTCTTGCGTTTTCGCGTCCACCGTCCAGCTAGTTCAAAAACCTTTAGTTCTATGTCGTTATCTTTATGTTTAAGCCCCTATCCTTTCTAGGTTTTGTGCTCGAAGTACAGCACTTTTAGTTTTGTGCTATAGACCGTGTGTTTATAAGCGTAATTTTGTTTTTACCCCTGGGATCTTTCAGTTAGGCCCCTAGAAGCTTAGGTTCTCTGCAGTTAAGCCCTTAGATCTTGTTTAGCTCATATCTTTTGCGTTTTAGCTCCGTTTTTAGTGTTCTTTATATCCATGTGTTCATCTCGATGAGTAGATTAGTTTAGTGCAGCTTTTGTTTCTGTTTGAAATGATTGGTGTATTGTTTCTTATTTTATTGTGTGGTTTCTTTGCATGTGAACATGTGATGCGTAGAGAACGTGCCGTTTGAAGAATTCGACGAACAAGAGATCAAAGACTCTGAGCAGCAGCGTGATTGTGAGGAAGGCAAGTGTCCTTGGTCATTCCTGTTTGTTGATGGTGTATATGCATATCTAACTTCGTTTGGACTTGCAAGCGGACAAGTCCTCCGTCATAGCCAAGGGACCCTTCTTCCCTCAAGTGTGAACCCAAGGTATCGAATCCGTGGAACAAATGTGTGATGCAAGCACCTATCTATTAAAGCAGAGAACACTTAGATTTTCAAAGGGAATGCTTTTGCATCTAATCTAAAGAACATCATAAAAACGAATCTAATCTATGAAAATCGGAGGTAGCAAGAGATATAGAGGGATAGGTAAAACCAATTTAGAGAGATTGGATCAAGCTCTTGTTGAAGTTCCAAACAAAGAAGAAATAGCCAAGTTGAATCTCATAAAAAGCATCTTTAAATCACGACTTCCCGTCCAACTCCGAAGACGCCCACCTTTTGGAGCCACCGTTCTGTCACAATGCACTCCTATTCGTGCGGGTTAGCCTAGGGCGAGTCCAATGGACAAGTTGAAATCTCTTGGAAGGTCAGGCATGCACCTCTAGCCACCACAGCTACAAGAAAACCCTCTATGATCTATCTCGAGAATAGATCTTAAAGTAAGAAAAGCCAATTGAAATCAAAGTCGTAGAAGAAGCACTTGATCTCTAGAAATCGGATTGCAACTTGATAATTCAACATAGTACATGATACATGAACAAGATCACCACCGGGATCCTACCTTGATCTTGCTTGTAGCTCCTAGAACTCCGACGTGGTCTTCCTTGCAAGGTTCCCACGTCGGCTAGGGAAACCCTAGACAACTAGCTCGACCCTCTCCTCTCCGGAATGGTGTCCCTCTCTTCTCTGCTCCTCGGCGATGAATGACGAATGAGTTGATGCGTGGCTCTTGGCCAGGGGGCTATAAATAGTCCGAGAGGCGTCTAGGTCAAAGGGGGGCTCGAATGGACCCAGAAATGGGCTGGGCCGGCCTGGGCCCATTCTGGCCCATTTCGTGGCCGCCTTCCTCGGTGATGCTTCCCGCGTCTTCTAGAAGTTTCTCCCTTCTGCATGTGGGCCCTTGACGTCAGTTTCTCCGCGGTTTAGATGAAGCTCCTTGTCTCGCAAGATTCAGCATTTTCTGTTCAGGTCCTCGGAGTTTTCCGTCTTCACGGGTTGGTCCTTGGGCTTCTTCGAGTCATGTTCACTTCATTACTTGACTTGTACCGGGCTTCAAGGTCTTGTCACGAGGTGCTTGATGAACTTTACCCAGAAGTCTTTCTTTCAACGCTAAATTCCTGCATAAACACCAAACTCCAAAACCGACATTCAAGAATGTACTTGTTATATCCAGGGGGTTAGTACCAATGGATAAGATATAAAATCCATGCCAACAACGAAGGTAAACTCATGGCTAGGTTGACGGAAATTCACCATCAACATCTCCCCCATGCTTAAACCTTGCTCGTCCTCGAGTAAGCCTTCGATGGATATCAGTGTTGCCCTTCATTGCTCAAACCCTGCACTTGATCATACACGAGAAAACATAATGCTCTCAAAAGTTTAATTCATTAGAGTTCCATAATGTACTAGCCTTCATCCCTACGGTGGGTGGATATTAATTAAGCTCATCCCACAAGTTTTAAACATGCTCCCAAAATTCAAATGGATCTCAAAAATTTTGAAATAAAGAACAAGATGAAAAAGAGCTAAACCAAGTTCAAAAATTTCAACCACCTTGCATCTTGCTCATGAACTCTCATCTCATCTTTTCTCTCAAGCCTATTTCTTCTACTCCTTTCCCTCTCATAACATATATATGTGGTAGGCTTTATACGGAGCTTTTTGGGAAAGTTTAGTCCTACCAAGATATTATAAATGAGATGTTGTCAAATCAAGACAAGCTTCTCATGGTCTTATCGAGACTCGTCAAAAAGGTCATTGGAAAATAATGTTATATCAAGGAGGGGGAGAGAAAAATACACACACTTTGAGATAGGTGGACATGTGCAAATGGCAAAGAGTGATCCCGAGGCACAAAGGAAGTCCTCGTTATCGGATTGCACATGGTTGGAAAGATGAGTTTGGATCTTAAATCTTGAAACTTTTGAAATTCCTAATGCACTTTAGAGAACCGGGGAGTTCACTTTATTTTACTCATATTTTTTTCTTTTCTCATACATATTTTTCTTTATCTTTTTTTTTCTTTATACTCATTTTTTTCTCTTTTTTTGTTCTTTCATCATTTTTTTATTTGCTCCCCATGAACTCTAAATTGCATTGTACCTACTCCTCCCCCATGCTTAGACGTTGCTCGTCCTCGGGCAAAGAGGTGATAGAGATAAGGTAGGTACTAGAAATATTTTTCCTTTGGAGAGATACTTGAAATCTTCAATCTTGGCACCATCTTGCGATCTTCCTCGAATTGACGATCCATACTCAATGATAGGTCGTGGTCAAGGAGGTAAACACAAAAGATGATATTTTTGGTTTTAAGGGTGGATATCCAGCGAGGTTTGTGAAATCTCCGATGTAGGGATACACAATGCACGGATAAAAAGGCTAGCAAAAAGATAGATACGCAAAAAGATAGACTAGCTTCTTAGTCTCGGGCCAGAGAAATCAAGGCCTGAAATAACTCACCCAAAAATAAACCTTGTATACTAAGTTTTTGCACTCAAATATATATGTATGGCTCCGAATAGGTAGAGCAACATGCAAGAGGTATTTATGACAAGGTTAGCATTACTTTTAAGAACAAAAATAAATCATCTTTAGCCCATCTAAAACTTGAGAGCACATAAAACACTATGGGTCTTATTTTTATCATAACCTCCACAAAAGATTAAGCTAGCATTATATAATTTCAGATTTGTATTTTAAGAGAGCATTAGCTTAATCATGCATAAAACAAGTGCAAAGATAAACAAAGCAACAACTATCATCATATATCAACATGGCACAAACTTTGTATCTTTGCCAAAGGTAAAAACAAGGTAGTGATTTTATTCATGATGAAAATAAACACTAACACACATGCTGAAAATTAAATAAAAACTGAAAATACTACGCATACATAGGCGCATACAAGCTGAAAATTAAAGAAAAGGGAAAAGGAAAGATTAAACTAAAACTCCTCCTCTCTCTAATCTTCCGCCGGTGGTTGATATTGATAATCTTGATTGTTGTACCCTTGCTCATAATAGGATTGCACCGCTCCTCCTATGAATTGCTCCGGCGGTGCTAGGTGAAGGCGTCCAAGCTCATAGGCGATGTTTACATTTCCTTCACCCATTTGGTTTGCATTGGTTTGGATGGCTGCGATATTTTGCATATTTCTTGCAGCGTATCCTCCAATGATGGCCACACTTTGTTGTGGTTGAGGTAGGTGTGCATATGGCTCCGCAAAGGCTGCATTGGGTACCGCAAAATTTGGTGGGGGCATGGCTGCACCACTCCCCCATGCTTGCATTGGTACACCACCGTAGTATCTCGGCGGCGCCAAAATTCCTCCAAACGGTGGCACATAATTTTCTTGCGCACCTTCTTCTTGGGCTGCGGAAGAACCTTCTTCTATAATCCTTCCTCTCTTGTTCTTCTTTGCTGGTACAAGAAGTCCTTCCTCTAACCAATCTTCTTTCCCCTCAAGAAAAAGTCTTAATCTTGCATCCGGTAGGGGTAAATTCACCTTGACCAATTTGAAACCTCCTCTCTCATCTCCACTTATATATTTGCCTTGCTTCATATAAACAAATCCTAGGGAAGTCCCGACTAGGAGATGCTCCGGGTTTCTTGGAAATTCCGGTCTCAAAGAGATAGCCAACATGGAGAGATAACACCCCGAACCAATATCTCCCGAACCCGATGTTGCTTCACAACACCACCAGTTGATCATAAGGTGAGTGGGGTCGATTGGCTGCCCGGAAATCAAAGCCGAGTAAAGCCAATTCACCTCCATATCAGTTATCTTGGTCGCTTTCATTCTCCCCAAAATCCTCTTGCTCATCCATGAGTGAAACACTCGGATGATGGAGTTCCGGATACTATTTCTTTGCCGGTTAGCTTCTCCCGCGATCATTCTCCAAAAACCTTCCAATGTGCCTTCATGCACATCCACTTGTTCCGGGGCTCCCTTTTGAAATCCAAGCAACTCCCTAATATACTCATAGGGAACCACTTGTTCATCTCCCTCCAAACGGAATGAGAGACTCGACACTCCTTCATCAAGGATAGGCACCATGGTCATGAGAATTTCTAAGGCGAATTCCTTGTGGGTGTTTGCCGACACTCCGTTGGAGAATTGCACCCAACCTAGGTGTCCCAACATGTAGTAAATATCCGTATGAAAACCCAGCACTTGGAGAGCTTGGTCGTCGAAGTCGACGTTTGCCACAAGCCTCTTCTCAAGGCAAGTGAGCTTCTCCTCCTCATCCTCCGTCTTGATGATAGACCCATACTTGGAGTACCGCGGAGTGTATGGAGGTGGAGCAGATGATCGTGTCGAGCGGCGTGGTCGGACGGGCGGCTCCTTCGTACGTCCTTGTGGTTCGGTGAACCGCATAGACGAGCTTCGTGTAGCCCTCATGCCACCGAGGAGAAGAGTGTCGTTCCTCCTCGGTGGTGCCGTGTCCTCCTCCATACTCCGAGGAGACTCGGAGACCAAGTGCCTCCTTGAAGAGGTTGTTGATGATGGCTTGGACGTCGATGATCCCTTCTTCTTGGTGAAAAGACTTGTAGTTTTCTTCCACATGGTTGCTGCACTCTCCCTCACAAATATATATCCGGGGTTTTCAACCGGTAAAAAGGCACACAAATATTTTTGGCGTATGGAATTTGAGTGGATTTAGGATGGATTTTGTTGGACAAAACAAAATTCGAAGTGGAAGGCTAAGTCTATGGTGGTTCTAGACTAAGAGCTCATGAACACGAACAAGGAACTAGATGAATGACTTACCTGCCGAAGGGGAGCACCAGGAGGCTTAAAAAAGAGGGGAGGCCGGCCGGCCTGGGCCGACCGGCCTGGGGTCCTCGCTGCCCCTCTCGGCTCAATCTTCCTCCAGCGTACTCATGCTTGCTTTGTTGCTTTGTGACCGCGTGCTCCACGGGGTTGCACCACCCAAATGTTCTCGTCCACTCCTTTGCTTGCATGATTGATCCCTCCACTTGATGGTTTTGCTTTGAGTCTCTTCCATGCTCCCTTGCCTCACATGCCTCCATGAGATTCCTGCAAAACAAAGCTTTGGCTGCCCCCCATGCTTGTCCTTTGCATGTGGTTTGATGAAAGATGTTGGAGGGGCATCCCGTGATGCATCATGGTGCATGCATGGTTAAGTTAACTAAAATTGCCTCCCTCTAAGCATGTTTTGATGCTAAGCACTCCTCTAATTTCGAAAAATAAAATTAAACTCAGAGCTTGCAATGAGTTCAAATATATTTAGAGGAGTTTTTAAGCATCAAAAACAAATGTAAGTCGAAAATGTTTTTCGACTACTTTTATTTTGGTCTCACCGGTATTGTTTGCTTCCATTAGTTGAGAGCAAGCTTTTCCCGGCTTGATCATGGGGCCATAGGTTTAGGTTCTAATTTTGGTTAAATGAGAGAGATTTTGAATGAAATAAAATTATATGAGGCTTAGAAAAATTCTAACTCTAGAGAAACCAAGGATATGAATTTTTAAACCAACCAAAAATTGAATTTCTAGGTTCACGCGAGTCCTACCAAGCGCTGAAATTTAAATAACATCTAGGTACATTGCGTGGCTCTACTCGTGTGTTTTTAGCATGCAAAACAAGTCAACCATAACATCATGAAGAGGATGAAAGGTTGAGGTAGGTTCTGAATTTTTTTTGGGTTTGGTTTCTCGAAAAGAAGCAAATAACTCATAGGATGGCTCATGTAAAGGGTTTATAATCCAAATAAAATATCCAAACAAGGTTTATAACTCTAAACATTATCCAACCACTTTAAGTCTATGAATGTCTTGCATAGCAAATTTCAAAACTAACTTACTTGAAAGACTCAAAAAATCTTGATCGGGTTGTCCTCCCGGTAGCTTATTCTTAACTCGACGAAACGGGTTGCCTCCCGCCTAGCGCTTCGTTTATAGTCCATGGCTAGACTTCTTCACTTGATTACTTCGGATCAACGATCTTTGCGAGCGTTACAATCTTGGGTACCCACTTCCGCACCATCTTGGGCGCGGGCTTATTCTCCGGCTTAGTCATCTTTTTGGTCTTCACAGGCGGCTTTTGTTCCTTTACCTTGACGGATGTAACAACTTCTTTGACCTCTTTCGCTTCCTTCTTCTCCGGCTCTTCCTTCTTCCTTGGCTCTTCCTTACTAATGTGACGATGAGGCGGAATATATTTAACTTTGATCATATTGCATACCTCGAAGCGTGGTCGAAACTTGAAGGAACTTCTCTCGCCGTTAATGTCGAACTTGATCTCCCCCTTGCCGACGTTGATAGTGGCGGCTTCTCCCTTTCTCCCATCTCGAGTACCACAAAGTCGACGGGGATGAAGTGGTGTCCGACCTTTACGGGCACATCTATGGCGATGCCCAAAGGGTAGCGAATGGAGTTGTCACCCAACTCCAAGCACATGGCCGTAGGCTCTAGCTCCGGTAGGCGTAGCTTCTCGAACACGTCTCTTGGCATGATGCTCACACTTGCTCCAAGGTCGCATAATGCCTTCTCAAACTTGAATGAACCAACGGAACACGGAATCGTCGGGCATCTAGGGTCTCCTTGCTTCTCTGGTCCGTTCGCTATAGCGGCGCTACATTGCTCGGACATCTTGACATGATCCACCCCGAGTGTTGCTATCTCATACTTGTTTGCAAGAATATGTTTGAAGTAGCGAGAATATGTAGGAACTTGAAGGGCATCCAATAGAGGCATGTTGATGCTCAATCTACGCACAACCTCCACAAACTTCTCAAAATGATTATCAAGTTTACCTCGGAAGTAGCGTGGCTTGAGTTGCGGTATCTTCGTGTCTTCACCCGGCATCTCAAACTCGGGCTCTTTGGTGACGATCTCGGTAACCTTCTCCTTAGCAAATTCCTCCACCTCGGTAGATGGTTTAGGCTTTCTTGCTCCCGCGGAATGTTCCGGATCTTCGGTCTCCTTCCCCGAACGAGTTTGAATGGCCTTTGCCGTCTCGGGACCTTGAGGTTGTCCCGGAAGCTTCCCTTCATTAGCGGATAGGCGCTCGGCAAGTTGTCCCACTTGTGTCTCGAGCATCTTCATCATGTTGAGCACTTGATGGTTAGAGCTTCCGACCTCCGTCACTTTGCTATTGATGTTCTCCAACACCTTGTCTATGGCCTTGAACTTGGTGACGGTGTCCTTGTTGATCTTAGCTTGCTCGTCCATGAAGTCCTTCAATTGCATACGAAGAGGAACCGAATTCGGAATGGATGAGCTTGCATTGAATTGAGGTCTACCTTGCTCGTAGCGGAAGTTCAGCAAATCCCCCTTCCTCATGTAATCGAGCATCTTGGCTTCCTCCGAGCAATCCTTTTGGACATGGCCATATTCTCCGCACTCATCACATGTGGATCTTGTTTCGGCAGCCTTTAAATCTTGAGCTTCTTTCTTCTCTATCTCCATCTTCTCCAACCTCTGCATTAGCGAATCGATCTTGCCTTCGAGTAGATCTTCTTTCTCCACTTGCAAGACTCCTTTGATGTTCCCCGTGGGTTGAACCGGAAGTAAGCATCCAGATGACGCCCATGTGTCATTATCCACAACCTTCTTGAATAGAGTGAAAGCTTGGGTCGGTGTAAGCTCGATGATGGATCCTCCCGCCGATGCATCGATGATTGTCCTTGACGCCATGGTAAGTCCTTGATAGAACTTTTGAACGAGATCTTCCTTCGGGAACTTGTGATGTGGAACTGCCCAAGTGTACTCATTGAAGCGCTCGAATGCCTCTGATATGGTCTCCATAGGATACTGAGCAAAGGTAGCAATCTTATTGCGCAAGCTTTGAGTCTTACCCGGTGAGTAGTATTCCTTCAGGAAGGCTCTCATCAAGGTGTCCCAATTTTGCACCATCTCCGCCAGTTGAGAGTAGAACCATTGCAAAGCCTTCCCAAGCAACGAGAACGGAAAGAGCCTCACCCTCATTTGATCTTGAGTTACCCCGTCGATGTTGAATGTTTGGCAAAGTTGAACGAACGCTTGGAGGTGAAGGTTCGGATCCTCTTTACCGGTGAAGGGTGAATGTTGCTGTAAAACCTCGGATTTTCAGAAGAAAACCCGAATCCCTGTACCTTCGCAATAGTCCCTAGATCAGTGGCTATCGCGTACAGAACGTATCACAGATAGTAAAACACAGCCATACATCGCATCACATAAACATTAGTACATAAATTTATTATATGTCTATTATGGAGTACAACATTACAATCCTCTTGGCTGAATCAGAGTGAAATTATACGCAGCGGTAGCTAGCATCTCAGAAGGGTCTCCATCTTTTCTTCACGCCCATAGGCATCCTTGAGCGAAGCGACGCATCCCTCAATCATACCATCCATCGACGTTGTTGTCGTAGTCGGACTCGTACCCTGCACACCCAAAGTCTATCCCCAAGGAGTGGGATAGCTCCACGTCACCAACTGTATGCAGCTTTAAGTGGCCTAACTTCTAAAGGGAAGAAAGAGAGGCAAGGTAGAAGCTCGGGTTTCCTAAGCAGCAGCAGTAGAGTAACGACAAGATATCTCCATCAAGATCCCAACCCAAAGCTCGCAACACAGCTCGGAACCTCCTGCTAGCCCAGGGCCCCGTCTCCACAACCTACCTCCAACTAGGGTCGATGCGAGAACTTCCTCTCCTAGCACCTTAATGATTGCAATCAGATCAGCGAGGTAGAGGGAGCCACTCTCCTCTCCCCGACTGCAACCACGGCTCACCACACTCTCACTACAGGGGGAAGGTAGAAATCCCAAAACATGAGGAACGAACATGTCTTCTAGGTATGTCCATGATCGAGGACGCGGCTATAGCTATAGATCGAACAACTCTGCAGAGCATGTACACCTGTACCCAACCCGGAATGGCACCCGGTCGGTGTACGGCCGACTGAGCCCATCCTACCGTGCGAACTCTCAGTAGTTACGGTCCCATCCTGCATCCGGCCCTCAAAGCGATCCCCCCCTCGGAAGGAATTGCACCGGAACTGTGAAATGCTCCCGTGTGGCCACACAGGAGTCGCTCTGAGAGATGGTGGTCTCTCCCACCTCTCCCCCACTGATACCCTGCTATACTACTGGCAGGTATGGTTCTGCACTTCCCGAGCTCAACTCGGCCCTAACCCCACGCTCGGCGAGGTGGTGTGTACGAAAGTCCTATCGACAAGTTGATCCACTCGCTTCCAGACCGGGGCAAGCTCATGTCCTCCATACGTAGTTAAAACCCCAACACCTATGCTTCGAAAACCGTAAAAGTGGGTATACACTGAGGAGTGCACCCCTATCCCCGATCCCAGATCGGTTGTTTCGAGCTTACCCCCGCCAAAGTACCCAAAACGCCTTCTCTTGCCGGTTTTACCCCACACACGCCAAGAACCACTATTCCCATCCCAACACATGCATCGTGAAGCTCAGCGTATATACACGCTTATAAACATATATAGTAGTAGTAGGGCAATCAAGGACAGGGTAATTAAAGTAGGCAGTGCAAGGTTCATCAACATGCATATAAAGTAAAGCGCTAGCATACTACATTGCAATGTCTAATAGGTATTCAGAATCAGTCGGGCGTGAACCTGGGGTCAGGTAGTCCTCAGCAGCGTAGTCGTCGGCGTAGTCGTACTCCGGGTTCAGCTCCCCGGCAACAGCTGCTCCTATCATCGCGTAGAATAAAATAAAGAGCGGTCCTAATGCAATTAACTCCAAACGAACAGCAATTAAGAGCTAAAAGAGATCAAACACTAGCCTAGCATGGAGTTTAAGATTTTAGAGAATTTCTGGAAAAGGTTTTGTATTTTTCGGAGTTAAAACGGATTTATTATGATTTTCCAAAGATAAAATAGTTTTCTAGAAATAAAATACGTATACACAATAGCATCAACCACAAGGTATCTATTGGTCAGCTCCAGGGATCTATAAGCTAGCTGCAGGCCATCTATGGGCCGGCTACAGAGGCCTACGTGGCTGCCACGCAGGTGGCTATAAGCCATCTGCAGCACAGGTGGCGGCGGACGTGGCTGCATGCGTGGCCGGCGCACGGGATCCGCCCGGGATCTGCTGCGGCGCGGCGCAGAGCAGGTGGCGGTGTGGCTTGGACGTGGTTGGCCAGCTGCACGGGATCCTCGGGATCTTCTGCGGCCAGATCGAGGTCTGGTTCAGGATATGCAACAAATCCCCCTAGGGTTTTAGGGTGGCACAGCAGGTGTTCGGTGATATGTCCCACAGTGACGGCGGCTCAGCAGCAGCTCGCCGGCGGCGAGGTCTTGCGGTGGCCGGACAACAAGCGACACGGCGCGACCCAGGCAGATCTAGGGTTCGTCCGGGGCACGGGAAAAGACGGCAAAGGCTTGCGATCCCGGCTTGACGTTGGTGAGGTTGGGGGCGGTGCGGCGGTCGGACCAGAGCCTCGCGGCGACGAAGCTGGGGTTGCTGGCGCCGTGGGCTCTCGTGCACGCACACGTGCACGTGAACGCCAGAGCACGAGCTGGTGGCTAAGGAAGTGTGCGGCGACTGCAGGACGGCACCTTGGCGTACGGACAAGCGGCGAACGCCGGTGGCTCCGCCACGGCGGCAAGCGTTGCGACGGCACGCAGGGACGCACCCTACGGCGAATGATTAAACCAAGCACGGCTTAGGACCTAGGTGTCCCTCTGGCACGACCCTGGGGAAAAACGTTTGCACGTCACTCGCGCGCGCGCCGGTGCGCTAGTGTGCGCGACGGCGACGCGGCGGGGCGGCGCACCTGACGGCGAACAAGACGGGGAAAGAGACCGAGCAGTGGTGCGCGCGCGTCGTGGAGGGCAGCAGCACCTGCAAGAAAACGAGGCACGGCTCGATGGCTGGCAATCACAGGCGACGGCGATGGCGCGGCGGCACAGAGCAGCTCGGGTCCAACGACGGCACACAAGGCCGGCGAGCGCACAAGGCTCGATTCACGTCCATGGCTCGACGGCCAGGCACCACAGAAGGGGGAACAGGTGGTGCTCACCTAGGGTTGCAGAGACGGCGGCGGTTCGGCGGTGAAGGCGTGCGGCGGCGAAACGGCCCGGAGCAGGGAAAGTAGGGGTAGAAAAGGTGCGGCGCACAGACGGCTTGTCTCCGCAGCAGCTCCTCTCCCTCGGGCGGCCTCCGGCTTCGCGGCGGACTCATGAATGGCCTACCCTGCCTCCTTCACCTCCTCTTCTCCACTGACGTCACCAGCGGCGGATTGGGGGAGGATCTTCCCCCGGAGTGGCTAGGGTTTGGGATGCGGCCGCTGCGGTGCCTCTTATAGGGGGTGGTAGGTAGGGCGGATGGTGCGATGGGGCGCTCGACGCGTGGAGGCCAACCAGGGCGGCGACCATGGCTGCACGGCGCCCCCTTTCCGCGACGGCGCGCCGCGGTGAGAGCAGGGAAGGAAGAAAGGTGAAAAAGAGAAGGGAAAGGATGGGTGAGGTGGCGCTGGCAGCTCGGCCCCACCTGTCGGCGTCTCGTGCGAGGGAAGGGTTACGCAGGCCGGCTGGGCTACTTGGTGATTGGGCCGACGCTGGGCCGAGGGGGTGCAGCGCGAGATGGAGAAGAGCACAGGGTGGTTCGCGGGACTTGCCCGGCTCGGGCTTGGCCCACTCTGGGTTTGAGGCTTTTCCTATTAAACCTTACTCATAAACCCTATCTAGTCTTTGATTCAAATTTGAATTGAAATTCAAATTTGAATCACAAACATCAAAAATCCAAATAAACTCAAACGAAAATCCAACTTCGCACACTAGCATTTTTATAATTCCTAGAATTATTATTTGAGTTGACATTTAAATCTAGGATTTAAGGGAAGGGAAAAAGGAAGGCAACCTTAATTTGTTTCATATGCACTCGAGATCAAAGCAATTTTGAAATCCACATTTTTACATTCATGCTAATTATAGGATGTTACAGAACTCCCCCCCTCACAAGAATCTCGTCCCCGAGATTAAGATGTTACCTCTGGTTCGAAGAGATGAGGGTATTTCTCCCTCATGATGGACTCCTTCTCCCATGTCGCTTCGCGCTCGGAGTGGTTGCTCCAGAGCACCTTGCAGAAGCGAGTGGTGGTCTTCCTGGTTGACTTCTCCGCCCAATCCAGGATCCTGACTGGGTACTCCAAGTACTCCAGGGTCTCCTGGACGTCGAGTGCCTGAGCGGGCACTCTCTTCTCGACAACCACGCACTTTCAGAGCTGAGACACGTGGAACACTGGGTGAACTCCGGCGAGTTCCGGTGGCAGCTCTAGCTTGTAAGCCACCTTTCCGACCCTCTTCACGATCGGGTACGGGCCAACATACCTTGGAGACAACTTCCCCTTGACATGGAACCTCTTTGTACCTCGGAGGGGTGAAACCCTCAAGTAGACGTGCTCTCCCACTTCAAACGAGACGTCTTTCCTCTTGGGTCAGCGTAGCTCTTCTGCCTGCTCTGAGCTATCTTCAGATTCTCTCTGACCTTAGCAACATTCTCGTCGGCTTCAACAATGGTGGCGGGACCGAAGAAGGTTCGCTCCCCCACCTCAGACCACATCAACGGTGTCCGACACCTTCTACCGTAGAGGGCTTCGAAAGGTGCCATTCGTAGACTAGCTTGGTAGCCATTGTTGTAAGAGAATTCGGCATAGGACAAGCTCTTTTCCCAATCTGACCCGTAGGTCAACACACAAGCCCTCAGAAGGTCCTCTAGTACCTGGTTCACTCTCTCTGTCTGCCCATCTGTCTGCGGGTAGAATGCTGTACTGTAGTTCAACTCGGTTCCCATAGAAGCATGCAAACTCTTCCAGAACTGAGCGGTAAATTGTGGGCCTCTATCTGACACAATGCTCCTCGGAGCTCCATGAAGCTTTAGAATGTTATCCATGTAGAGCTCAGCGAGTTTGCTCACACTGTAGTTGGCTTTCACTAGCAAGAAGTGTGCTACCTTGGTCAAGCGGTCGACAATCACCCAAATGGAGTCATTCCCTTTTTGTGTATGAGGTAATCCCACTATGAAGTCCATGCTGATATCATCCCATTTCCAGACGGGTATCTCCAGCAGCTATAGCAATCCTGCCAGTCTCTGATGTTCTGCCTTCACTCTCTGACAAGTGTCGCATCGAGCGACGTACTCAGCAATGTCTTCCCTCATCTTCTCCCACCAGAAACGTACCTTGAGATCTTGGTACATCTTCATGCAACCAAGGTGAATCGAGTACCAAGAGTCGTGAGCTTCCTTCAGTATCGAGTCTCGGATCTCTTTGCTTCAGGGTACACAAATGCGATCCTTCAACCACAGGGTGCCTTGCTCGTCGAGGCGGTAGTCAGCTGCTTTGCCTCTTGCCATCAAGTCCTTCACTTCTTCAAATTCTGGACATCCCTTCTGAGCTTGCCGAATCTGATCTTCAAGGGTGTACTTCACTCTCAACTCATTCAGCTGTCCCTTCTCAACTATTTCCAACTTCAGCTTCTCCATTTCTTCATACAGTGCCGGTTGCTCTTTCTGCACCATCAGATTGTTGCAGTAATGCTTGCGACTCAGGGCATCGGCTACGACATTTGCTTTACCAGGGTGGTAGTGGATGTTCAGGTCGTAGTCCTTGATCAGTTCAAGCCATCTTCGCTGTCTCAGGTTCAACTCAAACTGTGTGAAGATGTACTTCAGACTCTTGTGGTCAGTGTAAATGTCACATTTGTTGCCCAATAGGTAGTGCCTCCATATTTTCAAAGCATGAACGACAGCAGCTAGCTCGAGGTCATATGTGGGGTAGTTCTCCTCGTGCTTCTGAAGCTGTCACAAGGCATATGCAACAACTTTGCCTCCTTGCATCAGCACGCAACTGAGTCCTTGTCGCGAGGCGTCACAGTACACCACGAAGTCCTTGCTCGCATCGGGAAGAGTCAGGACCGGTGTGGTGGTGAGGCGAGTCTTGAGCTCTTGAAAGCTTGCTTCACACTTGTCCGACCATACAAATGGTGTGTTGTTCTTCAACAGTTCTGTCATGGGCTTTGCAATCTTGGAGAAGTTCTCGATGAACCGGCGGTAGTATCCGGCCAAACCGAGAAAACTGCGGATCTCTATCACTGTCTTGGGCGACTGCCACTTGGACACTACTTCTATCTTGCTCGGGTCTACGGCCACTCCTTCAGCTGACAACACATGACCGAGAAAGGCGACTTCCTCCATCGAGAACTCACACTTGCTGAATTTGGCATACAACTGTTGTTGCCTGAGCTTCCCCAACACTATCCTCAGGTGCTCTTCATGCTCTTCTGCAGTCTTGGAGAAGACCAGTATGTCGTCAATGAAGACAACGGCACACTTGTCTAACTCCTCCATGAACACCTTGTTCATCATGTTCATGAAGTACGCCGGGGCGTTCGTAAGACCGAACGATACGACAGTGTACTCCACTGTCCATACCGGGTCACAAACGCTGTCTTGAAGATGTCTTCCGGCCGTATCTTCATCTGGTGGTAGCCTGATCGGAGATCAATCTTGCTGAAGAACTTGGCTTGCCTTAGCTGATCCATTAGGTCATCGATCCGGGGTAGCGGGTACTTGTTCTTGATGGTTACCGCATTGAGTGTGCGGTAATCAACACACAGACGCTGAGTCCCATCTTTCTTCGGCACGAACAAAGCTGGTGAACCCCATGGTGAAGCACTCGATCGAATGAACCCTTTCTCGAGCAGCGAGTCCAACTCGGCCTTCAGCAGCTTTAGCTCAACTTCTGCCATCCTGTACGGACTCTGAGCTATCGGTGCAGTTCCCGGTACCAAGTTGATCACGAACTCCACATCACGGTCTGGAGGCAAACCCGGCAGCTCTTCTGGAAACACATCTTCGTACTCACAAACCACTGGCACATCAGATATAGCTTTCGTGTGAAGACTGTACACAGCTGGTATGTCTCGAGACTTCATCAGCTCGAAGGTGACACTCGTTCCATCAGGGTGTACCAAGGTCACTAGTCGCGGTGAAGTGGAGATGACACCCTTGTGAGCGGTGATCCAATCCATCCCCAGAATCACGTCGATGCCATTGGAGGGCAACACTGTCAGATCCCCCAAGAACTTGTGGTCCTGAATGACCACCTCCACACCTCTACACAGTAAGGTGCACCTGATATCCCCGAGAGGTGAATTCGTGATGATTGGAATCAATCGGGTGGTTGTAGGGAGGGAGAGTTTGTTCACGATTCTAGAGGTGATATACGACCCGATCGCATAGGTATCGAAAAGAACCAAAGTAGTAGTACCACAAACCAAAAACTCACCGATCACGACGTCAGGAGCGTCGGCAGCCTCCTCCTCAGTGATGTGGTTAAGCCTCCCACGGCCGGCAGTCGGCGGTGGTGCAGCCTGAGGAGGTCGTCCTCCTGGAGTAGGAGCTCTCACGGGTGTAGCAGCGGTCTTCTTGTCCGGGCAGTCGTAGGACTTGTGGCCAGGCTTGCCACAGGCGAAGCAGGTCACGGTGAAGCCTCCAGTGGTAGGTCTCATGGCGCTCTACGGCAGACGGTTGTAGCCTCCACTCTGCTGTGGGTAGCCGGGGCTCCTCCCTCCAGGGAACTGTCCACGGCCTCCTCCGAAGCTGCGCCCAGGCTGGTTGTGCCCCGGGCTGTAGCTCCCCCTCAGCATGTTGCTCTGTCCGCTCCTCGGCTTCTGGAAGGATCGGTCTTGGTGATCCCGATCTCCCATACTCTTCTTGCCCTTCATGCGCTCCTCGTGGCCCCTCCTCTCCTCCTCGACCGTGATGGCGCGGTTGATGAGGTGGCGAAGGGACTTGTGCTCGCTCGCCTTCAGTCCCTGGCGAAGGCCGTGGTGAAGGCCTCGCAGAAACCAGAACTGCTTCTTCTGGTCGGTGTTGGTGTCATCGGGGGCGTACCACATCATCTTCATGAAGTGACGCTCGTACTCCTCCACCCTCATCACACCCTGTGTCATGGTGTGGAACTCCTGCGGCTTCTGGATCAATAGCTCGCTGGACAGGTACTGCTCGCAGAACGCCTCGCAGAACTCCAGCCAGGTGATGAAGGCCGGGTTCGGGTGGCTGGCGGTGTAGTTGTCCCACTAAGACTTGGCAGGACCCTCCAGCTGGTGCGCGGCGATGGGGACGCACTCCTCGTCGGAGCAGACAGTGAGGTCGAGTTTGGTCTCGATCACCCTCAGCCAGTCGTCGGCATCGAGCGGGTCATCCGAGTAGCTGAAGGTGGGGGCCTTCAAGCGGATGAACCTCTCGATCTTCCTCATGAGGTCCTCGTCCTGCGGAGCGACACGGATCCCACCGTTGCCCCGGTGCTCCATGGCCTCCGCCAACCTCTGCATCAGCTGAGTCTGGACAGCCATCACGTCCACCAAGTTGGGTGGTGGCGGCGGAGGCTGCTCCGGCTCAGGCTGGTCTTGCTCCCGTTTTTGCTCGGCTTCTCCGTCCTCAGCTTCAGCTTCAGGGCCCTCGGGCGGCAGTGGCGGTGCGCCGGCACCCCGGCCTCGAGCTCCCAAAGCTCCTCCACGAAGGGGCAGGCGTCCACGGCCACGGGTAGGTGCACGACCGCGTCCACGAGCGGCGGCACAACCACGACCGCGGCCACGGCCCTGTGGGGCTTCCTCCTCCTCGGCAGCCTCCTTGAGGCGTGCCAGCAGACAGTTGGACCATCAGATCAACATCCTTCTGAAAACACGACCAGGGAAGAAAAGACTTTTACACAACGTCACTCACCAACACATATGAGTCTGAGACAAGCATGAAAATAAAACTATTTATATAACCAACACTCAATGAGAAAAAGCATTAAGACACAAATAACTCCATTAAGATCCAAGCACACAACAAGCATGAGTAGTACATATGCTTCCCCGAGGCTGACTCAGACCTTAGGGGTAGCAGCTCAAATCAACGCTCTAATACATCGATACATGCTCAAAAGGGTGGTGCCTACACGGTGTGACATGACTCTCTTCATGCACCGAAACATGCTCCCGGCTGCATGGAACAACTCATGGAAACTACTGTCTTACAACTCTACTCTAGGTCATGTCCTCGCTCTGCACTCTACTTGGTGCGAGCCCTCTTGTACGAGACAGGGTAGCGGTCCTCTGTGGGGTAGTCTGGAGGGAAGATCCGAGACACCAAGGCGTGTGCCTCACGTACCTCCTCTGTCTCAACGGGGGTCGGCATCCGAGCCATCGGACACAGGTGCAGCTTGAGGCGGGACTGGTGCAGCTCGAAGGTCTCCGGGCGGATCGCACACTGGGACTCGTAGGGCAGCTCTCCGTTGAGCTCCGTGAGCTCGTCCACTCGGAGAGAGTCGGTGTCCTCCCAAGTCCTCCTCAGTCTCTCGGCCTTGTCTCTCAGGTAGACAGCCGTGCGTGTGAGCCACGCGAGGTTGGCGACGTTCTCCGCCCTATTCTTCTCCTGCTTCTCCACCTTGTTCCGCTCACAGCCGAGCAGGTGGGCGCATACCGTGAGCAAGTCATCCTTGCTCTGAAGCTTGTCCCTCAGCCGGCTCTGACTCGCGGTCGTCTTGCGAAGGTCCTCCTTGACGTGCAACAGCTCCTCGCGCGTCTCCACACGCTCCCTCTCCGACTGCAACAGGGTGGAGTTCACGCGGCTGAGCCCCTGCACAAGCTGGCAAACACGGAAGCGTAGCACGCTGTTCTCCCTCTCTAGCTGAAGGCAGCGGGGCAGGTAAAGGCGGGCCTCTCCAGTGGTGTCCTTGATCTCACGGAAGATGGTATGCGACTCGTCCTCCAGGCGGCGGGCGTACTTGTCGAGGTCGACCAAGTAGCTGGCGGTCTCCACCAAAGTCTCGTCGGACTCGTGGAAGGGTGCAGCGTCGACGTCGTCCTGGATCCCCTCGTGCGAAGGGACTCTGTCCACGAGCGGTGCCAGGCGCTAGTAGTCGCGGGGTAGAAGACGGAGCGTCCCGGACTCGAACATGGCGCGGTACTGGGCGAGAAGGCAGCCCAATGCCTGGCGGCAGGCGACGTCCATCGCAGTCACGACGGTCAGTGTGGTGCTGTAGCAGACCTCCCCCTTGAAGCCTGGGAGGTTCGGGTGAGGAAGGACGGCAACCGTGTAGAGTACCAGCCGTCCCGTCACGGCGGGTACGTACTCAGCGCGGTACGTGACGTAGGTAGGAGGGACCCCAAGCCTGAGGAGGGCCCTCTCCATCCAGTGGCAGATCGCCCCGCACGTCTCGGGGGTGATCTCCGCAACTTGGCGCTCCATTTCCTGTGACACGTAAGAAATTTCAGTTAGCGCAGGTAAGGGAGATGTTTTAAAGAGAGATAAGTTTTTATAACATAGCTCAAGGGTATACATATAGAAATAGAGCGTATAGAGTCCTTATTTCTATCGGCCATTTCTAGGGATACGTGCTACGGTCAAGTATGGCTCTGATACCACCTGTAAAATCCCGGATTTTCAGAAGAAAACCCGAATCCCTGTACCTTTGTGATAGTCCCTGGATCAGTGGCTATCACGTACAGAACGTATCACAGATAGTAAAACACAGCCATACATCGCATCACATAAACATTAGTACATAAATTTATTACATGTCCATTATGGAGTACAACATTACAAGCCTCTTGGCTGAATCAGAGTGAAATTCTATGCAGCGGTAGCTAGCATCTCAGAAGGGTCTCCATCTTTTCTTCACACCCACAGGCATCCTTGAGCGAAGCGACGCATCCCTCAGTCGTACCATCCATCGGCGTTGTTGTCGTAGTCGGACTCATACCCTGCACACCCAAAGTCTATCGCCAAGAGTGGGATAGGTCCACGTCACCAACTGTATGCAGCTTTAAGTGGCCTAACTTCTAAAGGGAAGAAAGAGAGGCAAGGTAGAAGCTCGGGTTTCCTAAGCAGCAGCAGCAGAGTAACGACAAGATATCTCCATCAAGATCCCAACCCAAAGCTCTCAACACAGCTCAGAACCTCCTGGTAGCCTAGGGCCCTGTCACCACAACCTACCTCCAACTAGGGTAGATGCGAGAACTTCCTCTCCTCGCACCTCAATGATTGCAATCGGATCGGCGAGGTAGAGGGAGCCACTCTCCTCTCCCCGACTGCAACCACGGCTCACCACACTCTCACTACAGGGGGAAGGTAGAAATCCCAAAACATGAGGAACGAACATGTCTTCTAGGTATGTCCATGACCGAGGACGCGGCTATAGCTATAGATCGAACAACTCTGTAGAGCGTGTACACCTGTACCCAACCCGGAATGGCACCCGGCCGGTGTACGGCCGACCGAGCCCATCCTACCGTGCGAACTCTCGGTAGTTATGGTCCCATCCTGCATCGGACCCTCAAAGCGATCCCCCCTCGGAAGGAATTGCACCGGAACTGTGAAATACTCCCGTGTGGCCACACGGGAGTCGCTTTGAGAGAAGGTGGTCTCTCCCACCTCTCCCCACTGATACCCCGCTATCCTATTGGCAAGTACGGTTCCGCACTTGCCGAGCTCAACTCGGCCCTAACCCCACGCTCGGCGAGGTGGTGTGTACGAAAGTCCTATCGACATATATAGTAGTAGTAGGGCAATCAAGGACAGGGTAATTAAAGTAGGCAGGCAAGGTTCATCAACGTGCATATAAAGTAAAGCGCTAGCATACTACATTGCAATGTCTAATAGGTATTCAGAATCAGTCAGGCGTGAACCTAGGGTTGGGTAGTCCTCAGCAGCGTAGTCGTCGGCTTAGTGGTACTCCGGGTTCAGCTCCCCGGCTCCAGCTGCTCCTATCATCGCGTAGAATAAAATAAAGAGCGGTCCTAATGCAATTAACTCCAAACAAACAGCAATTAAGAGCCAAAAGAGATCAAACACTAGCCTAGCATGGAGTTTAAGATTTTAGAGAATTTCCGGAAAAGGTTTTGTATTTTTTGGAGTTAAAACAGATTTATTATGATTTTCCAAAGATAAAATAGTTTTCTGGAAATAAAATACGTATACACAATAGCATCAACCACAAGGTATCTATTGGTCAGCTCCAGGGATCTATAAGCTAACTGCAGGCCATCTATGGGCCGGCTACAGAGGCCTACGTGGCTGCCACGCAGGTGGCTATAAGCCATCTGCAGCACAGGTGGCGGCGGACGTGGCTGCATGCATGGTTGGCGCACGGGATCCGCTGCGGTGCGGCGCAGAGCAGGCGGTGGTGTCGCTTGGATGTGGTTGGCCAGCCGCACGGGATCTTCGGGATCTTCTGCGGCCAGATCGAGGTGTGGTTCAGGATATGCAACAAATCCCCCTGGGATTTTAGGGTGGCACAGCAGGTGTTCGGTGATATGTCCCAGAGGGACGGCGGCTCGGCAGCAGCTCGCCGGCGGTGAGGTCTTGCGGCGGTCGGACAACAAGCGACACGGCGCGACCCAGGCAGATCTAGGGTTCGTCCGGGGCATAGGAAAAGACGGCAAAGGCTTGCGATCCCGGCTTGACGTTGGTGAGGTTGGGGGCGGTGCGGCGGTCGGACCAGAGCCCCGCGGTGAAGAAGCTGGGTTGCCGGCGCCGTGGGCTCTCATGCGCGCACACATGCACGCGAATGCCAGAGCGCGAGCTGGTGGCTAAGGAAGCGCGCGGCGACCGCAAGACGGCACCTTGGCGTAGACACAAGCGGCGAACGCCGGTGGCTCCGCCACGGCGGCGAGCGTGGCGACGGCACGCAGGGATGCACCCTACGGCGAATGATTAAACCAAGTGCGGCTTAGGACCTAGGTGTCCTTCCAGCACGACCCTGGGGAAAAACATTTGCACACCGCTCGCGCGCGTGCCGGTGCGCTGGGGTGCGCAGCGGGGCGGCGCACCTGACGGCGAACAAGACGGGGGAAGAGACCGAGCAGTGGTGCACACGCGTCGTGGTGGGCAGCGGCACCTGCAAGCAAACGAGGCACGGCTCGATGGCCGACAATCACAGGCGACAGCGACGGCGTGGCGGCGCGGAGCAGCTCGGGTCCAACCACTGCACACAAGGCTGGCGAGCGCACAAGGCTCGATTCGTGTCCATGGCACAACGGCCAGGCGCCACAGAAGGGGGAACAGGTTGTGCTCACCTAGGGTTGCAGAGATGGCAGCGGTTCGGCGGGGAAGGCACACGGCGGCGAAACGGCTCGGAGCAGGGGAAGCAGGGGTAGAAGCGGCGCGGCGCATGGACGGCTTGTCTCCGCAGCAGCTCCTCTCCCTCGGGCGGCCTCCGGCTTCGCGACGGACTCACGAACGGCCTACCCCGCCTCCTTCGCCTCCTCTTCTCCACTGACGTCACCGGCGGCGGATTGGGGGAGGATCTTTCCTCGGAGTGGCTAGGGTTTGGGACGCGGCCGCGGCGGTGCCTCTTATAGGGGGTGGTAGGTAGGGCGGACGGTATGATGGGGCGCTCGACGTGTGGAGGCCATCCAGGGCGGCGGCCATGGCTGCACGGCGCCCCCTTTCCACGGCGGCGCGCCGCAGTGAGAGCAGGGGAGGAAGAAAGGTGAAAAAGAGAAGGGAAAGGATGGGTGAAGTGGTGCTGGCAGCTCGGCCCCACCTGTCGGCGTCTCGTGCGAGGGAAGGGTTACGCAGGCCGGCTAGGCTGCTTGGTGATTGGGCCGATGCTGGGCGAGGGGGTGCAGTGCGAGATGGAGAAGAGCACAGGGTGGTTCGCGGGACTTGGCCGGCTCGGGCTTGGCCCACTGTTGGTTTGAGGCTTTTCCTATTAAACCTTACTCATAAACCCTATCTAGTCTTTGATTCAAATTTGAATTGAAATTCAAATTTGAATCACAAACATCAAAAATCCAAATAAACTCAAACGAAAATCCAACTTTGCACACTAGCATTTTTATAATTCCTAGAATTATTATTTGACTTGGAATTTAAATCTCGGATTTAAGGGAAGGGAAAAAGGAAGGCAACCTTAATTTGTTTCATATGCACTCGAGATCAAAGCAATTTTGAAATCCACATTTTTACATTCATGCTAATTCTAGGATGTTACAGTTGCACCATGCGGATTGTTGAGGTATTGATCTCGAACGGCCGTCCAATCTCTGCGAGGTTCAAGATTGGTAGGTCGACCATATCCGAGGTGCATAGCTCCCCGATCTTGCGCTCCGGCTGCGGTTGTTCTCCCATCGGTAGCGGTGGAAGTTGATTCTCCCTAGGGCTTGGAGGTGGTGATTCCTTTTATGATGATCCTTCGGCCTCCGCTTTTGGATCTGCAAATTCCAGCTTTTTAGCTTGTGCTTCACGTCTCCTTAGCCTGTAAAGTTTTTCTGGATCATCCACAAAATTTTCGGGTTTGTTGGAGAGGTAGCCGTCCATCTCCTGTTAGGGTTAGCAATAAACAAAATATATACAAAAACAAAAATAAAAACAAATCTAAGAAAACTAGGGTTAGTCAAACTAGATTAGATTGATTTTTGAGGATGATCAAAAGTTAGTAGATGCAAAAAGAAAAACCAAAAGAAAACTGAAAATATTCACAAAAAGCAATAAAAGATCGAATCTTGATCACTTGTTCCCCGGCAACAGTGCCAGAAAAAGGGGCTTGTTGACGGTGTATATGCATTTCCAACTTCGTTTGGACTTGCAAGCGGACAAGTCCTCCATTGTAGCCAAGGGACTCTTCTTCCCTCAAGTGTGAACCCAAGGTATCGAATCCGTGGAAAAAATGTGTGATGCAAGAACCTATCTATTAAAGCCGAGAACACTTAGATCTTCAAAGGGAATGCTTTTGCATCTAATCTAAAGAACATCATAAAAACGAATCAAATCTATGAAAATCGGAGGTAGCAAGAGATAGAGAGGGATAGGTAAAACCAATCTAGAGAGATTGGATCAAGCTCTTGTTGAAGTTCCAAACAAAGAAGAAATAGCCAAGTTGAATCTCATAAAAAGCATCTTTAAATCGCGACTTCCCGTCCAACTCCGAAGACGCCCACCTTTTGGAGCCACCGTTCTGTCACAACGCACTCCTATTCATGCGGGTTAGCCTAGGGCGAGTCCAATGGATAAGTTGAAATCTCTTGGAAGGTCAGGCATGCACCTCTAGCCACCACGGCAACAAAAACACCCTCTATGATCTATCTCGAGAATAGATCTTAAAGTATGAAAAGCCAATTGAAATCAAAGTCGTAGAAGAAGCACTTGATCGCTAGAAATCGGATTGCAACTTGATAATTCAACATAGTACATGATACATGAACAAGATCACCACCGGAATCCTACCTTGATCTTGCTTGTAGCTCCTGGAACTCCGACGTGGTCTTCCTTGCAAGGTTCCCACGTCGGCTAGGGAAACCCTAGACAACTAGCTCGACCCTCTCCTCTCCGGAATGGTACCCCTCTCTTCTCTGCTCCTCGGCGATAAATGACGAATGAGTTGATGCGTGGCTCTTGGCCAGGGGGCTATAAATAGTCCGAGAGGCGTCTAGGTCAAAGGGGGGCTCGAATGGACCCAGAAATGGGCTGGGCCGGCCGGCCTGGGCCCATTCTGGCCCATTTCGTGGCCGCCTTCCTCGGTGATGCTTCCCGCATCTTCTAGAAGTTTCTCCCTTCTGCATGTGGGCCCTTGACGTCAGTTTCTCCGCGGTTTAGATGAAGCTCCTTGTCCCGCAAGATTTAGCATTTTCTGTTCAGGTCCTCGGAGTTTTTCGTCTTCACGGGTTGGTCCTTGGGCTTCTTGGAGTCATGTTCACTTCATTGCTTGACTTGTACCGGGCTTCAACGTCTTGTCACGAGGTGCTTGATGAACTTTACCCGGAAGTCTTGCTTTCAATGCTAAATTCCTGCATAAACATCAAACTCCAAAACCGACATGCATGAATGAAGTTATTATATCCAGGGGTTAGTACCAATGGATAAGATATAAAATTCATGCCAACACCGAAGGTAAACACATGGCTAGGTTGACGGAAATTCACCGTCAACACCGTTTACACCTAAATAACATGCATTTAATCACTTTGTTTATTTATTGCTTTGCATTAATATGCTGGGTTCCTATTAAGGATGATACCTAGTTTTTGTTTGACCACTACCTTGCAACCGGGTTATTTAATAAATTTTGATAGTAGATGATGCTTAGTTTGCTCAACTGGGTTGGTAATGAACAACATGGTTACTTTTACTCTATGTTCCTATGTGATATGTGATGATTTAATTGCAAGACCATAATATGTTAATCGGAACATGGAGAACCACCCAGGAAAACAGTACAATCACATTCCACATGGCTCTGGCTTGGCCAATTAATTAGAGACTCTAGTTTGGGGTAATCTTACCGAAAGGGCAAGGGGCTCATAGGTTGTCTGATGGCTTGTCCAGCCGAGTGGTATGCCACTTGGGGGAGGGTTCATCCCCATATGGGGAAACCTTAGCGGGTTACCACTTATTAGGGAATCTTTGTAAAGGTCTCGTAGCGTCTCTATGCAATCACACCTAGGAAGTGTGGTATTGTGCCTACTTTTGCAAAGCATGGTTGGGTTCAAAGTTCCTAGAACTTTTACGCGACTTATGGTGAAAGTGTACAACCTCTGCAGAGTGTAAAACTAATCGATTAGCCGTGCTCACGGTCAAGAGTGGCATGGACCCTCACATTATTAAATTACTTAAAGATGGAGAGTAAATAGTTGTTATCTTATTTATGTTGCTGATGCTCTAAACTAATTGTGGGATGGTATAAACTTACATTTGCTAGTAAGTAGCTACTTAATAAAACCTGACCAACTAAAAGTGCCAACTGCTTATAACCCATCAGCTATCCACTTTATAAAGCCTTGCATATTATATATGTTTCTCCCCTTGCTGAGTACGGCATGTGCTCACGCTTGTTGTTTATTTATATTGCATCTACACCATCCGGATTGCTGCTCAGACTTGGAGGTTTTTGAGGAGATCTAGGCGAGCGTGCCACCAGTCAACTGCCTATGGAGTTCCCTTTGAAGATCCACTGCTAGTTATACGCTCTGACGGTTCGTTTATGAGACAATCGGTCATGTAATGGTTGTAATACGCTCTTTTACGCTTTGGCACTGTGTTGTGGTATTCACTAAGTCATTACATGTGTGTAACTTTGATCCTAGTGCACATGTAATTTCTGCATCTTATACCTGCAAACGAGCCGGATCGGAGCGCTCCTCATCATGACCCCCTGAACCTTTTGTGCAAACCGAGGGTCAAGGATCGAACCGATCCTTTCTTTTTCTCTGGTGTTGTGACCCGCGGGGCGCCGGGGATCGAACCTCATGTTGCCCACTAGCTTTTGGAGCTATACGCATCCCTCGCCCAGACATGTGTTGGACTGCTAGCACTAATAATCCGTTTGTGCACTTATGTAATCATACTATGATAATGGAACCACAACCAAAATTAATGAACTCTTGACGCTGCTTTCACTAGAGAAAAAGGTATATGCAGGGAAATTAAGAAACCACTTCCAGGTATAAATTACAGTCAACTCATTCAAAAAAATACCGATAAATTACAAAGTTACTCGTACAGTCATAGTAACGGTCTAAACAAGTCCACATTCAGAAAGGTTGTCACCTTATTATCTGATGGAAATCAAAGGCTGAAGATTGAACACTGACAACACATACACTTTCAAGATTTGTGAGGATTCTGACTTGCAGTGGCCTTGCATTCAATGGCTAGCTAGCAACTTTTTGCAGCAACCTTTTGTCACCACCAAATCATAGATTCATAGCCTACACGACAAAAAGGATCCCAGTATTAGTTGTAGCACATTAACCGAAATAACCAAATATTCAGCGTGATGTTTCCATCAAAAAAATAAAACCAACACAGACTGGAACAACTCCTATATGAAAACAAAAGAAAGAAAACTGCAATTTTTGCATAGAATGGGACTAAACAACTGGACATGAGCACAACATCCTGCTCCAAAAATATTCAGAAATGAAACATTCTTCAACGTGCTCTTGCCAATAAAAAATACAAGTAACATGACTAAAACACTCCATGCACAGATTACCTGGAATCATTCTTAGTCATTTCACCCATTTCACCCATGATAAGATCATTGATAGACTTCATAGTAAACTCAGATGATCCTGCGATAGGTTCCATTAACAACGATTTAGATTTACACTCCTAGTGAATTTGATTGTATAATGTCAACACATAGTTCAGGGAATGAAATTTACCTTCTGCTCAATACAAGTCTTGTGTGCAAATCAGCGCTTCTACTATCTCATGTGTCAAGCTGCTACGGAAATCATTGATTATTCTTTTACTTGTGTTGAAAGCTGATTCTGAGGCTACAGATGAAGTTGGAATGGCTAGCAGATCCTTTGCTATACGAACAAGACTCAGATACTTGGTTGCATTAGCCATCCACCACTTTAAGATGTCAAATTCCTTAGACCGTGGAACTGGGTTCTCATCCAAATATCTATCAAGTTCTATACTCATTTGTGACTGAATGTCATTACTAAGTTGTCGATCCCATGCAGCCCAAGGATCATCCTTTATGGAAGGCACTTCATGATCCACTACACCTTGCTCACTAGATGCTATGTTTGAGTATTTTCCTTGAGAAGAATATGCTTGAAACAGGCTTCGAACTAGTCTTTCGACTTTGGCAAACTTTTGCTTGGCTTGGGTGGGAAATGACTCAGTGAAAAGAAAATCAATGAATTTGAGCTTATACCTTGGGTCAAAGACAACAGGCACACAAAGCAACACATATGACTTATTCCAATATTTGTTAAACTTATTCTTCATATATTCTAACACTGTGGCAATTTCAGCAATTTCAGATGGGGGTTCTTGTTCCAAAGTTAGCTTAATCTTCCACATATAATGAAAGTACAGATTTGAAGTGGGGTATTGGGTACTTGAAATAACTTGTGTCGCATCCTTGAATACAGTTAGCAACCTACAAAGAACCTCAGCCTTTTCCCATTCCACTTGGGATGGTGCATAGGTGTACTTTTGATCCTGGCCTTTCAACTTTTCAAAGGCTGCCTTGTACTCTAAGGCTGCTTTCAGCATTGATAAAGTTGAATTCCATCTTGTAACAACATCAAGCCCAGGCTTCTTCTTGCATGCAATTCCTTCTTCAACAATTATTTCCTTAAACATTTGCTTTCTGGAGACAGATGAACGTATATACTTGACACTTTCAAGAATATTCTCAACAACAGGCTCCACAACTTCAAGTCTAGCCTTCACGATGAGATTTATGACATGTTTGGCACACTGATGATGAAGCAGCTCCCCTTCTACTGGTAAAAGTCCCCTAAGCTTCAGATTATGCCTCAACAAGCCAATCATCGAGTTAATTGCTGCAGCATTATCAAGAGTTATCCCAAATAACTTATCTTCAATTGACCAATCTTGAATGCAGTTCTGAATATTATTGTAAAGCTCAAGTCCAATGTGTGGAGTCTTGACATCAATGAACTTGATTATCCTTTTCTGTAATTTCCAATTATCATCAATGAAGTGACATGTTACAACAATGTACCCCAATGTTTGATTGCTAGTCCACATATTCGTGGTCAAAGAGAACCTATTGCCTGCATTTCTGAATGTCTCCTTGAGAGCAACTTTCATCTCATAGAAGGCTTTCAGACAACCATTCCTGCCTGTAGTCCTACATGGCATCTTGAATAGTGGGTTTAGACTGGACACAAATCTTCTAAAACCATCATACTCCAAAAAGAGAAAGGAAACCCCATGCAAAGATATCATCTCATACCGTGACACATCTGGATCATAGCTCCAATCCTTCAACTTACTGCCACATGGAGACCTCAATGTAGAACTCAAGTCTTGCACAATACGGAGACCCCTGCTCCTTTTCTTGCATCTTCTCAAATGTGTTAGAAGAGAACTTGTCCCCACACCTCGTTTGGCAGCCATCTCAATATCACAATGCTTGCACCTTCCTTTCACAACTACCGCATCTTAATTGACTGGTTCGAATTCTTTCCAGCATTGGGATCTGAAATTTTTTGTTGCTCTTTCAGTCGCTGCTCTGACAGATGGATCAAGTTCCTCAGATTGGTGAAGGTTATTGTCAACATCAGTATCACACATTTCAACATCTTCATTGTGAACTATCAACAAAAAAAGTAGATATTTGTTATTTGTGTCCCTTGTTGCAAGAATGAAAAACATGTACACTTAGCATATCCTACAGCCAAAAGTTCTACTCACCAGTATATGTCGGCGAAGTGGCCATCAGCGGGGACCACACACGATATTCATTCAGAAGATTAGGACTTGCACTGTTGGACGGTGGTGGGGAGTGACTTCAGGTAAAAGAAAAGTTCTTGTCAGAAGAGTAAGTAATATGGAGAGTCATGCTACTTCAGTTCGATTACAGTTCAAAATTGAGCATCTGTAGTATATTAACAAGACCTGGAGCTAGATGGGCAAGCATGAGAATAGACTATTAATTCAATCTGGACCAACTAGTTTCTATTACAAAACATGTAATTTCAGCAAGGTTTAACTTGGACCAACAATTAATTTTTTCTATGAAACTTAACAATCAGAACCTTAGAGGTTATATCCTTAAAACAACTAGTGTATGTAAACCTTGTTGCAAAGCAAGGGACTTCAAATCACTTGCATACATTACAGAACCTCCAAGGTTATATCCTTAACTCACAAACAAGGATTAACAGGTAACTAAGTGATGGCTGCAATTTCATGTTTAACAATTCATCTCTAGGAACTGCAATTTTATTTTTCAGGAACCAAAACCTTGTTGCAAAGCAAGAGACTTCAAATCACTTGTAAACATTACAAAATTTCAGAGGTTATATATCCTTAATTCACAAACAAGGTGAGGACCGGAGCGTTCGAGGACCGGTGGATGGTCGCTCCCTGGTGTGATGAGTGATTGACAACGTGGTGTGGACTGACTCTTGGCTGAGTATTGCAGGTGCAGGTTGCGGCTTGACTCATGTTGGTGCAGGTGAATAGTGGGCGTGAAAGGTCTTAGCCTTGCGGGGCCTCCTAGGAGTGGAGAGACAAGTAGGCTCGGCTCGATGGACCCGGTGGCCGAGCGGGGTCAAGTGCGGGCCGCATGGTGGCAAGAAAAGCAAGACGAAGTCGTGGACAGGAGCCGGTGCAGGGTAGCGGCTCACGACTGGAGTCTGCAAGCGGGGTTTGTGGCGGTTCACCACAAAACCGTCAGGTTACTTGGTTAAGCCACAAAACTAAGACCGGAGGCTCGGCGGGCGGAGACGGGATCCGGGCGCGCTGAGAAGCTTCAATGCCGGCGGACACGTGGCGGGATCGCAGGGCTTGCGTCGGGAGGACGCGGACTGCGGCGAAGGCATGGCCGTGCGATGAAAAGGAGTGCTACATGACCTATTTGCCCCTGAGGGGTTTGTATCTCAACTTAAGTGCTAGGGGTAGCTTGGTCATTTGCCCAACCCAGAGGGACTCATATATATAGCTCTAGGGTTTTCTGGGCAAACCATCCATTCGGACTGCTTCTCATTTCATTGCTCCATAGGCGTAGATTTTCTTCACCGCTTTGTAGAGAATCTGACCTCCGAGTGTATGGAACCATTCATGGTTGCATTGATTTCCTTCTTGTAGCTCGGGTGATTTTCGTGTCTTTTTCGAGTTATTTTCGTTGGATTTTTGTGCGCGCCTTGTTCCTTCGATTCTGAGGTGTTTGGGTTCGGATTTGTTGGTGGGGATCATGGATAGATGTCTTGTGCATCTTTGTGCTTGATCATGACCCCTCAAACTCCAGATTTGGCTTCTGATTGAAGGATTTCGGTTGGAAACCTAGCTCTTTGTGTGAGCTCGGTAGAATCTCGATTCCTCTCGATTCAGTGGGTTTGAGGCTACAAATTCGTAGGTATAGCATCTCCTAGAGGCGCTTCATCTTCACCTATGATTTGGTAGCAATCCCTTGGTTGATTCGGGAGATCGGGCAAAGGGAAGGAGGTGTTGACCTTTGGAAGGCCGGGCTCGGGTTGCTGTTTCCGTACCTAGCGGACTGTCCGCGCGGGGTCGGTGGACCGTCCGCGAGGTGTTGACCGGCCAGGTGTTCATCGAGTTCTTCGCGAGTTCTTGAGTTGTTTTGTTTCGATTCGTTGAGTCGGTAGGTTTTGGTTGGAGGTTGTTGGCCGGACCAACCGCCTGGTGAGGCCGAACTGTCCGCGAGGAGCGGACTGTCCGAGGTGAGCTCGCGGACCGTCCGAATTTCGGAGGGTGCATACTGGTTGTTCGGGTTGCTTTTGCGGACCATCCGCCGTGACCCTGCGGACCGTCCGCCCAGCCCCCGCGGACTGTCCGCCTGGTCACCTCGGACCGTCCGCCCCAGGCACCGCAGATTGCCTAAGTCCTTTGCTTCTTGAGTTGCGCTTCTGTGTTGCTTTGAGTTGGGGTTTGTTCCTAGGGTTGGTAGGTCCGTTGTGACTACGCGACCTTGGCAAACTCGTGTGGGAATCCTTGGTTGTGAATTTGGGGCATAGGCTGAGTTCATCCTTCGGGAAGAATTTTTATCGGCTCCCATTCACTCCCCCCCTCTCTGGTCACCTAATCGGTCCTTCAATTGGTATCAGAGCCAGTTACGGATCTTCGTGATTCTAACTAGTATAAGATCCAAAGATGGCGTACCAGGAACGGGGTTCGGGTCCTCCATACTTTGATGGTAAGAACTACCGGATGTGGCAGAGGCGGATGGCTGCTTTCCTCCGCGGCAAGGGTCAGATCCTTTGGGATGTCACGGCGAACACAGCTTATGTTCATCCTGTGAACTTCCTTGCTCCAAGATTGAGGGACATGTTCGACGCCAACAACAAGGCGGTCGACTACCTGTACCGTGCTCTGTGTCAATCTGAATTCGATCGGGTTAAGACAGAGGACTTGGCGTGCAGGATTTGGGAGCAGCTGAAGAATGCTCAAGCTGGGAACGCTCAGGTTCAGGCTTGACTTTTTGCGACCTACCGGAGAGACTACGAGAACTGCACTCATCTCCCCGGTGAGTCCATAGATGCCATGTTCCAGCGGTTCACGGTGATTGTGAACAACATGAGGCTAATGTGGTTGTGCTCCCGTACGATGATCATGACAGGGCTATCAAGCTCCTGCACTCTCTAGATCGTACCGTGTGGAGTGAGAAGGTCGAGGCCATTCTTGAGTCAGAGAAGTATGAGACCCTCATGATGGACGAGCTGTTCTCCAAGCTCAAGTCGTCCGAGGTGGACTGTGGGTCGCGTGCAAAGATCGAGAACCTGACTGACCCTCATAGTCTGGCTCTCGTGACTAGATCAAGGACTAACGCTAACATGTCTTCGAGACATTTTTCTTTGTCTTGTCTTGTGTCCATGCCAGATGAGGAGTTTGACATGCTTGGCGAGGAGGATCTCGCGTTGCTGAGCAGGCGGTTCGAGCGCATGTACACGAACCAGAAGAACGCTCGGAGGAGCTCGGGTATGTGCTACAGGTGCGGGAAGCATGGGCACTTTATCGCTGAGTGTCCGGAAGCCATGGAGGTGAAGCCCGAGCACAAGCACCGTCCGAGGACTGACCACAAGCACTGCTCGAGGGAAGACCACAAGGGCAAGAACAAGTCCGAGCGGAGGCCGAGGGGAGTGGTGGTCACAAGAAGAAGGAGCGAGCGATGGTTGCCGGAGCGAGCGACATCGACTCGAGCTCTTGCTACTCTTCATCGAGCTCAAGTGATGAAGATGAGAACCGACACAAGGGCAAGAGGTCAAGCAAGAACATCAACGGCCTGTGCTTCGCCGCCCAAGGCTTTTGCAGCATGGCACATAGCTCCACAAGCAAGAAGAGCAACATGGATGACTCGGGCTCCGACTCCGAGGAAGAGGTAAACAATGATCCATCCTTCTTGATAGCGGAGAATGCTAGGTTGAATGATTTGCTTGACAACCATGATGATGTGCTTAGAAAGACCAACAAGGAGAAGAGGGAGTATAGGTCTTTGCTTGGAGAGGCTAAGGAGAAGGTGGTTGAGCTAGAGCCTTTGCTTGTTGATGCTAGGGCTCAAATAGATTCTCTTAAGTCTGCTCCTATTGTGACCGATGAACCTGAATGCACTGATTGTTCCACTTTTCTTGGTGATTTGACTGTGCTTAAGGAAAAGTATGCCTCCAAGGTCGAGGAACTAGATGTGCTTAGGGTTGAGCTAGATGAGATGAAATCTAGGCCCTCCTTGCTTGGTGCTTGCACTTCTTGTCCTGTTTTGCATGAGAAGCTAGATGTTTCGCTTGTTTATGCTAGATCACTAGAGGCTCAGCTGAAAGCTCCTATTCCTACATCATGCTCTACTTGTGAAATAAATGCTGTGAAGAATATGGAGCTTGCACACTATGTTGATCGCTTGCAGGATGAGAATGATGAGTTGAGGAAGATGATGAGTTGGTTGTCTGGTCATGAGCCTCAGCTCAGGATGATGATTGAGGCATACAAGCGCTATGATGGGCAAGCGCTTGGGGCAGACAAGGTTGGTGAGGGAAGTCGTGAGAATGAGGGGAAGATAGGAGATATCCCAGAGCCACCAAAAACCCACCACAAAAATGCCTATGCTCCTAAGCCAAATCCACTTAGGAACCGACTAGACACAACCCCAGCTCCACCCGTGTTTCCTCCACATACCGACGACTTCCAGAAACCTATCAAGTTCAAGAGTGACTTGGGCAATGAGTTCTTTGGGAAGAAGGGAGAGAAACCGAGTGAGGAGAAGCCAGAGCCCAAAACCAAAATCAAAACCCTTCCATTGTGAGCATTGTGGGAGGGATGGGCACCTAGCAGAGTTTTGCTTCAGGAGGAAGTGTGAGGAGAGGTTGGCTAGGGAGATGGCCAACAAGGACAGGTACCGCCCTTCTCGTGGTGTGCCTAAGCCTAGGATGGTGCCGAGGGGTGAGGGTGTGGTGCGTACCCTTTACCCTCGAGAGAGGCGTGTGTTTGTGCCTCGAGGTGAGCCACCACATAGAGAAGGTGGTAGGCGTGTTGGGTTTGGGCGTGGTGAGTTTGCTGGACGTTCCTTCGCTCGTGGCCAATACGAGTATGGGGGGAACGATCATAGTTTTAGGTCCCAGAGGAGCTACGGGCCACAGTCTCCACCTCGTGGTGCGCGTAGTCCTCCAAGGGGACGTGGGGGTGTTCCACCTAGGGGAGATAGGATGGATTTTGCTAACCCCACCTTTGAGCAAATGGCACGGCACTGGTTTGATTCATTTTGTACTAACCCCAGTGCTGAGTCATTTGCTCACTCTCACTCTCGCTCTCGTTTTTTATTTGCGGGTGGGAGGCTTGGAGGGCTTTTGGTTGATCGACTCCGGTTGCTCTCGACACATGACCGGAGATCGAAGTTGGTTCTCCAGCCTCACCCCGGTGATGACCAATGAGTACATCACTTTTGGGGACAATGGGAAAGGTAGAGTGCTTTCAGTGGGCACGGTGAAGGTGAGCGAGTCTGTGACTCTTAGGCGTGTTTCTCTTGTCAAGTCTTTGGGGTACAATCTTCTTTCAGTTTCCCAACTTCTTGATGAGGGTTTTGAGGTCCGTTTCAAAATGGGCGCTTCGCGTGTTTTGGATTCTCGAGGTGATCTTGTGTGCACGATCATCCCCGAGGGTCAGATTTTCAGAGCCGATTTTTCTCAGTGTGTCAGCTCTTCTCGTTGTTTGGTTGCTTGCGTTTTGGCAGAGCTTTGGAAATGGCATAGGAGACTAGGTCACTTGAGTTTTGACTTGTTGTCACGCTTGAGTGGGCTAGGTTTGGTCCGAGGATTGCCTAAGTTGAAATACCAAAAGGACTTGGTATGTGCTCCGTGTAGGCATGGTAAGATGGTCGCCTCCTCTCACCCGCCTCTGACGTCCGTTATGACAGAGAGGCCATGCGAGCTGTTCCATATGGACTTAGTTGGTCCAGCTCGTGTGTGCTCGGCGGGTGGGAAATGGTATGTCCTGGTTATAGTGGACGACTATTCTCGCTATGCTTGGGTCTTCTTTTTGGCTGACAAGAGGGAGACGTTTGGTTTTGTGCGGGATCTAATCTTGAGGTTGAAGAATGAGAGGAATGGAGATGCCATTCGAGCTATCCGTAGCGACAATGGCTTCGAATTTAAAAACTCTCATTTCGAAACCATTTGTCGTGATTTGGGTCTCGAACATCAATTCTCTTCTCCCTATGTGGCTTGTCAAAATGGTGTGGTTGAGAGGAAAAATCGTTTCCTTTGTGAGATGGCTCGGACGATGCTCGATGAGCATAGGACTCCGAGGAGATATTGGGCTGAGGCGGTGAATACCGCGTGCCATGTTGGGAACCGGATTATTCTTAGGGCCTTCTTGAACAAGACGTGCTATGAGCTCATGCACGGGCGAGCACCTAGAGTGAGCTATTTCAGGGCTTTTGGTTGTCGGTGCTTTATTCTCAAGAAGGGTAGGCTTGATAAGTTTGAGTCGAGGTCCTCCGATGGGATTTTCTTGGGTTATGCGAGTCATTCTCGAGCATTCCGTGTGCTCAACCTTGATACTAACCTAGTCATGGAAACTTGCGAGGTTACCTTCGACGAGACCCAGCCATGCAGTTCGTCTGTTTTTGAGTGTGCAGGTGACGACGAGATTGGCAAGAAGATCTTTGAGGATGAGGAGGATGATGCTGGAGAGGATGATGGTGATGATGAAGCTCCAGCCGAGCATGTACCCTCTACTTCCACTACGACGACTACGGTGCAGGATGGTCCAGCCCCTACACCGACTACGATCCAGCAAGATCAAGTGGAAGCTGCAGCTGAGGGGGAGGGTGTCTCCAGGCGAGAGGCACCGAGGCGCATTCAAGTTGATCATCCTCCCTCAAGAATCATCGGCGACATCAATGAACGTACGACACGGTCAAGGTCTAGGAATGTTTCTCACTTTGCTCATTCGGCTTTTGTTGCCACCTTTGAGCCCAAAGACATTGGACACGCGCTATCTGATCACAATTGGGTTAATTCGATGCATGAGGAGTTAGAGAACTTTGAGAGAAACCAAGTTTGGGAGTTGGTAGAGCCACCACCACATTTCAAACCTATCGGGACAAAATGGGTGTGGAAGAACAAAGAGGGTGAGAATGGTGAGGTGGTGAGAAACAAATCGAGGTTGGTTGCTCAGGGGTATAGTCAGAAGGAGGGGATAGACTATGAGGAGACATTTGCTCCTGTAGCCCGTTTGGAGGCAATTCGGATCCTTCTAGCCTTTTCCGTGGCTAAAGGGTTCAAATTGTACCAAATGGATGTGAAGAGTGCCTTCTTGAATGGATTTTTAGAAGAAGAGGTTTATGTGAAGCAACCACCGGGCTTTGAGAGTGCTGAGTTTCCTCACTGGGTGTATAGGCTGAGGAAGGCGTTGTATAGGCTGAAACAAGCTCCCCGTGCTTGGTATGGCCGTTTGAGGGGGTTCTTGTTCAGGAAGGGGTTTGAGATGGGCAAGGTTGATAAGACTCTTTTTCTCCTCAAGCAGGGCGATGATATCCTAATTGTTCAGGTGTACGTGGATGATGTTGTCTTTGGCGGCTCGTCTCACTCTTTGGTTGTGAGGTTTGCAGAGGACATGTGCAAAGAATTCGAGAAATCTATGATGGGAGAATTGCAGTTCTTTCTCGGGCTTCAGATCAAGCAGGCGAAGGAGGAAACCTTTGTGGATCAAGCCAAGTACACGAAGGACATCCTCAAGAAGTTCAAGATGGACGACTCGAAGCCTCTGTCGATGGACCTGGTGGCCGAGCGGGGTCAAGTGCGGGCCGCATGGTGGCAAGAAAAGCAAGACGAAGTCGTGGACAGGAGTTGGTGCAGGGTAGCGGCTCACGACCGGAGTCTGCACGTGGGGTTTGCAGCGGTTCACCACAAAACCGTCGGGATACTTGGTTGAGCCACAAAACCAAGACCGAAGGCTTGGCGGGCGGAGACGGGATCTGAGGGCGCCGAGAAGCTTCGAAGCCGGCGGACACGTGGCGGGTTCACAGGGCTTGCGTCGGGAGGACGCGGACTGCGGCGAAGGTGTGGCCGTGCGATGAAAAGGAGTGCTACATGACCTATTTGCCCCTGAGGGGTTTGTATCTCAACTTAAGTGCTAGGGGTAGCTTGGTCATTTGCCCAACTATTGATGGTGTATTTTGGTACACCAAACATGTTCATTACACTTTGGTTTGGACTTGATTATTAAACTAACCCGCCACTAGGCACACTAATGATATAACAAGTTCATCTTTGTATGTGCGTTTGGAAGTGTTATGTTTTTGCAGGAAAACATGGACATAAAGGACGGAGTCACAACAAGTTCGAAGGAGCAATTGAGGAGACCCGTTCGTATGGTTTTAGCGTGGGGGAGAGCTAGCTAGCTAGATCCTTTTGCTTTAGTAAATTTAGTTCGGTTTGGTTTAGATTTTGCGAGAGTTTGAGAGTCTTAAAGTGTTAGGTGTGCTTTTTAATTTTTCAAAGTTTAAAGTGTCTTAAATTTAGTGTTCGAGTCAAGAAAATCAAATAAAAAGTGTCTTTTAAATTTTTGTCTCTTGCAATGCTTTTCTTTCTATACTTGTATGTTTGTCTTTAATTTTTGATATATAAACATAAGCGATTGGTTTGAAACGTTTACCGTGGTGCTTAGTGGAGTTTTTACCTTTAAAAGTACCCGCACCATACTTTGATCTAGAACTTCATTTTGGTTGTGCTATGTTTGATGCTAATGTTGGAGGAATTTAATTCTGAAAGTTATATGAAAAACCCTTGTGATAAAGGTTAGCAAACTCTCTTTTTCCAAGTTGAGAGACATAGAAAAATCCTATACAAAGCCAATTCAATATTCGCTCCACCATAAGTGCGGTTTGCACAATGAGTTGGGCTAGGATCCTTCTCTCTTGGAAGTTTTAATTTCAAGCAATGATCATGTCCTTGTGTTTATCTTTTATTGCTAGCCTCATCATGTATTCGGTAACGAGACTCTCACATCGAAAGTCCCGTACATCGCCGAATTCCATACCCAAACCATAATATCTCTTTTGTACATCGTATTCCTTGAACACAACCTATGTTCGAAGTTTCATCTCGTCTCTAGCATGGTTTTTATTTTAAATTCAGATTGTGTTTATGCAAGAAGAGATGAGTAAAGAGCTTTGAAAGAGAGGTAAGAGAGAGAGAAGTAAAGAAAAAAAATAAAAAAAATATGTGTATGGAAAAGAAAAAGAAAAAGAAAAGAAAAAGAAAGAAAGAAAGAAAGAGGAAAGGCAAGAAAGATATGAAGAGGGATGAATCAAGTGAAGGTTAAATAAAGTGTAAGGAAGGATGCCGCGTTGTTGTTGAGAGACGAAACTTCCATTCTTTTTCCAACCATGTGCAATCCGACAACGAGGACGTCATCGGTGCCTCGTAGTATTATTTTCTTTTGCCCTTGCACATGTCCACCATTCTATATCTTCTTATCCTTGACATCCCCACAATATGGTTTAATTCTCATGATCATTGGCTTTGAAAGGTAAACAACCACTAGAGGAAGTTCTTAGCTTGACAATACTCGTGTTAATTGCACTAGCCATACCTATAGCTCCACTATACATAATATATGAGAGACTTATGGGAGGTGAGAGTTTATGAATTGTTTAGTATAGCCACTTGATATGAGCGTCATGTGAGAACTTGGAGAAAGGTTTTTGTCTAATACTTGTTGCAGGAATTTTATTTTTGAAAAATCATGAAAACCTTCCAATGGAAGCAAAGAAATAAGCATGGCTGGAATTGAGGACCTCGAGTGAAAGGTATGAGTTATGGGATAAATCTCGATTTGGTAAAAATTCTAAACGCCCATATTTATGTATGATGATCATTGCTTTATGTTTATTATATTAAAGATAAAAGATTGACTAACTTGTGAAGGAAGAATTAGCGGAGCACGTTTTCAACACCTTGGACAAAAGTTCTTTTACGAGTACTTGCTCGAGGACGAGCAAGATCTAAGCGTGGGGGAGATGTTGACGGTGTATTTTGGTACACCAAACATGTTCATTACACTTTGGTTTGGACTTGATTATGAAACTAACCTGCCACAAGGCACACTAATGATATAACAAGTTCATCTTTGTATGTGCATTTGCAAGTGTTATGTTTTTGCAGGAAAACATGGACATAAAGGACGGAGTCACAACAAGTTCAAAGGAGCAATTGAGGAGTCCAGTTCGTGTTTGAGAGCATGATGAAATCACTCCCAAAGGTGGCAAAGACCGAAGTGTTACAAAGGAACATCCCCGAGGATTGAAGCGTAAAAGACCGAACTTCATGCGAGGAGACCCTCCATCTTGGACGCGAGGATGACATCGTCAAAATGGTGCAATTGGAGGGGGCAAAGTGCAAAATGTCAAGAGGACCCACGTGTGCGAAGGAGCGACCGAACCGGGCCCGGATGGACCTGGGCCGGTCGGCCCAGGCCGGCCGCCCTGGCCCGTTCCCGAGGCGGTTCGGCCCCCCATTTCTTGAGTGTGAAGATGCTGCAACCCTAAGTACGTGGAGGCGCCGCCATTTGCAGGGAGAGAGCCATTCACCCGAGAGGCTGTCCACAAGCTAGAGAGGGAGAAGAGGAGGGAGATCATTCGCGAGAAGGATCACTCTACTCGAAGGAAGCAACCACAAGTGGTGGAGGACGTCGAGGCCCTACCAAGACACCCCCGGAGGAGAAGGAAGACACCGTCGGAAGCGTCACCATGATCAACGGTGCTATGCCTAGCACCTTGATGGGGTAATCTTCTCATTTGTCCATGGGTTGTAAACGATCTTGAGATGTAATCGCTACTTTGTTTGGTTTTCAATCTATCATCTAGTGTTGAAGATGCTTTCTTGTTTAAGGTTAGCTACCATGCCATGTTGGGAGTATAGATCTCACTTCTCCCTTAGAACCCTTCAATACGCCGTGATCATCATAGGTCTAGTCACGAATACCACCGCGTAGTGACAGTACGGGGGGAGGGAAAGGGTGAAACCGTGGTCACAACCCCCGGTAGATTAGATCGGTTTTCAAATCTTAAGAGGTTGCATGTTCAAGTATCGTAGACCCTTAGGCAAGTGTCTTTTACATATCTTGTGAGTTTAATCGTTCTCTCTAGTGTAGCGTAATTGTTCTCTAGATTAACCATAGATTAGGGTTTGGATAAGTTAGTTCGTAGTGCTAGATCAAACGCTTGGAATCCCCTTGCTCCGCAGATTGATAAGAACCTTGGGAATCCCCGTGCTGAAAAAGGTGTAGGTCCGTGCACTTGTGGATCGTAGGTGGATATGAGTTTTATCCGTCAACAAGCCCCTTTATCTGGCACCGTTGGCGGGGAGCAAGCCAGTTTACATCGTTTGGTTTTGCATCTAATTTTGTTTTAGTTTTTTGTTTGTTGTTTATTGCTAACATCTAACCCCTGTCACCTAGAAAACCATTTTCTTTTATTTTTGTTTTTCTATCTTGTTGTCTAGATGGCGTTCGCCAACCACCCCGTGGAAGAACTGGAAAAATCGCTAAGGGATTACGCTAGTCCTCGATGTGAAGACATAAAGGTACAAGAGTCGGATTCGAAGCTCGAAGCGACCAAGTATGAAATCAAGGCTAGGATCATCGAGATGGCGGCAGCAACCCCATTTAGAGGGATGGAAACGGAGAACCCGTATACACACATAAGGCATTTCACGACGCTATGCAACACGGTGCGTCAAGAAGGAGTTCCCGACGAATGGTTCAAGTGGAACCTCTTTCCCTACTCACTTGCCGGCGAAGCAAAGACTTGGTACTCGTTTGCGTCCTTTGAAGTTGAAGGCAATTGGAACAAGTTGACGAAGAAATTTTGCGAGAAGTTTTTTCCAATAAGCAAGGTTCAACATCTAAGGAGGCAAGTGATCACCTTCACGCAAGGAGAAGAGGAAGGGATAGACCAAGCTTGGAATAGATTTAATGAGTTGATTGAACAAGGACCAAGACTCGGCTTCTCCGGTGACGTACTCTTGCATACATTTTTCTTTTCCCTAACCCCTAGTTGCATGGAACATGTTCAAATGTGTGTAGGTGGGGATCTCATGGAGAAAACACTCACGGAAGCCACTCAACTTTTACAAAAGATTAGCAAAGCGGCAGCCATGCGAAGAGATTGGGAAACAAGACTTTCGGGAGAGCCGGAACGCTATTCAAGGATGAAGACATGTGCTGAAATTTCCAAAAAGGCAGCCCCGGAAGACAAGAAGGAGGAGCCAATCCCGGAAAAGCTTGAAGAAGTACACACCGAGACAAGAACTACCCCAAGTGTTGACATTGCCAAGTCAAAAGAAACAAACAAGAGGAGTATGTCAAGCGCGAAGCCATTAAGGGAGTTCGAGCATATGGATTGGGTTCTAATTGATTACGGAGAAGTATTCGACAAGAGAAGACCATTCCCTAACCAAAAGGGGATGGCGAGAGCATTGGAAGCGGATTTCCCACCGGAAAAGCAAGCGAAAAAGGCGTACGATCTTGAAACCACTGGTGAGATCTTTCGAAAGCTCTTTACTGATGATGAAGTGGATCCGGATCATGTAGCGGAGGTGAAAAGAATCATGGGGATCAAGCCCGAAGCATCGCCATACGCTCGCCTCGCCGAAGTTTATGCAATAGGATCCGATCAAGAGGAGAAGACGACACCACACTTGAGTTGCGAGATCAATGGAATTCAATGCAAGGCTTTATGTGACATCATAGCCCAAGTAAGTGTCCTATCCTCTAAGATTTATAATAAAGTTCAAGACCATAACCTAGACTTAGCTCCAACTTCAACAAAGTTAATCATGGGAGATGGTAGAACTATTAAACCTCTAGGTATTGCTTGCAACATTAATGTAATCATCTCTGGAAAGTGCATACCAACTGATTTCTTTGTTATAGATGCCTACTATAATAATCAAGATCACATAATCCTAGGTAGGCCTTTCCTTAAGTTGGTTGTTGCCATGTTGGATGCCGAAGAAGGCAAAGTAACAATAAATCTTAATGGAAATAAGTACACATATAATTTTCTTCGCGCTTCTAGTCATCCTTCACCTTTTCCTCCCAAAGATGAAGAAGTAGAGGAGGTAGGTAGTCTTTGTTTTGTTGAAACCCTTAGAGACCCGCTGCAAAGAGCAATGGAGAATCAATCTAATGATCAACAAGACGAGGAACTAGAGGAAGCAACGAAGGGATTAGAACCACAAGATGGAAGCGTGGAGGAAGAAAAATTCGAAGACATAGGAGACACTAAACCCGAAGAGCCACAAGTGCCCGAGGTGGATCTCAAACCTTTGCCCAAAGGATTAAAGTACGAATTTTTGGGCCCAGACAAGACCTATCCAGTCATTGTGAGCGACGAGTTGAGTCCCGAAGAAAATGAGAAGTTGCTGAATTTATTGAAAAAGCATAAGAAGGTGATTGGATATTCAATCAATGATCTCAAGGGACTTAGCCCAGCCTTTTGCACTCATCGTATACCTATGGAAGACCAATGTAAGCCCGTAGTGGGCCATCAAAGGAGGCTAACCCATGCCATGCGAGAGGTAGTAAAGAAGGAGGTCATCAAGCTACTTGACGTCGGAATCATCTACCCGGTATCGCATAGCAAGTTGGTGAGCCCGGTACATTGTGTGCCGAAGAAAGGAGCTTTGACCGTGGTGAAGAATGAGAAGAATGAATTAATACCGCAAAGAACTGTGACCAGATGGCAGATGTGTATCGATTATCGAAAGCTAAACAAAGCAACGAAGAAAGATCACTTCCCCCTACTGTTCATTGACGAGATGCTCGAGAGATTAGCAAACCACGCTTATTTTTGCTTTCTCGATGGGTACTCGGGGTTCATGCAATTTCCCATTCACCCGGATGATCAACACAAGACAACATTTACTTGTCCTTACAGAATGTTTGCATATAGAAGGATGCCCTTCGGTTTATGCAACGCTCCGACCTCTTTTCAACGTTGCATGATGGCGGTGTTCTCGGAATTTATCGAGGAAATTATCGAGGTGTTCATGGATGATTTCTCCGTTTATGGGAAAACATTCGCGGATTGCTTGGCAAACTTAGATAAGGCTCTCACGAGGTGTGCGGAGGTCGATCTAGTGCTAAATTGGGAAAAGTGTCACTTCATGGTAAAGCAAGGCATAGTGCTCGAACATGTTATATCCGAGAGAGGAATTGAAGTGGACAAAGCTAAAGTGGAGACGGTTGAGCAACTCCTACCTCCAACGGATGTTAAGTCCTTAAGGAGCTTTCTAGGCCATGCCGGATTCTATAGAAGATTTATTATAGACTTCTCAAAGATCACTAAGCCTTTAACACAACTCCTTCAAAAGGATGTGGCTTTTGACTTTGATGAGAAGTGCTTAGCGGCATTCCGGACCTTGAAAAATGCTTTAGTAAGTGCTCCTATCATTCAACCTCCGGATTGGAGCCAACCATTCGAGATCATGTGCGATGCAAGTGACTACGCCGTAGGGGCGGTTTTAGGTCAAAGAAAGGAAGGCTGAGTTCACACCGTATACTACGCTAGTAAAACTCTGAGTGAGGCACAATTAAATTATGCCACTACGGAAAAAGAGTTGCTAGCGGTGGTGTTTGCTTTCGAAAAATTCAGATCTTACATCATGAACTCGAAAGTCATTGTTTACACCGATCACGTGGCCATCAAGTATCTTTTGGCTAAGAAGGATGCTAAACCAAGATTGATTCGTTGGATCCTTCTTCTCCAAGAGTTCGATGTTGAAATTCGTGATAAAAAGGGGGTGGAAAATGTTGTGGCCGATCATTTGTCTAGGATGAACCGTGGACAAGATGACAAGGAGCCCATAGAGGAACAGATGAGAGATGACCACCTCTACCGAATACTCGACAAAGATACTTGGATGATCGATATCATTCGAGCAATTCGGAGAATGCCCCTTGATCACTTGGATTAAAACACTCAAAGGAGGATAATCTCCGAAAGCCGGAAATATTTTTGGGATTCACCTTACCTCTTCAAACTTGGGAATGACGGAGTTACGAGAAGATGTGTACCAAGAGAAGAGAGGTAAGAAAGTTTGAGAAAGTGTCATTCGGCAGAGTACGGTGGACACTATAGCCATTTTCGGACCCAAGCAAAAGTGTGGTCCAGTGGATTGTTTTGGCCGGAGATGCATGAAGATACTAAAAGATGTGTTGCATCATGCCCCGAATGCCAAAGGACCGGAAACATTTCTCAAAGGAATGCTATGCCCTTGAATTACAACCTACAAATCGATTTATTCGATGTTTGGGGAATTCACTTCATGGGGCCCTTCAAAAACTCACATGGATTTGAGCACATCCTAGTTATGGTTGATTATGTATCCAAGTGGGTAGAGGCCATGCCATGTCGTAAAGCTTCCACGGAAGAATCCATTGCTATGATCAAGAGTGTGATTTTCCCTCACTTCGGTACTCTGAGAATTTTGATAAGCGATGGAGGAACTCACATCACCGAGAAGAAGTTTAAGAAGTGTTTGTCTAAGTTGGGAATTGAACATAGAGTCTCTACAGCTTATCACCCACAAACCAATGGACAAGCGGAAACATCGAATAGGCAACTAAAGAGCATCCATAACAAGACTATAGAGAAGGGAGGCAAGGATTGGTCAAAGAAGTTGGATGGAGCTTTGTGGGCATATCGAACGGCGTTCCAAACACCGATAGGTATGACCCCATATCAATTTGTTTATGGCAAAGCTTGTCACCTTCCGGTTGAGCATGAGCACAAAGCTTATTGGGCAATTAAAGAGATGAACCTCGATCTAGATACCGCGGTGGTAAAACGGAGAATCCAAATAAGCGAGCTAGAGGAGATGAGGTTGAAAGCTTATGAAAATGCAAGCATATACAAAGAGAGAATCAAAAGGTGGTATGACAAAAGATTAAAGAAGAAGGAGTTTAAAGAAGGAGATAAGGTCCTCCTCTATAATTCGAGATTCAAAACTTTCGGAAAGGGGAAATTGCAAAGCAAGTGGGATGGACCATACATTGTTCACTCGGTGCTCTCCAATTGAGCGGTTACTATCATGGATAAGAAAGGTGATAAATTCATGGTGAATGGTCAACGGCTTAAGGTTTATTACGAACCCGACGTTGTGCCCCTTCACCATATTGATATTTTCATCATGGAGGACGAGCCCGAACGTCAAGCCTAGGACGTAAAACAAGGTGAGCATTTTCTAAATAGCTCTTCTTTTATTTTTCTAGAATTACTCGCGAAGTTTCACCAGGCCAACTTTTTCACATGGGCTAGCAATTGAAAAATAGTGGGGCACGCGAAAAAACAGACCGAACCGGCTCGCGAAACAGGGCAGGCCGGCCGGCCCGGTCCGATCGGCCCAGGGGACCTGGGCGGCGGTTCGCCCTCGGTTTTCTTTGGGACGCGCATCTTCGACTTCCTTGTTTGGTCAGAGAATTTTAGGGAAGTCAAGAAAAGGAAAAAATGGGTTCTAGGGCATTCCTTTTCGGACTATTTAAAGGGACGAGATTGGAGCTCGGGAATCCATCCCAATTCACATCCTTTTGCACCCAAGTAGCAGCCATGACGTCCCAAAGGAGTGTGGAGATCAAGCTAGGCGCCGAGAAGCCTTTGAAGCCGGAGGAGGTGAAGCGATTCGAGCTCAAGCCATCAATGGAGATCAAGAGGACCGCCCGCATCTGTTGCGGAGGGCGTGTCCCGACCGGGCCAATCGCATCTCGCCACCACGTCAAGGAGGAGAGGGTCTCTACTCCTGTCCGTAGATCGGAGCGAATCTGAGGTATGAAGAGGAAAGACTACAAGGAGGTATCGCCCGAGCCAAAAGATTACGGGGGAAGTGACTACTCCGACGATCGCAGCCCGATCTCGTGGGCAGCCGCCGGAAGGGACGACAACGACCTCTTCTATTGGGAGGAGGTGCCTAAAGAGAAGACTCCCGAAGGTCCAAACGGCAGCGGAGATCCCGACGACGGCGGTGACGGTGACAACGGTGACGACCCCGGCGATGTCGACCCTTTCGGGATGCATTCATTTTGTTGTGCGGCTTGCCGTCACTCCATCTCAGATCTCTACACATCGGTCGAGGAGTGTTTCCAGGCTATGGAGGCAGTGAGGCAACGTATGGAAGATTTGAAATGAGTAGTCGATGACGACTACAAGTTCCTTAATCGGAACGTGCGGAAGTTGTTTGGGATGGTAGGCAACATGAAGAACAAGTGGTGCAAGAGCTGTGGAAAGTTCCACTAGGAAGTAGGGTTGTCCCCCCTTAGGATTTTTGTAAGATACGACGAGGACATCATATGGTTTTAGCGTGGGGAGAGCTAGCTAGCTAGATCCTTTTGCTTTAGTAAGTTTAGTTCGGTTTGGTTTAGATTTTGCGAGAGTTTGAGAGTCTTAAAGTTTTAGGTGTGCTTTTTAATTTTTCTTCAAGTTTGAATTAAGTGTGTTAATTTAGTGTACGAGTCAAAAAAAATCAAATAAAAAGTGTCTTTTAAAATTTTTTGTCTCTTGCAATGCTTTTCTCTCTTTACTTGTGTGTTTGTCTTTAATTTCTGATATATAAGCATGAGCGATTGGTTTGAAACGTTCACCGTGGTGCTTAGTGGAGTTTTTACCTTTAAAAGTACCCGCATCATACTTTGATCTAGAACTTCGTTTCGGTTGTGCTAAGTTTGATGCTAATGTTGGATGAGTTTAATTCTGAAAATTATATGAAAAACCCTTGTAATAAAGGTTAGCAAATTCTCTTTTTCCAAGATGAGAGATAAAGAAAAATCCTATAAAAAGCCAATTCAATATTCGCTCCGCCATAAGTGCGGTTTGCGTAATGAGTTGGGCTAGGATCCTTCTCTCTTGGAAGTTTTAATTTCGAGCAATGATCATGTCCTTGTATATATCTTTTATTGCTAGCCTCGTCATGTATTCGGTAACGAGACTCTCACATCGAAAGTCCCGTACATCGCCGAATTCCATACCCAAACCATAATATCTCTTTTGTACATCATATTCCTTGAACACAACCTATGTTCAAAGTTTCGTCTCGTCTCTGGCATGGTTTTTATTTAAAATTCAGATTGTGTTTATGCAAGAAGAGATGAGAAAAGAGCTTTGAAAGAGAGGTAAATATGTCAAAAGAGAGAGAAGTAAAGAAAAAATTATGTGTATGGAAAAGAAAGAAAAAGAGAAGAAAAGAGAAGAAAAGAAAAGAAAAAGAAAGAAAGAAAGAAAAAGGAAAAAGCAAGAAAGATATGAAGAGGGATGAATCAAGTGAAGGTTAAATAAAGTGTAAGGAAGGATGCCACATTGTTAAGAGACGAAACTTCCATTATTTTTCCAACCATGTGCAATCCGACAACGAGGACGTCATCGGTGCCTTGTAGTCTTATTTTCTTTTTGCCCTTGCACATGTCCACCATTCCATATCTTCTTATCCTTGACATCCCCACATCATGGTTTAATTCTCATGATCATTGGCTTTGAAAGGTAAACAACCACTAGAGGAAGTTCTTAGCTTGACAATACTTGTGTTGATTGCACTAGCCATACCTATAGCTCCACTTTACATGATATATGAGAGATTTATGGGAGGTGAGAGTTTATGAATTATTTAGGATAGCCACTTCATATGAGCGACATGTGCAAACTTGGAGAAAGGTTTTTGTCTAATGCTTGTTGCAGGAATTTTATTTTTGAAAAATCATGAAAACCCTCCGGGGGAAGCAAAGAAGTAAGCATGGCTGGAATTGAGGACCTCGAGTGAAAGGTATGAGTTGTGGGGTAAATCTCGATTTGGTAAAAATTCTAAACGCCCATGTTTATGTATGATGATCATTGCTCCATGTTTATTATATTAAAGATAAATGATTGACTAACTTGTGAAGGAGAAATTAGCGGAGCACGTTTTCAACACCTTGGACAAAAGTTCTTTTATGAGTACTTGCTCGAGGACGAGCAAGATCTAAGCGTGGGGGAGATGTTGACGGTGTATTTTGGTACACCAAACATGTTCATTACACTTTGGTTTGGACTTGATTATGAAACTAACCTGCCACTAGGCACACTAATGATATAACAAGTTCATCTTTGTATGTGCGTTTGGAAGTGTTATGTTTTTGCAGGAAAACATGGACATAAAGGACGGAGTCACAACAAGTTCAAAGGAGCAATTAAGGAGTCCCGTTCGTGTTTGAGAGCATGATGAAATCACTCCCAAAGGTGGCAAGGACCGAAGTGTTACAAAGGAAGAACCCCGAGGATTAAAGCGTAAAAGACCGAACTTCATGCGAGAAGACCCTCCATCTTGGACGCGAGGATGACATCGTCAAAATGATGCAATTGGAGGGGGCAAAGTGCAAAATGTCAAGTGGACCCACGGGAGCGAAGGGGCGACCGAACCGGGCCGGGATGGGCCTGGGCCGGTCGGCCCAGGCTGGCCGGCCTGGCCCATTCCCGAGGCGGTTCAGCCCCCCATTTCTTGAGCGTGAAGATGATTTAACCCTAAGTACGTGGAGGCGCCGCCATTCACAGAGGGAGAGCCAGTCGCTCGAGAGGCCGTCCACAAGCTAGAGAGGAAGAAAAGGAGAGAGATCATTCGCAAGGAGGATCGCTCTACTCGAAGGAAACAACCACAAGTGGAGGAGGACGTCAAGGCCCTGCCAAGACACCCCCAGAGGAGAAGGAAGACACCGTCGGAAGCGTCACCATGATCAACGGTGCTATGCCTAGAACCTTGATGGGGTAATCATCTCATTTGTCCATGGGTTGTAAACGATCTTGAGATGTAATCGCTACTTTGTTTGGTTTTCAATCTATCATCTAGTGTTGAAGATGCTTTCTTGTTTAAGGTTAGCTACCATGCCATGTTGGGAGTATAGATCTCACTTCTCCCTTAGAACCCTTCAATACGCCGTGATCATCATAGGTTTAGTCACGAATACCTCCGCGTAGTGACAGTACAGGGGGAGGGAAAGGGCAAAACCGTGGTCACAACCCCCGGTAGATTAGATCGGTTTTCATATCTTAAACTGTTGCATGTTCAAGTATTGTAGACCCTCGGGCAAGTGTCTTTTTTATATCTTGTGAGTTTAATCGTTCTCTCTAGTGTAGCGTAATTGTTCTCTAGATTAACCATAGATTAGGGTTTGGATAAGTTAGTTCGTAGTGCTAGATCAAACGCTTGTAATCCCCTTGCTCCGCGGATTGATAAGAACCTTGGGAATCCCCGTGCTGAAAAAGGTGTAGGTCCGTGCGCTTGCGGATCGTAGGTGGATATGAGTTTTATCCGTCAACAAGCCCCTTTATCTGGCACCGTTGCCGGGGAGCAAGCCAGTTTACATCGTTTGGTTTTGCATCTAATTTTGTTTTAGTTTCTAGTTTATTGTTTATTGCTAACATCTAACCCCTATCACCTAGAAAACCATTTTCTTTTATTTTTGTTTTTCTATCTTGTTGTCTAGATGGCGTTCGCCAACCACCCTGTGGAAGAATCGGAAAAATCGCTATGGGATTACGCTAGTCCTCGATATGAAGACATAAAGGTACAAGAGTCGGATTCGAAGCTCGAAGCGACCAAGTATGAAATCAAGGCTAGGATCATCGAGATGGCGGCAGCAACCCCATTTAGAGGGATGGAAATGGAGAACCCGTATAGACACATAAGGTGTTTCTTGACGCTATGCAACACGGTGCGTCAAGAAGGAGTTCCCGACGAATGGTTCAAGTGGAACCTCTTTCCCTACTCACTTGCCAGTGAAGCAAAGACGTGGTACTCATTTGCGTCCTTTGAAGTTGAAGGCAATTGGAACAAGTTGACGAAGAAATTTTGCGAGAAGTTTTTTCCAATAAGCAAGGTTCAACATCTAAGGAGGCAAGTGATCACCTTCACGCAAGGAGAAGAGAAAGGGATAGACCAAGCTTGGAATAGATTTAACGAGTTGATTGAACAAGGACCAAGACTCGGCTTCTCTAGTGACGTACTCTTGCATACATTTTTCTTTTCCCTAACCCCTAGTTGCATGGAACATGCTCAAATGTGTGCAGGTGGGGATCTCATGGAGAAAACACTCACGGAAGCCGCTCAACTTTTACAAAAGATTAGCAAAGCGGCGGCCATGCGAAGAGATTGGGAAACAAGACTTTCGGGAGAGCCAGAACGCTATTCAAGGATGAAGACATGTGCTGAAATTTCAAAAAAGGCAGCCCCGAAGACAAGAAGGAGGAGCCAATCCCGGAAAAGCTTGAAGAAGTACACACCGAGCAAGAACTACCCCAAGCATTGACTTCGCCAAGTCAAAAGAAACAAACAAGAGGAGTATGTCAAGCGCGAAGCCATTAAGGGAGTTCGAGCATATGGATTGGGTTCCAATTGATTACGGAGAAGTATTCGACAAGAGAAGACCATTCCCTAACCAAAAGGGGATGGCGAGAGCATTGGAAGCGGATTTCCCACTGGAAAAGCAAGCGGAAAAGGCGTACGATCTTGAAACCACCAGTGAGATCTTTCGAAAGCTCTTTAGTGATGATGAAGTGGATCCGGATCATGTAGTCGAGGTGAAAAGAATCATGGGGATCAAGCCTGAAGCATCGCCATACGCTCGCCTCGCCGAAGTTTATGCAATAGGATCTGATCAAGAGGAGAAGACGACACCACACTTGAGTTGCGAGATCAATGGAATTCAATGCAAGGCTTTATGCGACATCGTAGCCCAAGTAAGTGTCCCATCCTCCAAGATTTACAATAAAGTTCAAGGCCATAACCTAGACTTAGCTCCAACTTCAACAAAGTTAATCATGGGAGATGGTAGAACTATTAAACCTCTAGGTATTGCTTGTAACATTAATGTAATCATCTCTGGAAAGTGCATACCAACCGATTTCTTTGTTATAGATGCCTACTATAATAATCAAGATCACATAATCCTAGGTAGGCCTTTCCTTAAATTGGTTGATGCCGTGTTGGATGCCGAAGAAGGCAAAGTAACAATAAATCTTAATGGAAATAAGTACACATATAATTTTCTTCGCGCTTCTAGTCATCCTTCACCTTTTCCTCCCGAAGATGAAGAAGTAGAGGAGGTAGGTAGTCTTTGTTTTATTGAAACCCTTAGAGACCCACTGCAAAGAGCGATGGAGAATCAATCTAATGATCCACAAGACGAGGAACTAGAGGAAGCAACGAAGGGATTAGGACCACAAGATGGAAGCGTGGAGGAAGAAAACTTCGAAGACATAGGAGACACTAAACCCGAAGAGCCACAAGTGCCCGAGGTGGATCTCAAACCTTTGCCCAAAGGATTAAAGTACGAATTTTTGGGCCCAGACAAGACCTATCCAGTCATTGTGAGCGACGAGTTGAGTCCCGAAGAAAATGAGAAGTTGCTGAATTTATTGAAAAAGCATAAGAAGGTGATTGGATATTCAATCAATGATCTCAAGAGACTTAGCCCAGCCTTTTGCACTCATCGTATACCTATGGAAGACCAATGTAAGCCCATAGTGGGCCATCAAAGGAGGCTAACCCATGCCATGCGAGAGGTAGTAAAGAAGGAGGTCATCAAGCTACTTGACGCCAGAATCATCTACCCGGTATCGCATAGCAAGTGGGTGAGCCCGGTACATTGTGTGCCGAAGAAAGGAGGTTTGACCGTGGTGAAGAATGAGAAGAATGAATTAATACTGCAAAGAACCGTGACAGGATGGTGGATGTGTATCGATTATCGAAAGCTGAACAAAGCAATGAAGAAAGATCACTTCCCCCTACCGTTCATTGACGAGATGCTCGAGAGATTAGCAAACCACGCTTATTTTTGCTTTCTCGATGGGTACTCGGGGTTCATGCAAATTCCTATTCACCTGGATGATCAACAAAAGACAACATTTACTTGTCCTTACGGAACGTTTGCATATAGAAGGATGCCCTTCGGTTTATGCAATGCTCCGGCCTCTTTTCAACGTTGCATGATGGCGGTGTTCTCGGAATTTATCGAGCAAATTGTCGAGGTGTTCATGGATGATTTCTCTGTTTATGGGAAAACATTCGCGGATTGCTTGGCAAACTTAGATAAGGTTCTCACGAGGTGTGCGGAGGTCGATCTAGTGCTAAATTGGGAAAAGTGTCACTTCATGGTAAAGCAAGGCATAGTGCTCGGACATGTTATATCCGAGAGAGGAATTGAAGTGGACAAAGCTAAAGTGGAGACGGTTGAGCAACTCCCACCTCCAACGGATGTTAAGTCCTTAAGGAGCTTTCTAGGCCATGCCAGATTCTATAGAAGATTTATTAAAGACTTCTCAAAGATCACTAAGCCTTTAACACAACTCCTTCAAAAGGATGTGGCTTTTGACTATGATGAGAAGTGCTTAGCGGTATTCCGGAACATGAAAAATGCTTTAGTAAGTGCTCTGATCATTCAACCTCCGGATTGGAGCCAACCTTTCAAGATCATGTGCGATGCAAGTGACTACGCCGTAGGGGCGGTTTTAGGTCCAAGAAAGAAAGGCCGAGTTCACGTCGTATACTACGCTAGTAAAACTCTTAGTGAGGCACAATTAAATTATGCCACTACAGAAAAAGAGTTGCTAGCGGTGGTGTTTGCTTTCGAAAAATTCAGATCTTACATCGTGAACTCGAAAGTCATTGTTTACACCGATCACGTGGCCATCAAGTATCTTTTGGCTAAGAAGGATGCTAAACCAAGATTGATTCGTTGGATCCTTCTTCTCCAAGAGTTCGATGTTGAAATTCGTGATAAAAAGGGGGTGGAAAATGTTGTGGCCGATCATTTGTCTAGGATAAACCGTGGACAAGATGACAAAGAGCCCATAGAGGACAAGATGAGAGATGACCACCTCTACGAATACTCGACAAAGATACTTGGATGATCGATATCATTCGAGCAATTCGGAGAATGCCCCTTGATCACTTGGATAAAAACACTCAAAGGAGGATAATCTTCGAAAGCCAAAAATATTTTTGGGATTCACCTTACCTCTTCAAACTTGGGAATGACGGAGTTATGAGAAGATGTGTACCAAGAGAAGAGAAGCAAGAAATTTTGAGAAAGTGTCATTCGGCAGAGTACGGTGGACATTATAGCCATTTTCAGACCCAAACAAAAGTGTGGTCCAGTGGATTCTTTTGGCCGGAGATGCATGAAGATACTAAAAGATATGTTGCATCATGCCCCGAATGCCAAAGGACCGGAAACATTTCTCAAAGGAATGCTATGCCCTTGAATTACAACCTACAAATCGATTTATTCGATGTTTGGGGAATTCACTTCATGGGGCCCTTCAAAAACTCACATGGATTTGAGTACATCCTAGTTATGGCTGATTATGTATCCAAGTGGGTAGAGGCCATGCCATGTCGTAAAGCTTCCACGGAAGAATCCATTGCTATGATCAAGAGTGTGATTTTCCCTCGCTTCGGTACTCTGAGAATTTTTATAAGCGATGGAGGAACTCACTTCACCGGGAAGAAGTTTAAGAAGTGTTTGTCTAAGTTGGGAATTGAACATAGAGTCTCTACATCTTATCACCCACAAACCAATGGACAAGCGGAAACATCGAATAGGCAACTAAAGAGCATCCTTAACAAGACTATAGAGAAGGGAGGCAAGGATTGGTCAAAGAAGTTGGATGGAGCTTTGTGGGCATATCGAACGGCGTTCAAAACACCGATAGGTATGACCCCATATCAATTTGTTTATGGCAAAGCTTGTCACCTTCCGGTTGAGCATGAGCACAAAGCTTATTGGGCAATTAAAGAGATGAACCTCTATCTAGATGCCGCGGTGGTAAAATGGAGAATCCAAATAAGCGAGCTAGAGGAGATGAGGTTGAAAGCTTATGAAAATGCAAGCGTATACAAAGAGAGAATCAAAAGGTGGTATGACACAAGATTAAAGAAGAAGGAGTTTAAAGAAGGAGATAAGGTCCTCCTCTATAATTCGAGATTCAAAACTTTCGGAAAGGGGAAATTGCAAAGCAAGTGGGATGGACCTTACATTGTTCATTCGGTGCTCTCCAATGGAGCGGTTACTATCATGGATATGAAAGGTGATAAATTCATGGTGAATGGTCAACGGTTTAAGGTTTATTACGAACCCGACGTTGTGCCCCTTCACCATATTGATATTTTCATCATGGAGGACGAGCCCGAATGTCAAGCCTAGGACGTAAAACAAGGTGAGCATTTTGTAAATAGCTCTTCTTTTATTTTTCTAGAATTTCTCGCGAAGTTTCACCTGCCAACTTTTTCACATGGGCTAGCAATTGAAAAATAGTGGGGCACGCGAAAAACCGGACCGAACCGGCCCGCGAAACAGGGTAGGCCGGCCGGCCCGGTCCGATCTGCCCAGGGTGCCTGGGCGGCGGTTCGCCCCCGGTTTTCTCTGGGACGCGCGTCTTCGACTTCCTTGTTTGGTCAGAGAATTTTAGGGAAGTCAAGAAAAGAAAAAAATGGGTTCTAGGGCATTCCTTTTCGGACTATTTAAAGGGACGAGATTGGAGCTCAGGAATCCATCCCAATTCACATCCTTTTGCACCCAAGTAGCAGCCATGACGTCCGAAAGGAGCGTGGAGATCAAGCTAGGCGCTGAGAAGCCTTTGAAGCCGGAGGAGGTGAAGCGATGCGAGCTCAAGCCATCAATGGAGATCAAGAGGACCGCCCGCATCTGTTGCGGAGGGCGTGTCCCGACCGGGCCAATCGCATCTCGCCACCACGTCAAGGAGGAGAGGGTCTCTACTCCTGTCCGTAGATCGGAGCGAATCCGAGGTATGGAGAGGAAAGACTACAAGGAGGTATCGCCCGAGCCAAAAGATTACGGGGGAAGTGACTACTCCGACGACCGTAGCCCGATCTCGTGGGCAGCCGCCGGAAGGGACGATAACGACCTCTTCTATTGGGGGGAGGTGCCTAAAGAGAAGACTCCCGAAGGTCCAAATGGCGGCGGAGATCCCGACGACGGCAGCGACAGCGACAACAGCGACGACCCCGGCGATGTCGACCCTTTTGGGATGCATTCATTATGTTGTGTGGCTTGCCGTCACTCCATCTCGGATCTCTACACATCGGTCGAGGAGTGTTTCCAGGCTATGGAGGCAGTGAGACAATGTATGGAAGATTTGGAATGAGTAGTCAATGACGACTACAAGTTCTTTAACCAGAACGTGCGGAAGTTGTTTGGGATGGTAGGCAACATGAAGAACAAGTGGTGCAAGAGCTGTGGAAAGTTCCACTAGGAAGTAGGGTTCTCCCCCCTTAGGATTTTTGTAAGATACGACGAGGACGTCGTATGGTTTTAGCGTGGGGAGAGCTAGCTAGCTAGATCCTTTTGCTTTAGTAAGTTTAGTTCGGTTTGGTTTAGATTTTGCGAGAGTTTGAGAGTCTTAAAGTTTTAGGTGTGCTTTTTAATTTTTCTTCAAGTTTGAATTAAGCGTGTTAATTTAGTGTTTGAGTCAAAAAAATCAAATAAAAAGTGTCTTTTAAATTTTTTTGTCTCTTGCAATGCTTTTCTCTCTTTACTTGTGTGTTTGTCTTTAATTTTTGATATATAAGCATGAGCGATTGGTTTGAAACGTTTACCGTGGTGCTTAGTGGAGTTTTTACCTTTAAAAGTACCCGCATCATACTTTGATCTAGAACTTCGTTTCGGTTGTGCTAAGTTTGATGCTAATGTTGGAGGAGTTTAATTCTGAAAATTATATGAAAAACCCTTGTAATAAAGGTTAGCAAATTCTCTTTTTCCAAGATGAGAGACAAAGAAAAATCCTATACAAAGCCAATTCAATATTCGCTCCACCATAAGTGCGGTTTGCATAATGAGTTGGGCTAGGATCCTTCTCTCTTGGAAGTTTTAATTTCGAGCAAGGATCATGTCCTTGTATATATCATTTATTGCTAGCCTCGTCATGTATTCAGTAACGAGACTCTCACATCGAAAGTCCCGTACATCGCCGAATTCCATACCCAAACCTTAATATCTCTTTTGTACATCATATTCCCTGAACACAACCTATGTTCAAAGTTTCGTGTCGTCTCTGGCATGGTTTTCATTTAAAATTAAGATTGTGTTTATGCAAGAAGAGATGAGTAAAGAGCTTTGAAAGAGAGGTAAAGATGTCAAAAGAGAGAGAAGTAAAGAAAAAAATATGTGTATGGAAAAGAAAGAAAAAGAGAAGAAAAGAAAAGAAAAAGAAAGAAAGAAAGAAAAAGGAAAAAGCAAGAAAGATATGAAGAGGGATGAATCAAGTGAAGGTTAAATAAAGTGTAAGGAAGGATGCCACATTGTTAAGAGACGAAACTTCCATTACTTTTCCAACCATGTGCAATCCGACAACGAGGACCTCATCGGTGCCTCGTAGTCTTATTTTCTTTTTGCCCTTGCACATGTCCACCATTCTATATCTTCTTATCCTTGACATCCCCACATCATGGTTTAATTCTCATGATCATTGGCTTTGAAAGGTAAATAACCACTAGAGGAAGTTCTTAGCTTGACAATACTTGTGTTGATTGCACTAGCCATACCTATAGCTCCACTTTACATGATATATGAGAGATTTATGGGTGGTGAGAGTTTATGAATTATTTAGGATAGCCAATTCATATGAGCGACATGTGCGAACTTGGAGAAAGGTTTTTGTCTAATGCTTGTTGCAGGAATTTTATTTTTGAAAAATCATGAAAACCCTCCGGGGGAAGCAAAGAAGTAAGCATGGCTGGAATTGAGGACCTCGAGTGAAAGGTATGAGTTGTGGGGTAAATCTCGATTTGGTAAAAATTCTAAACGCCCATGTTTATGTATGATGATCATTGCTCCATGTTTATTATATTAAAGATAAATGATTGACTAACTTGTGAAGGAGAAATTAGCGGAGCACGTTTTCAACACCTTGGACAAAAGTTCTTTTACGAGTACTTGCTCGAGGACGAGCAAGATCTAAGCGTGGGGGAGATGTTGACGGTGTATTTTGGTACACCAAACATGTTCATTACACTTTGGTTTGGACTTGATTATGAAACTAACCTGCCACTAGGCACACTAATGATATAACAAGTTCATCTTTGTATGTGCGTTTGGAAGTATTATGTTTTTGCAGGAAAACATGGACATAAAGGACGGAGTCACAACAAGTTCAAAGGAGCAATTGAGGAGTCCCGTTCGTGTTTGAGAGCATGATGAAATCACTCCCAAAGGTGGCAAGGACCGAAGAGTTACAAAGGAACAACCCCGAGGATTAAAGCGTAAAAGACCGAACTTCATGCGAGAAGACCCTCCATCTTGGACGCGAGGATGACATCATCAAAATGATGCAATTGGATGGGGCAAAGTGCAAAATGTCAAGAGGACCCACGGGAGCGAAGGGGCGACCGAACCGGGCCGGGATAGGCCTGGGCCGGTCGGCCCAGGCTGGCCGGCCTGGCCCATTCCCGAGGCGGTTCGGCCCCCCATTTCTTGAGCGTGAAGATGATTCAACCCTAAGTACGTGGAGGCGCCGCCATTCACAGAGGGAGTGCCATTCGCCCGAGAGGCCGTCCACAAGCTAGAGAGGAAGAAGAGGAGAGAGATCATTCGCAAGGAGGATCGCTCTACTCGAAGGAAGCAACCACAAGTGGAGGAGGACGTCAAGGCCTTGCCAAGACACCCCAGAGGAGAAGGAAGACACCGTCGGAAGCGTCACCATGATCAACGGTGCTATGTCTAGCACCTTGATGGTGTAATCTTCTCATTTGTCCATGGGTTGTATCGATCTTGAGATGTAATCGCTACTTTGTTTGGTTTTCAATCTATCATCTAGTGTTGAAGATGCTTTCTTGTTTAAGGTTAGCTACCATGCCATGTTGGGAGTATAGATCTCACTTCTCCCTTAGAACCCTTCAATACGCCGTGATCATCATTGGTCTTATCACGAATACCTCCGCGTAGTGACAGTACGGGGGGAGGGAAAGGGCGAAACCATGGTCACAACCCCCGGTAGATTAGATCGGTTTTCATATCTTAAGCGGTCGCATGTTCAAGTATCGTAGACCCTTGGGCAAGTGTCTTTTATATATCTTGTGAGTTTAATCATTCTCTCTAGTGTAGCATAATTGTTCTCTAGATTAACCATAGATTAGGGTTTGGATAAGTTAGTTCATAGTGCTAGATCAAACGCTTGTAATCCCCTTGCTCCGCGGATTGATAAGAACCTAGGGAATCCCCGTGGTGAAAAAGGTGTAGGTCCGAACACTTGCGGATCGTAGGTGGATACGAGTTTTATCCATCAACAATGCTCTCCGACACAATCAAGGTCTGCGAAAGCGTCAAGCGCTCTCGCAGGACTACTTCGCCTCCGCCCTGCATGCCTCTTGGCCTAAGGAACACAACTCGTGCGGTCTCCGACCACATGAGGATGAAGATTCAGATCCAATCTGGGTCATCCACCCCCTCTTGTGGAAATCGCAAAGGTCCTCTCGATGACCTCTGCCTTGTCGACAAGAAAGCCAAACACACAGCTCGCCAGTGCCGTGTGCTGAAGAAGCTTCGCTGACCTCCGACCACAACCCAGGGTCGCTAGATCAATTGTATGCCGTCCCCAGACTGCGGTACGTTCCAGATCGCCCGCGCCGTCATCTCCCCCAACAACCTCTGCGACACGCCCGAAGTGCCAGTTCGCGAGGTTCTTGTGGTCTCTGACGACATACCTCCTCAAGTCGGCGAAACAGAAGAACAACGACAACAATGGAAGAACGCTAACGCTACGCGAGCCCAGCGCCGCCAGCAAGAAGCAGATGTCACAACCGCAGTAGCTCCCGCACCCCAACACAACGTCGTGCCCAATGCCGTCAGTCAGCCCGCAGGCAATGTCATACAGAACGCCACCGGTTGACCACCCCCCGCGACTCCGGTCATCGCCCATCAGCAGCAGCAGCAAGACGAGCCTCAGCGACATCGCATGCATGCCAGAGACCTCCTTAGCGACTTCGAAGAAGCTGGCCACGAAGTCTACAACTCGCCTCAAACCTACCTAAGGGCAGCCCTTGCCGAAGAAGGGCAACTAGTAGACACACCCGTGATGCGTCAGCTCCTGGCCCACATTCACGTCACCGCCACCCAGGTCGAAGAACGAAGCCAAGGCTACAGCAGGTCGGCCTCAAGCCAAGACTCCAGGAGTAGGTCGGCACGACCTCGATGTCAGAGGTTTAGGTCTGAACAGTCCACAGGAGGGTTAACCCTGGTGGTTTATTTGTTTGTCGGGGAGATCTAGGGCTAAGAACTCGAAGGTTATGCAAGAGCACATGGAACAATGAGGACGCAGCGAGTTTATACTAGTTCGAGCCTCCAGAGAGTAAAACCCTTCGTGCAGTTCTTGATTGTATTGATGTGGATGGCTTGCGACTTGGGGGCGACTTGTCCCCGGGGGAACGCCCTTGCCCGCCTTATATTTGCTGACGGACAAGGTCGGTGGACCCTGAGTCCAGGTCGGTTACAACATGGAAACCAATCTAATGTATGTTATAACATAATCCTGTGATCTTCGGACTGATTGACGGTGCAACCGACGTCTTCTGCCTTGTCTTGCATGCCAAGCTACCCGAACGGATCGGATAAGGTCATCTGGGGAATCTTCTAGAAGGTCTTCAGGAGGTCGTGTGGGCCATAGACCAGGTCTGTCAGGCCCACTGTCTGGTCGGCGAGTCTTCTGGTGGGCCGGACCCACTTGTCGGGGATGGCAATGAGCTAGGTTGGTGGGGACCCAAGGGTACCCATGTCTCACACTCGCAGCCACCACAACAACGGCAATGCTCCCCTTCAGCCCATAGCTGAGGAGGAAGGTGGAGAGAATGAAGTCGTGCAGCCACCCAACGCCGTTGCCAACGCCGCTACCAATGCTACCAACAACACCGCCAATGCCACCAACGTTGCTGGCAACCTATGACAAAATGTTGCCAGCAATGCAGGACAAAACGCTGGAGTCCGACCTCCACCAGTGCGAGCTACGCACGTCCTCCGGGACAGCAAAATCAGCACCAACCTGCTCGGGCTGAAGTGGAAATCCAGCGCCGCACCAACTACGACCGCATCAATGGGGTCCCGGACCCTCTCAACGCCAACAACCCCATTGAGGACCGGAGCATCCGAGGACCGATGGATGGTCACTCCTTGCTGTGATGAGTGATTGACAACATGGTGTGGACTAACTCTTGGCCGAGTATTGTAGGTGTAGGTTGCAGCTTGATTCGTGTTGGTGTAGGTGAAGAGTGGGCACAAAAGGTCTTAGCCTTACGGGGCCTCTGAGGAGTTGAGAGACAACTAGGCTTGGCTCGATGGACCCGGTGGCCAAACGGGATCAAGTGCGGGCCGCATGGTGGCAATAAAAGCAAGATGAAGTTGTCGACTGGAGTCAGTGTAGGATAGCGGCTCACGACCGGAGTCTGCACGCGGGGTTTGCAGCGGTTCACCACAAACCGTTGGGTTACTTGGTTGAGCCACAAAACCAAGACCGGAGGCTCGGCGGGCGGAGATGGGATCCGATCGCGTCGAGAAGCTTCGATACTGGGGGACACGCAGCGGGATCGCAGGGCTTGTGTCGAGAGGACGCGGACTACGGCGAAGGCGTGGCCACCCGATGAAGAGGAGTACTACTTGACCATATTACCCCTGAGGAGTTTGTATCTCAGTTTAAGTTCTAGCGGTAGCTTGGTCATTTGCCCAACCCAGAGGGACTCCATATATATAGCTCTAGGGTTTCTAGGCAAACTATCCTTCTGGACTGCTTCTCATTTCCCTGCTCTATAGGCTTAGATTTTCTTCACCATTTTGTAGAGAATCTGACCTCTGAGTGTATGGAAGCTTTCATGGTTGTGTCGATTTCTTTCTTGTGGCTCGAGTGATTTTCGTGTCTTTTTCGTGCCATTTTTGTTGGATTTTTGTTTGCGGCTTGTTCCTTTGATTCTGAGGTGTTTGAGTTCAGATTTATTTGTGGGGATCATGGATAGATGTCTTGTGCATCTTTGTGCTTGATCTTGACCCCTCAAACTCCGGATTTGGCCTTCGATTGAAGGATTTCGGTTGGAACCCTAGCTTTTTGTGTGAGCTCGGTTGCGATTCGATTCCTGGTGTTTTAGTTGGTTTGAGGCTCCAAGTTTTTGGGCATAGAATCCCCTAGGGACGCTTCACATCTCCCCAAAATCTTGCTTCAATCCATGCAGCCGTTTGGGAGATCCATGGATGGATAGATAGGGTTGACTCGCGTTTTTCACGCTCGAGCAGCACTGTCCGTGTCTGGCGAACAGTTCGCCTAGTAGGCGCGGATGGTCCGCCTGACCCTGAGTTCATCCAGTTCGTCACTTGTTCGTGTGCGTTCTTTGTTGGATCCGTAGAGTCGGTTGGTTTCGGTTGCAAGGAGTTTGGTTGACGGTCCGCGAGGAGAGCGCAGACAGTCCCTCCGTCGCGGACGGTCTGCGGGTAGGGCTCGAACGGTTCATTTTGGGGTGTGCTACTAGAGGTTCGGGTGCTCTTTTCGGACAGTCCAAACCGTACCTGCGGATGGTCCGCTTGAGCCCCGCGGATGGTCCGCCAAGCCAATGCGGATAGTCCGCCCCAGGCACTGCAGATTGGCTAAGTCCTTTGATTCTTGAGTTGCGCTTTCGCTTGTGATTGGTTTGAGACTTGTTCCTAGGGTTGGTAGGTCCGTTGTGACTACGCAACCTTGGCAAGCTCGTGTGGGAATCCTTAGTTGTGAATTTGGGACATAGTCGAGTTCAACTCTTCGGAGAAGATTTTTTATCAGCTCCCATTCACTCCCCCCCCCTCTGGTCGCCTAATCGGTCCTTCAATTGGTATCAGAACTGGTTACGGATCTTTGTGATTCTAATCAGTCTAAGATCCAAAGATGGCATACCAAGAATGGGGTTCAGGTCCTCCATACTTTGATGGTAAGAACTACCAGATGTGGCAGAGATGGATGGCCGCTTTTCTTCGTGGCAAAGGTCAGTTGCTTTGGGACGTTATTATGTTCATCCTGTTAACTTCCTGGCTCTGGGTTTGAGGGACATGCACGACACCAACAACAAGGTGGTCGATTACTTGTTTTGTGCTCTGTGTCAATCCGAATTCGATCGGGTTCAGACAGAGGACTTGTCTTGTAAGATTTGGGAGCAGCTGAAGAATGCTCACGCTGGGAACACTCAGGTTTAGGCTCAGTTGTTCGCGACCTACCGGAGAGAGTACGAGAACTTCACTCATCTCCCCGGTGAGTCCATAGACACCATGTTCCAGCGGTTCACTGTGATTGTGAACAACATGAGGGCTAATGTGGCTGTGCTCTCGTACGATGATCATGACAGGGTTGTGAAGCTCCTGCACTCTCTGGATCATACCGTGTGGAGTGAGAAGGTCGAGGCCATTCTGGAGTCAGAGAAGTATGAGACCCTCACGGTGGACGAGCTATTTTCAAAGCTCAAGTCGTCCGAGGTGGACCATAGGGTGCGAGCAAGGATCGAGAACCCGACTGACCCTCATAGTCTGGCTCTCGTTTCTGGACCAAGTGTTGACACCGTTTTTTGGAAAAACAGGTCAAAAAGGATAAGGAGGAGCAGCCGATAAGAAACAGGGTGTAATCGGCCGATTGAGGAAAGAGAAGGATGGTCAACAAGATTCGCTGGTAGTCAGAGAAATTCGACCCTGATAGTGGGCCAGCGGGTCAGAACGATCGGCCGATGGTAAACCCAGAGGATCGGCCGATAGAGAGAAAGAAGGCGGTAATCAAGGAGATACGCCAGAAGGAAAGCATGGTGGAGGCGGGTCAGTCTATGATTGGCGACGGGTCAAAGAGTCAGTTTTAGGAAGTTTTTGACTCCTGCGAGAGTCCTTTCTGTTTTTAGTAGTTTTTATATTTCTTTAGATGCAAGTAAACAGTGCCGTAATCGGCTAGAAGTCGGGTTTGTCCTCAGGACATAAATAGCGACCCTGCGTGGTCGGGAAAATCTGTACACACCAATATCAAACAAACCGCCTCCGGGCAAACCCTTTACTTTACAGCATCTACTTTTACAGCATCTACTTTTCGGCGACTTCGCCATTGCAATTTTTCCTTTTCTTCAACGCCGTGCTTCGAGTTCGTCGGGCTGCATCAACTGATCTCCGGCAAGCTTGTGAGTACCGTTTTATCGAATAATCCTAGGCTTTAACCTCCGGGCGCATCGCTGAGGTTTCGTCTAGTTCTTTATTCACCCCTTACCGATATTAGCTAGATCTGCAAGTTTTCGTACCAATTCTTATGGTTTTAGCTTTTATCATTATCCCACTCGATCTAGATCCTATCGGCTTCTAACACCGCAGCCGATTCCGACCTACTCGAGTGCTGATGTCACGATCGGCCGATCCCAGCCGATCTATCTAATCACGCACCCGCGCTTCGGTCGCTCTCGAGCCGGCCGATCCCGCTTTACCCGTATCGGCCGATTGGCTGGTACACATGTCACTGAAAGGCTATCGGTTCTCTAGTCGATCCCTAATCTTTTTCCATTGTCAATCAACAGGTCAGATTGGCTGGCACGCCTCGCTACAGACCGGGGAGTCACGTGTGTCGCGCGCGGAGGTGACGTCCTATTTTCGCGTCAACACACTTTTGGCACGCTCGGTGGGACCCAAAAAAGTTAATAGTGACGAAGCCTACGAAGACTGGTCCTTCTGAGATTGATCCAGAAAATGTCCAAGCGATCACCAGGGATCAGTTGAAAGATACAGACAAAACCGAGTTTGAAGCTCATATGAGGCATTATGAAGAGCTTTGCCTGGCATCATACGGTCAGACTAAGAATGGGATCTTCAAGAAGACTCCGTTGCCCATGCCTAAGCAAGTCACTTTCTCAGCTGATCCTGAGTCACTTCAGTACATGATGACTAAGGCGATGCACCAGACAATGATTTATCAAGCTAAGGGTTTTGCTAATACGGTGCAAAATAGTCTGATTGAAGCACTCAAGAAAGGAGTAGAAGAAGGATATCTGGGACCTACCTATTTTCAACCAAACCGAACTCCTCCAGTGTTCCAACATGACCAATCGGCCACTCCACCGATTGATGATCCAACGGTAAAAGTTGCACCGTCTCCACAGGTTGCTACTGGTTCCTCATCGGACTCCTAGCCGATTCAGAACCAAGGTGTTGGAGAAAAAACCAAAGATCCTGCTGGTACCATGCCCATGATTCAAACACATGAAGTACAGTCCAAAGCCCAAGATCAGACATTCTCAGTGCAGAATCAAAAGTATCCTCCCATGAGGAATCAAGATGGGAAGCTTGCAGGATGGGATTTACCTCGTGATCATTTTGAGAATGATATCTCAAACTTTCTTGAGCCTCAGCCTAAGGAAATTCTAGAAGTGAAGTACCCACAATCTTACCAAGCCACGTTTGGAGGTACTCCAGGGACTGTACACATGAACAAGGAGGGAGTAGAATTTGTCTACTTCAATCACGGGAGCAAGAACTTTGAAAGAGTCAAGATCAGTCCAACTCATGCTCATATGGTTATACCGATAGAAAAAAGAGTTCCTGTTCCACCTCAGAGACCAACTCCTGTTCAAACCCAGAAATCGGCTCACCAGCCGACACTGGGAATGACTGCAAACGGCTCCACTACAGCAGCCAACGCTAGGGATGCCCGTGCAGACTGTCCCACTTCAACAGTCAATGCCAATGCAGCCTGTCTTAACTCCAGCCAACACAGTGGCTCATACAAGATCGTCGCCTCAGCAACCGGCCAACCAAGGGGTGACAGGACAGCCAATTCCATAGCGGATCCCACACAAGTGTTGCAAACACTTCTGAATCAATTGGCTATTTCAAGCTAGTTGAATTTGCAACAATCAACCCCATCGGCTAGTCAGCCGATCGGACAAGCTCCACCTGTTACAAATATGCAGAGTTATTCTGGAACAGGAACAACAATAGTACCAAACCCACAGCTGAGAATCCTAGAAGAACGGCTCCAGAAACTCCAGCTGAGATACAAGCAATTGAACAAGTATCTGCTGAATTGAAGTCTCACATGAAGCAGGAGTTGATTGACCACTTCTCAGAGATGTTGCAGAAGCAATATGGGATAAAACCCAAGCAGCAATCCTGAATGTACAGGACACCGTATCCGTCTGGCTACGATCAGATACCGTTCCCTCCGAGATTCAAGGTGCCAGACTTCACCAAGTTTTCTGGGCAAGATGAGACATCCACTATGGAGCATATCACTCGATTCATCATCCAATGTGGAGAAGCAGGGAACGTTGATGCACTCAGGATACGTTTGTTCTCTTCATCTCTGTCGGGACCAGCATTCTCATGGTTCACATCACTACTAGCTAACTCCATCATCAAGTGGTCTGATTTGGAGCAGCAGTTCCACAACTATTTCTTCTCCGGCATCCATGAGATGAAGATTACTGATCTGACCAGACTCAAGCGGAGGAACGATGAAACAGTTGCTGGATTCGTTCAGAGATTCAGAGAGGTCAGGAACAAGTGCTATAGTCTGAATCTGGGAGACAAACAACTGGCTGAGTTGGCTTTCCAAGGTCTCTTGCCAACCTTGAGGGAGAAATATACATCACATGACTTCGAGAGTCTCAGCCAATTGGTCAATCGGATGAGTCAAGAAACTGCAAAGTCCTATGAGCCTAGAAGAAACTTTCAGAAGAGGGTGTCTTATGTGGATTACTCTGACTTAGAAGATGAAGACAATATGATAGGACTTGCAGAATGGGTCAAAGGCAAGAAGACAGTGTCCTGTCCCTTTGGCAAGAAAGAACCAGAGAAATTCGGTTTTGATATTACTAAGGCCGATAAGATATTTGATCTGTTGCTTCAGCAAGGGCAGATTAAGCTCTCCCAATTCCATACCATACCATCTGCAGAAAAACTGAAGAGGATGAAGTATTGCAAGTGGCACAATGCAACATCGCATGACACCCATGATTGCAAGATCTTCAGACAGCAGATCCAATCAGCTATTGAGCAAGGAAGGCTTAAATTTGAAACTCCTACCAAAGCTGAAAAGCTGATGAAGATTGATCAGCACCCCTTCCCAACTAACACAGTTGAAGTGTCTAGCAAAGACACGTTACGAGTTAAGTTGCTGACATTTGATTCGGCTCAAAATAAAGGAGCTATCGATCCCAAAGTACAAGCAACCGCTGCCGATGTCAAAGGAAAAGGGTTCCTACTTGAAGAAGGAGATCTAAAGCCACGCCGGCCTGTCACGTCCCAGATGCTGATCAACAAGTTACAACGTCGACAGGAGAAAGCCAAAGGGAGAGAAGAGTGGGCTCGACGCAATGAGGGACATTGGAGATGTCTGTTCTTCAAGTATTGCTGGGAAGAAGGGATCAAGCTACCAACAGCAGAGAATTGTCCAGAATGCAATGGGGCTTACAATAATGGCAACTCATCCAAAAGGGTTTGCTTTGACGATAGAAGACCTTCAGCCGGGGATCACCGTGAATTCAGTAATCAACAGATCTCAGTCCACGATCGGCTGGGGGGCAAGACTAGCTTTCATGATCGGCTGGGAGGCCGAGTCAATGAAAAGTCAAACAATCGGCTGGAAGAGATGGCCGATTCCCTAGTCCCTGACGAGGATATCATGTGCCGAGCTCCTGAGCGTCGACGCACACTGCACCTGGACGATGAAGGATCAAGCCAAACACACAAGAAGCCCAATCCACAATGGTGTCCAGATGGCTTGACCAAGTCCCAGAAGAGGAGAGTCCAGCGTTTACGTCAGCTAGAACAATAAGAAGAAGCAGAGAGACACGTGCTGGACAAGAAGAAGGTTCAGTCTAAAGTTTGGCACCCAAAGCCTAAGGCCGATGATAGGAAGGATGACAAACCACTTGCTGATATAAACATGGTTGTCTTCCTACCAAAAGAGTTCATGGCTCCAGTTGATTCGGATGTGTCCAATGAGGAACTTGGCATGGCTCAATTGACACTTGAACCTAGACAAGCTATCTTTGAGAAGCCAGAAGACGAGAAGAGACAACATTTGAAGGCTATGTTTCTCAAAGGATTTGTCAATGGCAAGCCAGTCACCAGGATGCTGGTGGATGGAGGAGCAGCAGTCAATTTGATGCCATACACCATGCTGCGCAAGATTGGGAAGTCTGATGAAGATCTGACCCAGACCGACATGATGCTGGTGGACTTTGAAGGCAACGTCTCTCCAGCTCAAGGAGCAATCTGTGTGAAGCTCACCATCGGCAGTAAGACCCTTCCAACCTCTTTCTTTGTCATTAAAGGGAGGGGATCTTATAATCTACTGCTGGGTCGGGATTGGATACATGCCAATTGTTGCATACCATCTACCATGCACCAATGCATCATCCAATGGATCGGAGATTCAGTGGAAGTGGTCCAAGGAGAAACCTCCTTGACAGTAGCAGCTACAGAAGCACAAGGATGGACTTATGATCAAGTAAGCTGCATATCTGGAAAAGCCTGGGATACCAAGTATCTCAAAGTGTCCGATTTTAGACTAAAGTCGGTTCAAGCAGTCAGCTCTGATGACAAGATTTAATGGATCAGTTCATTGAAGACGAAGGGAAGCTCAGGCACGGGTTTACGTCGGCTGATGAATTGGAAAAGATAGACCTTGAAGATGGAAGCAAACCAAGGCCGACGTACATTAGTGCCAAGCTGGATGCTGAATACAAGAAAGAATTGATCGCATTGTTAAAAGAATTCAAGGATTGCTTTGCTTGGGAATATTATGAGATGCCTGGCTCAGACCGATCCATTGTTGAACATCGGTTACCTATTAAACCAGGGTATCGACCTTTTCAGCAACACTCGAGGCAATGTAATCTGAAGATTTACCCTGATATAAAGGCCGAGATAACAAAGTTACTCGAAGCCGGTTTTATTCAGCAATGTCGATATGCCGAATAGATCTCTAATATAGTCCCTGTCTACAAGAAAAATGGCAAACTACGTGTATGCATTGATTTCAAGGATTTGAACAAAGCAACGCCGATGGATGGGTATCTGATGCCAGTGGCCGATGCATTAGTTAATGCTACCGCAGGGCACAAAGCCATCAGCTTCATGGATGATAACGCTGGATACAATCAAATATTCATGGCCATAGAGGATATTGCGAAAACTGCTTTCAGGTGCCCCGACCATGTCGGATTGTATGAGTGGATTGTTATGACCTTTGGGTTGAAGAACGCTGGCGCCACATATCAAAGAGCCATGAATTACATATTTCATGAACTCATTGGCAAGATAGTAGAAATCTACATTGATGATGTAGTTGTCAAGTCAAAGAGTTACAAGGAGCACTTGGTTGATCTACGAAAAACATTGGAATGCACTAGAAAGCACGACTTGAAGATGAATCCCAACAAAAGTGCTTTTGGTGTTTCAGCTGGTCAGTTCTTGGGTTTCTTAATACACGAAAGAGGAATTGAAGTAGGCCAGAAGTCGATCTGCGCAATTGACAACATAAAAGCACCATCAAACAAGAAAGAGCTCCAGTCATTAATTGGCTAATTCAATTTCATCAGAAGATTTATATCTAATCTGTCAGAAAGGATTCAGCCATTTACACCTTTACTGAAGATCAAGGCCGATCAGAAATTCGTATGGGGAGAAGAACAGCAGAAAGCTCTAGATAATGTTAAGCAGTACTTAAAATCTCCTCTTGTCTTAATGCCTCCTCAAGACAAGAAGCCGTTCAAGTTATACTTATCGGCTAATGAGCGAGCTATTGGATCGACCCTTGTGCAAGAGTTTGAAGGAAAAGAGTGAGTTGTATATTTCGTGAGTAGAAGACTCTTGGATGCAGAAACAAGATATTCGGCGGTGGAAAGACTTTGCTTGTGCTTATATTTCATATGTACGAAGTTGAGGCCTTACCTGTTAACTGCCGAATGCACCATGGTATACAAAGATGATGTGGTCAAATATATGTTGTCATTACCAATCTTGAAGGGCAGGATCGGAAAATGGATCTTAGCTTTGTCAGAATTTGATTTGACCTATCCATCGGCCAAAGCAATCAAAGGGCAAGTAATGGCCGACCTGGTAACTCAGCATTGTGGACCTGAAGTTGCAGTTGTAGAACCTATTCCATGGACTATGTTCTTTGATGGATCATCATGTGGAGTAGGAGCTGGGATCGGAATCGTCCTCATCTCGCCTCAAGGAGCAAATTACGAGTTTTTCATCCCAATTGAGAAGACTTCAACAAATAATCAAGCTGAATACCAGGCAGTGTTAAAGGGGATAAAGCTACTACGAGAAGTCAATGCTGAAGTTGTTGAGATATTTGGAGATTCTCAACTCGTATTAAATCAATTGGCAGGAGAGTATGAATGCAAAGATGATATATTAAGGGTTTATCATGAAGAATGCCTTCAGCTACTTCGAGAATTCAAGATAGTAAACTTGAACATATCTCTAAATGTCACAATAGTGAAGCTAATCGGCTGGCCCAAGGGGCGTCAGGATATCAGCTGATTCTGGTTATGGAATTATCAACCGAGGACTGGAGAAAGGGGATAGTAGATTATCTGAAAGATCCATCCAAGAAGGTTGACAAACAATTAAGGTACAAGGCCATTAAATATGTTCTATTAGAAGATGAGTTGTACTATCGTACCATCGACGGAGTCCTGCTCAAATGTCTTGGTGAAGAAGAGGCCAAAACTTTAATGGGGGAAATTCATGAGGGAGTCTGTGGAGTCCGTCAATCAGCATTTAAGATGAAGTGGATGATCAGAAATAATAACTATTATTGGCCGACGATATTGGAAGATTGCTTCAAGTACTACAAAGGATGCCAAGATTGTCAGAAGTTTGGAAGCATTCAAAGAGTTCCAGCATCGGCAATGAACCCAATAATCAAGCTGTGGCCGTTTAGGGGTTGGGCAATCGATCTGATCAGACAGATATATCCACCATCAAGCAAAGGTCATAAATTCGTACTGGTGGCTACAGATTATTTCACAAAGTGGGTCGAAGCCATCCCAATCAAGACTGTGACATCAGGCAATATGATTAATTTTGTTAAAGAGCATATTGTCTATCAGTTTGGTATACCTCAGACTATCACAACCGATCAAGGGAGTCAATTCACGTCAGGGGAGTTTGAAGAATACACAAATTCCTTGGGAATCAAACTGCTAAACTCATCCCCTTATTACGCTCAAGCGAACGGACAGGCAGAAGCAGCCATCATCAAGTTAATCAAGTGCTAGATTGATGAAAATCCTAAGCGATGGCATACGATCCTCAATGAAGCACTATGGGCATATAGGATGGCATGCCATGGGGCAACCAAAGTATCGCCATATCAATTGGTGTATGGTCATGATGCTATATTACCTTGGGAGTTAAAAACCGGATCCAGAAGGACTTCTTTGCAAGATCAGCTATCGGCCGATGATTATTCAGCTATGATGAAAGAGGAACTGGAAGATCTTGCTGGTAATCGGCTGAGAGCTTTGGAGAATATTGAAAAGAACAAAAGAAGGATAGCCAGATGGTATGATAAGAAAGTCAAAGCTAAAGAATTTGCTGAAGGAGATCTGGTTTGGAAACTCATATTACCAATCGGCTCTAGAGATCCTAAATATGGGAAGTAGTCGCCAACTTGGGAAGGACCGTTTCGTATCAGCCAATGCGTACCTGGCAATGCATATATCTTAGAAACATTGGAAGGAGAAAAGTTTGCCAGAGCATTGAATGGAAAGTATTTGAAGAAATACTATCCAAGCATATGGGTAGATGCTTAATCTAATCAGAGCCTGAAGCGGCCGATTGGATACTTGAGTTACAGCCGATTATAAAATCGTCTTCAGTAGGAGATAGCCGAATCATCAAAACATGTTCGATTTCAGGTTATGGCCGATGTACAAATCACCCTTAGAACAAAAGATATATATATATATATATTCTCTCATCTTTAATTACAATGGTGACATTACAGTGCAGATCTAACGAGTACATTTGAGAAGACGAACTTGGACGGTTCATTACAGATCGGTTACATTAGTCACCACTGGACAAACAATGGGGACGAAGAAAGAGAAAAAAAAAGAAAGCGTAAATTTGACGAAGATGAATCACCAGATTCGGCAACTCTCCCCGTCAAGTTTGTTGAGAAAGAAGACATAGGGTTGTTCTTCTTTCCGCAACGCCCAGGAACAACCTCCACCCTCCTCCACCAGCTGATGCACCTAAGTTGCATCACAAGAGTTCTTCTAGCTGTTGGACCTCCTGGCTTCACAAAAGGAGACTAGAGAGGGAACTATGTTCTAGACTATTTCACAAGAATTCTTCTAGCCATCTTGAGTCAGAGAAGAAGAAAGGAACCAAAGAGGAAGAGCCTAAAACTCCCTGGACCTATATCTCGAGCCATGGATGAAAGGAAAGGTGTGGTCTCCGTAAAGATATGAAGACGGCTATTTATAGCCAAGGCACCGGAAGAGATAGAGATGAAGGAGCCAGAAAAGACGAAAACCGAAGATGCTGGATCCGATAAAAAAGGAAACAGATAACCCGTGAATGGCTCAGTTTCCAAAGAATGATCGATTCAGGGGAATCACCCCAAATAAAGGATAACACACATACACTCAAATGGTGGGGAATTTCTCTATCGCGTCGACAAACTGCAGAGCATGGTTCACAGAAATCATCTACCCAACATTGCAGACAGAGGCTGCGAGCTCGCTGGCAGCACCCAGAAGAAATGCTATTTCAAGTTGAAGTCTATCAATGACCAGCGACGATTATTATTCCTTAAAGAGTTTTCCAGGAAGAAATGCCTCTCATGCCCAAAACTAAATGACCGATGGCTACATCTAAGAGGACCGGGTCTGGAAGAAATCATGGAACCCCTGGGTAAAAGGAGGAGTCTTATAGGGAAGAGGGGCAGAAAAAAACAAAGCGTCACATGGTGAACAGCCCTGGAAGATATCAGAGTGAAAGGACAGAGCGCTATCAATGAAGATTGATTTGGACTATCATTCAAATTAAGAGAAAAGATATCAATTTCAGACGAATTTCCGAGAAAAAGGATTATTTACTCCGAAACTGGGGGGCATGTGTTGACACCGTTTTTTGGAAAAACAGGTCAAAAAGGATAAGGAGGAGCAGCCGATAAGAAACAGGGTGTAATCAGCCGATTGAGGAAAGAGAAGGACGGTCAACAAGATTCGCCGGTAGTCAAGGAAATTCGACCCTGACAGTGGGCCAGCGGGTCAGAACGATCGGCCGATGGTAAACCCAGAGGATCGGCCGATAGAGAGAAGGAAGGCGGTAATCAAGGAGATACGCCAGAAGGAAAGCATGGTGGAGGCGGGTCAGTCTACGATTGGCGACGGGTCAAAGAGTCAGTTTTAGGAAGTTTTTGACTCCTGCGAGAGTCCTTTCTGTTTTTAGTAGTTTTTATCTTTCTTTAGATGCAAGTAAATAGTGCCGTAATCGGCTAGGAGTCGGGTTTGTCCTCAGGACATAAATAGCGACCCTGCGTGGTCAGGAAAATCTGTACACACCAATATCAAACAAACCACCTGCGGGCAAACCCTTTACTTTACAGCATCTACTTTACAGCATCTACTTTTACAGTATCTACTTTTCGGCGACTTCGCCATTGCGATTTTTCCTTTTCTTCAACGTCGTGCTTCGAGTTCGTCGGGCTGCATCAACTGATCTCTGGCAAGCTTGTGAGTACCGTTTTACTGAATAATCCTAGGCTTTAACCTCCGAGTGCATCGCTGAGGTTTCGTCTAGTTCTTTATTCACCCCTTACCGATATTAGCTAGATCTGCAAGTTTTCGTACCAATTCTTGTGGTTTTAGCTTTTATCATTATCCCACTCGATCTAGATCCTATCGGCTTCTAACACCGCAGCCGATTCCGACCTACTCGAGTGCTGACGTCACGATTGGCCGATCCCAGCCGATCTATCTAATCACGCACCCGCGCTTCGGTCGCTCTCAAGCCGGCCGATCCCGCTTTACCCGTATCAGCCGATTGGCTGGTACACGTGTCGCTGAAAGGCCATCGGTTCTCTAGTCGATATCTAATCTTTTTCCATTGTCAATCAACAAGTCAGATTGGCTGGCACACCTCGCTACAGACCGGGGAGTCACGTGTGTCGCGCGAGGAGGTGACGTCCTATTTTCATATCAACACCAAGGACTAACACTAACCTGTCTTCAAGACAGTTCTCTTTGTCTTGTCATGTGTCCATGCCAGATAAGGAGTTTGATGTGTTGGGTGAGGAGGATCTCGCATTGCTAAGCAGGCGGTTCGAGCGCATGTACACGAACCGGAAGAACGCTCGGAGGAGCTCAGGCATGTGCTACTGGTGCGGGAAGCATGGGCACTTTATTACTGAGTGCCCGGAAGCCATGGAGATCAAGCCCGAGCACAAGCACCGTCCGAGGACCGACCACAAGCACCGCTCGAGGGATGACCACAAGGGCAAGAACAAGTCCGAGCGGAGGCCGAGGAGGAGTGGCGGTCACAAGAAGAAGGAGCGAGCGATGGTTGCCGGAGCGAGCGCCATTGACTCAAGCTCCTGCTACTCTTCATCGAGCTCAAGTGATGAAGAAGAACGGCACAAGGGCAAGCGATCGAGTAAAAACATCAACAACCTGTGCTTCGCCGCCCAAGGTTTTTGCGGCATGGCACATAGCTCCGGAAGCAAGAAGAGCAACAAGGATGACTCAGACTCCGACTCCGAGGATGACGTTAACAATGATGCTTCCTTCTTTGTAGCGGAGAATGCTAGGTTGAATGAATTTCTTGACAAACGTGATGATGTGCTTAGAAAGACCAGCAAGGAGAAGAGGGAGTATAGGTCTTTGCTTGGAAAGGCTAAGGAGAATATGGTTGAGCTAGAGTCCTTGCTTGTTGATGCTAGGGCTCAAATAGATTCTCTGAAGTCTGCTCCTATTGTGACTGATGAACCTGAATGCACTGATTGTTCCACTTTTCTTGGTGATTTGACTGTGCTTAAGGAAAAGTATGCCTCCAAGGCTGAGGAACTAGATGTGCTTAGGGTTGAGCTAGATGAGATGAAATCTAGGCCCTCCTTGCTTGGTTCTTGCACCTCTTGTCCTGTTTTGCATGAGAAGCTAGATGTTTCGCTTGCTTATGCTAGATCACTAGAGGCTAAGCTGAAAGCTCCTATTCCTACATCATGCTCCACTTGTGAAATTAACATTGTGAAGAATTTGGAGCTTGCACACTATGTTGATCGCTTGCAGGATGAGAATGATGAGTTGAGGAAGATGTTGGGTTATGAACCTCAGCTCAGGATGATGATTGAGGCATACAAGCACTATGATGGGCAAGCACTTGGGTCGGATAAGGTTGGGGAGTGCAATGGTGAGAAGGAGGAGAAGATTGGTGATATCATAGCTCCACCAAAAACCTTCCACAAAAATGCATATGCTCCTAAGCCAAACCCACTTAGGAACCGACTAGACACAACCCCTGATCCTCCCGTGTTTCCTCCACACACCGACAACTTCCAGACACCCATCAAGTTCAAGAGTGACTTGGGGAACGAGTTCTTTGGGAAGCAGGGAGAGAAACCTAGTGAGGAGAAGCCACAGCCCAAACAGAGCCCAAAGCCAAAGCCAAAACCAAAACCCTTCCATTGTGAGCATTGTGGGAGGGATGGGCACCTAGCTGAGTTTTGCTTCAGGAGGAAGCACGAGGAGAGGTTTGCTAGAGAGATGGCGAACAAGGACAGGTACCGCCCTTCTCGTGGTGTGCCTAGGGGTGAGGTTGTGGTGCATACCATTTACCCTCGAGAGAGGCGTGAGTTTGTGCCTCCAGGTGTGCCAACACAGAGAGATGGTGGTAGGCGTGTTGGGTTTGGGCGTGTTGAGTTTGTTGGACGTTCCTTCACTCGTGGCCAATACGAGTATGGTGGGAATGAACGCAGCTTTAGGTCTCAGAGGAGCTACGGGCCATGGTCTCCACCTCGTGGTACGCAGAGTCCTCCAAGGAGACGTGTGGGTGTTCCACCTAGGAGTGATAAGATGAATTTTGCTAACCCCACTTTTGAGAAAATGGCATGACACTAGTTTGATTCATTTTGTACTAACCCTAGTGCTGAGTCGTTTGCTTACTCTCACTCTCGTTTTTGATTTTCAGGTGTGAGGCTTGGAGGGCTTTTGGTTGATCGACTCCGGTTGCTCTCGACGCATGACCGGAGATCGAAGGTGGTTCTCCAGCCTCACCGCGGTGATGACCAAAGAGTACATCACTTTTGGGGATAATGGGAAAGGTAGATTGCTTTCAGTGGGCACGGTGAAGGTGGGCGAGTCTATGACTCTTAGGCGTGTTACTCTTGTCAAGTCTTTGGGGTTCAATCTTCTTTCGGTGTCCCAACTTCTTGATGAGGGTTTTGAGGTCCGTGTCAAAATGGGTGCTTTTCGTGTTTTAGATTCTCGAGGTGATCTTGTGTGCATGATCATCCCCGAGGGTCAGATTTTCAGAGCCGATTTTTCTCAGTGTGTCGGCTCTTCTCGTTGTTTGGTTGCTGGTGTTTCGGTGGATCTTTGGAAATGGCATAGGAGACTAGGTCACTTGAGTTTTGACTTGTTGTCACGCTTGAGTGGGCTAGGATTTGTCTAAGGATTGCCCAAGTTGAAGTACCAAAACGATTTGGTATGCACTCCATGTAGGTATGGTAAGATGGTCACCGCCTATCACCCGCCTCTGACATCTATTATGATAGAGAGGCCATGCGAGTTGTTCCATATGGACTTGATTGGTCTAGCTCGTGTGTGCTCGGCGGGTGGAAAATGGTACGTCCTTGTGATAGTGGACGACTATTCTGCTATGCTTGGGTCTTCTTTTTGGCTGACAAGGGGGAGACATTTGGTTTTGTCTGGGATCTAATCTTAAGGTTGAAGAATGAGAGGAATGAAGATGCTGTTCGAGCTATTCGTAGCGACAATGACACTGAATTTACAAACTCTAGTTTTGAAACCTTTTGTCGTGATTTGGGTCTCAAACATCAATTCTCTTCTTCCTATGTTGCTTGTCAGAATGGTATGGTAGAGAGGAAAAACTGTTCCCTTTGTGAGATGGCTCGGACGATGGTTGACGAGCATAGGACTCCGAGGAGATATTGGGCTGAGGCGGTGAATACCACGTGCCATGTTGGGAACCGGATTTTTCTTCGGGTTTTCTTGAACAAGACGTGTTCTGAGCTCTTGCATGGGCGAGCACCTAGAGTGAGCCATTTCAGGGCTTGTGGTTGTCGGTGTTTTATCCTCAAGAAGGGTATGCTTGATAAGTTTGAGTCGAGGACCTCTGATGGCATCTTTTTGGGTTATGCGAGTCATTCTCGAGCATTCCGTGTGCTCAACCTTGATACTAACCTAGTCATGGAAACTTGTGAGGTTACCTTCGACGAGACCCAGCAATGCAGTTCGTCTGTTTTTGAGTGTGCAAGTGACGACGAGATTGGAAAGAAGAACTTTGAGGACACGGAGGATGATGCTAGAGAGGATGATGGTGATGATGGTGAAGCTCCAGCCACACATGTACCCTCTACTTCCACTACGATGACTACGGTGGAGGATGGCCCATCCCCTACACTGACTACGATCCAGCAAGATCAAGTGGAAGCTACTATTGAGGGGGAGGTTGTCTCCAGGCGAGAGGCACCGAGGCACATTCAAGTTGATTATCCTCCCTCAAGAATCATTGGTGACATCAATGAATGTACGACACGGTCGAGGTCTAGAAATGATTCTCACTTTGCTCATTCAGCTTTTGTTGCTACCTTTGAGCCGAAAGACATTGGACACGCACTCTCTGATCCTAATAGGGTAAACGCAATGCATGAGTTGGAGAACTTTGAGAGAAACCAAGTTTGGGAGTTGGTAGAGCCACCACCACATTGCAAACCTATCGGGACAAAATGGGTATGGAAGAACAAAGAGGGTGAGAATGGTGAGGTGGTGAGAAACAAATCGAGGTTGGTTGCTCAGGGCTTTAGTCAGAAGGAGGGTATAGACTATGAGGAGACATTTGCTCCTGTAGCCCGTTTGGAGGCGATTAGGATCCTTCTAGCCTTTTATGTGGCTAAAGGATTCAAATTGTACCAAATGGATGTGAAGAGTGCCTTTCTGAATGGGTTTTTAGAAGAAGAGGTTTATGTGAAGCAACCACCGGGCTTTGAGAGTGTTGAGTTTCCCCACCGAGTGTATAGGCTGAGGAAGGCGTTGTATGGGCTGAAACAAGCACCCCGGGCATGGTATGGCCGGTTGAGAGGGTTCTTGTTCAGCAAGGGGTTTGAGATGGGCAAAGTAGACAATACTCTTTTTCTCCTCAGGCAGGATGATGAAATCCTAATTGTTCAGGTGTATGTGGATGATATTGTCTTTGGCGTCTCGTCTCACTCTTTGGTTGCGAGGTTTGCAGAGGACATGAGCAAATAATTCGAGATGTCTATGATGGGAGAATTGCAGTTCTTTCTTTGGCTTCAGATCAAGCAGGCGAAGGAGGGAACCTTTGTGCATCAAGCCAAGCACATGAAGGACATCCTCAAGAAGTTCAAGATGGACGACTCGAAACCCCTGTTGAATGACCGAAACTGGCGACCAGAGAGGGGGGAGTGAATGGGAGCCGATAAAAATTCTTCTCGAAGGAGATGGATACTCCAACAAGACGAACACGACTTCCAACACGCTTCTCCGACTCAACTACCCAAGTTGGCCAAGACCACGTAGCCACTGGAGTGCTACTGGTCCTAGGAACCAACAACTCAACCAAACGAAACAAACACTCCAACACGCAGCGGAAAACTTCACAGCCTGCTGTCTGTGTCACACCGGTCAGACTGATGGCTCCTGCCGGTCAGACCGATGACACCGGTCAGACTGGTGGACTCTGCCGGTCAGGCCGGTGACACTCAGTAGGTGCACAGCAAAGTTCCAGCAAGCCTCAGTGACTTCTCTAGACCCTGGAACAAAAAGCACCTCCAAAACTCAAACTGCGGAGGAAGAAACCCTTCACAAAACCTAGCAAAACTTCTCGAAACCTACTAAGAACTGACTAGCAACAACTCAGCCCAAAGACACACGAACTAGGCAGTTCACCCGAGGCAAATCCCACAAAGGGCTCACACCAGTCAGACCAGTCAAGAGCACCGGTCAGACCGGTCACACCTGGACAGCTCAGGATGAACAGCGCCCGCGGGTCAACTCCCCCAAATCCAACTCCCGATCTCCCGATTCGCTCCACGGTTTTGCACAAGACTTTGGGGATAGTAGGAACACCTCATGGGCACTCCATAGCCAAGATTTGGTCTACTAAAACTTGGTAGAACGAGAGGAATCGAAGAAATCCCGCCAAGAACGCCTCTAACCCTAGAGCCAAGAAAACCCCAAAATTGAGCCCCTTTACTCACGGATTTGGGAGGGGAATCAAAGGGAAAAGAACCACGAGGGGTTCATGCATACATCTCCCACCAAATCCCAAAGAGAAAGGTCTCAAAACCGTCACAAGTAATTCGCCAAGAAAAGGCTCTGAAAATCACCAAAAAGGAAAAACGGGAAGAACACAATCAAGCCTTGAGGAACCACACCGAATCATCTATACATACCAAGAAGGTTCATACAAGGTCTAGCTTGCCTCCCAATCTTCCTTCCCTCTCTCAAGATCTCACCATGAAGCTCTCAAGCTAGTCCTAGAAATTCCAAAGGAAAAAGGAAGAGGAAAATAGCAAAACAAATGAGCTAGGGTTTCAAGAGATGGCTGCCATCGTCTCACCACTTAGGTTATATGGAGGCTAGACGAAAGACTAAAATACCCCTAAGGCCTAATACTAGGATACACACCCCCGAGGGGCACTTTGGGAAACATTGTCTTCGCACCATCGGACGGATGCCCAGCGACCGCAAACTTGCTTAGCCTCGACGCAAGCCTTGCGATCCCGACGCGTGTCCTCCGCTTTGAAGTCTCCGGACTGCGTCGTCGCACACCGGTCAGACCGGTGCTCCTCACCGGTCAGACCGGTACCCACCGGTCAGACCGGTCCGATGCTGCTGCACCTCCGTCTTCGGTCTTGGCTTTGTGGATCAACCAAGGAACCCAGTGGTTTTCTGGTGAAGCACCGGAAACCCCGCGAACTCGGTGTAGCCTCCGCCAATCACCACTGATGACTCGGCTCCCACGTAGTCCCGGCTCAACCTTGGTTTTGAGGCTCAACCAAGAAACCGTCCATGACTTCATCTTGCCGTTCTTGCCACCATGCGGCCCGCACTTGACTCCGCTGGCCACCGGGTCCCTCCAACCAAGCCTACTTGTCTTCTCCACACCTGCAGGCATCACCCGCAATGACCTTTCGCGCTTGTTCTTCACCTGCACCAACACCAGTCAAGCCGCAACCTGCACCTGCAATACTTAGCCAAGAATCAGTCCACACCACGTTGTCAATCACTCATCACACCAGGAAGCGACCTACCACTGGTCTTCAAACCACACAGGCTCTCACCTGTCGACACCAATGAGTATGACTACCGCGCTAGATGCGGACGAGGACGGAGAGCCCATGGACCAGAAGGAGTACCGGAGCATGATTGGCTCCCTCTTGTACTTGACGGTAACGAGGCCGGACATTCAGTTTTCTGTGTGTCTGTGCGCTCGTTTTCAGGCATCGCCGAGGACTTCACATCGGCAGGCCATCAAGCGGATCTTCAGGTATCTTCGATACACTCTTGAGCTTGGTCTATGGTATTCGGCATCCTCTTCCCTTTCGTTTCTTGGTTTTTCGGATGCCGACTTTGCAGGGTGTCGAGTCAATTGAAAGTCGACTTCGGGGACGTGTCTATTTTTGGGTTCCTCGCTTGTTTCTTGGTCTTCTCGCAAACAATCTAGTGTAGCTCAGTCTACCACAGAAGCTGAGTATGTCACTGCCGCTAGTTGTTGCTCCAGCTGATTTGGATCACATACACGCTGAGTGACTTTGGTGAGGAGTGTACCCATGTTCCTCTCATGTGTGATAGCACAAGTGCCATTAGTGTTGCCAAAAATCCCGTGCTACACTCCAGAACCAAACATATAGAGGTGAGGTACCGCTTCCTGAGAGACAATGTTGAGAAGGGAAACATGGACCTCATCCATGTGCCAACCCAAAAACAACTTGATGATATCCTGACAAAGCCTCTAGACCAAGCTACATTTGCTCATTTGCGGGTGGAGCTTGGTGTGGTTTTTCCTTTTTGAGCTTCGGTTGGGGGACTGATGTACATATGCATGTTGCATTTTCATTTTTGTATCATATCATGTTTGCATCTTTGTATCATAAACTGCATTTGTATCATATGCTTTAGAAATGTGCTTCTCCTATATACATTGATCACTGTGATATGATGGATGTGAGCTTATGACTTGGCTAGTGAAGCTCTTGTGATGTATAGCTATGCTCTTAGTAGCTTTGGGATGTATATGCATGTGGATGGCTTACTTTTGTGAAAATGCTATATATGATCCTCTCTTGTGAGTTGAATGCCTTTCATGCTTAAATTGTGCTCATATGGCTATATCTTGCTTAATTTGTGCTTGGGAACCATGCTCTTTTCTCTTGGGGTCAAAGACCCATTTGTCATCATGAATGTTTAGCCTATATGTTACCTTGTGGAGAAGCCTAAGCTTCTTTTTGCCGCAAAGGCACTTCATGTACCATGCTTAAATTTAAATCATGAAATTGGTATATGAAATGTCTATGCTTGAAAAATATGCTTCCATGTCAATTTTGCTTTAAATTCCTTATCTTGGGTGCTAAACCACTACATGATATTCACCATTGAGAAGTCTCATATTTAGAAGTAGACACATGGCTCGGTGGCTTTGACATGACATGAGATAGCTTGTAGGTGTTTGTGATGAGAACTTGTGACCTCGCATGAAGTTTGTGGGTTATATGTTGTTTGTGCTCCTTTTGATCATGCTTAGGTCCTATGCTCATGAGAGGAAAATTTTGGGGAAAATGTTTCATTTTGCTTATGGCTATGTCCCATGCTTATATGTCCCTATGTACCTTGTTAGTGATGCTTGTACTTAATTTGTGGCTATCTTGCTTGTCTATGTCTCATTTTTAGCATATTGTAGTGCTCTTTGTCTATTTGAGAAGCACATGCTTGCATTTGTAGACTTGATTCATGCATTACCAACAAGGGGGAGGAAAGTACCCAATTCATGCATCTAGGGGGAGTTTTGCATCAAGGGGGGAAAATTGGGAGAAATGCATTTGTTCAGGGGGAGCTTGCATTCATGCTTTGGGAGCTCTTTGTCACCTGAATCTTAGCTGTGCTCTTTTGCTGATGGTGTCGAGCCCTTTTGCCTCAACTTGAGGAGTAGGCAATTTTTTTTAGCATTTTATCTCGGTTGTGTCGAGCCGTTGCCCTTGCCTTAGGGGACCGAGATTTTTCTCTTTCAAGTGATCTCGTTTTGGCTTTTGTTTGGCTTTTGATCACTTGTCTGAGTTTTTGGTTTGTTTCTTTTCTTTTTCTCTTTCTCTCTGAATTGGTTACTATATTGTTGTTGATGCACTCATCAAGGGGGAGATTGAGGACCGGAGCGTCTGAGGACCGGTGGATGGTCACTCCTTGCTGTGATGAGTGATTGACAACATGGTGTGGACTGACTCTTGGCCGAGTATTGCAGGTGCAGGTTGCGGCTTGATTCGTGTTGGTGCAGGTGAAGAGAGGGCACGAACGGTCTTAGCCTTGCGGGGCCTCTTAGGAGTGGAGACAAGTAGGCTCGGCTCGATGGACCCGGTGGCCGAACGGGATCAAGTGCGGGCCACATGGTGGTAAGAAAAGCAAGAAGTCGTCGACTGGAGCCAGTGCAGGGTAGCGGCTCATGACCGCAGTCTACACGCGGGGTTTGCGGCGGTTCACCACAAAACCGTAGGGTTACTTGGTTGAGCCACAAAACCAAGACCGGAGGCTCGGCGGGCGGAGATGGGATCTGGGCGCGCCGAGAAGCTTCGATGCCGAGGGACACGTGGCGGGATCGCAGGGCTTGCGTCGGGAGGACGCGGACTGCGGCGAAGGCGTGGCCGCCCAATGAAGAGGAGTACTACTTGACCATATTGCCCCTGAGGGATTTGTATCTCAGTTTAAGTTCTAGGGGTAGCTCGGTCATTTGCGCAACACAGAGGGACTCCATATATATATAGCTCTAGGGTTTCTGGGCAAACTATCCTTCCGGACTGCTTCTCATTTCCCTACTCTATAGGCTTAGATTTTCTATACCATTTTGTAGAGAATCTGACCTCTGAGTGTATGGATGCTTTCACGGTTGCGTCGATTTCCTTCTTGTGGCTCGAGTGATTTTCGTGTCTTTTTCGTGCCATTTTCGTTGGATTTTTGTGCGCGGCCTGTTCCTTTGATTCTGAGGTGTTTTAGTTCGGATTTCTTTGTGGGGATCATGGATAGATGTCTTGTGCATCTTTATGCTTGATCTTGACCCTTCAAACTCCGAATTTGGCCTCCGATTGAAGGATTTCGGTTGGAACCCTAGCTTTTTGTGTGAGCTCGGTTGCGATTCGATTCCCGATGTTTTAGTTGGTTTGAGGCTCCAAGTTTTTGGGCATAGCATCCCCTAGGGACGCTTCACATCTCCCCAAAATCTTGCTTCAATCCATGCAGTCATTTGGGAGATCCATGGATGGATAGATAGGGTTGACTCGCGTTTTTCAGGCTCTAGCAGCACTGTCCGTGTCTGGCGGACAGTCCGCCTGGTAGGCGCAGACGGTCCGCATGACCCTGAGTTCGTCTAATTCATCGCTTGTTCGTGCGCGTTCTTGGTTTGATCCGTCGAGTCGATTGGTTTCGGTTGCAAGGAGTTTCGCGGACGGTCTGCGAGGAGAGCGCGAACAGTCCCTTCGTCGCGGAGGGTCCGCGGGTAGGGCTCGGACGGTCTGTTTTTCGTGGTGTGCTACTAGAGGTTCGGGTGCTCTTTTCGGACAGTCTGCGCCGTACCTGCGGACGGTCCGCCTGAGCCCCGCGGACAGTCCATCCAGCCCATGCAGACAGTCCGCCCCAGGCACTACAAATTGGCTAAGTCCTTTGATTCTTGTGTTGCGCTTTCGCTTGTGATTGGTTTGAGACTTGTTCCTAGGGTTGGTAGGTCTGTTGTGACTACATGACCTTGGCAAGCTCATGTGGGGATCCTTGGTTGTGAATTTGGGACATAGCCGAGTTCAACTCTTTGGAGAAGAATTTTTATCGGCTCCCATTCACTCCCCCCTCTCTGGTTGCCTAATCGGTCCTTCACCCATCCAAGAAGCAGAGCTCCGCGAGATGCATGATCGCGAACTCGCACGTCGTGCCTGGTACGACCAAGATAATGGCACTCCTGACGACCTCTGCATCACCCCGGTGACCTACAACTCATGATCAAGAGGCATGAACAACTTTCCGGCCTTCTCACGACGTCTCAGGAGGATGAGATACCTGAAAGGTTTCAAGCCAGACATTGAAAAGTACGATGGTCGCTCCATCCCTAGTATTTGGCTAAAGATGTACACCATTGCTGCCCAAGCCTCTGGTGGAAATGAAGATCACATGGCAGGATACTTTCCCCTTGTGATGGGCCAAGCGCCACTCTTGTGGCTCGATAACCTCCCCGCGAAGTGCATCACTTTGTGGGCAATCCTGTCGTGACTATTCACTATGAACTACCAAGTGATCTATAATCACCCTGGCAACACTCAGCACCTCGCCAGAGTGCAGATGAGGTCCGGCAAAACTTTCCGAGAGTGCACCAACCGCTTCTTCGAGAACCGCAACACGCTTGCTGGTGTCAAAGACGAGGACGTGATCACGTACTACAAGAAAGGTGTCAGCAACCTTAAGCTCTTCGAGAAGATCCATGAAGCCGGCACTGAAAACATCACCGACCTCATGGCCTATGTTGACAAGCTTGTCGATACCCAAGATGCAGTCGTCCACGACTTCAAAGGCGACACAGCAGACGAAGCTCTGGCGTCTGATGCTCGCGGCAGGTCGTGCAAGTGATCTGGCGAGGTCTACGCGACCGATCCTCCAAGACAGTCCACCTTTCGTGAAGGTGACTTCAACTGCACGCTGGATGACCAATGCAGTTCCACCGTGATGCAAACCACACCATGCGGGAGTGCGAGCAACTGAAGCGCGCCCTAGGCGTCCCTCCAGAACCCAAGAAGACCAAGAGAGGTAACAGTGATGATGGAACAACAACCGTCGTTACAACCACCGCTACAGTCGATCTGATCGATGCGACTACCGCGACTGCCGACCTTACCGTCGCAATGACAATAGAGATCGCCGGGATGATCACCGCGGCGATCACCGTGATGATCGCCGAAACGACCATAGAGATGACCGGTGCAATCGCTGTGATGATCACCGCGATGATAGACGTGATGATGGCAACCGCCGGAAGGAGCCTACTCCTCCCCCACCGCCCACAGGTGGCAATCCCAATGGAGCATTTCAAAACTCCAATTGGCAGATCAACTTCATCATCGGTGGCCGTCGCGCAGTCAAGAGCAATAGACAACAACAATCCAATGCAAGGAAGATCAGCCTCGTCAACACAGAAACTCCACAGCTGAGGACCGGAGCGTCCGAGGACTGGTGGATGGTCGCTCCTTGGTCTGATGAGTGATTGACAACGTGGTGTGGACTGACTCTTGGCCGAGTATTGCAGGTTCAGGTTGCGGCTTGATTTGAGTTGGTGCAGGTGAAGAGCGGGCGCGAAAGGTCTTAGCCTTGTGGGGCCTCCGAGGAGTGGAGAGACAAGTAGGCTCGGCTCGATGGACCCGATGGCCGAACGGGATCAAGTGCGGGCCGCATGGTAGCAAGAAAAGCAAGACGAAGTCGTGGACTGGAGACGGTGCAGGGTAGCGGGCTGAAGACGGGCCACATCCAAAGCGGCCCAACATTGACGATCGGCAAGACAGGCCCAGCTTTCCGCAAGTACAGCAGCCTGACATCATCCATGGGGCTTCCTCCAACACAAGCGTTCGCCCCGTGCGACCTAAGAAGTGCCCCGGCCTCGTGGCTACCTAGGAGGAAGGCTTCGTCCTGCACGACCTAAGCTTCCTTCAGTTGCAGCCCACCGGCACCCCCCCCCCCTCGGAGAGGGCCGCAATGTGGCACGAGCAGCCCGCACCGCCCGGGACGTGCAGGAGCAGTAGGACGGGCGGATCTATGCTGTCAGGTGGTTAGGCCATGATGAGATTTTCCATGGTGTGGGAAGTGGACTGCCCCGACGTCCCATCACCTGGATATCAAACAGTGGCGAAGGACAGGCGAATCCTTCGCGTACAAGGCATCGAACAACAAGACCCGACTCAGTGGCTATCAGAAGGAAGGTCGGGGCTTGCACGAGAAGCCTCGACCTGCCAGACCTACGAAGCCCTAAGTCGGGGGTAACTATCTTGGAACGGGAGCCACCAGCTACGCTGCCCTACAAGGACTACCGCGCCTAGCTCAGCGTACGGCGCCAACGAAGACGAAGGCCCATGATGCGGCACTATTCCAGCACTATTCCGGCACTGTTACAGCACTGTAGCAAGACGCCGTTTTACCATCTTAACCCTTGTATGTCAGCCCCCCTTGGACTATAAAAGGGGAGGCTAGTACCATGAACAGGGTACGGCAAAAAAAAGAACACAGCACAAGCACACCACTACATCCTAGATCAAACACGATCACTCTCCCACCGAGCGTTCACAGCTCAACACCACACTCAGACACCTGGGACACACTCCCTCTCTCGACCTAAGCTTGTACCCCCTACTACAAGCCCTGTGGGCATATAGAACACTCTTCCGAACTGGACGTAGGGCACCCCCTGTGCCTGAACCAGTATAATCCCGGTGTCTCTAAGCCCAACCATCCGGATCAGATGCATGAACATATCAAAATTTACTTGCCGGCGGTATCAAACCCCGACAACGGTGCCCTCAACCTTGAGGGTGCTGGGGCAGGCATGCTGTTCATCTCTCCCTAGGGAGAGCAACTCAAATACGTCCTGCAGATACACTACAAGGCTTCCAAAAACGGAGCGGAGTACGAAGCTCTAATCCATGGGCTCCGAATTGCAGTGTCCCTTGGCATCAAGCGACTACTGGCCTATGGCGACTCCAAGGTTGTCATCGAGTAGGACAATAAAGATTGGGATTGTGTCAAAGACACAATGGATGCTTACTATGTTGACATTCGAAAACTCGAAGGCCACTTCGAGAGGATCGAGTTCCAGCACCTGTCACGCAACAACAATGTTGTTGTGGACATCTTATCCAAACTAGGCTCCAAGCGAGCTCTAGTCCCGGCGGGTGTGTTCGTCCAAGACCTACGCAAGCCATCTATCAAGATATTGGATCCGGACAACCCGGACCATGGACAGCCCGACCCAATACCAGTACCTCCCTGTGACATGCTGATGACAGAAAAAGAAGATGATTGGCATGAGCCTTTCCTGGCCTTCCTGGTCCACCAGCGGGTTCCAGAAGACAAAGCAGAATGGGAAAGGATTACCCAGTGTAGTGCCAACTACGTCATGATTGGCGATGAGCTATACAGAAAAGCAACCTCTACTAGCATGCTCATGAAGTGTATCTTGCGATGAGAAGGTCTTCGGCTCCTGGCTGAAATCCATGGCGGCAAGTGCGGCTGCCACGCAGCATCCACCAATCTGGTCGGCAAGGCTTATTGATTTGGTTTATACTAGCCCACGGCCATGACTGATGCCAAAGACCAAGTTAAGAGGTGCAAAGGATGCCAGTTCTTTGCCAAACAGCAACATCTGCCTGCATAGATCATGCGCACAATTCCTCCATCCTGGCCCTTCGCCATGTGGGGTCTCAACTCAATACAACCGTTTAAAACCACCCCTGGCGGCTATAAACACATCTTTGTTACTGTAGACAAATTCACCAAGTGGATTGAAATCCGACCTGTCGCCAAGGTCACGTCGGATGAAGCAGCAAAATTCATCAAGGAGATAACACACCGCTTCGGTGTGCCTAGTAGAATCATCACCGAACTCGGGTCGGCCTTCACAGGATCAGCCTTCTGAGACTTTTGCCAGGACAGCATGATTGATGTTTACTACTCATCGGTCGCCCACCCCCGGTGCAACGGCCAGGTTGAGTGTGCCAATGGCATGGTACTACAAGCTCTAAAAGATCGCATCTTCGACAATGCATCGAATTATGCTTCCCGTTGGCTTGCTGAGCTACCCCACGTGATCTGGGGTCTCCGGACCCAGGTCAATACAGGTGTGGGCTTCTCGCCCTTCTTTTTGGTCTATGGCTCAGAGGCCATCCTCCCTACAGACGTCACCTTTGGAGCTCCACGCATACAGTTCTATGATGAAGGTGAAGCCGAGAAGACTCATCGTGCCGACCTAGACAGCCTCGAGGAGCAAAGGGTGGCAGCTATCATGCGGCAAGCTCGCCACGACCAGCAACTTCGTCGTTACCATGATCGCAATGTCAAGGGGTGCTCCTTCAATGTTGGCGACCTCGTCTTACGACGTATCCAGAAGACCGACGGCACGCACAAGTCGTCCGCCCCCTGGGAGGGACCCTTCATCGTCACTGATGTCATCTACATATCGCCTCTAGTGAGGCGACGACCAAGGAGTTCCTAACCCTTGGAACGTGAGCACCTACGTCGATTCTATCCGTAGAATAGTTTTTATACCAGTTATGTATTCTTCGTCTTTGTACATTCAGTTAAATAAATAATTAGTTTCAAGCAGTCATATGTTGTGCCTTGAGTTCTATTCTCCATTTTTCTGTGTCATGTTCCCTCACCCTCAACATGCTCAGGGGCTTGGCGAAAGCCAATACAAGGGTCGCAAGACCTGGGGGTGAAGTTTTGTTCCTCCCCCTCGATATGCTCGTCTTAAAAAATGTCCTCCTCCCAGGGAGAACCGTTCCAGTAAATCTCCCGCTCCAGCCGTTCCTGAGCCAGCATCGGTGAACCCGGTCCTGCTTCGACAGTTGTTTCTGGGCCTTGCTGCGGTGGCTCAATTTGAGCTTGGTCCGCCGCTGGGTCCTGAGCTGACGAAGTAGGGACTGCGTCGCTCGACACCGGATCTTGAGCTGGCGGGGGAGTCGTTGTTGCCAAGCCTCCAGTGGAGCTCTGTGCCCCGACCTTTTACTCAGACGTCGTCATCCTGGCAGGAGAGCCCAAAGCACCCGAGGTGCTCAGAGGCACTGCGTCTGACGTACATAAATCGTTTTGTCCAGTACATAACGACCTAGCAAAAATACAATTTGGTGATCAGGCACAGAGGTCTTACCTTTGTGCTGCCTTGCGAACATTCAGCTTCAGGAGCTGACCTGGCACCTTCATCAGCATCTTGGCTTGGACACCAGCCTTGGCTAGCTGAGCCTTCCTTATGCAGCGGAGGTCTTCCTCTGTCGTCTTCATCTCTAACTCTCGCTTCCACTTGGTGGCGGGACTTGGCGACCTTGGCCTCACATGATCGTCCCCCGATAATGAGTCTATGGCCTCGTCTTTCTCCTTGACATCCTCTGCCACCAAGGTGGGGCCCGTCTCCCTCTTCCTATTCTTCTTCTCGGCCTCGAGCTTTGCGGTCTTCGCCATTTCGGCCTTCGACTTTGTGACCTTCATGACGGCCGCCCTTGTTCAGCGTGCCGGTTTGGTAGTACCTACTGCTGCTGGCCGACTCGTCACATCTCCTCCGACCTCCTGGTCGTTGTCCTTGTCAGCTCCCACAGATGAGTCTGATAGATAATTCTCCAGTAGCTCAGCAGCCCGAGGTTGACAATCCTCCAACAACAACTTCCGATGTGGCTCCTCGCCACTAGGTAGAGGAGCACGACACCAGTACTACATTTCACATTCCTGTAATACAAAACATTAAGTCTGAGAGGTCTTCCTCAATGACACAAAAAGAAAAGACATTAAAAAGATAAAGTCTCAGGACTTACGGCGTTAGCTGGACGGTTCAGCGAATGTGCCTTTGAGCACTTCTTGTTGCGGATCTGCCCAGTGTAGAGTTGGGTGACCCTGGTCACCATATCCTCCTTGGAGACCTTGCGGTTTGCCTGACGAGTAGAGTCTGACTGCCCCCAGTACTCGTAGGCTGGATGCACCCGATCCTTGATCGGTTGGATGAGTCGACGACTGAAGGACATTGCCACTGCGCCGCCTGTAAGACTTGCCTTCTTGAGGTCGGCGAGGATGGTGAGCAAGACCTTGAGGTCTTCCGTCTCGTGGGAGGTCAGGAGCAAGTCCCACTCTGGGATCTTCATGGGCTTATGCCAAGATCACTTTGGGAGCGCCGGCCTCTGGTCAGCGATGTAGAACCAATCGGCCCTCCAGCCGTTGTTGTTGTCCGGCAGCTCCATGTCGATGAACTCTGACTTACGACCTGAAGCAGAACATGACGGAGCCCATGACGCCCACCGACTTGCCGGTCTTCTTGACGTGAAAGAAATACTGCCACAACAAGAAGTATGGCGGTATCCCCATGTATGCTTCATAGAGATGGATGAAAAGGATACTGCAGTAATGGAGTTGGGGATAAGGTGTACTAGCTCCAACTTGTAGTGGTACAACAGCCCCTTGAAGAAGTCACCGGCGGGCACATTGAACCCGCGCTCAAAGAAGGATGAGAAGACGACCTGTTCCTTGTCGTCCTCCATCGGGAACTCCTCACCGGTGGGCGCCATCCAATCCACCTCTGCCTTGGGTACCTTCTCCTCAGTCATCTCCGTCTCTAGGCCGGGATCTGGGATGTCGCGGCCGCCATTTCTTCACCCTCGAAGCCTACGGATTTGGATCTAAAACTAACTAGGGTTTTCACGCGTATGCAGAGTGGCGCAGAGCACTGCTCGCGGCGGCGGCAGGCAGATTGCTGCGGACAGTGACGAGCTCCGGCTCTAGCTGCGGCGACGTAGATGCGGGATCTAGGTGGCTACGACGCGGTGAGATCCGGCAGCAAGAGGAAGAATTAGACAGGGGTGGAGTCAACACTCCTCCCCTCGACCGTATTTATATGAGCCCCACGGCCGTCGCCCGTTGCGGATTTACTGCCATAACGGCTCCGCGGTAACGGATCGATGCCGCTTATTTCGCACGAGTTGATCTCACCGGATTTTGCTCCAACGGCTCTGAGCTTAATGGATATATTGGCGACCTAACGCCCCGTGCTTAGGTCATACAAACATCGATGATATCAGGTCATCCTGATAGTGCACCTGTCCTCCTTGAGGTAGGTAAGCCTTCAAATGCTAGAATTTTAGGTCTTTGAGGATCAAATCCTTCAAATCGACTACTACATGACAGAAGAGAGCGAACATTACATGTGTGCCTCCCAGGTACACAGGTCGCCTGTGACCTATTTGGTCCTAGCACCAGTTACAAGATACAAACATATTAGAAGACCTGATCTACCTAGAGCAATCTTTGCCATGTTCTCTGCTACAGCAGAGCACATCGCAAGAATTCTTCTAGCTTCAGGACCCCAATGGCGGCCTCGCGATGAACGCCTACACGACGCTACACCTAGCAGGTCGTGCATTGTGCCTGACTATGGAATGCAGACACGGGCTTCCCCTCGGGCGTGTGCTGCAAGGTATCGACGAGTATCTATTACTGAGGTCTCCTTGATTCTTTGCTGAGGGAAGGCGCAAAGATTGGAGGAGACACCTACACTTCGCAAGTATTCTTCTAGCTCCAAGCTTGTGATTTTGCTCTGGTGGACGGCCACATGCCCATGGCATGGCCACAATTCTGCTCTGCGGCTTCATAGCTCAGCAATGCTCGGTGCCTTGCCCTCAAGCTTCTGCCGCTATTTATAGCGAGAGCCAAGCCTTGGCTAAGGCCGGATGAGCCTTGACACATTTACCACATGGTTGCGGGATACTATGTGCATGTTGATGATTAAAGCGCAATTGTTTCTCCTCTACCTCGCGACAAACTTGTCGTTGTTGCATAAATGATGCCTGAGGCCGCTACAGCGTCACATGGCTACAGTATACCCGTGGTCAGTGGAGCAGTTGTTGTTTTCTGGGTGGCAAGGGAATCTCCGACCACTATTCACCCGTGAACCTACAGTCTATGGTGACATAAGACTGACTCTGCGTCAGATGGCCCTGCGCCTTGATACATCTACGGACGACGACAACGATCAAACGCACCCTTTAAGGCTCTGCGTCTTCATTGCACCTGCTAGGCTCTGCGTCCTGGTGCACCCGCTATGGCTCTGCATGTAAATGGACTTATTCCAATCAGCCTATATTTCTGTTCCTGAGCAGAATGGTCATATGTTCGATTGAAGACCTTCCGGGGTAGGCGTGCCTCGCTGCTCTGCCAGATCCGTCTGGGCGCCTGGAGTCCAGATTCATCAAAGTCTACAATTTCATCCGACCCCTAAGGTCGGTGTGCCTATTACTGAGGTCGTCAATACCTTCATACCCTGGATCTGCTGGATGGCTGGCAGCTATGCTAGTCGTCTGGGCACCAAAATGGCCTTCCTGAGGTCGGCGTCCCTTAATACCTAGGTCTTGAAATACCTTGGTATGTCTACGGCTCTGCCAACCTAGTTGAGCGCCCTGGATGCGTGACCTTCTTGAGGTCGGTGTGCTTTCCTAAAGTTCTGCCAGCCTGTTCTGGACACCCCCGTTTAGCGATGGGAATGAAGGCTTCTCCAAGGGGTGCGCATCTAATGACCCTGCCAGGCATTCCCGGATACTGGGCGCTATTGACTTGAGGCCTCCTTGACGTCAGCACGCCTAAAAGACCTCCTTGAGGTTGGCTCTGCCAGACTCCTTGCAACTATGCAAGGAGGTCTGGGTGTCTCTACACTCCGTTTGATCAAGACCATGACCTAGTTTTCTTCTCTTTTTTGAGCATCAAACCAGCCATGCTGCCTGCTTCAATGCTCGGGACTACTCTACGAGAATGTTTTCGACACCCTCTTGTTTTCTTCGTCATACCGACCTGCTGGGAAACCTGTTTCTCATCAAGTCATTACTCGACCTATTTTTTCTTCTCTTTCTTTTTTGGATCATCATACCAGCCATCCTGCCCACCACGATACTCGAATACCACTCTATGAGTGCATCCATGACGCCCTCTGAATTTTTCATCATCATTTCGATCTATTGGAAGTCTACTTCCTATAGATCGTCACTCGACCTCGCTTCGTTCGGCAAGACTACAAACAGGTTGGCTGCTAAGCTGATTTCTTTTTTCTTTTGGACCGGCGTGCATGCTATTCGACCTATCGATGGGTCCATGACTTTGTCATGACCCCCTCGAGGTCGCTGCGCCTACACATTGCTCGGGGTCTTGTGCCACATGAGTACCCCTGGGTCCCCACCGACCAGGCTCATGGCCGTCCCCGACAAGTGGGTCCGGCCCACCTGAAGACCAACTGACCTAACAGTGGGACCAACAGACCAGATCTGTGGCCCACACGACCTCCTGAAGACCTTCCAGAAGATTCTCAGATGACCTTATCCGGAATGATTTCAAGACTTGACGTGTAAGACAAGACATCGGTGGAACCAACAGATAGCCCGACGTATATGAAAATAGTTGTAATCAACTAGACTTAGGTCTCCTGGTCATAACCGACCAGGAATCTGGGCGCCGACCTTGTCCGCTGGCCAATATAAGGCGGGCAGGGTGACCCCATCGTACAATACGCAATCCTCAAGCAATCTACACCGACAACTGGACGTAGGGTTTTACTCTCCAGAGGTCTGAACCAGTATAAACTCGTCGTGTCTCCATTGTTCCGTGTGCTCCTGCATAACCTTCGAGTTCCTAGCCCTAGATCTCCCCCCTCTGAACAAATAAACCACCGGGGCTAAACCCCTGTGGACTGCTCAGATCTAAACCTCTGACATCAACCTCTAAAGCTCAGGTCACTACCCGTGCCCTGTTCCGCCAGCCGCCGCAAGCCACCCTCACGGTGAGCACTTGTATGCCGCCCTTCTCTGCTAAGGTCCTTGGTCCGAGTCGTCTTCATGGGTGCCGTAGAAGCTTCCAAGCCAACCAGTGGTCGCAATGTCTCCGTCGTCACTGCTCGTGCTGGCCAAGCTGCAGCCATGGCTGCCGTTGTCGTCGAGTAGCCCTGAGCAACCCTTAAACCGAGTCAAGAACACCACTGGTCAATGCGTCGTGGTCCGGGGAGTCTTTCCGGCCAATCCACGTCGCCGAGGACCTCACCGCCGGCGAGAACGCCGCCAACCTTCGCTCTAGGGATCGTTTGGCTGTATTTACCAGCGCGGGAAGCAAAATTACTACAAGATTTGGTGCGATGAGGGCGGGATGGGTGGATTCCACCGCGGGATCCGGCCTTTTCCGAGCGGAAGGCCTTGCCATAGGTACCGAGCCGCGGGGGAGTTTTGGCGAGGGGGATACCGAAGTTGGATTTTACCGAGACTGTTGGAACGGTAGTTTTCTGATTTTCTTCAATTTTTACCGATACAATAGCACATAGAGAGGCTGTTGGAGTTGCTCTTAGGGCATGTTTGGTTGCAACCCTGAATGATTTGCCTGAGAGCAGATGCTACCTGCAAGCTGCCTGTGAATGTATCCCCTTTTGCCTGGTCAGGCAGCTAGAAGCTTGAGCTGTTTGGTTGGAGGCCTGAGTAATAACACTGATTAAAGGCTCAGGCAGTAGCTAGGAACGTCCAGGCACTCATTTTTGGTGGCCTGGTGGAGGAGGAAGCTGCCTGGTGCACAAGAATCGAGAAAAACCAGCAATTAGGACTTAGGCAGCAAGTTTAATAGTCTGGCGGTGGAAGCACCTGCCTAGGACAGGCAGCTATCCAGGACTCCAACCAAACGTATCACAGGCAAACTACAGGCAGCGATCTTTCCAGGCAAAATAGGCTCAGGGTTGCAACCAAACATGCCCTTAGTCTTTTTTCAATTTTGAATAATATGCCTGGTTCCTTTTGTTCCGGATTGAAATAGGTTCAGGAACTATTTCGGGTCGAGAATGAGTGAACTCAAAAGGATTCACTTGATCTGCATGTTTTCGCTCCTGGTGTCAACTGAATTCAAATGACCATGTTGCTATGGATTCGATTGAAAACTGAATGAAATTAATACGCTCAGAATGAACCTCATTCCTGACCGTTCCAGAGCAACCGGATAAGGTCTAAAGGGGTGGTATACGAAAACTTTGGTGTGAGTGATGATTCATGAAAACACTACAACGTCACTGATTCTTCTTGGACGTTATTTGCAAGTAAGCGGCTCAATGAAAGAACTAATCCAACGAGCAAAGGTATTTATAGTAGAACACGAAACAGCCAAACAGCATTTTTACTGAATTAATAGCTAAAACACCGTTAGTGTTTTGCAATATTGATGAGTAATCTCGCGATAGCTAAAACAAATATTTAGAGCAGCAGTACTAAAAACATCTATAAGAGCAACTCCAAGAGCCTCTTTAAAAATCACTAGCTAAAATCCTGATTTAGGTAGTATGTAAAATGAAATAGCTAGCAAAAAGTTTGTGACATCCAACAGTCTCTCTAAACTGAACTCTATATGCTCCACCGCCTGTGGGTCCTGCCTGTGATACTCATGAAAATCAGGATAGCTAGTCACTAGCCACTAGCCAAATATAGCTAGCGGGGCAACGAATTTATCTAGTCAGGATAGCTAGTTGGGTAGATAGCTAGTCTGTTGGAAGAGTGTTTTTGAGTTTTTTTCCAAAATTTAGCTAGCCAAGTCATTTGAACTAGTCTCTTGGAGTTGCTCTAACAGTGGCATGTTTCTTTCGGAAGACATCGTATAAAAGAGCATGCCATGATTAGGGCATCACCATCATTCTCGGTTCGATGTAACTTGGCCCAAAAACTGAGCCCAGTATGTCCCCTGAACAGTACAATACAAACAAAAAATTCGTAGGTTGGCATTTATCAGAAATCACTATTCTTTGTATTCCAAATATCCAAATAAAGTTTTGCGGTCCCTATCGATAAATAACATATTTGCTGTCACACATGTTTTTCCAAAGAAAACCAAGTGCATAACTATATGTATGACAGGATCTATTTTCATACCTATAGTGACATATAAGTGAATACAGAAACAGTATCACGTAAGAAAAAGAAGATTATCAGAGTATTACACTAGATCTTGAAAACGAAGGCTCCAAACATCACAGGCAGTCGACTGGGGGTTACGTACGCTTAGCACCAGCAATATCTTCACAACAACTTCATGGCAGTTTCCTCTTTCTGAGCAACATTGTTTACAGCAAGGGTGAGCACATATCGTACTCAGCAAGTGTGGGGAAAGTATGAATGCAAAGGCTTAAACAAGGAAAGGCTGACAGGTTGACTGCATTAAGCAATTTTAGTTGGTCAAATTTTATTAGCACCTGATTACTAATAAAATATAAGTATATACCAACCCACATTAAGCATAAAGGTAAGAGATACGCCATAAGCATATGGTTAACATAACCAGAAACCACGATTTAAGTCCATCTTCAAGTTCAATTATCATGTGAGGGTCCAGGCCGCTCTTGTCCGTAAGCACGGCTAATCGATTAGTTTTACACTATACAGAGGTTGTACACTTTCACCACAAGTAGCATAAAAGTCACGAAGAACTTTGGACCCAACCATGCTGTGCAAAAGTAGGCACAATACCACACTTCCTAGGTGTGATTGCATAGGGACGCTACGAGGCCTTTACAAAGAGTCCTCCCATGTGTATTAATCCATAGTAGTATGTCATAGAGGCTATCTTTCGTACCACACTTCTACTCACGGATGGTCAGCCATAGAGTACTTCCGTTCCAATACCTATCCACCATAAAAGCATTCCTCTGTACCCACACTACCATGTGAGTAATGGCCACACAAAGACTTCCTTAATTACTCGGCCAAGACCAGAGCCATATAGTCCTTGTGGTTGCACTGTTGTCCTGGGTGGTTCTCCATGTTCCGATTAAGCATGTGGTCTTGTATTAACCAGAGATATATAGCATAAAGGTAAAGCAAGTTCATCATTAATGTTCATTAAAACCACCATAACCCATGTAGAGCAACTAAGCATAGCTACCCAACATAAAGGTAAACCCAGGTTGACAAGGAATGATAATAAAAACTAGGCAAACCTTAATAGGACCCATCAAATGAAATGCAAAGCATATGCGAAGTGATTAAATAATTATTGGGACAAAAGAACACGGACACACTTGCCTTTAACCACAGAGTAGTTGCTCAGAATATCTTCACTTCTTGCTCTTCAAGCTTCTCGAACAGCGTTCACTTTATGCGCATCAATCATCGACACAAGCATACAAAGCCAACAGACAAGCAAACTAAGAACAATACACCAATCAAAAGAAAGCTTTAAGCGAGCGCACTAAAAGACAGAGATCGACTCTATGGATCACTAAGGCACACAAACCGTGCTTAGAAGGGAAAGGTCTAATTAGATGCACATGGTGTGAGCTTGAGCTAACACTAGAAAGGTTTAGAGCTTCAGATGGACTTGATCAAAAAAGATACTAAGATAAAACTGACAGAGAATGTCTAACGAACGATTTGCATATATGAGAGAACAAGACTATGAGCTAAGTTTATTTTAATTAGCAAAAGGTATGTAAAGGATATTTTATAAATAAAACACCCAAAGTTGAATTAATTCAAATTACATTTTATTTGCAAAGACCGAAGTAAGAACTAGTCGAGTTCTATTTATAAATGTTCATGTGTCAATTATACCAATTAAACATTTACTTTAGAAATGTTAGAACAACTAATCGAATAAAGGCATGTGACGTGTTGAGCTAAACAAACTTTATTTAGAAAGCACATGCATGTTGACATTAGTCCAGTTAACATTTATTATAAAAGACGGTGTAAAAGCCTAATAAACTTTTAATTAGAAAAGTTAATTAATTCTTAAACAAATTAATATTTTGTTTACGAAAATCGAGGTAAAGATCTTAATTAGCTTTTATTTACAAAAGCATATGAAATAAACATTAATCAAATTAATATTGATCAAGAAAAGTGATGTATAACACTATATAGCTTTTAATTAGAAAAGACATGTTTAATAGGCATTAAACAAAATTAATAGCAAATTAATTTTCGGAAAACATACATGATGAATACTCACTACTAACGTGTATTTTACATTATTATGAACCTATCGGAACTTGAACGGATTAAAACGGAGCTAAAACATGGATTCTATGAGATAAACAAGTTGATAAGGACCTAGGTGTGATTAACTAAAGATCTCAGGGGTTAAAGAGAAGATCTACAAGACACATTGAATAGTACTAGCAAAAAGGTCAAAAGATAGGGGCTAGCAAGAAAAAGAGCACTGGTGGGATTTATGTGTGAGAGGTGGGATCTTTCTAGGGGGTTATGGGCAAGTTGCAAGACACAAGAATCGATCTAAAGATTACATAAAAAGCTAGGGGTCTAATTGTAAAATAAGGAGGTCTTCTTCCTCCTCTGGTCAGGAACGAACAGAGGGGGGGCCGTGGCGTACAGGGGCTGTGGGCGTTCCAATCGCCGGGGCTCCGGGCAGCTAGGGGCTCGGGTGAGATGCAAAACGGAGAGAGGGGATTGAGGGGATCGCAGGGACATGCTCACCAACAGTGGAGACGGACGGAGATGACCGGATTTTGAAGAGGGGCGACCGGCAGTGGAGCTCGGAGGCAGCTCAGGTCTTCACGGTGGGGCTCCCCAGGTGACAGAGCAGCGCCATCGGACGTGCGGCTCGACGCTGCGAACCACCTGGCGGCGACGGCTTGCTCCGGGAAGCCTTGGACGCCACGAATCGGCGACGAACAGTGTCGGCGGCCTGTAGCTCGGGTGTGCACGGGTGGCAACGTTCCAGCGGCGCGAAGGTGAAGAAGGTGGTCGGCGGGGGTGCGGCTCCGTGCTGCGGTCCTCCTGGAGATGCCGGACTGCTCCGAAGATCGACAGAGGCAGCGGATGGAGGAAGTCAACGCCGGCGGCGGTGCTCGGCTCGTCGCGAGCAGAGGCGGCGTTTGGCTTCACGGCGGCGCTATGTGAGATGATGTAGGGCGGCGGCGGGGTTAGAAACTCCAGCAAGGGCCTCCAAATGGGCCTCTACTCCAAAATTTAGAGGTTTGGTGTAAAAACTCAACTCCAGCAGGACCTTCAAATGGACCAACATTTTACATACCCCTCCAAATTTCCCCTCGAAGCCTCGATTCCTAGAGGCCCTCCAAATCCCCCTCCAAACGTGGGTCCCACTATTTTCCCCTATCTTTTTCTCTCCCTGTCACTTCGCTTCGCATCGCTAGGCATCCGCCGCCGCCTCTTCCTTTTCTCCCTCTGTCCCCGGCGAGCCCCGGCGGCTGGAGCAGCCGACGGAGGAGCTCCTGGACGGGTGCCGCTGGGAGGTCCACAGGTCGAGCGCCGCAGCCGACTCCACGCGGGCGTGCCGCGTGTACCGCATCAACGGCAGCAGCTGCCATCGCCGAGGCAGGCGAACACATGTGAAGTCGATGGCTCGATGGCGAGCAGCCGGGGGATGCCGCCTTCCTCGACCGCGGCGCGACCCTCGCCTGAGAACCCTAATGAGTTGAGGACGTAGGCGGCCTTGTCCACCATGCCGGACTCCGGGTCGGCCATGAGGTCGAGCAGGGGCCGCACGGCGCCGGCCTCCACGACACGCTGCCGGTTCTCGGGTGCGCCGCTGCAGAGCGCAAATAGGGCGGTGGCGGCGTCCTTCTTCCCGCGCGCGCCGCCGTTCTCGAGGAGGGAGACCAGCAGCGGGATGGCTCCCGCACGGCCGATGGCGGCCCCGGCGGCGCCGTCGAGCTGTGACAGCAGGAGAAGTGCGCACGCGGCGTTCGAGAACGCGGCAGACTTGAGCTCGAGCACCAGCGGCCACCGCCCTCGTCGACACGTGCGCCATCAGCCTCGTTGGCACGTGCTCCGTCGCAGACTGAGAGGTTGAGCAGCGCTGTGACGTCGTGTTCCTGCCGTGTCGGCCAGGGTCGGAGGCCCGCGTCGGCAGATGGACGAACTCTGAAACGAGCTCAGGTGCCTGTTCAAAAATACGAGCTGCAGTTGGGGCTTGATCCCGTGGCCACGCGAGCACAGCTGCCGCGAGCACCCGAGCTTCTCGCAGGACGACGGGCTCCATCTACGCGCGTCGCTTCTTACAGGACGACGGCAAGCTCCGCGAGAGCACCCGAGCCACCCACCGCGCGCCGGGCTCCACCTACGCCACGTAGGAAGGGGCGCGCCGCCGCCAGGGCGTCGTCCGCGTCATTCTCGTTCTGGACGTGCACCTCCTCGGCCATGGCCGCCGTGGCCGTGACGGTGAAGAACGACCTGTGGAACTCGTCGAAATCGACCTCCTCACCGTCCACCTCCCATCACTCGAACTCCCTCACCAGGTTCGCCACGAAGTACTCGACGTAGAGCATCGCCGGCGTGAGCCCTGGGCAGATGCGCCTTCCGGCTCTGAACGGCATCATCTTGAGCTCCCTCCAGGTCAGGTCCACGCCGCCCTCGCCCTCGCCCTCGCCGTCCGGCATGAACTGCTCGGGCTTGAACGACATTGGGTCCGACCACGCCGCCGTGTCGCGACCGACCTTGCCGACGAGGAAGTTCACGGTGGCGTCGCCGCCCGGCAGGCGCGGCACGACGAGCGCCTCCGCGGTGTCGGCGTCCTGGCCTTGTTCGCGGCAGTCGGAGCCGGCCTTGTTCGTGGACACCCCCTGCACCGTCGGAGGAGCGGGGGAGCGCCTGCGATGGTGTCGACGCGGCCTGGGCGTGCGCAGAGCGACGACGGCAGGCGGTGGCGAGCGCAGGGGAGGAGGATGAGCACCGAGGAGCAACGAGATGTGCGCAGGGGCAGGGCGGTGGTGGCGGCGGCGGGCGGCGTAGGGGCAGGGAGGCGCACCTGTGGTGATTTCAACTCTCTCTCTATGACAGACGGGCCCACGTAAAAATAGAGGTCCAAGTTAAGTTTGTTGCTGGAGTTGGGATTAAGTTTTGGACCTTTATTTTTTGCAATTGGACCTGCAAATGGGATTTGAAGGCCTCAATTTGCAGACCCTTGCTGGAGTTGCTCTTAGGGCGCGCGGGGGAAGCTCGGTGGCCGCTATTTATAGGGCACGAGGCTGGCATGGCGCGCAAGCCGAGGATGGCCGGCGGCGGCGCAGCACTCGCGTGCTGCTCCTGGAGAGCAGCCGCAGCTCTGGTCTGGGCCTGCCTTGGGCCGAAGAGGGTAGGAGCGGGTCGGGCCTACGGGCTCGGCCCGGATAGGATAGGATAAGGTTTCTTTTTTAAAAATTATTTTTCAGTGCAAAATGTATCTAGAAAATCCAGATAAGGTACGAAAAATATTCCAAAAATTCCCAAAAATCCAGGAAAATTCTCAAAGACCCATTGGGACATGAGCAATCCAAATAAAGTATTGGGAGCTCATGAAAAGAATTTTAGAGCCTTCTAATAAATAGAATTAGCTCAGGGAAAATGAGAATTAATTTCGAAAAATTCCCAGAAGGATTGATCAGCATCTAAACGCATTTTTGAAATGTTTTGCACTCAAGAAGCTCCAAGATGCATCGGCATGAATGCAACACACATAACCATTTATTTAATTTAGAAAATCAAACAAGGGTTTTTTCCTACACTATATTTCCTGTAAAGAAAATAAATGTGGAGAAAATTTTAAAATTATGAGAAAATTATTATTTAATTATTCTATCTATTCACATCCTGAAATTAGAAATTTCAGGGTGTGACATTTGCCTTTTGCCCCCTCCTCCTAAACAAACCGCCTAGATGTTTAAAAAAATAGTGAAACTAGTTGTTGGAGCAATTCCAAATACATGTGTAGAGCCCGCCAAAGTAATTTTGCATTTATAAACACTCATAGAAAGGATGGTTAATGGTTTCCACACAACTACAAAAACTACAGTATTTGTTACCGTTCCAATTTCTCCAAACTAAATTATCTTTCATTGATATTCTTCTTTTATATACCACATAATAAATATCTTCATCTTTAATGGTATTTTAATTTGCCAAATCTCTTGTGACTCTCACACCACTACTAATGTTGCATATTGAATGAACACTGAAATTATTATTCTTAGAAATGCATGTAGGAACACATCTCTTGATGATTGACATTTAATATTGTAGCCACTAAGTTGTACCATTCTAATAGCTTAACTCTCACCAGAGATCTCCTAAAACAAATATTTAGAGGAGCAGTACTAAAAACATCTATAACAGTGGCATGTTTCTTTCCGAGGACATTTGTATAAATGAACATACTTATCTTTCAAAGTTTGGTTTCCCTATCCAAACATCTTCCTAAAGTCTAGTTTGGTTTCCTAAATTCAATTTCAAACGTTACAACTTCAAGTTCTTGAATCCATCATCCAAATTGAGAATGATGGATTTAATTGTGAATCCCCAAGTTCTTATTACTTTACCTAAAAGTATTTATATTTATTATAAGTTCCTATCAAATTTCATCCTCATTACATAATTTGAAAAGTCATTTACTTAACAAGTAAATATTATAAATATCTAGATTCAAAATTTCTAGACCTTGGTGATCTTCTGTTGACGCTTTTCTGGTCAACACACACGAGCACTAGATCGCGCGGAACGTCGAAATGCTGAACTCGCCGAGCTCCTGCCCGGACCAGTCTGACCGGTCAGGGGCACCGGTCTGACCGGTGGCTGTAGAGGCGCGGTGAAAGCCTAAGATCGCCACCTCAGGAGGGACCCCATCGGAGGTGGCGCGCCTAGGGTTGCTTTGAGGTCGGCAAGGCCACTCAGAATGTCCCTGATCGTCGTCGAGATAAACAAGGAAAGCACAAGGTCGGAAAAGCTAGGGTTTGAGAGATAAAAATTGTAAAAAGTAATGATCGATTGGGTGATGATACTCAACCGGCCGTGGCCCTTTATATTTATAGGGTGGGGAGGTCTTGCCCCGCTAGGAAACCCTTTACAAGCCGAAATTCGCTAGGATTCCTAAAATTCTACTCGGACTCGGGGTCCACCGGTCAGACCGGTCAGGCCCACCGGTCAGACCGGTGTGGCAGTTGCCGGATCGGCTACAGGACCCCCGACCGGTCAGACCATCCAGGGACACCGGTCTGACCGGTGGCGTCAGCCTGATCGGCTTTGGGCCAATTTTGGGTGCGAACATATGCCCCCCTGTTTTTTAGTAAAGCTTCCTGTCTAAAAAAATAATTCTAAGGTCGATGTGACACTTCACCGGCCATTTTTTGGTCTAAGGGCGATTTTTACTTTAAATCGGCCATATCATATCAAGCGTCTTGCCAAACACTTGGATGAAATTTCTTCAAGTATCTCCCGTTGAGAGCTCTTGGAAGCCGCTGCCCTTACAAAGTTTCCACCATATAAGAATTCCCAGAACAAACCTTGACAATCTTGTATGGACCCTCCCAACTTGGAGACCACTTGCCGAACTTGTTACTTTTAGTTCCAATAGGTAAAATCGTCTTCCAAACCAAATCACCTATCTGAAAAGATTTGGCTTTTACCTTCTTGTTGTATGCTCTAGCAACTCGCCTTTTGTCCTTCTCAATCTCCTCCAAAGCCTCCAAACGCTTGTCGGTCACCTCGTCAATATTATCCATCATCAAAGCATAATATGTCTCAACATCAAGATTATTTTGCTTTGCAAGTCTATATGCACTTAGATTCACCTCAACAGGCAAAACGGCCTCTTGACCATACACAAGCTCAAAAGGAGTAACTTTAGTAGCACCATGTCTAGAAGTACGATGAGCCCATAAAGCTTCAGATAATACCTCATGCCATCTTCTAGGATTGTCCTCTATCTTCTTCTTGATGAGCTTCACCAGAATTTTGTTGCTAGACTCGACTTGACCATTGGCTTGAGCATAATATGGAGATGAATTGAGTAATTTAATACCATAAGAATTGACAAACTCACGCACCTCTTTAGATATGAATGAAGTCCCTTGATCCGTGGTCAAAGTTTGTGGAATGCCAAATCTATGTATAATATGCCCAGTAATGAACTCAATCACCTCTCTATGTGTCATATTCTTCAAAGGAATAGCCTCAATCCACTTGGTGAAGTAATCAGTAGCCACAATCACAAAACAATACCCCTTTGACGAAGGAGGGTGAATCTTGCCAATAAAATCCAATGCCCATCCCCTAAAAGGCCAAGGCTTGATAATTGGATGCATCAATGCAGCAGGCACCAACTGAACATCCCGATGTTTTTGACACTCCTCACAACCTTTGTAATACCGAAAACAATCAGCTATCATGGTAGGCCAATAAAAGCAAGCTCGCCTGAGGAGCCACTTCATCTTGGGAGCCGATTGATGAGTACCACAAATACCTTCATGAACCTCTGCCATAGCTAACCTAGCTTGATCAGGACCCAAGCATTTAAGAAGCAAATCATCCGCGGTCCGACGATATAACTCACCATTATCAAGAACAAACTTAAGAGCCCATCGTCGGGCTTTTCTATCAACTGAACTGCTAGGATTTTGTAAATAATCAACCAGAGGCTTCCTCCAATCCTCCACTTTATTTTTGTCACAAAAAACCGAAGTATCTTTCACCAGGGGACCGGTCAGACCGGTTGTGGACAACAGTCAGACCGGTGGCGTCAGTCGACCTAGAACCTGGGGACCGGTCAGACCGGTCAGTGAAAACAGTCAGACCAGTGTCACCGGTTAGACCGGTCGGCTGCGTCGGCCTGACCGGTGCCTCCAGAGCGAAGCACTCGGCTGTAAGCAACGGTTTGTGTTCTTGAAAATTTCTTTTTCGAACATTATAACCAGATGATTGCTGAGCCAGAGCGTTAGCTCTAGGATTTTCTTCTCGTGACACATGATAGAAAACAAATTCATCCATACAAGATATGATGTCTAAGCATTTATCAAGACAAGCATTTAAAAAACCATTTAGACATTGACATACCTTGGAAACTTGCTGCACCACTAATAGAGAATCTCCAAATACTTCCACATGTTTTACTCCCATGTCATGCAAGATCTCCAACCCAAATAGAAGAGCCTCATATTCAGTTTGGTTATTAGTACAATCATGATCCAATCGGTTAAGAGCTTCAAAAACAGCCCCACTTGGCGAAATAATGACAACTCCAACACCACAACCATCTTTGCAAACCGATCCATCAAAATGCAACTTCCATGGAGTAAAAGTAGCACAACCGACATTTAAATCAAGTTGCTTATCTACTCTATGTCGAACAATAAAGTCGGCAACAATTTGACCTTTCATGGAACTTAATGGTTGACAATGCAAATCATATTCAACTAAAGCATAAGCCCATTTGCCGACTCTACCACTTAAAATTGGTTTATGCAACATGTATTTAGTTATGTCGGTTTGACATGCTACTTTGCAAGTACTTGGTAATAAATAATGCCTCAACTTGGTACAAGTATGATATAGTGATAAACACACTTTTCAATAAAAGTGTACCTTGTTTCGGCGTCCAAAAATCTTATGGTCTCATATGCAACAATGTACTCCTTGCCTTCGGTCTCTTGAGTCAAAACACATCCAATGACATCCTTCTCAGCCGCTACATACAACTTGAAAGGAATACCACACTTGGGCACTTGAAGAACGGGCGGCGAAGTCAAATAGCTCTTAATCTCATCAAATGCCTCTTGTTCCTTTGCCCCCCAAGTGAAGTCAACATCATTTTTCAACCGAAGTAAAGGAGTAAAAGCATTCATGTTCCTAGACAAGTTACAAATAAACCTCCTCACATAATTTACCTTACCCAAGAACTTATGCAAATCCTTTTTACAAGTTGGCACTTTAACATTCCGGATTGCCTCAATCTTTTTTGGATCTATCTCTATGCCTTTCTCATGCACAATGAAGCCCAAAAACTTCCCAGCCGATACACCAAAAGCACATTTGAGCGGGTTCATCTTTAAATTGTACCGACACATCTTTTCAAATGCAAGTCTTAAATCAGCTAAATGAGAATCATCTTCAGCCGATTTGACAACAATGTCATCGATATAAACCTCTACTATGATGCCAAGCAAATCTATGAAAGATTAAATTCATAGCCCTTTGATAAGTAGCACCCGCATTTTTCAATCCAAAAGTCATAACAACCCACTCAAACAAGCCAACAAAACTCAGAAAATGAAAGCCGTTTTGGATATATCCTCTTCGGCCATAAAGATTTGATTGTAACTAGCATTACCATCAAGAAAGCTAAGAATTTTATGTCCGGATGCAGCATTAACAAGAAAATCGGCTATAGGCATAGGATATTCATCTTTAGGAGTAGCTCTATTAAAATCTCTAAAATCAATGCAAACACAAAGCTTTTTTGTTCTTTTTTTCTCAACAGACACAATATTAGAGATCCAATCAGCATAACGACAAGGCCTAATAAACTTTGCATCAAGTAACCGATTAACTTCTTCTTTCACTCGGTCATAAATATCAGGATTAAAGTTTCTATGAGGTTGTTTATAAGGCCTAAAACCAAGTTTAATAGGTAAACGATGCTCAACTAAATCACGACTTAAACCAGGCATTTCATTGTAATTTCATGCAAAGCAATCAACATACTCCTTTAACAACTTTATTAACTTAGATTTAGACAAAGGATCAAGATTCTTGTTTACAAATGTCGGCCTAGGTATAGTGCCATCACCAATATCCACCTCCTCTAAAGGATCAGCCGACGTAAACCCTTGTCCTAACTTGCTCAAATCATCAAAGTCTTTGATGGCCTCACACATATCGTTCTTATGCGCCCGATAGTGCTCTCACCTTTGTTGCAACCACTCCAGATTTGCATCCATCAAATCGAAAGAGAGGTTCTAGCTTGATCAACGATCGGCTTCATGACAACAGTAGCAAAGCCATCTTTGTTAGAATCAATAAGCCTTAAATCAGATAAATCTAAACTAGTTAAGCACTTAAGATTCTCATGATTATCCGTGGTAGAACTATCAGTCACTGCAACGCAAGCCGATGTATCACCATGAACAACCTCTGCCTCGTCACCTACCCATTGGATTAAGAATTGATGCAAACTAGAAGGCACACATTGATTTGCATGAATCCAATCACGACCAAGGATTAAGCTGAAGTTACCTTGTGTCTCAGCGACGAAGAATGCTGTAGCCAACGTCTTGCTCCCAACGGTGAGCTCCATAGAGATGACACCTTTAGCTCCCACTGGCTCACCTCCTCCCACACCGCTGACGGTCATGTTGGTCTTGATCAGCTCATCATCCGAATCTCCCAGCTTCTTGAACAAAGAATACGGCATCAAGTTGATGATCGCTCCTTCGTCCACCAGCATGCGAGAGATAGGCTTCCCATTGATGTGACTCTTCATATACAAAGCCTTCAGATGATTTTCAGTAGCTTTAGGCTTCTAGAAAATAGCTTCCTTTGGCCCAAAGTCGAGATACGCGACGTACTCCTCTGAGAGCAAATAACCATCCATAGACATATGAATCACATTGATATCCAAATTCATGCGCTCGGGTGAAGAACTATAATCAACAAGCTCCTCATCGTCTTCTGGTGCAAGATCCGATGCAGACTTGTCATCACAAACCATAGGAGCCAAAGGAGAGAAACCGGGTGGCATCTCTGGGTCATCGGTCTGACCGACTCCTCCACCGGTCTGACCGGTGCTGGCTGGGAGCTGGTCTTGACTCTCCACTCCTTTCCCTCAGGTACCATGGGTCTGTACTAGTTGAAAGCTTCATCTCTCTGCTTCTCTAGCTCCTTCTCACTTTTCTCTTCGAATCTTAGGCGTTGAAGCTTCCTGCTTTGTGTACGAGTTAAACCGGGAGGACACCACCTTGGCAAGAAGTACTTGGAATTGGAACCACTCCCACTGGCCTCATGGTCATTAGCAGCAGCAAATATCCCTGGAGTTGATGTCACAACCTTATTGTTTGGAACAATCGGTCTTTTGCCATCTTCTCCAATGGGAACATCCATTGATCCAATCTAAATAATGTCTTGATTCGTAGTCCTCCATGGTTCAATATCCATCTTCTGCACCTCCTCCTTCTTCTTTGGCTTGTAAACTTGCTTCACAGGAGGCGGCACAGCTTTCCTGGCTACACCAGTCAGACCGGTGCCAGCGACCGGTCTGACCGGTCGGGTCTGGTGACCCTGACCAGAACGGCGAGGAGCCAATCGGTCTTGGATAGGCTTGGAGATTTTGTCCAAAGCTGATCTTGGTCCTCCCCATCCAGGATGAAAAGCTTGTTGGTATGGCACCCACATCACTCCATTGTCATCATAGATCGGGCGTGGTGCACTTGAACTTGATGACACCCAAGGTGGAGTAAAGCATTGCCCTTGCTGCGATGATTCACCCTTGAGTCTTGTAGTAGCCCTTGGAGGTGAAGATGACCCTCATTGGTGTGTAGGTGACCTCATCCTTTTTTTTAACGTCCGATCACTTGTAACGGCCTTTTGCTTGGAATATTTGTCAAATAGCTTGTCGAATGTGACCTTTGGCTTAGGACCACTCCCCTGATTCTTTGCTACATTAAGCTTCCAGTTTCCAATCTCTAGACGGCTTGGCTTGATCATCCTCGGACGGCCCAGGGGCGCACCGGTCTGACCGGTCGCATCCACCGGTCTGACCGGTCTGGCCAGAGACAGCTCAGACGATCGTTGCTCGACGGGTGTGGACGACCCTTGCCCCCCATGTCCAGAGGCACTCACAGTAACAATGAAGGTCTCTTTGCCACCAGGAGTATTCTCATACTTAACTTTACGAACCAGCTCCTTTCCTCTCAAATCGGGCTTTGCCTCCCTTATTACCACGTTCTTGCCTTTAGTTGCTTCAGCTTGATGTGGCCGAACCAGTACCTTAGGCTGCTGTAAATCCATGGTGTTGATTGGAAAAGGAGTCTAATCCACTTGCATCTCATGAAAAGTCAAACGACCTTCGTTTATTGCCGATTGAACCTGTTGACGAAACACATTGCAATCATTAGTAGCATGACAAAACGAATTATGAAACTTGCAATATGCACACCTTTTCTATTCATCAAGTGGAGGAATACTTTGAGTTAACTTGATATTTCCAGATTTAAGCAATTCATCAAATATACGATCACATTTGGAAACATCAAAATTAAATTTAATTTCTTCTTGCCGACCTTTACTAGCCGGCTTAAGAGATGAGCAATAATAAGCTTTTTGTTTAGAGGGCCAAACAAATTCAGTAGCATAAATTTCTTTATCACTATCATTCGAACTATCATAATCATAATCAATAATATGAACATTAGAACGACGTGACTTAAAATTATCCTTCTCTTTATTCATTCGGTTTTCAACAACTAAAGCTCTTACTTGAACTTGTGCCACCGAAAGAAAGTCAGTGCCCTCTATTTTATCCCTAATAGATGATCTTAAACCTTTCAGACAAATGTCTGCAAGGTCCATATCAGTGATTGACAAATTAAAGCACTAGTTTTTAGTTTCTTTAAACCTTTTAATGTAGGCAGAGACAGTCTCATCTCTTCCTTGCCTAACCGATGTTAAATCTGTCAATTTTAATTGCATGCTCCCACTTTAAAAGTGATCATGAAATTTACGCTCTAACATATCCTAAGATATAATAGAACCAGGAGCAAGTGAAGAAAACCAGGCAAAGGCAGTGTCAGTTAAAGATAAAGAAAATAAGCGTACTTTCAAAGCATTATAGACACCTGCTTCACCTAGTTGTGCAATGTATTGACTAATATGCTCCCATGCGGTTTGGTCATCATCACCACTAAATTTGATTAAATTAGGCATGCGCCAACCACGTGGGAGGGGAAATCTATCAAACTCGGGATCATATGGCTTTTGATACAAATTAGTATTACCAATATCAACACCAACTTTGGTTTTAACCACATTACCCAAATCTTCCTTAAATTTATTAAATTATGCCCAACTAGGATTATTTGGCTGTGGTGGATGAGGATTCTCCAAATTCATCTTATTTAAATAGGGAGCTATCTTAGCTTGAGCTAGCCTGTAACTTTCAAACACATCGTTCGGAATAATGGTTTTGGGGGCCGATGTGTTCATTGTCGTACTATAATGAAGTCCAACATTACTAATTGTATTAGAAAACGCAGGAACCATTTGATTTGGCACGACAGAAAGTGGCAAAGGCTGGTCGGGCACCATCTCCATTGCACCGGTCTGATCGGTACCCTGCACCGGTTCAACCGGTGCGGCCATGTTTGGCATGTGCAGTTGAAACTGAGGGTACTGACCAGATGCAGGATTTGGTGTCATACCATACGCACAATTTGCATTATTTACATGCAAAGGTGCTAAGCTAGGATAGGACCCATGAGCATTAGCTTTAGGAGTACTACTATTAGTTTCATTATTATTATAGCCTAAACTCCTATCTTTTTCAAGATCCTCTAGACGTTCTAAATGAGCAATGTACGAAGCAAGCAATTCATCATTTTCCACTGTAGATTTCATAGGAGAAGGTTCAATCAGGGGTTTCTTACTTACAGTGGGAATTACCCCAACGTTGTTGTCATTTAACCTGATCGCCTGCAGCTCGAACTCTTTCAATCTTGCCACCTTGCCGGATCGATCCTTCTTGACGCCAGCTAGAAATTGCACTTGCATGTACTCTTGTAGCGCCTTGAACTTCTGCTGCTCCTCTGGAGAGAGATCTTCTAGTGACGCGGTGACAATGTTGTTCATCTCGAGATCGCACCGAGCACCCATCTAGCTGAGGTTAGATTGAACAGTTTTAGCAACCTGATCTTTCTTCCCCAGCGGAGTCGCCAAAAGTATGTTGACGCTTTTCTGGTCAACACACACAAGCGCTATATCGCGCGGAACGTCGAAACACTGAACTCACCGAGCTCCTGCCCAGACTGAGAGACATGGGTACCCATGGGTCCCCACCGACCAGGGTCCCAGAGGTCCCTGTCAAGTGGACCCGACCTGCCAGAAGCCCCGCCGACCTGCAAGTGGGCCCGGAGACCTTATCCACAATCCCGACGACCTTGGAAGACTCCAGAAGACCTTATCCACAATCCCAACGACCTTGGAAGACTCCAGAAGACCTTATCCAGATCCCAGAGGATCCGCCGGGCTTGGGGCGCAAGGCGAGCTCCTAGATCGCGACTTGGCGCCGCCAGTAGGTCCGCAGATCGCGGGATTCACCCTGTAATCAAGGCAGATAGCCTTTCTGATTTGTAACTGACCCCGATGAGGGTCCACCGACCTTGAATGGAAGCCCTAGCCCGCTGACCATATAAGGCGGCCTAGAGCTCCATTCAAAGGGACTTCCCTTCCATGCATAATTCCACCCCATACTGGACGTAGGGTTTCACTCTCGGAGGCCCGAACCAGTCTAAACCCCCGTGTTCATCGCCATTCTTTCCATGTTCCGAGTTCCATACGCGAACTACCACCTACGCTCTTAGTTCTCAATCCCCTCCAATTAACCTACAACCGCTTGGGTCGCCACCTTACGGATCTATCCAGGTCTCACCCCCTGACAGTTGGAGTGCCAGGTAGGGGAGATCGGGAACTCGCTGTGCAGCATGGTGGCCCGATCTGGTGTCGTCTTCCCGGCAAGCATGGCGAACATCCTCGCCAACCCCGTGGAGATCTGCTTTGGCTCCTTCACGACGACCTCGACCGTCGACGGCCACGACCTCTCCAGTGGCCGCTAGGCAGATCGCGACGGCACCCATTGCCACCCCCGTTTCTGATCTAGCATTGGAGACCCACCCGCCCAAACCCTATGACATTGTTCAAGGAATGGAGCGCGTCATCGGTACGATGGAGAATACTCTCCAGATCTGCGAGAGAGCCCAGCGCTCAACGCAGATGGCATCGCGCCATGGGACCTTCCCCATTGGTCAGCGACCACCCAGCGATGTCTACGCTTGCCAGGTGATCAAGTCCTCCCAGATCCAATCTGGGCGGCGGTGGCCATCTGGCGACCTCAAGCCTGAGCTCCGCGCACGCCGCGATCTGCTCGACGTACCGTGCACCTACCATAAGGGCGCACGACATACCCTCCGCGGCTGCCGACTGCGGAAGAAGATCGACCAGGAGCGCCCCCCCTGTACCATGCGAGCTCCCGCGTCTTTGGATGGCGGCGAGTTCCAGAAGGTTCGGGTCCACGTGTCCCCCAATGACTCGGGTCCCATCTTTCGCCGGGTCTTGGTGGTTTCTGAGAATGAACCACCACGTCACGACACGACAGATTCTGAGGAGGCGCGGCGGATCCAGGGAAACGCCAACCGCGCTCAGCGACGTGCGGAAGAGCAACGCCACGCGGTCCCTCCCTACGATCGAGACCTTCGTCTCGAGTTTGAAGAAGCGGGGCTACCGACGTTCAACAACCCCCAGGCAAACCTGGGCGCTGCCATGGCGCGCCTTCAGCAAGCCGACCCTACACCCGAGGCGGAAGCAACCATGGCCTACCTTCGGGTCGCCACGGCCCTGGTGGAGGAGAAGAGCGTGGCAGCCAAGTCCGCTGCATCTTCGTCGAGCCGTCATTCGCACAGTCGATCTAATCGACCTGCGCGCAGCAACCTCCCTCCCATCTAGGAGGAGGTCGATCAAAATAATCCCGATCAACCTCGGGCGAACGGTGCCAAGGACGGTGACCTCCGCGCCAACCTCGACAAGAACAGGCATGCCCGCGACGCCCGCGGCTACATCGACCAGCGCCACCGCGAGCGCGAAGAGCAGGAGCTGTGACGTCGTGCGGAGTACGACCGCGAGTACGCCCTCCTGGCGCCGTCCACTGCATCATGGAACGCGAGGAGCGTGACCGCCACGACGTCGAGAATAGGTGTCGTGCTCAGTACGAGGCGGACTACGGCCATCCGGAGGGTGGTGCCCCGATTCCAGATCGTCAACCCTGGTCCCATATCGTCGCACCAACGCAGAGCAGAGGTAGCTGACAACATAGCCATCACCGCCTTCCCCGCCCTGGGTCCTCGTCTTAGGTCGGTAGCCTACCCTGACAACTTCAAGCCTAACATCCAGAAGTATGACGGCCGCTCCGACCCCAACATCTGGCTGTCGACCTACTACGTCGCCGTCAAGGCGGCCGATGGCAACTTCGACAACATGGCGGCGTACTTCCCGCTGGTGATGGGTGACGCGCCGTCACTCTGGCTCAACAACCTCTCGGCTGGCAGCATCACCTCTTGGGCCGACCTATCCGAAGCCTTCACGTCCAACTTCCAGGCGACCTACAATCGCCCTGGGAATGCCTTCAACCTAGGGAGGGTCACCATGAAGCCCAATGAGCGGCTCCGCGACTACACCAACCGGTTCTTTGAGAACCGCAACACCTGCGTTGATGTCAGGGACGACCAGATCGTCGACAGCTACAAGAAGGGCGTCAGGGATCGCAAGATCTTTGAGAACACTACAAGAAAAATGCCGACTAGTGACGCAAAAAAAGGGTCGTTTCTCGTCATAAACCGCGATTAATGACGCCAGTTGTTACGAAAACGCTCAGTCATTAATCGAGCGTCACAAACCACGATTAATGACGATTAATGCTGACTCACACGACGTCATGAGTTTAATGACGCGTATAAATTCGGAACACAAAGGTGTCATAAGGTACCTGCCACGTCAGACCAAAATTTGATGTGGCACGGTGTTTTGTGACAAACCGTTTCGTCATTAAGTGAATTCAGCCCATATTTTGACGGGCCAAGGTCCAAATACCTTGTCGTCATAGATTGAATTTGGCCCACTTAATATTAAGCTGAGCCCAATGTTTCTTTCATCATAAATTGGTTTTAGGCCTTATTAAGGTTGGATGGAGCCCAATATTGTTTGCGTCATAGAATGTTTAAGGCCTGTTTATGGTTGGATGAAGCCCAATAATTGTTGTCGTCATAGACACTTTTAGGCCTAATTCTGGTTGGACCGACCCAATAATCAAGGTCGTCATAGAATGTTTTAGGCCCGGTTTTAGTATGACCGAGCCCAATAATTGCATTAGTCACTAATTTGTTTTGGGTCCAGTACTGGTTGGATAGAGTTCAATATTCGATGACTGTTGACGGCTGTTAAGTACCACTTTTATGCCATCAATTCCTGCATAATATAAATGGAAAGTGATCATCAACACTAGAATAGGTCTTTATACTGACAAGTTCCACAAGTGTTGGTGTTTCTATCTTTTGTTGTAGGACACTTCAAAATACGCATGGAATGATATAGTTGAGAGCAAGTAAACCAATGGCATAGATATGGCATCATCATAAACAACCTCAAATGCTAAATTGGTCTGCACCATTACGACAGGCTCGACGAGACGATCGAAACGGATACATCATTTCCATACATCGGAGCCCGGATGAGAGAGATGTGCACAAGACATCATGTGGACCCGGTGGGACCCACACCAGGCCACATGGCGACGTGCTGCCACACAGGCGCCCACGTGGCCATGACACCTCACCAATCCAAAGAAGCACACTCTCGACCAATCAGGAGCAAGCACGTGGATCCAAGGGCCCACAACCACGAGATAACGGGATAGAAACAACGCAAACACCCCCATACCCACCTTGGGACCCACCTGGCAGTCACCTGGACGAAAACCGGCACAATCGGGCCCACCCCGGGATCGGCCGATCCCCAGGTCGGCCGAACCCACTCTGAGGCCTCTCGCACCGCCCTTCCACGTGTCATCTTGTTGTGACGAGCCAAAGGCGGTGCCAGGTGTATGCCCGAATATCCGCCCGGAAGCTTGTAGCTCCTTCTCATGGAAAATTCACCTACTTGGCCCCCACTCCTCTGCGCCATGTGTCACCACCTCATTGGTCCTTTGGTGGCACCCAAGGCAGCCTAGGGAGCTCCTCTTGGCCTATAAATATGAGGGGAGGGGGTAGAGAATGAGACACACTACACCACTACACCCAAGGATGAGTGCTTCCCTTCAAAGGAGAGGCCTCTCCTTGGTAGATTAGAGAGTAGGGAGAGTGAGAGAGAGCTGTATTTGTATGGATGCTTGTTCTTCAATTAGAGTAAAGTAAGTATTTCCGCATTTTCTATTTAGACTAAAGTGTTATTCATACTTGAGTGATATGTTCTTGTGTTCTTCGCGTGTTCATCATTTAGAGGTACGTGTTCTTCATGAACACACCCTCTCGATCTAGTTGATTAGGTACACAAGTTTGTATCCCGTTTGTATGATTAGCCTATTAGAATAAAGTGGATGCTTGCATGCCCTAATTAGAATAAAGTGTGTTCGTGATTCCTTTCTAATAGTTTATGCTAGGTTGCATGAGTAGCCTTTTTCCTCTGCTAGTGCGTAGATCCGGGGTTTATGCGTTCGTCTGCTGCAAGTCGTTCGTGTACGTTGGAAGCATAGTACAGGACCGAGTGCTCTGTCGTATGCCTTTAGCATAAGCTAGTAGTACCTATAGTGAGTGAGATCAGTTCTCTTCCATGGTCGTAGTTCTATCAGTACAGGGTGCCGTAGTCCATTGGCTATGGCAGTAACCACAGCGTGGACGTTGTGACACGCTACCGGTTATCATGCGTTCGGCTTATCCCAAGGTTAGGTAGAGGCAGTCCAGGAGGTGGTGACAGCCCTTCTGGCCCTCGTTGATCCTCCACACCTGGATTTAGTCAGAGCTCGTTCCACATAGATCCGCATACCGGAGTCGCCTGTTAAGTCAGGGCTATCGGTATCCTGAGCCAAGTTCTATCTAGAGATCGACCTTTAACCTCATCTATAGTACTATCTTTAGGAATCCTCTCTATCCTTACCTCTTGTCTGGGTGTGTCCTTGGACCGACTGTACGAAGTTAGTACACACACGTTCCCTTGGATTTGATACCCTTGGAATAATCTGAGGTGAAAGCTACAACGGTATCCGTGCGCTTGCGGATTTATTCGTGTGTCGCTAAAATACCCAACAATGTCGTCATAAAATGATTAAGGCCCAACTGATATTGGACCCAGACCACTATTTACTGACGTCGTTTTTGATACGGCCCATTTTATTAATAAATCATTTTTGAATTCGTAAAAAAATAATGGGCCGATGGGGCAAGCCCACATATTTTTTCCAGGTTGCGCTTAATTAAATATAATTCAATCTCATATTACATGCTAATCAATTAAGTAATAGACATCACAGATAATATTACCATACCACTGATACAAATTAATGTTTCGGATCACACATGACACATTATTATCAATGAACACAGAACAACCACAAGCAGATTGTAAGTAGGAGCTCACAAACCAATACACATGATATCTCCATGCTCACAAATAAAGCTGGTATTGAAATAGAACCCACTAAGATAACAAAGCTCCGTACTCACAAACCAGCACAACTAGCTGGGAGGACACAAGAAGAAGACTAAGAAACACAGTGGCCTTACCCAAGGCGTGAGCTTAGCAGTTGACGAAGGAGGGTCTCTGTAGTTTCTACTTGTTTCTTCAACCTCTCAATCTCATCAGTCTACACTTTCATTGCTACATCTGATGCTTCTGCCTTGATCTTCAAGTCTATCAAAACTTGATCCTGTTCAACAAAGATTTCACCAAGGTCAGCAGCTGCATCGAGCCCTCCCAACGAAACTTCAGGTCTTGAGCATGTAGCGAAAGCTGGATAATCTCGAGGCATGTAATCAATGAATGGCTTTGACTTCACATTGGAGGGACAAGAATTTGATATTTGATCCGCAAGGATTGTCCTCAACATTTGAGCCTAAAAATGAAAGGAGAAGTCAAACTTGAACCTTAAACGAAGCAAGAAAATAAACTTAAGAATAATCCTAAGAATAAAGTAGCAAGATAAGCATGCATTCTGTTACATACCACGACATGTGATTGAATCTCAGCAATGCAGGAGTGGGATGCTAGGCCCTGCACAAAAAGTTACAAATCAGGAACTGGATCTAGAGCGCTCAAGGTAAGAGAAGGATCTGAAATCTAAGACAATAAACAAAGTAAATTACTTTCTAAGCATGGCTCATCTATTAAGTTGTGTTACAAATCAGTAACTGCATCTAGAGCGGCCAAGGTAAGAGAAGAATCTCCAATCTAACACAATACACAAAGCAATTTACTTTCAACCCATGACTCATCAATTAACTTGTGTTCCAAATCAGTGACTGCTTCTAGAGCGGCAAAGTTAAGAGAAGAATCTCAGAACTAACACAATATACGAAGCAATTTACTTTCTAAGCCAACGAAAATACTACTAGGGGACTGGAAAGAAAAGGAAATGAGATTCTGACTTGTGAAGCTCCAAGATTTAGGGGCCCATGGATTGAGGGGGCATTGGAAGCCGGTGCTTGCGCCGTATCCTCGCTCAACTGCTCAACTTGGCCAGCACAGCAAACGCAAGCAGAACACCGATATCTGCCGCTCACCATCTGCTGAGATACCCCTCCCCCTCCACCGGCGACGGCGAGGTCGGACCGCCACCTCAGATCTAGCTGAGCAGAGTGATGCTTTTTGGAAATGGAAGGCGGGAGTTTAGTGGCGCAACGCGGTAGCAATGGAGTAGAGTATTTATTATTTCGGGGCGGAGAGGGAATATAGAATTTGAAAATCCAGCTTTCGACTTCCTGACCGCGAAATGAAAATTTGGTAAGCTGCACTTGCTTCGGGGCCACTGACAAGTGAGGCCGTGCAATGGCGGCGCCATATTGTCAGCGAGTTTGGGTGGGATTCCGATGGCGTACAATATAGGCGGGAGATGGATATCTGGAACAGGCCCACACTTCAGTGAAGCTGGGTGCGTTTCCAGTCGAAGATCACAAAACCTAACAGCTGCTTCTCCCACTACAATGCCTACACATCTATTTTTTTAAGTCATACGGATATAAGGATCTTCCTTCTGCGTTCTTATCCGGACCAAAGCACACTCGTGTACCCACCAAATATTTCGCATGCCTACTAGGGAAAAAGCCTGCATATTCTGCCCTATACTTGTGATAGGATTCCTCAGCAGTGTAGGACTTCGTATTCTGAGCATCCCACGTATTTTCATGCTACGGTAATCCCGTGAGGGCATGCTCTGCCACGAGGTGCACGCTGCCTTAGTATCGGTCATGGTTCGATAAATAGGCGTGCCCCCAAGGCCTTCTTCATCCTCCACGCATTGTGCTAGCAGACCTCTCTATTTGGTTCTGCGCTCTGTGAAAAGAGGTGAGCTCTTAGCTTTCGCGTCGTGTTTTTACAGGATACAATCATTGTTTCTGGTCAGTGCTTATCATGTTTACGTTGTTGGCGAGTGTGTAGGATGATGGCTTCTGATGCGAACGGAGGAACCGCCAACTCCCATGCTGTGCCACCTCCGCAGCGGCCAGGATACATGGATCCATATGATCTGTACGACATGGATGAAACGGACGAGGAAGAAACGGAGGAGATGAAGAAAGATGCTTTGGCTTGGCTATAGGAGCAGGGTTACACTCGTGTGCTTCGCCATGGTCGCTGTGTGTGTCCTTACTGCAATCTTGCTAACCGGCAGTGGGGTTTTCGTGACATCCTACAGCATGCTTCTGGCATTGGTCACTCGGGACGTACCATGAAGTTGAGGGGTAGGCACCATACATTGGAGGAATATCTCCGCACGGACCCTCATTATGCTACATTCCGTCGTGCATTAGGTATGGCGGGATAGGCGTGTGTCGTATCCATCTCCATGACCGTGTCTGTTGTCTTCCTCGTTGCCAAGTTCGAAGATTTTATTACTGGGTGTGTGTTTGTGCGCGCCTGTGCCAGCGCCACTGTACGGGTGTAGGTCTATGGGGATGTATCATGTATGTGCACATTTAAGTTGAATAATTTGGGCAAGGTGACCATCATTTACGTTCTGTATATTCTTGGCAAAATGGTGAATTTAGTCAAACGGTAAATTTGTAAAATCGGTCATCATTTACGTGTGTATTTGCAATGCGGTGCGGTGGGATAAGAATAAAATATTACATGACAAGACATTACATCTCAGACTATGGCAACGCATCATGACTAGGGAAATCCACTGAAGCAAGGAAGGCGATCATGGAAAAGAAGAACACCCATGTTCTTCATGGATAACAGGGGATACAGGGGATTTTCGTACCACTACAAGATTCACAGAGCAGGAAAATAGGGGATCGATCTTTTCCATCCAAAAGAAAACATACAATTGATCTTTCCATCCACAAGACCACCTATTTGAAAGTGAAAAGAAAACCCAAACCCGAGTAATCTAAGACGACCCCTCCGAGGAGTTCCCCGATGACTCTGGCGTCGAGGGAGCTTCAATGGTTGGGGGAGCCACGGGACCGGGATTGGCGGGGCCGGCATTTGAAGGACCAGCGCAGAGGTCCATCTTCTTCTTGGTCCTCCTCGAGTCCACCTCCTCCTCCTCTGCACCCTTCTTCTCCATCACCGACGGAATGTCCTTGAACGAATCAAGCTTACCGGCCTTGTCATCCTTCAAAAGCTGCCTCACAAACGCCTCCATCTGTTGATTCCTCTTCTTGGCCTCCACCCGCTTCCTCTTCTTGGACGCCAATCGCTTCTTCTCAATGGCCGCCCATGTCTCTTCCTCATTCTCTTCCTCTTCCTCTTCCTCTTCATCCTCTTCCACGTGGTCGTACTCATCCTCGCTGTCCTCGCTCTCCTGCCTTTCCATGTCTTCTACATCAGATTCACTCAAGGAGGGCTCGGATGGCTCGCATGCGCTTGGTTGGAGGGAGTCGGGTGGTGTCCCGATGGATGAGGGGTTGGAAGGGAACAGGGAGGCGGGAAGTCGAATCTGAGAAGAAGGTATGGTGGTTGTGGTTTTCTGGAGGAAGAGAGTTTGAGACAAGGCAATGGAGGGAGTTGGGAGAGTCCGGTATATTAATAGATCTCAGTTTCAGGGAGAGTCGGGGTGTCTCTTCGGGAGTTGTATCACGCTAATGCAAGGAGGCGCCTCGATCTCTAATAATGTAACGGTCTTTTGCTAAGAAAAGAACTATGTAAATTTGTACTCTTAGTGAATTTGGAGCAAACTATATTTACAAGCACTTCAACATGCAGAGATGAACTGTTTACTGACATCAAACCGGATGTTCGGGTATGGGTTGCATTAACAGACCGGATGTTTTGGTCAAGAAAAAGATACAGAAAGGACAAATATTTCAGGACGTGTAAAAGATGCTTGTTTGATTTTGGGCAAAGGTGATCTATGATTTCATAGTTTATGAGAGTGATAAAATAGGATAACATTTATAGGGAGACAAGGAACAGAGATGGTCAGGGAAATAAAGCATAAACAACTTCAAACAAGGGGATTCATCAACAAACAAACGATAACCAAAATCACAAACATGGTTTGGGTTAGGGATGCATTAGCGTTTTGGATGTTTGGCAATAACCGCATGCTTGTTTTGAATTTGGTCAAGGTGAGCAACAATCACATTGCTATTTCTTATTAATCATCCAATATTGATCTTCAACTTCTCCTGATCAGGTGTCAAGCTAGGAAACTGACATTGTCAAGCGATTGGCAGATGTTGGTGTAGGTCTGTCTAGTGGTGCTATGTTTTGGGTTGGAAACTTGTGATGATGTTCAGACTCGTTGTCTGGTGATGCTTACTCTCCCTGGGAGTCCTAGGGGCGATCGTTGTCCTAATCTAGCTTGAGTCAATGTAGGTTAGGGCGAGTCAAGGGCCAGTGAACTCCTCTTTTATCCTTGTTATGTGACTTGTTCGGTATTTCCGTTGTTGCAATGGAAATGGGGGATGCCCTTGATTCGAAAAAAATGTGTCAAGCTAGGAAACACGATCATGTATAAGTACAATAAGAGCGGATCTTCTTGTCTAGAAACACGAACAGGCCGGACAACACATGAGACCATGTTTCATGGAAATGTGAAGTTACTAATTAACATCATGATGTTCACATACATAAGACAATGTTCCCACGAAATCTAAAGATACTAACTAACATCACAGATAACATATCGGCATTGGTCTTCCACTGGCGCAGCTCGCTCACTCCATCTACATCCATCCCTGATTTCTGGCCAGGACGCGGTGGCGGCTCCACTTCTTCATGTTGTCATCCCTCAGGGCCTCAGACCTGGCCATCCCGAGGACGTGGTCCTTGATCTTATTCAGGTTCCTCCACCGGTGCATATGGTTGGGGCAGACAGGGCACCCGTAGGTGTTGGTAGTGCGCCGGAAGACGCGCAGAGCAAAGGTGTCGGAGTTGGAGTCAGAATTGGAGTCGGAGTCCAACTCTGCAAGTGGTGGAGGAGGCTGGGAATCCGCCGGCGATGTACCAGCGGCTACGGGCATTGGCGGGACGAAACTGGCAGCGTCGCAGCGGGGTGGCTCCGTGCCGTGGAATTGACGCCCTTGCCACTCTAAGTAGGAGCAGATGAAGTGGAGGCCGCGCGGTGACAGCTAGGACCCAGATTCGGCTATTGAGGAGGCGGTGGGCGAGAGGCTGGAAATGGCGCCAGACCGACGAGCAGGGGCAGGTATGGCCATGCGCCTGAGGTCTATGTGTCTGGGGGAGACTGATTGCTTCATTACATCGGACGGGCAGTGTGAGACATGGGTACCCTTGGGTCCCCACCGACCAGGCTCACGGCCGTCCCTGACAAGTGGGTCCGACCTACCAGAAGACCCGCCGACCTGACAGTGGGCCCAACTGACCTAGTTGGTGGCCCACACGACCTCCGGAAGACCTTCCAGAAGATTATAGACGACCTTATCCAGAATGACTTCAAGACTTGGCGTGCAAGACAAGACATCGGTAGATTCCGACCAAGCAGATCGACGGATATGGCAAGTGTTGTAATCAACTAGACTTAGGTCTCCTGGTCATAACCGACCAAGGGTCTGGGAACCGACCTTGTCCGCTGACCAATATAAGGCGGGCAGGGCGACCCTTGTACAATCACGCAATCCTCATGCAATCTACACCAACAACTGGACGTAGGGTTTTACTCTCCGGAGGCCTGAATCAGTATAAACTCACCGTGTTCTCTATGTTCCGTGTGCTCGTGCGCAACCTTCGAGTTCTTCGCCTTAGATTCCACATCTCCGAACAACTAAACCACCAGGGTTAACCCCCCTGTGGGCTGGCTAGATCTAAACCTCTGACAGTTGGCGCGCCAGGTAGGGGAGGAATCTAGGGTTCTTCGTGCAACTAGATGGCTTCGTCAAGCGGCGTCATCTTCCCGGAGAGCATGGCGGACATCCTGGCCAATCCCATCGACATCTGCTTCGGCTTTATGCCTGCGGGATCCACCGTTCCCGCCGCATGCCACATCATTGAGAGCGCTGCGGTCACCTCCAACCAGCAGGTCAGATCCGATCTACTGGAGAAAACCTGCCCACTCACTCCTAGCGACCTAATCGCGGGGCTCGATCGCGTCAAAGATATGCTCTCCGACACGATCAAGGTCTGTGAGCGCGTCAAGCGCCCTCGCACGACCCCTCCATCCTCATCCCGCATGCCCCTTGGTCTGCGGAACGCAACTCATGCAGCATCTCGCTACATGAAGAACAAGCGTCAGATCCAATTTGAACCCAAGACCCCACATCGTGGAAACTGCAGAGGTCACCTCGACGACCCTTGCCCCGTCCATGAAGACTCCAAACACACGGCTCGCCAGTGCCGTGTGCTCAAGAAGCTTCGCCGACCTCTCACCGCGGCTCATCGCAAACAGATCAACTGCGAGCCATCCCCGGACCGCCTCGCGTTTCAGATCGCCCGCACGACCATCTCCCCCAATTACTCGGGCGAGATGTTTGAGATCCCAGACTGAGAGGTCCTCGTGGTCTCTGCCGACGTACCCCCTCAACCTGGTGAAACAGATGAGCAGCGCATAGAGCGTGAGAACGCTAACGCCGCACGGGCTACGCGTCGTCAGCAGGAAGTAGATGCAGCTGCCGCAGCCGCAGGTCAACCTGCAGGCAACGTCGTACCTGACGCTGATGGACAACCTGCAGGCAACATCCCAGATGGTGCAGCCACTGCCGCGGCTCAGGCCCCTCCTCAGCAGCGATAGGACAATGAGCCTCGACGACACCGCCTACGTGCCAGAGACCTCCTGCAGGACTTTGAGCAAAACGGCCATGAATTTTACAACTCGCCTCAAGCTAACCTAGGCGCGGCCTTAGCTGAGCTAGAACAACTTGAGGATACTCCTGCAACTCGACGCCTACAAGCGCACATCCGCATCGCCACTGCCCAGGTTGAAAAAAGGGGACCAGGATACAGCAGATCAGCTTCAAGCTCCTACTCCAGGAGTAGGTCGGAACGACCTCGCCAGCGACGCAACACCAATGCCCCCCTTCCACCCGTGGCTGAAGAGGGAGGAGGCGAGAATGAAGTCGTACAGCCGGTCAACCCCACTGCTAATGCCGCTGCTAATGCCGCTGCCAACCCAGCAGCCAATCCAGCCGCCAACGCCACTGGTAACGCTCCTGGTAATGCTCAAAACAACACCGCCAATGCTGCTGGCGACCAACAGCAGAATGTTGCCGGCAACGCAAGACAGAACACAGGAGCTCAACCTCCTCCAGTACAAGCCAACCACGCTCAGAGCAGTCAACGTCACCGCATACGAGATGAAGTGGAAATAGCATGACGTGCTAACTACAACCGCAACCACGGGGTCCCTGATCCCCTTGACGCCAATCACCCCATCCAAGCCACGGAACTTCGGCAAATGCACGATCAAGAGCTCCTGCAATGTGCCCAGTACGACAAGGACAATGGTCGTCCCGATGACCTCTACGTCATCCCGACGGCTTACGCCCCATCAGCTAGTCCTGGAGCAATCAACAATTTCCCAACGTTCTCATGACGTCTCAGGACGATCAGATACCCCAAGGACTTCAAGCCAGCCATCGAAAAAATACGACGGTCGTTCTAACCCGAGTATTTGGCTCAAGATGTACAACATCGCAACTCGAGCTTCCGGAGGCAATGAAGACCACATGGTAGGATACTTTCCTCTCGTGATGGGCAAAGCACCACTCCTGTGGCTCGACAACCTTCCCGCAGAGTGCATTACCTCATGGGCGACCTTGTCGCGGCTCTTCACGACCAACTATCAAGCGACCTACAATCGCCCCGGCAACACTCACCACCTCGCCAGAGTACGGATGAGGCACGACGAGACTCTCCGTGAGTACACCAACCGCTACTTCCAGAATCGCAACACTCTTGCAGGAGTCAAGGACGAAGACGTCATAGCCTACTACAAGAAGGGGGTAACCAACCTCAAGCTCTTCGATAAGATTCACGAAGCTGATGCCCACACCATCGCCGACCTCATGGCCTACGTCGACAAGCTCGTCGATACTCAAGATGCGGTGGTGCACGACTTCAAAGGGGATGACCATAACGACGGTGGAGGCAGGTCGCGCAAGCAATCTGGCGAGGTTTACACTACCGACCCACCCAGACCATCCACCTTCCTCGAAGGTGACTTCAACATGGTCATGGACGACCAGTGCCAGTTCCACCGCGACGCCAAGCATACCATGAGGGAGTGCGAGCAGCTAAAGCGCGCACTGGGAGTACCTCCAGAGCCTAAGAAGACCAGGAGCGGCAACAATGATGACCTGAACAGCGGCCGCCGCTACGACAACCGCAATCGTCGACCTGATCGACGAGATTACCGCAACCGGCGACCTTACCGTCGCAACGACCATAGGGATCGCCGCAACTATCGCCATGATGACCGACGTGATGATCGTCGTGACGACTACCACTGCGATGATCGTCGGGACGACCACCGTAATGATCACCGTGATGAACGCTGCGACGACCGGCGTGATTATCGCCGTCAGCATGATGATCGACCGCAACGACAATCGTCGCAAGGAGCCTTCTCCTCCACCTTCACCAAAAACAGGCAATCCCAACGGCGCATTCCAGAACGCCAACGGACAAATCAACTTCATCGTTGGTGGCCGTCAAGCAGCCAAAAGCAACAGACAGCAGCGATCAAATACAAGGGAGATCGGCCAAGTCAATACTGAAACTCTGCAACCCCTGCGTTGGTCGGAGTACCCCATCACTTTCTCCAAGAAAGACCATTGGGTGCACATACCAGACCCCGGGACCTACCCGCTGGTCATCAACCCCATAGTGGATGGAGCATTCCTGCCTATGACCCTCATCGATGGGGGCAGCAGTTTGAACATCATCTTCACAGAAACACTGAGAAAGATGGACTTCGACTTCTCCAAGATGACCGCCTGCGACGAACCCTTCTACGGGGTCGTGCCCGGCAAGGCTGCATACCCCATAGGTCGTGTATGCCTGCCGGTCACCTTCGGCAAAAAGGAAAACTTCCGCACAGAGTACCTGACGTTCGAGGTCGCGGACTTCCGCTCCTCCTACCATGCCATCCTTGGTCGACCTATGTTGGCCAAGTTCATGGCCATACCGCATCACACCTACCTCATCATGAACATGCCATCACCAAACGGGATCCTTTCCGTCCACGGTGACATCCTCGTCTCCAACAACTGCGAGAGCGACACTATCGACCTCTCCAAGGTCTCTACGTGTAAAGCTACCGCCACGGTCATGGTCGCTCAGGCCGCCAAGATCGACCAAACTACTCTAGAGGTGTCAGAACAGAAGCGCACAGCCACCGCCTTGGACCCAAGTCCCGCTGTGAAGAAAGTTTGCCTCAGCCTGCCCGACGCGTCCAAGGAAGTCACCATCGGGGCCAACCTCGACCCCAAATAGGAACTCACGCTCACCAGTTTCCTCAGGGACAACGCTGACATCTTCGCATGGAGCCCGTTTGACATGCCTGGTGTCCCTAGGAGGCTGGCTGAGCATGCCCTTGAAGCAAGCAAGACCGCACGATCTATCAAGCAAAAGCTCCAGCGATTTGCAAAAGATAGAAAGCAAGCTATAGAAGTAGAAGTCTGCAAGCTCTTAGCTGCAGGATTCATCCGTGAATGTAAACACCCGGTTTGGCTCGCAAACCCAGTCCTTATACCCAAGAAGACTGGAGGATTAAGGATGTGTATCCACTACACTGACCTCAACAAGCATTGCCCGAAAGATCCCTTCCCTCTTCCTCGCATCGACCAGGTCGTGGACTCCACGGTTAGTAGCGTCCTATTGTGCTTCCTCGACTGCTATTCAGGGTATCACCAGATAGCCTTGAACCCTGACAATGAAGACAAGACCTTTGGCCTGAAAAATGCCGGCGCAACATACCAGAAGGTGATACAGAAGTGCCTAAAGTCGCAGATCGGGAAGAACATAGAAGCCTACATCGACGATGTGGTCGTTAAGACCACCGAACAAGATTAGCTCATCGCCAACCTTGCCGAGACCTTCTCCAACCTACGCGCCTACCAGTGGAAGCTCAACCCGACCAAGTGTGTCTTCGGTGTCCCCTCCGCATTGCTCCTGGGCTTCATGGTGGGACATCGGGGCATCGGAGGTAATCCCGTCAAGGTCAACGCAATACGGAACATGGCCAAGCTGGGCAAAAAAGCTTTGCCTTTCTTCAAGCTATTGAAGAAAGCAGATAAGTTCGTGTGGGATGAAGAAGCACAGAAGGCTTTTGAGGCTCTCAAAGATTTCTTGACCACGCCTCCAATCATGACGCCACCTATACCAGGGGAAACGCTCCTACTCTACATCTCCGCCACCACTCATGTGGTCAGCACGGTCCTCGTTGCAGAACGAGAAGAAGAAGGGCATTCCTATCCTGTTCAACGACATGTGTATTACATAAGCGAGGTCCTTACCGATGCTAAAACACGTTATTCACAGCCTCAAAAGTTGCTCTACGCACTCCTGATCACGTCGAGAAAGCTTCGCCACTACTTCCAAGCCCACAAGATCACGGTGCCATCATCGTTCCCGCTAGGAGACATCATCCGCAACCGCGACGCTAATGGCCGCATCGTCAAGTGGTCGGTGGATCTTGGAGAGTTCGACATCGAGTTCTGCCCTAGGCAGGTGATCAAGTCCCGGATTCTAGCTGATTTTGTGTCAGAGTGGACAGAGATCCAGATGCCCCCTCCCAAGGAGGGGCCTGAACACTGGATAATGTACTTCGATAGTGCCCTTAACCTAGAAGGTGCAGGAGTAGGAGTGCTATTCATATCTCCTCAGAGAGAGCAGCTCAAGTACGTCCTATAGATACACTACAAGGCCTCCAACAATGGAGCAGAATACGAAGCTCTAATTCATGGGCTCCGCATAGCAGTGTCCCTTGGCATCAAGCGACTACTAGCATATGGTGACTCCAAGGTCGTCATCGAGCAAGTCAACAAGGAGTGGGATTGTGTCAAAGACACAATGGATGCTTACTGTGCTGAGATCCGCAAGCTCGAAGGCCACTTCGAGGGAATCGAGTTTCAGCACGTGCCACGCAACAACAACGTGGCTGCCGACATACTATCCAAACTAGGCTCCAAGCGAGCTCTAGTCCCAGCGGGTGTGTTCGTCCAAGACCTACGCAAGCCGTCAATCAAGCTGTTGGACCCGGACAACCCGGACCAAGTATAGCCTGACCCAACTCCAGCACCTCCCCGCGACGTGCTGATGACAGATAAAGAGAACGATTGGCGCGAGCTTTTCCTAGCCTTCCTACTCGACCAATGAGTCCCAGAAGACAAGGCTGAACGAGAGCATATCATACGACGAAGTGCTAACTACGTTGTGATCGGCAATGACCTATACAGAAAAGCCGCCTCTACTAGCGTCTTGATGAAATGCATCTTGCGATCAGAAGGTGTCCAGCTCCTAGCTGAGATTCACGGCGGTGAGTGTGGCTGCCACGCGGCATTTGCCAATCTGGTCGGCAAGGCGTATCGATCCGGCTTCTACTGGCCCACAGCCATGTCCGACGCCAAAGACCTTGTCAAAAGGTGCAAAGGATGCCAGTTCTTTGCCAAGCAGTAGCACTTGCCAGGTCAGGTCCTGCGTACGATCCCCCCATCTTGGCCCTTCGCCATGTGGGGTCATGACGCCATAGGTCCATTCTGAACCGCCCCGGGCGGCTACAAGCACATCCTTGTGGTCATCGACAAATTCACCAAGTGGGTTGAAGTCCGACCTGTCGCAAAAGTCACGTCGGAGGAAGCGGCGAAATTCATGCAAGACATAACACATCACTTCGGTGTGCCCAACAGAATCATCACAGACCTGGGGACGGCCTTCACAGGGTCCGCCTTCTGGGATTTTTGCCAGGACAACACCATTGACGTCTACTACTCCTCGGTTGCCCACCCCCGGTGCAACGGCCAGGTTGAACGTGCCAATGGCATGGTTCTTCAAGCTCTCAAGGATCGTATCTTTGATGACGCTTCAAATTACGCCACCCGGTGGTTAGCCGAGCTACCACATGTAATCTGGGGTCTGAGGACCCAAGTCAGCTCTGCTACGGGCTTCTCGCCGTTCTTCCTGGTCTACGGCTCGGAGGCCATCTTACCTACCTACGTCACCTTTGGAGCTCCACGCATACAGTTCCACGAGGAGGGAGAAGCCGAGCAGACTCGTCGTGTCGACCTCGACAGCCTCGAAGAGCAGAGAATGGCAGCTATTATGAGGCAAGCTCACCACGACCAACAACTTCATCGGTATCGCGATCGCAGCGTCAAGGAGACCTCCTTCAACGTTGGTGACCTAGTCCTAAGGCGTATCCAGAAGACCGACGGCATGCACAAGCTGTCTACCCCCTGGGAAGGACCCTTCATCGTCACTGAAGTCATCAGCCCATCCACATATCACCTCCAGTGGGCAATGGGCAAGGTGTACCCAACCCATGGAACGTGGAGAACCTATGACGATTATATCCGTAGAATAGTTTTTGTTACAGCTATGTATTCCTCGTCTTTGTATTTTCAGTTCAATAAGTTAAAGCAGTCATCTGCTGTGCCTCGAGCTATACCTTCTCCTCTTTCATGTCATGAACCCTCCCCCTTGACATGCTCGGGGGCTTGGCCAAAGCCAATACAAGGGTTGAAAAACCTAGGGGTAAAACTTTCCTGTTCCTCCCCCTCGATATGCTCGGGGGCTTGGCACAAGCCAATGTAAGGGTCGCTCGACCTGAGCACGTTGTGCCTCATGACTACCTACTTTGTGTTGTTGCGAACCTGCTTGGTCGTAAGGTTGCAAAACCTGAGTCCCAGACTCCTTCCCGCACGCCAATTGCACGTAAGTCTCCCTACTGAGCTGTGATGATCGGTAAGCCAGCCTCTCTGTGAGTAGTGGTTAGCGGGGTATGAAAAAGACACATCACTCCAGGGCAACCAAGTTCGCGCAAACATAAACTAAGTACGTCATGCAGGCCAAAAGAAGGTTATCAAGTGTTGTTTTACATGACTGGAGGAAGGAGGGGGTACAGCTCTAAGACTACGACTACTCTTCACCATCGTCGCCCTCATAGCCAATGGCGTCCATTATCACCATAGCGGCTTCCCGCACTTCAAGCTCCACGATCTTGGGGTCCTTCATCGCGTCTGGGCCTTCTCCGACCTTGACCATGTCAACGTGGGGTAATAAGACTTCACCCGTACAAGTGACTTTGTAGCCACCGTCAAGCTCGTCGCCTTCAAGAGGTCGACCAACTTCTCTGGCGTAGCCAGAAGCTGATCAATAGCCGGCTTGGGCTCCTCCCCCTCGACCTGCGTCTCCACCATGTCCATCACAAAGTTGGCAGCATTCTTCAGGTCGTTCAGCTCCATCTCTTGCCCTGAAATAGTCACTTGGTCATTCTTCAACACCCCAAAGCTGCCTCGAGACTGACCTCAAGGTCCTTTCGAGCTTGTTTCTCATAAGCCAGCTTCTGGGACACAGCGTACTCACTGTCTACGGTGCCCTTCATCAACTGCTTCAGCTCTTCAGCACCGACCTCCACCTCTCGCAGGTTCACTTTTAGGCTTCGGACCTTCTCCTTAGTGTTCTTCAGGTCGTTCTTGAGGTCATCCTCTCGCCTATGAAACTCTGCAATATACAAGAAGTCCTGAGATCTAACTCTCAGCGGTACAAGCCAATGATGGAAAATGTTGCAAGGCAGCTGATCTTACCAGTGCTCATAGTGTTAAACTGCTAGTTGGCCTCCTGAGTCCTACGCTTCTCTTCAATTAGCTCATCTTCGAGCTTCTTCTTCTCCGCCGCTGCCGCCTCACAGGCTTGCTTGAGCTCCTGCTCGAACGCCATCACTTGCAGCTGCAGAGCTACAACATCCTTGAGCTGGTCGGCCCTGCCCTTGGCACGGTAGGCCAGTGACTGTTTTGCAAAGACAAAGCAGGTCGTTAGCCACATTCAGACAACAAGTCGTTTATTTAACTCAAGGACAACTTCTCATCATGAGGGATTGGTTGAGTGTCAAGATCGACCGGCGGACCTCCCTCATATCCTCATCATCTTTAAAAATATCTCCCTCCCAGGGAGTGCCAGTCCAGTCGATGTCCTCCCGCCTGAACCTTGGCCCTGTCGACGTCGGACCCAGTGCCTGCACACCGGTTGTTTCTAGGTTCCCCTGTGGCGGCTCGATCTGAACTGGGTCTGTGGTAGGGCCCTGAGCCGATGTGCTGTCCATCGAGTTGATGGGGTCTACGTCGATAACAGGTGGAGAAGTCGACGTCCCGATGTCACCAACGGAACCCTGTGTTCCGACCTCAGTAACAGGCGGGAGAACCGATGTCCCCACGTCCCTGACCGAGCCCTGAGTCCCGACCTCATGGTCGGATGACCTTGTCCGCGAGGGTGAATTTTGAGCACCCAAGGCGCTCTGAGGTCTGACATCCGTCCTATTGCAAAACTTCGTCAACACAAGGAGAAAAGCTAATGATAGCTAGCAAATGAACTAACTTCAGTACTGAAGACCTTACCTCACGGTAACCGGCGCACGCAACTTTGGCCTCAGGGGCCGAACTCGTACCTTCATAGGCATCTTTGCCTGTGCACCAGCCGTAGCCCGCTGTGCCTCCCTCATCCGACGGAGGTCTTCTTCGGTTACTTGTCGCTCCAGTTCCCGTTGCCTCTTGGCCGCGGGACTCAACGACCTTCTCGCCGTATGATCCTCAACAAATGGCTGATCGTCGGTAGCTTCGTCTTCATCCTCCTTGACCTCCTTGGTCGCCGGAGTAGGGATCGTCGGCGTACGGACCGCCGGAGGAGGGCTCGCCTTCCTCTTCCTCTTCTTCTTGTCGGCCTCGAGCTTGGCAGTCTTAGCTGCCTCGGCCTTGGTAACAGCCCTTGTAGTTCACTGCTTTGCTGCTGTCACCTTTGTCTTACGCCCGGGCTTTGTGGCGCTGCTCGCCTCAGGGTGGCTCGCCACATCGCCACCAACCTCTTGGTCGGTATCTTCATCAGCTTCAACCGATGAGTCGGACTGGTAATTCTCCAGCAGCACAGCTGCTGGAGGCTGATACTCCTCCGACCTCAGCTTCCGACGTGGTTCCTCACCCTTCGGTATGGGCGCAGGGCACCAGAACTGCATCTCCCGAACCTGCAACAAACAAATAACAAGGAATAAGATCGACGCAAGCAACTAAACAAGATAAAACGACCTGGTAGTCGCAGGACTTACAGGGTCAGCTGGTCGGGTCAGAGAGTGTGCCTTCGGGCACTTCCTGCCCCGGGCACCCCCGGTGTAGATCTGTGACACCCTGGCCACCATCTCCTCTTGGGAGACCTTGCGGTTAACCTCAAGAGTGGGGTCTGACTGCCCGCAATATTCATATGCCGGATGCACCCGGTCCTTGATCGGCTGGATCAAGCGACGGCAAAACGACCTTGCCACCGAGCCCCCTGTCATTCCCTTCTTCTTGAGGTCGCGCACCAGGGGGAGCAGCTCCTTGACGTCGTCCAGTTCACGAGAGGTCAGTTGCAGGTCCCACTCCGGTATCTTCTCGGGCTTGTGCCCGGTTCGCTTCGGGAGCACTGGCTGCTGGTTGGCGATGTAAAACCATTCCGACCTCCACCCAGCGGTGTTATCCGGTAGGTCCATATCTATCCATTCTGCCTTGAGACCTGATCTCAGGCAGAACATGACCGATCCTACTATGCCAAGGCGCTTGCTAGTGCTCTTGACATTGAAAAGATAGCGCCAGAGCAAGAAGTGGGGTGGTATCCCCAGATACGCCTCACAGAAATAGATGAACGACGACACTACGGTTATGGAGTTGGGGACGAGGTGTACCAGCTCTAGCTTGTAGTTGAAGAGAAGACCTCTAAAGAAGTCACCGGCGGGGATGTTGAATCCACGCTCGAAGAAGGAGGCGAAGACGACCTGTTTCTTGTCGTCCTCCGTCAGGAAGGCCTCGCTCACAGGCGCCTTCCACTCCACCACTGCCTTGGGTCTCAGGAGCCCGCGATCCACCAGCGCTTGAACCTTCACCTCGGTCATCACCGAGGGCTCCCACACCGTCCGCGGGTCTGGGATCTGAGGCGCAGCAGCCGCCATTTCTTGAGGACGAGGAGCTTTGGATCTAAAGTTAACTAGGGTTTTCATGCGCATACGGAGCGGCGCAGCGTGTGGATGGTGGAGCCGGAGAGCGGTCTGCTGCAGATGGCGGTGGGCTGAGATTTCTCGGGTGGAGGCTAGAAGTGGAGCGCACGGCGGCTAGGGCACGAAGATTCCGGCGGAGACGGCAAGAGGAGGAAGAAGATAGAAAGGGATGGTCAACACCGGTCCCCACCGCACTATTTATAAGGGCCCCACCACGGATGCCCGTTGCGGATCCTTTCACCGCAAGGAGCTCGCCACAACGGCTATGCGCCGCTAATTTCGCGAGATGATCTCTCCGGATTTTATGCTAACGGCTATATGACCAACGGATAGTTTGGCGACCTACACCCTGAGTTTAGGTCATCAACATCCCAAAAGATATCAGGTCATCCTGATAGTACATTCGATCTCCATGAGGTCGATAAGCCGCCAGATTACGTCACTTCAGGTCATTGATGAATAATTTCTTCAAGTCGACCATTACATGACAGAAGAGAGCGAACATTACACGGGAACTTCGAAGGTACACAAGTCGCCTGCGACCTCATTGGATCCAGAACCCGTTACAAGATACAAACATATTCGAAGACCTGATCTACCTAGAACAATCCTTGAGGTGTACTCTACTATAGCCGAGCACATCGCAAGAATTCTTCTAGCTTCAGGACCTCGATGGTGGCCTTGCGGTGAACAACTGCACGACACCGCACATAGCAGGTCACACTTTGTGCCTGACTATGGAATGCAGACACGAGCTTGCTCTTCGGCGCGGACCACAAGCCCTCGACGAGCATCACATGCTTACCAAAAACTTGCAGCTTCACCTCGGGCCTCTACAGCATCACCTCCAAACTCTCCTTGATTCCTCGCTGAGGCAAGGTACAAAGAGTGGGTTTGTTGTCTACATTTCGCAAGAGTTCTTCTAGCTCCAAGCCTCTACAAACTTTACATCCTGCAATCTGGTGGACGGACACATGCCCATGGCATGGCCTCAATACTACCCTGTGGCTTCATAGCTCAACAATGCTCGGTGCTTGCCTCCTTCAGCCTTATGGTGCTATTTATAGTTCGAGTCAGGCCTGTGAGGCTGGTAAAGTGGAGACACTGTAACCATGTGATCAGGAGGACCTGTCGGCATGTGCGTGATTAAAGGCGATGTCTTTTACCTGCCTCGTGACACCTTTTGTCGCTGGTGCATCAATGATGCCTGAGGCTGCTGAAGCGTCACATGGCTACAGTACACTCCTCGATCAGTGGGCAGTTTGTCGTTTTCTGGGCGGTAAGAGAATCTCCAACCACTGTTGACCTGTGACCCAGCAGTCTACGGAAACAGACAAGCCTGACCCTGTGTCAAAGGGCCCTGCACCTCGCTGCAACTACAGACGACGATGATGATCAAACGCACCCTTTACAATTCTACGTCTTCATTGCACCCGCTAGGCTTTGCGTCCTGGTGCACCCGCTATGGCTCTGCATGTAAACGGACCTATTCTAATCATCCTATATTTTTGTTTCCTGAGCAAAATGGTCGTAGGTTCGATTGAAGACCTTCCGGGGTAGGCGTGCCTTGCTGCTCTGCCAGATCTGTCTGGGCGCCTAGAGATCAGAAGCTTCAGGTCTGCGATTTCGTCGGGCCCCCGAGGTCGGTGTGCCCGCTACTTAGGTTGTCAATACCTTTGTACCATGGCTCCGCTGGATGGCTGGCAGCTATGTTGGTCGTCTAGGCACCAGAATGACCTCCTTGAGGTCGGGGTGCCTCAGTCCCTAGGTGTTGCAATACCTCGGTATATTTACGGCTCTGCCAACCTAGTTGGGCGCCCTGGATGTGTGACCTTCCTAAGGTCGGTGTGCTTTGTATAGCTCTGCCAGCCTGCTCTGGACACCTAGGATTTTACGTTGGGAATGAAGGCCTCCCTGTGGGGTGCGCGCCTAATGGCCCTGCCAGGCATCTCCGGGTGCTTGGGCGCTATTGACTTGAGACCTTCCTGAGGTCGGCATGCCTCGGGTGGCTCTGCCAGACTCTTTGCAGTTATGCACGATATCTGGATGTCTCTACACTCCATTTATTCAAAGATCAACATCGTTCTATGACTCCATCGTTGACCGCTCCGGGCATTACAACTTCAGCTATGGCATAATTGACGACCTCTTCGTGTGACGCACCTTTCAAGATCCTGTTGGGTATCCTCGGATACTGGACATTGTTGATTTGAGACCTCTTTTTTGGACGGCACGCCTGCAAGCCCTCCATGAAGTCGGCCCTGCCAAACTCCTTGCAGCTATGTTCAGAGATTTGGGTGCCTCTACACTTCGTTCGATCAAGACCATGACTCAGTTTTCTTCTCTTTTTTGAGCATCAAACCAGCCATGCTGCCTGCTTCAATGCTCGGGGACTACTCTACGAGAGCATCTTCGACGCCCTCTTGTTTTCTTCATCGTACCGACCTGATGGAAAACCTGTTTCTCATCATGTCGTTACTCGACCTATTTTTTCTTCTCTTTCTTTTTTGGATCATCATACCAGTCGTCCTGCCCGCCACGATGCTCCGATACTACTCTATGAGTGCATCCTTGATGCCCTCTGAATTTTTCCATCGTCGTTTCGATCTATTGGACTCCTGCTTGCTATAGGTCGTCACTCGACCTCCCTTCGTTCGGCAAGACTATAAACAGGTCAGCTGCAAAGCTGATTTGCTCTTTTCTTTTGGACCGACGTGCATGCTATTCGATCTATCGATAGCTCTACGACTTCGTCATGACCTTTCTAAGGTCACTGCGCCTACACCTGGCTCGGGGGCTTGTAAGACATGGGTACCCCTGAGTCCCCAACGACCAGGCTCACAGCCGTCCCTAACAAGTGGGTCCGGCCTACCAGAAGACCCGCCGACCTGACAGTGGGCCCAACTGACCTAGTTGGTGGCCCACACGACCTCCTGAAGACCTTCCAGAAGATTCTAGACGACCTTATCCAGAATGACTCCATGACTTGGTGTGCAAGACAAGACATCGGTGGATTCTGACCAAGCAGATCGACGGATATAGCAAGTGTTGTAATCAACTAGACTTAGGTCTCCTGGTCGTAACTGACCAGGGGTCTGGGAACCGACCTTATCCGCTGACCAATATAAGGTGGGCACGGCGACCCTTGTACAATCATGCAATCCTCAAGCAATCTACACCAGCAACTGGACGTAGCGTTTTTCTCTCTGAAGGCCTGAACCAATATAAACTCGCCGTGTTCTCTGTGTTCCGTGTGCTCGTGTGCAACCTTCAAGTTATTAGCCTTAGATTCCACCTCGCTGAACAACTAAACCACCAGGGTTAACCCCCCTATGGGCTATCTAGATCTAAACCTCTGACAGGCAGTAGGACTGAAATGCGAGTGTTTGGGAAGAAAACTATGGGTAGAGTGGTTCAGAACTAGCAAGGACGCCGATGGTGGTAGGAATACAATCACCAGATTCCATGAGAAGTTGTGCAAGCTTATGTGACAAGCTAAGCAACGGGCCTCTAGATCGAGTGGCTGCGATTCATCTACAAGCTTCCATGGGGCGTTGTGGCAAGCTTCCATGGGAAATTAGGCAACAGGCACCTTGGCCTGTCGAGGAAGGCTACGGGCGGATGTTACTGATAAGAAAAGGTGACCAGACCGGACTAAATTCAGTGTTGATTTTGTGGGCAAAATAGAATGACTACGGCCGGGTCTTACTGATCTGCAAAAGTGAGCGGACCGGACTAAATGGTTCGTTGAATTGTTATTAGGAAAATATGATCGCATTATTCGAATGAACATCCATCCAAAGTAGGAAACAGAGTCCATTCTAAAGTGACTAATTAAACATCACAATTTCCACATACATAAGACAATGTTCCAATGAAATCTAACGATACTAATTAACATCACTGATAACATAACATCACAGAGTTCACATACATAAGACAATGTTCCAACGAAATCTAAAGATACTAATTAACATCACAGATAACATAACAGCATAGATCTTCCACCGGCGCGGCTCCCTCACTCCATCTACTCCATCCATCCCTCATTCCTGGCCACGACGCGGTGGCGGCTCCACTTCTTCTTGTAGTTCTCCCTCAGGGGCGCAGACCTAGCCATCCCAAGGACATGGTCCTTGACCTCATTCAGCTTGCGCCACCGGTGCATAAGGTTGGGGCAGACAGGGCACCCGTACGTGCTGTCGAGGCGCCGGAAGACGCGCAAAGCATCGCCCCGGGGGACCGGAGGGATGTAGCCGTGGCAACGGTCCTCAGACGAATCTGTGTCAGCTTGGGAGTCGGAGTCGGAGTCGGAGTCAAACTCACCAGTAGGAAGGGTAATCGTAAACTTCAGCTTCTGAGGCGGCGACAGTGGAGGATGCTGGATATCCGCCGGCAAGACACCAGCTGCTCCTGGCAAAGCGCCAGTGATCGACGGCGGGTTGACGTTGGCGTCGTCGGAGGGCGGCGGTAGCGACGGTGGAGGAGGTTGGGAATCCACCGGCGAGCCACCACTGGCTCTTGGGAAACCGCCGAAGAGCGTTGGCGGGTCGACGTTGGCGGCGTCGGAGCTCGGCAGCGGCGGGTCGACGTTGGCAGCGTCAGAGCGCGGCGGCGGCGTGCCGTGGATGTGGCCCCACAACACCTCCGTGAACATGCGGGTGAAGTGCTGGTTGTCACGCGGTGGCACCCAGTCACGGGCACGCGAAGAGGATGTGGTGCCGGAGGATCGGTTAAAGGGCGAGGGTGAGAGCCGGCGCGACGGGGAGCCGGTGGGGGATAGCCAGCGCGACGGGGAACTGGTGGGGGATAGCCGGCGCGACGGGGAGCCTGATCGCTTCATTGCGTCGACCGGGTAGGAGTGAGGCACGAGTGTTTGGGAAGTGGTAGCGTGGTTCGGAACTGGAGAGGACGCCGATGGTGGGGGGGGTAGGAATGGCGATTTATGTGGAGTTACTGACCTTGCCTGGGAAGTTGTGCCGCTTCGGTGAGAAGGTAAGCAACGGGCGCCTCTTGAGTCTTGACTCTTGAGTGACTTCCATTCATCTTCCACCGTTGAGGGGCTGATGTGCGAGTCCCCGCGCCGTATGACCAACATGTTTGTGATCTCTTGATGATGGCAACCACCTCCCATGGGAAGTTGTGGCACAAGGATGGCAACGGGCATATGTTACTGTTAAGAAAAAGTGACAAGACTGGACTAAATTATTTGTTGAACGAACATCCATCCAAAGTACTCCATAGGAGGAAACAGAGTTCTCTGATCATACACTAATAAGCATTACAGCAAAGTGACACTTGTTACTGTTGGCAATTATCTTTTCATCCAGTCTGGGTCGTCGAGGTTGAAAGGTGCCGCCTCGCCGTCGAGGAGGAACAGGTCCAACATCGGGGGCTGAGCGGCTGGCAACGGCGCCGGCCTTTCGAGCAGGGACAGGAATGTCCGTGCCCCTGAGTTCTCCGGGACAGTCGGCGTGACAGGTGCACTTGACATCAATGGCCGAGCGGCTGGCAACGCCGCCAGCCTGTCGAGCAGGGACGGGAATGGCCGTGCGCCTGAGCTCTCCGGGACGGTGGACGCACTTGACATCAATGGCGGAGTGGAGGGCCACGGCTGCCACGTGCGACCAGCCGGCCTCTCGGGCACTCCACCCACTGCACGCCAGCTTCTGGTGGCGACGGGTATGGTCGTGCGCCTGAGCTCTCCGGGACAGTCGAAGCGGCGGGCGCTCTTGACATCAATGGCAGAGTGGCTGGTAACGCCGCCAGCCTGTGGAGTAGGGACGGGAACTACCGTGCGCCTGAGCTCTCTGGGACAGTCCAAGCGGCGGGCGCACTTGACATCAATGGCGGAGTCGAGGGCCACGGCTGCCACGTGCGACCAACCCGGCCTCTCGGGCACTCCACCCACTGCACGCCAGCTTCTGGTGGCGACGGTGAGACGGGAATCCTGGTTTGATAGATGCGGAGAGAACGCCTGTCCCACCGTTGCCCGGCATGCCAGCGACGAAGGCCGCAGTCGGCACAGAGCATGCCAGGCCCCATCGGCCCAGCCATCCATTGCGGCGTTTCTGTCCTGCCGCAGTCGCCGCATCTCGGCCCCGCTGGAGCTTTAGCCGGCGTGGATGGTAGGAGAGCGAGCTCCACAGGAGGCACGCGATGATTGTCGCCGGCCATTGGGGGAGATGCTCTGAAATGAACATAGAAATTAGTTTGCTCAAAGAGGCGGAAAAGGTCGAAAGAACAAAGAAATCAATTGAATTGGGAGAGAGGACGACGGTACTTGCGCCGATAGGAGGCGATGCCGATGGGGTCTTCTAGTGCCCAGAGGAGGAGATGCCGATGGGGTCTTCTTTCATTGAGGAGGAGATGCAAAAGTGTTTTCCAATATATATTAATAGATCTCATTTGCCAAGGAAAAGGCGCAGGGTCTCATGGGGGATCGTGTCAGGCAAATGGCCTAGGCACGTAACTTGCAATCTCGTTGAACTTAGAGCAAACTTAATTCACTTGAACATGATGAGATCGAAAGTTCCCATGAGACCGGTTATTTTGGTATACGAGGTCAGATGTTTCGGTTTACGAACCATGAGTAGACTGAAGAAATATTTTTAATCATTTGATGGCAAAAAGATGCTTGTTTTAAATATGGATAAGGTGAGATATGATATCATCATTGTTAGGGAGAGCCAAAAACGTGCACAAATCGAACGTGGAGCCGTGGCTTAGGTAGAGCAATTTGAAGCGATGGGCAACAAATTGGCTTTCAGTAAGATGGTGTCTACTCTATCTAGTGTACACTACCCCATCTAGGAAAGATTTGTTTTTCAAAGACTTTGTTAGTAGGAAAGAATCGTGAAGACAAGCAAGCTGACTTAGAGTTTGAACCACGGCTTCATTCTTCCTTGTTGACGAGTCATGCTTGGTAACAACAAAATGAAAGCATGCAATGAGATAGACAATATAACCCGTGCAGGACCGGATGTTTGGGTTTACGAAACATTAACAGACCAGACAAAAATTTTCATTCCTTTCCTGGCAAAAGTTGCTTGTTTTGAATTGGGCAAACCTGATTACGGATTTCGTAGTTTCTGAGATAGTGAGATCACATTATTTGTTTTGTAATTGTCTAATATTGATTTTCACCTCTCTAAATTGCGATGAACTATTCCAACTACCAGCCGTGGTAAATAAATGGGGGAAGACCAGAAGTTGGTTTCCATCACGTCAATGCGTGTGCGAGTATTGCTACACGGGAATCAAGGAAGAGAGATAGAAACAGATATCAGTGGATTGATCTAGAAACAAATATATCCAAAATCACTCTCACATGTCAGGGTAATTTGTTTGGATGCAGATATCCAATTATTTTGCTAAAGAACAGATCACATTCAGCGTGAATTCTACATTCCTCGTTACAAAAATGTGACCATTCTTCCCAGCTCATCTTGAAGCACAGGCGGCCTGTGCACTGATGATTGCCGGGCGCCACTAGCGGCGCCAGCATTGCACGTCAGCACCATGTCACTCGCCAGATCACCTCTGAGGCTACCTCACGGCACCGCAGGCAACCCTTGTTCGTCCGCATCATCATCGATGTCGCGGCCGCCGATTCTTCCTTGCCCTCGACCTATCTGATGTACCGCCTCGCAGTGTCATCATCACCGGCGCCACCATTGGCCCTGTAGAGGACCATGGCGGCTACATAGGCCGCCACATTGTGCCCGGCCAGGGCGGCCTCCTCGAGCTTGGCGATGGATGACCGGGAGCTGTAGTTTTCCCCGAACAGGATGTCCATCCCGGAGATGAAACATGCCTCCGGGTTTCTTATGTGGGTCAGGCAATCGAGGAGGGTGTCGTAGCCCTTGCAGTCATTCCACTGCAGCACGACGGCAAATCGCTCTAGCGCCACGCGCCGACCAACGGCCGCGTTGTTACACACGCGACGCATCTCCCGGCAGGTCGCCCGTAGGCTACGGAGGTCGTCCATGGGCTGCTCCGAGGTCGCAGCGAGGTGGCCGGTGATGTCAATGTTCACCTCTGTAGGGAGCACCACCAGCGATAACGGCAACCGCCTCGATGACATGATTACTGACCTACGGGCATTCTGAAAATAGTTTCATCAAACATCAGAGTGTCAGGTCAAATGCACATTCAAATTGATACAGAGATTTGGAAGAGAGCATTGTACTCTCATGGATCTTCCTTCCGAGAGGAGATGCAATTGTAAAAATGTTTTTTGTACCCCAGGCGGAAGAAGTCGATCAATGCCCCATTTACAACAAATCCACCGTTCCTTTCTCCGCATTTACAGTAAATTCACCGCTCCTTCGCCACCCAAAACAACCTTCGCTGCTGCTCCATTGATTTCGGGATAACAATAATAATTCATTATGACTGTTGGGGAACCTAATGGAAATTACGTTCTTTGAAATGTGAACAGGTCGGACTAAATGGTCAGTACAATGTGGTAGATACTAACTACCGCGTATTTCTTGGTAGATTTTGGCAATACATCATTAGTACAATGCTCAGAAGCATAGGGCACAATGTTCAGAATACATGATCGACACATTGTTCACAATACAAAAGTGTCACTTGCAGAATACATGATCGAGACATCTAATTAGCCTTACCACCGAGCATCAATCCCGCCATTCCCGCGAAAAAAAACAAATAAAGTAAGCAGCACATGCGCGAGTTTGATATTGTGCCTATAATTCCTAATTGACTTCAGCTCGGCGGTAACCTTCTGAAGTTTTTGTCGCGCTATTTTGAGCTCATTCCTAATCTCTCTAAGCTCACAGTTAGCTTTTCCCAATTCCCCCTCGCACTGCTTTGCATCCTCTTCAGCTTTCGCTTTCTTCTTCATGAGCTTCAGCATAACAACATACGACCTTTCATCCCATTCTGGATCAGTCCAGCAGAAGTAATCGCATTGCTCTTTTTGTTCCTGCAAATTAAACGACCCATTAGCAATAGCCGTTGACCACAGGCACCACATAAGCAGGTAGCCAACTAGCCATTACCTTTGGGCAGCCAGCAAACCGGCGGCTAGGGTTGAGAAAGGTCCAAGCAAACTTCACCACAGCTCTCAACCCATGTTTACACTTGTCTTTAGGATGTCAATGGCTACTATTGCAGGAAGATGTCTCCGAGCAGTAACTACCAATGGAAGAAGATGCTGGAGTACAAGGATGCTTCAAAAAAAATTCATTGCAACTTGAAATCAATGCTTAGTTTTGCACTTTCTAAACTAAAGCCTATCAATCAACTTGTAACAACAATCGTGCTTCAACCAAAATCCTCAATTCCAAATATCACTTCCCTCTGACGAAAGGGGAAAGCAGAGGCACAAAACAGGGTACTGACCTGACCATAGCTCACTATCCTCCCTTCGATGCGAGGATCCGCCATTCCCGCCGCGGGTTGTAGATCTGCGCACCAAGGCCTCTAGGCTAGATATTTGCCACAACGACCCACAGGAGCATGCTGGCAAGCCCCTTGCAGGGTACGCGGTTGATATAGCCGTTGGCCACGGGTTCGACCCCTGCTATTGACATAGTATCCTTTTAATTTTCCTATGTTTTTTTATCAGACTGACTTGTGGGACCTTATTAATTTTTATGACGAGTTGGAACCACAGTAGGAAACAAGCAGTTTCACGATCGTTCCTCAGGAAGGTCCTTCCAGCAAAACATCAATAGACCGGAACTTTGTCGTCCACCGAGCAGCAAACATCATATTATGATCAGGTAGCAACAAGTTTCTCAACTCATGACCACAAAGTTCACAACACCAAGTAGCAACAAGTTACAACACCAAGTAGCAAACATCATAGGATGATCATCACACAAAGTAGCAACAAGTTTCTTAACTCGTGACCACAAAATTCACAACACCAAGTAGCAAACATCATAGGATGACCATCATTACAATTTTCAAAATAATCATAACCACCCATTTGTAATCATAACGATAAGAACCGATCATCAATTTACATCTGTAGGACATTCTCCTTCCATAGCTCCATCCTGCAGCTGTCCCTTCACCTTCTGCAGCTCAGCGGTAGTAGCTTCTGAGGATCCTTCCCATTGTTGATCCCTTTTTCGCTTGGCTGACCTAAAGAAAACATAAGCACCAACAAGTTTCATAACACTATGTATTATGATCAGGAGGAACAACCAGTAAATAAACATCAACAAAGAACAAGTTTCATAATAATCAAGCACTACCTATTTTTATCTTTCTCGCGTAGTATCCATTGCTTCTCCTTCTCCATCCGGATAACACTCTGTTGTATCGATTGCTTCTCCTTCTCGATCTCGATAACTAGCTGCTCAACCGATTGCTTATACACTTCCATCGCATCGATGACATGTTTCAGCTTTCCCTTCACGTTTTCCAACTCCGTGGTAGTTGCTTTAAGCTTGATGTTAGCCTTTGCGCATTCTTCCTTCCATGACCTTGCCTCCTCTTCAGGTTTTGCCTTCCTGTCCAGTACCAGGTCTTTCGACTCTTGGTCAAGAATCTCACCTATTTCTTTCAATAAGGCATTGTCCAGGCGTAACATATGGGCACATAACACCTTGTAGTTGTTGGTCTGTTGCAATTGTTCATGTAATAATTGGTCAGCCATCTCGTTGAATTTCCTCATCTCTTGCATAGTTATATTTAGAATTTCCTGACACAGCTCCTTGTATTTTACAGCCTCTTGATGCGCCATGAGTTCTCTGCCTTCTTGTTCTTGCAGGTCTCTCTTCACCTCCTGCAGCCCAGCTTTAGTGGCTTCAAGCACCTCTACAAGCTAGTAAAATACAATAACCTATCAATCCATCAAACGATGCAAACTGAAAACTAACTGAATCTAACTCCAATGAATTGTCTATAGCCTATCAACTTGTAACACCAAACGAAGTACAAATATGAGGGTATGATGAAATCTGATTCTAGTGTATATGCTCATCAATCCGTTTGATCCCCAAATCTAGAAATCCCTAGGACGATAGGGGAAAATATAGTGGATCAAACCAGAGAACTGACCTTGTCGAGCCGTTTCAGCTTCTTGTAGCTGGAAGGTGGTGGCGGAACCATCTTCCCGTCGCCTCTAGGATCCGCCATTCTTGCCACGAGCCGTTGCAGATCAGCGCATAGCAAAAGTCGAGAGTCTTTGCAAAGGCAGTGAAGCCTTTCGCCTGCGAATTACTGATTTATATTAAAGATTCACCTTACACAACCATAAGGAAAGTGTTTCCTGTTAAAATGACAGAACCAAGAAGTGGTGCAGTGGTAAGCAACGCAGTCTTGTTCCTATATGTCTTTAGTTCGAACCCTTGCAATGGTAAGTTTTTTTTTGCAACATTTCGTGACCTAGCGAAAATTCTTACATGTGGGACCTCCATTTTATGATGACTTGGAACGACAGTAGGAAATAAGCAGTTTCGCGATCGTTACTCAGGAAGGTCCTTCCAACAAAACATCAACAGACCAGACCAGCAAAACATCAATAAAATTAGCTCAGAATGGTGAGAGTGCTCAAAGCAAATCAGCATAATAAGATGGCATCTCAAAGCAACTCATCACCACAAAGTTTACACCACCAAGTAGCAAACATCATAACATGATGAGGTAGAAACATGTTTCTTAAGACATCAGTAGATCGACAATTCTCCCCGCATATAGATTCAAGGTAATATTATGTCTGGCTTCCTACAGCTGTCCATTCACCTTCTGCAGCTCAACTTCAAGCATCACTTAAATCGATAAATTCTGAGGGTCGTTCACGTGATCTGAAGAAAACATCAGCAACAACTTTCATAAGATGGCATGTCATGGTTATTCATCATTAAAAATTGTTCCAATAATCATAACTACCTATTGTTCGATTCCATTTCCATGAACACTTGTCCAAGTTCTGTCTGTGTTGGCTTACCCTTCTTCCTCTTCTGAAGCTCAGTGGTAGTATCTTCAAGCATCAATTTTTCAGTATCTCCAAGCTTCATGTTAGCCTTTCTGCATTCTTCTTTCCATGACCTTGCTTCCTCTTCAGCTTTTGCTATCCTGCGTGTTAGCTTATTCAGAACAGCTTTAGTCCTACCATCCCATTCAGGATCAATCCAAACAAATGTCTGACATTGTTTTCCTTGAGGCTGCAGACACCAAATACATATATGTTCATAAAATTGTCCATTTTCAACACTAATATCAAGAGTACAAGTACTATAAGTCTATTGAAATTTAAACAAGTTATTGTTTACCTGACCACATGTTCCATACCGGCGCCCAAGGGCGGTGAAGCTTTCCCTGACAAGGAGAGCATACCCATGCTGGCACTTGTTATAAGGATCCACAACGATAAGATCAGCATCAGGAGGCTCCGATGTAACGAAATCAATGGACCAAGCCACCACCAGATGCTAGTAAAATACAAGAACCTATCAATTCATAAAATGATGCAAATCGAAAACTAATTGAATCTAACACCGATTATCTATAGCCGATCAACTTCTAACACCAATTGCAATGCAAATCTGAGTGTATGATAAAATCTGAATCTATTGTATATGGTCATCAATCCTCTAGATCCCCAAATCTAGAAATCCCCATCCCTAGGTCGATAGGGGAAAATATAGTGGCTCAAACCAGAGGACTGACCTTGTCGTCCTGTTTCATGAACTCGTAGCCGGGAGGTGGCGCATAAACCGCCCTCTCATCACCGCTAGAATCCGCCATTCGTACCACTAGCCGTTGCAGATCTGCGCGTAGCAAAAGTTGAGAGTCTTTGCGAAGGCAGTGAAGCGTTTTGTCTGCGAATTACTGATTTATATTAAAGATTCACCTGAGACAACCATAAGGAAAGTGTTTCTTGATAGCATAACACAACCAAGAAGTAGTGCAGTGGTAAGCAGCACAACCTTGTTTCTTCAGGCCCCTGGTTCGAAACCATGCCATGGCAAATTATTTTTGCAACATTTCGTGACCTAGCCTCTAGTGTGGCGAAAATGCTTACACGTGGGACCCTGGAACTATTTATGACGACTTGGAACACTCTATTTTCGAAAAAAATGCTTACATGTGGGACCCAACTGAATTTTATGACGACTTGGAACACTCTATTTAAAAATAATGCTTACATGTGGGACCAAAGTTGGTTTATGACGCCGCTGACATGGCGACAATGCTTACATGTGTGACCCTGGAAAAATTTATGACGACTTGGAACACTCTATTTTCGAAAAAATGCTTACATGTGGGACCCAACTAAAATTTATGACGACTTGGAACACTCTATTTTTAAAATATTGCTTACATGTGGGACCGATGTTGGTTTATGGCGTTTTTGCAGAGCTTATGGGTCACAAAACAGCATGGAACAGTGAATGCCCGCCTACAGTACCAACCGTAATGACGAAAGTTTTTTTTGTCAGTAAATTTGCTTGGAAGTGAAATATTATGATGAGATCAGCCAGGAATGTCATAAATCAATGACGCTAAAATGTGGTTGCATCACTAGTCAACGATTTTCTTGTAGTGGAAGATCCACGAGTCAGGAGCCACCACCGTCGCGGCCCTCATGGAGGTCATCAACAAGCTTATCGACACCGACGGGCGCTGTTTAACCAGTTTTACTACGATGCCAAGCGCGACGCGGGCACTTCCGGCACCGCTGGAGACTCGAGCTCCAAGCTGCGCAAGCGACCTTCAAAAGTGCTTGCGGCAGAGGCACGTCGACCTTTGACGTTCAACGTCGACGAATTCAACGCAGTGCTCGACAGCCCTTGCGGATTCCACGAGGGGGCCACCCACACCGTCCGCGAGTGCTCGCAGTTCAAGAGGGCGTTCCGTACCACTGAAGACCCCAAGCGACCTAGAGGCGACGGCGATCGGTCGTCTTCACGTCGCTACAACAGCAACCGCCATGACGACTGACGCGGCCGCGGCGATGACAACCGCCGTGATGAGCGCCGCCGCGACGAGCCGCAGCCAGAGGCTCACCACGACGAGCGTGACCTGCCTCCTTCACCGCAGACGGGCAACCCCAACGGCCCCTTCCAGCAGGCCAAGCGATCGATCAATATGATCGTCGGAGGCCTCAAGTCTCACGTGAGCAGAAGGTGCTACCGCAAGGACAAGCGCGAGATCCACCTCATCCATACCCAGCCGGCGTAGCCTCTGTGCTAGTCTGAGCTGCCGATCACGTTCTCCGGAGCTGATCACTGGGTCCATATCCCAGACCCTGGGTCCTACCCACTCGTCATCGAGCCCATAGTGGAGGGAGCCCTGCTTCCCCAGACCCTCATCGATGGAGGGAGCGGGCTCAACATCATCTTTGTTGAGACCTTGAAGAAGATGGACTTCGACTTCAAGAAGCTAACAGCGTGCAACGAGCCTTTCTTCGGCATCGTCCCTGGCATGGAGGCCTACCCCCTGGGTTGGGTCTCCCTCCCTGTGACCTTTGGCACGGAGGACAACTTCCACATGGAGTACCTCAGCTTTGAGGTCGTAGACTTCAAGTCTTCCTACCATGCCATCCTAGGTCGCCCCGTGCTGGCCAGGTTCATGGCCATCCCGCACTACACCTACTTGGTGTTGAAGATGCCGGCTCCAAACGGGGTCCTCTCTGTCTACGACGACCTCATAGTCTCGTTCAAGTGGGACAACGAGGCCCTCGACATCGCCACGACGAACGCCTACGTCGACACCTCGGCCGTCATGGTCGCTGAGGCCACGAAGGTCGCTCCGAGCCACCTAACCGTCCCAGAGTAGCAGCGCACTGACACTGCCCTGGACGCCACGCCGTCAACGAAGAGGGTCCGCCTCGTCAAGCCCGACCCAGAGAAGACGGTGGTCGTCGGTGACAACCTCGGGGAGAAATAGGAACTCGCGCTCACCAGTTTCCTCCGGGACAATGCGGACATATTTGCATGGACCCCATCGGATATGCCGGGTGTTCCAAGGGAGCTGGCTGAGCACTCCTTGGATATAAGCAAGACGGCCAAGCCTGTCAAGCAGAAGCTACGCCGCTTTGCGAAGGATCGCAAGGAGGTCATTAGGGTAGAGATAATAAAGCTCCTAGCTGCCGGATTCATCCGTGAATGTAAAAACCCGGTTTGGCTCGCCAACCCGATGCTTGTACCCAAGAAAACCGGTCAATGGAGAATATGTATCGACTACACCGACCTCAACAGGCACTGCCCTAAAGACCCCTTCCCTCTTCTGCGCATCGACCAAGTCATAGACTCCACAACCGAAAGCGTCCTGCTATGCTTCCTTGACTGCTACTCAGGGTATCACCAGATAGCCCTGAAGGTCTCTGACCAGGACAAAACGACGTTCATAATGCCGCACTGCATCTACTGCTACATGGCCATGACACTTGGCCTCAAGAACGCTGGAGCGACCTACCAGAAGGCCATCCAGAAGTGGTTAGAGTCTCAGATCGGCGACAACGTTGAAGCCTACGTCGACGACGTAGTTCTCAAGACAAGGGTGGAGGACAACCTCATCGCCGACCTTGCCCAGACCTTCGCCAACCTCCGACTCTACCGCTGGAAGCTCAATCCAGAGAAGTGTGTCTTCGGTGTACCATTCGGCAAGCTCCTAGGCTTCATGGTCAGCCACCGTGGCATCGAGGCGAATCCCACCAAGGTCGACGCCATCCGCAAGATGAAAAGACCTATCGGGAAGAAAGATGTCATGAAGCTCACAGGCATGATGGCCGCTCTAGGTCGCTTCATCAGCAAGCTAGGAGAAAAAGGCCTGCCCTTCTTCAAGCTGCTAAAAAAGTCAGACAAGTCCGTGTGGACGGACGAGGCCGACCAGGCACTAGAAGAGCTGAAGACCTTCCTCACGACAGCCCCAGTCATGGTGCCCCCTGAAGGACCGGAACGGCAAACCAGAGAGGGGGGGAGTGAATGGGAGCCGATAAAAATTCTACTCAAGAATTCGGCCTATGAACCCAAAATCACTCGGACACCTCCGCAAGCTTCTCTTGCCAAATCCACGTAGCCACTGGAGTGCTACTGGACCTAGGAGCAAGATCCAACCAACAGCCACTAGAAAAACGCAACGAAAAACAACTCGGAGCAGCTGCTGGCAACCAAAACCGGTCAGGCCGGTTTCTGAAACTGGTCAGACCGACCTTCAGAGACTTAGCCTCTCACAGGTAGGGGAAACCGGTCAGGCCGGTTTGGCAAACCGGTCAGGCCGGTTTTGTCCAGGAAATCCCCAAAAGACCTTCGAGACCAAACCTAACCAAAACTGCCTCAAGAACCCTTCAACCTTTGAACAAGAAAAGCCATAGCATGAAAGAAACTCTCCTATCCAAAAACCCTCACGACAGCCCACTGGGGCTAAACCGGTCAGGCCGGTTTTGCCTGGGCAGTCGGGAAGAACTCAACCCGCGGGAAAAAGCCAACCTTCACCTCGATCGATCTCCCAATTCGTTCCACGGATTCAAGTGAGACTTTGGGGATAGCTGGGGTACCTCGTAGGCTACCTTTGGCTAGAAGCTCAGTCCCCAAAACCTTCCCAATCAAGAGGAATCGGAAGTCAACCCTCAAGAACACCTTCCCATGAAATCCACCGAAAACCACCAAATTGAAGCCGTTTCGGAGGGTTTGTTGGAGCAAGATCACCAAGCAAAGTGGCACAAGGTGCTCATATGTGACATCTAACAAGAATCCCTTAAAGAAACGCCCCCAAAACTTCCCCACGGAAAATCCTAGAAAAGGCTCCGAAAATCACCAAAAAGGGAAAATGGGAAGAACACAATCAGGACTTGAGGAACCACGCCGAATCATCTATACATACCATGAAGGTTCTTGCAAGGTCTAGCTTGCCTCCCGATCATCCATCCATCTCTCAAGATCTCACCATGAAGCTCTCAAGCTAGTCCTAGAAATCCTAAGGAAAATAGGAAGGAAAAAAGCAAAGGGAAAATGAGCTAGGGTTCCAAGAGATGGCTGCCATCCTCTCACCACTTGGGTTATATGGAGGCCAGCCGAAAGACTAAACTACCCCTATTACATAAACTAGGATACACACCCACCAGGGGCACTTTGGGAAATTGTCTTCGTAACACCATCAGACGGATGGTCGGCGACCGCACCTCGCGTAGCCTCGATGCACACCATGCGATCCCGACACGTGTCCTCCGCTTCGAAGCTTCCCGGCGCCCTGCGACCCCAAACCAGTCAGACCGGTTTCACAAACCGGTCAGGCCAGTTTCGGCTAGACAGCCACGCCCGGTCTTCGGCCTCGGCTTTGTGGCTCAGCCGAGTAACCCAGTGGTTTTCTGGTGAACCACTGCAAACCCCGCGAACTTGATGTAGCCTCCGCCAATCACCACTCATGACTCGGCTCCCACGAAGTCCCGGCTCGACCTTGGTTTTGAGGCTCAACTAAGAAATCGTCCACCGACTTCATCTTGCTGTTCTTGCCACCATGCGGCCCGCACTTGACCCCGCTGGCCACCGGGTCCCTCGAACCATGCCTACTTGTCTTCTCCACACCTGGAGGCCTCACCGGCAACGACCTTTCGCGCTTGTTCTTCACCTGCACCAACACCAGTCAAGCCGCAACCTACACCTGCAATACTTAGCCAAGAATCAGTCAACACAACGTTGTCAATCACTCATCACAGCAGGAAGCGACCATCCACCGGTTCTCGAACCACACATGGTCCTCAATCTCCCCCTTGATGAGTGCATTGACAACACACACATTTGGTAACTAAAAAGAAAAAGAAAAGAAATGAAACGACTAAAAGAACTCGAACAAGCGATCAAAAGCCAAACAAAGGCAAAGGAGCAAGATCACATGAAAGAGGAAAGACTTGGTCCCCTTAGGCAAGGTCAACGGCTCGACACAACCGAGTCAAAAAAACGCTCAAGCAAAGAGCACAAACCACCAAAGCATACAAGAGCTCCCCTGCATATGCACACTCCCCCAGAACATGTGCCAACACTGGGCACAAACCGGTCAGACCGGTTTCCCAAACTGGTCAGGCCGGTTCCACCAAACCGGTCAGGCCGGTTCCAAAAACCGGTCAGACCGATTAAACTCGGCAGAAGCTCACCCCCAAAAGCCAAAAATGCAAAAGAAATGCACAAGCTCCCCCTTGACTGTTGGGATATGTTCTAGGGATGCAATGCAACTTTTCTCCACCAACATTTCTCCCCCTTGTTGCCAATGCATGAATGAAGGCTCAAATTTGGAAAAGATGCAACTAGAGCTTTTGAAATAGACAAAATTCATCACAAGATGCTACACATGATCAAATGAGCAATTTAGATACTCTACAGCATCGTATGAACATCAACTACATGATCACCAAGTTTCACAACCATTGGGTAAAGCTAAGATAGAATTGAGCATTTTTGCGAAAAATTACCCTCTCATGATCAAAGTCCTAAACATGAGTAAAACATGTCAAAATGGCAAAGCCACACAAACTTCATGCTAGGACAACCATTCTAAGCATAAGACCATCATAAACACCCACAAGCACCTCATGTCATGTCAAAGCCACCGAGCCGTGTGCTTACTTCTAGATATGAGACCTCTCATTGGTAAGCAACATGCAACGGTTTAGCACCCAAAAGCAAGCAAATAAAGCACATATGACATGGGAGCGCAGTTTCCAAGCAATTTACATTTCATTTTCAGATTTATATTTGGTACATGAAATGTCTTTGCGACAAAAAGGAACTTATGCCCCTCCACAAGATGAAGCATGGGGGCTAAACATTCATGATAGCAAATGAGCCTTTGGCCCCATATGATCAAAATTAGCTATCCAACCACAAATTAAGCATAGCCAAGCCACAAAAACATGTCAAGATCATATAAAGGTATTTACCCACAAGAGAGCATACATATGATATTTTTCAAAAACATAGCTATCAACCATGGATATAAACCAAGATCATCAAGAGTTAAGCCACACTAAGCCATATCATACCAAACTAGCTCACAAGATCATATATAGCATATCATGGTGAACAATGTATATAGGAGAAGCTTTTCCTACAAAATGCATATGATACAAAATGCATGTAATCTAAGATATAAAGATGCCTATACATCATGTTACACATGCCATGCAAAATGCAAGAAATGCACAAAGGAAACTATACATATGCTACAAAGGAGCTCCCACACACCCAACTCAAGAAATCAAACAAACACCAAGCTCCCCCCGCAAATGAGTGAAAGTTGCTTGATCTAGGGGTTTGGTGAATATATCGGCTAGCTGGTCATGTGTGGGTACATGGATCAAAGCGATTTTCCCTTTCTCTACGTTGTCTCTTAGGAAATGATACCTCACTTCTATGTGCTTGGTTTTGGAATGGAGCACTGGGTTCTTTGCAACGCTTATGGCACTTGTGCTATCACATTGAAGTGGGACATGGGTATACTCCTCACCAAAGTCACTCATGGTGTATGTGATCCAAAGGAGCTGAGAGCAACAACTAGCTGCGGCCACATATTCTGCCTCGGTAGTGGATTGAGCAACACTCGATTGTTTGCGGGAAGACCAAGACACCAAAGAAGAACCCAAGAACTGGCAAGTCCCAGAAGTGGACTTCCTATCCAACCGACACCCAGAAAAATCCGCATCCGAAAATCCATGAAGAGCCAAAGAAGAAGACACAGAGTACCAAAGGCCAAAGTCGGGAGTATGTCGCAAATACCTAAATATGCGCTTGACTGCTTGCCGATGCGAAGTCCTCGGAGACGCTTGAAAACGAGCGCACAGACATACCGAGAACTGGATGTCTGGCCTCGTAGCCGTCAAGTACAGGAGTGACCCGATCATGCTTCGGTACTCCTTCTGGTCTACATGCTCACCTTCCTCGTCCGCATCAAGAGCTGTAGTCGCACTCATAGGCGTCGCCATGGCCTTGGAGTCCTCCATCTTGAACTTCCTCACAATGTCCTTGGTGTACTTGGCTTGGTGCACAAATGTTCCTTCCTTTGATTGCTTGATCTGGAGGCTGAGGAAGAACTGCAACTCACCCATCATGCTCATCTCAAATTTCCTGCTCATGTCTTCTGCAAACCTTGCAACAAGAGAGTTAGACGAGCCATCAAAGACAATATCATCCACGTATACCTGCACAATCAGGATATCTTTGCCCTGCCTGAGGAGAAACAAGGTCTGATCGACCTTCCCCGTCTCGAAACCTCTCTCAAACAGGAACCCCCTCAACCTACCATACCAAGCTCTAGGCGCCTGCTTCAACCCATACAGCGCCTTCCTCAACTTGTACACACGGTGGGGGTACTTCTCACTCTCAAACCTCGGTGGCTGCCTCACATACACTACTTCCTCCAAAACACCATTCAGGAAAGCACTCTTCACGTCCATTTGGTACAATTTGAACCCTTTAGCCACGGAAAAGGCTAGAAGGATCCTAATCGCCTCCAAACGGGCTACGGGAGCAAAGGTCTCCTCGTAGTCGATCCCCTCTTTCTGACTATACCCTTGCGCCACCAACCTCTACTTGTTTCTCACCACTTCTCCTTTCTCTCCCTCTTTATTTTTCCACACCCATTTTGTCCCAATCGGCTTACACCCCGGTGGAGGATCCACCAACTCCCAAACTTGGTTTCTCTCAAAGTTCTCCAACTCCTCATGCATCGAATTAACCCAATTGTGATCAGATAGCACGTGTCCAATGTCTTTGGGCTCAAAAGTAGCAACAAAGGAGCATGAGCAAAGTGAGAATTGTTTCGAACCCTCGACCGTGTAGTACGTTCATTGATGTCGCCGATGATTCTTGAAGCTGGATGATCCACTTGAACTCGTCGGGGAGGTTCTCGCCTTGATGTTACCTCCCCCTCAACAGCAGCTTCACCTTGATCTGGGTTTGTCGTTGTAGGTGTGGGAGAAGGGCCGTCCACCACTGTAGTCGAAGTAGTAGGTACATGCTCAGCCGCGGGCACCACACCGCCATCTTCATCATCTCCATGTTCATGCTCCTCCTCCTGGAAAATCTCCTCGCCAAGTTCATCGTCACCTGCACACTCAAAAATAAGCTGACTACGTGGCTGTGTCTCATCGAAGGTAACCTCGCAAGTCTCCACGATTTGGTTAGTTTCAAGGTTGAGCACTCGAAAGGCTCTAGAATGAGACGCATAACCAAAGAAAATGCCATCGACAGACCTAGCCTCGAACTTGTCCAATTTCTTACCTTTCTTCAGGATAAAGCATTTGCACCCAAACACATGGAAGTGACTCACTTTGGGTGTGCGACCGTGCATCAACTCATAGCATGTTTTCTTCTTGTGCACCCTAAGGTAAATCCTGTTCGACACATAGCACGCGGTATTCACCGCCTCAGCCCAGAACCTTCTCGGAGTCCTATGCTCACCAAGCATCGTCTAAGCCATCTCGCACAAGGTTCTGTTTTTCCTTTCAACCAGGCCGTTCTGGGGAGGCATATACGAACTAGAGAACTGATGTTCAAGACCCAAGTCATGGCAAAAGGTTTCAAAGCGTGAGTTTCTAAATTCCGAGCCATTATCACTGTGGATCGCTCGTATGGCAGCTCCGTGCCTCTCATTTCTCAACCTCAAGATAAGATCTCAAACAAAACCAAACGTCTCCCCTTTCTCCTCAAGAAAGAAAACCCACGCATACCGAGAGTAGTCGTCCACCACAACCAGGACATACCACTTCCCACCCACAGATCGCACACGAGCTGGGCCAACAAGGTCCATATGGAGCAGCTCGCATGGACGCTCCGTCATCACATCGGTAAGGGGTGGATGGGAAGAAGCTACCATCTTAGCATGCCGACACGGCGCACAAACCAACTCTTTCTCAAACCTCAGCCGTGGCAATCCTCGGACCAAATTGAGTTTACTCAAGCGAGACAAAAGGTCAATGCTTAAGTGACCCAACTTCCTATGCCACTTCCACAACAAACTCGAAGAACCAGCCAAGAAACAACGCTCCACACCAGAAGACTGAGAGAAATCTGCTCAGAAAACTTGACCCTCGGGAACGACCATGCAAACTAGGTCCCCTCGAGAATCCAAAATCCGAGAACCACCAGGCCGAAACAACACCTCAAAGCCCTCATCCAAAAGCTGGGACACAGAAAGCAAATTGAACCCAAGCAATTAAACAAGAGCAACATGCCTGAGAGTGACCTTCTCACTTACCTTAATCTCACCTTCTGAAAGCACACGCCCTCGCCCATTGTCCCCAAAGGTGATGTATGTCTTGGACACCACCGGGACAAGACTTGAGAACCACCCCTTGTTTCCGGTCATATGCCTCGAGCAACCGGAGTCAATCAACCAAACGTTCCTCAAGTCTCCCACCTGAAATTCAAAAATGAGCACGTGAGTGAACAAATGACTCTGCACTGGGGTTAGTACCAAAAGAGTAAAACCAGTGCCGAGCCATTTGCTCCAAAGTGGGGTTAGCACAAACCAAATCATCACGCCTATCAAAGCTACCACCACGAAAGCCACCACGAGAACCACCACTAGGAAACCATCCCTGTCTCGCTGGAGGAGAACGAAAGCCACGAAAGGAAGACCGTGGACCGTTCCTCCTCTCCATCTCAAAGCTACGACTCCTCCCACCATCGTATTGAGCACGAGGTGGAGAGCGTCTAGCAAACTGACCACCACTAGACTCTCCATGCCAAACATCTGGACCACGACCAAAGGACCTGAACCGAGCCTCATCTCGAGCACGAAAACCAAACTGGTCGCCCTGCTGCCTCCAAACCGGTCTGACCGGTTCTGGAACCGGTCTGACCGGTTTCGCTGTACGAGCAGCCTAAACCGGTCTGACCGGTTTCCAAACCGGTCTGGCCGAATTAATTCCTTCAGCAGGGTCCCTTCCACCCAAAGCACTCTTGTCTCCCCAAGCCGGAATTGTCCGAACAATGGCCTTACCCCTAGGCAGCGGCAGACGAGACTCAGGCACAGCATGAGATGGGTTGTACCTGTCCTTGTTTGCCCACTCCTTAGCCATTCTCTCCTCTCGCTTCCTCTTGAAGCAAAACTCCCCTTTGTGACCATCTTTCCCACAGTAGTCACAATGAAACCGGATTGGTTTTGACTTTGGTTTTGGTTGGGCTTGCTCACTCGGTTTCTTCTCACTCGGCTTCTCACCCTTCTTCTCTCCAACCTCACTCTCCTTGGAGCTCACAAGCTTCACCGGTTTTTGAAAGTCATTTGTAGGGCGAGGAAATATGGGAGGATCTAGGGTTGTGTCAAGTTTGTTTCTCAGTGGGTTGGGCTTAGGTGCATAGGCATTTTTGTGGTAGGTTTTAGGTGGAGCTTGGATATCACCAATCTTCTCTCCTCCCTCACCACTACACTCTCTAACCTTCTCCGAACCAAGCGCTTGCCCATCATAGCACTTGTATGCCTCTATCATCATCCTAAGCTGTGGTTCATGACCCGACAACCAACCCATCATTTTCCTCAACTCATCATTCTCATCCTGCAAGCGATCAACATAATGTGCAAGTTCCAGATTCTTCAACGCATGCAATTCACAAGTAGAGCAAGAAGTAGGAATAGGCTCTTTCAACTTAGCCTCAAGCGAAATAGTGTAAGCATGCATCTCATCAATCTTTCCATGCAAAACAGGGCAAGAAGTGCAAGCACCTAGCAAAGCAGGTCTAGACTTAAGCTTAGCCACTTCAACCCTAAGCACATCTAGTTCATCACAAGTAGAAGCTTGCTTATCCTTAAGGGCAGTAAGATCAGCTAGGTACACAGAGCAATCATAACAATCAATCTCATCAGAAACCACAGGTGAAGCCTTAAGCGAATCAATCTCAAGCTTTGCATCAAGGTTCTGGGTTTCTAGCTCAGCTACTCGGTTCCTAGCATCTTCTAGTGAGGCCCTAAGCTCTTTCCTCATCTTCTTGGCCTCTCTAAGCATGTCATCATGATTATCAAGCAACTTGCCAAGACGCTCGTTCTCACGCAAGAAGGGAAGCTCGTCACGTACCTCATCCTCGGAGTCAGAGTCTGAGTCGCTCTGGTGTCTCTTCTTGCTGCCGGAGCTACGAGCCATGCCGCAGAAGCCATCTCGTTCGAAGCAGCTCAACACGCTCAAGTTCTTGGATGACTTCTTGCTCTTGCGCCGATCACCTTCATCTTCGCTGCTACTCGAGCTCGAGGAAGAGTAGGCAGAGCTGGAGTCGACGTTGCTCGCTCTGACCATCGCTCAGGCCTTCCTGCCGCGACCGTCCTTCTTCCTCGATCATCGATTGTCCTTGTGCTTGTTCTTGTGCTTGTGATCACGCCTCGATCGGTACTTGCCATCCTTTCTCGACCGGTGCTTGTAACCGTCCTTGTTCTCCATCTTCTCTGGATAGTCGGCGACGAAGTGTCCTGGCTTGCCGCACTGGAAGCACGCCCGTGCCATCCTTCTCGTGTTCACCCGGTTCTCGTGCAGCCTCACGAACCACCTGGTCAGCAACGCTAGCTCGTCCTCTCCAAGCACGTCGAACTCCTCGTCTGGCAAAGTCATCAAAGAAGACAAAGAGTACATCCTGGAGGATGCTTTAGCGTTAGACTTAGCACCTTTGCCACCAACGAGAGCAAGACTATGGGAGTCAGTCAGGCTCTCAAGACGGGCTGTCAAACCACGATCAACCTCAGCTGACTTGAGCTTAGAGAACAGCTCGTTCACCATCAGCGTGGTGTACTTCTCCAACTCAGGAATGGACACGACCTTTGCATCCCATACGGTACGATCCAGCGCGTGCAAGAGCTTCAGAGCTCTATCATGGTCATCGTGCGGGAGGACGTCCACATTAGCCCTGATGTTGTTCACAACCACTGTGAACCGCTGGAACAAGGCATCAATCGACTCATCGGGGAGATGAGTGAAGTTCTCGTACTCTCTCCGGTAGGTCGCATACAACCGTGCCTGAACTTCAGCATTTCCAGCATGAGCATTCTTCAGCTCCAACCAAATCCTACAAGCTAAGTCCACTGTCTGAACCCGATCGAATTCGGATTGACACAGAGCACGAAACAAGTAGTCGACTGCCATGTTGTTGGCGTCGAACATGTCCCTCGATCCCAGAGCAAGGAAGTTCATCGGATGAACATAAGTTGTGTTCACCGTGACATCCCAAAGGATCTGTCCCTTGCAACGGAGGAATGCAGCCATCCGTCTCTGCCACATCTGGTAGTTCTTTCCATCGAAGTGCGGAGGACCCAATCACCGTTCCTGGTATGCCATCTTTGGATCTTAGACTGGTTAGAGTCAATCAAGACTTGTAACTGGCTCTGATACCACTTGAAGGACCGGAACGGTGAACCAGAGAGGGGGGAGTGAATGGGAGCCGATAAAAATTCTACTCAAGAATTCGGCCTATGAACCCAAAATCACTCGGACACCTCCGAAGCTTCTCTTGCCAAATCCACGTAGCCACTGGAGTGCTACTGGACCTAGGAGCAAGATCCAACCAACAGCCACTCGAAAAACGCAACGGAAAACAACTCGAAACAGCTGCTGGCAACCAAAACCGGTCAGGCCGGTTTCTGAAACCGGTCAGACCGACCTTCAGAGACTTAGCCTCTCACAGGTAGAGGAAACCGGTCAGGCCGGTTTGGCAAACCGGTCAGGCCAGTTTTGTCCAGGAAATCCCCAAAAGACCTTCGAGACCAAACCTAGCCAAAACTGCCTCAAGAACCCTTCAACCTTTGAACAAGAAAAGCCATAGCATGAAAGAAACTCTCCTATCCAAAAACCCTCATGACAGCCCACTGGGGCTAAACCGGTCAAACCAGTTTGGGAAACCGGTCAGGCCGGTTTTGCCTGGGCAGTCGGGAAGAACTCAACCCGCGGGAATAAGCCAACCTTCACCTCGATCGATCTCCCAATTCGTTCCACAGATTCAAGTGAGACTTTAGAGATAGCTAGGGTACCTCGTGGGCTACCTTTGGCTAGAAGCTCGGTCCCCGAAACATACCCAATCAAGAGGAATCGGAAGTCAACCCTCAAGAACACCTTCCCATGAACTCCACCGAAAACCACCAAATTGAAGCCGTTTCGGAGGGTTTGTTGGAGCAAGATCACCAAGCAAAGAGGCACAAGGTCATCATATGTGACATCCAACAAGAATCCCTCAAAGAAACGCCCCCAAAACTCCCCCACGAAAAATCCAAGAAAAGGCTCCGAAAATCACCAAAAAGGGAAAACGGGAAGAACACAATCAAGACTTGAGGAACCACGCCGAATCATCTATACATACCATGAAGGTTCTTACAAGGTCTAGCTTGCCTCCCGATCATCCATCCCTCTCTCAAGATCTCACCATGAAGCTCTCAAGCTAGTCCTAGAAATCCTAAGGAAAATAGGAAGGAAAAGGCAAAGGGAAAATGAGCTAGGGTTCCAAGAGATGGCTGCCATCCTCTCACCACTTGGGTTATATGGAGGCCAGCCGAAAGACTAAACTACCCCTATTACATAAACTAGGATACACGCCCACCAGGGGCACTTTGGGAAATTGTCTTCGTAACACCATCGGACGGATGCCCGGCGACCGCACCTCGCGTAGCCTCGACGCACACCATGCGATCCCGACGTGTGTCCTCCACTTCAAAGCTTCCCGGCGCCCTGCGACCCCAAACCGGTCAGACCAGTTTCACAAACCGGTCAGGCCGGTTTCGGCCTGACAGCCACGCCCGGTCTTCGGCCTCGGCTTTGTGGCTCAGCTAAGTAACCCAGTGGTTTTCTGGTGAACCACTACAAACCCCGCAAACTTGATGTAGCCTCCGTCAATCACCACTCATGATTCGGCTCCCACGAAGTCCCGGCTCGACCTTGGTTTTGAGGCTCAACCAAGAAACTGTCCACCGACTTCATTTTGCTATTCTTGCAACCATGCGGCCCGCGCTTGACCCCGCTGGCCACCGGGTCACTCGAACCAAGCCTACTTGTCTTCTCCACACCTGGAGGCCTCACCGGCAACGACCTTTCACGCTTGTTCTTCACCTGCACCAACACCAGTCAAGCTACAACCTGCACCTGCAATACTTAGCCAAGAATCAGTCCACACAATGTTGTCAATCACTCATCACTCCAGGAAGCGACCATCCACCGGTTCTCGAACCACACATGGTCCTCATCCCCGGCGCCAAAAGAGACCCTGCTGCTCTACATCTCCACAACCACCCAGGTGGTCAGCGCAGTTCTGGTGGCAGAGCAACCTGAGGAAGGCCAACCTTACCCCGTCCAGAGACCCGTCTACTACGTCAGTGAGGTCCTCTCTGATAGCAAGATCAGATATTCACAGCCTCAGAAGATGCTGTAGGCACTCCTCGTCACTTCGCGCAAGCTCTGGCACTACTTCCAGGTGCATAAGATCAAGGTCGTCTCGAACTTCCCTCTGGGAGAGATCCTGCGTAGCCGCGACACCACGGGACGCAACGTCAAGTGGTCAATCGAGCTAGGTGAGTTCGACCTCGAGTTCTGTCCACGACAAGCCATCAAGTCGCAGATCATCGCAGATTTTGTTTCTGAGTGGACATAGACCTAGCAACCTCCACCGGCGAAAAAGCCGGAGCACTTGAAGATGTACTTCGACGGTTGCCTGAACCTCGAAGGAGCGGGAGCAGGCGTACTCTTCATCTCCCCCAAGGCGATCACCTGAAGTATGTCCTGCAGATCCACTACAAGGCGTCCAACAATGACGCTGAGTACGAAGCCTTGATACACGGGCTGCGTATTGCTGTCTCCCTAGGGAATAAGCGGCTCATAGCCTACGGCGACTCCAAGGTCGTCATTGATCAAGTCAACAAGGCGTGCGACATCAAGAAGGACACGATGGACGCCTACTGCGCCGAGGTCCGCAAGCTCGAAGCCCACTTTGAGGGCCTAGAATTTCATCATGTCTGCTGTGGCAACAACGTGGCAGCAGACGTCCACTTTGAGGGCCTAGAATTTCATCATGTCGAGTCCCTGAAGACAAGGCTGAGCGCGAGAAGGTCACGAGGTGCAGCGCCAACTACGTCGTCATCGATACCGAACTTTATCAGAGGTCCGCTTCCAACAGTGTGCTGATGAAGTGCATCCTACGATCTGAGGGCCTCAGGCTCTTGCAAGAGATCCATGGTGGTGAATGCAGCAACAACGTGGCCTCCACCAACCTGGTGGGAAAGGCATTTAGGTCGGGATTCTACTGGCCTACCGCCTTGGCTGACGCTCAGGACCTAGTCCGGCAATGCAAAGGGTGCCAGTTCTTCGCCAAGCAGCAGCATGTCCCAGCTAAGGCCCTGAGAACAATCCCTCCATCCTGGCCCTTCGCCATATGGGGCCTGGACTCGGTAGGGCCCTTCAGAACTGCCCCCAGCGGCTACAAGCATATCCTCGTGGCGGTGGACAAATTCACCAAATGGATCGAGGTTCGAGCCGTCGCTAGCGTCACATCGAAGGAGGCGGCAAAGTTCATCGAGGGTATCACCCACCGCTTCGGGGTCCCCAACAGGATCGTCACCGACCTAGGCTCGGCCTTCACAGGAGCTGACTTTTGGGATTTCTACCAAGATAACCTCATCCACGTCTATTACTCCACGGTGGCGCACCCACGCTGCAACGGTCAGGTCGAGCGTGCTAATGGCATGGTCCTTCAGGGCGTCAAGGACCGAATCTTCGACGACGCGTCTCCATACGCCACCAGGTGGCTAGCGGAGCTCTCGCACGTGATCTGGGATCTCCAGACCCAGGTCAGCTCAGCTATAGGATATTCACCATTCTTCCTGGTCTACGGGTCGGAGGCTATCCTCCCGACTGACCTTGCCTTCGGCGCCCCCCGCATCCAGCATTACGAAGAGGGAGCGGCAGAAGAGATGTGCAAGGTCAACCTCGACAGCATTAAGGAGCATCGCATGGCCGCGCTGATGCGGCACACCTGCCACAAGCAGTAGATACGTCGCTACCACGACCACAACGTACGGGAACGATCCTTCAACGTCGGCGACCTAGTCCTGTGACGCGTCCAGGACACCAAGGGAATGCACAATCTCTCCACACATTGGGAAGGTCCTTTCATCGTGAAGGAGGTCATTGGGCCGGCGACCTATCGCCTCCAGTGGGCTGACGGTCAGGGCGTCCCGAACGTCTAGAACATCGAACACCTACGTCGCTTCTACCCTTAGAAGATCTGTACCGAAATAAAAGCTATGTACTCTCCGTCCTTGTAATTTCCAATTAATAAAGATGAGATTCCCCTCGGCAGCCCTTCTGTCGACCTATACCTGGGTCTCCCTTTTACTTTATGTTCTGTTTTCCCTTCCCCCCCGAAATGCTTGGGGGCTTGGTCTAAGTTAGGCCCGACGCGCTTGGGGGCTTAGCTTCGCCAACCTAAGGGTCTCGCGACCTGAAGGGGTTTCTTATGCTTTATGTTTTTATGCGTTCCCCCTCTGCGTAGCCCTTACTCTCTTTGTGCATGTTCCTAAGTTACTTGATTGTGAGACCTAGGGTCCAAGACCCCCTTCCGCGCGCCGGCTGTACCTAATCCTCCATGCAGAGCCGTACAGTCGGTAAGACGTTCCTCCACCGAGTTGGGTTAGCGGAGGGCGCACTTCGCAATTTCGTTACTTTTGAGCTTACATAACGAGCGTTTTCACTATTCAGGTGGGATGCACACTTTAATTAAACTTGCATGTCTTTATTATAGCAAAAGTACTTTTTACATTAATAGGCCCTAGGCCTAAACCTGCATCTATAATTTGATACAGCTTAAACTTTGACTTTCAGAGGTCGAACTTCTTGATGACCTCCTCCGCGGCAGCCTGGATGTCCTCGTGGTTCACCAGCTCGGACAGATCGACGTCCTCCGCGGCCTTCTGCAGGTCGAATGACGGCTCGTGGAACTTCACCGTCGCCAACGCTGCGGCCGCAGCGAGCTTGCTGGTGTCTAGCAGCAAGGTCTTCATTCGACCTTCAGCCTCATCCAGGTGGTCAAGCAGCTCCTTCGGCTCGGCCCCCTCCTCTTGAGGGACATAGAGGTCCATCAAGTATTGGGCGGCCTCCCTGAGGTCGGTGAGCTGCTTCTCCAGACCTTCGTAAATGGGAGGAGGTCCACTCACATCCTCAGTGCAACAACGACAAAGACCTTAGGGAGAAGATGTCGCTCACCCTCCTGGACCTTCGCAGTCTGAGAGACATGGGTACCCATGGGTCCCCACTGACCAGGGTCCCAGAGGTCCCTATCAAGTGCACCCGACCTGTCTGAAGCCCCGCCGACCTGCAAGTGGGCCCGAAGACCTTATCTACAACCCCGGCGACCTTGGAACACTCCAGAAGACCTTATCCAGATCCCGGAGGATCCGCCGGGCTTGGGGCGCAAGGCGCGCTGCTAGGTCGTGGCTCGGCGCCGCCTGCAGGTCCACAGATCGCGGAATTTCCGCTGTAATCAAGGCAGATGGCCTTCCTAATTTGTAACTGACCTCGATGAGGGTCCACCGACCTCGAATGGAAGCCCTAGCCCGTTGACCATATAAGGCGGCCTAGAGCTCCATTCGAGGGGACTTCCCTTCGACGCATAATTCCACCCCATACGGGACGTAGGGTTTCACTCTCCGAAGGCCCGAACCAGTCTAAACCCCTATTTTCATCGACATCCTTGCCGTGTTCTGAGTTCCACACGTGAACTACCACCTACGCTCTTAGTTCTCGATCCCCTCCAATTAACCTACAACCACTTGGGTCGTCCCCTTGCGGATCAGTCCAGGTCAGGTAGGGGAGATCGGGAACTCACTGTGCAGCATGGTGGCCCGATCTGGTGTCGTTTTTCTGGCAAGCATGGCGGACATCCTCGCCAACCCCATGGAGATCTGCTTTGGTTCCTTCTCGGCGACCTCGACAGTTCCGACAGCCACGACCTCTCCAGTGGCCGCTGCGAAGATCATGACGGCACCCGTTGCCACCCCCGTTTCCGATCTAGCATCGGAGACCTACCCGCGCAAACCCTATGACATTGTTCAGGGAGTGGAGCGCGTCATCGGTATGATGGAGGACACCCTCCAAATCTACGAGAGAGCCCAGCGCTCAACGCAGATGGCGTCGCGCCATGGGACCTTCCCCTTCGGTCTGCGACCACCCAGCGATGTCTACACTCACCAGGCGATCAAGCCCTCCCAGATCCAATCTGGTGGGCGGCGGCGGCGATATGGCAACCTTAAGCCCGAGCTCCGTGCACGCCGCGATCCGCTCGACGTACCGTGCACCTACCATAAGGGCGCACGGCATACCCTCTGTGGCTGCCGACTGCGGAAGAAGATCGATCAGGAGCGTCCCCCCCCGTACCTAGTCCTGCGGCGCATCCAAGACACCAAGGGCATGCACAAGCTCTCCGCACCTTGGGAAGGCCCCTTCATCATCAAAGAGGTCACTGGGCCGGCGACCTATCGCCTCTAGTGGGCCGACGGCCAGGGTGTCCCGAACGTCTGGAACATCGAGCACCTGCATCGCTTCTATCCTTAGAAGACCTGCACCGAAATAAAAGCTATGTACTCTCACCTTTTCTAAATTTCCAGTTAATAAAGAATGAGGTTCCCCTCGGCAGCCCTTCTGTCGACCTACACCCGGGTCTCCTTTTTTACTTTCTGTTCTGTTTTCCCCTTCCCCCCCCCCGAAGCACTCGGGGGCTTGGTTTAATTTAGGCCCGATGTGCTCGGGGGCTTGGCTTCGCCAACCTAAGGGTCTCGCGACCTGAAGGGGTTTCTTATGCTTTATGTTTTTACGCTTTCCCCATCTGCGTAGCTCTTACTCTCCTTGTGCATGTTCCTAAGATACTTGATTGTGAGACCTAGGGTCCAAGACCCCCCTCCGCGCGTCGGCTGTACCTAAGCCTCTGAGAGCCAGGTGTGGTTCGAGGACCGGTGGATGGTCGCTTCCTGGTGTGATGAGTGATTGACAACGTGGTGTGGACTGATTCTTGGCTAAGTATTGCAGGTGCAGGTTGCGGCTTGACTGGTGCAGGTGAAGAACAAGCGCGAAAGGTCGTTGCCGGTGAGGCCTCTAGGTGTGGAGAAAACAAGTAGGCTTGGTTTGAGTGACCCGGTGGCCAGCGGGGTCAAGTGCGGGCCGCATGGTGGCAAGAACGACAAGATGAAGTCATGGACGGTTTCTTGGTTGAGCCTCAAAACCAAGGTCGAGCCGGGACTACGTGGGAGCCGAGTCATGAGTGGTGATTGGCGGAGGCTACACTGAGTTCGCGGGGTTTCCGGTGGTTCACCAGAAAACCACTAGGTTCCTTGGTTGATCCACAAAGCCAAGACCGAAGAACCGAAGACGGAGGTGCAGCAGCTCCAGACCGGTCTGACTGGTGGGTCTGACCGGTCTGACCGGTGTGCGACGACGCAGTCTGGAATCTTCGAAGCGGAGGACACGCGTCGGGATCGCAAGGATTGCGTCGAGGCTAAGCAAGTTTGTGGTCACTGGGCATCCGTCCGATGGAGCGAAGACAAAGATTTCCAAATTCACCCTTGAGGGGCATGTATCCCTAGTTAGCTAGTAAGGGTATTTTCGTCTTTCGGTTGCCTCCATATAACCCAAGGGGTGAGAGGATGGTAGCCATCTCTTGGAACCCTAGCTCATTTGCTTTCCTATTTTCTCTTCCTATTTTCCTTAGGATTTTCTTAGGACTAGCTTGAGAGCTTCATGGTGAGATCTTGTGAGAGGGAAGGATAATCGGGCAGCAAGCTAGACCTTGTATGAACCTCTTTGGTATGTATAGATGATTCGGCGTGGTTCCTCAAGGCTTGGATGTGTCTTTCCCGTTGTTCCTTTTTGGTGATTTTCGGAGCCCTTTCTTGGCGATTTTCTTGGAGCGATTTCGAGGCCTTTCTCTTTGGGATTTAGTGGGGGATGTATGCATGAACCCTTCGTGGTTCTTTTCCCTTTAATTCCCCTCCCAAATCAGTGAGTAAAGGGGCTCGATTTTGGGGTTTTCGTGGCTCTAGGGTTAGAGGTGTTCTTGGTGGGATTTCTTAGATTCCTCTTGATTTAGCAAGTTTTGGTGGACCAAATCTTGGCTATGGAGTGCCCATGAGGTGTTCCTACTATCCCCAAAGTCTTGCACAAATCCGTGGAGCGATTCGGGAGATCGGGAGTTGGATTTGGGGGAGTTGACCCGCGGGTGCTGTTCATCCCCGAGCGGCCCAGCCTGACCGGTCTGACCGGTGCTGCTCACCGGTCTGACCGGTGCGGAGGCTCTGTGGGTTTTGCCTCGGGTGAACGTTCTGGTGAGTTCGTTGTAGTCCCGTATTGCTGCTGTTTCGAGTTTGGGTCAGTTTGGAGCTCGGTAGGCCTGTTTGGTGGATTTGGGGTTTCCTGGCTTGGACCGGTCTGACCGGCGAGCTACACTGGCCTGACCGGTGTAGGGGCCTTCTGTGGAAGTTCCCAGGTTTTACCAGCAGGGACCGGTCTGATCGGTGCTGCTCACCGGCCTGACCGGTGTAGGTCAGTGGTGCTCGAGTTGGTGTTCCACTGCGTTCTCGAGTCCGTGAAGGTGGTTGTTGGTTCCTAGGACCAGTAGCACTCCAGTGGCTGCGTGGTCTTGGCCAACTTGGTTAGTTGAGTCGGAGACGTCATTTGGAAGCTGTGTTCGTCTTGTTGGAGTCCTCATCTCCTTCGAGAAGAATTTTTATCGGCTCCCATTCACTCCGCCCCTCTCTGGTTCGCCTAATCGGTCCTTCAATTGGTATCAGAGCCGGTTCGGGTCTTTATTGACTCTTACCAGTCTAAGATCCAAAGATGACGTACCAGGAACGGGGTTCGGGTCCTCCGCACTTCGATGGGAAGAACTACCAGATGTGGCTGAGGCGGATGGCAGCGTTCCTCCGCGAAAAGGGTCAGATCCTTTGGGACGTCACGGTGAACACAGCTTATGTTCATCCGATGAACTTCCTTGCTCCAGGATCGAGGGATATGGTCGAAGCCAACAACAAGGCTGTTGACTACTTGTTTCGTGCTCTGTGTCAGCCTGAATTCGATCGGGTTCAGACAGAGGACTTAGCTTGTAGGATTTGGGAGCAGTTGAAGGATGCTCATGCTGGGAATGCTCAGGTTCAGGCTCGGATGTACGCTACTTACCGGAGAGAGTACGAGAACTTCACTCATCTCCCCGACGAGTCCGTCGATGCCCTTTTCCAGCGGTTTACGGTCGTTGTGAACAACATGAGAGCCAATGTGGCCGTGCTCCCATACGATGATCATGATAGAGCCGTGAAGCTCTTGCACTCGTTGGATCGTACCGTATGGGACAGGAAGTTTGAGGCTATTGTTGAGTCAGGGAAGTATGACACCTTGACGGTGAACGAGCCGTTCTCGAAGCTCAAGTCGGCTGAGTTGGACCATGGTATGATAGCCATGATCGAGAGCCCAACTAATTCTTATAGTCTCGCTCTCGTTGGTGGCAAAGGAGCTAAGTCTAACGCTAACGCATCCTCCAGGATGTACTCTCTGTCTTCTTTGATGTCTTTGCCAGACGAGGAGTTCGACATGCTTGGAGAGGACGAGCTGGCATTGCTGACCAGGCGGTTCGAGAGGCTGCACGAGAACCGGGTGAACACGAGGAGGACAGCACGGACATGCTTTCAGTGCGGCAAGCCAGGACACTTCGTCGCCGACTGCCCGGAGAAGACGGAGAACAAGGACGGCTACAGGCACCGGTCGAGCAAGGACGGCAAGTACCGATCGAGGCACGATCACAAGCACAAGAACAAGCACAAGGACGAGCGACGGTCGAGGAAGAAGGACGACCGCGGCAGGAAGGCCCGAGCGATGGTTGGAGTGAGCGACGTCGACTCCAGCTCCGCCTACTCTTCCTTGAGCTCGAGTAGCAGTGAAGATGAAGGTGATCGGCGCAAGAACAAGAAGTCATCCAGGAACTTGAGCGGGTTGAGCTGCTTCGCGGGAGATGGCTTCTGCGGCATGGCTCGTAGCCCCGGTAGCAAGAAGAGTCACCAGAGCGACTCGGACTCCGATTCTGAGGATGAGGTATGTGATGAGCTCTCCTCTTTGCGCAAGGAGAATGATGAGTTGGTTGACTTGCTTGATAATCGCGATCACATGCTTAGAGAGGCCAAGAAGATGAGGAAAGAGCTTAGGGCCTCACTAGAAGATGCTAGGAACCGTGTGGCTGATCTAGAAACCTAGAACCTAGATGCTAAGCTTGAGATTGATTCGCTTAAGGCTTCTCCTGTGGTTTCTGATGAGATTGACTGCTGTGATTGCTCCGTGTACCTAGCTGATCTTACTGCTCTTAAGGATAAGCATGCTTCTACTTGTGATGAACTAGATATGCTTAGGGTTGAAGTGGCTGAGCTTAAGTCTAGACCTGCTTTGCTAGGTACTTCTTGCCCTGTTTTGCATGGAAAGATTGATGAGATGCATGCTTACACTGTTTCACTTGAGGCTAAGTTGAAAGAGCCTATTCCCACTTCTTGCTCTACTTGTGAATTGCATGCTGTTAAGAATTTGGAGCCTGCACATTATGTTGATCGCTTGCAGGATGAGAATGATGAGCTGAGGAAATGTATGAGCTCGTTGTCGGGTCAGGAGCCTCAACTTGGTATCATGATAGCGGCTTTCAAACGCTATGATGGTCAGGCACTTGGGGCTGACAAGCTTGGAGAGAATAGTGGTGAGGGAGTTGAGAGAGTTGGAGAGATTCCTATCCCACCACCAAACAGATACAAGAACAAGTTTGAGCCCAAGCCTAACCATCTCAGAAACAAACTTGACACTACTCTGGATCCACCCATATTCCCTCACCCAACAAATGATTTCCAGAAACCGGTGAAGTTTGTGAGCCCAAAGGGAGGTGAGGAAGGAGAGAAGAAGGGTGAGAAACCGAGTGGGCAGCCCCAACCCAAGCCAAAGCCTAAGCCACAGCCCATGAAGTTCCATTGTGGGTATTGTGGAAGAGATGGTCACAAGGATGAGTTTTGCTTCAAGAGGAAGTGTGAGGAGAGAATGGCTAGAGAGTGGGCTAACAAGGACAGGTACCACCCCTCTAATGGTGTACCTGAACCTCGTATGCAGATGCCCAGGGCCAAGGTGATTGTGAGGACAGTTCCGGCTTGGGGAGACCGGAAGGCAGCAGGTGGTGCTGCTGGCCGAGCTACACCGGTCAGACCGGTGCAGGTCTGGGCAGACAGCGTGTTGGGTTTCGTGCTCGTGAGGATGCTCGGTTTGGTTCTGATGGTCGTGGTTCTGGTGGTTGGTCTGGAAAATTTGCAGGTGGTCAGTTTGCTAGGCGTTCTCCACCTCGTGCTCAATACGGGGTGGAAGGAGTCGTAGCTTTGAGATGGAGAGGAGGTCCGATCCACAGTTTTCCTTTCGTGGCTTTCGTCCTCCTCCAGCTAGAGAGGGTTGGTTCCCTCGTAGTGGTTACCGTGGTGGTTTTCGTGGTGGTAGGTTTGATAGGCGTGATGATTTGGTTTGTGCTAACCCCACTTTGGAGCAAATGGCTCGGCACTGGTTTTACTCTTTTGGTACTAACCCCAGTGCTGAGTCGTTTGTTCACTCACGTGCTCGCTTTTGAATTTCAGGTGGGAGACTTGAGGAACGTTTGGTTGATTGACTCCGGTTGCTCGAGGCATATGACCGGAGACAAGGGGTGGTTCTCAAGTCTCGTCCCGGTGGTGTCCAAGACATACATCACTTTTGGGGACAATGGGCAAGGGCGTGTGCTATGAGAAGGTGAGATCAAGGTAAGTGACAAGGTCACTCTCAGGCGTGTTGCTCTTGTTCAATTGCTAGGGTTCAATTTGCTTTCTGTGTCCCAGTTGTTGGATGAGGGCTTTGAGGTGTTGTTTCGGCCTGTTGGTTCTCGGATTTTAGATTCTCGAGGGGACCTTGTTTGCATGGTCGTTCCCGAGGGTCAAGTGTTCCGAGCTGATTTCTCTCAGTCTTCTGGTGTGGAGCGTTGCTTTTTGGCTGGTTCTTCGAGTGAGTTGTGGAAGTGGCATATGAAGTTGGGTCACTTGAGCTTTGACCTTTTGTCTCGCTTGAGTAAACTCAATTTGGTCCGAGGATTGCCACGGTTGAGGTTTGAGAAAGAGTTGGTTTGTGCGCCGTGTAGGCATGCCAAGATGGTAGCCTCTTCTCACCCGCCTCTCACCGATGTGATGACTGAGCGTCCATGCGAGCTGCTCCATATGGACCTTGTTGGCCCAGCTCGTGTGCGATCTGCGGGTGGGAAGTGGTATGTCCTTGTTGTGGTGGACGACTACTCTCGGTATGCGTGGGTGTTCTTTCTTGAGGAGAAAGGGGAGACGTTTGGTTTTGTTCGAGATCTTGTCTTGAGGTTAAGAAACGAGAGGCACGGAGATGCCATACGAGCGATTCGCAGTGACAATGGCTCGGAATTCAAAAACTCTCGCTTCGAAACCTTTTGCCATGACTTGGGTCTTGAACACCAGTTTTCGAGTCCGTATACACCTCCCCAGAATGGCGTTGTGGAAAGGAAAAACAGGACCTTGTGCGAGATAGCTCGGACGATGCTCGACGAGCATAGGACTCCGAGAAGGTTCTGGGCTGAGGCGGTCAATACCACGTGCTATGTGTCGAACAGGATCTACCTCAGGGTTCATAAGAAAAAAACCTGTTACGAGTTGATGCACGGTCGCACACCCAAGGTGAGTCACTTCCATGTCTTTGGTTGTAAATGCTTCATTCTGAAGAAAGGGAAGAAGTTGGACAAGTTCGAGGCTAGGTCTGTCGATGGCATTTTCTTTGGTTATGCATCTCATTCTAGAGCATTTCGTGTGCTCAATCTTGAAACTAACCAAATCGTGGAGACTTGCGAGGTAACCTTCGACGAGACACAGCCACGTAGTCAGCTTGTTTTTGAGTGTGCAGGTGACGACGAACTTGGCGAGGAGATCTTTCAGGAGGAGGAGCATGAACATGGAGATGATGAAGATGGCGGTGTGGTGCCCGCAGCTGAACATGTACCTACTACTTCGACGACGATCGAGAACGGACCCTCTCCCACACCTACAACGACAAACCCAGATCAAGGCGAAGCTGCTGTTGAGGGGGAGGTAGCATCAAGGCGAGAACCTCCCCTGCGAGTGCAAGTGGATCACCCAGCTTCGAGAATCATCGGCAACATGAATGAACATACTACACGGTCGAGGGTTCGGAACAATTCTCATTTCGCTCATGCTGCTTTTGTTGCCACCTTTGAGCCCAAAGACATTGGACACGCACTATCTGATCATAATTGGGTTAATTCGATGCATGAGGAGTTAGAGAATTTTGAGAGGAACCAAGTTTGGGTGTTGGTTGACCCTCCTCCAGGGTGTAAGCCGATTGGGACAAAATGGGTGTGGAAAAATAAAGAGGGAGAGAAAGGAGAAGTGGTGAGGAACAAGTCGAGGCTTGTTGCTCAGGGGTACAGTCAGAAAGAGGGGATCGACTACGAGGAGACTTTCGCTCCTGTAGCTCGTTTGGAGGCGATCAGGATCCTTCTAGCCTTTTCCGTGGCTAAAGGGTTCAAGTTGTACCAGATGGATGTGAAGAGTGCTTTCCTGAACGGTGTGTTGGAGGAAGAGGTGTTTGTGAGGCAACCACCAGGGTTTGAGAGTGAGAAGTACCCCCACCGGGTGTACAAGTTGAGAAAGGCGTTGTATGGGTTGAAGCAGGCGCCTAGAGCTTGGTATGGTAGGTTGAGGGGGTTCCTGTTTGAGAGAGGGTTTGAGATGGGAAAGGTCGATCAGACCTTGTTTCTCCTCAGGCAGGGCAGAGATATCCTGATTGTGCAGGTATACGTGGATGATATTGTCTTTGGTGGCTCGTCTAACTCTCTTGTTGCAAGGTTTGTAGAAGACATGAGCAGGGAATTTGAGATGAGCATGATGGGCGAGTTGCAGTTCTTCCTCGGGCTACAAATCAAGCAATCAAAGGAATGAACATTTGTGCACCAAGCTATGTACACCAAGGACATTGTGAGGAAGTTTAAGATGGAGGACTCCAAGGCCATGGCGACGCCTATGAGTACGACTATAGCTCTTGATGCGGACGAGGAAGGTGAACACGTGGACCAGAAGGAGTACCGGAGCATGATCGGGTCACTCCTCTACTTGACGGCGACGAGGCCGGACATCCAATTCTCGGTATGTCTGTGCGCTCGTTTTCAAGCGTCTCCGAGGACTTCGCATCGGCAAGCGGTCAAGCGCATTTTCAGGTATTTGCGACACACTCCCGACTTTGGCCTTTGGTACTCTACGTCTTCTTCTTTGGCGCTTCATGGTTTTTCAGACGTAGATTTTGCCGGGTGTCGGTTGGATAGGAAGTCTACTTCTGGGACTTGCCAGTTCTTGGGTTCGTCTTTGGTGTCTTGGTCTTCCCGCAAACAGTCGAGTGTTGCTCAATCTACTACCGAGGCAGAGTATGTGGCTACAGCTAGTTGTTGCTCTCAGCTCCTTTGGATCACATACACCATGAGTCACTTTGGTGAGGAGTATACCCATGTCCCACTTCAATGTCATAGCACCAGTGCCATAAGCGTTGCAAAGAACCCAGTGCTCCATTCCAAAACCAAGCACATAGAAGTGAGGTATCATTTCTTGAGAGACAACGTAGAGAAAGGGAAGATAGCTTTGATCCATGTACCCACACATGACCAACTAGCCGATATTTTCACCAAACCCCTAGATCAAGCAACTTTCACTTGTTTGCGGGGGGAGCTTGGTGTTTGTTTGATTTCTTGAGTTGGCGTGTGGGAGCTCCTTTGTAGCATATGTATAGCTTTCCTTTGTGCATTTCTTGCATTTGGCATGGCATATGTAACATGATGTATAGGCATCTTTGTATTTTAGGTTGCATGCATTTTGTATCATATGCATTGTTTAGGAAAGGCTTCTCCTATATACATTGTTCACCATGGAATGATATGTATGTCTTTGTGAGCTAGTTAGGTAAGCTATGGTTAGTTTGGCTTAGCTCTTGATGATCTTGATTTATATCCATGGTTGATGGCTATGTTCTTCAAAAATCTCATATGTATGCTCTCTTGTGAGTAAATGCCTTTACATGATCTTGACATGTTTTTGTGGCTTGGCTATGCTTAATTTGTGGCTGGATAGCTTATTTTGACCATATGGGGCCAAAGGCTCATTTGCCATCATGAATGTTTAGCCCCCATGCTTCATCTTGTGGAGGGGCATAAGTTCCTTTTTGTCGCAAAGACATTTCATGTACCAATTATAAATCTGAAAATGAAATGTAAATTGCTTGGAAAATGTGCTCCCATGTCATATTTGCTTAATTTACTTGCTTTTGGGTGCTAAACCGTTGCATGATGCCTACCAATGAGAAGTCTCATATATAGAAGTAGGCACATGGCTCGGTGGCTTTGACATGACATGAGGTGCTTGTGGGTGTTTATGATGGTCTTATGCTTAGAATGGTTGTCCTAGCATGAAGTTTGTGTGGCTTTGCCATTTTGACATGTTTTGCTCATGTTTAGGACTTTGCTCATGAGAGGGTGATTTTTCGCAAAATTACTCAATTCTATCTTAGCTTCGCCTAATGGTTTCAAAACTTGGTGATCATGAAGTTGATGTCATTACGAAGCTATAGAGTATCTAACTTGCTCATTTGGACATGTGTAGCATCCTTTGTTGAATTTTGTCTAGTTGAAAAGCTCTAGGTTGCATTCTTTGCATTTTTGGCTTGATTCATGCATTGTCAACAAGGGGGAGAAGTTTGAGCATGTTTTGGCTTGCTGCAAGCATTTAGAAGGTTTCCAAGTGGTTTCGAGCTAGTTTTTAGCTCGTGTAGTTCCCAGTTTTTCCCAGGTGGTCATCGGCCTGACCGGTGAGGTACACCGGTCTGACCGGTGTGAGGTCCAGGTGCTGGGCGATCTAGCACACCGGTCTGACCGGTGTGGTTGACCGGTCTAACCGGTCAAAGCAAAGCTGAAGCAGCTGCTCTGTTTTGCAAGGACATTTGCATGCATTCGTCCAGGGGGAGTTGCATTGGTTCAGGGGGAGCTTGCATGTGTGCAGGGGGAGCTTTTTGTGGTTTTTGAGCTTTGGATTGTTGGCTTGTGCTCTTTGTTTGAGCATGTTTTGTCTCGGATGTGTCGAGCCGTTGCCCTTGCCTAAGGGGTCCGAGACTTGTCTTCTTCAAGTGATCTTGCTCTTTGCCTTTTCTTTGGCTTTCAATCGCTTGTTGGAGTTTCTTTTAGTCGTTTCTTTTCTTTTTCTTTTCTCTTTGTTACCAAAACGTGTGTGTTGTCAATGCACTCATCAAGGGGGAGATTGAGAGCCAGGTGTGGTTCGAGGACCGGTGGATGGTCGCTTCCTGGTGTGACGAGTGATTGACAACGTGCTGTGGACTGGTTCTTGGCTAAGTATTGCAGGTACAGGTTGCGGCTTGACTGGTGCAGGTGCAGGTGAAGAACAAGCATGAAAGATCGTTGCCGGTGAGGCCTCCAGGTGTGGAGAAGACAAGTAGGCTTGGTTCGAGGGACCCGGTGGCCAGCGGGGTCAAGTGCGGGCCGCATGGTGGCAAGAACGGCAAGATGAAGTCATGGACGGTTTCTTGGTTGAGCCTCAAAACCAAGGTCGAGCCGGGACTACGTGGGAGCCGAGTCATGAGTGGTGATTGGCGGAGGCTACACCGAGTTCGCGGGGTTTCCGGTGGTTCACCAGAAAACCACTGGGTTCCTTGGTTGATCCACAAAGCCAAGACCGAAGAACCGAAGACGGAGGTGCAGCAGCTCCAGACCGGTCTGACCGGTGGGTCTGACCGGTCTGACCGGTGAGGAGCACCGGTCTGACCGGTGTGCGACGACGCAGTCCGGAATCTTCGAAGCGGAGGACACGCGTCGGGATCGCAAGGCTTGCGTCGAGGCTAAGCAAGTTTGCGGTCGCTGGGCATCCGTCCGTTGGAGCGAACACAAAGATTTCCGAATTCGCCCTTAAGGGGCATGTATCCCTTGTTAGCTAGTAAGGGTATTTTCGTCTTTCGGTTGCCTCCATATAACCCAAGGGGTGAGAGGATGGCAGCCATCTCTTGGAACCCTAGCTCATTTGCTTTCCTATTTTCTCTTCCTATTTTCCTTAGGATTTTCTTAGGACTAGCTTGAGAGCTTCATGGTGAGATCTTGTGAGAGGGAAGGATGATCGGGCGGCAAGCTAGACCTTGTATGAACCTCTTTGGTATGTATAGATGATTCGGCGTGGTTCCTCAAGGCTTGGATGTGTCTTTCCCGTTTCTCCTTTTTGGTGATTTTCGGAGCCCTTTCTTGGCGATTTTCTTGGAGCGATTTCGAGGCCTTTCTCTTTGAGATTTGGTGGGGGGTGTATGCATGAACCCTTCGTGGTTCTTTTCCCTTTGATTCCCCTCCCAAATCAGTGAGTAAAGGGGCTCGATTTTGGGGTTTTCGTGGCTCTAGAGTTAGAGGTGTTCTTGGTGGGATTTCTTCGATTCCTCTTGATTTAGCAAGTTTTGGTGTACCAAATCTTGGCTATGGAGTGCCCATGAGGTGTTCCTACTATCCCCAAAGTCTTGCACAAATCCGTGGAGCGATTCGGGAGATCGGGAGTTGGATTTGGGGGAGTTGACCCGCGGGTGCTGTTCATCCCCGAGCGGCCCAGCCTGACCGGTCTGACCGGTGCTGCTCACCGGTCTGACCAGTGTAGAGGCTCTGTGGGTTTTGCCTTGGGTGAACGTTCTGGTGAGTTCGTTGTAGTCCCGTGTTGCTGCTGTTTCGAGTTTGGGTCAGTTTGGAGCTCGGTAGGCCTGTTTGGTGGATTTGGGGTTTCCTGGCTTGAACCGGTCTGACCGGCGAGCTACACCGGCCTGACCGGTGTAGGGGCCTTCTGTGGAAGTTCCCAGGTTTTACCAGCAGGGACCGGTCTGACCGGTGCTGCTCACCGGCCTGACCGGTGTAGGTCAGTGGTGCTCGAGTTGGTGTTCCGCTGCGTTCTCGAGTCCGTGAAGGTGGTTGTTGGTTCCTCGGACCAGTAGCACTCCAGTGGCTGCGTGGTCTTGGCCAACTTAGGTAGTTGAGTCGGAGACGTGATTTGGAAGCTGTGTTCGTCTTGTTGGAGTCCTCATCTCCTTCGAGAAGAATTTTTATCGGCTCCCATTCACTCCCCCCTCTCTGGTTCGCCTAATCAGTCCTTCAGTCTCCACGCTGAGCCGTACAGTCGGTAAGCCGTTCCTCCATTGAGTTGGGTTAGCGAAGGGCGCACTTCGCAATTTCGTTACTTTCGAGCTTACATAACGAGCGTTTTCGCTATTCAAGTGGGATGCGCGGTTTAATTAAACTTGCATATCTTTATTATGTCAAAGTACTTTTTACATTACTAGGCCCTAGGCCTAAACCTGCATCTACAATTTGATACAGTTCATATTTTGATTTTTAGAGGTCGAACTTTTTGAAGACCTCCTCCGCGACTGCCTGGATGTCCTCGTGGTTCACCAGCTCAGACAGATCGACGTCCTCGGCGACCTTCTGCAGGTCGAACGGCGACTCGTGGAACTTCATCGTCGCCAACGTCGCAGCCACGGCGAGCTTGCGGGTGTCCAACAGCAAGGTCTTCATCCGACCGTCAGCTTCATCCAGGCGGTCCAGCAGCTCCTTCGGCTCCGCCCCCTCCTCCTGAGGAACGTAGATGTCCATCAAATACTAGGCGGCCTCCCTAAGGTCGGTGAGCTGCTTCTCCAGACCTACATAAATAAGAGAAGGTCGGTTCACGCCTTGGGCGCAACGACGACAGAGACACTAGGGAGATGAGGTCGCTCACCTTCCTTGACCTTCGCAGTCCTCTCCTTGAGGACTGTCACCTGGTCCTTGGTCTCCGCGAGCTCCTTCTTCAGGGCATCCTCCGCCTCCCAGGCGCCTGGACACATCCAAGGTTGAAGTCAAACAAAGACCTAAAAGAGACACGAAGACAACACCCAGCGACCAAACAAACGTACCGTCAACCACGTCCTGGAGGTCGTCCGTGGCGTCCTTCGCCATCTGCTGGGCTGCCTCCAGCTTCTTCTTCAAGGATCTCACCTCCTTCTCCGCCTGTCGGGCCAGGGTCTCCTTCAAGCGCTTGATCTCCTGCGCGGCTTCGACCCAGGCCTGCAGCAAAGCCTCCCGAGCTGCAGCCGCCTCCGCGTGGGCATTGGCGGCCTCCCTTACCAAGGTCGCTCGGGCCTGCGCCCGCTCCACAAGCGACTACAAGCAGGAAGATGGACCTCACATCAAGGACTTGAGGAATAGCAGCCCTAGACGTCAAAGGAATCATGGCAGCAGAACCAAACTCTTACCGAGAGCGTCCGCCCAATTGTCCGCGACGCTTCTTTGAAGTCGTCGACGTCGCGGCGGTCGGCGATGACGTCGTTCTCCCACGGGGTCCTGACGTACAAGCACCTGTCGTTGTTCCCTTCGACACTGGGGCCACCGACATCTGCAGTCTGTTGGCTCAGTGTCGGCGCTGGAGTGGACATACATAGGTCATCTTGGTGACCTCCAACGGGCGGAGCAGCGCTGGTGCCGCCCTTCTCCACCTCCGACGCCGCCGTCGCCCCGGCTCCAAGGGCCTGGCTTGTGACGTCCACACCTGAGGCCGCTGGTGACTGCTCCACCGGTGCCTCCTTCCCCTTGTGCCCGAACGCCTCCTGACCTGAGGCATTCTTGGTGCTCCCGGACGTCACCGGGGTTGACCTACGTTCAAACAAAGACCTCCATCAGCAGAACAACAGAAAATCGGATGCAACAAGCAAAGCTAGGCACAAGTTCCGTGACTTACTTCCTCGCGGACCTAAGTCCAGGCTTGACGGGCTTAGGCAGGGCCCTCCTCACCCTCTTCTGCGACCCCGCGTCGCCCGAAACATCCGCGCTCGACCTTGAGCACTCCTCCGCCGTGACGGCCTTGCGGGTCGTCTCTGCCGCTCGCTCCTCCGCCGCGGCGACCTTGCGAGGCGTCTCCGTGGGCGGCATCGTCGCCGCGCTAGGCGACCTCGTGTCGTCCTCCTCCTCCTCGACGTTGATGGTCTCAGCGTCGGAGATGACCATCGCCGTATCCGCCGACACAGCGGGGCCGGCCCTCTTCTTCTTCTTCTTCTTCGCCTCCGCCGTCTAGGTGGCGGCGATCGTTGCTGCGGCCCGAGACGCAGACATCTTGCCCGCAGTCTGCCGCGTGCGCCGTGGCGGGGGTGCGGCAACCCTCGGCGGCACCCTCCTCACGGTGGGGTCTTCATCATCGCTCTCCACCGACGAGTCGGAGATGTACTCCTCAACGCATTGCTGCAGAGGGATCTGTACGTCCCCCGCAGCACGGACCTTGAAACTTCGGTCCTCTTCGTTGTGCAACGGCACCGGGCACCAGTAGATGCCTTCACGAAACTGACAAAGAAAAGACCTACGTCAAAATAGCACAAGCTCTTAGATGGCAAAGAAACAAGGTCAGAGACTTACAACGTCGGAAGGCCGGTACACACTGAGCACCTTGGGGCACGCCCGGTTGCGGATGCGCCTGGCAAAGATGTTCTTCACCTGCGCCACCATCTCCTCCTTGGAGACCTTGCGTCGGATGACCCTGGTGGGTTCATACTGCCCCCAGTACTCGTAGGCCGGGTGTACCCGGTTTTGGATAGGCTGCAGTAACCGGTGACTGAAGCTGATTGCCACAGCCCCGCCGGTCAGCCCCTCCATCTTCAGCCTCTCAAAGTCTTCCAACAGCGGCCGCAGCTCCTCGGTCTCCCACGACGTCAGTTGGTTGGTCCACTCCGGGAACGGCACGGGAGCGCGCCCGGACCTGGCGGGAAGCGCCGGTGCTGGGTTGTCGAGGTAGCACCACCCCTACTTCCAGCCACTGGTGTTGTCGGGCAGCACCAGGTCGACGTACTTCGGCTTCATGTACCGGCGTAGCATGAACCCGACGCTCCCTATGATGTCGGATTTGCCCGTCTTCTTCAGCTTGAAGAAATGCCACCACAAGTGGAAGTGTGGCGGTATCCCGAGGTAGGCCTCGCAGAGACGGATGAAGGACGAGATGATGGTAATGGCGTTGGAGACGAGGTGCACCACCTCAATCCTGTAGAAGTACAGGAGCCCGCGGAAGAAGTCACCGGCTGGGACCCCAAACCCGCGCTCGATGTGCGCAAGGAAGACGACGACCTCCCCGGTCCCCTCGGTAGGGAACCCCTCACCCGCCGTCGGCCTCCAGCCCACCTCCGCCTTGGGCCTTAGCAACTCGCAGGTCGCCAAGGCCTGGATCTGCTCTTCCGTCACCACGGACGGCTCCCAGACAGTCTCCGGCGCCGGCACGTGCGCGGGTTCCATCTTCTCCTCCTCTACTCCGGTGGATTTGGCTCCAAACACTACAAGTTCTTCGTTCGCATGCGAGGACGCGAGGCATGGCGAACCTAAGCACGGCGGCGCTACTGTTCTCCGTGAGCAATCGAGCGGCGGCACAACCCTAGTGCGGAGCGGAAATGAAAGCAAGTGGAGGTCCCCAGCCCGCGGCTCGGCCTTTTATAGTTGGGCCCCAGTGGCACTACGGGTCGTTGCGCCCAACGTCTCTCCAGCGGAGGTCACGGTGACCCAACGGATCCGCACTCCCCGTGGATCTATCCCTCAATGGCTCTTTCGGCCTAACGGAAAAGGCAGTAACGGCTAGTTCTGTGCGGGAATCTGCATCCGTCAGCCTTTGGTCAACACCTCGGCGGCCGTGGACCCGTTATGCCCCACATTCAAGCCCCCCAAACATAATATTTTTGATGCTACACTCAAGGTCATCACGACCCGCGGACGACCTATGGACCAGTTCCACCACCTTCTTGAGGTCGTTAAGAGCCCGACATCCTCCTAGGTCGCCTTCGCCTCCAAACGGCGGGTTCACACCACGTCTCCTAGGCCCAGCTGCCTACATGCATTCTAGGTCGCCACGACCTACAGCGGCTAACTTCACCAACGGCCCCACGCTTAGAGGCTCTACTGCCCGTTGGCGACCTCTTGGTCTCACGAACAGCTCCTTGCTGAGGCCCTGCTGCCTTCTAGGTCGATAAAGACCTACAGCTTTCAGGTTGACACCCTGCGTTATGCCACTGCACAACGGCCGTGTCAACCCAGGTTGACACGGGTTCTTTTGTCGATTTCCATGACCTCCTGAAGGTCGGCGCTCTTTCACAGCCCCGCTGGGACCTTGGCCATGCCATTGCCGCCCGGGCGCCTCTACATAATGATCAAGATACATCGTTTGCCATGCAAGCATGTGTATAAAAGCTTCGTAAGCTACAAAGGACTATGGCCCATGGCAAATTACAAGATACAAACATATTGAAGGTCCTGATCTACCTTACATGATGCCTACAGTGCAACCTAGACTAATGAAGCGCGTCGCAAGCTTTCTTCTAGCTTCAGGACCTACTTGGAGACCTCCACCGCCACCGTTGTCGCAGCTGCCACACAGCCACCTCTACTCTAGCCCCAGAAGGTTTCCAGTGGTGTCCCCACTTTTGCTAGGGTGCTCCCACAAGATCCCAAATCGGGCCAGCGTCACCTCGGGCCTTCCCCGGTACAGCATGGCGATCTCCAGCACTATCTTAGGCCTCTGCTCACAAGGTCCGTCAAGGCATTTACTGCCCCATGCTGCACCTGGATTCCTCGCTGGACGCGAGTGAAGCGGCTGATGGAGTTCTCTCAACTTCGCAAGCATTCTTCTAGCTCCAGATGATGAAAACCTAGCGTTACGCTCTGGTGGACGGACACAAGCCCAAGGCGCTACAAAATTACTAAGCTGCTTCACCATGATGCTTCTATCTGGTTCAAGTGGCGAGCTATGTGGTCACCTATTTATAGCCGCGGAGCTTGGCCTCGGATGCTCTCTACACCTCAGCTGGCGTGGTGTCCTTATCCAGTCACTGTTACCACGTGGAGCACGAGGTCCCTGTTCACCTATGGGGACCACTAGCGCGTCTGTCACCTGCCTAGCGATACCTTTACAGCCCTTGTCTCTTGTGGGCAGCGACTGCACCCCTGCTCAGAGGCAAGTCCCGTGACCGTACAGTACTCCCGTGGTGCACCACGCGACAAGGCTGCTGGCGCCTGGCACTCCCTTCCAAGATTCCTGTCGGTTTGTCCTATACTGTGGACAGGGCATCTCAAGGAGAGCAGAAGGTCATAGGTTCTCTATTCATTCTTCGAGCATCAATCCGACCATCTTAGCCGACTTACTGCTCGAGGGCTACTCCACGAGTGCGTCTTACGACGCCCTCTTTTTCTACGCCGTGACGACCTACTGGAAGCCCTCTTCCACCACTTCCTCGCTCGACCTCCCTTCGATCGGCAGAGGGACCTTCTTCGAGGTCACGATGATTCCTTCCTGATCGCCTGATTCAGGTCAGGTCGGCAGTTCATCAAGGACGGTGCCTTGTCTTTGCTTCGACCCTCTGGACCTACGCTCCAGGGGCTCGATACTTGACGACGTACGCGCTGGAGGAGTATTCTTTCTTTGGATCCCCGTGCACCCTACATGACCTTGACGATGTCATGGCTTCGCTTCGCTTCGACATGACTTCGTCTCGGCCGCTACGCCTACACGTCGATCGAGGGCATGAGAGACATGGGTACCCATGGGTCCCCACCGACCAGGGTCCCAGAGGTCCCTGTCAAGTGGACCCGACCTGCCAGAAGCCCCGCCGACCTGCAAGTGGGCCCGGAGACCTCATCCATAACCCCGGCAACCTTGGAAGACTCCAGAAGACCTTATCCAGATCCCGAAGGATCCGCCGGGTTTGGGGCGCAAGGCGCGCTGCTAGGTCGCGGCTCGGCACCGCCTGTAGGTCCGTAGATCGCGGAATTTCCCCTGTAATCAAGGAAGATGGCCTTCCTAATTTGTAACTGACCCCGATGAGGGTCCACCGACCTCGAATGGAAGCCCTAGCCCATTGACCATATAAGGCGGCCTAGAGCTCCATTCGAGGGGACTTCCCTTCCACGCATAATTCCACCCCATACTGGACGTAGGGTTTCACTCTCCGGAGGCCCGAACTAGTCTAAACCCCCATGTACATCGCCATCCTTGCCGTGTTCTGAGTTCCACACGTGAACTACCACCTACACTCTTAGTTCTCGATCCCCCTCCAATTAACCTACAACCGCTTGGGTCGTCCCCTTGCGGATCTGTCGAGGTCTCACCCCCTGACACAGTCCTCTCCTTGAGGAACGTTACCTGGTCCTTGGTCTCCGCGAGCTCCTTCTTCAGGGCATCCTCCGACTACTTGGCGCCTGGACGCATCAAAGGTCGAAATCAAGCAAAGACCTAAAGAGACACGAAGACAACACCCAGCGACCAAGCAAACGTACCATCAACCACGGCCTAGAGGTCGTCCGCGGTGTCCTTTGCCTTCTGCTGGTCAGCCTCCAGCTTCTTCTTCAAGGAATTCACCTCCTTGTCCACCTGACGGGCCAGGGCCTCCTTCACACGCTTGACCTCCTGCGTGGCTTTGACCTTGGCCTGTAGCAAAGCCTCTTGAGCTGCGGCCGCCTCCGCGTGGGCATTGGCGGCCTCCCTCACCAAGGTCGCCCAGGACTGTGCCTGCTCCGCAAGAGACTGAAAAACAAGGAGATGGACTTTACTTCAAGCCCTCGAAAGATAGCAAGACCAGACATCAAAGAAATCATGGCAGCAGCGCCAAGCTCTTACCGAGAGCGTCCGCGCGATTGTCCGCGACGCTTCCTTGAAGTCATCGATGTCGCGGCGGTCGGCGATGACCTCGTTCTCCCATGGGGTCCCGACATACAAACACCTGTCGTTCTCCCCTTCGAGGCTGGTGCCGCCCACCTCTGCAGTCTGCTGGCCCAGCGTTGGCGGTGGGGTAGACATACATAGGTCATCCTGGTGACCTCCAATGGGTGGAGTAACGCTGGTGCCGCCCTTCTCCACCTCCGACGCCGCCGTCGCCCCGGCTCCAAGGGCCTGGCTTGAGACGTCCGTAGTTGAGGCTGCCGGCGACTGCTCCACCGGCGCCTCCTTCCCCTTGTGCCCGAATGCCTCCTGACCCGAGGCATTCTTGGCACTTCTCGACGTCGCCGGGGTCGCCCTGTGTACAAACAATGACCTTCATCAGCAGAACAATAGAGAATCTGATGCAAAAAGCAAAATCCAGGCACGGGTTCCGTGACTTACTTGCTTGCGGACCTTAGTCCAGGCTTGATGGTCTTAGGTGGGGCCTTCCTCGCCCTCTTCTGTGACCCAGCATCGCCCAGAATGTTTGCGCCCGACCTTGAGCGCTCCTCCGCCGTGACGGCCTTGCGGGGCGTCTCTGTCGCCTGCTCCGTCGCCGCGCTAGGCGACCTCGCGTCGTCCTCCTCCTCCTCGATGTTGATGGTCTCAACGTCGGAGCTGGCCGTCGCCGTGTCTGCCGACACAGCGGGGCCGGCCCTCTTCCTCTTCTTCTTCTTCGCCTCCACCGTCTGGGTGGCGGCGATCGTTGCAGCGACCCAGGACGCGGGCATCTTGCCCGCAGTCTGCCGCGTGCGCCGTGGCGGTGGCGCGGCGACCCTCGGCGGCGCCCTCCTCATGGCGGGGTCTTCATCATCACTACCCACCGACGAGTCGGAGATGTACTCTTCAATGCATTGCTGCGTAGGGGTTTGCACGTCCCCCGCAGCACGAACCTTGAAACTCCGATCCTCTTCGTTGCGCAACGGCGCCGGGCAGTAGTATATGCCTTCACGAAACTGAAAAGGAGAAAAGACCTGCGTCAAAACTGTTCAAGCACTAACATGGCAAAGAATCAAGGTCAGGGACTTACAGCGTCAAAAGGCCGGTACACACTGAGCACCTTGGGGCACGCCCGGTTGCGGATGCACCCGGCGAAGATGTTCTTCACCCGCGCCACCATCTCCTCCTTGGAGACCTTGCGTCGGATGACCCGGGTAGGGTCAGATTTCGCCTAGTACTCGTAGGCCGGGTGTACCCGGTCTTGGATAGGCTACAGCAACCGACGGCTGAAACTGATTGCCACAGCACTGCCGGTCAGCCCCCCTGTCTTCAGCCTCTCAAGGTCCTCCAGCAGCGGCCGCAGCTCTTCAGTCTCCCGCGACGTCAGCTGGTTGGTCCACTCAGGGAACGGCACGAGAGCGCGACCGGACCTGGTGGGAAGCACCGGCGCTGGGTTGTTGAGGTAGAACCACCCCTACTTCCAGCCCGTGGTGTTGTCGACAGCACCAGGTCGATGTACTCCGGCTTCATGTACCGGCGCAGCATGAACCCGACGCTCCCCACGACGTCGGACTTGTCCGTCTTCTTCAGCTCGAAGAAATGCCGCCACAGATGGAAATGTGGCAGGATCCCGAGGTAGGCCTCGCAGAGGTGGATGAAGGAGGAGATGATGGTGATCGCGTTGGGGACGAGGTGTACCAGGTCGATCCTGTAAAAAAACAGGAGCCCGCGGAAGAAGTCGCCGGCTGGGACCCCGAACCCGCGCTTGATGTGCGCCAGGAAGACGACGGTCTCCCCGGTCCCCTCGGTGGGGAACGCCTCGCCCGCCGCCGGCCTCCAGGCCACCTCCGCCTTGGGCCTTAGCAACCCGCGGGTTGCCAAGGCCTGGATCTGTTCCTCCGTCACCACGGACGGCTCCCAGATGGTCTCCAGCGCCGGCGCAAGCGCGGGCTCCATCTCCCCTTCCTCTACTCCGATGGATTTGGCCCTGAACACTACGAGCGACTTCGTTCGCATGCGAGGACGCACGGCGCAACGGACCTAAGCGCGGCGGCGTCGCTAATCTCACTGGAGCAATCGAGCAGCGGCGCAACCCTAAGTGCGAAGCGGAAATGAAAGCAAGTGGAGGTCCCCAGCCCGCGGATCGGCCTTTTATAGTTGGGCCCCAGTGGCACTACGGGCCGCTGCGCCCAACGTCTCTCCAGCGGATATCACAGCGACCCAACAGATCTGCGCCCCCCGCTGATCTATCCCTCAACGGCTCTTTCAGCCTAACGAAAAAAGGCAGTAACGGCTAGTTTTGTGCGGGAATCTGTGTCCGTCGGCCTTTGGTCAACACCCCAGCGGCCGTGGACCCGTTATGCCCCACATTCAAGTCCCCCCAAACTTAATATTTCTGATGCTAACCTCAAGGTCATCACGACCCGTGAACGACCTTTGGACCCGCTCCACTAACTCCTGGAGGTTGACAAGGACCCAGCAGCTTCCTAGGTCGACCCTGCCTACAACGGCGGGTTCACACCACGTCTCCCAGGCCCAGTTGCCTACTTGCCTTCTAGGTCGCTTCGACCTACAGTGGCACATAATTACCAACGGCCCCCGTGCTTAAAGGCTCTACTGCCCGTTGGCGACCTCTTGGTCTCAAGAACAGGTCCTTGCTGAGGCCCTGCTGCCTTCTAGGTCGATCAAGACCTACGGCTTTCAGGTTGACACCCTGCGTTGTGTCACTACACAACGGCCGTGTTGACTCAAGTCGACACGGGTTCTTTTGTCGATTCCTATGACCTTTTGAAGGTCGGCGCGCTTTCACAGCCCCGCCAGGACCTTGGCCATGTCATTGCTGCCCGGGCGCCTCTACATAATGGTCAAGATACATCGTTTGTCATGCAAGCATGTGTATAAAAGCTTCGTAAGCTACAAAGGACTATGGCCCATGGCCAATTACAAGATACAAACATATTAAAGGTCCTGATCTACCTTACATGATGCCTACGACGCAACATAGACTGATAAAGCGCGTCGCAAGCTTTCTTCTAGCTTCAGGACCTACTTGGAGACCTCCACCGTGTTGACGCTCCATAGCCTCACTACTAAGGTTGCACTTATGGTGACGGTGCCAGGAATGCTCAAGGCACTCACAAGCTCACTACCGGGTTTACACCCCTAATAACGGGGCTAGGGAACGTCTTTGGTAAAACACACGATCACAGAAAGGTCCGCAAGCGCACGGATTACCGTTGTAGCACATCACCCGGTGGTATTCGGGTTATCGTATTTATATTTTCCCAAGGGAGGCACTACGGCAAAGATGATCGAATAAACGGTGGAGAAATACAAGACTTGGTAAAGAGCTAAAGCGGGGGTAACGAATAAAGATATTCGGGGATAACTTGACACACGCAAGGAGATCTTGATAAAGGACTAGAGAGGATCTAGCGAGCTGGGAGGACAACGAGACGAGAAAGGATCCTAACACAATCTATCTATTCTTGTCAACTCTAGGCAAAGAACTAATGAAAAGGATAACCAAGGCAAGCTAAACTCGACAAGCTCTTCTAGTGCTGCAGGGGCATGCAAAGCAACGCTCTCAGACTCGGATGAGAAGGGAGAATGACGACGTGCTGAATCCTACCGGCCCGAACTAACGTGGTGGACTACAAAGCCCATCCGGAGCTGTCACCTCCTTAGGGTACCACAACTATTCCTTTGAATGGGACACCAATCTAAGACTAAGGTAAGCTCTGAGCACCGTGCTCACAACGAACCAAAGAACCTTTCCTCGGATATCACGAAAGAAGGTCTCTCTCTCCCGTGAAACACCAGAGATCAAGCGAAGAACGACCACAACACTATAGGGTTCAAGAGAGCTATGCTAACCAAGACTAAACTAACTTTAGTCTAAACCAAGAATAAAGCTTCTAGAGCAAAGTAAAAGCTGAATGTAATTGACTCGAAAGGTAAGATAGAAAGATAACTTGAATTGTACTTGAGTCTAAACAAAGAAAGGATACAAGAGTAGTACCGGAACTCTGAAGAAGACTCCTCTGGAACCCCGAGACTAGCTCGACTCGACTCTAACTCCCAAGCTACACTAATCCTACTCTAAGTGAACAAAAGAGGGAAATGGAGATGCTCCTGCGTTGTGTGTCTGATCCAGCGAGTGGGAGGTGGCCTTTATAGGCAAGGAAGGTCGGTGGAGCGCAGGGGAGGAATATCCTAGGTGCGGCCGGCTCACTAGGTGCGGCCGGCCCTATGATCCACCGCCTCTCGCCTTGGACGCCCCTGATCACTGCTCCTGAGGCGGTTGTAGGTCGGCTCCTTGGGTCGGTTTCGCCCGGCACGCGAGTGGATAGGTGCGGCCGACCCTCTAGGTGCGGCCGGCCCACCCCTGTGTCGTGTGATGCACCGCCTATGCTCAGGGACGCCTAGGATTGCCTCTAGATGACGGTTGTGGCGGTTGAGCGGCCGGACAAGTGGACCCATTGATCCAAGTGATCCTAGCCTCCACCATTTGATCAAACCGACGTTTCCTTAGTGGATCTCGTTCGTCCAAGTTGTGCTCGAGGGAGAGGTGGTGCTTAGGACCAGTGACACGCCACGGGGCAGGGCCGGCCGCACCTGTAGGGCCGGGCGTGCCTGGTGGTTCGGCTGTGCCTAGCACGTGTGGTGTGTTGGTCCCAAATTCTCCCAAAATGTGTACCTGCCTATGAAAATCACAACACAACTCGTGGAACTTTATTAGTACTAAAAATGTGCATGAAACTTGCCATATATTCCTCTCGAACCCGAGGTTTTGACGGTCGAATTTTTGTTGTAAGGACCGTCAACAAACTCCCCCAAGCTAAAAGTTTGCTCGTCCTCGAGCAAAGCCTAGACTTGGCCTCAGCGGATCAGGAGTTGCATGATGTTACCACTCGGCAAGTCCCTATGCATAAACTCATGCTCTTCTTGCTATTTGAAAAGATTGGTACGAGAGAAACTTAGCCTTATCTTACCCGTGGGGCTTGTAGCTTTCCAGCTTGCCTTCGGAGGTTGAAGAGTTGAATGGTTTTTGACTTTGCATCTCTCACTCTTCTTCTTTTCTGGATCCTATCTCGGAGTTTTTGAAAATTTTGCAAAGAAAGACAAGGTTCCTCGGATGGTTCCCTCGATCGCTCAAGTGGTATTTGTTACCTCACCAAAGGCTTTAAGCGAGCCTCAACTTCCTACTCTATGGCGTGTATGTGGATCTTTGGGTAGGATAAGCATGAGACTCACTTGTGCCACATGATGTTGTTGAGCCAAAGACCGGATCCAAGAAGAAACTAGTCATGCAACTTGATCGAGATGTGCAAGTGTGTGGAATATTTTTGTTTGTTTTTCTAAGTACTCCTTGCTTTGAGATTCTCCTCTTGCTTTTATTTTGGAGGGGGATCATGCTTTTTTTTCTTCTATGCTCTTTGATTGGAGCACATTTTTCTATGCTTCTTTGAGCATTTACTTTTTTTTCTTTTGATGACCCCTCTTTCTTTTTGCAAGAATACAAGAAGAGAAATCTCTTTGGAACTTTGGAGTATTTATTTTTGGTGGATGGATGGCATGTTTTGCGTAACTCCTGGTGTAGGAGTTAGCATGTATATGTGGGTGTACGTGATCTCGATCATGGAAGCATGAAAAGATTCTACCAAGGGTCACAACAATTTGGCAAAGCTCAATGGGTCACAAGCAAGCATATGTAGAAGGTTTATACTTTGATATCGACATATGGCTTTGGTAGGTGATATGACCACTGAGGAACCTATCTTGTTTTATTTTCAAAAGAAATCATCCGAGATTTTCACCATATTATGAGATAGAGCAAGATCAACATTGTCTAACCATATCATACTAGTCAACACCCTAGGTTTGGTCATAAGCATTTGCTTCCCACAAAGTTTTATTTCAAGCTCTTGTCTCAAAATATACCAACAAATTCAAATGCTCATATAGCGCAAAGTTGTAAACTAGGTTCTTGCAAAGTTTTAACATAGCAACTATTCATCATTTCCAAAGCAAGGATATAGACAAGATATCAAATACATGGTTGAAGCAAATATTTTTGTTGTTTTCTTTTATTCAAAGGTGGTAAACAAGATGTTGAAAATTGGTTTGGATGGACATACCTTCCTTGATTGAAAATGGGGTCTCCCCCAAGCTAATTTTTGGCTACCTGGTTGGCATGTCTTCATTTTGGTGATGAGTTGAGCACTTGGAAGCTTGTAGTGGTTGACTTGATGGATTTGTGGAAAATCATAGGTACGGCCGTACCACTAGGTTCGGCCGGCCCTACTGTATTTGCTCCAAGCACTCGTGTCCCCTTCTGTAAACATCCTGCACAAAAATTTTGTCGAGGGGAGGTATGGCCGTACCTCTAGATGTGGCCGTATCACCAAAAATCTCACAAAATTATTTTTCTATGTCTTGTTTACTTACTAATGCAATGGTGAAATCAAATTTGAAAATTTAAATATGCTTGATGCACGAAATAAAATGTTGGAAAGGAAATATGAGATAAATACCGGTTTACCTCACGGTGAGGGCTCGTAGTTTAGAGTCCGTGAGAGGGACTCCTCCGTTGCTCAATTGATCTTGGACTCGTCCGGTCCCGGAGTGGAAGACTCGGACGATGCTCCCTTCACACGCCACACCTTCTTTGTTTTCTTCGGTGGCGCTGAAGTCGGTGAGGCTTTGGCGGGGGTGTTCTTGATTTCCGTCTTCTTTTCCCCTTAGCATTGTTGATTGCCTTCGGCTTCTTGGGTAGGTGGTGCCCTTTGAATGCTTTCACCTTGGGCTTGGTTGGGGCCACCTCATCTTCCTGCACATAGTTAGAAATTTTTCTATCGACCATTCGTACCTGTGAGCATTGCTCCACCTTTGGTTTAAAGGTGAATCATTCTTCCTCGCCGTTGATGTTGAGGCGGATTTCTCCGGCTCCTACATCAATGTTAGCATTGGCGGTGCTCAAGAAAGGTCTCCCGAGGATTAGAGGCGTCCTAGTATCGACATCCATGTCGAGGACGACGAAATCCAGGGGTACGAAGAAATCCCGAACTCTCACCGGAATGTCCTCCGCTATCCCTGCCGGGTAGCGGACCGATTGATCCGCTAGCTACAAGCACATGGTTGTAGGCGACAAGGAAGTATAGTTAAGTTTGTCGAATACTACCTTAGGCATGGCGCTGACGCTGGCTCCAAGGTCGCATAGTGCATTCTCGTGTTCGGACCCGATAGAGCAGTTGATTGTAGGGCACCCGGGGTCTTTCTTCTTTAGAATGGCCGCATTACACTCCTCCGTAAGCTTGACCATATCCGTGGTGGGTAGAGGTCTCTTATTGTTGAGGATGTCCTTGAGGTACTTGGTGTAGGTTGGTACCTGCATAGCCTCAAGAAATGGTATGTTGACATTGAGTTTCTTGATTACCTCAACGAACTTCCCGAATTGCTCATCCACGGTAGGCTTCTTGATTCTTCGGGGAAATGGGAGTAGTGTGGTATCGACGTAATCTTGGGGTGCTGTCGTCCTTAACTTTTCCTCATTAGGAGCTACTTTCTCGGTGTCCTCTTCTTCTTCCAACTCGGTGATCACTTCCTTCTGTTTCTTCTCTGCGGGGTTAGGATATGGTGGATCCCGAGTGGTCTTGCTACCCCTCGTGGTCACCGATTTTAAATTCTCTCGGGTAGCCTCGGGTTGCCCTGGGATTCCACCTGACTCGGAAGAAGGTAAAGAAGCAGTAAGCTGAGCAAATTGAGTTTCTATCATTTTATTAAAGCTTAGCTGATTCTTCATAGTAGTGGTGAAGGATTCTATGGTGGAATTCAAATTTTTGACAACTTTATCATTGGCAGCTAGCTTCTTGTTTAAATTTTTATTGATTCTAGCTTGGCCAAAGACAAGATCTTTAATGGAAGGCTGATTATCGAAGTTGTTAGAATAGTTACCTCCATTTTGATTGTTGAACGGGAAGTTGGGCCTCGAGTTCCACTCTTGATTGTTGTAGTTGTTGTTGCGGAACCCGTTGTTGTTGCCGTTATTGATGAAGCTGGCTTCTTTCCTTGTCTCGGGACAATCATTTCCCGAATGACCCACATTACCGCACACCTCACACATCATGCGAGCGTCCATAATCTTGGCGGTCTCCATATTGCTTGGTGCCTCCAATTTCTTCATTAGGAGGCCCATCTTGGTGGCGAGCACGTCGATTCCATCGACTTGGTGTACACCGCGGGTACGGGGTTGGAGACGATCTCCATCCCAACCTTGATTTGCCACCATCTTGTCGATCAATTCCTTGGCGGCGGGTACTTGTAGCGAGAAGAAGGCTCCTCCAGCGGCTGCATCTAGGTGCTCACGGGCGGTACGCTTGAGCCCGTGGTAGAAGGTTTGAATCAAGAACCACCCTTGCATGCCATGATGTGGGCACGTGGTGATGTACTCCTGGAAGCGTTCCCATGCTTCTGGGATACTCTCATCATTCTGCTGCTGGAAACCCGAAATTCTTGCGTGGAGGGCATTGGTTTTGCCCACCGGGAAGAACTTTGCGAGAAATGCCTTTGAGCACTTATCCCATGTGTTGATGGCATCTCGCTCCGCATAAAACCATTGCTTCGCCTTCCCGAGCAATGAGAACGGGAATAGGTGAAGACAGATTGCATCATCCGTCACTCCACGGATAGTGAAAGTCCTACACAACTCCAGAAAATGCTGGAGATGTGCATTGGCATCTTCATTAGGCTTGCCGGAGAACGGATTTGCTTGCACCATGTTGATCAATGCCGGCTTGAGTTCAAAGTTTCTGTCTCCCACCGTTGTGTTCGGTCCGGTAGGGACATTGGTGTTGGAAGGGGCGGAAAACTCGCGGATCGTCCTCTCGGCCATCGGTGCTGACGAGGTGCTATCTACGGGATCGACGGTGTTCGTCTCTTGATTCGAGAGAAACTTCTGAGGAATGAGGACGCGAGGGCGCACTCTCCTCACAAGTGACTCCGGATTGTCATTAAAGTTGGACGGTAGGTCGAAACCGGTCATGCACTACTCTGCTTACACGAGAGTAGAGCAAGGGTAAACCCGCTTAAATAGCGGTTCACCGAACCTTGATAATTTTACCACTAAGTTTAAACGATATCTTATGCCTATTGCCTCCCCGGCAACGGCGCCAGAAATGCTTGTTGATGCTCCTTAGCCTCACTACTAAGGTTGCACTTACGGTGACGGTGCCAGGAATGCTCAAGGCACTCACAAGCGTCGCTACCGGGTTTACACCCCTAGTAACGGGGCTAGGGAACGTCTTTGGTAAAACACACGATCATAGAAAGGTCCGCAAGCGCACTGATTACCGTTGTAGCACTTCACCCGGTGGTATTCGGGTTATCGTATTTATATTTTCCCAAGGGAGGCACTACGGCAAAGATGATCGAATAAACGGTGGAGAAATACAAAACTTGGTAAAGAGCTAAAGTGGGGGTAACGAATAAAGATATTCAGGGATAACTTGACACACACAAGGAGATCTTGATAAAGGACTAGAGAGGATCTAGCGAGCTGGGAGGACAACGAGACGAGAAAGGATCCTAACACAATCTATCTATTCTTGTCAACTCTAGGCAAAGAACTAAAGCAAAGGATAAACAAGGCAAGCTAAACTCGACAAGCTCTTCTAGTGCTGCAGGGGCATGCAAAGCCGCGCTCTCAGACTGGGATGAGAAGGGAGAACAACGACGCGCTGAATCCTACCGGTCCGAACTAACGTGGTGGACTACAAAGCCCATCCGGAGCTGTCACCTCCTTAGGGTACCACAACTATTCTGTTGAACGGGACACCAATCTAAGACTAAGGTAAGCTCTGAGCACCGCGCTCACAAAGATCCAAAGAACCTTTCCCCGGATATCATGAAGGAAGGTCTCTCTCTCCCGTGAAACATCGGAGATCAAGCGAAGAACGACCACAACACTATAGGGTTCAAGAGAGCTATGCTAACCAAGACTAAACTAACTTTAGTCTAAACCAAGAATAAAGCTTCTAGAGCAAAGTAAAAGCTGAATGTAATTGACTCGAAAGGTAAGATAGAAAGATAACTTGAATTGTACTTGAGTCTAAACAAAGAAAGGATACAAGAGTAGTACCGGAACTCTGAAGAAGACTCCTCCGGAACCCCGAGACTAGCTCGACTCGACTCTAACTCCCAAGCTACACTAATCCTACTCTAAGTGAACAAAAGAGGGAAATGGAGATGGTCCTGCATTGTGTGTCTGATCTAGCGAGTGGGAGGTGGCTTTTATAGGCAAGGAAGGTCGGTGGAGCACAGGGGAGGAATATCCTAGGTGCGGCCGGCTCACTAGGTGCGGCCGGCCCTGTGATCCACCGCCTCTCGCCTTGGACGCCCCTGATCTCTGCTCCTGAGGCGGTTGTAGGTCGGCTCCTTGGGTCGGTTTCGCCCGGCACGCGAGTGGATAGGTGCGGCCGGCCCTCTAGGTGCGGCCGGCCCACCCCTGTGTCGTGTGATGCACCGCCTATGCTCATGGATGCCTAGGATTGCCTCTGGATGACGGTTGTGGCGGTTGAGCGGCCGGACAAGTGGACCCATTGATCCAAGTGATCCTAGCCTCCACCATTTGATCAAACCGACGTTTCCTTAGTGGATCTCGTTCGTCCAAGTTGTGCTCGAGGGAGAGGCGGTGCTTAGGACCAGTGACACGCCACGGGGCAGGGCCGGCTGCACCTGCAAGGCCGGCCGTGCCTGGTGGTTCGGCCGTGCCTAGCACGTGTGGTGTGTTGGTCCCAAATTCTCCCAAAATGTGTACCTACCTATGAAAATCACAACACAACTCGTGAAACTTTATTAGTGCTAAAAGTGTGCATGAAACTTGCCATATATTCCTCTCGAACCCGAGGTTTTGACGGTCGAATTTTTGTTGTAAGGACCGTCAACACACCGCCGCTGTTGTCGCAGCTGCCACACAGCCACCTCTACTCTAGCCCCAGAAGGTTTCCTGTGGTGCCCTCACTTACGATCAGGTTCTCCCACAAGATCCCAAATCGGGCCAGCGTCACCTCGGGCCTTCCTCGGTACAGCATGGCGATCTCCAGCATCACCTCGGGCCTCCGCTCACAAGGTCCGTCAAGGCATGTACTGCTATGCTGCACCTGGATTCCTCGCTGGGCGCGGGTGAAGCGGCTGATGGAGTTCTCTTAACTTCGCAAGCATTCTTCTAGCTCCGGATGACGATAACCTAGCTCTACGCTTTGGTGGACGGACACAAGCCCAAGGCACTAAAATATTACTGAGCTACTTCGCCATGGTTCCTCTATCTGGTACAAGTGGGGAGCTCTGTAGTCGTCTATTTATAGCCGCGGAGCCTGGCCTCGGATCCTGTCTGCACCTCAGCTGGTGTGGCATCCTTATCTAGTCACTGTTACCACGTGAAGCATGAGGTCCCTGTTCACCCGTGGGAAGCATTGGTGCGCGTGTCACCCACCTGGCGACATCATGACAACTCTTGTCTTTTGCGGGCAGCGACTGCAGCTCTGCTCGGAGGCAGGTTCCGTGACCGTACAGTTCACCCGTGGCGCATTACGCGACAAAGCCGCTGGCGCCTGGCACCCTACTCGAAGATTCCAGTAGTTTTGTCCTATACTCGGCAGGCAGAGCATCTCAAAGAAAGCAGAAGGCCGTAGGTTCTCTATTTATTTATTCTTCGAGCATCAACCCGACCATCCTGGTCGTCTTACTACTCAGGGGCTACTTCATGAGTGCGTCTTACGACGCCCTATTGGAAACCCGCTTCCACCACTTCCTCGCTCGACCTACCTTCGGTCGGCTGTGAGACCTTTTTCAAGGTCACGAGGATCTCTCCCTAGTTGCCTGACTCAGATCAGGTCGGTTGTTCTTCAAAGACAACGCCTTGCCTTCACTCCGACCTTCTGGACCTGCGTTCCAGGAGCTCGATGTTCGACTTCATGCGCGCTGAAGGGGATTTTCCTCTTCTTTGGATCACCGTGCACCCTACGCGACCTTGACAATGTCATGTCTTCGCCTCTTCCTCGACATAACCTCGTCTCGGCCGCTACGCCTACATGTCGATCGGGGGCTTGAGAGACATGGGTACCTATGAGTCCCCACCAACCAGGGTCCCAGAGGTCCCTGTCAAGTGGACCCGACCTGCCAGAAGCCCCGCTGACCTGCAAGTGGGCCCGGAGACCTTATCCACAATCCCGACGACCTTGGAAGACTCCAGAAGACCTTATCCACAATCCCGACGACCTTGGAAGAGTCCAGAAGACCTTATCCAGATACCGGAGGATCCGCCGGGCTTGGAGCGCAAAGCGAGCTCCTAGATCGCGGCTTGGCGCCGCCAGTAGGTCCACAGATCGCGGGATTCACCCTGTAATCAAGGCAGATGACCTTCCTGATTTGTAACTGACCTCGATGAGGGTCCACCGACCTTGAATGGAAGCCCTAACCCGCTGACCATATAAGGCGGCCTAGAGCTCCATTCAAGGGGACTTCCCTTCCACGCATAATTCCACCCCATACTGGACGTAGGATTTCACTCTCCGGAGACCCGAACCAGTCTAAACCCCCGTATTCATCACCATTCTTGCCGTGTTCCGAGTTCCATACGCGAACTACCACCTACGCTCTTAGTTCTCGATCCCCTCCAATTAACCTACAACCGCTTCGGTCGCCGCCTTACGGATCTGTCCAGGTCTCACTCCCTGACACGGACCGGTCTGACTGGTCAGGGGCACCGGTCTGACCGGTGGCTGTAGAGGCGCGGTGAAAGCCTAAGATCGCCGCCTCGGGAGGGACCCCGTCGGAGGTGGCGCGCCTAGGGTTGCTCTGAGGTCGGCAAGGCCACTCGGAATGTCCCTGATCGTCGTCGAGACAAACAAGAAAATCACAAGGTTGGAAAAGCTAGGGTTTGAGAGATAAAAGTTGTAAAAAGTAATGATCGATTGGGTGATGATCCTCAACCAGCTGTGGGCCTTTATATTTATAGGGTGGAGAGGTCTTGCCCCACAAGAAAACCCTTTACAAGTCGAAATTCGTTAGGATTCCTCAAATTCTACTCGGACTCGGGGTCCACCGGTCAGACCGGTCAGGCCCACCGGTCAGACCGGTGTGGCCGTTACCGGATCGGCTACAGGACCCCCAACCGGTCAGACCGTCCGGGGACACCGATCTGACCAGTGGCGTCAACCTGATCGACTTTGTGCCAATTATAGATGCGAACGCCTTCTTAATAAAGTCGGGCGCGATGGCCGGGAGAAGCACATACATCAGCCACACGCAGTTCGTAACAGGAGCACACGTCGTCCCAGATATACAGTAAACGTGCATGTTCGAAAAGCTGCTAATCATCGATCATACCGAACAGGCAAAACCTAACGGCGTCTTTCCCTTTGGACCAAAAGTTAGACGACGAATGATCGATAGATCGATCGATAGATCGATCGACCTCTGTACACTTGCGATCTGGCCGGCCGGCCGGCCATGCACGCAGCAGTATCCGTGCCGTACTGGATTTCATTTCCGGCCATGCCCGACCGAACTGAGCAGAAGCAGCAGGCTCGCCCATCGCTCGCGATTCGCCTAGCACCCCGGCCCAACCCCAGAACCGTCTGCCAGGCCATGTGAGCCAGCAGAAACTTTCGGCACTGCCTGCGCAACAAAGGATGACTATTATTCGACGCGCGTGCATGAGACACTTCCATGTCGCCCCATACTCGATCGCTTTAGCGAACGTGAGATTTCCTTGTCTCCATCCTCCGTCTCGCCGTGACCACACACAGATCATATAAGCTCGCAGAGAACGAAGCTTATCGAATTTAAAACCAAGAATGAAAATTCGCGCATCTGTGTTCCAATGCAACTTCCGAGGCATTCTCGCAAAGGGGTGCGGTGCGCGTAGCCGTCGTCGACCTGGCATCGATTTGGTCCATTTGCGTTGGAGGAACCATATATGCATGCGTTTTCGGCGGATGGCAACAGTTCGAGCAACCCCATCGATCGGTGGAGGCGAAAAGCTGCTAAGGCAAAGCGTGCAAAGTACCCGGGGATCATGGATTGTCACATGGACAATTGGACATGGAGAGCTAGAAGACGTGTGGTAGTGGTATGGGGTCTCGTATCGGCGGCGTATCACGAAGTAACTGGTCTCGACAAGCTAGGTGACGAGACGGCCACGATAGGCGCGCGCGGGGGCAAGTGCGATCGATCGGTCGGCCGGCGTGATGAGCGGCGAGCGAGGCGACGTGTGGTGCGTGGCAGGCGCGGCGGCGCGTGGAAGTGACAAGCAAGCGGATGCGCACGCGGGTATCGTGCGCCGTTTGGCCGGTGCTTGGCGATATCTCCCGGAAAGCGCGTGCGTACTCGCCACATTGCCGGCCGGCCGACGACGGGCCTTTGCCAGCAGGCCAACCACCCTCTCTACATACACCGTCCACAAGGGCGTCCGTGCCTGCGTTTGCCGTGTATGATTGTGTAGTAGGAAATTTGGAGCACTTTCTTCGTTCTCTACGGTGTGAGTACTTGGAAAGAATGAACACAAGCATATGTACTTCCTTCGTCTTAAATCGCTTGTGTACTGATTGACGAAATTGATATCCAAGAGGCCTGGGCATTTAGTTAATTCGGTTCACTGGTAGAGAAAAACCTTTGGTACGCCCCTTTAGTCCTGGTTCAACTTTGGAGCCGGGACTAAAGGTGTTTCATCGACGTGACCACTAGTGCCATGAGTGCTCACCCCTTTTAGTCCCGGTTGGTAACACCAACCGTGACAAAAGGTCCCCTTTAGTCTAGGTTCGTGTTACAAATCGTGATAAAAAGGGGGTCTTTAGTCTCGGTTCGTAATACGAACCTAGACTAAAGGGGGTGACCCTTTTGTCACGGTTCGTAACACCAACCCAGACTAAAGGGGAGCCTTTTGTCACGGGTGGTGTTACCAACCCAGACTAAATTGTCTCCCACGAGTTACTATAAGAGGATAGCATCCTCTACTCAGTCAGATGTGCTGTGTAGGTGCGATGGTGAGGAAGCTACGCACGAGGTTGGAGGTCACGAGTTTGAATCCCCACACTCGCGCACGCGTATATTTCGCGTGAAAAATCACGTGACTTGTGACTTGCGACGTGTGTGAGGGCCTCCCGGGGATTTTCAAATATTTTTTTTGACTCTGGCGTGCCCTCTAGTCCCGGTTGGTATTACCAACCGTGACAGAAGGCCCTCCTTTAGTCCCGGTTGGTTCACCCGGGACTAAAGTCCCCCATTTTGTCTCTCATCATTAGTCCCGGTTAGTCACATAGGGACCTAATGCCCTTACCAACCGGGATCGTAGGTCCTCTCTCCACCAGTGGTTAATTTGGTTCAGTTGGAGCATCTCCAAGAGTTTGCCAAATTTTACTTGGCAAATCTTGTGTTTTGCCAACTTCTAAAATGATATACCAAGTAAAAAAAAGAGTTCATTTCCAACAGTTTGGCATAATTCACTTGCCAAACCCAGATATAACTTACATCAGGAATTCTGAGAGAAACAAAATTTTGTTTATGCTCTTCCAGCTCTTGAAAACTTACATCAGGAATCCTTCTCTATTCTTTATTTCTTTTTTCACCCTCCCACCTACAGGGAAACGCCGATGCCAACCACGATCCGCGCGCGCATATATACGCGCAGGGAGGTGAGTTTTGCCAAGTTTCTATTTTTGCCAAGTTGGTTTGCCAAACTGTTGGAGGCCAATTTTTTTTGTTTTGCCAAAATTAGATGGATGCCAAGTTGGTTTGCCAAACTGTTGAAGTTGCTCTTACATCTGTTATCAAAAAATTGGGTTATGGAGAAGTGTTAACCGAATTTGTACTTGAAAAATTAATAACCGACGCAAATTTGTTTCGGTTAAATCAGTTCGGTTAATCAGTTAACCAAAATACATATTATACTTCTAAAAAAGATAATGTTATAGCATAATCGATGCTAGGGCCAAATTATGCCAGGGCCAAATTATGCGGGGAAAAATCATAAGTGACAAATTCATTGTTATCAAAGAATGTTTTGTACGCATATGTAGGGATAGATATATAGCTTCTGGGTTCTGACCCGGTCTTAAAGCCATGCTTATCCGGCACGCCGCATACGGGCGTGACGTACACCATAGCTAGTATAGTATAAGGTTGTTGGTGAAGGGTTGACAAACTTGAACGACGGCCTCGAAGCGCGGGAAACACGGGGCCGACCGGAGTCGTCGTCAAGCCGTGTATGCGTGGCGCGAGAGCCGCGTCGCCATCGTCAATGCCGCCGTTGATCTTTATCATGTTAGAGCAAGTTTAATAGATGCGCCGACTGCCGGCTGGGAGGCATGCAGTGATGGTGATGGACCCCGCTATCTCAGCCAATAGCATCGCATGAAGGGCCTCTCCGCCGGCTTGAGCGGGCGCGGAGCCAGACGCCGGCATGCTTCTCTCTCTTCGTCCACGTAGGCTCTCAGCCAGCTCTCAGCCGCTCATAATACTTGCTCTTATCCCGAGTTGGGCCTTGTTCAGTTTGCTAAAAATTCTAACGTTTTCTTCACTCTCTCCATCACATCACATTAAATATGTCAAAAGACATAAGTTCGGAGTATTAAATATAGGTAAAAAAAATAACTAATTACACAGTTTTGATGTACTTCGCGACACGAATCTTTTGAGCCTAGTTAGACCATGGTAGGATAATATTTACCACAAACAAACGAAAATGCTAAAGTGTGCTACAGGAGTTCAAAACGTTGAAATTTACAAATTTTCTCACGAACTAAACAAGGCCTTGACCATATTGCAGTTGCATGGCCTTCGTTCCTACTAGTAGCAGCTACACTATAGCTAGTTATCTCCTGCAGGACTCCCTGGCCGTCGTCTACATAGTAGCTTGTAGCTGTAGTTATCGTTGCATTGCGTACGGCGGATAAGCTTGAGCGACGCCTCGCCAGGGTTCGCGACGGCCGCACAAGTAAGCAGCTTGTGCATATTAGGGCAGCTTCAGTGTGTATGTCCTTAGCTTAGACCAAACAGTGCCACATCATGCAGGTGCTACAATTATAAATCCTCTCTAATGTGCGGCACTTTGCCTTGGTCTAAAACGGACCTCACAACTAGTTAAAATATGCTCCTAAAAGTACAGAACGAGAGAAGACCGGTGGTGTTTCTGCTGCAATTCAGAACGAGAGAGAAGAAATTGCTTCTTTATTGCTCGCACCGGGTGTTGAAGTGAGCTGCTGGTGCCTGAAATTGCTAAGCTAGCACCTCTTCTCCAATATATTACACCTTATTTATTGCTTTCTCTCTCATCCTCGCACCTTCTTAGCACGCACACTGGAGCTGCCCTTAGGCTAGTATCAGTGCAAATTTCATAAGCACAATTACTTATACTAGAGTAATTGTGCCAGTGGAGTTTTATGATGACGAAACTCTCCTCATGTCACATAAAACTCTCACATTCTCTCTCTTCGTCACGTCAGCATATTTAATGCAATGGAACTCTCCCTGAAACTCCACTAAAACTGCCATTGGTGTCCTCGGTGTCCTCCCAAGACTGTCAGTCTGTCTCCAATGCAATTTTTACTCACATATCCACTACTAACCTATGGCATCATCATGTATTGCTGCCCGCTACTGATCGCTCAAAATCAGTTTGAGACCAAGATATCCGTTTACTTTCTTTCAACCGAATTAAATTCAGCTGTTTTTTGAAGCAACAACAACTCGGCTTCATGACCCAGAAAAAATCTCTGCCCTATGACGGCCTCTAGCTAGCAAATAGGGTTCTTGTTAGCGGCATTGAATCCCGTGCCGTTCCTTTCCGGATGCAGGCGCCCCTAGTGTACTAGCTAGCTAGGAGCCTAGGACAAATAATTTTCCACGTAATCATGATGCGTAGGGTTGACAAAGCGCCATGAGAACCAATATTCTCTACGGTACTCATGTTGACTTGAGTCGTTGTAGTGTGATGCTAGTAGCGTCGTGTGGCACGGCATATACTGTTCACGTCCAGAATGCCGCGCTTTTGACCAGTTAATGATATCGTCATATAGACATGATCCATGCGAGATACAGCAGAGCATCAATCAGGCGACATCTAGCTACATATCACGAAGGACAGTAGTGTTCGTGATAGCAAATGGAGCTATGGTTTCAACTGAATAAAATTAAATTAGAGAAAAATGACATGTATAGCATAAAAAAATACTTGTTATTCTCTTTGTAGCACTCAAATCTCAAATCTTGTCTATGTATGCATTAGCAAAAAAATTCTTCCCTAACACTTTCCGTCACTCCCTCCACCGTGAACTACAAAGAGGACCAGCAAAAAAGGACCAAAATGCCCCTTTAGCCCTCTACATCACGAGCAAGCCAGGCGTCCCGAGTTGAATCGCTCTCTTCTCCCTCTGCTGTCCGTCGGCTGGAACCCTAGATCCCAGGCGGTGGTGCTGACGCCCAGACCATGGGCGGCACTAGCGGCCAAACCCCAGGGCGTCGCAGGCGCAGAGCCCCCTGGAGGGCGGCCACCCCAGGTCGTCGTGGGCGCGGGCTAGTGGCACGAATGTGATCTGAACCTCTCTAAGCTTGTCCATCCCCAATTCCCTATGGGGGCTTGTCTAGAATGGTAATGAACAATTTTAGTGCTAAGGGTAACTGGTAATCAACATTTTTTTTGTGCTGAATTATAGGGATTTTTTTTCAAATCTTCACTATGTCCAAATGAGCCTCGCTTGCAGTTGCAGACCATCCACAAGACTGCATATATATATATAAAGAACGTAATTTGCCACATCACGTGATCAAAATTGCATAAAATGATTTATACATGAACGTAAGTCAAGAAATTTTAATAATCTGCATAAAATGATGTATCCATGAATACAGGCTTCTTGTAGTGCTTTTGCTGGATTTTCATAGCAGTTACCTAACAAAAGTAGTACAATATTTACATGAACAGTACTGCGGCCGGGACTTTTTTTCTTCATGGATGTTTTCTCATTTTTAAATACTACATGCAAGAAAATATAATCTGATCTGAAAAAATTGTGCTTAACATAGAAGTCTATTGTATTATAGATTTTGGAAACTAAAGAGGGGCAAAAATGTCTTTTCCTCTTGGAGTTAACATCGTTACCTTTTTATACTAACAGAAGTGCTAGAGAGGGAAGAAAAATTTTGTTGCTGCAAACATAGGGAAGATTTGAGATTTGGGTTCTACAAAGAGAAGAGCAATTTTTTTTAATGCTATACATGTAATTCTCTCATAATATCAGTAAATATCAATTAAGTTCTCAACTTGCATAGATTATGATGTAGATAGTTCAAAAGAAAGGTTAGACCTACGGTTCAATGAAGTTACAGTGTCTTCATCCCTATTCACATGGAGCTACGAAGAAATGCACAGTTTAGACAAAGCTTTTATTGAGTCATTTAAGTTACAGAAAATTCTTAAATTATTCTATTAAAATGGAGTGCATCAATAATAAAATCATGCAATTAAGCACAAGATATTGAGCAACACACTAGGTATTAACAGAAGCACAACCGCATGTTATAATATCACTAATTCACTACAAATCTAATGGGTCTTGGATCCGGCGCACCGTCATCTTATTTCTATAGGAGAAGGCGAATAATGAGATCTTGTGATGTGACAATACACATCTCATTGCCTCGACAGGTCGACGGGATCATGGAATATGTGGGACCCCACCTGGCATACCCACTAGCTCCGCCTCAGAAGAAAGATGATGTGCATATATATATATATATATATATATATATATATATATATATCCAAGTTGAGTGGTAATTATGTCTACAATTCTACATGAACAATTATATATATCATGGATCATGGGACATGTATATATAGCTTTTCTGTTTCTTTTATATTTATACATTATTCAATGCGTCCATATATCTTTACTTGTTTTCTACCATTGTTTCTGTTTGAAAGGGTGACAATAATGCAAACTTGTGGGATGCCGAGTGCTGTGAGTGTGTGGATAATATGGTCTTGCCACTTTGTATGGCAAAAGCGGAGAAATAAAATCTAACTAACAAATACAAGCTACTACTACGACCTAGAAAAAGTGACCAAAATATGTAGGAAGTCAATTGGTACCGATAATCTCATGGTCATATCTAGTGGAAAAAATTTATAAGAAATTCTGTTGGAACATATATGATGGAAAAAAGGGTGTGGTTATTTAGTTTTTGGCTATAAATCTTGGTGCTGAAACATTAACTCCAAAGTTCCATATAATTCAGATTTAATTCACTTGGCCATGTGGGAAACTTGTTTTTTTTTGGAAGTACAGCCCAAAGAAACCACTTGCATAGTTGCATACGCTGTTTACAACATGAAATTTTCTTAAAGAGAAGCATGCAGGATCACAAGTATTGGGCATGAATCTGAAATTTATCGGGATTGGAATTCTTTTGAACTAGTACACAGAAACAAACATATTAAATGTTTGTTTTTAATGAATTGGTAGCATTTTAGATGATCTGAAATTTCTTTTTGTTGACATTTGTCATGTTTCCAATTCCTTTATTCATGTGTATCTTTATGGTCATAGTCTATTTATTTATTCATTCTTCCCGGAGGTGGCATTTATTCATCCCTCGGGTTGCCACCCTTTCAACTTGTTACATGGAAATTCGAAAGTACATGTGGTACAGAAAGTGACCATTGTGCCGTTTCTGTAGAGCTGAGGAGATGGGGATTTTTACAAGGTAGACAGCGAGCTCAACCATTTCGGTATGAAAATATGTGGTGCAGGCATCCGAATTATGAAGAAACTATCACTGCTGCTTGGGGGGGAGGGTGCCAATCCTTAGCAGATGTTCATGCCAAGCTGGATGGACTGCAAGATGTCTTGAGATGCTGGGATAAAAATGAGTTTGGCTCAGTCCGAAAGGAGTTGCAGCAGCTCAGACGCCGTTTGGATGTGCTCCGCAAGCAATCCATCAGATCGGGGCCTTCCATGGAGGAGAGAAGTATTGCTGCACGTATCTCTGAACTGCTAGCCCGTGAAGAAACAATGGAGAAACAACGATCACGCATTGACTGGCTGCGGGAGGGGGATCGTAATACATCCTTTTTCCAGGCCAAAGCGAGACAACGAACTAGGGCAAACAAAATCACTTCCCTAAGGCGGGTTGATGGTACTGTCTGCTTGCAACAAGAGGAGCTAGAGAGCTTGGCTGCCGAGTTCTATCATAATCTCTTCACTGCCCAAGAGAACACTAACCCACACGAGGTAGTGCAGTTTGTCCCACAGAAAGTAACTGAAGAGATGAATGCGTTCCTTGGTGAACCTTTCACGGAACAGGAAGTTGAAAAAGCTCTGTTCATGATGAAACCGAACAAAGCGCCTGGGCCGGACGGATTCACAGCTGGTTTCTTTCAGAAACATTGGCAACCGGTGAAAGATGATATTTGCAAGGCAGTGTTGGGTTTCCTCAATGGAGAAGACATGCCAGCGCTGGTCAACAACACGGTGCTTGTCCTCATCCCGAAGGTAAAAAATCCTCAGGAGCTCTCACAATTTAGACCGATTTGCTCTCTGTAATGTTCTATACAAGATTTGCTCAAAGGTGCTTTCTAACCGTCTCCGCACGGTGCTGGATGAGATCATCTCCGAAGAGCAATCTGCCTTTGTACCGGGACGACTGATCACAGATAATGTATTAGTTGCCTAAGAATCTATTCACTACCTAAAGAGGAAGAAAGGTAAAACTGGGGCATGTGCTGTTAAACTTGATATGGCGAAAGCATATGACCGAGTCGAATGGGAGTATCTCCGAAGCATCATGCTCAAGCTCGGCTTCCGGGGGGAGTGGGTGTCACTGATTATGAAATGTGTGGAGACGGTGAAGTTTTCAGTGAGAGTGAATGGCCGGTTTTCAGAAGTGTTTACACCAACAAGAGGCATAAGACAAGGCGATCCCATTTCCCCTTACCTCTTTCTCCTTTGTGCTGAAGGGTTGTCAAGTCTCCTGAAGTACACAGGCCCTCAATTCTTAGCTAAAGGGGTTAGAGTGGGTATTCATGCTCCGTGGGTCTCGCATCTGTTATTTGCAGACGATTGTCTGGTTTTTACTCAGGCTAGTCAGAGAAGTGGACAAAGATTAGCCAACATCTTGCAAACATATCAGCAGGGCTCAGGTCAGATGGTGAACATGGCAAAATCAGCGGTGTTCTATAGTGCTAACTGTGATGATCAGATGAAGGAAGATGTGAAGCTGTCAACTGGTATAACAATAGAGGCACTATCTGAAAGGTACTTGGGATTACCAACAGCGGTAGAGCGGAGTACAAAGGGTGTTTTTGAACATATACCGAGAAAGATACGTGGTCTCATGGGAGGCTGGGGAGAAAAACTCTTGAGCTGCGCTGCTAGAGAAGTTCTGATCAAGTCAGTAGCACAAGCGATCCCTACATACTCCATGAGTTGTTTCCTCCTAGCACCTGACACCTGCAAGAAGATAACCTCAGCGATTTCAAACTACTGGTGGAGTAGCAAAATAGATCGCAGAGGGATCCATTGGAGGCGATGGTCACAGCTTACTCTACCCAAATGCCATGGTGGAATGGGGTTTAGGGATATCAAGATGTTTAACATTGCAATGCTGGGCAAGCAGGGTTGGAGATTAATGACTAATGAAAATTCGTTGTGTGCAAAAGTGCTGAAGGGGAAGTACTTTCCGCATGGGGATTTCCTGACAGCCACGAAAAAACAAAACTCGTCTCATACATGGCGAGCCATCCTGGCTGGGAGAAAGGCTCTAGAATGTGGCCTGATCAAACGAATTGGGGATGGGTGTTCTACTAACATCTGGACTGATCGATGGATACCGGGTGCAGTAGGGTGCAAACCAATTTGCCAGCAAGATGGAGCGACAGCAACATTGGTTAGTGAACTCCTGGAGGCTGATGGTCGATCATGGAACGAGCAGGCATTGTACCAGAACTTACTGCAGGTTGATGTGTAGGCAGTACGTCGAATTCCCTTGGGCCGGTTGAGGGAAGATGTTTGGGCATGGGAAGGTGAACGACATGGCCTTTACACTGTCAAATCTGCTTACCGTGCACTAGTTGAGAAAGAAGAACAAGAACGAGCTCACATGGCCGGTCAGGCATCCTTTTCCAATGGCAACAACAATCCTCTTTGGCGCAAGTTATGGTCGCTGAAAATTCCCCCAAAGGTCAGGGTATTTTGGTGGAGAGTTTCTAACGAGTTCATGCCGTCAAGAGCAAATCTCCATCATCGACATATTGATCGCCTGGCAACTTGTGCGCTCTGTGGGGCGTGCGACGAAACTACCTTCCATGCGCTGACTGAGTGCACTTTCACACGAAGCTTCTGGTGCAAAGTGAGGGAGCTAACAGGTATCAAGCTCCCTAGGCTCTATCCGCGAACTTGGTCCTATGATCTGTTGAATGATTCTTTCTACCCGGAAAAGGATCGAAACATAATTCTTTGCGGAATGTGGTCCCTCTGGAATAGCAAGAATGATAGATTGCATGGCAAAGAGGCGATTGAGCCAAGGAAAGCTATTGAGTGGGCAATCGATGTCTGTCTCCAACTGTTGCCTGATACTCCAACCAATGGTGGCCGGGTCAGTCAGGTAGCAAAATGGAGTAAACCGCCGTCCTGTTCTGTCAAGGTTAATACTGATGGAGCCTACGCACCTGGAGCCGGTACTGGAGCAACTGGCACAGTTCTCCATAGGGCTGATGGATCCTTTATGGCAGCATCAGCTCGACGGCTTGCTTCACTGGATTCAGCGCTGATGGCTGAAGCTGAAGCTCTGAGGGACGGCGTGCGGCTACTACCGCAAGACCTTGATATGAGAGTGATTATGGAGACCGACTCTCAGGAATTGGTGGTGCTCTGGCATGCACGCAAGAAGACTCGACCTGCCATATCAGCAATTCTCCATGACATTGACGACCTTGCGGCGCGCTTTGTGTCCTTTTCAGTCACCCATGTTCGTAGGTCAGCCAACAATGCTGCTCATGTGTGCGCAAAAAATGCTCCTGTAACTGATGTAGCTGTAGTTTGGGTTAATCAACCCCCTAGCTTCCTGCAGGTATGCCTGCTGAATGATTGTAATTCTACTTAATCATCAATGAAGCTTTGTTCCCAAAAAAAAAGAAAGTACATGTGGTACTTGTAGATACTTTCCTTTCTTATCATTCTTACTAAATAAAGAAATAGATCCACACAAAACTGAAAAGGTATCATAGTAAGTTCTCACTATTTTTGGCACTTAGTCCCACCAAATTGGTTGGTGGGACCAAGTACCAAAAGAAATTTACCTACTAGAAGAAATTACCCGTGAATTCTATGTCACTTAACGAAGAATAAAATTTTTATTGGCACATAGGGACTTGGTCTATCTTCTAGGATGAAAATTCTCTTTATTAATTCATCGCTATCTTTGATATCAAGGATAATGCAAACTACATCATCCAATCTTTGTAATCTCTAGGTGCAAATAATCAATGCATTGCATCCACGATTACATGCATATATTTTTCTTACATGCATGAGGCCGGATTTGTCTTCAAGAAATCATTTATAAACATATTGTCACTATTGGTGCTCATTTATTTTCATTTTTAATATCTTCCCTAGTGACAAGATAATTGCTTGGATATTCAAGGACATCGAAGGACGAAGTACTTGGATAACACATATTTAATTCAACTGCCACTACAGGAAAACCATATGTCTCCATGTGCCCAGCAGTTCGCCATGTGTTTTCTATCGGGCACACGGCGACGCCAACCACTATGCCACAGCCTGTCTTTAGCGACTACAATGTGGTCGGTATAAGCCTCAATACCGACGCACCATCCGTCGGTATATCGTTATACCGACGGATCACATCAGTCGCAATAAATGGCGTCAGTATAAAGTTATACCGATGGATAAAGATATACCGACGGATTGTTCGAAGCTTAGTAAACATATGCCTCTACTAGATTGATGCCTCCTTTAACTGTCAAAAATATCAATGTTAGAAAATTGTCTCTCATCACACATTAAAAAGGAAACAAAGACAAGTATGTTACTCTCTTGTATGGCCATGCAAATAATCCATATGTTTCAGGGAAATGTTGTAATAACCTGTATGGTTCAGATAAAAAGATGTTTTCTAGTCACAGATAAAAAGACATAATTGAAGTCAAATGTAGGTCTTGTATGGACACACAACAAATTAGAAGCTTAAAAGTTAGGATATTTACTTTCTTTGTCTAGATATCAACATACATAGTAAAGCAAATCTAGACAATATTTATCTAGACTTGCCCTGTTCAGATTTAGAATCTAACTCAAATTGCCCAGAAAATAAACTTCAAGTTCTGAATATTTATCACTGGATTGGAAGCAAATCTTGACAATACTATATGGTAAAACAAAAGTTTATAAAATAGTAAGCAATTATTTGTTTGACATCTAAGGTTCAGTTGAGGTTCATAGTTATATTTCAAATTAGCATGGATGGTGACAGTAGTAAGCTTAACTGATCTGACAGTAGTTGAGCTTCATAGTTATATTTCAAATTAGTGGATAAAATAGTTCTAGAGAAGAAGAAATGCAATCACATATGTAGACTCTAGAAACATGGCAACTCAGCTTCCAAAAATGCAATTCGTTCTAAATAGAGGAAAGGGTGCCTGTACCTGGTCTGGCTGTTGACTCTACAGCAGATTGGGCAGAGAAGTACTGTGAGTGCTCCAGCCAGGGCTGCCACATCATTAGGAATTTAGGAGCAACATATCCTAAGGGAAATTGAACTTGTTTGACAGGAAGGTTGCCGGCTTGAAAGAATAAACCAAAATTACCAGACTGCATGTAGAAAAGAAAAGAAATGGAATACACAGGACAAACTTCAATAGCTATACTTCAGTTTATAGGACCAATTTTATTTTCAGTCTTTCAGAGCAAAAGAGAATTACAAGTATATATGTGCATTTGCTAGAGTAATTAAAATGCATGGCCATTCTGTACAGAACCAATTCTACTGGTTTATATGTGCATTTACAAGTTTATAAGACAATTACAGGTTTAAGAAAGAATTACATAAATGCATAGCCATTCCACGTGCAAGCAGCAGTAATAAGGGGGAAATACTAGCAACCAAACCTGTTCTTAAATAAAAATCACATAAATCAAGCATGATGGAAGGTTAATTAGAGTTCATTTCTTTTACTTGGGCTCCTATCATATCCATTCAGTGCTCACTATACTATCACTATGTCAGACCACAATGTCATCAGAAGCCAGACAAAAAGAACATACATCAGTGTTAATCTGACGAATGACCAAATTCCATTGACAACACCTTCGATTTGCTAGGGCAAAAACAAGGAGCACAGAATGAGTTCACCTCGGGGTCGATGGCCTCCATCGCCAGCAGCCAATGCAGCCAAACCCTCGAGCTGCAAAAGAAGACAAGGAGAAAATCAAATCGAAAGCCATCAGATGGAGAGGACCACATCACCTGAACCCTGATGAAAGGGCGGATCAGATCAGGAATAATAGACAGGTGGAGGTAGGGCCTGGCAGCGACGGTGGTCGGGCGGAGTTGCGGAGCTTGGTGGTGGTGCTCCGGGAAAGGGGCGAGCGGGCTGGATCCAGGGGCGGGGAGAAGCCCCGTGGGAGAAAAGGGCCGGGCAGCATGGGGAGGGGGCGACGCAGTGCGTGCGGTGGGAGGAGCGGCTGAGTGTCGCGGTGTGGTGGGAGGAGGAAGAGGCGTGGGCATGGGGACGGGCACGGCTCGATGGCGCAGGGGAAGAGGTCGAGGAGCGGCGTTGCGGTGTTGGGGGCGGCGGGGGGAGATGGAGGCGCGGCGACGAGGAAAGGGTTAGGGTTCCGGAGGGAGATCCGCGAGATCGATTTTGAGCCGTCGGATCACTCTCACTCGAGGTTTGGTTAAGTTGGGCCAAAGAAATTATATGCGGTGGCTGGACCCAATTCTATACCTACCGAGATATAACGACGGATCATGCGATGGATTTTTGTAGACTTTTATAGTGACAGATACTTAGATGTTACAATGAGAAATAACGACGGACCCTTCGACGCGGACTTATAACGATGGACGGTACGATGGTAATTTCATACTTATAATGACGCACATCCGACGTTAATTTGGGGTTGTGGTATAGTGAACATTCGCCGTGTGTCCCCAGGGACACCTGGCGAAGCACACATTCGTTGTGTGCTACCATTAGACACACGATGACTATTTCTCTTCAGCGTGTGTCGTGGGAGGTACACAAGGCGAACAAGAGCACGTGATTTGCACGCGTGCTCCGTGGTGGACGGCAGACAACACCGGCGCTCGCCATCAGCCTTCGCCAAGTGCTGGACAGGCGGCGCACGGCGAAGACAGGAGGCGCATGGTGAAGGGTGACGGCCGACGCCAGTGCTGCCTATCGTCCGCCACGGCGCACGCATGCAAGTCACGTGCTGGTTCTTCGCCGTGTGTCACCCCCACGACACACGGTGACTAAGTAGCTTCGTCGTGTGTATTTGTCTTCGCCATGTGTTTTTCTTTGGCACACAGCGAAGGAGCCAAAAAATCATCTTTCACCTTCCAAACATTTTCTTCACTCCACGTGCAACATCAAGTCATCCATGTTAAAATTTGGAGCATTTTATTATTTGTTTGCTATATTTAACTAATTAGTTACAATTCAAGCACTTTTTATCCAAATCAAATTTGAACTGCAAGTGATCGAAACAATAGAATAAAATGAGTGAAAAAATGATATTTATGTTATTCACCACAATTTAAGGTCTTACCCATGAAATCAATAGAAATTTCGAACATCTTGACCAGAAAATACAATCACGCCCGTGTGTTTGAATGATTTTAAAATTCTAAAAAATGCAAATGAAGTTCGAAATTTATGAGATTTTCCAATATCTCATGATATCATATGTAGAGACTGTGGTAAAAAAAAATTGAATGAGTTTTGCACATTTTTTCACGTATGATGCTTAAAACAGAAACATTTTCCAAGAAGTTTCCACTACGTGAAAACCTCAAATAGGTCATGCAGCATTTGTAACGGACCCTTAACACCCGTTACATTCACCCACATCTGTAACGGTTGTTGTTTGGCGCACGTTACCCATAAGCGCAGCTGGCCGACCCCGAGGTTCGCCATCACAATGCCCGTTACCAATGAGGACTTCTGGTAACGGGCTTTTTAAACGCCCGTTACATGAATTCTTTGTAACAGACGTTAAAGCGAGTCCGTTACAAATGTTAAACATATTGGTAACAAGCTCGTAAAATCTGTTACTGATCAATGCCCTGTCGGTAATGGGCTCTTTAAGTCCGTTACTGATCACTGCCGTATCCGTAACCGGCTTTAGTGTCTGTTACCGATGACCATTTGACGCATGTTACTAGACTGAGAGCTCAATAATTGAAGTCTAATAGCACTCTTCATTGCCGTGAAGCAGGAGCGCGACGGCAGGGGATTATTAGCCAAACCAGGGGTCTCCAATGCACGGGGGCGGTGATCCTGCATATATAGAATCTGTGCTACTATAAATTTTGTCTCCTTTGTGAAAAAAGGAGATGCGGGTTTGTGAATCCGCGTCTCCTTTGTGTCTGTCTTCATTGACAGGTCAGCTCGATTTCTCATTGCTTCCATTTTGACATACAGGCACAATCAACACATATATCTTTTGAGACAAAACAGACAATATAAGAGAGATAATTTGTCCACATAGATAAAGATAACTTGTCCACAGGAATAAAGATAATTATTACAAACAGATACCTTGTCCATCTGGCTTGGACTTAACCTGTCCATCACATTTTTTACTATGGTCATGCTATCTGACCATACACATCAACAAAAGCAATCCCCTTGAACATCCACAAAAGTATGGCTATCTGACCCTGCACATCAACAAGCTATCTTGAACTTCCTCATGCCCCATCAAGATTGGCTCCTTTTGCAGCCTCTTCGTAGGCAACCAAGGTTGCTTGAAGCCCTTCCAGCGCATCTTCAATGGGCTCGAGATTTCGTTCAGTCGTATACTTGTACCTCCTTATATGCTTAGCCTTTTTGATAAGGATGTTGACAGTTGTTAAGTACCACTTTTATGCCGTCAACTCCTGCATAAAACAAATAAAAAGTGAGCATCAACACTAGGATAGGGTTTTATACCCACAATTTCCACAAGTGTTGTTGTTTCCATTTTTTGTTGCATGACACATTAAAATGCACATGAAATGATAGAGTTGAGACCAAGCAAACCAATGGTATAAATATGGCATCATCATACACAATCTCAAATGCCAAATTGGATTGCACCACTACGATGGGCTCGTCGAGATGATCGAAATGGATATATCATTTGCATATTTCGGAGCCCGGATGAAAGAGATATGCACAAGACATCGTGTGGGCCCGGTGGGACCCACACCAGGCACGTGGCGACGTGCTGCCACACAGGAGACCATGTGTCCATGACACCTCATCGATCCAAGGAAACACACCTTCAACCAATTAGGAGTCAGTACGTGGATCCAAGGGCCCACTTCCCCACGGAAACAGGCTAAAAACACAGCATACACCCCCATACCCACCTTGGGACCTACCTAGCAGTCACCCAGACGAAAGGCAGCGCAAACGGAACCGACTTAGGTTCAGCCGACCCCCAGGGTCGCCCGACCCCAAGGTGAGGCAGTTTGTCCCCATCTTCCATGTGTCGTCTCCCATTAAATCCTAAGGGCATTCCCGGGGTGCTTGGGGTGTTCTCTTGCGGTGACTCGGGCCTATAAATAGAAGGAGAGGGAGTAAGAATAGGGACACACCATCTCACCCAAGGATGAGAGCTTCCCTTCAAAGGAGAGACCTCTCCTTGCTAGATTAGAGAATAGGAGAGTGAGAGAAAGATTTGTATCTCTATGGGTGCTTCGTTCTTCAATTAGAGTGAAGTGAGTATTTTCGTATTTTCTATTTAGACTAAAGTGTTATTCATACTTGAGTGATATGTTCTTGTGTTCTTCGCTTGCTCATCATTTAGAGGTATGTGTTCTTCACGAACATGCCCTCTCGATCTAGTTGATTAGGCGCACAAGTTTGTATCCCGTTTGTATGATTAGTCAATTAGAATAAAGTGGATATGCTTGCATGCTCTAATTAGAATAAAGTGTGTTCGTGATTCATTTCTAATAGTTTATGCTAGGTTGCATGCGTAGCCTTTTTCCTCTGCTAATGCGTAGATCCTGGGTTTATGTATTCGTCTGCTGCAAGTCATTCGTATATGTTGGAAGCATAGTACGGGACTGAGTGCTCTCTCATATGCCTTTAGTATAAGCTAGTAGTACCTATAGTGAGTGAGATCAGTTCTCTTTCGTGGTCGTAGTTCTGTTAGTACAGAGTGTCGTAGTCCGTTGGCTATGACAGTAACCATAGCATAGACGCAGTTGTCACGCTACTAGTTATCATTCGTTCGGCTTATCCCAAGGTTAGGTAGGGGCAGTCCAGGAGGTGGTGACAGCCCTTCTGGCCCTTATTGATCCTCCACGGCTAGATATAGTCAGAGCTCCGTGCCACATAGATACACGTGCCACAGTCGCCTGTTTAGTTAGGGCTATCGGTACCCTAAGCCAAGTTCTATCTAGAGATCGACCTTTAATCTCATCTATAGTGCTATCTTTAGGAATCCTCTCTATCTTTGCCTCTTATCTGGGTGTGTCCTTGGACCGACTAGTACAAAGTTAGTGCACACACGTTCCCTTGGATTCGATACCCTTGGAATACTCTGAGGTGAAAGCTACAATGGTATCCGTGCATGTTGGGGTAAATAATTCGCAACTAACCCCCCCTATCTTCGGCTCTAAAAAGAAGATCGACAGTCATTTTTGCTTTTGCACTTACTATTTCAGGAAACCAGCTGAGAGTCGGCCGGTGAAGATCGGACACAGCTGGAGATCTTCGCCTTTTTGCAGAGGCTCGGTTCATCACGAAGAGTCAAGCGAAGATGCGTCTTCTCTCTGAGAAAATGGAGTTCGCGCGCGAAGACGCGAAGAGAGAGCCGCCGCGAAGTCAAGCTTAGGTGCGGCGAAGATGAAGGGCGAGGCGAAGCGTCCTGATGCGAGGACATGGTCTTAGGAGAAGTGGTCCACGTGCGATCTTCGAGCGATGATATTGAAGGTGCGAAGTGATGACCAAGAGAGGGCCTGCTGGGGGAGAGAAACTTCAACAAAGAGTCACGTGAAGCGTATGCAGGCATGCGAAGATGAAATTGCCACGGCAGCAGACACGTGGAGAAGCTAGGTGTAAAGTGATCGTTTGTAAAGTCTGTGAGTACGGAGCCCTGCGAGGTTACCGAAATGCCCTTGTGATTCTTCGCACAAGGTGAAAAAGCAGTGGCAAGCGTTGTAAAGCGTAATTGTTACGGGCCTATAAAAGGGACTCAACAGTAATGAAATGGGGGCGATTGGAAAGTTGCTAAATTTTCTTACACTTAGCTATCTTCAGGTTTTCTTATTCTTCGGTTTGGTCATTACATTTTTCCACTCCTGGTCCGGTTCGACTGTTGGCCCCTCTTCGGGGAAGGTTTTTATCCCAACAGTTAAGGCGCCCACCGTGGGGCTCGAACCCACGACCACAAGGTTAAGAGCCTTGAGAACGGTCCGAGGCATGGAAATATTCTTCTTCGGCTTCACGGTTAAGAAAGTACCAAGAGACCAGAACAATGAGGCGGATATGTTAGCAAAGGCAGCAGCACAAAAAGAACCATTACCACCAGATGTCTTCTACGAAGTTCTGAAGTGCAAGTCAGTAGACTGTGATGAAGCACCAGTGAGATACATAAATGCAATATCAAGCGAAGATTGGAGATCTTCGATAATGGCATTCCTGAGAGACCATTATGAGCCACAGTCAAAAGAGGAAAACAATAGAATGTCCTTGAGAGCGAGGTCATATGAAATAAGAGGAGACAACTTGTACAAAAGCGGAGTGTGTGCACCTCTGCTCAAGTGCATCTCCATAGAAGAAGGAAAAGACTTGTTGAAACAGATCCATTCTGGAATGTGTTCTTCTCATATTGGGACACGAAGACTAGTTGCAAAGGCGTTCCGCCAGGGGTTCTATTGGCCAACAGTAGTTAGAGATGTCGAAGACATAGTGCGAAGATGTGATAATTGTCAAAAGCACTACAACTACACAAAAACTTCTCCATATGAGATACAATTGCTGCCGCCAGTTTGGCCCTTCGCTAGGTGGGGAATTGACATTGTGGGTCAGCTACCAACAGCACCAGGCAACTACAAGTATGCAATAGTCGCAGTGGAGTACTTCTCAAAATGGATAGAGGCAAGACCAGTGCAAAGAATAACTTCGCAGGTGATACAAAAATTCTTCTGGCAGAGCATCGTGTGCAGATTTGGAGTTCCTTACGAAGTAACAGTAGACAATGGCAAGCAATTTGATAACACGGACTTTAGAAGGTTTTGCTTCAACTTGGGCACAAAAGTGTGCTTCGCTTCGGTATATCACCCAGAATCCAACGGAGCAGTAGAAAGGGCAAACGGCATCATCTTTACTGGAATCAAAAAGAACTTAACAGGAATGGCCAGGGGGAAATGGGCCGAAGAGCTGCCCAGAGTCGTATGGTCTCATAACACAACAACATTCAGAGCTACAAACTTCACACCATTCAGATTGTTGTACGGGGAAGAGGCTGTCATTCCCGAAGAAATAAAGCTAGGGTCATTGAGGGCAGACCAAGAATTAAAAAACGAAGAGGACGCAAATCTAACAATTGACACAAGAGAAGAAGACAGACTTCAAGCACTGAGCAACATAGAAAAGTACCAAGATGAAACGAGGAAGTGGAGAAATAAGAGGGTCCGCGAAGAAAAAATATCTACTGGAGATATGGTGCTACGAAGAAGAACAAGGGGAGTAGGAAAATTGGAAGAAAAATGGGAAGGCCCGTTCTTAGTATCAGAAACAAGGCAGGGGGCTTACAGATTGCAAACATTGGAGGGAAAAGAGGTACCATACTCGTGGAATCAACATAAGTTGCAGAAGTACTGGCTCTGAGAGTAGTTGTATCATATGTTAGATTTTATCATTTTTTAGTTTCTCTTAATCTTTCAGCTTTTGTAATCTTCATTTCAACATTCTTTTCAATTTTCAACTTTTGTAAATATGTAGTGAAGTCCGTACTCTTTTCCTCGCGGGGAGAATCTTCGGTGGTCTTATAACGGGATCACCGAAGATGCGAGGTTTTTAACGAGGCGGACTTGTGTAATATCCCCTTGAGAAATATAACAAGGGCTCCCCAAAAAAGACAACCGTTATCTATCATCGGTCCCGAAGTAACAATCATCCGAAGAGATTGTTGCTTTCGGGAAAACATTGCAGAAATAAGTGAACACATGCGCCTGGCCTCGCGAAGACAAGTCGCATTTAGTTCACTTAAGAAAAAAAATTGTTTGAGGGGGCGCATGTGGAAACTGTTCTGCAAAAGTCGCGAAGATGTTAAGGAGCATGCTACAATCTGTTCCTAAGAGGAGGGCATGTCTCGCTTAAAGGCCTACTTTCCGCGAAAAAAAAGTCTTCGGCGGTCAATGCGCGAAGCCCCTCAGTAAAATACTGCAGGGATAACTCGACCCGTTAAGGGGTGTGGTCGCAAAATCATCCGCTTTATCACAAGCGAAGAAGCCTTCGGCGGTTAATGCGCGAAGCAAATTGCGAGGCAGGGCTGACGAGCCACCTCGAGGTCAAACTTTGACGAAGTTGGGCTATCACGCCACTTCGCATCTATGGGCTATCATGCCATCCATGGGCCATCACGCCATCTACATCTTTGGGCTATCACGCCGTTTTTTGAATATAAAGTTATAATGTTGCTATGCATAAGTTGTATGTAAAATAGACCAAAACATTCTTTATGCAGGACTTGTCTCCATGATACAGCACATGTTTGAAAAGAAACGACTCACGAAGATCAAAACAGGAAACTGGGGGGAGGCGCTTTAACAGCGCAGTTCCCTTGTTTTAATCTTCGAAAAAAGAAATACAAGGAACATCCAGTAAGCATACAGAGTAGACAAACTAGATCATCATCTTCGCATAAGAATGATTACAACAGAGGCATGAAATACACATTCATTGATAAAATATATTACACACACGACAGTTCATCACAGCAGCATAGTACAAACAGTTACAAGAATGACAGCACGGTCGCCGAAGATAGATACATACAAACAAATCAATTAGGACGCTTGTACATATACTCATATTCGGCCTCCTCAGTGAGATCGATGACTTCAACCTTAGGCATAGCAAGGGGGCTCGAGGACGAAGGTGGGTCTTCGTGACCAGCCACAACAGAAGATGGTTCAGATCCTTCAATTCGACGGCGACGAGTATCATCATGACAAAGATGATTGCGTGCATGTGTGAAGACATTCTTCGCATCAAGATTTTTCTTTTCGTATTTTTCTATCTTACGTGACATAAATACATCAAAGGGCACGTCGGGAAACTTAGAATTAAACTTGCGCCAAATAGAACCGGACATGAAATAATCACCGAAGTTAATAGTTACAGGACAAATATCTTCGGCAACCTGCGTAGGATACACCTCCGGCACCTGCGCAGAGTTGCAAAATGTTTCAGACACATTGTTCACAAAAGACCCTCAATTGCCTAAATCACTAAGGCTACACACTCCCTCACACCTCTGGGGCTCCTGAGGTGACGTCGGTGGTCCGAACTTCGTGTGGAGAAGCAGCTTGGATAGACGGCGCAGCTGAAGACACCGCCGCCGAAGATGGACCGCCGCCACCACCAGAAGATGCAGCGGTAGGCGAAGGCGTAGGCGCAGAAACAGGCTGAAACGAATAAGAAAAACATAAGCATAAAAAAGAAAATCTGACAGGAGAAAAAAGGAGATAGGAAATAAAAGGTAACACGAACCTTGAGAAGAACACGCCGACCTTAGGCAACAGTCAAACCAAAACCAAACTTCTTAAAGAAAGTTTGCATAAAGTTCTTAGCAATGTTTTTGGGCAAGACAGGAATCTTCTCCACAGATGCCTCAGTTGGCCAAGAGAAATTGACATCGCGAAGTTGACGAAGATCATTCTTCGTAATGCTTGGCTCTCCATCTCTGGAGGATTTAAACAGAGAGTAAACTGCGTGAGATAAGCTGCGAGAGGCTACAGCGGCACCAAGTTCTCCGAAAGAGCGCCCAACAGATGCAAGTGAACCGACCCCGCTAGAAAGCCAGTCAAAAATCTAACCTATAAACATCTCTTTAATATCATAAGGAGCGGGGCTGAGTCCATAGTCAACTAGGAGATCGTGGAGCTTCTTGCAAAGGGGAGAAACATGGCGTTCAATCTCGTCGCAGTAAGTATCGTGCTCCGAAGTTAAGCTGTCATGTGCCCGACGAAGTTCCGCAAGCTCAGAGACTTTAGCATCATACAACTTCTGCAGGCCCTCAGCCTTTTTCTTCTCATCTTCGGCACTAGAGGCCAAATGACGAAGTTCATTCAATTGTACTTCCAATTCAGCATTTTTCTTAGACAGGTCATCCTTCTCCTTAGCAATGTCAAGACATTTTTTCTTCTCAGCTTCAAGCAAAGAAGAGAGGGAAACCTTTTCAGCCTGAAGGGTCTTTACGACATCGATTTCCTTGTTCAGAGCGGTAGCAGAAGTTTTCTCAGATAGTTGATGGGATCGAAGGTCAGCACGGCACCGACGTTGAGCAGCACGACATGCCAAGAAAGATTTCATGCTCAAATCTTGAGCTTGGTACAGAATCTCTTCGGCACTTTCTTTGGCAAGTTCATCTTCCATAATAGGAAAACCAAAACTGTCACCTGCCTCCTGAAGCAAGGTACGCTCACGATCGTCGCTGCAAAATTGGAGCACTTTGCGCATAGAGTCGCCGAAGATGCGTGCGCTCGGCTTCATGCCAAGACGACGAGCGACAACGCTGGGTGACTCGCTGCTCACAAAAACACCACCACTTCTAGTGTCACTCTCCGTCTCAGATGAAGAGCCATCTTCGTCCATACGAGCTAAAGTTTTGTGATGAATAGCAAACACAATCTTGCTTCCGCCAGGGGCTTCAGCAGGAGAAGGAACCACAGCTTCGACAGTAGAAGTAAGAGGGATGGGAGACTTGTCCATAGAAGATCGAACGCGGGCGGCACAATCTTCGTCGCTCTCAGGTTCAGGATCACTATAATCAATATTCAGAGGATCAGCAAGAGTAGCACCAGCAGTAGCAGTGACAGCACCAGGAGAAAGAGAAACAACATCCACTATCTCTTCGGTGGGGTCAACTTGAGAAGTTTCAACATTTGTGCCAGAGCCAACACCAACTTCACCAGGACGCGTTTCATTATCACTCCTTGAATGACCAGACTCCTCGGGGCTGGACGACAAAGCTTCGGAAGTAGATACAGGGGCAGTCCTTTGACGCTTAGAAACACCTCGGCCACCGCCCCGACCGCGACGTTTCTTGATGGCCTTCGCACGTGCGGCTGGGGCTGCGGCCTCGGAACTGCCTTGGCCAGCTCTCTTCGATGTCCGCTTTGCCTGAGCCTCGAGACGAGCAATAGTAACTGACCGATCACTGTTGGTATTTCTTAACCTCGATGCTAAGTCACGGGTTCCTAGCAACGATGCTAGAAATATCCAAATGGTAATCCTAACGATTACAAGAGTCCGCAAGCGCACGGAAGTACCATTGTAGCATTTCCCCAAAGGAGTATTCCAAAGGGTATCGAATCCAAGGAAGGCTGGGCGGATTAACTAGTTCAACACTATTGCAAAGAGTATAAATCATAGACGGGGACAAACCAGATACTCAAGTGCAGGGGTAAGATAAAATAGATAGGATAGTAGTGTGAACACACAAACATACTCTCTCTAAAGGTCCTAGGCTTAGGAGGCAACATACGAGTTAGTTCTAGGTTCTAAGGTACTAAACATACGAAGTTAGTCAGACAAGTTAGTCACACACTGGCATCGCATGATGCTGGCTCAAGCACCCAGGCACAAACGGGGAGCTAACCTCCCGCGTCGCTTACGCACGACTCCGGTTGTTAGACTTTAGACTCCTACAGCGTATCCGAATGTGGAGGATTCCGAAGGGTCCAACGGCTGTCACCACCGCGGCCTACCCCAAGACAAACCGTGGGATACACTCGTAAGCAACGTAGCTACGCAACCCAAGCACCACGCTTACGTTGTTAGCAGGACCCTGACCGGCCCGGGCTATTGTGACCCAGGTCAGAGCCGCCAGATAAACCGGCCAATTACACCGAATACCGTAGCTTGAGCGCGAACTTCATACAACACGAATATGAGATCTAACTAGATCAAACCAGGTTAAGCACACAAACGGATTCGTGCTTTCCTATGTCTATTCAACAAGATCAAAGGGTCGTGTTCGTGATGAACACGAGCCTCTAACTTATGAACAAACACCGAAAACATGTATAAGTCACTCGTCAACTGGATCGAAAGGCCTTATTCATCAAGAACAGGAGCCTCTAAATGATGAACGAGCGAAGAACACATGAACAAATCACCCATGTGTACAAGCACAACTTTATATGAAATAGCTGAATAACTGAAGTAGATCAAAGTCATACAATAAAATAAAGATACAAGAAGACTCATACCTAGATCCCAAAGTAGACTTGGAACCTGAAGTAGAACTACTCTAGCCTACCTCCTAGCCTTAGAAACCAAAAGTGAGAGAGGAGGAGTAAGTTGTGTTGGTAAGAAATGAGCCCCCTCGCCTTCTATTTATAGGCCAGAGCACCGGCGCAAGAAGGAGTGAAACACCCCGGGTATGGCCTCTAGGACCAATGGACAAGCGCCACGTGGAAGCCCAGGATCAACCGACCCAAGGTCGGTTCGACCGATCCTAGGGTCGGTCGACCCCAGGGGGGCCCACTCAGGGTGTGCTTCCTCGGGGTGGCTGTCCTGTGGGTCCTTAAGTCGGTCCCCGGTGTACACATGTTCTTGAGGCGGTTTAGGCGCTCTGGTGGGCCCATAGATCCATGTGAAGTCCACGTGTCACGTTCTGATTCGTCGGGGCTTGCCTCCCTTGGATTGGTGACATGGCATGCATGCTTGGCACCTGAGGTGGCTTAGCTTGCATGCATGGCACCTGAGGTGGCAGCCACTCCTTGCGGTGATGTGGCATGAATCATAGAAGGTGAGTTTGCCACTTCTTTTGTGCATATTTTTCTGCAATCACATAATCTCCAAGGACAAGTGGAACTACATTATTCTTAACTAAAATGCTTGTAAGAAATGCATCTTGCTCCTTTATCCATGAGTAAATTGACGGCTAAAGTAAGCACTTAACAGCCGTCAACAACTCCCCCAAGCTAGCCTCTTGCTCGTCCCGAGCAAGAGACTTAGGACTTAGGTTGGTAGATCAGGAGTTGCTACGATGTTGTACTCCTAGTTTATGACAAGCATACGACTAGGTATTCTATCAAGGATTGAATGAGTTGGCATTGATCCTACCTTACGCTTGATATCTATGGGGCTTGTAGCTCACCTGCCTTGGGCGGTTGAAAGATAGAACAACTGTATAGGATTTACTAATCACGAGTACCTTGATCAGTCGTCAATCCGGAGGTTTTGCAAAATTTCGTAAAGAAATCAAAGTTCCTCGAATGATACTCTCGGATCGCTCAGTGTGTATGATTCCTCACCAAGGCATTGATTTGCCTTCTTTCTCCACCTACTTCTAATAAGCTGATATGTGGGGTTGTAGGTAGGGAAAACATGTGGCATACCTGTTCCTCATGTATTGTCGATTCGAAAACCGGATCCTTGGGAGTAACAAGTCATACAGCCTGATCAAGATGTGCATGTGTGTGTATATGGTGGATGGATGAGAAACTCCCTTTTTTTATATAAGATTCCTTCCTCTCCTTTTGAGATTTTTGAGACTTGGGCTATGTCTCTTTATTCTTTCTCCCTTCTTTTTTTTTCTTTTTTTTTCTTTTCATGCTCTAAAGCATGTACTGCTTCTTCTTTTTTTTCATAGCTCATAGTCCTTGCTGAACATTTTTGGAGAGAGAGTAATCATGAATGATGCACGGAGCTTTATTTGCAGAATGGATGGAGAATGGATGAAATGATGGGTGCTAACTCCCGGTGTAGAAGTTTAGCAAATAGTGGCCGTGTACGTGATCTTGATCATGGGAGCATGACAAGTTTCTCGCCGAGGGTCACAACAATTCGACAAGACTCAATGAAGAAAACAAGCAGCACATGCGGAGGCTTACAAAAGCTAGGATCTACATATGGCTTTGGATAGGAATTTCTCATCATTGAGGAACTTATCATTTTATTGTTTTTCAAAAGAAAACTCCGGATATCAAACATCACTTAGCACAAGCTCATAGCAACCCTATTATACCGTATCATACCTCACAACAACCTAGGCAAAGGTCATGCTTTTTGCTACCCACAAGTTTCAAGCTAAGGTTTGATCGAACAAGCCAACAAACTCAAAACTAAGATAGGATTCTAAGCTGTAGCAAGGCATACAAGAGGAATAAACAGAGCAACTATTCATCATTTCGACCATAAAGGGACATAAAGCATTCTTACCGCGCATATGAAAGCAAACTAATTTACGAAAGCAAAATACATTTTTTTGATCTTTTTTAACTTTTGCAGATTTTTATGGGTTTTTAGCATATGAGATTCTGAAAATAAAGATACAAGTTACCTCAGAGTGGGGGTCCTCCCCCAAGCTAGCTTCAGGCTCACTACTATGGAGGAGGGAATCCCATCCACTGGTAGTAGGCCCTCTGCTCCTCCAGCTGCTGCTGCTGTGCCAGCTCGATAGCGTGAAGTCTCTCGCTAGACATCCACTGCCAGTCAGGGTGGACCCGACGTGCTAGTGCACGGTCTCCTCCATGTCGCCGACTCGGATGTTGAGCTCGCTCATCTGCTGAGTGAGGGTGGCCCCACGAGATGACGAGCGCAATCCGGACGATGAAGATGTCGCATCTCCGTAGGTAGTACCGGCAGGGACGGCCCACTCGCCACTGCCCGCACTAGCCCAAGCCGAGCTACTCGCACCCTGCTGGTACATGGGCTGGTCCCAACCGGGAGCATACCCAGGAGTGACCCCAGGCATGTACTCGGTAGAGGTCCACGAACCTGGTGGAGGTGTGGTAGGCTGAGGCTGTGGCTGAGGCGATAGCTGTGGCGATGGCTGTGGTGGCGGCTGTTGTGCTCTGGCTGCTCTCTTTGATGCGCTTCTAGTTACCCTGTCACCAGAGACACTAGAACGACGAGGTTCCTCGAGAGGAACTGTCAGAGGTTTAGATCTGAGTAGTCCACAGGGGGTTAACCCCGGTGGTTTATTTGTTCGGCGGGGATATCGGGAGGTAAGAACGCGATGGTTATGCTAGCGTAGCACACGGAAATCACGGCGAGACACAAGGGACAAGGTGATTTTATACTGGTTCAGGCCTCCGGAGAGTAAAACCCTACGTCCAGTTCTTGATTGTATTGATTTGATCGTGGTGGAGGTGGAGGTCGATGTGGAGGTCGTCTGCGTGGTCCTCGGAAGGACGCCCTTGCCCGCCTTATATTGGGCGACGGACAAGGTCGGTGGAACGGAGTCCTAGTCGGTTACAACAGGGAAACCTATCTCTAGTCAGTTACAACATGGAAAGCTTATCCGAGCTGCCTTAATCCGTCTAGACTGCCTTAACTTGCACGCCAAGCTGTCTTCACATCTTCGGGTCCACACGTCAGGTCGGGCAGGCCTACTGATAGGTCGGCTGGTCTTCTAGTAGGCCGGACCCACTTGTCGGGGACGGCCATGAGCCTGGTCGGTGGGGACCCAGGGGTACCCATGTCTCACAAGCCCCCGAGCGATGTGTAGGCGCAGCGACCTTGAGAGGGTCATGACGAAGTCTTGAAGTCATCGACAGGTCAAATAGCGTGCACGTCGGTCCAAAAAAGAAAATAGATCAGCTTAGCAGCCGACCTGTTTGTAGTATCCCGAGAGTAGTGAGGTCGAGCGCCGACCTAAAAGAAGTAGCCTTCTAGTAGGTCGAAGCGATGAAGAAAACAAAAGGGCGTCGAAAACGCACTCGTAGAGTAGTCCCCGAGCATTGAAGCAGGCAGCATGACTGGTTTGATGCTCAAAAAAGAGATGAAAAACTGAGTCATGGTTTTGATCGAACGAAATGTAGAGACACCCAGATCTCTTAGCATAGCTGCCAGGAGTCTGGCAGGGCCGACCTCAGGGAGGCCTTGTAGGCGTGCCGACCTCGAAGAGGCCTCAAATCAACTATGCTCAGTATCCGAGGATACCCAGCAAGGTCTTGAAAGGCGCGTCGCATGAAGAGGTCTTCTATAGTGGTCGAAACGATCAACGATGAAGCTGGCGAAATAATGTTGATCTTGAACGTATGGAGTGTAGAGACACCCAGATATCCTGCATAGCTACAAAGAGTCTGGCAGAGCCACCCGAGGCATGCCGACCTCAGGAAGGTCTCAAATCAAAAGCGCCCAAGCACCCGGAGACACTTGGCAGGGCCATTAGGCACACACCCCACAGAGAGGCCTTCATTCCCGATGTAAAATCCTGGGGAGGTCTTCCGAGCTGGCGAAGGCGACGACGGAGCCGTAGGGAGGTCTAGCGACCTGACAAAGATGACGATGGAGCCGTAGGGAGGTCTAGCGACCTGACGAAGATGATGATGGAGCCGGAGGAAGGTCTAGCGACCTGACGAAGACGACGACGGAGCCGGAGGGAGGTATAGTGACCCGACTCCGACGACGACGGAGTTGTAGGGAGATCCGCCGACCTAAAGCCGGCGACGATAGAGCCATAGGGAGGTCCGCCGAAGATGACGCCAGAGCTGCAGAGAGGTCTAGCGACCTAACGAAGGCGATGATGGAGCCGTAGGAAGGTTTGCCAAAAGCGACACCGGAGCTGGAGAGAGGTCTAGCGACTTGACGAAGTCGACGCCGAAGCAAAGAGCTGATCCTGTAAAATAAAATAAACACCAGATCGGTGTATCAATCTGTCGAATATATATATGATGAAGATCTAGTCTAAGCTATGATATGTTCATGCTGATGTGTAATGCTAGCCGGAGCGGAACATTCTTGAGCTATGTTTCGTTTTAAAAAGGCATTCCCCTTATCGTGCCAGGCACACATTATTCGAACTCAAAAGCTCTGAAGCTGCAAAGTGTTTCACCCCTCTACAATACTCAGCAGGGAGCCTTAGATGTAGCCGACACACAGGGTGGGGCCTAGGACCCAGGTTTTGCAACCACACAACATCGAATCTTCATAACGAGTATCAAGCATTTAAAGGAAGAACACATAGGAAGAATAGGCCCCTCAGGTCTTGCGACCCTTAGATTGGCATGGCCAAGCCCCCGAGCATGTCGAGGGGGAGGGGAACATAGCACAAGATAAAAAATTGGAACCCTCAGATCTGGCGACCTACGTGTTGGCATTGCCAAGCCCCCGAGCATGTCGAGGGGGAGGGATCGGAAGAGCAGACAAAAGCATGTAGAGCAGGTCTACGAAAGAAATTGAAGCCGTAAATTTTTTAATTAAAACTAGCACTTAGCTTGTGTGTGTAGCCGAGGTCAGACGATCGTTGTCATCGACGTGAGCTGAAGCCTTGTCGAACTGTCGAGACGTCGAGGAGGTCGGCAATGAGCGGGCTGGTCAAGCTCAAAGTGTATAAGAGGTCGGCGCAGTGTGTTGTTGGGCCGAGCCCTGGTGCTCGTCACGACCATCGGGTGCAAGGATCCGTGTATATCATCTGTACTTGCATAAACAATTAACAAAGACCTTGATTAGCCATCGTGAGCCATAAAACAAATTGGAATAGAATACATTAAAGAAAAATAAAAAGCAATGACGACTCCGTGTGAGCTTGTAGATGGATTTTTGTGGTTGTTACGGCAGTCATGTACGTAATCGTGGAGTTACCGAGACAGACGGATCTGTCCAGGACTTCAGGCCGACGTGGCGACGTAGATGGAGTTCCAGGCGGCAACCGCTGACCAGTTTGGTGCATGCGCAGAGTCGGCACCATCGTGATGCCTGCTGACGTCGGATTGCATCCAGGACTGTGCGCCGGGGTTGAAGAGTTGGAAATCGCCACGTAGTAGAGGAACGATGCCACAGGGACACACGCCATCTTGCTGAATCAACGAGTTCATCCCATCTCGCCGAGTTGGGCTTGGGTGGGCGGGTGCCAGCGCGCCATCGCGCGATTAGATCGGAGAGTAGCGAGCACGTCGCTGCGGAGGTATCCTTCATGTCGTCGCCGAAGAGGTCGTCGGAGCGAACTGCCATCACGCTACACGAAGAGCTCGCGATCACCCCTACTTGGCACGCCAACTGTTAGAGGTTTAGATCTGAGCAGTCCGCAGGGGGGTTAACCCCGGTGGTTTATTTGTTCGGCGGGGAGATCGGGAGCTAAGAACGCGATGGTTATGCTAGCGTAGCACACGGAAATCACAGCGAGACACAAGGGACAAGGCGATTATATACTGGTTCAGGCCTCCGGAGAGTAAAACGCTACGTCCAGTTCTTGATTGTATTGATTTGATCGTGGTGGAGGTGGAGGTCGATGTGGAGGTCGTCTGCGTGGTCCTCGGAAGGACGCCCTTGCCTGCCTTATATTGGGCGACGGACAAGGTCGGTGGACCGGAGTCCTAGTCGGTTACAACAGGGAAACCTATCTCTAGTCAGTTACAACATGGAAAGCTTATCCGAGCTGCCTTAATCCGTCTGGACTGCCTTAACTTGCACGCCAAGCTGTCTTCACGTCTTCGGGTCCACACGTCAGGTCGGGCAGGCCTACTGATAGGTCGGCTGGTCTTCTGGTAGGCCGGACCCACTTGTCGGGGACGGCCGTGAGCCTAGTCGGTGGGGACCCAGGGGTACCCATGTCTCACAGGAACGGTCAGTGGCCCCTGGCCGTACAACCTGAAATCCGGGTTAGGTAACTGGATCTGGTTTGTATGGCCTGGGTAAAAGAAAACCAAAGAATCATCCGGACCCTTCTTAAGAATATGCCCCTGAGTCAAATAAGCCTCGTCAATCTGAGTCCGGGGATTAGCAATGGAGGGCACGTTAGGCCCTTGCGTAATCCCAAGGTTCGTGACGATGTGAGAAATCAGAGACGTACACTCAATAGAACCCGTCATCTTAAAATTTGTCAACCACTGCCGAATCATAGCTTGCACAGGGGAGATCTTGATCCGTCTGACCGCGGCATATAAGATCATCGTCTCGTCAGTGCGCATGGTTCGTACATCATCCCTTGGAAACAGAATGATGGCGAGCCACTTGTGCCACAGTCGGAGAGTGGGATGCAAGATATCGTTGCACCGAGGTGTCAACTTGCCGCGAACAGGACGACCAGAGATCTCTTTCCAAAAACTCTCGCGATTAAAACCAGCGCAAGCTTGCTCAAGAGAAATAGCACAGCGACGATGAAAACAGAGGGTGTGACTAAGATCTTTCCACGAAACTCGATACGGAACTCCATGAAATCAAAATGAAATACCAGACGCATCCTCTTGAAGAGTGCAGAGAAACTGGATGGTGGTAGGTCTAGAACCAACCTCCTGAGCTGGAACGAACTCCTCCCATCCTAGAGCTTGCCAAATGGAATTGAGCTCGGAGTCCATACCTGTTTTCTCGAGAAGGTCCGGGTCGAACTCCTTGGTGTTGGCGAAGACTCGGTCCTTGATGAGAGCGTAGGCTTGTCTCTCGTGATCGCTCCTCAAGTCGATGAAGGCAGCGTCGACGGTGTACACTTCATCGGCTTGTGGTGTGGGTAGCTCTTCTTCTCCTTCTTCTTCACGGTCGGTTGACATTGGGCTTGGTGCAGCTTCGGAGTGACGAGACGAGCTCCCCCCGTCGCGTGAACGGCATGAGCGAGTCAACTTCCGGAGTGCGCCGGAGGCCCAACTCATCTTGCACAACTATCGGACGACACGAGCAACTCGGTGATGGGTTAGTGAAACCGAATGAAATTCTTACCGAGTTTGCTCCACCAATGATCAATATTTCAGCAGCACTTGGAGAGAATACTTAGCACCTCAATCTCGAGCGAGAAATCCACGAAAACCAGAGAGCGAGAGCAAGAGAGGGAGAGAGTGTTGCAATGGGTGAAGACACCCCTCAAACCCCCTTGTATTTATAGGCATTGCGGCCGGGCACCGAGACATGGGGCGTGTGCAACGGCTAGGAGCCGTTGGAGGAAGGAGGGCCGGGCTAGCCATTAGGCTGGGTCGGCCGACCTGTGGGGTCAGCCGAACCCACCTCGGGTCCGCCCGCCTCCAGCTTTTTGCAACGGCTCTCTAACGGTCACATGAGGGCCTGTCTAGGTGTACCGGTCCAAACCCGCCTGGAAACTTGCTCAAATAAATTTTTAGGGATTTTCCAACCCAAAATTTTATTTTCAAAATTTCTTTATTGAAAAGGGAAATTTGGCTAGAAAAATTCTAGCATGCAGATGCAAAGCCGGAAAAAAATTTAAATATGCATTGAGAAAAATTAAATTAAATTTTTGGAAGGGAAATATGAGGTAGCTCACCAATTTTACCTTTTGGCGAAAAGGACTCATCTTTTTAAGTCCGAGAGCGGGACTTTTCTCGGTGATTAGTTCCACTCGTCACCCCACTCCCGAGAAGTAGAGGGGTGCGATCTCTGTACCTGCCTCCACACCTTCCGTGACTTCCTTGTTTTTCTTGGTGTGGTCAGAGGTCGTGTGAGTTGGGGTTGTGGCTCCGTCCACCCCCAGGTCTACTCATCGTTTCCTTGCACTGAATAGCATTGCTCTTCTGTTGGTCGAAACCAGAACATCAAGTTCTTCTTCCCAATGCGGAAACGGATGGTCCCACTTTCCACATTGATCCTTGCTCGAGCATCACTTAGGAACGGCCTCCCAAGAATGAGTGGCATTTCTGCATCATCTTGCATATCAAGGACCACGAAATCCGCGAAGATGCAAGAGCCTTGGACGAATACTAGTAGACTCTCCACAACCCCCTCCGGATACCGGATCGATGCATCAGCAAGTTGAACTGTCCTCGAGGTTGGGGTAAGAGCGGGATATCCCAGTCTTTCGAACATAGCCTTGGTCATGAGGTTGACACTCGCGCCAAGGTCACAGAGGGCATTCCTAATTTTCTGGTAGTATATAGTGCAAGCGATAGCCGGATAACCAGGATCCTTCCTGTGCACAATTGCTGAAGATTCCCATGGATCAAGAACCTGCTGTATGGGCCTCCCTGCATAGTCAGCAGCTCGTGCCCTCCCAGATGGCTTACCCCATCTGGTGGACACTGCACAAACATTCTCACAGGAAGACACGGGTTGCCCCAGAATCTTCCCGTCCTCAGCAGAGGGAACCAAAGCAGCTAACTGAGCCAACTGGGTTTCTATCATTTTATTAAAGCTCAGCTGGTTCTTGAGAGCAGAAGAAAGGCTATCGATTTTAACGTTGAGGCTTTCCAAAGCCTTATCATAGGCAGCTGTTTTCTTGTTAAAACCATCATTAATCTTAGCTTGCCCGAAAACTAGATCTTTCAGGGAAGGTTGGTTGGGATTGTAAGTATTACCTTGATTACCCCCTGATAGTAAGGGCGTAATTGATTCCACGTTTGACCCCTTGTGGACGATAACCATTGTTGTTGCCGTTCATGTACATCACATCCTCCTGGGTAGTGGGGCAATAATTCCCTGAATGCCCAGTATCACCACAGACTTCGCAGGTCATGCGAGCATCCATAGCTTGAGTAGTGATGGCCATGGCAGCCTTCTCGCTGGTCAGAGCATCCATTCTCTTCATGAGTAGGTCCATCTTGGCGTGCAACATATCCGCTTCCTTGATGGTATGTGTACCCCTCTGACGTGGCTGGAGTCGATCATCACTCCAGCCTTGGTTGGAGACCATCTTCTCGGTAAGTTTGGTTTCTTCAGCGATGGTGAGAGAGAAGAAAGCCCCTCCAGCAGCAGCATCAATGTGGCCTCGGGCTGTCGGAGTCAGCCCATTATAGAAACTCTGAAGAATAAGCCAGTTGTCCATCCCATGATGGGGACAAGCCAGGATGTACTCCTGAAGCCTCTCCCAAGCCTCTGGAATGGTTTCATTTGCTGCTTGCTGAAAGCTCGAAATTCTCCCCCAGAGAGCATTGGTTCTGCCCATCGGAAAGAACTTCACGAGGAACGCTGCTGAGCACTTTGCCCAGGTGTCAATATCTCCACAGTTCGCATAGAACCACTGCTTCGCCTTTCCCAGGAGTGAGAATAGAAACAGCCGCAGACGAATGGCATCTTCCTCCACTCCTTGTATAGTGAAGGTACTACACAGCTCTAGGAACTGTTGCAAGTGGGCGCTCGCGTCTTCATTAGGCTTGCCACAGAATGGGCTAGCCTGTACCATCGTAATGAGGCCAGTCTTGATCTCGAAGTTTCCATTCCCGGTGTTGATCTCGGGGCCAGTAGGCACTTGATCAACAGAGGGAGCAGAATATTCGCGAAGAGTCTTCTCCGGATTGGCCATAGGAGTTGATGTAGATGGCACAAAGGAAACTGGATCGACTTCCGTGCGTACACGCTGAGGAGAACCGAAATGAGTTCTAGCTCTCCTCACGAGTGACTCAGGATCTTCAGTGAAATTCGGCGGTAAGTCGAAACCAGTCATACACTACCTGTCTTCATCATCGATGGGCAAAGAAGACATTCAAAGTTAGCCTGCATTGAGAACTGTTTTATTCCTGTCATGATTATAAACATTGCAAAGTGCTGACAAGTTATCCTTAGCCTTCCCCGGCAATGGCGCCAGAAATACTTGTTGGTATTTCTTAACCTCGATGCTAAGTCACGGGTTCCTAGCAACGATGCCAGAAATATCCAAGTGGTAATCCTAACGATTACAAGAGTCCACAAGCGCACGGAAGTACCATTGTAGCATTTCCCCAAAGGAGTATTCCAAAGGGTATCGAATCCAAGGAAGGCTGGGCGGATTAACTAGTTCAACACTATTGCAAAGAGTATAAATCATAGACGGGGACAAACCAGATACTCAAGTGCAGGGGTAAGATAAAATAGATAGGAAAGTAGTGTGAACACACAAAGAAACTCTCTCTAAAGGTCCTAGGCTTAGGAGGCAACATACGAGTTAGTTCTAGGTTCTAAGGTACTAAACATACGAAGTTAGTCAGACAAGTTAGTCACACACTGGCATCGCATGATGCTGGCTCAAGCACCCAGGCACAAACGGGGAGCTAACCTCCCGCATCGCTTACGCACGACTCCGGTTGTTAGACTTTAGACTCCTACAGCGTATCCGAACGTGGGGGATTCCGAAGGGTCCAACGGCTGTCACCACCGCGGCCTACCCCAAGACAAACCGTGGGATACACTCGTAAGCAACATAGCTACGCAACCCAAGCACCACGCTTACGTTGTTAGCAGGACCCTGACCGGCCCGGGCTATTGTGACCTAGGTCAGAGCCGCCAGATAAACCGGCCAATTACACCGAATACCGTAGCTTGAGCATGAACTTCATACAACACGAACATGAGATCTTACTAGATCAAACTAGGCTGAGCACACAAACAGATTTGTGCTTTCCTATGTCTATTCAACAAGATCAAAGGGTCGTGTTCGTGATGAACACGAGCCTCTAACTTATGAATAAACACCGAAAACATGTATAAGTCACTAGTCAACTGGATCAAAAGGCCTTATTCATCAAGAACAAGAGCCTCTAAATGATGAACGAGCGAAGAACACATGAACAAATCACTCATGTGTACAAGCACAACTTTATATGAAATAGCTGAATAACTAAAGTAGATCAAAGTTATACAATAAAATAAAGATACAAGAAGACTCATACCTAGATCCCAAAGTAGACTTGGAACCTGATGTAGAACTACTCTAGCCTACCTCCTAGCCTTAGAAACCAAAAGTGAGAGAGCAGGAGTAAGTTGTGTTGGTAAGAAATGAGCCCCCTCCCCTTCTATTTATAGGCCAGAGCACCGACGTAAGAAGAAGTGAAACACCCCGGGGATGGCCTCTAGGACCAAAGGACAAGCGCCACGTGGAAGCCCAGGATCAACCGACCCAAGGTCGGTTCGGCCGATCCTAGGGTCGGGCGACCCCAGGGCCCACTCGGGGTGTGCTTCCTCGGGGTGGCTGTCCTGTGGGTCCTTAAGTCGGTCCTCGGTGTACACATGTTCTTGAGGCAGTTTAGGCGCTCTGGTGGGCCCATGGATCCATGTGAAGTCCACGTGTCACGTTCTGATTCGTCGGGGCTTACCTCCCTTGGATTGGTGACATGGCATGCATGCTTGGTAGCTGAGTTGGCTTAGCTTGCATGCATGGCACCTGAGGTGGCAGCCACTCCTTGCGGTGATGTGGCATGAATCATAGAAGGTGAGTTTGCCACTACTTTTGTGCTTATTTTCCTGCAATCACATAATATCCAAGGACATGTGGAACTACGTTATTCTTAACTAAAATGCGTGTAAGAAATGCCTCTTGCTCCTTTATCCATGAGTAAATTGACGGCTAAAGTAAGCACTTAACAACCGTCAACAATCACCAGCATGAATACCAAAGAAAAAGAAGAGACGATTGTCTCGAGTGCCACCAAGGCGTTCTTGAATCTCAGCATCTTCCTTCGAGGAGATAGGCCCAAGAACCTCATTCGCCCGAGCTTCAATTTTAGCAACGTTGATAGCTGCGATAAGAAATGCAAGCAAGTATCAGTAAGATAAAAATCTACACAAACAAAAACATTAAACGAAGAGAAGTAAGAAACATCAAATAAAAAGAAGAGAGGTAAGCACCGTTCTTCGTCAAGCCAAAGCTCCTAGCGAACTCAGGGATCTTGATCGACAAAGAGAAGTCGCTCCACGCGACAACAGACCACCCAGTGCGAACAGGAAATACCTTCGAGCCAATGTATTCCTCTACCAAATCACGGGTAGCATAAGTCTTCGCCAACTCTTGAAAAGCAGTAAGAAAGAGGTGATCCGAATCTCCGTCTTCATACGCAGTGCCAACACCTTTGGGCAGGGGCTCAAAGTGTGAGCACACAAGAGGGAGTTCTTCGTCATCAACAGTGTAATAAAACCAATAATGGTTCCAGTTTTCTTCCCACTTGTTCTTATAGGCGACGACAAGAACATCGGTGTCACCACGATACTTGAAGTTCAGAGAGGCAAACTGAGCTTCTTCGCGAACAAGTGCACCGTCGACAAGACGCTCTACCTTCAGGGGTTGGTGATGAACAGTATGAACCCTAACAAAATTTGCAGAGGTGGGATTCACAGACATTGTCTTGCTGGCCCACATATACACACTAAGCCGAAGAATGGCATTAGGGGTAAGGTGGTGAAGATACATCCCAAAATTCCGAAAAATGGATATGACAGCCCCATCTAAAGGAAAACGAAGTCCAACAGTAAATAGATCTCGAAAAACAACCACTTCCTTGGGACGAGGGGCAGGGGTAGTCTCAGGACCAGGGGCTCGACCTCTTCCTTCCTTAATGAACCCAGAAACAACAAACTCAGCTATGTGTGCTTCGAAAACCTTACTCCGACCGAAGACAAAGGTGGGAGGCGCTTTATCAGCCTTGGGAGCCATGGAAACAAAGAAGAAGACTGCACATGCGTAAAAGCAAGTAAATAATTGAACTAAAGAAAGAAACGGAAAAACATAAAAAGTAAAAAGAGAGCATAAGACATTCACGAAGAGAGGGAAGCAAAGAAGTCCGCGACTCTCGCGAAGTTAGTCGAAATGCCTTAGCTCTCGCGAAGGCAAGAGTAAAACTGCAGAGAAATTACCGCGGTGAAAGAGGCTTCATAAGAGAACCGGTCATTATATAGGCAGTCAAAGACGGGAATCTCGGGGATCATGTAGCGAAAGACGTGGCGAAAATCTAGGAAAACCGTTGGAATGTGGCGAAAATCACAAAGCTTCATGGGTAAACATGCAGAACAGTGAAAGAGAATTTAAAAACAATTAATAATAATAAAAATATAAATATAGCAGGAAAAGAGAAGAAGTTTTCTTCAGAGACGAGCCGAAGAGGAGAGGCACTTGGAGGCAAAATATTTTCACCCGTCACGAAGAGGGTTTGCTAGTTCGGCTCGTCTTCGGAGGAAACCCTCACTAGCAAGGGGATGAATGTTGGGTAAATATTTCGCAACTAACCCCCCCCCATATCTTCGGCTCTAAAAAGAAGATCGAGAGTCGTTTTTGCTTTTGCACTTACTGTTTCAGGAAACCAGCTGAGAGTCGGTCGGCGAAGATCGAACACGACTGGAGATCTTCGCCTTTTTTGTAGAGGCTCGGTTCATCACGAAGAGTCAAGCGAAGATGCGTCTTCTCTCTGAGAAGATGGAGTTCGCGCGCGAAGACGCGAAGAGAGAGCCGCCGCGAAGTCAAGCTGAGGTGCGGCGAAGATGAAGGGCGAGGCGAAGCGTCCTGATGCGAGGACATGGTCTTCAGAGAAGTGGTCCACGCGCGATCTTCGAGTGATGATATTGAAGGTGCGAAGTGATGACCAAGAGAGGGCCTGCTGGTGGAGAGAAACTTCAACAAAGAGTCGCGTGAAGCGTATGCAGGCATGCGAAGATGAAATTGCCACGGCAGCAGACACGTGGAGAAGCTAGGTGTAAAGAGATCGTCTGTAAAGTCTGTGAGTACGGAGCCCTGCGAGGTTACCGAAATGCCCTTGTGATGCTTCGCACAAGGTGAAAAAGCAGTGGCAAGCGTTGTAAAGCGTAATTGTTACGGGCCTATAAAAGGGACTCAACAGTAATGAAATGGGGGCGATTGGAAGGTTGCTAAATTTTCTTACACTTAGCTATCTTCAGGTTTTCTTATTCTTCGGTTTGGTCGTTACGTTTTTCCACTCCTGGTCCGGTTCGACTGTTGGCCCCTCTTCGGGGAAGGTTTTTATCCCAACAGTGCGCTTGCGGATTTATTCGTGTGTCGCTAAAATACCCAACAAGCTTTCTGGCACCGTTGCCGGCGAACGGTTGTTGTATCTATCTTCGTACCTAGTGGTCCTCGTATCTTTTGTTTTCCTTTGTTTCTACCTTTACCCCCGTTACCCATGGAGAGGTCATCCTTTACGACCTCTCCACCTCAACTTACGATTTCAATGATCTATCAACGTCTTCATCCAACCATGAACTCAACCCCGACCTTATAGATATGGTTCAGGATAGACCCTTCTTTGGAGCGATCAATGAAGATCCCTACATTCATTTAAAAGAATTCGAGGATCTGTGTTCCCACTTGGTTATCCAGGCATGGCTCGGAAAACTGTGAGGTGGAAGTTGTTTCCTTTCTCTCTCATGGGGAGAGCGGAACAATAGTACGCTCACACTGTAGGGAGTGTGAACGGTAGTTGGGAAGATCTTCGTGATGACTTTTGCAACTCATTCTCTCTCATGGAGAGGACAGAGCAATGGTACACTCGCATAGCCTCTCTCCCAATGGACATTCTCGAGTTCGAGCAAGTAGAGGAGTCTACAGGTGCATCACGGGCTAGGTTTTTACATCTTCTGGCTTCGTACCTAGACCTATGGTCTCTTCCTGATGATGTATCATTATACATCTTTTGCATGGGTCTAGACATGGATGCTGCCTTAGATCACGATGAGATCGCCAGAGGTTCGCTTTTTTGCAAAACTCGAGTGGAAGTAAGAGAAATCCTGGATTCCCTCATGGTGAGCTCTTTCTTCCCCATCAATCATAGCGAACCCTGCCAATCTGAGTCGAGTCATGAGGATCTTCTAGTGGTTGAATCCGATCCATCACCTTCCACATCCTCTTATTCAGCCATAGAACCCTCACCTGAACCAGAAATAATGGTGGAAGAAGAAATTCAACCTCCAGAGTTCCTCTATCAATTCGAGGATGACCCTTTTGAAAATCTCAGAAACACCTCGAATTGCTTAGATTTCCAACTAGGGAAGGAGCCCTCTTCTGTCCAAATCCAGCCAGCTAGAAATCTTTTGACAGAACCTTCTCCTAGGCCTATGGTACCTCCTTTGCCTCCTGATCCTCCAAACGAAACATCTATCATGGAGTCCATGGAGAAGAAGTGGTCGACTGGAGTGGGAAACTTTTCCGAAGCACTTTAGATTTGTTCATCCTCTACGATCATTTCTTGTTCCATAAGGGGAATTATCGTAGAACCCATCTTAACCCCACTACGGAGGTTAATGTCATGCCATGGAACCTAGCGTACACTTTGTTGGGCAACGTTACGCTAAGACCATCCGACAAACTCCTGAAGAGTTGTCCCTCCGGACATATTCTTGAGTGTCGGGGGGGTTGCATGTGCCATGCCACTCCTAGTAGACAAGATCAAGCTTAATCTAGACTTCCACATCTTTGATGTCCTCGATCTTGATCTCCTCCTAGGCTCCCCTATACAAAAACTTCTTGATGCATCTCGAGGGAGCCTAGATGAAAAGCTTAGGGAAGCTGCTTCTGCCACCACTCCCTTGTTCTCAAAAAGTTCTTTGGGGAAGCCTTTTTCTAAGCAAAACCCGCTCGAGGAGATGATGCATGTATCTCTGTTCGCATCATCCAAGCCCGTTCTCGTTGAGGTTGTAGATTTCTCTACTCCTCAAGAGTATGACTCGAGAGATCCTCTTCACCTTTGTGAAGGCGAACGATCATCATCACCCTCAAACGAGTTTGAGCCTCTTCCCGCTGGCCCATATAATGTTGCTCTCGACCTTGATCGAGAATCAACATCGATCTTACACGATGAATCTCTTGAGATGGAGAATTCATGGGCCATGGCAATCTATGAGGCACCGACACTGGAGTCCAAAGGGAAGGATTCCATAGACGAGCATGGTAGCTTCACTCTTGATATACCACCTAAACCATGCTCGCATCATATGCTTCTCCAGAGTCAGCTATGCTCGGTGCACTAGGCACGCACGAGGACTACAACCGCCTTTTGGTCCTCTTTCGCTCAACGTTTAGAAGGTTGGTTGTAGATGCATATGTTTACCATAAGCATTGCAGATTTCGTGTATGCACCGTGGCACTAACCTTGCAGCTAAAGCTTCAATGACACATCAACAATTGGTGGTGAGACGGGAATGACATCACCAATGATAGTTGCAAGAAGAAGTTCCAATGGTCGAGCTTATGACCTTGAATAATCAAAGCACTACCAAGAGATAGCCTGGATTAGCATAGGTTTTATTTTCCCTTTTCGAATAAAAGCAAGAACATGTTTTTAGGATAAGTTGTCCTTCGGGTATTTTTGGTCACTAACCTTTTAGGTGGAGATTATAAAGAACGATGGACATGTAGCGCCTAAGAACATGTGAGCTACATCACCTCAACACTTTGGAAGATTTGGTGAGGGAACATTACAAAAGGAAGCTTCATCTCCACACACTTGAGTTTTGTTGCCTAGCAATGCAAACTTCAAGTGTGGGGGAGGTATGTGAGCATCCCGAGTAAAGTTCCTCTCATACCAAATCTTATCTTGGTTTGAAGATGATGTTAGCTCTTGCCTCTTGCCCCGTTAGGTACGTCCTGCTTTTGACTTTAAACAAAGCCCTTCCGGGAGGTTGCCCGTTGTTCACCATGACATGCTCGTGTTTATGCCCCTTTGAAGATAGCTTGATCATGCTTTCATGCCTCCTTTATCTATGTTTGTAATGCTACGGTTTGAGTGCATGTTTAGCTATGTGCTTTCATAGGTTGTTTTAAATTAAGCATGGTTCTTAGGTTAAAACTGCCTTCTTCAATCAAACAAGACATGGTGTCAAGTTTGATTGATGAACCTTATAGTTAATGCTTGCATGGATATTTGTTGTATATGCGGACTAACCCTTGTAGGAATTTCGAATCCAAATGGGGTAAGTCATCGAGCTTGATTCAAAAGGGAAGGTAAGCCAAGGCATGTCAGCCTTGTTTGAGTTTGGTTTCATGGTGAATAAAAAACAAAAAAACAAAAACAAATGAATTTGAATAAAGATTCCTTAGTTCTTGAACTAGCAAAGTCCCTCTTTTGTTTCCACTTTTTATTTGAAGACAACACCAGATACAAGAACAAGTGTGGGGCAGATCTCCCAAGCATATAATCGACATACACACTTGAGATCTCCCACACAGGTGTTGCACAACATCATCGCTGCACTTTCATTACAAGAGACAAGGTAGACTAAAGTGAGACGGCTGCCCCATGGGTCAGTTGGACCATTGCTGGTCCTCCTTGATCTCCACATTGAAGGACCGAACTGGCGACCATAGAGGGGGGGGGAGTGAATGGGAGCCGGTAAAAATTCTTCTCGAAGGAGATGGCTACTCTAACAAGACGAACACGGCTAACCAAATCACTTCTCCGACTCAACTACCCAAGTTGGCCAATGAAGGACCGGAACTGGCGACCAGAGAGGGGGGGAGTGAATGAGAGTCGATAAAAATTCTTCTCGAAGGAGATGGAAACTCCAACAAGACAAACACGGCTTCCAAAACACTTCTCCGAGCCAACTACCCAAATTGGCCAAGACCACGCAACCACTGAAGTGCTACTGGTCTTAGGAACCAACAACCACCTACACCTATTTGAGAACGCAGCGGAACTATCAACTCGAGCACCACTGTACTGCACCGGTCAGACCGGTGAGCAGCACCGGTCAGACCGGTCCCTGCTGGAGCAACATGGCAAAACCTAAGAACTTCCACTGAAGGCTCCTACACCGGTCAGGCCGGTGTAGCTTGCCAGTCAGACCGGTCCAAGCTAGGAAATCCCAAATCCACCAAACAGACTTACCAAGCTCCAAAACAGACCAAACTCGAAATAGCAGCAACACGAGACAACAGGGAACTCACCAAGACGTTCACCTGAGGCAAAACCCACAAAGCCTCTGCACCGGTCAGACCGGTGAGCAACACCGGTCAGACTGGTCAGGCTGGGACGCTCGGGATGAACAACACCCGCGGGTCAACTCCCCCAAATCCAACTCCGGATCTCCCGAATCGCTCCACGGATTTGTGCAAGACTTTGGGGATAGTAGGAACACCTCATGGGCACTCCATAGCCAAGATTTGGTCCACCAAACTCTCTAAATCAAGAGGAATCGAAGAAATCCCACCAAGAACGCCTCTAACCCTAGAGCCAAGAAAACCCCGAAATCGAGCCCCTTTGCTCACAGATTTGGGAGGGGAATCAAAGGGAAAAGAACCACGAAGGGTTCAAGCATACATCCCCCACCAAATCCCAAAGAGAAAGGCCTCGAAACCGCCACAAGAAATTCGCCAAGAAAGGGCTCCGAAAATCACCAAAAAAGGAGAAACGGGAAAGACACATCCAAGCCTTGAGGAACCACGCCGAATCATCTATACATACCAAAAAGGTTCATACAAGGTCTAGCTTGCCGCCCGATCATCCTTCCCTCTCACAAGATCTCACCATGAAGCTCTCATGCTAGTCCTAGAAATTCCAAAGGAAAAAGGAAGAGGAAAATAGCAAAACAAAATGAGCTAGGGTTCCAAGAGATGGCTGCCATCCTCTCACCACTTGGGTTATATGGAGGCAAGCCGAAAGACTAAAATACCACTAAGGCCTAAGACTAGGATACACACCCCCGAGGGGCACTTTGGGAAACTTTGTCTTCGCACCATCGGACGGATGCCCGACGACCGCAATCTTGCTTAGCCTCGACGCAAGCCTTGTGATCCCGACGCGTGTCCTCCGCTTCGAAGTCTCCAGACTGTGTCGTCGCACACCGGTCAGACCAGTGCTCCTCACCGGTCAGACCCACCGGTCAGACCGGTCCAATGCTGCTGCACCTCCGTCTTCGGTCTTGGCTTTGTGGATCAACCAAGGAACCCAGTGGCTTTCTGGTGAACCACCGGAAACCCCGCGAACTCGGTGTAGCCTCCGCCAATCACCACTCATGACTCGGCTCCCACGTAGTCCCGGCTCGACCTTAGTTTGAGGCTCAACCAAGAAACCGTCTATGACTTCATCTTTTCGTTCTTGCCACCATGCGGCCCGCACTTGACCCCACTGGCCACCGGGTCCCTCGAACCAAGCCTACTTGTCTTCTCCACACCTGGAGGCCTCACCAGCAACGACCTTTCGCGCTTGTTCTTCACCTGCACCAACACTGGTCAAGCCGCAACCTGCACCTGCAATACTTAGCCAAGAATCAGTCCACACCGCGTTGTCAATCACTCATCACACCAGGAAGCGACCTACCACCGGTCTTCGAACCACACAGGCTCTCAATCTCCCCCTTGATGAGTGCATTGACAACACACACGTTTTGGTAACCAAAGAGAAAAGGAAAAGAAAAGAAACGACTAAAAGAAACTCCAACAAGCGATCGAAAGCCAAAGGAAAGGCAAAGAGCAAGATCACTTGAAGAAGACAAGTCTTGGACCCCTTAGGCAAGGGCAACGGCTCGACACATCCGAGACAAAACATGCTCAAGCAAAGAGCACAAATCACCAATCCAAAGCTCGAAAACCACAAAGAGCTCCCCCAGCACACATTCAAGCTCCCCCTGAACCAATGCAACTCCCCCTGGACGAATGCATGCAAACCACAACGTGAAACAGAGCAGCTGCTTCAGCTTTGCTCTGACCGGTCAGGCCGGTCCTCCTCACCGGTCAGACCGGTGGACAAGATCGTCCAGCACCTGACACTTACACCGGTCAGACCGGTGAGCAGCACCGGTCAGGCCGATGACCACCTGGGAAAAACTGGGAACTGCACGAGCTCAAAACTAGCTCGAAACCACTTGGAAACCTTCTAAAAGCATGCAGCAAGCCAAAACATGCTCAAACTTCTCCCCCTTGTTGACAATGCATGAATCAAGCCAAAAATGCAAAAATTGCAACCTAGAGCTTCTCAAATAGACAAAATTCAACATAGCATGCTACACACCTGCAAATGAGCAAGTTAGATACTCTATAGCTTCGTATGGACAAAAACTACAAGATCACCAAGTTTCACAACCATTGGGCGAAGCTAAGATAGAAATGACTATTTGTGCGAAAAATTTCCCTCTCATGAGCAAAGTCCTAAACATGAGCAAACATGTCAAAATGACAAAGCCACACAAACTTCATGCTAGGACAACCATTCTAAGCATAAGACCATCATAAGCACCCACAAGCACCTCATGTCATCTGAAAGCATACCGAGCCATGTGCTTACTTCTAAAAATGAGACTTCTCATTGGTAAGCAACATGCAACGGTTTAGCACCCAAAAGCAACACTTATGGCACTTGTGCTATCACATTGAAGTGGGACATGGGTATACTTCTCACCAAAGTCCTCATGCATCGAATAGACCTAATTATGATCAGATAGCGCGTGTCCAATGTCTTTGGGCTCAAAAGTAGCAACAAAGCAGCATGAGCAAAAAGTGAGAATTGTTTCGAACCCTCGACCGTGTAGTGCGTTCATTGATGTCGCCGATGATCCTCGAAGCTGAGTGATCCACTTGAACTCACCGGGGAGGTTCTCGCCTTGATGCTACCTCCCCCTCAACACCAGCTTCACCTTGATCTGGGTTTGTTGTTGTAGGTGTGGGAGAAGGGCCGTCCACCACCGTAGTCGAAGTAGTAGGTACATGCTCAGCCGCGGGCACCACACCGCCATCTTCATCATCTCCATGTTCATGCTCCTCCTCCTGGAAAATCTCCTCGCCAAGTTCTTCGTCACCTGCACACTCAAAAACAAGCTGACTACGTGGCTGTGTCTCGTCAAAGGTAACCTCGCAAGTCTCCACGATTTGGTTAGTTTCAAGGTTGAGCACTCGAAAGGCTCTAGAATGAGACGCGTAACCAAAGAAAATGCCATCGACAGACCTAGCCTCGAACTTGTCCAACTTCTTACCTTTCTTCAGGATAAAGCATTTGCACCCAAACACATGGAAGTGACTCACCTTGGGTGTGCGACCGTGCATCAACTCATAGCATGTTTTCTTCTTGTGCACCCTGAGGTAAATCCTGTTCGACACATAGCACACGGTATTCACCGCCTCAGCCCAGAACCTTCTCGGAGTCCTATGCTCATCGAGCATCATCCGAGCCATCTCGCACATGGTTCTGTTTTTCCTTTCAACCACGCCGTTCTAGGGAGGCGTATACGGACTCGAAAACTGGTGTTCAAGACCCAAGTCATGGCAAAAGGTTTCAAAGCGAGAGTTTTTAAATTCCGACCCATTGTCACTGCGGATCGCTCGTATGGCATCTCCGTGCCTCTCGTTTCTCAACCTCAAGACAAGATCTCGAACAAAACCAAACGTTTCCCCTTTCTCCTCAAGAAAGAAAACCCACGCATACCGAGAGTAGTCGTCCACCACAACCAGGACGTACCACTTCCCACCCACAGATCGCACACGAGATGGGCCAAGAAGGTCCATATGGAGCAGCTCGCATGGATGCTCCGTCATCACATCGGTGAGGGGTGGATGGGAAGAGGCTACCATCTTAGCATGCCGACACAGCGCACAAACAAACTCTTTCTCAAACCTTAGTCGTGGCAATCCTCGGACCAAATTGAGTTTACTCAAGCGAGACAAAAGGTCAAAGCTTAAGTGACCCAACTTCCTATGCCACTTCCACAACTCACTTGAAGAACCAGCCAAGAAACAACGCTCCACACCAGAAGTCTGAGAAAAATCCGCTCGGAACACTTGACCCTCGGGAACGACCATGCAAACTAGGTCTCCTCGAGAATCCAAAATCCGAGAACCACCTGGCCGAAACAACACCTCAAAACTCTCATCCAAAAGCTGGGAAACAGAAAGCAAATTGAATCCGAGCGATTGAACAAGAGCAACACGCCCGAGTGTGAGACATGGGTACCCCTGGGTCCCCACCGACCAGGCTCACGACCGTCCCCGACAAGTGGGTCCGACCTATCAGAAGACCCGCCGACCTGATTATGGGCCCAACCGACCTAGTTGGTGGCCCACATGACCTCTTGAAGACCTTCCAGAAAATTCCCCAGACGACCTTATCCAGAACGACTTCAAGACTTGGCGTACAAGACAAGACATCGGTGGATTCCGACCAAGCAGATCGACAGATATGGCAAGTGTTGTAATCAACTAGACTTAGGTCTCCTGGTCGTAACCGATCAGGAATCTGGGAACCGACCTTGTCCGCTGGCCAGTATAAGGCGGGCAGGGCGACCCCTTGTAGAATCACGCAATCCTCAAGCAATCTACACCAACAACTGGACGTAGGGTTTTACTCTTCGGAGGCCCGAACCAGTATAAACTCGTCGTGTTCTCTGTGTTCCATGTGCTCGTGCGCAACCTTCGAGTTCTTAGCCTTAGATTCCCCCTCGCCGAACAACAAAACCACCAGGGTTAACCCCCCTGTGGGCTGTCTAGATCTAAACCTCTGACAGTTGGTGCGCCAGGTAGGGGAGGAATCCAGGGTTCTTCGTGCAACTCGATGGCTTCGACCAACAGTGTCATCTTCCCGGAGAGCATGGCGGACATCCTCGCCAACCCCATCGACATCTGCTTCGGCTCTATGCCGGCGGGATCCACCGTTCCAGCCGCATGCCACGTCATCGAGAGCACTGCGGTCACCTCCAACCAGCAGGTCGGATCCGATCTGCTGGAGAAAACCCACCCACCCACACCTCGCGACCTGATCGCGGGGCTCGATCGCGTCGAAGACATGCTCTCTGACACGATCAAGGTCCATGAGCGCGTCAAACGCCCTCGCAGGACCCATACCACTTCATCTCGCATGCCCCTTGGCCTGCGGAACGTAACTCATGCAGCATCTCGCTACATGAAGAACAAGCTTCAGATCTAATCTGAACCCAAGACTCCACATCATGGGAACCGCAGGGGTCACCTCGACGACCCCTGCCCCGTCCATGAAGACTCCAAACACACGGCTCGCCAGTGCTGTGTGCTCAAGAAGCTTCGCCGACCTCTTACTGCAGCTCATCGCCGATAGTTCAACCGCGAGCCGTCCCCCGACCGCCTCGCGTTTCAGATCGCTCGTACGACCATCTCCCCGAACTATCTGGGAGAGATATTTAAGATCTCCGACCGAGAGGTCCTCGTGGTCTCTGTAGACGTACCTCCTCAACCAGGAGAGACGGATGAACAGTGCATTGAGCATGAAAACGCTAATGCTGCATGAGCTACGTGACGTCAGCAAGAAGTTAAAGCAGCTACAGGTCAGCACACGGGCAACGTTGGGCAATGTGCCGGCGACCAACCCGCAGGCAACATTGTCAACGGGGCACAAGCTCCCGCAGCTCCAGCCGCTCCTCAGCAGCAACAGAATCGCAACGAGCCTCGTCGAAACCGCCTATGTGCCAGAGACCTCCTGAGGGACTTTGAGCAAGACGGCCATGAAGTCAACAACTCTCCTCAAGCAAACTTAGGCGCAGCTCTTGCTGCACTGGGTCAACTTGAGGATACTCCTGCAATACGGTGCCTACAAGCTCACATCCGCGTCGCTACCGCCCAGGTCGAAGAAAGGGATCCAGGATACAGCAGATCAGCTTCAAGCTCCTACTCCAGCAGTAGGTCGGAGCGACCTCGTCACCAACGTCACAACAATGCCCCCCTTAAGCCCGTAGCTGAAGAGGGAGGAGGCGAAAATGAAGTCGCACAGCCGGTCAACCCCGCTGCCAACGTCGTTGTCAACCCAGCAGCTAATCCAGCTGCCAACACTGCTGGTAACACTCCTGGCAATGCCCAAAACAACACCGCCAATGCGGCTGGTGCCCAACAACAGAATGCTGCCGCCAACGCAAGGCAGAATGTTGGAGCCCAACCTCCACCAGTACAAGCCAACCATGCTCAAAGCGGTCAACATCGACGTGTACGAGACGAAGTGGAGATAGCACGCCATGCTAACTACGACCGCGACAACGGGGTCCCTGATCCCCTTGATGCCAATAATCCTATTCAAGCAACAGAACTTCGGCAGATGCGCGACCAAGAGCTCCTACGACGTGCCCAGTATGACCAAGATAATGGTCCTCCCGACGACCTCTATGTCATCCCGACGGCCTACGCCCCGTCAGCCAGTCCTGGATCAATCAACAACTTCCCGACGTTTTCACGTCGTCTCAGGATGATCAGATACCCCAAAGACTTCAAGCCAGCCATCAAAAAATACGACAGTCGCTCCGACCCAAGTATTTGGCTCAAGATGTATAGCATCGCGGCCCGCGCCTCTAGAGGCAATGAGGATCACATGGCGGGATATTTTCCCCTCGTGATGGGCAAAGCGCCACTCCTGTGGCTCGATAATCTTCCTGCGGAGTGCATCACCTTGTGGGCAACCTTGTCACGACTCTTCACGACCAACTATCAAGCGACCTACAACCGCCCTGGCAACACAGATCACCTCGCCAGAGTGCGGATGAGGCACGATGAAACTCTCCGTGAGTACACTAACTGCTACTTCGAGAATCGCAACACTCTCGCAGGTGTCAAAGACGAAGACGTCATAGCCTACTACAAGAAGGGGGTAACCAACATCAAGCTCTTTGAGAAGATCCACGAAGCTGACGCCCACACCATCGCCGACCTCATGGCCTACGTCGACAAGCTTGTCGACACTCAAGACGCGGTGATGCACGACTTCAAAGGAGAAGACCATGACGACGGTGGCAGCAGGTCGCGCAAGCGATCTGGCGAGGTCTATGCGACTGATCGACCCAGACCTTCCACCTTCGTTGAAGGTGACTTCAACATGGTCATGGACGACCAATGCCAGTTTCACCGCGACACCAAGCACACCATGAGGGAGTGCGAGTAGCTAAAGCGCGCCCTTGGGGTACCTCCAGAGCCCAAGAAGACCAAGAGCGGCAACAATGACGACCAGAATAGCAGCCGCCACTACGACAATCGTAACCGTCGACCTGATCGACGTGATTACCGTAACAGACGACCCTACCGTCGCAACGACGACAGAGATCGCTGTGACTATCACTGCGACTACCGCCGCGATGATCGCCGCGATGACCGCTGTGATAATCGACGTGACGACTACCACCACGACGAACACCGCGAAGACAACCGCAACGACCGGCGTGATGAGCACCGTGACGACCGACGAGACGATCGTCGTCGACAAGACGACCACAACCGCAATGACAACAGCCGTAAGGAGCCTTCCCCGCCACCACCGCCAAAAGGGGGCAACCCCAATGGCGCATTTCAGACCGCCAACCGGCAGATCAACTTCATCATCGGTGGTCGTCAGGCAGCCAAGAGCAACAGACAGATACGATCAAACGCAAGGGAGATCGGCCAGGTCAACACAGAAACTCCACAACCTCTACATTGGTCGGAGTACCCCATCACTTTCTCAAGGAAAGACCATTGGGTCCACATACCTGACCCCGAGACCTACCTACTAGTCGTCAACCCCATAGTGGATGGCGTGTTCCTACCTAAGACCCTCATCGATGGGGGCAGCAGCTTGAACATCATCTTCACAGAAACACTGAGAAAGATGGACTTCGACTTCTCCAAGATGACAGCCTGCGACGAACCCTTCTATGGGGTCGTGCCCGGCAAGGCTGCATACCCCATAGGTCGTGTATGCCTGTCGGTCACCTTCGGCAAACAGGAAAACTTACGCATAGAGTTCTTAACGTTCGAAGTCGCGGACTTCCACTCCTCCTACCATGACATCCTTGGTTGACCTATGTTGGCCAAGTTCATGGCTATACCACACCACACCTACCTCATCATGAAGATGCCAGCACCAAACGGCTGGTAGCGTTCTATTGTGCTTCCTCGACTGCTACTCTGGTTATCACCAGATAGCCTTGAATCCCGACGACGAAGACAAAACGGCGTTCATAACGACCAATGGCATCTACTGCTACAAGGTCATGACCTTTGGCCACAAAAACACTAGAGCAACATACCAGAAGGCGATACAGAAGTGCCTGAAGTCGCAGATCGAGAAAAACGTAGAAGCTTACGTCGATGATGTGGTCGTCAAGACCACCGAGGAAGATCAGCTTATCACCGACCTCGCCGAGACCTTCTCCAACCTACGCGAGTACCAGTGGAAGCTCAACCCGACCAAGTGCGTCTTCGGTGTCCCCTCCGGATTGCTCCTGGGCTTCATGGTCGGTCACCGGGGCATCGAAGCAAATCCCGTGAAGGTCGACGCAATACTGTTGACGGTGTATTTTGGTACACCAAACATGTTCATTACACTTTGGTTTGGACTTGATTATGAAACTAACCCGCCACTAGGCACACTAATGATATAACAAGTTCATCTTTGTATGTGCATTTGGAAGTGTTATGTTTTTGCAAGAAAACATGGACATAAAGGACGGAGTCACAACAAGTTCAAAGGAGCAATTGAGGAGTCCCGTTCGTGTTTGAGAGCATGATGAAATCACTCCCAAGGTGGCAAGGACCGAAGTGTTACAAAGGAACATCCCCGAGGATTGAAGCTTAAAAGACCGAACTTCATGCGAGGAGACCCTCCATCTTGGACGCGAGGATGACATCGTCAAAATGGTGCAATTGGAGGGGGCAAAGTGCAAAATGTCAAGAGGACCCACGTGTACGAAGGGGCGACCGAACCGGGCCCGGATGGACCTGGGCCGGTCGGCCCAGGCCGGCCGGCCTGGCCCATTCCCGAGGTGGTTCGGCACCCCATTTCTTGAGCGTGAAGATGATGCAACCCTAAGTACGTGGAGGCACCGCCATTCGCAGGGAGAGAGCCATTCGCCCCGAGAGGCCGTCCACAAGCTAGAGAGGGAGAAGAGGAGGGAGATCATTCGCGAGAAGGATCGCTCTACTCGAAGGAAGCAACCATAAGTGGTGGAGGACGTCGAGGCCCTGCCAAGACACCCCCGGAGAAGGAAGACACCGTCGGAAGCGTCACCATGATCAACAGTGCTATGCCTAGCACCTTGATGGGGTAATCTTCTCATTTGTCCATGGGTTGTAAACGATCTTGAGATGTAATCGCTACTTTATTTGGTTTTCAATCTATCATCTAGTGTTGAAGATGCTTGCTTGTTTAAGGTTAGCTACCATGCCATGTTGGGAGTATAGATCTCACTTCTCCCTTAGAACCCTTCAATACGCCGTGATCAACATAGGTCTAGTCACGAATACCTCTGCGTAGTGACAGTACGGGGGGAGGGAAAGGGCGAAACCATAGTCACAACCCCCGGTAGATTAGATCGGTTTTCATATCTTAAGCGGTTGCATGTTCAAGTATCGTAGACCCTTGGGCAAGTGTCTTTTACATATCTTGTGAGTTTAATCGTTCTCTCTAGTGTAGCGTAGTTGTTCTCTAGTTTAACCATAGATTAGGGTTTGGATAAGTTATTTCGTAGTGTTAGATCAAACGCTTGTAATCCCCTTGCTCCGCGGATTGATAAGAACCTAGGGAATCCCCGTGGTGAAAAAGGTGTAGGTCCGTACGCTTGCGGATCGTAGGTGGATACATGTTTTATCCGTCAACAAGCCCCTTTTTCTGGCGCCGTTGCCGGGGAGCAAGCCAGTTTACATTGTTTGGTTTTGCATCTAATTTTGTTTTTGTTTTAGTTTATCGTTTATCGCTAACATCTAATCCCTATCACCTAGAAAACCACTTTATTTTGTTTTTGTTTTTCTATCTTGTTGTCTAGATGGCGTTCGCCAACCACCCCGTGGAAGAACTGGAGAAATCGCTAAGGGATTACGCTAGTCCTCGATGTGAAGACATAAAGGTACAAGAGTCGGATTCGAAGCTCGAAGCGACTAAGTATGAAATAAAAGCTAGGATCATCGAGATGGCGGCGCAAACCCCATTCGAAGGGATGGACACGGAGAACCCATATAGGCACATAAGGCATTTCACGACGCTATGCAACACGGTGTGTCAAGAAGGAGTTCCCGATGAATGGTTCAAGTTGGAACCTCTTTCCCTACTCACTTGTCGGCGAAGCAAAGACGTGGTACTCGTTTGCGTCCTTTGAAGTTGAAGGCAATTGGAACAAGTTGACGAAGAAGTTTTGCGAGAAGTTTTTTCCAATTAGCAAGGTTCAACATCTAAGGAGGCAAGTGATCACCTTCACTCAAGGAGAAGAGGAAGGGATAGACCAACCTTGGAATAGATTTAATGAGTTGATTGAACAAGGACCAAGCCTCGGCTTCTCCAGTGACGTACTCTTGCATACATTTTTCCTTTCCCTAACCCCTAGTTGCATGGAACATGTTCAAATGTGTGCAGGTGGGGATCTCATGGAGAAAACACTCACGGAAGCCGCTCAACTTTTACAAAAGATTAGCAAAGCGGCGGCCATGCGAAGAGATTGGGAAACAAGACTTTTGGGAGAGCCTGAACACGATTCAAGGATGAAGACATGTGCTGAAATTTCCAAAAAGGCAACCCCGGAAGACAAGAAAGAGGAGCCAATCCCGAAAAAGCTTGAAGAAATACACACCGAGACAAGAACTATCCCAAGCATTGACTTCGCCAAGTCAAATGAAACAAACAAGAGAAGTATGTCGAGCGCGAAGCCATTAAGGGAGTTCGAGCATATGGATTGGGTTCCAATCGATTACGGAGAAGTATTCGACAAGAGAAGACCGTTCCCTAACCAAAAAGGGATGGCAAGAGCATTAGAAGCGGATTTCCCACCGGAAAGGCAAGCGGAAAAGGTGTACGATCTTGAAACCACCGGTGAGATCTTTCAAAAGCTCTTTAGTGATGACGAAGTGGATCCGGATCACATAGCCGAGGTGAAAAGAATCATGGGGATCAAGCCCGAAGCATCGCCATATGCTCGCCTCGCCGAAGTCTATGCAATAGGATCCGACCAAGAGGAGAAGACGACACCACACTTGAGTTGCGAGATCAACAGAGTTCAATGCAAAGCTTTATGCGACATCGGAGCCCAAGTAAGTGTCCTATCCTCCAAAATTTATGATAAAGTTCAAGACCACAACCTAGATTTAGCTCCAACTTCAACAAAGTTAATCATGGGAGATGGTAGAACTATTAGACCTCTAGGTATTGCTTGCAACATTAATGTAATCATCTCTGGAAAGTGCATACCAACCGATTTCTTTGTTATAGATGCTTACTACAATAATCATGATCACATAATCCTAGGTAGGCCTTTCCTTAAGTTGGTTGATGCCGTGTTGGATGCCGGAGAAGGCAAAGTAACAATAAATCTTAATGGAAGAAAGTACATATATAATTTTCTTCGCGTTCCTGGTCATCCTTCACCTTTCCCTCCCGAAGATGAAGAAGTAGAGGAGGTAGGTAGTCTTTGTTTTGTTGAAACCCTTAGAGACCCGCTGCAAAGAGCGATGGAGAATCAATCTAATGATCAACAAGATGAGGAAGTAGAGGAAGAAACGAAGAGATTAGAACCACAAGATGGAAGTGTGGAGGAAGAAAAATTCGAAGACATAGGAGACATTAAACCCGAAGAGCCACAAGTGCCCGAGGTGGATCTCAAACCTTTGCCCAAAGGATTAAAGTACGAATTTTTGGGCCCACACAAGACTTATTCAGTCATCGTGAGTGACGAGTTGAGTCCTGAAGAAAATGAGAAGTTGCTGAATTTATTGAAAAAGCATAAGAAGGTGATTGGATATTCAATCAATGATCTCAAAGGACTTAGCCCAGCCTTTTGCACTCATCGTATACCTATGGAAGACTAATGTAAGCCCGTAGTGGACCATCAAAGGAGGCTAACCCATGCCATGTGAGAGGTAGTAAAGAAAGAGGTTATTAAGCTACTTGATGCCAAAATCATCTACCCGGTACCGCATAGTGAGTGGGTGAGCCCGCTACATTGTGTGCCGAAGAAAGGAGGTTTAACCGTGGTGAAGAATGAGAAGAATGAGTTAATACCGCAAAGAACCGTGACCGGATGGTGGATGTGTATCGATTATCAGAAGCTAAACAAAGCAACGAAGAAAGATCACTTCCCCCTACCGTTCATTGATGAGATGCTCGAGAGGTTAGCAAACCACGCTTATTTTTGCTTTCTCGACGGGTACTCAGGGTTCATGCAAATTCCCATTCACCCGGATGATCAACACAAGACAACGTTTACTTGCCCTTATAGAACGTTTGCATATAGAAGGATGCCCTTCGGTTTATGCAACACTCCGGCCTCTTTTCAACGGTGCATGATGATAGTGTTCTCGAAATTCATCGAAGAAATTGTCGAGGTGTTCATGGATGATTTTTCCGTTTATGGGAAAACATTCGTGGATTTCTTGGCAAACTTAGACAAGGTTCCCACGAGGTGTGCGGAGGTAGACGTAATGCTAAATTGGGAAAAGTGCCACTTCATGGTAAAGCAAGGCATAGTGCTCGGACATGTTATATCCGAGAGAGGGATTGAAGTGGACAAAGCTAAAGCGGAGACGGTTGAGCAACTTCCACCTCCAACGGATGTTAAATCCTTGAGGAGCTTTCTAGGCCATGCCGAATTCTATAGAAGATTTATTAAAGACTTCTCAAAGATCACTAAGCCTTTAACCCAACTTCTTCAAAAGGATGTGGCTTTTGACTTTGATGAGAAGTGCTTAGCGGCATTCCGGACCTTGAAAAATGCTTTAGTGAGTGCTCCTGTCATTCAACCTCCGGATTGGAGTCAACCTTTCGAGATCATGTGCGATGCAAGTGACTATGCCGTAGGGGCGGTTTTAGGTCAAAGAAAGGAAGGCCGACTTCACGCCGTATACTACGCTAGTAAAACTCTTAGTGAGGCACAATTAAATTATGCCACTACGGAAAAGGAGTTGCTAGTGGTGGTGTTTGCTTTCGAATAATTCAGATCTTACATCATGAACTCAAAAGTCATTGTTTACATCGATCACGCGGCCATCAAGTATCTTTTGGCTAAGAAGGATGCTAAACCAAGATTGATTCGTTGGATCCTTCTTCTCCAAGAGTTCGATGTTGAAATTCGTGACAAAAAGGGGGTGGAAAATGTTGTGGCCGATCATTTATCTATGATGAACCGTGGACAAGATGACAAAGAGCCCATAGAGGATAAGATGAGAGATGACCACCTCTACCGAATACTCGACAAGGATACTTGGATGATTGATATCATTGGAGCAATTCGGAGAATGCCTCTTGATCACTTAGATAAAAACACTCAAAGGAGGATAGTCTCCGAAAGCTGGAAATATTTTTGGGATTCACCTTACCTCTTCAAACTTAGGAATGATGGAGTTATGAGAAGATGTGTACCAAGAGAAGAGAGGCAAGAGATTTTGAGAAAGTGCCACTCGGCGGAGTACGGTGGACACTATAGCCACTTTCGGACCCAAGCAAAAGTGTGGTCCAGCGGATTCTTTTGGCCGGAGATGCATGAAGATACTAAAAGATATGTTGCATCATGCCCCGAATGCCAAAGAACCGGAAACATTTCTCAAAGGAATGCCATGCCCTTAAATTACAACCTAAAAATTGATCTATTCGATGTTTGGGGAATTGACTTCATGGGGCCCTTCAAAAACTCACATGGATTTGAGCACATCCTAGTCATGGTTGATTATGTGTCCAAGTGGGTAGAGGCCATGCCATGTCGTAAAGCTTCCACGGAAGAATCCATTGCAATGATCAAGAGTGTGATCTTCCCTCGCTTCGGTACTCCGAGAATTTTGATAAGCGATGGAGGAACTCACTTCACCGGGAAGAACTTTAAGAAGTGTTTGTCCAAGTTAGGGATTGAACATAGAGTCTCTACGGCTTATCATCCACAAACCAACGGACAAGCGGAAACATCGAATAGGCAACTAAAGAGCATCCTTAACAAAACTATAGAGAAGGGAGGCAAGGATTGGTCAAAGAAGTTGGATGGAGCCTTGTGGGCATATCGAACGGCGTTCAAGACACCGATAGGTATGACCCCTAATCAATTTGTTTATGGCAAGGCTTGTCACCTTCCGGTTGAGTTAGAACACAAAGCCTATTGGGCAATTAAAGAGATGAACCTCGATCTAGACGCTGCGGTGGTAAAACGGAGAATCCAAATAAGCGAGCTAGAGGAGATGAGGTTGAAAGCTTATGAAAACGCAAGCATATACAAAGAGAGAATCAAAAGGTGGTATGACAAAAGATTGAAGAAGAAGGAGTTTAAAGGAGATAAGGTCCTCCTCTATAATTCAAGATTCAAAACTTTCGGAAAGGGGAAATTGCAAAGCAAGTGGGATGGACCTTACATTGTTCACTCGGTGCACTCCAATGGAGCGGTTACATTGTTCAAGAAAGAAAGAAAGAAAGAAAGAGGAAAGGCAAGAAAGATATGAAGAGGGATGAATCAAGTGAAGGTTAAATAAAGTGTAAGGAAGGATGCCGCGTTGTTGTTGAGAGACGAAACTTCCATTCTTTTTCCAACCATGTGCAATCCGACAACGAGGACGTCATCGGTGCCTCGTAGTCTTATTTTCTTTTGCCCTTGCACATGTCCACCGTTCTATATCTTCTTATCCTTGACATCCCCACATTATGGTTTAATTCTCATGATCATTGGCTTTGAAAGGTAAACAACCACTAGAGGAAGTTCTTAGCTTGACAATACTCGTGTTAATTGCACTAGCCATACCTATAGCTCCACTATACATAATATATGAGAGACTTATGGGAGGTGAGAGTTTATGAATTGTTTAGGATAGCCACTTCATATGAGCGACATGTGAGAACTTGGAGAAAGGTTTTTGTCTAATACTTGTTGCAGGAATTTTATTTTTGAAAAATCATGAAAACCCTCCAATGGAAGCAAAGAAATAAGCATGGCTGGAATTGAGGACCTCGAGTGAAAGGTATGAGTTGTGGGGTAAATCTCGATTTGGTAAAAATTCTAAACGCCCATGTTTATGTATGATGATCATTGCTTTATGTTTATTATATTAAAGATAAAAGATTGACTAACTTGTGAAGGAAGAATTAGCGGAGCACGTTTTCAACACCTTGGACAAAAGTTCTTTTACGAGTACTTGCTCGAGGACGAGCAAGATCTAAGCGTGGGGGAGATGTTGACGGTGTATTTTGGTACACCAAACATGTTCATTACACTTTGGTTTGCACTTGATTATGAAACTAACCCGCCACTAGGCACACTAATGATATAACAAGTACATCTTTGTATGTGCATTTGGAAGTGTTATGTTTTTGCAGGAAAATATGGACATAAAGGACGGAGTCACAACAAGTTCAAAGGAGCAATTGAGGAGTCCCGTTCGTGTTTGAGAGCATGATGAAATCACTCCCAAAGGTGGCAAGGACCGAAGTGTTACAAAGGAACATCCCCGAGGATTGAAGCGTAAAAGACCGAACTTCATGCGAGGAGGCCCTCCATCTTGGACGCGAGGATGACATCGTCAAAATGGTGCAATTGGAGGGGGCAAAGTGCAAAATGTCAAGAGAACCCACCTGTGCGAAGGGGTGACCGAACCGGGCCCAGATGGACCTAGGCCGGTCGGCCCAGGCCGGCCGGCCTGGCCCATTCCCGAGGCGGTTCGGCCCCCTATTTCTTGAGCGTGAAGATGATGCAACCCTAAGTGCGTGGAGGCGCCGCCATTCGCAGGGAGAGAGCCATTCACCCGAGAGGCTGTCCACAAGCTAGAGAGGGAGAAGAGGAGGGAGATCATTCGCGAGAAGGATCGCTCTACTCGAAGGAAGCAACCCCAAGTGGTGGAGGACGTCGAGGCCCTGCCAAGACACCCCCGGAGGAGAAGGAAGACACCGTCGGAAGCGTCACCATGATCAATTGTGCTATGACAGCACCTTGATGGGGTAATCTTCTCATTTGTCCATGGGTTGTAAACAATCTTGAGATGTAATCGCTACTTTGTTTGGTTTTCAATCTATCATCTAGTGTTGAAGATGCTTTCTTGTTTAAGGTTAGCTACCATGCCATGTTGGGAGTATAGATCTCACTTCTCCCTTAGAACCCTTCAATACGCCGTGATCATCATAGGTCTAGTCACGAATACCTCCGCGTAGTGACAGTACGGGGGGGGAGGGAAAGGGCGAAACTGTGGTCACAACCCCCGGTAGATTAGATCGGTTTTCATATCTTAAGCGGTTGCATGTTCAAGTATCATAGACCCTTGAGCAAGTGTCTTTTACATATCTTGTGAGTTTAATCGTTCTCTCTAGTGTAGCGTAGTTGTTCTCTAGTTTAACCATAGATTAGGGTTTGGATAAGTTAGTTCGTAGTGTTAAATCAAACGCTTGTAATCCCCTTGCTCCGCGGATTGATAAGAACCTAGGGAATCCCTGTGGTGAAAAAGGTGTAGGTTCGTACACTTGCGGATCGTAGGTGGATATGTGTTTTATCCGTCAACAAATACGCAACATGGCCAAACCATCTTGCAAGAAAGACGTCATGAAGCTCACATGTATGATGGCGGCTCTAGGTCATTTCATCAGTAAGCTCAGCGAAAAAGGTCTACCTTTTCTTCAAGCTATTGAAGAAGGTAGATAAGTTCGTATGGGATGACGAAGCACAGAAGGCTTTCGAGGCTCTCAAAGAGTCCTTGACCACGCCTCCAATCATGACGCCACCTATACCAGGAGAAACCCTCCTACTCTACATCTCTGCCACCACTCATGTGGTCAGCACGGTCCTCGTTGCAGAATGAGAAGAAAAAGGGCAGGCCTACCCTGTTCAACGACCTGTGTATTACGTAAGCGAGGTCCTCGCCGACGCTAAGACACGTTATTCACAGCCTTAGAAGCTGCTCTACGCACTCCTGATCACGTCGAGAAAGCTGCGCCACTACTTCCAAGCTCACAAGATCACGGTGCCATCATCGTTCCCGTTGGGGGAGCTCATCTGCAACCGCGACGCTAACGGCCGCATTGTCGTGGTCAGTAGAACTTGGAGAGTTCGACATCGAGTTCTGCCCCAGGTAGGCAATCAAGTCCCAGATCCTAGCTGATTTTGTATCAGAGTGGACAGAGATCCAGATGCCCCCTCCCAAGGAGCGGCCTGAACACTGGATAATGTACTTCGATGGTGCCCTTAACCTCGAAGGCGCGGGAGCAGGAGTACTATTCATCTCTCCTCAGGGAGAGCAGCTCAAGTACGTCCTGCAGATACACTACAAGGCCTCCAACAATGGAGCAGAATACGAAGCTGTAATTCATGGGCTCCGTATAGCAGTGTCCCTTGGCATCAAGCGACTACTAGCGTACGACGACTCCAAGGTCGTCATTGAGCAAGTCAACAAGGAGTGGGATTGTGTCAAAGACACAATGGACGCTTACTGTGCTGAGATCCACAAACTCGAAGGCCACTTCGAGGGAATTGAGTTTCAGCACGTGCCACGCAACAACAACGCGGCCGCCGACGTACTATCTAAACTAGGCTCCCGGCGAGCTCTAGTCCCAGCTGGTGTGTTCATCCAAGACCTACGCAAACCGTCAATCAAGCTGCTAGACCCGGACAATCCGGACCAAGTACAGCCTGACCCAACTCCAGCACCTCCCCGCGACGTGCTAATGACAGATAAAGTGGACGATTGGCGTGAGCCTTTCCTAGCCTTCCTACTCAACCAATGAGTCCCAGAAGACAAAGCTGAACGAGAGCGTATCACACGACGAAGTGCCAACTACATCGTGATTGGTAACAACCTATACAGGAAAGCCGCCTCTACTGGCGTCTTGATGAAATGCATCTTGCGATCGGAAGGTCTCCAACTCTTGGCTGAGATTCATGGCGGTGAGTGTGCCTGCCACGCGGCATGTGCCAATCTGGTCGGCAAGGCGTATCGATCCGGCTTCTACTGGTCCACGGCCATGTCCGACGCTAAAGACCTCGTCAAGAGGTGTAAAGGATGCCAATTCTTTGCCAAACAGCACCACCTGCAAACTCAGGCCCTGCACACAATTCCCCCATCTTGGCCCTTCGCCATGTGGGGCCTCGACTCCGTGGGTCCGTTCCGAACCGCTTCAGTCGGCTACAGGTATATCCTTGTGGCCGTCGACAAATTCACCTAGTGGGTTGAAGTCCGACCTGTCGCAAAAGTCACGTCGGAGGAAGCGGCAAAATTCATGCAAGACGTAACACATCGCTTCGGTGTGCCCAAAAGGATCATCACCGACCTAGGGACGGCCTACACAGGGTCTGCCTTTTGGGATTTTTGCCAAGACAACATGATCGACGTCTAGTACTCCTCAGTCGCCCACCCTAGGTGCAATGGCTAGGTCGAACGTGCCAATGGCATGGTTCTTCAAGCTCTCAAAGGTCGTATCTTTGATGACGCTTCAAACTACGCTACCCGATGGTTAGCCGAGCTACCACACGGAATCTGGGGTCTAAGGACCCAAGTCAGTTCCGCTACGGGCTTCTCGCCCTTCTTCCTGGTCTACGGCTCAGAGGCCATCCTACCCACCGACGTTACCTTCTGACCTTCTCACTTACCTTAATCTCACCTTCTGAAAGCACACGCCCTCGCCCATTGTCCCCAAAGGTGATGTATGTCTTGGACACCACCGGGACGAGACTTGAGAACCACCCCTTGTCTCCGGTCATATGCCTCGAGCAACCAGAGTCAACCAACCAAACGTTCCTCAAGTCCTCCACCTGAAATTCAAAAGTGAGCACGTGAGTGAACAAACAACTCAGCACTGGGGTTAGTACCAAAAGAGTAAAACCAGTGCCGAGCCATTTGCTCCAAAGTGGGGTTAGCACAAACCAAATCATCACGCCTATCAAAGCTACCACCACGAACACCACCACAAAAACCACCACGAGGGAACCACCCCTGTCTAGCTGGAGGAGAACGAAAACCACGAAAGGAAGATCGTGGACCGTTCCTCCTCTCCATCTCAAAGCTACGATTCCTCCCACCCTCGTATTGAGCACGAGGTGGATAACATCTAGCAAACTGACCACCTGCAAACTCTCCATGCCAACCACCAGAACCACGACCACCAGAACCAAACCGAGCATTCGCACGAGCACGAAACCCAAACCACTGTCTGTCCAGACCAGCACCGGTCTGACTGGTGGACTACACCGGTTTGACCGGTGGCGCTCAGCCAGCAGCACCACCTGCCACCTTTCGATCTCCCCAAGCCGGAACCGTCCTCACAATCGCCTTGGCCCTGGGCATCTGCATACGAAGCTCAGGTACACCATCTGAAGGGCGGTATCTGTCCTTGTTAGCCCACTCCTTAGCCATTCTCTCCTCACACTTCCTCTTGAAGCAAAACTCACCCTTGTGACCATCTCTCCCACAATAGTGACAATGAAAGCGTATGGGCTTAGGCTTAGGCTTGGGATGGGGTTGCTCACTGGGTTTCTCCCCACTCGGCTTCTCACCCTTCTTCTCTCCAATCTCACCCTCCTTAGGGCTCACAAACTTCACCGGTTTTTGGAAATCATTTGTTGGGCGAGGAAATATGGGAGGATCTGGGGTTGTGTCAAGTTTGTTTCTCAGTGGGTTGGGCTTAGGAGCATAGGCATTTTTGTGGAATGTTTTTGGTGGAGCTAGGATATCACCAATCTTCTCTCCTCCCTCACCACTACACTATCCAACCTTCTCTGAACCAAGTGCTTGCCCATCATAGCGCTTGTATGCCTCTATCATCATCCTAAGCTGTGGTTCATGACCCGACAACCAGCCCATCATTTTCCTCAACTCATCATTCTCATCCTGCAAGCGATCCACATAGTGTGCAAGTTCCAGATTTTTCAAAGCATGCACTTCACAAGTAGAGCAAGAAGTGGGAGCAGGTTCTTTCAACTTAGCCTCAAGCGAAATAGTATAAGCATGCATCTCATCAATCTTTCCATGCAAAACAGGGCAAGAAGTGCAAGCACCTAGCAAAGCAGGTCTAGACTTAAGCTCAGCCACTTCAACCCTAAGCACATCTAGTTCATCACAAGTAGAAGCATGCTTATCCTTAAGAGCAGTAAGATCAGCTAGGTACACAGAGCAATCACAACAATCAATCTCATTAGAAACCACAGGTGAAGCCTTAAGCAAATCTATCTCAAGCTTAGCATCAAGGTTCTGGGTTTCTAGCTCAGCTACTCGGTTCCTAGCATCTTCTAGTGAGGCCCTAAGCTTTCCTCATCTTCTTTGCCTCTCTAAGCATGTCATCATGATTATCATGCAACTTGCCAAGACACTCATTCTCCTCACGCAAGAAGGGAAGCTCGTCACGTACCTCATCCTCGGAGTCGGAGTCCGAGTCGCTCGGGTGACTCTTCTTGCTGCCGGAGCTACGAGCCATGCCGCAGAAGCCATCTCTCGCGTAGCAGCTCAGCCCGCTCAAGTTCTTGGATGACTTTTTGTTCTTGCGCCGATCACCTTCATCTTCACTGCTACTCGAGCTTGAGGAAGAGTAGGCGGAGCTGGAGTCAACGTTGCTCGCCCCCGAGCATCGCTCGGGCCTTCCTGCCGTGGCCGTCCTTCTTCCTCGACTGTCGCTCGTCCTTGTGCTTGTTCTTGTGCTTGTGATCGCACCTTGATCGGTACTTGCCGTCCTTGTTCGACCGGTGCTTGTAGCCGTCCTTGTAGCCGTCCTTGTTCTCCATCTTCTCCGGACAGTCGGCGACGAAGTGTTCTGGCTTGCCGCACTGAAAGCATGTCCGCGGATTCCTCCTTGTGTTCACCCGGTTCTCGTGCAACCTCTCGAACCGACTGGTCAGCAATGCCAGCTCGTCCTCTCCAAGCACGTCGAACTCCTCGTCTGGCAAAGACATCAAAGAAGACAGAGAGTACATCCTGGAGGATGCGTTAGCGTTAGACTTAGCCCCTTTGCCACCGACGAGAGCAAGACTATGAGAGTCAGTCGGGCTCTCGATCTTGGCTGTCACACCTCGGTCCAACTCAGCCAACTTGAGCTTCGAAAACAGCTCATTCACGGTCAGGGTATCGTACTTCTCGGACTCAAGAATAGCCTCGACCTTTCCGTCCCATACGGTGCGATACAGCGAGTGTAAGAGCTTCACGGCTCTATGATGATCATCGTATCGGAGCACGGCTACATTGGCTCTCATGTTGTTCACCACAACCTTAAACCGCTGGAAAAGGGCATCGACGGACTCGCCGGGGACATGAGTGAAGTTCTCGTACTCTCTCCGGTAAGTCGCGTACATCCGAGCCTGAACCTGAGCATTCCCAGCATGAGCATCCTTCAACTGCTCCCAAATCCTACAAGCTAAGTCCTCTGTCTAAACCCGATCGAATTCGGACTGACACAGAGCACGAAACAAGTAATTGACCGCCTTGTTGTTGGCGTCGAACATGTCCCTCGATCCCGGAGCAAGGAAGTTAATCGGATGAACATAAGCTGTGTTCACCGTAACGTCCCAAAGGATCTGACCCTTACCGCGGAGGAACACCGCCATCCGCCTCTGCCACATCTGGAAGTTTTTGCCATCGAAGTGCGGAGGACCCGAACCCCGTTCCTGGTACGCCATTCTTGGATCTTAGACTGGTTAGAATCCAAAGATCCGTAACCGGCTCTAATACCACTTGAAGGACCGGAACTGGCGACCAGAGAGGGGGGAGTGAATGGGAGCCGACAAAAATTCTTCTCAAAGGAGATGGAAACTCTAACAAGACAAACACGGCTTCCAAAACACTTCTCCGAGCCAACTACCCAAATTGGCCAAGACCACGCAGCCACTGGAGTGCTACTGGTCTTAGGAACCAACAACCACTAACACCTACTTGAGAACGCAGCGGAACTATCAACTCGAGCACCACTGTCCTACACCGGTCAGACCGGTGAGCAGCACCGGTCAGACCGGTCCCTGCTGGAGCAACCTGGCAAAACCTGAGAACTTCCATTGAAGGCTCCTACACCGGTCAGGCCGGTGTAGCTTGCCGGTCAGACCGGTCCAAGACAGGAAATCCCAAATCCACCAAACAGACTTACCAAGCTCCAAAACAGACCAAACTTGAAACAGCAGCAACACGAGACAACACGGAACTCACCAAGACGTTCACCCGAGGCAAAACCGACAAAGCCTCTGCACCAGTCAGACCGGTGAGCAGCACCGGTTAGAGCGGTCAGGCTGGGACGCTCGGGATGAACAGCACCCGCGGGTCAACTCCCCCAAATCTAACTCCCGATCTCCCGAATCGCTTCACGGATTTGCGCAAGACTTTGGGGAAAGTAGGAACACCTCATGGGCACTCCATAGCCAAGATTTGGTTCACCAAAACACGCTAAATCAAGAGGAATCGAAGAAATCCCACCAAGAACGCCTCTAACCCTAGAGCCAAGAAAACCCCGAAATCGAGCCCCTTTGCTCACGGATTTGGGAGGGGAGTCAAAGGGAAAAGAACCACAAAGGGTTCAAGCATACATCCCCCACCAAATCCCAAAGAGAAAGGCCTCGAAACCGCCACAAGAAATTCGCCAAGAAAGGGCTCCGAAAATCACCAAAAAGGAGAAACGAGAAAGACACATCCAAGCCTTGAGGAACCAGGCTGAATCATCTATACATACCAAAAAGGTTCATACAAGGTCTAGCTTGCCGCCCGATCATCCTTCCCTCTCACAAGATCTCACCATGGAGCTCTCAAGCTAGTCCTAGAAATTCCAAAGGAAAAAGGAAGAGGGAAATAGCAAAACAAAATGAGCTAGGGTTCCAAGAGATGGCTGCCATCCTCTCACCACTTGGGTTATATGGAGGCAAGCCGAAAGACTAAAATACCCCTAAGGCCTAATACTATGATACACACCCCCGAGGGGCACTTTGGGAAACTTTGTCTTTGCACCATCGGACGGATGCCCGGCGACCACAAACTTGCTTAGCCTCGACGCAAGCCTTGCGATCCCGACGTGTGTCCTCCGCTTCGAAGTCTCCGGACTGCGTCGTCGCACACCGGTCAGACCCACCGGTCAGACCGGTCCGATGCTGCTGCACCTCCATCTTCGGTCTTCAGTCTTGGCTTTGTGGATCAACCAAGGAACCCAGTGGTTTTCTGGTGAACCACTGGAAACCCCACGAACTCGGTGTAGCCTCCGCCAATCACCACTCATGACTCGGCTCCCACGTAGTCCCGGCTCGACCTTGGTTTTGAGGCTCAACCAAGAAACCGTCCATGACTTCATCTTTCCGTTCTTGCCACCATGCGGCCCGCACTTGACCCCACTGGCCACCGGGTCCCTCGAACCAAGCCTACTTGTCTTCTCCACACCTGGAGGCCTCATCAGTAACGACCTTTCGCGCTTTTTCTTCACCTGCAGCAACACCAGTCAAGCTGCAACCTGCACCTGCAATACTTAGCCAAGAATCAGTCCACACCACATTGTCAATCACTCATCACACCAGGACGTGACCTACCACCGGTCTTCAAACCACACAGGCTCTCAGCCAAGACCACGTAGCCACTGGAGTGCTACTTGTCCTAGGAACCAACAACTCAACCAACTGAACCAAACACCCCAAACACGCAGCGGAAAATTGCACAGCTTGCTGTCTGGACCACACCGGTTAGACCGATGGCTCCTGCCGGTCAGACCGGTGGAGTTGGCCGGTCAGGCCGTTGATGAACAGCAGATGCACAGTAAAGTTCCAAGAAGCCTCAGTGACTTCTCTAGGCCCTGGAACAAAAACCACCTCCAATTCTCAAACTGCAGAAGAAAATACCCTTCACAAAGCCTAGCCAAACTCCTTGAAACCTGCCAAGTACTGACCAGCAACACCACTGCCCAAAGACACACGAATTAGGCAGTTCACCCAAGACAAATCTCACAAAGGCCTTGCACCGGTCAGACCGGTCACGAGCACCGGTCAGACCGGTCAAGCCTGGTTAGCTCGGGATGAACAGCAACCCGCGGGTCAACACCCCCAAATCCAAACCTTGATCTCCCGATTCGCTCCACGGATTTGCACAAGACTTTGGGGATAGTAGGAACACCTCATGGGCACTCCATAGCCAAGATTTGGTCCACCAAAACTTGCTAAATCAAGAGGAATCGAAGAAATCCCGCCAAGAACACCTCTAACCCTAGAACGAAGAGAACCCCAAAATTGAGCCCCTTTACTCACGGATTTGGGACGGGAATAAAAGGGAGAAGAACCACGAAGGCTTCATGCATACATCCCCCACCAAATCCCAAATAGAAAGGTCTCAAAACCGCCACAAGAAAATCGCCAAGAAAAGGCTCCGAAAATCACCAAAAAGGGAAAATGGGAGAGACGCAATCAAGCCTTGAGGAACCACGCCGAATCATCTATACATACCATGAAGGTTCATACAAGGTCTAGCTTGCCACCCGGTCATCCTTCCCTCTGTCAAGATCTCACCATGAAGCTCTCAAGCTAGTCCTAAAAATCCTAAGGAAAATAGGAAGGGAAACTAGCAAAAGCAAATGAGCTAGGGTTCCAAGAGATGGCTGCCATCCTCTCACCACATGGGTTATATGGAGACTAGCCGAAAGGCGAAACTACCCCTATTACATTAAACTAAGATACACGCCCCCCAAGGGCCTTTTGGGAAACTTCGTCGTAGTACATTGGATGGAAGCGCAGCGACCGCAAACTTGCTTAGCCTCGACGCAAGCCTTGCGATCCCGACGTGTGTCCTCCGCTTCGAAGTCTCCGGACGGTGTCATCGCACACCGGTCAGAACGGTACCCACCGAAAAGACCGGTCCAGTGCTGCTACCTCCGGTCTTCGGTCTTGGCTTTGTGGATCCAACAAGGAACTAGTGGTTTTCTGGTGAACCACTGGAAACCCCGCGAACTCGGTGTAGCCTCCGCCAATCACCAGTCATGACTCGGCTCCCACGTAGTCTCGGCTTGACCTTGGTTTTGAAGCTTAACCAAGAAACCGTCCATGACTTCATCTTGCCGTTCTTGCCACCATGCAGTCCGCACTTGACCCCGCTGGCCACCGGGTCCCTCAAGCCAAGCCTACTTGTCTTCTCCACACCTGGAGGCCTACCCGGCAACGACCTTTCGCGCTTGGTCTTCACCTGCACGAACACCAGTCAAGCCGCTGCCTGCACCTGCAATACTTAGCCAAGAGTCAGTCCACACAATGTTGTCAATCACTCATCACACCAGGAAGCGACCATCCACCGGTCCTTGAACCATACAGGCTCTCAATGTCCCCCTTGATGAGTGCATTGACAACACACATATTTGGTAACCAAGGAGAAAAGGAAAGGAAAAGAAACGACTAAAAAGAAACTCAAAAAAGCGATCGAAAGCCAAACAAAGGCAAAGAGCAAGATCACTTGAAAGAGGAAAGTCTCCGTCCCCTTAGGCAAGGGCAACGGCTCGACACAACCGAGACAAAAACAAGCTCAAGCAAAGAGCAAGGACCACCAAAGCAAAGCTTGAAAACTACAAAGAGCTCCCCCTGCACACATGCAAGCTCCCCCTGAACCAATGCAACTCCCCCTGGACGGATGTATGCAAACCTCTTCACAAAACAGAGCAGCTGCTACAGCCTTGCTCTGACCGGTTAGACCGGTGCCCAACATCTGAACAGGGGCCAGCACTCTGACCGGTCAGACCGGTGACCTCAGTCGGTCAGACCGGTGCACACCAGAGCCCAGAATTAGCTCTAAACCACTTGAAAGCCCTCTAGATGCATTCAGAAGGCCAAAACATGATCAAACTTCTCCCCCTTGTTGACAATGCATGAATCAAGCCAAAATTAGGAAAATTTCAACTTAGAGCTTCTCAAATAGACAAAATTCAACATAGCTTCCTACACACATCCAAATGAGCAAGTTAGATACTCAATAGCTTCGTATGGACAAAAACTACAAGATCACCAAGTTTCACAACCATTGGCCAAAGCTAAGATAGAATTGACTATTTTTGCGAAAAAAATCCCTCTCATGAGCAAAGTCCTAAACATGAGCAAAACATGTCAAAATGGCAAAGCCACACAAACTCCATGCTAGGTGTTAACGGCTGTTAAGTACCACTTTTACACCGTCAACTCCTGCATAAAATAGATAGGAAGTCATCATCAACACTAGAATAGGGCTTTATATTGACAAGTTCCACAAGTGTTGGTGTTTCTGGCTTTTGTTCCAGGGCACATTAAAATGTGCATTAAATGATGCAATTTAGAGCAAGTGCATTAATGGCATAAATATGGCATCATCATAAATAGTCTCAAATACCAATTTGGACTACACCATTGTGACGGGCTCGTCGAGGCGATCGAAACGGATATATCATTTGCATACATCGGATCCCGGATGAGAGAGATATGCACAGGATATCATGTGGGCCCGGTGGGACCCACACCAGGCCACATGGTGACGTACTGGCACACAGGATGCCATGTGTCCATGACACCTCATCAATCCAAGAGAAGCACTTCCCGATGAATCAGACGCCGCCACGTGTTCAGCACAAGGATTCAAGGGCCCACAACCCGAGCAAACCGCCTCCAACCGACCCATACATCGGGAACCGACCTTGGGACCCATCTAGCAGTCACCCAGACGAAAGGCGGAGCGAACGGAGCCAACCCGGGATCAGCTGACCCTACAGGTTGGCCGACCCAACTCTGAGGCGGTTCGCGCCCATCTTCCACATGTCGTCTCCTCGGTGGATCCTAAGCGCATTCCGGGGGTGCTTGGGGTGTTCTGGCGCGGTGACCCGGGCCTATAAATAGAAGGTGTAACATATCAGAAATTTGAGTGTTTTCCCCATGTGTGGATGTTTGCAAAATTTTAAAACTTTTTGTTTGAAGTTGTGTGCTACCAAATTTTGGACTAAATTACGAGCCTCTCATCTTTAATCCCTTATAAATTAAAACCATATAAAAATTATTTTCCAACTATGGTATAAATTGTGAGTTGGAGTTTCGTGGTTTTTATTTGGAGTTCAATTGTGTGGAGTTTGAATTTGATTAGGATTCAAATTCAAATTATAATTCAAACTATCTTCAAAACTATTTCTAAAGCTGACAACTAATTTGGGCCATAGCTGTGTGAGAAAAGTCTTCTTGATGCCCCTCGTTTCTTTAGTCTTGGACCGAAAGCATCCCAACCTTCAACCGTGAAGCCCAACAGGCAGCCCACCTTGAAGGACCGGATTGGCGACCAGAGAGGGGGGGAGTGAATGGGAGCCGATAAAAATTCTTCTCAAGAACTCGGCCTATACCCCAAAATCACTTCCGAAGAATCCCGCACACACTTGCGAAGATCACGTAGTCACAACGGACCTACTGACCCTAGGAACAAGTTAGAACAAGCCTAGGAACAAAGCGGAAGCAAGCACAAAAGGAACCGAGAGAAAAAGCTAGCGCGAGGCAAACTGCAGCAGAAATTGTCGGTACTACCGGCCCCAGGTCGGTACTACCGATATGGGCTTACTGGCACCTAAAAACGAGGTTATCGGTACTTCCGGCACTAGGTCGGTACTTCCGACTATCGGTACTACCGACCTCGGGTCGGTACTACCGATAAAGACTCTCTGGCAGCTGAAAATCAGGTTATCGGTATTACCTGCACAGGGTCGGTAGTACCGCCCCCCCCCAAAATTCAGCCCGCGAAACAGCCCCAAACTTTCGATCGATGGATCTCCCAAACCACTTGGAGTCTTGAGACGAAATTTTGGGGAGATGATGAACACCCCAAGGAGAGGATATGCCCCAAAAATTTCGGTCTCAAACTCCCTACAACTCCCGAAATCGCGAAACCTTGCCAAGAACACTATGAACTAGGGTTCATCCGAAAATCAACGAATCGAAGGCCAAATCCGGTGTTTGAGGGGTCATGATCATCCACAAAGAGGCACAAGGCACACATCCATGATCCTCTCAAAGAAATCCGGAGAGAAACGCCCTCAAATCGACGAATCGAGCGATGAACGAAAATTTCATGAAAAGGCTCCGAAAATCACCGAAAAAGAGAAACGGGAAAGGCACATCCAAGCCTTGAGGAACCACGCCGAATCATCTATACATACCAAAGAGGTTCATACAAGGTCTAGCTTGCCGCCCGATCATCCTTCCCTCTCACAAGATCTCACCATGAAGCTCTCAAGCTAGTCCTATGAAAATCCTAAGGAAAATAGGAAAGGAAAATAGGAAAACCAAATGAGCTAGGGTTCCAAGAGATGGCTGCCATCCTCTCACCACTTGGGTTATATGGAGGCAACCGAAAGACGAAAATACCCTTACTAGCTAACTAGGGATACATGCCCCTCAAGGGCGAATTCGGAAATATTTGTCTTCGCTCCATCGGACGAATGCCCAGCGACCGCAAACTTGCTTAGCCTCGACGCAAGCCTTGCGATCCCGACGCGTGTCCTCCGCTTCGAAGATTCCGAACTGCGTCGTCGCACACCGGTCAGACCGGTGCTCCTCACCGGTCAGACCGGTACCCACTGGTCAGACCGGTCAGACCCACCGGTCAGACCGATCTGGAGCTGTTGCACCTCCGTCTTCGGTTCTTCGGTCTTGGCTTTGTGGATCCACCAAGGAACCCAGTGGTTTTCTGGTGAACCACTGGAAACCCCGCGAACTCGGTGTAGCCTCCGCCAATCACCACTCATGACTCGGCTCCCACGTAGTCCCGGCTCGACCTTGGTTTTGAGGCTCAACCAAGAAACCGTCTATGACTTCATCTTGCCGTTCTTGCCACCATGCGGCCCGCACTTGACCCCGCTGGCCACCGGGTCCCTCGAACCAAGCCTACTTGTCTTCTCCACACCTGGAGGCCTCACCGGCAACGACCTTTCGCGCTTGTTCTTCTCCTGCACCAATACCAGTCAAGCCGCAACCTGCACCTGCAATACTTAGCCAAGAATCAGTCCACACCACATTGTCAATCACTCATCACACCAGGAAGCGACCATCCACCGGTCCTCGAACCACACGTGGCTCTCAATCTCCCCCTTGATGAGTGCATTGACAACACACACGTTTTGGTAACCAAAGAAAAAAGGAAAAGAAAAGAAACGACTAAAAGAAACTCCAACAAGCGATGGAAAGATAAAGAAAGGCAAAGAGCAAGATCACTTGAAGAAGACAAGTCTTGGACCCCTTAGGCAAGGGCAACGGCTCGACACATCCGAGACAAAAACCATGCTCATGCAAAGAGCAAAAACTATCAAACCAAAGCTCGAAAACCACAAAGAGCTCCCCCTGCACACATGCAAGCTCCCCCTGAACCAATGCAACTCCCCTTGGACGAATGCATGCAAACCACTTCACGAAACAGAGCAGCTGCAACAGCTCAGCTCTAACCGGTCAGACCGGTCGACACCACCAGTGAGACCGGTGCTCAACATGTGAACAGGACCAGCACTCTGACCTGTCAGACCGGTGACCTCAACCGGTCAGACTGGTGCACAACAGAGCCCAAAAATGGCTCGAAACCACCTGAAAACCTTCTAGATGCATTCAGTAGGCCAAAACATGCTCAAACTTCTCCCCCTTGTTGACAATGCATGAATCAAGCCAAAAATGCAAAAAATGCAACCTAGAGCTTCTCAAATAGACAAAATTCAACAAAGGATGCTACACATGTCCAAATGAGCAAGTTAGATACTCTATAGCTTCGTAATGACATCAACTTCATGATCACCAAGTTTCACAACCATTGGGCGAAGCTAAGATAGAATTGAGCAATTTTGCGAAAAATCACCCTCTCATGAGCAAAGACCTAAACATGAGCAAAACATGTCAAAATGGCAAAGCCACACAAACTTCATGCTAGGACAACCATTCTAAGCATAAGACCATCATAAACACCCACAAGCACCTCATGTCATGTCAAAGCCACCGAGCCATGTGCCTACTTCTACATATGAGACTTCTCATTGGTAGGCATCATGCAACGGTTTAGCACCCAAAGCAAATTAAAATTAGCACATATGACATGGGAGCACATTTTCAAGCAATTTACATTTCATTTTCAGATTTGAAATTGGTACATGAAATGTCTTTGCGACAAAAAGGAACTTATGCCCCTCCACAAGATCAAGCATGGGGGCTAAACATTCATGATGGCAAATGAGCCTTTGGCCCCATATGATCAAAATAAGCTATCCAACCACAAATTAAGCATAGCCAAACCACAAAAACATGTCAGGATCATATAAAGGCATTTACTCACAAAAGAGCATACATATGAGATTTTTTAAAAACATAGCCATCAACCATGGATATAAACCAAGATTATCAAGAGCTAAGCCAAACTAACCATAGCTTACCATACTAGCTCACAAAGACATATATATCATTCCATGGTGAACAATGTATATAGGAGAAGCTTTTCCTAAACAATGCATATGATACAAAATGCAAGCAACCTAAGATACAAAGATGCCTATACATCATGTTACATATGCCATGCCAAATGCAAGAAATGCACAAAGGAAAGCTATACATATGCTACAAAGGAGCTCCCACACACAAAGCTCACAAACGACCGGCTCCACGAGGGGAGGCAAAAAGGGCTCGACACCACCGGCAAAAGAGCAAAGGAGCGCAAAACTCACAAGCTCCCCCTAAACACATGCACTAGGGCCAAAGAGCATACAAAGCTCACCCTTAGTACACATGATAGAGTAAAGAGCACACTAAGCACACAGGCTCCCCCTAAACTCATGCATTAAGGTCAAAGAGCATACAAAGCTCACCTTACATACATGAGATAGGGCAAGGAGCGAAACGAACCAAGTGGCTTGACCAAGGCCACACACTTGAAGGTCACAAATTCACTTACCTTTATCATTTCTTCAGAATTCACCCGTCCTTGTCCACCATCTCCGAAAGTGATGTACCTCCATGTCACCACCTGGGTATGAAGCCGGAGAACCACCCCCGATATCAACCAAATGTTCTCCGGGCCTCCCACCTGCAACTCAAAACCAAGGGTGAGAGCGAGCAATTGACTCAACACTGGGGTTAGTACCAAAAGTGTCAAACCAGTGCCGAGCCATCTCCTCAAAAGTAGGGTTAGCAACATCCATCCTACCGCGCCAATCAAAACTGCGATCCATCTTATCAAACCTATCAAACCTGGAACCACCATGGGAAAACCACTCCCGTCTCACTGGAGGAGTACGAGTACCACGAAAGGGAAACCGTGGTCCGCAGCCCTTCTGAGACTCAAAGCTGCGACCTCTCCCAAACTCGTATTGATCACGAGGTGGAGAACGTCCAGCAAACTCAACACCACCAGACTCAAAGCGCCTACCACCTGTTCCACGACCAAATTTAGTTTACTCAAGCGAGACAAAAGGTCAAAGCTCAAGTGACCCAACTTCCTATGCCACTTCCACAACTCACTCGAAGAACCAGCCATCAAACAACGAGCAGGACCAGAAGAACGAGAGAAATCAGCCCTGAAAATCTGACCCTCGGGAATGATCATACAGACAAGATCACCTCGAGAATCCAACAAACGAGACTCACCAGACTTGAAACGCACTTCAAAACCCTCATCGAGCAACTGGGAAACCGAAAGCAAATTGAAGCCCAAAGACTTCACAAGAGCAACTCGCTTCAAAGTTACCTTGTCACACACTTGCACTACACCCTCAGAAAACACCTTTCCTCGTCCATTGTCCCCAAACGTGATGTAGATCTTCTCCTTCACGGGGGTGAGGCTGGAGAACCACCGCTTATCTCCGGTCATGTGTCGGGAACATCCGGAGTCGATCAACCAAATGTTCTCCAAGCCTCCTGCCTGTAGTCAGAAACAAGAACGAGAATGAGCCAACGACTCGACACTGGGGTTAGCACAAAGAAAGTTAAACCAGTGTCGAGCCATCTGCTCAAAAGAGGGGTTCGCAAACATCATCATCCCTTTGCCACCAGACTTCCCATGTCCCATGGGAGGAATACGAACACCACGAGGGGGAAAACGTGGTCCGTAGTTCCTCTGGAACCCAAAGCTATGATCATCTCCCTTGAACCCGTACTGAGGACGAGTAGGGGGACGTCCAGCAAAACCACCACGAGCCTGACCAAACCTCTCACCAGCACGCACACCACCATCTCTCCGATCAAACCGCTCACCACCAATTCTCTGTGGGAACCGACCACTCTGAGCCCCAACCCGACCAACACTCCTCACACTTCCCACACCCCGTGGAAGTGGCTCTCGAGGCTCAGGCACACCATAAGACCGGCGGTACCTGTCCTGGTTCGCTTGCTCCCTAGCAAGCCTCTCATCCCTCTTCCTCTTGTAGCAAAACTCCGCAAGGTGCCTCTCCTTGCCACAATACTCACACTTGAAAGGGATGGGTTTTGGCTTTGGCTCTGGCTTCTCACTGGATCTCACACTCTTCTTACTCACAAACTTCACTGGTTTCTGGAAGTCATTGGCCTTGGATGGAAATTTGGGTGGATCTTGGGTTGTGTCAAGCTTGTTGCAAAGGTGGTTTGGCTTTGGTGTAAATGAGTTCTTGGGTGCTTTTGGGAGTGGAACTTGAATGTCTCCAATCATCTCAAACTTGGGAGTGGACTCAACACACTTCTCATACACACTCTCCCCACTGTTCTCTCCCACTTTCTCCCCCAACTTCTCAAAACCCAAACCACGACCATCGGCTCTCTTGAACTCCTCAATCATGATACGCAATTGAGGTTCACGCCCAGACAACCAACCCAACACCTTCCTCAGATAATCATTTTCCTCATATATGACATCCAAGCGAGAAGTAAGCTCAATATTGTGCACACTAACATCATCATAGCTAGAACATGCATTCACCACAGGCAATTTCAAAGATGCTTCCAAAGAGCTAATGGTAGAACGAGCATCAACAAGCTTAGCATGCAAAGTAGGACATGATTTACAAGCACCAAGTAGAGTGGGTCTAGCCTTAAGCTCATCATACTCAGTCCTAAGAGCATCTAGTTTAGACATAGTGGATGCATGTTTCTCATTAAGCACTTTGATCTCATTCAACCAAGCATCACATTCAAAGCATTCAACTTCATCTGAAACAGTAGGAATAAGTTTTAAAGAGTCATTTTCAAGTTTTAGTTCAAGCAATTTAGACTCTAACTCTCCTACTTTCTCACTAGCTTCCTCAAGTTGAGACCTAAGATCTTTCCTCATCCTCTGAGCATCTCTAAGCACACTATCACGGTTATCAATCAATCCATTCAACCTAGTGATCTCAGCAAGCAAAAAGTCGGGGTCACGGTTTACCTCATCCTCGGAGTCGGAGTCGGAGTCTTCCTTCTCGCTCTTCTTGCTACTTGAGCTAAGTGCCATGCCACAAAAGCCCTCAAGTGCAACGCAGCTCAACCCGCTGAGGTTCCGGCTCACATTCTTCTTGCCCTTGCGCCGCCCGGCGTCTTCATCTTCACTGCTCGAGCTTGATTGCGCGTCGCTTGAACTTGTGTCCACGTCACTTGCACTGGCCATCATGGCTCTTGCCTTGTCCTTCTTGTGGCCGCCGCCCTTGCTCGACCTTCGCTTGTCCTTGTCCTTGCTCTTGGACTTGCTGTAGTGCTTGCTCTTCGAGGAGTACTTGTCTTCACGCCTTGGATGCGCCTTGTACTCGCTCATCTTGTACTTGTTCTCCTCCGCCTCAGGGCACTCGGCGATGAAGTGGCCACGCTTGCCACACTTGAAGCACGTCCCCGAGCTTCGCCTTGCATTCCTCCGGTTCTCATGCAACCGCTCGAACCTCCTTGATAGCAAGGCGAGATCATCCTCACCCAACACGTCGAACTCCTCATCTGGAATGGTCATGAGAGAAGACAAGGAAAACTGTCGAAAGGAGGGGTTAGTGTTAGCTTTGGACTTTGATCCGCCCACAAGAGCAAGACTATGTGAATCAGTCGTGCCCTCATGCTTGGATTGCAACCTCCTATCGACCTCGGACGACTTGAGCTTAGAAAAGAGATCATCCAACTCAATGGTCAAGTATTGCCTGGATTCCTTGATTGCCTCAACCTTAGCACCCCAAACATTTTGATCCAAAATATGCAAAAGTTTCAAAGCTTGATCATGCTCAGTGTAAGAAAAATCCTCAACATTGGCCTTCATGTTGTTCACAATGGCGGTGAATCTATGAAACATAGCATCAATGTCCTCACCGGGAAGTTGAGTAAAGTTCTCATATTGCATCCGGTAAGAGACAAAGAGGCGAGCCTTCACATGGTTATCACCACCGTGAGCAACCAACAACTTCTCCCAAATTTGCGAAGCAAGATTCAAATGACGAACATGCTCAAACTCGGGATCACACAAGCTTCGGACCAAGTGATCAACGGCTTTTGCATTCGCCTCATACTTGGCCTTTGCGTTGGAATCGGTCACCATAAGAGTATGGATCTCAGGAGGAATCACATAAGTCTTGTCAAGAACAATGAAATCCAACAACTTGCCACGAAGAAAGATCATCATACGAGCCGCCCACTTGTGGTAACTCTTCCCATCGAAGTGCGGAGGACCGCCCCGCTCTACGTACGCCATCTTTGGATTCAAGAATTGTTAAAGTCACAAAGAATCCGGCACCAAGCTCTGATACCAATTGAAGGACCGGATTGGCGACCAGAGAGGGGGGAGTGAATGGGAGCCGATAAAAATTCTTCTCAAGAACTCGACCTATACCCCAAAATCACTTCCGAAGAATCCCGCACACACTTGCGAAGATCACGTAGTCACAACGGACCTACTGACCCTAGGAACAAGTTAGAACAAGCCTAGGAACAAAGCGGAAGCAAGCACAAAAGGAATCGAGAGAAAAAGCTAGCGCGAGGCAAACTGCAGCAGAAATTGTCAGTACTACCGGCCCCAGGTCGGTACTACCGATATGGGCTTACTGGCACCTAAAAACGAGGTTATCGGTACTTCCGGCACTAGGTCGGTACTTCCGACTATCGGTACTACCAACCTCGAGTCGGTACTACCGATAAAGACTCTCTGGCAGCTGAAAATCAGGTTATCGGTATTACCTGCACAGGGTCGGTAGTACCGCCCCCCCCCCCCCAAAAATTCAGCCCGCGAAACAGCCCCAAACTTTCGATCGATGGATCTCCCAAACCACTTGGAGTCTTGAGACGAAATTTTGGGGAGATGATCAACACCCCAAGGAGAGGATATGCCCCAAAAATTTCGGTCTCAAACTCCCTACAACTCCCGGAATCGCGAAACCTTGCCAAGAACACTATGAACTAGGGTTCATCCGAAAATCAACGAATCGAAGGCCAAATCCAGTGTTTGAGGGGTCAAGATCATCCACAAAGAGGCACAAGGCACACATCCATGATCCCCTCAAAGAAATCTGGAGAGAAACGCCCTCAAATCGACAAATTGAGCGATGAACGAAAATTCCAAGAAAAGGCTCCGAAAATCACCGAAAAAGAGAAACGGGAAAGGCACATCCAAGCCTTGAGGAACCATGCCGAATCATCTATACATACCAAAGAGGTTCATACAAGGTCTAGCTTGCCGCCCGATCATCCTTCCCTCTCACAAGATCTCACCATGAAGCTCTCAAGCTAGTCCTATGAAAATCCTAAGGAAAATAGGAAAGGAAAATAGGAAAACCAAATGAGCTAGGGTTCCAAGAGATGGCTGCCATCCTCTCACCACTTGGGTTATATGGAGGCAACCGAAAGACGAAAATACCCTTACTAGCTAACTAGGGATACATGCCCCTCAAGGGCGAATTCGGAAATCTTTGTCTTTGCTCCCTCGGACGGATGCCCAGCGACCGCAAACTTGCTTAGCCTCGACGCAAGCCTTACGATCCCGACGCGTGTCCTCCTCTTCGAAGATTCCGGACTGCGTCGTCGCACACCGGTTAGACCGGTGCTCCTCACCGGTAAGACCGGTACCCACCGGTCAGACCGGTCAAACCCACCGGTCAGACCGGTCCGGAGCTGCTGCACCTTCGTCTTCGATTCTTCGGTCTTGGCTTTGTGGATCAACCAAGGAACCCAGTGGTTTTCTAGTGAACCACTGGAAACCCCGCGAACTCGGTGTAGCCTCCGCCAATCACCACTCATGACTCGGCTCCCACGTAGTCCCGGCTCGACCTTGGTTTTGAGGCTCAACCAAGAAACCGTCCATGACTTCATCTTGCCGTTCTTGCCACCATGCGGCCCGCACTTGACCCCGCTGGCCACCGGGTCCCTCGAACCAAGCCTACTTGTCTTCTCCACACCTGGAGGCCTCACCGGCAACGACCTTTCGCGCTTGTTCTTCTCCTGCACCAACACCAGTCAAGCCGCAACCTGCACCTGTAATACTTATCCAAGAATCAGTCCACACCACATTGTCAATAACTCATCACACCAGGAAGCGACCATCCACCGGTCCTCGAACCACACATGGCTCTCACACCTCGCGGCCCAACAAGCCGCCAGCCATCTCCCTCCTCCTTCCTTTTGCTGACCTGCGGGACCCCCAGTCAGCGGCACACCCTTGTTCTCCTTTCTTCCTCCCCACAACCGTACGAGCGTACACGCGCGCGCACGTGAGCCTGCGATGGGACGTGCCCGCTGGCCGTTCATGCTGGTGCACGCACGCGACCCCCTTCCACGCGCGCCCGTGATCCTCCCCCACTCCTTTGCTTTTGCGCTGGAGGTCGCGGATGAGTGGCACGCCAGCCGCCCCGCGCCGCCTCTGCATCTTGGCCGCCCGCCACTGGCGCCACAACCCTGGACGCCCAAACTCTAGGCTGCTGAACGGCCTATAAATCCCTTGGCCGCCGCCGCCCCTCGCGCAGCCACCCCTTGGGGTTTCCTTTCCCCTTGTGCGCCGCCGGTAGTTGAGGAAAACAGAGGTGGGAAAGAAGAGAAGCAGAGGGGGAGAAGAGGGGGAGAAGAAATAGAAGAAGGAGGAAGAGAAATTGGAGCCGAGCACCACCGCGTGGACGAAGACCGCACCACGTCAGGAGAGCACGCCTAGGTGCCAAGCACCAGCAGGGGGAAAGCCGCTCGAAGACCTGCCGTGGCGCGCTTGAGGAGCTCCGCGCCACGCTGAAGCTCTGGAGCGCACCGAGCTGAGCCTCGCCGCCGGACCGAGGAGGAGCTGCCCTGCGCTGAGCCCTCGCCGTCTTGCAGCATCTGCGCCGGCACACGCGGAGGAAGGATGCCGACGCCACGGGAGGACTCGAAGACGCCGTGCCGCACCAGAAGCACCACGTGTCGGCAAGAAGACGAGGTTGCCCACGTCATCACCAGCAAGTTGTCGTCGCCGTTCTGAAACCCGCGCCACACCACGACGCCGCGGCACCGAGCATCGTGACCTCGTCGACGAGCCGATCGAGGGAAAGGAGCAGAGGAAGGCTGGAACACCGTGAACATCTACGCGGCACTGCGAGTTCGCACCGCGCCGGCCACGACTACACTGCCGCCCCTACGTGAGCACGCCGCCGCTCTCTTTCTTGCCTTCCCCTTAGCTTTCCCTGCCTGAGTTGTGTGCCTTCGAGCCGCCGAACCGGAGCACGCCGCCGTGTCTCGCCCTCCCTCGTTGACCCGTTCTGGACCGGCCGTCGAGCTGTCGAGCTTGTGCTCGCCGTTGTGCTGTGGACCGGCCATCGTGCCGTGGTGTTCTCTCTGCAGGGGAAGGCGCTACTACCAGCGCCGCAGCCGAACCTCGCCGCCGGCGAGCCTTGCCGCCCTGCCATTCCTTTGGGGAAATCCATCGAACACCTCGTGTGCACTCCTTTTTCTTGAGCCCTGAGTGGTGCCACACCATGGGCCACATGAACGCAGCCACACCGAGCCATAGAGGATCTCAGATCCCGGAGTGAGTGAACCGCAGGAAAGTTTGAGGTGCAAACCTAGACTTCTCGCGTAAACCTTGATTGGGCTTCGGCCCACCAAAGCCTTCTGAGCCCGAGGGTTAGTCAGGCCAGACCGAGTCAGAGTAGAAGGGGGTTTTCTAAACTTTGGAAACCTTGGGCTGAACCGGGCCAGCCCGTTGGGCCACTACCACTTTGGGCTCCTTAACGGCCCACTAACCCACGACCTGGGCCCATCCCTGATGTCATGGTGACGTCAGCAGGTTTTTAATAAAATCCTTTTTTGTTTTAATAAAGGTTTTAATAAATGCTTTATAAATGTTTTTACCTTTGAAAAATTATAACTAATTATCGGGAGCTCCGATAAGTATGAAACCAATTGCATTGGTTTCATAATTCTGAGATGCTCACAGCTATCCTGTCCTTCTTTGCTCTTGCCCTTGAACTGAGCCCCTTTTTGCCCCGCGTTCTGGGAGTAGAATTCGTGGCCGCTGCCGGCCACTGCGCTATTGTGGGTCTGGGACGCTGAAGCCCCACAACTAGCCATTAGCGTGCCGCGGACAGGAATCCAACCCCATGTTCGCCTCGCTTACCTTTCCTACACTGCTGCCTCCGCTTTGAGCTGCTTCGCACATAACCCGCTCCCGCACTACGTTTCTACGTGCTGTGAAGCGTGTACCGTGCCATGTGCTTGAAATCAGGATGTCGCCCGTGATGGACGGCCGTGTCGTGAGTAGAGGCCTCTGCTTCACGAACGGTAACCCTGAGCCGCCACCTAGATGCCTCGCCATGGACATTGCCGCATCGTGAGGACAAGCCTCGTAGAGCTCTTAAGGAAGCCTTTCCGCTTCGTCACCTGATATCGGTTACAAGTTGATCCGTTCATCCCCTTGGAGCTGTCGCCGCATATCTTGGCATGGTAATGCCTTTTCTAGTTTATCTTTATCTCGCTTTGCTATCACCATCCTTTGAGCTACCGCTTTGACCCTCTGTGAGCTTAGACCTTACAAGTGCTTGATCTCAGCCTTTTTAAGTAGCACCTAATGCATGTGGTCATGTAGCCCATGGACATGCTAGCTTGTTCTTTGTTCCACCAAATCCTTTCAGTCCGGGAAGCTAGCAATCGTGGCACTAATGCTCTTCCAATCCTTCGCCAAGCTCTGGCTGGTGAGGCCGAGTGCTGTGACCTTGAGCAGCTAATCCATCCTGCTCAATCTCTCCAATCTGACCTACGGGACCCACAAGATGACTTGTGGGGTTCTTGACCTTTGACCTTCCTTTTTGACTTGGTCAACAATGATCGTTGACTAGTCAACTTACCATGTAGATCAACCCAAAACCTAGCTTATGGTTCTCTAACTTGCTAACTTATGTTTTCTGTGCTTTATTGCAATTAATTCAATTTGTAAAGTATTTTCTTTATTTGAAAATCCATAATAAATTGATCCTACCTTAGAAAAATATGAAATCAGTTTCTTTATTCTTCTAAAATCATGAAACACCCGTTAGACTAGCATTTGGAGTTTATTTGGTTCTTTATTGCTTCTCTTTGGAGTTATTTGCATATAGACACCGTATTTATTTATGTTTGTGAATCTAGGATTTCCGGAGCCGAGGAGTCGAGCCAGAAGATCGAGAACAACTACGGAAACTACAACTACTACTTGCACACAGGTGTTCTCCCCGACTGATTCTGAAATACCTACTAGGCATTGCCATGTAGTATGCTAGCGCTTTACTTTAAATGCATGATGATGAACCTTGCACTGCCTACTTTAATTACCCTGTCCTTGATTGCCCTACTACTACTACTATATATATAAGCATGTATATACGCTGAGCTTCACGATGCATGTGTTGGGATGGGAATAGTGGTTCTTGGTGTGAGTGGGGTAAAACCGGTAGGAGAAGGCGTTTTGGGTACTTTGGCGGGGGTGAGCTCGAAACAACCGATCTGGGATCAAGGATGGGGGTGCACTCCTCAGTGTATCCCCACTTTTACGGTTTTCGGAGCCTAGGTGTTGGGGTTTTACTTGCGCTCGGAGGACATGAGCTCGCCCCGGTCTGAAACCGAGTGGGCCAACCACTTCACGGTACTTTACGTACACACCACCTCGCCGAGCGTGGGGTTAGGGCCGAGTTGAGCTAGGCAAGTGCGGAACCATACATGCCAGCAGGATAGCGGGGTATTAGTGGTGGAGAGGTGGGAGTGAGACCACCTTCTCTCAGTGCGACTCCCGTGTGGCCACACGGGAGCATTTCACAGTTCCGGTGCAATTCCTTCTGCGGGGGGAATCGTTTTGAGGGCTGGATGTAGGATGGGACCGTAACTACCGAGAGTTCGCACGGTAGGATGGGCTCGGTCGGCCGTACACTGGCCGGGTGCCATTCCGGGTTGGGTACAGGTGTACACGCTCTGCAGAGTTGTTCGATCTATAGCTATAGCCGCGTCCTCGGTCATGGACGAGCCCAGTGGATTGTTGGTTCTCATGTTTTGGGATTTCTACCTTCCCCCTGTAGTGAGAGTGTGGTGAGCCGTGGTTGCAGTCGGGGAGAGGAGAGTGGCTCCCTCTACCTCGCGGATCCGATTGCAATCATTGAGGTGCGAGGATAGGAAGTTCTCGCATCGACCCTAGATGGAGATAGGTTGTGGAGACGGGTCCCTGGTGTACCAGGAGTTCCTGAGTTGTGATGAGAGTATGGATTGGGACTTATATGGAGATGTTTTCTTTTTGTGCTTCGCTGCTGCTGCATAGGAAACCTGAGCTTCTACCTTGCCACTTTTCTTATCCTTTAGAGTTAGGCCACTTAAAGCTGCATACAGTCGGTGACGTGAACCTATCCCATTCCTTGGAGATAGTTTTGGGAGTGTGTAGGTTTGGACTTGGAGTGAGAGTCTGAGTTTGAGGATGCCTGTGGTGAAGATCGAAGATGAAGAGTTGAAGCCCTAGCTACCGCTACACAGGATTTCTACTTGTCGCTTAGCCCAAGGGGCTTGTACTGAATTCGTATACCGAGATATTTCGGGTGTAATTATTCTATGTTGTACTCTGATTTCGTTGTATGGAAATGATATTATACTGTAATGAGTTCTGTACATGATAGCCACTGATCCAGGGACTATCACAAGGGTACAGGGAGTCGGGTTTTCCTCACCGAAAATCCGGGGTTTTACAGGTGGTATCAGAGCCGTACTTGACCGTAGGACGAGCCCTAGCAATGGACGATAGTTTAGGATAACCTAATCATCCTTGTTTGAGTATATACTCCTTGATTTCTATATAAACCCCTTGAAATCTACTACTACATCCTTGATTTCTCACTAACTGACTTACTAACAACCCCTCTACACGGTTGGAGCCTTATGAAGAACAACAGATTTCACTTGCTTCATGACCCTGCAACTCTACGGAACGACGTCTGAGACAAGGGAAAGACAACTACATTAGTGACACCCATGAAGATAGAGTACGGGGAAAGGATGAAGCTGAATCTACAGGACTCACTCGATTTATCCCTAGTGACTCTTTAGTGTGAATTTATGCCAACATGGTTGTCCCTACTTTGGGAACTCAGTCTATCAAGGAGGAATTCAGACTAACAACGGGATGCACCATCCCACCTCTTGCTCGAAACGGATCTTGGATGACACAAGGTGCCTGCTCCGAAGATAACGACAAGTCAAGACTTTAACTTCAAGTGTGCCAACATAAGGAACTGACAGTCTACCATATGCAACCGGCACACGTAAGTTTGGATGTAGGAGTTGGAGACTCCTGATATGCCCGTAGCTCAGTAGTTGGATGAAGACCCAAAGACTCGAAGATATACGAGTAGCCGAGTTGCAGAGGATTAAGATATTATGACAAGTTGCCGCTACATGAGGCAAAGGATGGATTGAACCGTTAAGATAAGATCACCCCACAAGCAAGCATCACACACTTGGAATAAGGAGTTGTTGAACCACCCTATGGAATACAACCTTCATGATCTCATTGGTAGAGCTAGTATGGGTAAGAGTTCCACCAGCCTACTTCGGAAAGATCAGTACCGAAACATCAGATGAAACGTATCTCTTCAAGTGTTGTATCGCTAACATTAGGAAAAGTCCCTCAAGTGCCCACGATATACTAGTATGCCTACGCTTGGTGTATTCTCGAAGGTCTTAGGAGTCAGCCTCGAGATACACATATGTTTGGTGCATTGCTTGAGTGATTGGATCTTTTATGGTTTTATGGTTGTTATGCCTCTTCATGATTGTGTGAAATTGTATCGAGTGCTTATGCTTGCTAGATCTTTAGATGACTCCTGTAGAGGCCTTAGTTCCCATACTACAAGACTGAGCTTGCAAAATGAAGATCGACGTGCTCAAGTCAACCTAACAAGATCAAGCTTCCGAAGACGTGAAGGATCTATTACAACCTCTGTAAATCAGACTAGGACTTTGGATGAGATACCCTACGAACATGGGACTCGAGTTCGTAAACCAAAAAATGAGTATCTCAAGAATTTGCAACTTTCGATGCTCGGAAGTGTATGTACCCCCTATGGAAGCATATATTGGTTAAGATCAAATGAGTACCCTAAGATGTCAGTGACACATTTTGGACACAATTTAGTCGGAACTCAATTATCAGATAAAGATGCAGTACTCCATATGGAACAAAAATCAATACGGGAAAATTTATTCGAGTACATTAGCTTCCGTAAGGCACCTTATGAATGTCCACCTTTGGAATTTGCTAATGGGATACAGAGTTTGCCGATAAGGATCTTCGCACTAAACGCGAGTTGACCCATGCGGAGACTCGAAGGAACATGACAACCTCATATCTTGGTAATGGATTCATCGATGAGAATGACTAACATATCCAAAGACAACCCAAGATAACGAGGGAGTGGATATAAGCACATCGAACTCTCCACGGATGGACAATCACAGATGTTTTATGGAATTGCACCCCCTACCATGTATTCGGAAGTAACGAATCCATGCATAAGGGATTACAACTAGGTAGACAATACCTCGACCTGAATGGTATTATTGGAGTTTTGGATTTGATTCGGATGAGGAAACTCAAAGGATACAAGGTTTGCACTACCCGAGTAGTCGTCCTAGAGTCATTTTTATTGGATTAATCACTCTTACACCCTAAGTAGATCTTTTTGGAACTATTGTGTAAGTAGTGTAACAGCTACGCACCACAAGGGGTGCTTTTGGAATATGATGCATGAAGGACATCTACAGAAATTATGAGGTCGACATTTGGAATGAGATACGAGGCTCAGTCGATCCCACTTTTGGAATGAGCAGATATTAAAGAAGCCCTACTGGACACCGTATATTGAGCTAGTGGGAAAAAAACTACTTCGACAACTACTGGACACAAGTTATCTGTACGACCCCGCATCTGGCACCTACCACACCATTGGAGAATATGTAAGAAGAATTTGTGAGAACTAGTGTGGAATATTGCTCACTTACACAAGTGACATTATTTGCAATTGTTGAATAGCACGGCAAGGCCTTAAGTGAAGAATATTTCCAGGATACCAGACAGTGAGAATACCATCCAGAGGAATAAGACAAAGAAATTGCGAAGGATCACGATCTACACCACGGTTGGGTAAGAGAACTGAGCCTTCCTCACGGATATGACAACTAAGGACGTTCTGAGTAATTGATTAAAGTTTTGATGGTATTCCTAAGGGTTGACATCAGCTATGTATCCTGAGTTTACTAAACGTGCATGAGTAAAATAGATGCAACTTCACGAGAAGGTCCATCTGGAGAAGCTGGAAGGAAGTTTTGTTCACTCGGACTCAGCCAGTTGCTGAGAGTGCACACTATAAGAGGTGCGACTGCACTAATACTTTGGAAAACCAGGAGATCTACCTTTGGAATAAGGCTCAGTATATGCTTAGTGTGCTGAATATGGACAAGCAAACAGTTTTGGGCAAAGATAATCTTATGGGTACACTAAGAACGCAAGCTTGATATATGACAACCATTTGGATTAGAGTTTGCCATATGCAGTCCAACTATATACATGCCACGAGATAGACCAAGATATACCGGATTTGCAGAACCCTGCTAGGTGTAATGTACCCAACTCCCTCATATGGAGAGAAGCAGGAGATTCATGCCTGTTTGGATTAAAAGTACAGAATGGATGCCATGAGAATGTGGCCAAGTTCAAAAGCGATAATGTTGGAATGAGCGGAATTAATAAGAAGGATGTGACCTCCAACTCAAGGATTGGAATAACGTAAGAATACCATATTCTACCACAGGAGAATTTAATCCTAAGCTTACCAAGCTTATGCAGCATGGCTAGATGAAGTGGATTGTGCTAAGGGAAATCTAGCCCGTAGTTGGAATTGCTCACGTGCATGAACCAGAGTATAGTCATGAGATATATGGATTATTTGGAGAGTGCTTAAGGATGCTAACAGAAGAGGACGCACATTGGCACTTAACTTCGGAAGCCTTCACATGGGAACAAGCTAAGATAAGATAAAGACTTACGTTTTTGAGATCATCAACATCTTGAGGCTAAAGCAAAAGAAGAGAGAAGACATATTGAAGAGAAGACCCCATCACACCTGGTACAAGCTTAATCTCGAGGACGAGATTCTTGTGAGGGGGGGTCTGTAACATTCCAGAAATTTGAGTGTTTTCCCCATGTGTGAATGTTTGCAAAATTTTAAAACTTTTTGTTTGAAGTTGTGTGCTACCAAATTTCGGACCAAATGGCGAGCCTCTCACCTTTAATCCCTTATAAATTAAAACCATATAAAAATTATTTTCAAACTATGGTATAAATTGTGAGTTGGAGTTTCGTGGATTTTATTTGGAGTTCAATTGTGTGGTGTTTGAATTTGATTAGGATTCAAATTCAAATTATAATTCAAACTATCTTCAAAACTATTTCTAAAGCTCACAACTAATTTGGGCCATAGCTGTGTGAGAAAAGTCTTCTTGATGCCCATCGATTCTTTAGTCTTGGACCGAAAGCATCCCAACCTTCAACCGTGAAGCCCAGCAGGCAGCCCACCTCACGGCCCAACAAGCCGCCAGCCATCTTCCTCCTCCTTCCTTTCGCTGACCTGCGGGACCCCCAGTCAGCGGCACACCCCTATTCTCCTTTCTTCCTCCTCGCGACCGTACGAGCGCACGAGCGCGGTGGGGGAGCCTGCGATGGGACGTGCCCGCCGGCAGTCCGCGCTGGCGCACGCACGCGACCCCCTTCCGCGTGCGCCCGTGATCCTCCCCCACTCCATTGCTTTTGTGCTGGAAGTCGCGGATGGGTGCCACGCCAGCCGTCCCGTGCCGCCTCTGCATCTTGGCCGCCCACCACCGGCGCCGCAACCCTGGACGCTCAAACCCTAGGCTGCTGAGCGGCCTATAAATCCCTTGGCCGTCGCCGCCCCTCGTGCAGCCGCCCCTTGAGGTTTCCTTTTCCCCTGTGCACCACCGGCAGTTGAGGAAAACAGCGGAGGGAAAGAAGAGAAGCAGAGGGGGAGAAGAAATAAAAGGAGGAAGAGAAATTGGAGCCGGGCACCACCGCGTGGACGAAGACCGCGCCGCATCAGGATAGCACGCCTCGGCGCCAAGCACCAGCCGTGGGGAAAGCCGCTCGAAGACCTGTGTCGTGGCGCGCTTGAGGAGCTCCGCGCCGCGCTGAAGCTCTGGAGCGCGCCGAGCTGACGCCTCGCCACCGGACCGAGGAGGAGCTGCCCTACGCCGAGCCCTCGCCGTCTTGCAGCGTCTGCGCCGACGCACGCGGAGGAAGGACGCCGACGCCACGAGAGGACTCGATGACGTCGTGCCGCACCAGAAGCACCACGGGTCGGCAAGAAGACGAGGTCGCCCACGCCGTCACCAGCAAGCCGTCGTCGCCGTTCTGAAGCCCCGCGCCGCACCACGACACCGCGGCACCGAGCATCGCGACCTCGTCGACGAGCCGATCGAGGGGAAGGAGCAGAGGAAGGCCGCAACACCGTGAACAACTACGCGGCACCGCGAGTTCGCACCGCGCCGGCCACGACTACACCGCCGCCCCTACGTGAGCACGCCGCCGCTCTCTTTCTTGCCTTCCCCTTAGCTCTCCCTACCTGAGTTGCATGCCTTCGAGCCACCGAACTGGAGCACGCCGCCGTGTCTCGCCCTCCCTCGTTGACCCATTCTGGACCGGCCGTCGAGCCGTCGAGCTTGTGCTCACTGTTGTGCTGTGGACCGGCCATCGTGCCGTGGTGTTCTCTCTGCAGGGGAAGGCGCTGCTACCACCACCGCAGCCGAACCTCGCCGCCGGCGAGCCTTGCCGCCCTGCCATTCCTTTGGGGAAATCCATCGAACACCTTGTGTGCACTCCTTTTTCTTGAGTCCTGAGTGGTGCCACACCATGGGCCACATGAACGCAGCCACACCGAACCATAGAGGATCTTAGATCCCGGGGTGAGTGAACCGCAGGAAGTTTGAGGTGCAAACCTAGACTTCTCGCGTAAACCTTGATTGGGCTTCGGCCCACCAAAGCCTTCTGAGCCCGAGGGTTAGTCAGGCCGGACCGAGTCAGAGTAGAAGGGGGTTTTCTACACTTTGGAAACCTTGGGCCGAACCGGGCCAGCCCGTTGGGCCACTACCACTTTAGGCCCATTAACGGCCCACTAAATCGCGACCTGGGCCCATCGCTGACGTCATGGTGATGTCAACAGGTTTTTAATAAATCCTTTTCTGTTTTAATAACGGTTTTAATAAATGTTTTTACCTTTGAAAAATCAAAACTAATTATCGGGAGCTCCGAAAAGTATGAAACCAATTGCGTTGGTTTCATAATTTTGAGACGCTCGCAGCTATCCTGTCCTTCTTTGCTCTTGCCCTTGAACCAAGCCTGTTTTGCCCCGCGTTCTTGGAGTAGAATTCGTGGCCGCTGCCCGCCACTGCGCTATTGTGGGTCTGGGACGTCGGAGCCCCACAACTAGCCATTAGCGTGCTGCGGACAGGAATCCAACCACATGTTCGCCTCACTAACCTTTCCTACACTGCTGCCTCCGCTTTGAGCTGCTTTGCTCGTGAAGCGTGTACCGTGCCATGTGCTTGAAATCAGGATGTCACCCGTGATGGACGGCCGTGTCGTGAGCAGAGGCCTCTGCTTCACGAACTGTAACCCCGAGCCGCAACCTAGATGCCTCGCCATGGACGTTGCCGCATCGCGAGGACATGCCTCGTAGCGCTCTTAAGCAAGCCTTTCCGCTTCGTCACCTGATATCAGTTTCAAGTTGATCCGTTCATCCCCTTGGAGCTGTCGCCGCATATCTTGGCATGGTAATGCCTTTTCTAGTTTATCTTTGTCTCGCTTTGCTATCACCATCCTCTGAGCTACCGCTTTGACCCTCTGTGAGCTTAAACCTTACAATTGCTTGATCTCAGCCTTTCAAGTAGCACCTAATGCACATGTTCCTGTAGGTCATGGACATGCTAGCTTGTTCTCTGTTCCACCAAATCCTTTCAGTCCGGGAAGCTAGCAACTGTGGCACTAATGCTCTTCCAATCCTTCGCCAAGCTCTGGCTGGTGAGGCCGAGTGCTGTGACCTTGAGCAGCTAATCCATCCTGCTCAATCTCTCCAATCTGACCTACTGGACCCACAAGATGACTTATGGGGTTCGGTTGACCTTTGACCTTCCTTTTTGACTTGGTCAACAATGATCGTTGACTAGTCAACTTACCATGCAGATCAACCCAAAACCTAGCTTACGGTTCTCTAACTTGCTGACTTATGTTTTTTGTGCTTTATCGCAATTAATTAAATTCGTAAACTATTTTCTTTATTTGAAAATCCATAATAAATTGATCCTACCTTAGAAAAATATGAAATCAGTTTCTTTATTCTTCTAAAATCATGAAGCACCCGTTAGACTAGCATTTGGAGTTTATTTGGTTCTTTATTGCTTCTCTTTGGAGTTATTTGCATTTTGACACCGTATTTATTTATGTTTGTGAATCTAGGATTTCCGGAGCCGAGGAGTCGAGCCAGAAGATCGAGAACAACTACAGAAATGACAACGACTACTTGCACACAGGTGTTCACCCCGACTGATTCTGAAATACCTACTAGGCATTGCTATGTAGTATGGCCGGATGCAGGATGGGACCGTAACTATCGAGAGTTCGCACGGTAGGATGGGCTCGGTGGGCTGTACACCGGCCGGGTGCCATTCTGGGTTGGGTACAGGTGTACACGCTCTGCAGAGTTGTTCGATCTATAGCTATAGCCGCGTCCTCGGTCATGGACGAGCCCAGTGGATTGTTGTTTCTCATGTTTTGGGATTTCTACCTTCCCCCTGTAGTGAGAGTGTGGTGAGCCGTGGTTGCAGTCGAGGAGAGGAGAGTGGCTCCCTCTACCTCGCGGATCCGATTGCAATCATTGAGGTGCGAGGAGAGGAAGTTCTCGCATCGACCCTAGATGGAGATAGGTTGTGGAGACGGGTCCCTAGTGTACCAGGAGTTCCCGAGTTGTGATGAGAGTATGGATTGGGACTTATATGGAGATGTTTTCTTTTTGTGCTTCGCTGCTGCTGCATAGGAAACCTGAGCTTCTACCTTGCCACTTTTCTTATCCTTTAGAGTTAGGCCACTTAAAGCTGCATACAGTCGGTGACGTGAACTTATCCCATTCCTTGGGGATAGTTTTGTGAGTGTGCAGGTTTGGACTTGGAGTGAGAGTCCGAGTTTGAGGATTTCACGATGGAAGGGTTCCGTCGCTTCGCTCAAGGATGCCTGTGGTGAAGATCGAAGATGAAGAGTTGAAGCCCTAGCTACCACTATGCAGGATTTCTACTTGTCGCTTAGCCCAAGGGGCTTGTACTGAATTAGTATACCGAGATGTTTCGGGTGTAATTATTCTATGTTGTACTCTGATTTTGTTGTATGGAAATGATATTATACTGTAATGAGTTCTATACGTGATAGCCACTGATCCAGGGACTATCACAAGGGTACAGGGAGTCGGGTTTTCCTCACTGAAAATCTGGGGTTTTACAGAAGGGGAGGGGGTAAGAAAGGAGACACACACTTAACCACCCATCCAAGCCTCCTCTCCTAGAGAGAGTGCTAGAGTAGAGAGGGAGAGGGAGAGGCATGTGCTTCTCCATGTCATTGTTCTTCATTTAGACTAAAGTGAGCATCTTTGTATTTTCTATTTAGACTAAAGTGTGTTCATACTTGTATGATATGTTCTTGTGTTCTTCATGCATTCTTGATTTAGAGGCTTGTGTTCTTCGTGAACACACCCCTTTGATCCTGTTGCATAGGTTCATAAGCTTTCATACTCATTTGTATGCGCGTTTGTCTTTTAGAATAAAGTGGATATTCATGCATGTTCAATTAGACTAAAGTGGCATTCGTGATTCCTTTCTAATAGTTTATGCTAGGTTGCATGAGTAGACTTTTCCCTTGCTAGTGCGTAGATCCTGGGTTTATACGTTCGTCTGCCGCAAGTCGTTCGTATACGTTGGAAGCTTAGTATGGGACCGAGTGCTCTCTCGTATGCCGTTAGCATAAGCTAGTAGTACCTATAGTTGAGTGAGATCAGTTCTCCTCCTTGTGGGTTCGTCACTCTATATTTAATATAGAGTGTCGTACATTGCTACGCACCGCGGGATAGCGTAGTCAGGCTACGGTAGTAATCAGTAGCATAGACGTAGTGTCTAGGCTAAGGGTTATCCTTCGTTTGCCCTATATCCCACGGATTGGTAGAGGTAGATCGCAGGTGGTGACAGCCCTGTTGATCCTTTGAAATCCTCCACGTTCGGATATAGTGCAGGTTGAGGTTCGTCAGATCCATAGGCCGGAGTCTCCTGACAGATCAGGGGTTAGCCAGTGCCCGAAGCAAGTTCTTGAGAGATCGACCTTTAACCTCATCTGTAGAGCTATCCATAGGAATCCTCTCTCCCAGTGCCTCATATCGTGGTGTGTCCTTGGACCGACTATACCAAGTTAGTACACACACGTTCCCTTGGATTCAATACCCTTGGAATACTCTGAGGTGAAAGCTACAACGGTATCTGTGTGCTTGCGGATTTATTTCATTTGTCACTAAAATACCCAACAAGCTTTCTGGCGCCGTTGCCGGGGAACGGTTGCTGTATCTATCTTCGTACCCAGTGGTCCTCGTATCTTTTGTTTTTCTCTGTTTCTACCTTTAGCCCCGTTACCCATGGAGAGGCTATCCTTTTACGACCTCTCCGCCTCAACTTATGAGTTCAGTGATCCATGAACTTCCATATCCGACCATGAACTTCATTTCCACATTATGGGCATGGTTCAGGATCGACCCTTCTTTGGAGCGATCAATGAAGACCCCTACTTTCATTTGGAAGAATTCGAGGAACTATGTTCGCGTCTGGTTCTCCCAGGCATGACACAGTAATTCATAAGGTGGAAGTTGTTCCCCCTCTCTCTGTCAGAAAGGGCAGAGCAATGGTACACTGACACTGTAAAAAGTGTAAATGGTGATTAGGGCAAACTCCGAGATAACTTTTGCAACTCATTCTCTCTCGTGGAGAGGACGGTGCAATGGTATACTCATATGGCCTCTCTGCCAGGGGATATTCTCGAGTTCGAACAATTAGAGGTGGAGTCTATAGGAGCAGCGTGGGCTAGGTTCAGACGCCTTTGTGCATCTGGACCCGGCTCATTTCTACCCGATGATGTCTTGCTTTACGCATTTTGCATGAGTATAGACATGGACGCTGCCCAAGATCTTGACATCGCTGCTGGAGGTTCGTTTGCACACAAAACTCTAGTGGAAGGAAGAGCAATCCTAGACATAAATAACCACTTTCCGTGGTTGGACGAAGATGTAAGGAGCATGCGGTTTGCCATGAGCACAGATGAAGGACCGGAACGGCAAACCAGAGAGGGGGGAGTGAATGAGAGCCGATAAAAATTCTACTCAAGAATTCGGCCTATGAACCCAATTTCACTCGGACACCTCCGCAAGCTTCTCTTGCCAAGTCCACGTAGCCACTGGAGTGCTACTGAACCTAGGAGCAAGATCCAACCAACAGCAACACAAAACACGCAGCGGAAAACAACACGAAACTGCTGCTGGCAACCAAAACCGGTCAGGCCGGTTTCTGAAACCGGTCAGACCGATTCTCTGGGACTTAGCCTCACACAGGCAGGGGAAACTGGTCAGGCCAGTTTGGCAAACCGGTCAGGCCGATTTTGTCCAGGAAATTCCCAAAAAACCTTCGCGACCAAAACTACCCCAAAACACTTCAAGAACCTCTCCACCTTTGAACAAGAAAAGCCATAGCAAGAACACGACTCTCCCGCTCAAAAACCTTCACGACAGCCCACTGGGGCTAAACTGGTCAGACCAGTTTGGGAAACCGGTCAGGCCGGTTTTGCCTGGACAGTCGGCAAGAACTCAGCCCGCGGGAAAAACCTAGCCTTCACCTCAATCGATCTCCCGATTCATTCCACGGATTCAAGTGAGACTTTGGGGATAGCTGGGGTACCTCGTGGGCTACCTTTGGCTAGAAGCTCGGTCTCCAAAACCTACTCAATCAAGAGGAATCGGAAGTCAACCCTCAAGAACACCTTCCCATGGACTCCACCGAAAACCACCAAATTGAAGCCGTTTCGGAGGGTTTGTTGGAGCAAGATCACCAAGCAAAGAGGCACAAGGTCCTCATACGTGACATCCAACAAGAATCCCTCAAAGAAACGCCCCCAAAACTTCCCCACGGAAATTCCAAGAAAAGGCTCCGAAAATCACTAAAAAAGGAAAAAAGGGAAGAACACAATCAAGCCTTCAGGAACCACGCCGAATCATCTATACATACCATGAAGGTTCATACAAGGTCTAGCTTCCGCCCGATCATCCTTCCCTCTCACAAGATCTCACCATGAAGCTCTCAAGCTAGTCCTAGAAATCCTAAGGAAAATAGAAAGGAAAATAGCAAAGGGAAAATGAGCTAGCATTCCAAGAGATGGCTGCCATCCTCTCACCACTTGGGTTATATGGAGGCAAGCCGAAAGACTAAAATACCCCTAAAGCCTAAACTAGGATACACGCCCACCAAGGGCACTTTGGGAAATTGTCTTCGTAGCACCATCAGACGGATGCCCGGTGACCGCACTTCGCTTAGCCTCGACGCAAGCCTTGCGATCCCGACGCGTGTCCTCCGCTTCGAAGCTTCCGGCGCCCTGCGACCCCAAACCGGTCAGACCAGTTCTCCAAATCGGTCAGGTCGGTTTTGGCCCGACAGCCACGCCTGGTCTTCGGCCTCGGCTTTGTGGCTCAGCCGAGTAACCCGGTGGTTTTCTGGTGAACCACCGCAAACCCCGCGAACTTGATGTAGCCTCCGCCAATCACCACTCATGACTCGGCTCCCACGAAGTGCCGGCTCGACCTTGATTTTGAGGCTCAACCAAGAAACCGTCCACCGACTTCATCTTGCTGTTCTTGCCACCATGCGGCCCGCACTTGACCCTGCTGGCCACCGGGTCCCTTGAACCAAGCCTACTTGGCTTCTCCACACCTGGAGGCCTCACCGGCGACGACCTTTCGCGCTTGTTCTTCACCTGCACCAACACTAGTCAAGCCGCAACCTACACATGCAATACTTAGCAAAGAATCAGTCTACACAACGTTGTCAATCACTCATCACACCAGGAAGCGACCATCCACCGGTCCTCGAACCACACATGGTCCTCAACAGATGGCGTGAACCCATTCGGTAACCAGAGCTCAACACATAGGACCTGGCCTGTCGTGCTGTCGTTGTACAACCTTCCACCCTGGCTATGCAAGAAACAGAAATATATGATGCTGACAATATTGGTCTCCGGGCCAAAGCAACCTGGCGACCATATTGATACCTACTTGAGGCCACTAGTTGATGACTTGAAGATACTGTGGAAGCCTGGTGTGAAGGAGATTTGGGATGAGTACAAGCGTGAGGAGTTCACAATGCATGCCATGTTGTTCACCACCATCAACGACAACCCGGCTCATCGCAACCTCTCTGGCCAGAGTAAAAGGAAAGGTGCAGCTTGCCCACACTGCTTGGAAGATACTTGCGTAGTATGGCTAAGACATTCAAAGAAATACATATTTATGGGGTACTGTCATTTCCTCAGCAAGAAACATCCATATTGGGCCATGGATTGTCAGTTTAATGGGGAAAAGGAGAATCGAGAGGCGCCGTTGCATGTGACTGGAGATCTGGTCCACTTGAAAGTCAAGGACGTCAAAACTATCGAGGAGTTACCCAAACTGACTGAAAAAACCCTTGGCCAAAGAAAGAAACGTGATGGTGAAGAAGAAGAAGAAGAAGAAGAAGAAGGAAACGCTATATTTTGTTTATAGCTAACCCTAACAGGAGATGGACGGCTACCTCTCCAACAAACCCGAAAATTTTGTAGATGATCCAGAAAAACTTTACAGGCTAAGGAGACATGAAGAACAAGCTAAAAAGCTGGAATTTGCAGATCCAAAAGTGGAGGCCGAAGAATCGTCAGAGTCTCCAAAGGAATCACCACCTCCAAGCCCTAGGGAGAATCAACTTCCACCGCTACCGATGGGAGAACAACCGCAGCCAGAGCGCAAGATCAGGGAGCTATGCACCCCGGATATCGTCGACCTACCAATCTTGAACCTCGCGGAGATCGGAAGGCCATTCGAGATCAAGACCTCAACAATCCGAATGGTGCAACATTCACCCTTCACTGGTAAAGAGGATCCGAACCTTCACCTCCAAGCGTTCGTTCAACTTTGTCAAACTTTCAACATGGACGGGGTGACTCAAGATCAAATGAGGGCAAGGCTCTTTCCGTTCTCGTTGCTCGGGAAGGCTTTGTAATGGTTCTACTCTCAACTGGCGGAGACGGTGCAAAATTAGGACACCTTGATGAGAGACTTCATGAAGGAATACTACTCACCGGGTAAGACTCAAAGCTTGCGCAATAAGATTGCTACCTTTGCTCAATATCCTACTGAGACCATATCAGAGGCATTCGAGCGCTTCAATGAGTACACTCGGGCGGTGCCACATCACAAGTTCCCGAAGGAAGGTCTCGTTCAAAAGTTCTATCAAGGACTTACCATGGCGTCAAGGACAATCATCGATGCATCGGTGGGAGGATCCATCATCGAGCTTACACCGACCCAAGCTTTCACTCTATTCAAGAAGGTCACGGATAATGACACATGGGCGTCATCCGGACGCTTACTTCTGGTTCAACTCACGGGGAACGTCAAGGGAGTCTTGCAAGTGGAGAAAGAAGATCTACTCGAAGGCAAGATCGATTCGCTTATGCGGAGGTTGGAGAAGATGGAGATAGAGAAGAAAGAAGCTCAAGATTTAAAGGCTGCCGAAGCAAGATCCACATGTGAAGAGTGCAGAGAATATGGCCATGTCCAAAAGGATTGCTCGGAGGAAGCCAAGATGCTCGATTACATGAGGAAGGGGGATTTGCCGAACTTCCGCTATGGGCAAGGTAGATCTCAATTCAATGCAAGCTCATCCATTCCGAATTCGGTTCCTCTTCGTATGCAATTGAAGGACTTCATGGACGAGCAAGCTAAGATCAACAAGGACACTGTCACCAAGTTCAAGGCCATAGACAAGGTGTTGGAAAACATCGATAGCAAGGTGACGGAGGTCGGAAGCTCCGACCATCAAGTGCTCAACATGATGAAGATGCTCGAGACGCAAGTGGGACAACTTGCTGGGCGCCTATCCGCTAATGAAGGGAAGCTTCCGGGACAACCTCAAGGTCCCGAGATGGCGAAGGCCATTCAAACTCGTTCGGGGAAGGAGACTGAAGATCCGGAGCATTCCGCGGGAGCAAGAAAGCCTAAACCATCTACCGAGACGGAGGAAATTGCTAAGGAGAAGGTTACCGAGATCGTCACCGAAGAGCCCGAGTTCGAGATGCCGGGTGAAGACACGAGATACCGCAACTCAAGCCACGCTACTTCCGAGGTAAACTTGATAATCATTTTGAGAAGTTTGTGGAGGTTGTGCGTAGGTTGAGCATCAACATGCCGCTATTGGACGCCCTTCAGGTTCCTACATATTCTCGCTACTTCAAAGATATTCTTGCAAACAAGTATGAGATAGCAACACTCGGGGTGGATCATGTCAAGATGTCCGAGCAATGTAGCACAACTATTGCAAACGGACTAGAGAAGCAAGCAGGCCCCGGGTGCCCAACGATTCCGTGTTCTGTTGGTTCATTCAAGTTTGAGAAGGCATTATGCGACCTTGGAGCAAGTGTGAGCATCATGCCAAGAGATGTGTTCGAGAAGCTATGCCTACCGGAGCTAGAGCCTACGGCCATGTGCTTGGAGTTGGGTGACAACTCCATTCGCTACCCTTTGGGCATCGCCGTGGATGTGCCCGTGAAGGTCGGACACCACTTCATCCCCGTCGACTTTGTGGTACTCGAGATGGGAGAAAGGGAGAAGCCGCCGCTCATCCTTGGGAGGCCTTTCCTCAAGACCGTGGGAGCTACCATCGACGTCGGCAAGGGGGAGATCAAGTTCGACATCAACGGCGAGAGAAGTTCCTTCAAGTTTCGACCACGCTTCGAGGTATGCAATATGATCAAAGTTAAATATATTCTGCCTCATCGTCGCATTAGTAAGGAAGAGCCAAGGACGAAGGAAGAGCCGGAGAAGAAGGAAGCGAAGGAAATCAAGGAAGTTGTTGGATCCGTCAAGATAAAGGAACAAAAGCCGCCTGTGAAGACCAAAAAGATGACTAAGCCGGAGAATAAGCCTGTGCCCAAGATGGTGCGCAAGTGGGTACCCAAGATTGCAACACCCGCAAAGAGCGTTGATCCGAAGTAATCAAGTGAAGAAGTCTAGTCATGGACTATAAACGAAGCGCTAGGCGGGAGGCAACCCGTTTCGTCGAGTCAAGAATAAGCTACCGGGAGGACAACCCAATCAAGATTTTTCGAGTCTTTCAAGTAAGTTAGTTTTAAAATTTGCTACGCAAGACATTCTTAAACTTAAAGTGGTTGGATAATGTTTAGAGTTATAAACCTTGTTTGGATATTTTATTTGGATCATAAACCCTTTACATGAGCCATCCTATGAGTTATTTGCTTCTTTTCGAGAAACCAAAACCAAAAAAAATTCAGAACCTACCTCAACCTTTCATCCTCTTCATGATGTTATGGTTGACTTGTTTTGCATGCTAAAAACATACAAGTAGAGCCACGCAATGTACCTAGATGTTATTTAAATTTCAGCGCATGGTAGGACTCGCGTGAACCTAGAAATTCAACTTTTGGTTGGTTTAAAAATTCATATCCTTGGTTTCTCTAGAGTTAGAATTTTTCTAAGCCTCATTTAATTTTATTTCATTCAAAATCTCTCTCATTTAACCAAAATTAGAACCTAAACCTATGCCCCCATGATCAAGCCGGGAAAAGCTTGCTCTCAACTAATGGAAGCAAACAATACCGGTGAGACCAAAATAAAAGTAGTCGGAAAACATTTTCGACTTACATTTGTTTTTGATGCTTAAAAACTCCTCTAAATATATTTGAACTCATTGCAAGCTCTGAGTTTAATTTTATTTTTCAAAATTAGAGGAGTGCTTAGCATCAAAACATGCTTAGAGGGAGGCAATTTTAGTTAACTTAACCATGCATGCACCATGATGCATCACGGGATGCCCTCCAACATCTTTCATCAAACCACATGCAAAGGACAAGCATGGGGGGCAGCCAAAGCTTTGTTTTGCAGGAATCTCATGGAGGCATGTGAGGCAAGGGAGCATGGAAGTGACTCAAAGCAAAACCATCAAGTGGAAGGATCAATCATGCAAGCAAACGAGTGGATGAGAGCATTTGGGCGGTGCAATCCCGTGGAGCACGCGGTCACAAAGCAACAAAGCAAGCATGAGTGCACTGGAGAAAAATCGAGCCAAGAGGAGCAGCAGGCCACCTAGGCCGGTCGGCCCAGGCCGGCCGGCCTCCCCCCTTTTTAAGGCCCCTGGTGCCCGTCTTCCTCAGGTAAGTTGCTTGCCCAGTTCTTTGTTCGTGTTCATGAGCTCTTAGTCCAGAACCACCTTAGACTTAGCCTTCCACTTTGAGTTTTGTTTTGTCTAGCAAAATCCATCCTAAATCCACTCAAAGTCCATACTCCAAATAATATTTGTGTGCCTTGTTACCGGTTGAAAACCCCGGGTGTATATTTGTGAGGGAGAGTGCAGCAACCATGTGGAAGAAAACTACAAGTCTTTTCACCAAGAAGAAGGGATCATCGTCGTCCAAGCCATCATCGACAACCTCTTCGAGGAGGCACTCGGTCTCCGAGTCTCCTCGGAGTATGGAGGAGGACACGGCACTGCCGAGGAGGAACGACACTCTTCTCCTTGGTGGCATGAGGGCCACACGAAGCTCATCTATGCGGTTCACCGAACCACAAGGACGTACGGAGGAGCCGCCCGTCCGACCTCGCCGCTCGACATGATCATCCGCTCCACCTCCATACACTCTGTGGTACTCCAAGTATGGGTTTATCATCAAGACGGAGGAGGAGGAGGAGAAGCTCACTCGCCTTGAGAAGAGACTTGTGGCAAACGTCGACTTCGATGACCAAGCTCTCCAAGTGTTGGGTTTTCATACGGATATTTACTACATGTTGGGACACCTAAGTTGGGTGCAATTCTCCAACGGAGTGTCGGCAAACACCCACAAGGAATTTGCCTTGGAAATTCTCATGACCATGGCGCCTATCCTTGATGAAGGAGTGCCGAGTCTCTCATTCCGTTTGGAGGGAGATGAACAAGTAGTTCCCTATGAGTACATTAGGGAATTGCTTGGTTTTCAAAAGGGAGCCCCGGAACAAGTGGATGTGCATGGAGGCACATTGGAAGGTTTTTGGAGAATGATCGCGGGAGAAGCTAACCGGCAAAGAAATAATATCCAGAACCCCATCATCCAAGTGTTTCACTCATGGATGTGCAAGAGGATTTTGGGGAGAATGAAAGAGACCAAGATAACTGACATGGAGGTGAATTGGCTTTACTTGGCTTTGATTGCCAGGCAGCCAATCGACCCCACTCACCTTATGATCAACTGGTGGTGTTGTGAAGCAACATCGGGTTCGGGAGATATTGGTTCGGGTGTTACCTCTCCATGTTGGCTATCTCTTTGAGACCGGGAATTCCAAGAAACCCGGAACATCTCCTAGTTGGGACTTCCCTAGGATTTGATTATATGAAGCAAGGCAAATACATAAGTGGATATGAGAGAGGAGGCTTCAAAGTGACCAAAGTAAATTTGCCCCTACCAGATGCAAGATTAAGGCTTTTTCTTGAGGGGAAAGAAGATTGGTTAGAGGAAGGACTCCTTGTGCCAGCAAAGAAGAACAAGAGAGGAAGGATTATAGAAGAAGGTTCTTCCGCAGCCCAAGAAGAAGGTGCGCAACAAAATTATGTGCCACCGTTTGGAGGAATTCCGGCGCCGTCGAGATACTACGGTGGTGTACCAATGCAAGCATGGGGGAGTGGTGCAGCCATGCCCCCACCAAATTTTGCGGTACCCAATGTAGCCTTTGCAGAGCCATATGCACACCTCCCTCAACCACAACAAAGTGTGGCCATCATTGGAGGTTATGCTGTAAGAAACATGCAAAATATCGCAGCCATCCAAACCAATGCAAACCAAATGGGTGAAGGAAATGCAAACATCGCCTTGGAGCTTGGACGTCTTCACCTAGCACCGCCGGAGCAATTCATAGGAGGAGCGGTGCAATCCTATTATGAGCAAGGGTACAACAATCAAGATTATCAGTATCAACCACCGGCGGAAGATTAGAGAGAGGAGGAGCTTTAGTTTAATCTTTCCTTTTCCCTTTTTCTTTAATTTTCAGCTTGTATGCGCTATGTATGCGTAGTATTTTCAGTTTTTATTTAATTCTCAGCATGTGTGTTAGTGTTTATTTTCATTATGAATAAAATCACTACCTTGTTTTTACCTTTGGCAAAGATACAAAGTTTGTGCCATGTTGATATATGATGATAGTTGCCGCTTTGTTTATCTTTGTACTTGTTTTATGCATGATTAAGCTAATGCTCTCTTAAAATGCAAATCTGAATTTATCTAAATGCTAGCTTAATCTTTTGTGGAGGTTATGATAAAAATAAAGACCCATAGTGTTTTATGTGCTCTCAAGTTTTGATGGATTAAAGATGATTTATTTTTGTTCTTAAAAGTAATGCTAACCTTGTCATAAATACTGCTTGCATGTTGCTCTACCTATCCAGAGCCATATACATATTTGAGTGCAAAAACTTAGTATACAAGGTTTATTTTTGAGTGAGTTATTTCAGGCCTTGATTTCTCTGGCCCGAGACTAAGAAGCTGGTCATTCCATTTTTGCGTATCTATCTTATTGCTAGCCTTTTTATCCGTGCATTGTGTATCGCCACATTGAGATTTCACAAACTTCGCCGGATATCCACCCTTAAAACCAAAAATATCATCTTTTGTGTTTACCTTCTTGACCACAACCTATCATTGAGTACGGATCGTCAATTCGAGGAAGATCGCAAGATGGTGCCAAGATTGAAGATTTCAAGTATCTCTCCAAAGGAAAAATATTTCTAGTACCTACCTTATCTCTATCACCTCTTTGCCCGAGGACGAGCAACATCTAAGCATGGGGGAGGAGGTAGGTACAATGCAATTTAGAGTTCAAGGGGAGCAAGTAAAAAAAAGTGAAAGTGTATAAAGAAAAAAAAGAGGAAAAGAAAGAGATAAAGAAAAAAATATATGTATGAGAAAAAATATGAGTATGTATAAAATAAAATAAAGTGAACTCCCCGGTTCACTAAATGCATTAGGAATTTCAAAGGTTTCAAGATTTAAGATCCAAACTCATCTTTCCAACCATGTGCAATCCGATAACGAGGACTTCCTTTGTGCCTCGGGATCACTCTTTGCATTTGCACATGTCCACCTATCTCAAAGTGTGTGTATTTTTCTCTCCCCCTTCTTGATATAACATTATTTTCCAATGACCTTTTTGACGAGTCTCGGTAAGACCATGAGAAGCTTGTCTTGTTTTGACAACATCTCATTTTATAATACCTTGGTAGGACTAAACTTTCCCAAAAAGCTCCATATAAAGCCTACCACTTATATATATGTTATGAGAGGGAAAGGAGTAGAAGAAATAGGCTTGAGAGACAAGATGAGATGAGAGTTCATGAGCAAGATGCAAGGTGGTTTAAATTTTTTTAACTTGGTCTAGCTCTTTTTTATCTCGTTCTTTATTTCAAAATTTCTGAGATCCATTTCAATTTTGAGAGCATGTTTAATACTTGTGGGAAGAGCTTAATTAATATCCACCCTCCGTAGGCATGAAGGCTTGTACATTATGGAACTCTAACGAACTAAACTTTTGAGAGCATTATGTTTTCTCGTGTATGATCAAGTGCAGGGTTTGAGCAATGAAAGGCAACATTGATATTCATCGAAGGCTTACTCGAGGACGAGCAAGGATTAAGCATGGGGGAGATGTTGACGGTGAATTTCCGTCAACCTAGCCATGAGTTTACCTTCGGTATTGGCATGGATTTTATATCTTATCCATTGGTACTAACCCCCTGGACATAACAAGTTTATTCGTGCATGTCGGTTTTGGAGTTTGATGTTTATGCAGGAATTTAGCGTTGAAAGCAAGACTTCCGGGTAAAGTTCATCAAGCACTTCGTGACAAGACCTTGAAGGCCGGTACAAGTCAAGCAATGAAGTGAACATGACTCCAAGAAGCCCAAGGACCAACCCGTGAAGACGGAAAACTCCGAGGACCTGAACAGAAAATGCTGAATCTTGCGGGACAAGGAGCTTCATCTAAACCGCGGAGAAACAGACGTCAAGGGCTCACATGCAGAAGGGAGAAACTTCTAGAAGACACAGGAAGCATCACCGAGGAAGGCGACCATGAAATGGGACAGAATGGGCCCAGGCCGGCCGGCCCAGCCCATTTCTGGGTCCATTCGAGCCCCCCTTTGACCTAGATGCCTCTCGGACTATTTATAGCCCCCTAGCCAAGAGCCACGCATCAACTCATTTGTCATTCGTCGCCGAGGAACAGAGAAGAGAGGGACACCATTCCGGAGAGGAGAGGGTCAAGCTAGTTGTCTAGGGTTTCCCTAGGCGACGTGGGAACCTTGCAAGGAAGACCACGTCGGAGTTCCAGGAGCTAGAAGCAAGATCAAGGTAGGATCCCGGTGGTGATCTTGTTCATGTATCATGTACTATGTTGAATTATCAAGTTGCAATCCGATTTCTAGCGATCAAGTGCTTCTTTTACGACTTTGATTTCAATTGGCTTTTCTTACTGTAAGATCTATTCTCGAGATAGATCATAGAGGGTGTTCTTGTAGCCGTGGTGGCTAGAGGTGCATGTCTGACCTTCCAAGAGATTTCAACTTGTCCATTGGACTCGCCCTAGTCTAACCCGCACGAATAGGAGTGCGTTGTGACAGAACGGTGGCTCCAAAAGGTAGGCGTCTTTGGAGTTGGACGGGAAGCCATGATTTAAAGAGGCTTTTTATGAGATTCAACTTGGCTATTTCTTCTTTGTTTGGAACTTCAACAAGAGCTCGATCCAATCTCTCTAGATTGGTTTTACCTATCCCTCTCTATCTCTTGCTACCTCCAGTTTTTCATAGATTAGATTCGTCTTCATGATGTTCTTTAGTTTAGAGGCAAAAGCATTCCCTTTGAAGATCTAAGTGTTCTCGGCTTTAATGGATAGGTTCTTGCATCACACATTTGTTCCACGGATTCGATACCTTGGGTTCACACTTGAGGGAAGAAGGGTCCCTTGGCTACGACGGAGGACTTGTCCGCTTGCAAGTCCAAACAAAATTGGATACGCATATATACTATCAACAGCTTGGTACTCCGCACACTTCGCTGCAAGTGGCGGTAACGAGTACTCATTACAATACAAGCAGTGGACAAATCTCATTGATATTTCAAATAAGTTTCTAACTACTTTGTTTGTCTTACATCAACTACTCTATACATGAGCTACCTCTACAGGTACATCTACTGGAGATTCAGCTTATCCGTGACTTGCTCCGCGATATGCGCCATCTCCTCCAGGAGGGTCTTGTACTGCTCATCGGTGCAGTTCGCTGCAAGACCACCAGCCACCACATCCACTAGCGCCTTTGGGAAGTACGACTTCATGTACGCAAGCACCTGGTTTGGTATGGACTTCGCCAAACGCTTGACGTACGTCGCCAGGCGCCCGGGAGCTTCCTTCAGCCTGTCTACCAGTGGGGCTATTTGGGTCCGCTCGGATGTGGCACCAACAGCCTTGCGATGGGCAGCGCAGCTTCTTCGAGTTCCTTCAGCTGACCTCGAAGCTTCTCGCAGTCTTCATTAAGCTTCTGCAGAGATATATAACAGTTTACAAGGTCACGATCTGAGGCTTCACGGAGCTCCATGTGCTTGATACACTCATGGCGCAACTGAGCGTACTCATACTCAAGTACCTCTCTCTTGTCGGTCTCGCGATACACGATGTTCTTGAGGTCCGTCTCAGATGCCTTCAGCTGGTCGACCTTTGCCTCAAGATCTGCAGACAACTCGCCACAGTGTCAGATTACTCACAAGTATTACAATAAGTACTCGGTGACCTTGGCGGAAGACACACCTTTGTTCTTCTGGCGCAACGACTTGTTCTTCCTGATCAGGTCGTCCCTCTTCGTCTGCATCTCCTGTACCTCGTTATGGTACTGAGCGAAGGCGCCATCAAGCTTGGATTGGAGCAGCGCCGCATGTTTCTTCGACTTGTCCAGCTCCTTCTCCAAGGCCTCGGCGCGGAGAACTGTGTCACCGTACCCCTTCAGGAGTTCAGACTTCTGGCGGGACCTCTCCACCACGTCCTGCGCAAGACAGAACGGACAATGAGTAATCAGTACTCCACAAGGTAATACTACTCAGGGTACTCGCAACATACCTTGACCCATCGCTCTGTACGGCGCCACGACTCCATGCTCAGAGATACGACGGTCGGATCAACCAGATTGTCCTCCAGCAACTCAAGACCCCCGCAGCTCGAGGATCCTGTCTCTGGCATGGGCGCCGAGCGAAGCGGCGCAGCTTCTTCTATTATCGCCTCACGGACGACAACGTCAGTACTCGCCTCGGGGTGCGGATCAACCCGTGCTTCCGCGGTCGGCTCGGGGGCTACCGTAGTCCCCGGCCCGGGGGCTGTCGCTGTCCTGCCTCAGCAACTGGCCCTGTGGCCATCGTCTCCACAGCAGCTGTTTCCATGGCTACTGCCTCGGGGATAGTAGCTCCCTCGGTTTGTGCTCCTGTCAGGAGCAACTAAGCAAGTCAATAACGGCTACGACTACTCTCCATAATAACTACTCGTGGTGGTAGGATGTGTACCTTCAACCAAGGTAGCCTCTTCAAGCATCGACTCCACCGCGGCATCGACTTGCGGTGGTGGTGTGGGTTCTCGTACCTCCGCCGAGCGGTCTTCACCATCGGCAGGAGTACTAGTCTCCCCTCCATCCCACGACAAGTCCGTGGATTTCCTACATCATGAAGTATCCAGTCAACAACATGAGCTTGACGACTACGTGACTACTCAAGAGTTCAGGGAACTTACAGAGTTGACCGCACTACAGTGACGGTAGGGGCGCCTAATATGCTGGCGATATCCATGATGCCAGGCTCGCCGCTGGCTCCTGCCTCGACAGGAGGCTCCTCTACTCTCTCCTCTGGCTGCTCAACGGCTGCAGCTGGAGGAGGGCCATGTGCTTCTTCAACTGACGCCTGCGGTTCCATGGCGCCGATTTGCTGTTGTGCCTCTTCTGGCACAACGTCTTCAGTAGCCGGCGAGTTCGCGCTCGTTACCAAAGTCCCCTATGGGCCCAGAGAAACAGCTATTTCACGTGATCGGTGACTGGTTGTGGTAACGGTCGTTGTTTGATGCCCGTTACGAATACGTGTTATCAGATCTGCCCGTTACCTTTCTTCACTCATTTGTAACACTTGATCGGTAACGGGCAAAGCGCCCGTTACTAAAGGCCATCTATACCCGTTACCAAAGTAAGTTTTTCACATAGTGTTCATAGAGTTTAGAATGATGTGATTAGGTTTGAAGTGAAAGTGACGGAAAAATTTGAGTTTGACTTCAAAAGTTTTTCTGCTCTTCACATACAACATGTTGTACTCCGGTAGTGTGCTCATTAAAGACCTTGGTGGTCCAGCTAATGCAGTGACATCCACGTAAGAATGGTTCTAAAAATAGTTGTTAAGTTCTCTCACTTTTCACCCCAATTTACTATTCATTCGTGACACGTTTTCTCTCACAACTCACGTCTCAGTGCGTACTTGTTTCACAACTTTCCACTCCAATACATTATTCATTCATGCAAATTTGATGAACTAAACACACACCTTGAATCCAAAAGAAAAAAAAAGTTGGAGAAAAGATGAGCCAAAAGTCAACTCTACTCAATCAAGCATTGTACACACCAGCAGCAAGCCACGGATACGTTAGCGCCGCTAATGGCATGCCAAACCTTCTTCAAAAGGGAAGAGCTAATGATGCTGGATAACAGCTCCATGTGTCCGTTGCTCCCATTTCCCGCCGTCGATTTTGCATCGGAAGGACCACGTGTCCCCGAGAGAATGGAGGGATGGACGGTTACCACGCATAGTGGACACTCGAGTACACAGCGAAAGATTGTACGCACACGGTATACAAACGCTGCGAATTGAAGCTTCCCCGCAACAGCATAATCTTGGACCGGATTTAAACACGAAACCAGAATTAAAAATGAAACTGAACCAAGAAAAAAATGCAAAAGGATACAAAAAGGAAGCAGAAAAGGTGTTTTGTCCGCCTACACGGCGGCCTCCTGGCTCCACTTCCGGTTCCTTGGGCCGTGGGGTTGTGGCTGCTGGGGATAGAGGCAGAGGCGGGCGAGCATACCAAACACCACACGCTATAAATATTTGATACTCTTTGTATAAAAATATTTATCGTTATTAAAATGTTCTTAGTTTTACCCATTGAACTCATCCAAAAATCATGTAAGTAGCGTCTACTTGGTTGGTGACATGGTTTACTGTTATAAATATTTTAACTATGTTTACATTTTTGATGTTTGTATAATAATTTTTGGATAAAAATAATGGTCAAAAGTTGTAAAAATATCATGAATGATAAATATTTTGATATGGAGAGGTATTAATTAGATATACTAAATATAGACTAATTATTTGCATAGAAGATAACATACATCCATAAGATATGATTAATAGACTTATCTTACTTGGCCGTATATATCCACTTCTGGATATAGAGGCCGCATTTTAATCTTTAATCTAAAAAATAGATTTATCTCACAAATTCAACTACATATATACAATTTTTTAAGAATTAATTCATATTTAATCTCCTAATCGATATATGTGACACCTCTTGAATTTCTGCTAAAATATCACAAACACCCTTAAGTTAGAGAGACTGGGTTAGAGACCAGAGAGAGTGTCAGATAGAGATGGAGAAGGAGCCGTGGCCCGTGGACGCGGGTCCACGCGAGAGCCGGGACCAGAGAGCCTGCGCGCTCCCCCTGTCCGTCGTCCTCCGGCTATTTAAGCGGCCGCTCGGCGCCTTCTGGATGCCACATTCACTCGCCCGCTCTCCTGTCACTCACCAAGAACCCAGAGAAAGAGAGATAGAGGGAGGAAGGGGAGGAGCTCGGCTCTTTCGATTCTTCCTCCTCCGTCTCTCGTCGGCTCCTGCCACCACACATTTCATCTCCCCGTGGTCCGTGGAGAGCTAGGTTTGGCAACCAGCGCGAGCGAGCCAGCACCGTCGTCGTCCGTCCCCGCCGTCGAGAGCGAGCTCGCCACCGCCCACCGACGACCATGGTCTCCGCCGACACCATCCGCACGGCCATCGGGGTCATCGGTGAGTCCCCGTCCCCCTCCGTCCATGTGCTCTGATGAGCACCTGCAGCGTGAAAGATTCCCATCTATCCGAAATGGTAGATGTACTGTGTCCGTGCGGTATGTGGAGCCTTTTGCCGGCCGGCTGCAGACGCCCTGATGTCATGTGGGGGTGCCGGCATCTTTTCTTGCAACTTCCCTTTCCTCCCTCCTCCTCTGATTTTCCCTTCTTCTTCATATCTCTCTGGTCTTTGTTTCTCCTTTGGTGTGCCGAAAGCCGTTACAGATATATCTCTGTCATCACAAAGCTAGCTTTAATGTCTATCTTGGCTCCATGTCAAGTACTCCCTCTCTTTTCCTTGGAGCTAGCTGCAATCATTAATACGAGTAGTCATAATAGTTTGGTCAAAACAGAATTTGAATACTACTAGCATGATGTTTTGAAATTAACCACAACTTGTGGGTATGCTATGTTGCAGGCAATGGGACCGCCCTTGTGCTCTTCCTCTCCCCACTGTAAGAAACAGATTCCTGTCTTCACTGCTCATCGATCTATCCCCCCAAATTAAATGACAAAACTAACTAATCTCGCAAACAAATGACACACAAATTAAAACAGGCCGACGTTCTACCGCATCTGGAAGAAGCGCGCGGTGGAGCAGTACTCGGCGATCCCGTACGTGGCGACGCTGCTCAACTGCATGATGTGGGTGCTGTACGGCCTCCCCGTGGTGCACCCGCACAGCATGCTCGTCATCACCATCAACGGCACCGGCATGGCCATCCAACTCACCTACGTCACCCTCTTCCTCCTCTACTCCACCGGCGCCGCCCGCCGCAAGGTCATGCTACTCCTCGCCGGCGAGGTCGCCTTCGTCGGCGCCGTCGCCGCGCTCGTGCTCACCCTCGCGCACACCCACGAGCGCCGCTCCATGATCGTCGGCGTCCTCTGCGTCCTCTTCGGCACCGGCATGTACGCCGCGCCGCTCGCCGTCATGGTACGTAGAGGATTCCGTGCTGTGGTTTCCGGTGATTATTTATTAGAGTATTTTATTTGTTCTTGTTGTTGTACTGTGGGTGTTGTTGGTGGCTGTCGGCGTCAGGGGATTACGTTTTTGTTTTCTTCTTGGTTACCACCTGCCGGTTGATTAAATTACTGTGGCCGGAATGGGAATCTGGCAATAGGAAAAGAAGAGGTCCTTATTTTAGCTTTAACTTGATCGTGCACGCAGCGTTGTTGGAGAATAAAATAAAGGAACCACACACGTACACATGCATGAGTAACATTGTGTACAAGACTTTTCCTTCGATTGTAGGTATTGAAACATGGTGCACACCACCCATGCTGTTTATTGGCTTGTGTTCGTTCATGCACACCACCTATGCTGTTGCAAAAGTTGCTCAGTTCTTTTTGATCACATGCTGTGATTTTTCTCCTTCCATAATATTTTTTTGTCGTACTAATAATGTGTTCTTTTTATTCTTGTGTGTCTTTTTGCACCGTTCACAGAAAATGGTGATCCAGACCAAGAGCGTGGAGTACATGCCCCTGTTCCTGTCGCTGGCCTCCCTGGTGAACGGCATCTGCTGGACTGCCTACGCGCTCATCAAATTCGACCTCTACATCACCGTAAGCATGCAAAACTTGTTAAATCCGGTCCACAAGTTTTCCATTCACCGACGCATCGATAGAAGGCGCATCAGCACTAGGTAGCGCTACAAAAGTCGGATGAATCGGTCAACCACGCCATTCAAAGATCGTGACGGAATCAGCGTGTACTAGTAGTAGTATATGGATACGTAGCCATGTGCTCTGAGCAGTAGTAACAAACAGAGCATGTTAACAAAACGGGGTTAGGGTTGGGCACCGCACTCTTACTGTTGAAGACGCTTGCTGCCTACCGTCACCGTCGTCGCCGCGGATGCCCAGCCACATGGGCACGCAGGCCAGACCGGCAGAGGCAGCAGCAGCCTTTCCCCTTGGAGGCCTCCGACCTCCCCGGGCCATGCACACAGCACAAGCACCTCCCCGGCCTTCCCCTGCTGCCCTTCCTTGTGCGGCCGCGGCACATGCGCGTAACATGTTCCGTGCGGCTAGGTAGGGTACCACCCCTCTGCTCCTGGAGCAGAGGTTTGCCATGGAGCCCGGCCCTGGACGACAGGGCCAAGTTGGTGCCTGTGTCCAGTTCCAAGCCCTTGGCTTTTGCTCCAAATGCACGCAACGACACCAAGGTTCGCACGCACCTGTGACCCCCGTGTTCCATTCCATCCGCGGCCGAGGGTCAAGCCCTGAAGAACACAAGTACACAACCCCGTGAGCTACCAATCATGGCCCCCTCCCCCACACGGCTTGACCGCACCTGACCAGCAGAGACCGACCCCCCGGCGCAGATGCGTGCACGCTGCTCCTGGCCGCCCCGGAGGACATGCATGAACGGCGGCCGAGCCAGATGCCCCAGATCCCATCAGGCATCAGCGCGCCGTCGCTGTCCCGGCACCAAACCCGGCCGGCTCCGGTTCCGCTGCTGTCACGTACGACGTACGGCGGCCTGGGGGGCCATCTCGCACCACGGTCCACGCGGCCGCAGCCGCGGGGTAGGGCGGTGCCGTGCGCGTCGGCCAGCGAACCTGGCGGGGACGAACCGACGCAGCGCCCTGGTTCGTGTCCTGGGTGGGTTTCTTGGCCGATGGCAACGCCCAACTATGCCGTGGCGTGTCGCCATCGAAAAAAAAAAGGCAACCGAACAGTGCCGTCATGAAACGCCTGCACGGAGCGGAACACAGCAGCGTGCCTGTTGACACTTTTCACTTTTTTAATGTACTCGACGAGACCTATCCAATGGTGAAGTCCAAATTGCCTTTTGAGAATTTTGACTGGGGCGGTCAGACCGTCTATGGGAGGTGGTCAAACCTTGTCTCGTCTTGTTCTGCCAATTTTAGGTGTCAACAGTGCCCTTGTCAAGACGACGACAGCATGGCGTGGTATGGTGGTCCAGCCAGCCCGTGTGCGTGCCACTAGCTAGTCCCACCACCTACTACTCCGCCTCTAGTTACGTACTACGTTACACGGCTAGTACAGTAGTACACTACACCACTGGAGCGTGTTCGATGCAGGCGGTAGCAGCCGAGCAGTGTCAGTTACTGCATTGCGTGCAGGGTTATCCACTCCACAGCAGGTCGATGTTCCCAATGCACGCTCATTCAATCAATCACCTTGCATTCATCCGACGGCACACGACGCCGTCCCTTATCCGTATCCCCGTAGGACAGGGCCCCCAAGTCCTACAATACACTACAGTCTCCTCCTATGCCCCCTTGGATCAGGCAGGCTACTGCACTTGTAATGTATCGTACACTCCCATGCGGTCCTGCCAACTGCTTCCCGGGTTCTTTTATTGGGTGGGTTCACGAATGAATGAACGAACGAACGATGGATCAGCAGGTGATGTATACACTGACTGACGGTGCCGTGTGCCTCTCTGTACAGATCCCCAACGGACTTGGCGTGCTCTTCGCGGTGGCGCAGGTGGTGCTGTACGCCATGTACTACAAGTCCACCCAGGAGATCATCGAGGCGCGCAAGCGCAAGGCCGACCAGGTCGCCATGACCGAGGTCGTCGTCGACGCCACCGTCACCACCAGGGCCTCCAACAACACCACCACCGGCTACTGATGCCGGCGGCGAGGGGACTCCGGCGGCGACGACCGAGAGCAAAGCTTCTACCGTCCTTCTCTCCTTCCCGAAGGGATGGATCGATATGCGTCTGCGTATGCATCCTATGATAACGCTACCACCGTCGTCGCCGCTGCCACCACCGCTCTGATTTTAGATTTTGCTTATTACTAGTAACCTTGAAGAAAAACAAATTAAAGCAAGAGAACTGCAGAACATGAGCTGCACTGCACTCCTGCGCTCACCTTCTATCATCATATAAATATGATCACCTTCTGGTGCAGTGTTACAGCTGCTGCTGCTATTCTATTATGCTCTGTTTATTTTTTTCTCTTCTCTTCTTTCTGTTCTTTTCGTTGTTGCCCCTTCTGCCTTCCTCTCTTCTATGCTGTAAATGGAGGAGGATGGTGCTCGCTGAGGATTAAGAAAATGTTTCTGCAAAAAAAAAAAATCATGCTGCTGCCCTGTCCTGCATTCAGTAAATTCCTCTGTTTTGGCGCATGCCTGTTCATCAGTAGTAATGCTTGTATTGGCTGTTGCGACGACGTGATCCTGGTTAATGCTGACAGCAACTCATTGCTCATGTGGTGACGATTGCATGGCATAAGGTTCAGCGAAATAATGGCCCATTGGCACTACTCATCCCCAAGTCAGATTTTTTTAGAAGAGTAACCATGGCCCGTTGGCACTACTCGAGTCTTTAAATAGGATATGACCAAGGAACTCTGCTTGATTAGGATATAACTTGGGCCACATGAGCTTAATCAGTTGATTAGTGTTTCGTGTCACGGTTTTACATGAAAATATTATTCCCCTATTTTATGCCCAGTAATTTACCTTTTTGCTCAGGGCTCCTTTGGCGAGGTTTGGACCCCGCCGAAAATGGATCTAGCTCTAGCCACTCTGTTGGAGTGGCTTTCTCTCTTGGAGCTCAAGTTATTTCAGAAGACATTATGGGTTTGAAATCAAGGGTGACACCCCCTGGCCTTCCTCTCTTTTGCGTTGTTGGAGGAACTTGGCATGCATTAACCAAACCCTTTGCTTGGGCTTGCTATGCGTTTGAATGGTTCGGAGAAGCTTACTTGTCATACATATTATATAACTGCCTCCTGTTTCATAAAAAAACTTACTTGTCTTATATATTAAATGCTTTGTTCGTTTTTTGGTTTTTGGCTTGTCATTTTGTCTGGTTCAATAATACGGTTTATCCAAGTGAGTTTTATGGATCAGCTAGGCTAGAAGCTTCTCAAGCTATTTATGTTTCTAGGCAGAAACCATGGTCTTGGAGCTAATTCTAATGTAGGACCTGCCCAAGGACCGATAGGTTTAGGTAATTATCTTATAGGTGGAGGATGAAAGTTGAACTTTTCTCTTTTGAAAACTATTGATGAAATGGGACAAAATTAGAGCATGACCTTGACAGGATAATCAACTGGGACACTTTTGACTAGGATATGGCGTAGGCCACTTGAGCTTAATCAGTTGACTACTATTTGACTATATTATGACCATGTATATACGAGCTTAATCAATTGGAACACCTTCTGACTATAGGATATGACGTAGGCCACATGAGCTTAATCAGTCGACTACTATTTAACTACGGTATGACCATGACTGCATTAGCTTAATTATCAATTGGATGTTTTCACCTCGGTGTTACTTTACTACTTATTGTATAAGTCTGTCTTTTGTGTTTTTCGTCTTCTCCTATGTTGTAACATGAAAGACCATGCTGACCAAAATTCAAAACAAAAAGATTGCTATACAAATTTAATCCGGCTCATGTGTTTTGTGTTCCAAGTCCAACACATTGATAGGGGATGACTTGCTATACGGACTCGTACGCCAGTTTTGTTCTTGTTAAGTTTGTGACCACCTGATGAACGGTGAGTGAGAGCAACACACGTGAAAGTATGAAAACAGCGATGTTGGCCGCCATGATTCCCAGGTCAAATTCGCAAGGGCTCTTGAGACCTCCGTCCCCGATCGTGACATGGGCTCTTGAGACCTCTGAGTCCAAGGTGAGCTTCACCAGTCGGTTTCGACCGCGGCACTATACTATTCGTATCGGATCTGACTGATCTTGACGAAGAGATGAGCTTACAAACCAATAATTGACGCCTCTGCCCAGTAGTCACTGTCCGCCTAGGATAGAAGCCAAGCGGGAACACTGCTCCGAACACTCTTCTGGTGCTGAGCAGTTGGTCGGCTGATGGCGATGACGACTGGCACAAACAGGGCGCGTCAAGAAACCGGATGCATCTACACGTGCTGCTGTACTTCCAGGTCGTGTGCATCCTGGTGCTCGCACCTTTCCTGGATTTATTCCGGGATTTTCCGGCGTTATGCGTTAAGTAGTAAGCGACGTTCCCGTCGACGACGAGGCGTCAGTGGTGACTTCGAGAATCTCCAGATCTGCCGGTGCTCAGTCCTTCGGAGGTGCTCATAGGGGTAAGGTTTGCGTACGTGTATTCATAGGGGTGAGTGTGCGTGCGTGTTGTGAGCGTCTGCGTTGCGTTGTACTGTGTGATTCTAAAAAAACGGATGGCCGAGGGAGAACCCGATCGGCCTTCACCGATCCGGCGACGCCGCAACCGTGCAGACAAAAGGGAACAAGCAGGCGTGCATGAGGGGCGCTGGCCTAAAGACGAATTGGGGTTTTCGTTCTGCTAGCTGCTGCTACCAAGATCGATGCAGCGTCCATGGCTATGGTGTCATGGAAGACGAAGAACTGAAACTGATGCCCGTTTTCTCCAATATTATTCCATCTGCTGAGCCCGAAATGGATGGCCCCGATTTCTCTTTGCCTGTCTGCTTCGGACCTCCCGATGGTCGAGAACATGGTAGCGTACGCATCGATCAGTTCGTTCAGCAGAGCAGGCAAGACAGTTCCCAAATACTATCACGGTGCGCACAAACACATGCAACGAGAGACCGTGCAAATTAAACGAGCTCATGAATCTGACCGATCTTGCTTGGAGACAGACGGATCTTGAGGCTTGAGGTTTGTCGATCTGCCCGTTCCTGCTGACCCCTGTTCCGCACGGCGCGTTGTGTCGTAGCAGCTGCGTTTGGCTTACTTATTTCGACTTCTTCTACAGTAATTTTTTCTCAGAATAAATCAATCGGCTTAATCAGTACATAGTATTTTCTTCTCAGAACAAAACTGTCGGCTTCTCCTGTTAAAGACCCGCCGAACGCAGCCACAACAAAACAGTGTATCATCATTGGCTCTTCATCATAGAGAGTCTTGCCGTGCTACGGCCGAGAAGTCGCTGTCTGCGGTGCCCGTCCGGTGGACGATTGGACGGAAACACTGCTGCTGCGTGACACTAGCTATCCGCCTGCCTCGTGGTCACACCGCTGCACAGTGGTCGGCTGGTGGCGATGGCTAGCGTAACATGGTGCTTGTTCCCTCCGACCAACGTCAACAGGTTTGACAGCCGTGCGCCCGTTCCAGGATCTCGGCTTTACGGATTTGGTAAGGCCACTAATAACTGGGTGTCTGGTTTTCAGAAATTTATAATAATTCTCGTCATATAAATGAGACAGAACTATTTAAGATGACTAAACATAATTTAATTACAAACTAATTTCACAAGTATTGGAATTTTTTACATGACGACGTATTCTGTTTCGTCAGGACAAATCTACTACAAACACTGCATCCAGTTGACCAAGCAAGTCCTTGAATCATGCGTGCCCACTTGAGGCTACCATGTCCGGGGGGCCAGGATCGCCGGCCTACGCGTGATGCTAAGCTCGCTGCCGCGCGCCGCTGGGAATTTATTCTGCGAAACATGCCTGTGGCGAGAGGTGACATGTAGTACACCAGCAGGCTCGATCCCTACACGCACGCTTTGGAGTCAGATCATGGGCGCATCCAAGGCATGAGTGGAGGGGAATTGTACCTGGCTTTCCACGGCACTCACGTCGGATGCAACTCAATCCTTTGGTTGTGGATAAGCAACTCGCACAAGGTCGGATCGAATGGTGTGCACTCTTGATCTCCCTGAAATTCCAAACTGATTAGATTGTTCAGCGACAAAGGAGTAGTAGTACACTTTCAGAGGCCGTCCGATCCGCTGGATTTAATTGTTTCGCTTTCGTGAAGAAAGCAATGTGCGGAAGTGTATTGTGCCTGCATTGTTGTAGGATAACTGTTGGTTTTGGCAAAGCATGTTTTTTGTTTGTCTGCGTGGAAGCAAAGTTGTCTTCCATCAATCTCCAATCCAGGAAAAAAAACAAACAGGATAGAAAACCCTTGCCCCTTTGGTACTCAGTGTTGTCTTGTTTGCTCCCACTCTTTGATGTTTTACTTCTACTTTTGGGGATGAACTCGGTGGTAATTCTATACGAGAATGAAGAAATAATAAAACTATGTAAACACGTGCATGTTGTTCCTCTGTTCTTCCATTGCAAATGCTTCAGGGCAAAGGGGAAACAGAAACATGTTTTCTTGTCCGGTTTGCAAATTGCAACAAGAGAGATAAAAGAGTGGCTGACAATAAATTTGGCTCATAGTATAAATATTCCTGGCTGATGGGTTCACATGTTATCTGTTCGGTTGTGAGACCAGATGGTCAAGAGCCTCGATGGTCAAACGGTGACGCTAACCCATGGAGGCGTGGTAACCATGGCTGGTTGAGTCAAAATTTGCAAGAAAATTGGCCACGGCAACGCGGCTGGATCACGACAGTACAGTAACCGAGGCCAGGATATGATATGATGCCGACCGACACCACGAGCTTCGACGACTGAAAACGCCATGTCTTCTGGCTGCTTGTGCTTACATTTCGCGGTCAGAGAGGGAGAGAGTCACTGTCTGTGCGGTAATGGGAGCTAGATAGGCAATTGGGCGCTGATGGCGATGACTAACATGCTTCTCGTCCCCTCCCACACTATACACATCATGAAACCGATAGCAAGCACACGTTCAGCTTTATCGTTTCGGCAAACACCACGGCCGTCCAGTCCAAACAAAGTAAAGCGCAGGCGTGGACGCATCATCCGGCGCCTTGTTCTGGACGAAGATGCTCCACATGCATGGCTCACAGGCTGAACCCGTTCTTCCGGCGCGAACGGTCTCAAGAATCTGAAACAAAAAGGAGGGGGTTCTTTTACGGTGGACCATACCACCCTGTACCACTGTTGGAAAAGGACCAGTATGAAAGGATCTGACGACCGAGATTAATTGTATACTACCACAACTTACACCTGTGGTATAGAGTGGTATACATAGGTGGTATAGGTGATATAAGGGTATTATTGAAAATTTTATATCAGTAACATAAACGAAATATATGATTCAGACGGCGGCAACGGTGTCATGGCGTCTGTGTCGGCGGCGGCGGCGGCGCGATGTCTGTGTCCGCGGCGGTTGATTGATCTCTGATCGTGGTGACCTAATCGCCGAAGTCGCGCTTTCTCCGATCACACATCAGCGCGGCCACGTCGCTGATGCAAAGACCAAACCACGAACGAATCTACCCCTGATCACCAATTCTACTCGGAGTAGATCAATGTATACATGCATGAAACTAAAATAGCTATCATCTACAAACTACTCCTTTTCTCTTGATTTGCATCTAGTCATCACCTAGGATGCTGGAGCGGTATTTGTGCAGCTACGGCATCGAATTTGATGGCCCAAAGTTCTGCTTGCCAGCGACGATGAACGCCGCACAGCAAATGGAGACCAGAGATTTTGTTTTTGTCGCTACGGATGGAGATACGGCTCGATCTCGCCTAGTGGATCAATGCCAGCTCGGCTGAATCGATCACCCTGCGAGAATGAATTTTCCGACGTCAACGACGGCAAGGGCATCGGCGGCGGCAGCGGCGGCTGATTGGAATTAGGAGGCTATCAAAATTGGTAAATTTGCAATAATTACCTAATTACCCTTACTAAAAATAGATCCATACTGCATACCACTACCAGGTGGTATGGTCCACCATAAAAAAACCCAAAGGAGATGCGGGGGACTCGCTGACATTTTCGTGTTAGATTTGGAATGGAACCAATAATCAAGCCTACCACTACCACTATATCTCCCCCACCAATAATCGTGGTTGAACACTTCAACCCGGAGATGATGATGGTAGCAACGTTGCCTGCCTGCGCACCTCCGCAGGGAATTTGTTCTGCGCACTGCGCAAAATGTTCAGAGAAAAGCTGGGGTGACGACCGCACCACCGCGATCACGCGAGGCTTTGGGATTGGGATAGGAGTGGGACACGGAACTGCGCCAAGCCATCGAGTTATTCAGCATAGGTTGGTACTAGCTCCTTGTGAATTGCGATGGTAAGGTGCGATACAATACTGGATTTTTAATCCATGGAAAGTATATTTCGTTAAGTGCCTTGCCAAATGGATAGGTCCTGTTTGGATCTCTAGTGGAAAAATTTTCACCTGTACATACTAAAAGTATTAAATATAAATTAATTACAAAATTAAATACATAGATGGAGTATAAAAGTTTTCCACCTATCATCTAAACAATCATATTCTTTAACAACATTCAAAGTTGGGGGGGGGGGGGGGGGGTCATGTCGATGTTGGGATGTGCGCATCGAATCATGTCTACCTCCCTGTAGCAGTTGCATGATTGGATCTGTTGTAGCCCAGGATATGTGCTGTAGATTCGTATTTTTTTAATGATATTTAATTACAGCCTTATAGGCCTAACTAGTTTAGCAGTGTCTATGGAGATCAGGAGGATTGTACCCAGGGGTAAATTTACTTGGTAAAAAAATAACATGCCAATGAAGTCATCTGTGTGGCTCTGTGCAATATGCCTGCTGTCTTCAAGGCAGAGGTACTGAAATTCATTGATCTTGCTCAGATGCATGTTCTGAGTTTTACAGATAGATTCACTTCGGATTGACAAAATCTCTACTATGTGTTGAAAAATGGCTCATGAAGAGGCCCATTTAATGAATTCCTAAAGCAATTGCCTCATACTACTAATTTGAGTTGGTGGAAGGTAACATAAATAGGAGATGTCACTTCTACTGAAGTAGAGAATGAGCTATGGTTACACAACCCACGCGTGTGTATTCGCATTCCTTTTCGTGTAATCAACCGTGTGACGCATGACTTTTGCAATCTGCGTGTAATCTTTTGACAATGGTTATTAGAGGTGATAATCACGTAGCCAATACCATAATCTTAATTTAATTTGTTGGTTACTATTGCCAATTAGTGGAGCGATTTTATGAGAGAAATGGTCAGCAAATAAAACGTCCTCTCTATATGAAATCCTGCAGACGTCCAGGAAGAAACATGCGAGACACCCACGATCTCATTCCCCTATCTCTTTTTTCATCTGATGAGTTGTGTTGTGGGACTAAGCTACTGGATCTCGCCGGCTCCTCTCATTGGCGTGCACCGAGGAGGGAGTGGTATCTCCGAGCTGTTGTGTTGTCATCGTGAAGCTTGTACGAGGGACGACAATAAGATTCCTAGGCAGTGCAACTGCGCAACCGCTTGATTCGATCGACTACATTCTACACGAGGACGATCAGCACTGCACCGAGTAACCTGCAGTAAGTCTACAAGATGGAGTGCTTCATCTGTAAGTCCATAGATCGGACCTATTGTAGTTTTGGATTACATCATGTGTATGAAGCTTATATTTTGGAAGTTTTGATTCTATAGACTTTGCTTATGCTCTGTTTGAATCTAGAATTTTGTTACATAGTAGTAGCACTAAGTTTCGTAATATGCTTTATGTTTAAACCTGATAAAATTAAATGTATATTTCCAACACTATGTTATGATTCTGACCATCTGATCATGAGGTCATCGCCATGGATGATAGTGTCACGTAATCGCACCACTACTGTACCCAAATCCGCAAGGAAATCGGTGTCACTACAACGCTTGACTACGATATTACTTTGAGTAGAAGATGAGTCGATCTGTTTCAGTTGAGGAACTATATATATTCGATGACCAACCTGGTCCTTGTTTCTTCTCAGGTCCGCATCAGGAAATTGATAGAGCAGAGATGTCAAGATCAGTTTTTTACCAATTTGGTAACACCGCAACCGTCCAGCCCAAAGAACAACGGCGTGTACTTGCATGCATCCATGACACCTTGACCATGAGGGATGTCAAGAACAATTAACATTCTTCTCTTTGTAACTCAACGGAGGAGTATTTATCTGTAGTCCCTTTCAACGTTTCATCAGCATGTGGAAAGTCTCTGCTGTTGTTTATTTTCCCTGAAGGAATGAGGTTGAACTAAGCTGCTTAGTTAATTCCCCTATTGCATATGCACTTGTGTTGTTAACCCCAAGCTCATCCACAAGTCAAATTTGTAAAAAAGAAAATGTGGGCGATAACATTGTTTGATTAGGATGTGTCCCTTAGTGTACCTAAACTTTTATTCCAAACACATTACAACATGAATTTGAACAATCACTTTCAACCTCAGCATTATTGGATCGGACTATTTTACGGTGGACCATACAACCAGGTGGTGGTATGCAGTATATGGACATTTTTTAAGTGTAGATATGTAATTTTTACAAATTTTAATAAATTTGGCAACCTCCTAATTCCACCCCCACCCCCTTACCCCGCCTCCCTATCGTTTTCCTCTCTGCCATTTCCCGATCCAGCAACCCCCTCTACCATTTTGTTGCCGCCACTGTCGAGATAAAATTTTTAATAATACCCTTACACCATCTATACCACTTGTGTATACCACCCTATATCAAAGGTGCAAATTATGGTGGTATGCAATTAATCTCAACCGTTGAAGATTTTTATACCGATTCTTTCAAAATACTGGTATAGGGTCGTATGGTCCACCGTAAAAGAGGATATGACCCTGATGGCTTGGGGCTTTCCTTATTGAAGGAAATTTGTTTATTCCGGTACCGTGAAAAATCTTGTGATGTGTTGTTGATTCTAGCCCTTTACCGGTAGCACTTCTCTTCTTCATCCAACATTTTAATGGTCGCGTGATACTATCGTTATTTGCATTTACTCCGTATCAAGAAATTTGTAGAACATTCTCAAAAAAAATTGCAGAACAGGGGTGTGCCAAGATTAGATTTTGCTGATTTGGCAATGTCGTGACCATCCATTCTGTTCTACTGAAGTGAAGGTTTGGCTGGTAAAGTGAAGTTCTTTCAGTGTGATCAGTATGAACCTAGAAATGAACTGTGGATCTACGGAAAATAAGAGTCCAAGATCATCAAAATCGGACTCAGAGTAAAAAAGTATGCCCAAAATAAGATGTGCTGAAAACAGGCCATAGGATGATCCGACGGTCCATTTTTTTGTGAGCGGCAGATAAACTCATGGGAAGAAGAAAACAAGTGAATAATCACCAAATGATATGGTGGTACCATCGGATGATTGCATCGGTTCATCCGTAAATATTTGGTACACTTCCAGAGAGGTTTTCGCACGGAGGAAGCTACCGCCAGATGAACCGACACCATCATCGTTTCATCTGATGCTTAAAAAGTGCTCAAATGGTCAAGAATTTTTTCCAGAATCTTGTGTAAAATTTCATAAGCTTTCCAGCACATACAAGATCATCGAAAACGGAGTTCGAACTAAAAAATTATGGCCAAAGTACGAAGAACAACAACATGGTGAGACATGATGAACCTCTAGTACCGTCGGTCTATTAGCATTCATCCGGTGCTCAAAAGTTGATTGAATAGTCAGGATTTTTCCAGAATCTTGTATAGAATTTCATAAGATGTCCAACATGTACAAGATCATCGAAAACGGAGTTCGGAGCAAAGAGAGATATGAGCAAAATACAGAAGGGCATATGACAACGTAGGGTGATCTGATGCTACTAAAAATGGGACCATCGGTTCATTTGACGGTACATATTAACTACCCGCTAGAGCAATGGCTATATTGATGTGTTGGGCTATTTATACCCCTTCTATTCACCCATTTGAGGTTGCTGGATTGTGTGGAAGTGCAAAGGAGTACAAGACACATCGAAGATCGTATCCAAGTCATTATAGTGCTTAAGTGCTCATCCAAAGTCTTTGCACATGCTTAGAGAGTGTTTAGTGCAAGCATATGCTTAGAGCTGAGTTGTATGCAAGGCGTGCTAACCTTGTGAGGTGATTCTCGAGTGGATCAATGTGTACAAGGTGCGCCGAAGTCTTGGAGCCTAGGTGGCTCTCCAGCAACGTCTTCGACGCTTCAACTTGGTGTGGTGTGATGCAGTAGCTTTGTGCGGGGGACGTGAAGACCCCCTCCTTTGGTGGAGAAGCTCCTTAGTGGAGGCGACATCAAGGTGACCAAGGGGCTTGCCGAGTACCTTCGTGGCCGAGCCTAAGTGGCAAGTCAAGTTGGCCTTAGGAGAGACTTGGTGACCTGGAAGTAATACTCTTGTGTGGAGTGCTTCAACAACATGGACTAGTGGTGACGTAGTGTCTACCGATACCACGGGACAAATTACTTGTCAAAAGTTTGCTTTCTCTCATCCCTCTTTACGTTTCCGCATTTCATACTTGCAATCTTTGCTTGCCTTTACTTTCACAGAGTAACATCTTGATAGGAATGAGTATAGGTTGCAAAACTCTTTGGGATGAGTGTTCCACACTAGAACAACTGTAGTTGCACATCTAGATAGCATGTTCTAGTTTATGTTTTGAGCAAATAATAATAACATTAGGTTTAAGGTTTTAAATTTGCCTAATTCACTCTCTCTTCTTAGGCTACGAGCATTCGATTCCTTACTATCCTTAGACTTCAATAGCCTACTGTGCTTGATATTTGCTAACACAGAATATGTTCTCCAGTATACGTGGAGAGCTGAGGTGACAGCGGCACCCCTGATGGATTTTGATGATCATGATTCTTCATACGATTTGGCGCGGTATTGGATTAGGCGTTGAAGGTGCATCGATAAAAAGCTAGGGCTTTGGTGAAAAGAAAACAAGGCAATATGCTGAAATTCAAACTGACTAGCTAGAATGTTCATGCTACGTTGTCATATTGGATGACAAAGTAGTACACTTTCAACGGGGGTGTGAACTGATTTTATTTTCTTTTGTGAAAAGCAAAGTGGGAGAGAGTATGGGTTCTGCATTATCGTAGGAAAATTGTTGGTCTTTGGGAAAGCATATTTTGTAGGATTGAGAAGGAAATAAAGCTTTTGTTTGGATGTGCCAAGAGATTGAGCATCCCGGCCATAGGCGGAATGCTATATGAGCAGAACGAGAGCCCATGTCGGTACATGTACATCTGCATCCGGGGCCATCCGGTGGGCAGCACAGCATCTAATGCTGCATCGCTTGTAGATAGTATTATCAGCTCTACAATTTTTTCCGATCTTTTCGATCACTGTCAACTTCAACACTGTTTCAATGAAGATATGACCTCGACGGTATGATCTTAGCTGATCAGAAATCCAAAAGTCACGCGTCGCCTGTGCCGACATTTCCCATGGTCCAGCCCAGTCACTGTCTGATCTGATACGCAATAGGAGGACTGCGCCTTTCATTCACATTGTACTGCACATTGGTTGGCTGATGACGATGCCTAAACCCTACTTCTCTTCTACCCACATCAAGAAATTGATTCAACAGCCGTGCTGTGGAAAGGTTGGCTTAACCGATTTGGCAACACTACGACCGTCCAGCTCTAAAGATAACAGGACTGACTGCATTCATGCACGAGGGACAGCAAAGACGAATTGACATTCTGTTTCGCGATCTGTGGAGAAGCTTTCAGGGAATTTGTTTCGCAAAGAAACTGAAGTTTTTTCAGTGCAATCAATCTGAACCCGGTCCGGAATGGAGCAGCGAGGCGCAACTTGCTAACCGCGCGGGCGTTCCTGCAAAAGAAAACTAGAGTAAGTTGTATCCACCCAACCTGCTCTGTTTGGATCGACCCAACTAAAATTTAGCTAGCTTAAATTAAAGAACTTTATTTAGATAACTAAAGTTTACTTTAGCTAGCTAGCTAAATGATAGTTGAAGAAGTATTTGTCTATCGTACCCCTCTCTCGTCTTTAGTAATTGAGTTAGAAATTTTTTATCCAACTAAACTTTAGTCATATTATGTTTGGATCCATAGCTGCTAAATTTAGATGGTTAAAATTTAGGTGGTGGATAAAAATGGTCTAATTTTTGCATCACATCCACCACATGGACCTTCGAAATTTATTAGGAATTTCTAAATTTCTAATTGAGGCAAGCCCATTAATTGCACCAAATCCGTTGGTTGGACTTTGTTCCTCTAGCCTCATCGTCTGTCTCACGACGATTGTGCGTCGCGCCATCAATCACGGCTATAGCAGCTTCCGGAAGCCACATAAGCAACTCAACTATAAAGCTCAACAAGGCCTAGTTAAGCTAATTAAGTAAACAAACAGCCTAATTACATTCAACATTTTGCAAAACCCTCAACATTTTACCAAAACAATTTCCACAATGTTGAAGACAGGAAAAAAATTCCAGTGGAAAAAATGTTGAATGGTGTGAATGGCGCGCGCGGCGGCAAGGCAGTGTCATATCCGGAGGAGCACCGGCGTGCGCACGGTGCGGCCATGACATGACGGAGGAGCTCCAGCGGCCGACCGGAGGTGCACACGCCATGGCGCGACTGAGATGCTCCAGCCGGCCGATGGCGTGTAGACGGCACGCGGCGAGTCCGGCTGTGGACGACGACACGTGGTGGGGAGAAGCTTTGGCAGGCCACGGCCTATGCGGTTGCGGGTGGCTCGACGACCGGCTGGTAGGAACAGCCAGAGGCCGACCACGGGGGTAGGAGGCAGCGGATGCAGGGGAGCGCACGGGCGGTGCGGTGGCCGGCCGGCAGGAGCGACCGATGGGGGGCAGCAGGCAGCACGGGTAGGGGCGGCGCAGGGGAGAGGGAGCGCGGTGTGAGTGAGGAGGACGTGGGAGAGAGGAGGAAGAAGGTGGAGGGTAGGGTTGGGTGAAGAAGATCTGACGGCTAAGATGTAGTGCACGAATCTCAAACACTGGAAGTCAAATAAACAACCGGGTACCGGAAGATAGATAGGATTTCCGGTCGCGTCGTGGCCTCATGGGCTGAAACCTGAAAAGCTAGAAGTCTGTGTTGGCCTATTAACCATAAGGAATTCCTAATCATGAAAAGCAAGCTCATGGGTCATGTAAGTCTTTACATGATCTATGCAGGCCCAACTAGAGGAGGATGTTTCCTTTAAAAAAAAGGTTGTCTTTTAGAACTATAGCATATACATTTGGTGCTTATTTTCAGTAGAATAGCCGCATGGTTTTATAGTCTAGGGAGAGCAGCAGGCTGTCGACCATCAAGATTTCCACGCTTATAGCAAAACAATGGCAAGTTGCCGAAACCATCACTTGTACAGGCCTTACTAGAAGTGGGTGACGTGTCATCAGTTTCAATGAAAACTTGTGCCCAAGTCAATTAATTCGACCGACAGTATCAGCAAATTGCTAGACATGCATTACAATGTTAGTTGTAGACTTGCAGTCGTAACTTGTGATCTCGACTTGATCGATTGCAGTAATACCGAAAATCCCATCTTTCTACAAAAAATGTTCAGTGTAGCATTTGTTTATTATTGAGGTCAGTATCAGCTGCAAAAAAAAAAAAGATAGTTTGGTTTATTTGTGTTGACGCTTTTTCTGGTCGAACACACGTGTGCGCTAGATCGCGCGGTCGTCGGAAATCCACTCGCCGAACTTCTCAGCACGGGCCGGTCTAACCGCCCGGGAGGGGGGGCGGTCTAACCGCCTTGGACAGGAAGAACGTCGAAAAACCTAGATTCGCTACTCCGGGAGGGACCCTGTCGGGAACAGTGCGCCTAGGGTTGTTCTGAGATCGGCAGACCACTCAGAACTCCCTCAACCGCCGTGGAGACGAAGGAGGAGAGCAATAGGGGTTGGAAAAGTTAGGGTTTGGAGAAATAAGATAAAATTGATAATGACGATTGGATGATAGCTCTCAATCAGCCACGACCCTTTATATTTATAGGGTGGGAGGACTTGCCCTGCAAACAACACTTTACAATTCGGAATCAAGCCAAAACTCCTAATTCTACTCAAACTCGGGGTGACCCGGTTAGACCGCCCCTAGAGGCGGTTAGACCGCCTGGTGGCCTCGTGCCGGACCGGCCACAGAGCACCCTGGTCAGACCGCCCATGGGACCCGGTCTGACCGGCCTGCCTGGCCTGAGTCGGTTTCTGCCAAATTTGGGTGTCAACACATGCCCCTCCTGTTTTTTAGTAAAGTTTGCGTGCCAAAAAATAATTCTAAGGACGACACAACTGTTGTCGGCCACTTTTACGCTAAGGGAGATTTTCATAGAAACCGGCCATGTACCTTCAAGCATCTTGCCACACACTTGGGTAGAACTTCTTCAAATATCTTCCATTGAGCGCCCTTGGCAGCTGCTGTCCTTGCAATGATTCCACTATATAAGAATTTCCGGAGTAAACTCTCACAATCTTGTATGGACCTTCCCAACTTGGAGACCATTTACCAAACTTGTTGCTCTTGGATCCTATAGGTAGAATAGTGTTCGAAACCAAATCCCCTACTTGAAAGGACTTAGCTTTTACCTTTTTGTCATATGCTCTAGAAACTCGCCTTTTATCCTTCTCAATTGCTTCCAAAGCCTCCAATCGCTTTTCGGTCACTTCATCAATGTTATCCATCATCAAAGCATAATATGTATCAACACTAAGGTTATTTTGCTTTGCAAATCTATATGCGCCTAGATTCACCTCAACGGGCAAAACGGCCCCTTGACCATACACAAGCTCAAAAGGAGTAACTTTAGTAGCACCATGTCTAGAAATACGATGAGCCCACAAAGCTTCAGATTATACCTCATGCCATCTTTTAGGATTGTCTTCTATCTTCTTCTTAATGAGCTTAACTAAAGTTTTATTGCTAGACTCGGCTTGACCATTAGCTTGAGCATAATATGGAGATGAATTGAGCAACTTAATACCATAGGAATTAACAAAATCACGCACCTCTTTAGCCACGAATGAAGTACCTTGATCCGTAGTTAAAGTCCGCGGAATACCAAACCTATGTATGATATGCTCCGTAATAAACCCAATTATCTTCTTGTGTGTCATGTTCTTGAGAGCGATCGCTTCAGTCCACTTGGTAAAGTAATCAGTAGCCACAATCACAAAGCAACGCCCTCTGGTCGACGGAGGATGTATCTTGCCAATGAAATCCAATCCCCAACCTCTGAATGGCCAAGGCTTGATAATCGGATGCATCAATGCAGCAGGCACTAGCTGAACATCTCCGTGCTTTTGACACCCTTCACATCCCCTGTAGTACCTAAAACAATCGGCTATCATAGTAGGCCAATAAAAGCAAGCTCTCCTAAGGAGCCACTTCATCTTGGGAGCCGATTGATGAGTACCACAAACTCCTTCATGAACCTCTGCTATAGCCAATCTTGCTTGATCAGGACCTAAGCACTTTAGAAGCAAATCATCCGCCGTCCGACGATATAACTCATCATTATCAAAAATAAACTTAAGTGCCCACCGTTGGACTTTTCTATCACTTATACTCTTAGGATCCTGCAAATACTTAATCAGAGGCGTTCTTCAATCTTCCACTTCGTCCTCAACAGTTTTGGAAGAAACGGTGGCCGAAGTGGGGTTGCCCCCCGAAGGGCGGTCTGACCGGCCCGAGGGGGCGGTTGAACCGGCTCCTCCAGAACGTAACTCTTGACTTCGCTAAACATCGGTTTTCGTTCCTGAAAATTTCTTTTCTGGACACTATAACCAGATGCTTGCTGAGCCAGAGCGTTAGCCTTCGGATTCTCCTCTCGTGGCACATGATAAATCACAAATTCATCCATATAAGATATGATGTCTAAACATTTATCAAGGTAAGCATTTAAAGAACCATTTAGACATTGGCATGCCTTGGACACTTGCTGTACCACCAGCAAAGAATCACCATAAGCTTCTACATGTTTCACTCCCATGTCATGTAAAATTTGTAAACCAAACAAGAGAGCTTCATACTCAATTTGATTATTAGTACATTTATGATCCAACCGGCTAAGGGCTTCAAAAACAGCTCCATTAGGTGAAATAATAATGATTCCAACACCACAACCACTTCTACAACGATCCATCAAAATGCAATTTCCATGGAGTACGAATTACATAACCAACATCTAAATCAAATTGCTTATCAATTCTATGTTCAACAATAAAGTCGGCTACAATTTGACCTCTCATTGATTTTGTTGGTTCACAATGCAAATCATATTCAACAAGAGCATAAGCCCATTTGCCTACTCTACCACTTAGAATAGGTTTTTGTAACATGTATTTAATTATGTCGGTTTGGCATGCAACATAACAAGTACTAGATAATAAATAATGCCTTAACTTAGTACAAGCATAATATAGAGATAAGCATAACTTTTCAATGAAAGTGTACCTCGTCTCGGCGTCCAATAATCTTCTACTTTCATAAGCAACAACATATTCCTTGCCATCGGTCTCTTGAGTCAAAACAGCTCCAATCACACTTGACTCCGCCGCAATATAAAGCCGAAATGGAACACCACTCTTAGGTGCTTGAAGAACAGGCGGTGAAGTCAAGTATCTCTTAATCTCATCAAAATCCTCTTGTTGTTTTGCCCCCCGAGTGAACTCAGCTCCACTTTTCAACCGAAGTAAAGGAGTAAAAGCATCAACCTTCCCAGACAAGTTATAAATGAATCACCTCAAATAGTTAACCTTGCCCAAGAATCTTTGCAACTCTTTTTTACAAGTAGGAGCTTGAACTTTTTTAATTGACTCAATCTTTTTAGGATCAATCTCCACACCTTTCTCATGCACAATGAAACCCAAAAACTTGCCAGCCGACACTCCAAAGGCATATTTGAGTGGATTCATCTTTAAACCATACCGACACATTTTTTCAAATGCAAGTCTCAAATCGGCTAAATGAGAATCTAAACAGCCGATTTAACAACAATATCATCGATATAGACCTCTACGATAACACCAAGCAAGCCATGAAAAATCAAGTTCATAGCCCTTTGATAAGTAGCACCAGCATTTTTCAAACCAAAAGTCATGACTATCCACTCAAACAAGCCTAAAAATCCTGGACATATGAAAGCCGTTTTGGAAATATCCTCTTTGGCCATAAAGATTTGATTGTAACCAGCATTACCATCAAGAAAGCTAAGCACTCTATGTCCACATGCAGAATTAACAAGAAAGTCGGCTATAGGCATAGGATATTCATTTTTAGGAGTAGCTTTATTAAGATATCTAAAGTCAATGCAAACACGAAGTTTCTTTGTTCCTTTTTTCTCAACAGGCACAATATTAGAGATCCAATCAGCATATCGACAAGGCCTAATAAACTTAGCATGAAGCAACCGATTGATTTCTTCTTTCACTCGGTCATAAATATCAGGATTATAATTTCTACGAGGCTGTTTATAAGGCTTAAAACCAGGTTTAATAGATAAACGATGTTCTACTAAATCACGACTTAAACCAGGCATCTCATTATAATTCCAAGCAAAGCAGTCGACATACTCCTTTAACAACTTTATTAATTCAAGCTTAAAGGTAGGATCAAGATTCTTGTTTACAAATGTCGGCCTAGGTACAGTGTCATCACCAATGTCTACCTCCTCAAGAGGATCGGCCGACGTAAACCCTTGTCCTAACTTGCCCAAATCATCAAGATCCTCAATAGCTTCACACATCGGTCTTATGTGCCCGATAGTGATCAATCCGCTGCTGCAACCACTCTTTTGTTGAACTCATTGAGTCACATGAAGTGATTTAGCCGATTATCAAACGGCTTTATGACATCAGGGATGAAGCCATCATTGGAACAGCTTACAAACTCATAATTAGACAAATCTAAGTCAGATAGACATTTTACATCATCATGCACACCTATAGAATGACTATCAGCTACAGCTACACAAGCAGAATTATCACCATGCACTATTTCTACCTCATCATCTATCCATTGTATTAAAATTTGGTGCAAGGTAGAAGGAACGCATTTATTCGCATGAATCCAATCACGACCAAGGATAAGACTGAAGTTACCTCGTGTCTCAACGACGAAGAAAGACGTGGCGAGCGTCTTGCTTCTAATAGTGAGCTCCATGGAGATCACGCCATTAGCTCCTATCGGCTCGCCTCCTCCAACTCTGCTGACGGTCATGTTGGTCTTGATCAGCTCCTCATCTGAACCTCCAAGCTTCTTGAATAGAGAGTACGACATCAAGTTGACAATCGCACCTCCATCCACCAGCATCCGAGAGATAGGCTTCCCATTGATGTGACCCTTCATGTATAAAGCCTTCAGATGATTATCAATGTCTTTGGGCTTCTGAAATATAGCATCCTTTGGCCCAAAATCAAGATGAGCGAAGTCCTCCTCCGTAGGCACCGAACCATCAACAAACAAATGAACCACATTAACTTCAAGGTTCATCCACTCTGGAGAAGAACTGTAATCCACAAGCTCCTCGTCATCCTCTAGAGTAGGGACTGATGACACCTTGTCATCACAAGCCATGGGGACTGAAGAGGCAAAGCCGGGCTGTGTTTCTGGAGAACCCGGTCTGACCGCCTGGTCAGTCGGTCTAACCGCCTCAGAGGGTTGAACCGCCCCCTCTGGCGGTTTGACCGCCTCTATCTAGGGCACTGTCTTGACTCTCCACTCCTTCCCTTGCGGCACCATGGGCATGTAGCTGTTGAAGACCTCGTCTCTCTGCTTCTCCAGTTCCTTCTCCTTCTTCTCCCGTAGCCTCAGTCGTTGAAGCTTTCTCCTTTGAGTATGAGTCAAACCGGGAGGACACCACATTGGCAAGAAGTATTCTGGACGAGACTTACTTCTGCTGGCCTCATGATCATTTGTAGCAACAGGTTCCTTTTGAGTAGGGGTCACAACCTGATTGTTTAGCACAACCGGTCCTTTGCGACTTTTCTCAATAAAAACGTCCATCGTCCCAATCTGAATGATATCTTGATTTGTAGTCCTTTCTGGGTCGATGTCCATCTTCTGAACCTCCTCCTCTCTGATCTTGGGCTTGTACACCTTTTTTAGAGGAAGTTGCACTTTCCTGGGCAGGGCGGTCTGACCGCCTGTAGGGGGCGGTCTAACCGGGTCGGCCTGATGACCCTGCCGGAACTGTCGTGGAGCCCAGCGATCTTGTGTATGCCTTGAGATTCGATCCAGTGCTGATCTCCTCGGTCCTCCCCATCCAGGATGGAAGGATTGTTGATATGGTACCCACATTACTCCATTGTCGTCGTAGATCAGACGAGGCTGATTTGAACTTGAAGGAGCCCAAGCTAGAGTAAAATGTTGCCTCTGAGATTTTTCACCCCTGAACCTGACAGCTGCTCTGGGAGGCGATGACCGCCTCTCTTGATGTGGAGGTGATCTCATCCTTTTTTTTAATGGCTGATCACTTGTAACGGCCTTTTGAATGGAATATTTGTCAAATAGCATATCAAACGTGACCTTTGGCTTTGGAACACTCCCCTGATTCTTGGCCACGTTAAGCTTCCAATTCCCAATCTCCGACCGCTTCGGAATAAGCATCTTTGGGCGGCCATGTGCAGGGGCGGTCTGACCGCCCTCTACCCCCGGTCTAACCGCCCTATCCAGGACAGGCTCGGTTGTTTGCTGACCAGACGGCGTGGACGATCCTTGCCCCCCATGTCCAGAAGATTTGACAGTGATCTTGAAAGTCTCTCTGCCATCAGGAGTCTTTTCATATGCCACTTCTCTTGTCAACTCTTTTCCCCTCAAATCGGGCTTAGCTTCCCCGACCATTACATTCTTGCCTTTGGTAGCTTCGGCTTGTTGCGGCCGAACCAGAACCTTGGGCTGCTGCAACTCCATGGTGTTGACGGGAAAAGGTTGCTTGTCCACTTGCATCTCATGAAGCATCAAACGACATTCATTAATGGCCGATTGAATCTGATGACGAAACACATTGCAATCGTTAGTGGCATGAGAATAAGAATTATGAAACTTACAATATGCACGTCGTTAATTTCATCAAGTGGAGGCATAGTATGAGAAATCTTAATGTTTCCAAGCTTAAGTAATTCATCAAAAATACGATCGCATTTAGAAACATCAAAAGTAAATTTTAGTTCTTCTTGCCGACCTTTAGTAGCCGGCTTAAGAGATGCACAAGAACTAGCTTTAGACTTTGAAGGCCACACAAATTCAGCAACATAAACCTCATTCTCGTCGTCTGAACTATCAGAATCATATTCAATTATATGAACATTAGACCGACGAGGCTTAGAGTGTTCTTTCTCTTTATTCAGTTTTAATTCTTGTGCCATACCTCTAACTAGCACATTAGCAAGAGTATGAAATTCTATACCTTCTAATCTATCTCTGATAGCAGGTCTTAATCCTTTAGCAGCTAGATCAGCAAGGTCAGAATCAGTAAGAGACAAATTAAAACAACGGTTTTTAACTTCTTTAAAACGCTTAAGGTAATCGGAAACCGACTCCTCTTTATTTTGCCTAACCGATGTTAAATCTGTCAGTTTTAATTGATAGCTCCCCTAAAGAAGTGGTCATGAAACTTTTGCTCCAATTGATCCCAAGAATCAACAGAGTTGGGAGCTAACGAAGAGAACCAAGCAAAAGCGGTACCAGTCAGAGACAATGAAAATAAGCGAACTTTTAAAGAATTAAAGGTACTAGCTTCACCTAGTTGAGCAGTATATTGGCTAATATGTTCCCAGGTTGTACGGTTATCATTACCACTAAATTTAACAAAGTCAGGCATACGCCAACCAGGGGGAAAAGCCACATAATCAAAATCGGCCCTATAAGGTTTTTGATACAACCTGGTATTACCCATATCAACGCCGAGTTTGTTTCTCATCATGTTAGCTACTTCTTCCTTAAATTGAGCCAATTCATTCCTAGCAGCTAACTGAGATTGCATTGCAGCTGTTGTTAAGTTACTCACAAGGGGTTGATTAGGATTTTGCATGCGATGCAAGTCGGTAAACACATCATTAGGCACACCATAAGATGAAGCAATGTTAGGAATAGGTGGCGATGTGTTAGCTATTGTGCTATACATTGGTGGAACAGTACCATAAGTATTATTTTGACTCTGAACCAAAGTACTAGGCACAACCGACAAAGGCAACGGCTGATCCGGGACCATAACCATCTGGCCAGACAGGGCGGTTGAACCGGCCTGGGGGGCGGTTTAACCGAGGTCAGCTTGGGTAATGGTGATTGTCCCGGATAAAACCCCGTCGGCATGCCATACATAGGAGCTTCAGGTGAAGCTTCTAGTGCTGCTGACGTGGTTGAATGCAGAACCCCTTGTGAATCTACTTAAGGGATATTATCATCAGATATATTAATAACACGCTTACCCTCTATTTTTTCAAGGCGAGTAACAACACTAGCAACCAAACTATTTTGATCGTTACACGCATGTTCAAATCTATCGGAAATAGTAGATAATTGCGTAACTAGATCAACAGGAGGTGTTTGACTTATGGTGGGTATTACCTCAACCTTGTCTTTGTTCAGCTTGATCACCGACAACTCGAAATCTTGAGCGATGGTCACCTTGCCTGAACGATCTTTCTTGGCGCCAGAGAGAAACTGCTGCTTGATGTATTCTTGAAGCTCCGAATACTTCCTCTGGTCTTCCTCGCTGAGTTCCTTGATGTTCACCATGATCACGTTGTTCTTGTCGAGATCGCAACGTGCTCCCATGCAAAGATCGAAAGATCGGTTGTGAAAAACCAGATCTGTCCCCAGCGGAGTCTCCAAAAGTGTGTTGACGCTTTTTCTGGTCGAACACACGTGTGCGCTAGATCGCGCGGTCGTCGGAAATCCACTCGCCGAACTTCCCAGCACGGGCCGGTCTAACCGCCTTGGACAGGAAGAACGTCGAAAAACCTAGATTCGCTGCTCCGGGAGGGACCCCGTCGGGAGCAGTGCGCCTAGGGTTGTTCTGAGATCGGCAGGCCACTCAGAACTCCCTCAACCGTCATGGAGACGAAGGAGGAGATCAATAGGGGTTGGAAAAGTTAGGGTTTGGAGAAATAAGATAAAATTGATAATGACGATTGTATGATAGCTCTCAATCGGCCACGACCCTTTATATTTATCGGGTGGGAGGACTTGCCCTGCAAACAACACTTTACAATTCGGAATCAAGCCAAAACTCCTAATTCTACTCGAACTCGGGGTGACCCGGTTAGACCGCCCCCTAGAGGCGGTTAGACCACCTGGCGGCCTCGTGCTGGACCGGCCACAGAGCACCCCGGTCAGACCGCCCATGGGACCCTGTCTGACCGGCCTGCCTGGCCTGAGTCGGCTTCTGCCAAATTTGGGTGTCAACAATTTGGTTACCCCAGCTTCTGTATATGTGACCCGATCGACCTGTGTGTCGTTGTCATCAAAGTTTCAAAGTTGCTGCATCTTTTCACCCTGTATAACAGATAAACTGCAAAGAGACCTTGTTTGGCTTTGCTCGATTGTCACAGGCCATTGCAACATCAACGAACTCCGTGGAACCTGAGACCCAAATCAGCATTTCAACAGAGAACTAACGTATATAGTGTTGGGCAATTGGGTAAAAACCTTTCACCCTCGAATCTTCGGAGATTCTGTAACTCTCGCGAATTCTGTAGTATGGGCGGGAAAGAGCCAAGCGGCGTGTTCAATTCCATGATTTCTGAAGAACGAGGTCTTAGGTTTCGTAAATTATAACTTGTGTGAAGTATGAATGGGAAAACTCTCTAACCTAAAACCTTCGGGCGAAATGTTCGCTGAAGGGACTCGAGTTCGTGAATTTGTTCGCCGTTTTAGGGCAATGGAAACTTCAGAGATCCTCACAGCTCAGGAAACATGGCTTCGGTGGCGGTTTCGAACTTCCGAAGCAGGAATCAGTACGCTCGAAGATCTTCGCGAATAAAGGCAAAAGCCACGAACAGACCTAGTCAAAGGCATGGCGTCAAAAGTCCAAGATCGAGGTGTGAACAGATGACAAGTTAGCAAATATCTGAAATTACCTCCGTGAATTATGGGATGTAAAAGACGTTTATGTACATATTCCCATTTGGAATATTCTCTAGATCTTAGGGCAATATCAGAATGTAAAAGTCCCTTCATCTCCCTATAAAAGGGGGCCGGGGGGCACGTGTAAAGGGGTTCACAACTTTTGAGGAGGAAAGCAGGCTTTCGGAGATTCTTTGTCTCCAAGTTCTTGAGTTTCTTCACGTGTTTGTTCTTGAGTTCCTTCTTGAACGTGTTTGGGGGTTCCATCCGATTCTTGAATCGCCAACATTGGCGCCCACCGTGGTCTAGGCCGACAGTTTACTCACGATGCCTCCACAGAAGAAGTCCAAGAAGAACACACCCACTGATGCGGTCCAGGAAGACCATCACACAGTGAAGACAATGGAGACACTCTCACTACAGACCCTCAGCAGATTAAAACCAAGAAAGGGAGGCAAAACTTGAAGCCCTCAAGAAAGCACGAGAGGAAAAAACTAGAGAAGTTCTGGAAACACATACTGAGGACGAAGATGAAGATGCCATGGACAAACAATTGGAAGCAGTGAACAGAAAAGTGCAAATGTTTCAGAAGGAGAAAGAAAGATTCGCTATTCAGCTGGAAGCAAAAAAGAAAAGATTCAGAAAAACTGAGAAGCTCAACCAAGCAAAAGAACAACTAGAAAAAATGCAAAAGGAGATAGATGAAATGAAGGAACAGGAAAACAGTTCTCTTTGGCGCGATTCGCCACATCAGAGCTCTGGTCAACGAAAAAGAATCCCGAGATAAAATTTCTTCACAGGCAACGGAGTTTCACAGTTCGCAGACCCAGAATCGCCACTTTCCCTTGGGTTGCAAACTGCGCCATGGCCTCCGAAGTATAAGCCAGTCTCTCTCCCGAAATTCAATGGACATGGAAACTCCAGACAATTTCTCATGAGCTATGAAGCCGCGGTAAACTCAGCTGGAGGAGATGATGTCGCTCTGGCTAAATCCTTCATTATCGCTTGCAAAGGTCTTGTCCTCAATTGGTATTCCTTGCTACCTCCACACTCAATTTGCAGCTGGATTGATCTCAAGACGAAATTCATTCAAACATTTCAAGTGTTCCACGAAACAACCGCAAAACCATCAGATCTCTACTATTGCAAGCAAAGAGACAGAGAACCACTGCAGAACTTCGTCAAAAGATTCATGCAGCAAAAGTCTCAGACACCGGGGATAGATGACAAAACAACGATCCAAGCACTAATCAGTGGTCTAACTCCAGGACCAATAGCCTCGCACTTGTCCATGGAAGAACCGCAAACCATTGAGGAACTTTTTGATGAACTGGAAAAGTACATCAAGTCTGATGAAGATCACAGAAGGAGAGTTGCTGAATGAAACCAGGCTAGACAGAGTAATAGAGGAACATGATGGAGACCTCAATTCCAAACTCCCCAAAACATCAATAACGTGGAGAATCCTTCACCACAATTCAGCCAAAACAGCAGACCAAGCACAAGAGGAGGCTTCCCTTCAAGAGGAAGAGGACCTCTGAAGGTTCAAAATCATGATCCAAGAGATCCATACTTCTACTGTAGATATCATGGAAGGGGTCACAGTACCGAAGCTTGCCCAGAAACCAAAAAGAACATAGCGAGAATTCAGTAAGAAAAAATGATGATGTCTATCGCCTCCACAATGCCAAACCAACTTCGTCAGAATTTCTGGCAGCCTTAGCTAATGAGTTCCCAAGCAACTCCAATCCCAGTTCAGCAATTCCAACAAGCACAGTCAACATGGCAACCTTCGCAGCAGTTCTTTCCTTAGTCTCAAGCAAGTCGCAACCAATTCAAGAAATGCTGCCACCACCACCGGCCAATTCAGTTAAACCAGAGTCAAGCTCAAGAAGCAACAATCCAAAAGCATTGCCTTCCTTCAGAACTATCATGCCAATAGTTGGAGGCTCAGCCATGGAGTTCGAAACAAAGAGGCAGAGAAACAACTACTTCAGATCTGTGAATACGGTCATCAATGATGGCCCGGCAGCAAGACCAGAATGGGCCAAGGTGCCAATAACATTCACTGAACAAGACTTCTGGTTGAAATCCACTGATCACAACGATGCCATGGTCATCGAAGTAAACATCGCTGGATGGGTAATCAGAAAGGTTTTGGTGGATAATGGAAGTTCTACTGACATATTATTCATGAAGACATTCGAGAAGATGAACTTGAGCCCGCACATGCTGCAACCACCAGAATACCCACTACTAGGCTTCGGAGGAAAGCCAATCAAACCAGTGGGGAAAATAGCCCTTCTAGTCTCTTTCGGAGATCTTGACAATGCCAGAACAGAGGGCCTCACCTTTGATGTCATTGACATCTATCACCCATATTTCGCGATTTTCGGCAGAGGATTCATCAATAAGTTCGATGCCGTGATAAGGCAACAATTCTTGTGTATGAAAATCCTGGCACCCAAAGGAGTCATCACAGTGTATGGTGACCAGAAAGAAGCAAGAGACATAGAGAAGGGCCACACACCAGGTCAAAGCAATGTGCATCACCTGGACTCCACTGAAGAAAAGAAAGAACCGTACGTCGAAGCCAAAAGAGACAAAGAGAAAGTTGAGATAAGTGCAGATGGTGAAACGAAAAAAGTTTATCTAGATGATATGCCAGATAGAGCGGTAGTGATAGGGGCTCATCTTAGCCCCGAAGAAGAAAAAGAGCTCATCGAATTCTTGAACAAGAACAAGGATGTTTTCGCCTGGTCAGCGAAAGACTTGCAAGGTGTTGATAGGGATATCATCGAACATATTCTTGACATAGATGAGAAAATAACTCCGAAGAAGCAAAAGCTCAGGAAAATGTCCGAAGAAAAGGCCAAAGCAGTAGAGGCCGAAGTGCAAAGGCTTCAGGATGCCAAAGTAATCAGGGAAGTCATGTACCCTGTGTGGCTAGACAACACTGTTCCAGTAAATAAGAAGAATGGGAAGTGGAGAATTTGTGTAGACTTCACAGATCTTAACAAGGCTTGCAAGAAAGATGATTTTCCTTTGGAAAGAGTGGACAAGGTAGTTGATGACGCTGCAAACAGCGAAATGCTCTTGCTTCTGGATATGTTCTCGGGATACCACCAAGTCAGGGTGCGGAGAGAAGATGAGGAAAAGACAAGTTTCATCACACTGTTCGGAACATACTGCTTCGTGAGAATGCCAGAGGGGCTGGAGAATGCAGGGCGCACCTTTTCGAGGATGATAGCAATTGTCCTCCACCCTCAACTTCGGAGAAATATTCTTGCATATGTAAATGACATAATAGTCAAGAGCATCAAAAGAGGTGACCACATCAGCGATTTAGTAGAAACTTTCACAAATCTTAGAGCAGCAAATCTCAAGTTATATCCTAAGAAATGTGTGTTCAGCATTCATAAAGGAAAGGTCTTGGGCTGCCTAGTTTTAGCAAAAGGCATTGAAGCAAACCCAGATAAGATCAAGGCTCTAGTGGAGATGCAAGAACCCGTTTCAGTGAAAGATGTGCAAAAGTTGACAGGGAGAGTCGTTGCCCTTAACAGATTCATACCAAGAGCTGCAGAGAGAAGTTTACCCTTCTTTCAAATTCTCTAAAGTTCCAAGAACTTCCAGTGGTCTGAGTCGCAGACAAGCCTTTCAAGAACTGAGAGATTATTTGTCGAATATGACAAAGCTATGTCCTCCAGAACCAAGATCACCGCTTCTGCTATACTTATCTGCTTCCAATTCCGCTGTGAGCACTGTCTTAGTGCAAGAGAAAGAAGAAGAAGGCAAGTTGAAGCAAATCCGAGTGTACTTCGCTTCGGAAGCTCTTTCAGGATCCAAATTGTTCTATTCTGAGTTAGAAAAGATAGCATAAGCAGTAATCATGGCGGCGAGAAAACTGAGACACTATTTCGAGGGCCATAGAATAAGAGTGATCACAAATCAACCACTAAATGACTTGTTCACACAAAGAAGCTTCAGCACGAATCACCAAATGGGCAGCTGAACTTTCAGAATACACTGCAGACTTCGAAAGAAGAAGTGCAATCAAATCTCAGGTTCTAGCAGATTTTGTCGTAGACTGGACATCGCCAACTCTTGACTCTAATGAAGAAGTAACCATACCATGGGTAGTACACTGTGATGGGGCCTGGTGTGATAGAGGAGTTGGCATATCAGCGATTGTAACATCTCCAACCGGAGTCATAATAAGATACGCAGCTAGACTTGACTTCCTGGATGATGTGCACTCCACGAATAATACAATAGAATACGAAGCCCTACTCTTATCTTTGAGAAAGATGAAGGCTTTGGGTCAACAAACATTCATCATCAACAGACTCGAAAGTAATTCAAGAACACATTGAAAAAGAGAGTGAAGCAAGAAACCCAGAATTGATAAAATACCTTCAGAAGGTTAGAGAAATGGAGAAACACTTCAAGGGCTATACGGTCCAGCATATTCCAAGAAATGACAACAATGAGGCAGATAAGTTAGTGAAATCCGCAGCTCAGAAACAAGCATTGCCTCCGGATGTATTCTTTGAAATTATTAAGGAACCATCCATCAAAGAGCCGAAGCCAAGAAGTGTGGGCAACATAGAAAGTCATGATTGGAGGGCTGAAATCATGGCCTACTTGAGGGGTCATTATGAACTACAAGACGAGTTAGAGGAAAAAAGGCTAAGGCAAAGGGCAAGGGGCTATGCTGTGGTGGAAGGAGAACTATACCAGTCAGGAGTTACTGAACCATGGTTGAGGTGCATAACTTCCAAAAAAGGCTTAAAACTTCTCAAGGAAATTCACAGTGGATTCTATGGTGCACATATAGGCACAAGAGCGCTAGCAGGCAAAGCAATAAAGCAGGGATTCTTTTGTCCTTCCATAAACATTGATGCAAAAAAGCTGGTTCAAGAATGTGAAGCTTGCCAAAGAACAACGAATCAGCAAATCCTGCCGTCCATGCCAGTTCACCTAATACCACCTTCATGGCCTCTGCAAAGGTGGGGAATGGATCTAGTCGGGCTGTTGCCAACAGCTCAGGGAAACTGCAAGTTCGCTGTGGTTGCAGTTGACTACTTCACCAAATGGGTGGAAGCAAAAGTGCTGGCGAACATCACCGCGCCAACAGTTCAGAAGTTCTTCTGGCAAAACATAATTTGCAGATTCGGGGTTCCAAGAGAGTTAACCGTGGACAACGGAAAATAGTTCGATTGCTATTCTTTCAAGGAATATTGCAAAACTCTGGGCACTCATGTGAAGTTCTCCACTGTTTATCATCCACAATCCAACGGGGCTGTAGAAAGAGTGAACGGGTTAATTTTCTCAGGAATCAAGAAGTGTTTATATGATTAGAAAAAGGGCAAGTGGATAGATGAGATGCCAAAAGTAATCTGGTCTCACAACACAACAATTTCAAGGGCAACAGGTTTCACACTTTTTCGCTTGCTTTTTGGAACTGAGGCAATGACTCCCGAAGAAATCAAGAACGAAAATTTGAGGGTTCTGAAGGCCAAAGAGATTCAAGAAGTTGACATGAAAATATAAAAAGACATGATTGAGCACACAATCCTCGAAGCCACTGAGAACATTGAGAAATACCAGAAAGAAACCAAAGCATGGAGAGATAAAAAGATAGTCCGGAAGAATATCAAAGTTGGTGACTTAGTCTTGAAAAGAAAGAAGGACTGAGAAAATCCCGGGAAACTTCAGGAATCTTGGGAAGGGCCTTACATCGTAAAAGAAACAAACATGCCAGGAGCCTATCGTCTGATAGATCAAACCGGTGAAGAACTACCTCATTCATGGAATGCTGATAATCTTTGAAGGTACTATCCATGAAAGTCATGAAAGTAGTTAGATCTAGTTTTCTACATTTCTTTCGTAGGTTTAAATTCTGTAAGAAAAAAAAATGTAAAACCCGAGCCACGGAACTATAAGTGGCTTCGGGAACAAAAAGTTTACATCATGCATTTACCTTACAATAAAAAGGACCGTACTCTTTTCCTTGCAAAGGGGGCCCAAAATCAGGGGCAAGATTTTTAACGAGGAGGATCCTATGTAAATACTCTTTCTGTCATATATGAAAAGAGCTTTCCCCCAAATTGTGTGTGTCGAGAACCAATAAGCCAAGATTTCAAGATTTAACCCCTATCATGGATAGGATCGAAAGGAGACTTTCAGCATGCTCCTCCCTTCTTTCCTACACAGGGAGACTTCAGATGGTCAATTCTGTTCTAACACCAACATCCACCTATGCTATGTGTTCAATCAAATTACCAATTGGTGTTATTGAAAATATTGACAGGGCAAGGAAACAGTGCATTTGGAGAGAAAATGTGGTGAATAAAAAAGGTGGAAATCTTGCTGCTTGGCCAATGGTGCAAAAACCAAAGAACAAAGGAGGACTGCAGGTCATGAACCTAAGACTGCAGAATGATGCCCTTCTCCTCAAGCAATTGCACAAATTTTACTCAAAGGCTGAAGTACGATGGGTACAGTTCATCTGGTCAAGGTATTATCAGAACAAAGTGCCCCATGGCTCTAGAGAGGTGGGCTCTTTCTGGTGGAAGGATGTTCTCAGACTACATGTCATTTTAAGAAAGATAGCTTCTTGTGAGGTTGGGGATGGTTCCTCAGTTCTTTTCTGGGAAGACTGCTGGATCAATACTTTTGGTAACCAACCATCCCTGAATATCCAATTCCCACATCTCTTCTCTTTCTATCATGACACAGCCATTTCAGTCCAGAAACTTCTAGAAGCGCAATTTCTGGAGGATCTTTTCTCTCTACCCTTGTCAGAGCAAGCCCTTGATGAACTCTAGCAACTACAGAGTTTACTATCCAATCTGACCTATGATCCTTTGACTCCTGACAAATGGGTTTTCATCTGGGGAAATTCCAAATATAAATCTAGCAAACTCTACAAGCTGGCCTTCAAACACATACATGTCCCACCCACTTTCAAGTGGATATGGAAATCAAAGTGTATCCCCAGGCTAAGGTTCTTTGCATGGCTCCTCGTGGTTGATAGGCTCAACACTAAATCTATGCTCACTCGCAAAAACTACACTGTGGATTCAAATGACCATTGTGTCCTCTGTAACAGTCAGATCGATGAAGACATCCAGCATTTATTTTTCAGCTGCCCCTTTGTTTTATCTTGCTGGCAAAAAATTGGAGTGATTTGGAGTTCATCCTCAGACATTCATAGCACGCTGGCAAGAACGAGGCAATCTTTTTAGCATTCTTTTTTCATGGAGATTTTCATCATAGCTGCTTGGGAAATTTGGAATTTGCGTAACAGGAAGATCTTTGATGGTGAAAATGCTTCGCTTCAGCTCTGGACTGTGAAGTTCAAAGCCCAAGTCCTCCGCCAACTCCACAGGGTGGCTGAGGATGCTAGACCAATAGTTTTCCAATGGTTAGAGAGCATTTTGTAACCTATTTATGTTTCCTTCTTCCCCCTCTTTTGTAAGTATTCTCCCTAGGCTGTACTTCTCTTTTCCATTATGTTAATATATTTGTTCGTTGCTGTGGGGATCTCCCCCACAGTTCTTGCTAAAAAAAAGAATTTCCTGATAAGTCGAATGATTTTGTGAGAAGGCTCCGTGATAGCCGAAATTCCCAAAGTGAAAGAATGATTTCGTGAAAAGGCTCCATGATAGCCGAAGTTCCCAAGTGAAAGAAAAATTTTGTGAAAAGGCTCCGTGATAGCCGAAGTTCCCAAATGAAAGGAACATTTCGTGAGAAGGCTCCGTGATAGCCGAAGTTCCCAAATGAAAGGAAAATGTCGTGAGAAGGCTCCGTGATAGCCGAAGTTCCCAAGTGAAAGAACGATTTCGTGAAAAGGCTCCGTGATAGCCGAAGTTCCCAAATGAAAGGAAAATTTTGTGAGAAGGCTCCGTGATAGCCGAAGTTCCAAAGGTGAAAGAGAAGTTTCGTGAAAGAGGCTCTGTGATAGCCGAAGGCTCCGTGATAGCCGAAATCCCAGAGTAAAGGGATATCTTATGAAAAGGCCTGAGACAACAACAAGTTGTGGCCTAAATCTCAGAGTAAAGGGATATCCTACGAAAAGGCCTGAGACAACAACAAGTTGTGGCCTAAATCCTAGAGTAAAGGGATATCCTACGAAAAGGCCTAAGACAACAACAAGTTGTGGCCTAGATCCCAGAGTTAAGGGACATCCTACGAAGAAGCCAGAGACAACAACAAGTTGTGGCCTAGAAAGTTCGAATATCTTGATATGAAGTATTCGCGAATAAGTTTATGAAGAGATACCTGTTAAAAAAATATTATCAATGGCAAATGTTCTTTTGTAGGCTAAGAGACTTAGTTCTTTTGAATGTTACCGAAAGCGCGTAGACATGAGCAAATACAGTAAGAAGGCTTTCACCTAAGAGAACACTAGGTTGAAGTAACTGAAAGTTGCGATATCAACCTGAGTTTGATCACTGCATAGGCACAAGTCCACAAAATTCGCGAAGCAAATTTTGTCGACTCGTATTCTAAGTCTAAGCTTCTACAATAAAAGAAATCAAGGTCCATTAAAAGGAGCTTTCTGTGAAATTTTGCATGAAAACAGCAAGGTGGAAGGGTGACGTTTTTTCTTAAAAAACGAGTTTATTGCCTTAGTTTCATACAAAATTTCAAAGAGTACATTACATAGCTTCGATGAGCCAAAGTTCAGAAAGGTAATTCAACAACATGACCTGGCTTACGGCCTCTGTTTTCTGCAACATCGCAAGCATAAGCAAAGTCACAATCATCGCCAATGGGGCTAAGGGGCTCCGTCTTCACGAAGGTACGCGAACTTGAAGCCTCGGTTGCAAGAGCGTAATCATCACGAAAAAGAAAAAACGAACCTAGCTGAAAGCTACGCATTGAAAAATATTGACAACACAAGAGCCAAAAATCGGAGAACTTGCATCCACGATGAGCTTCTTTGTACAAACACCACTAACTATCTAGTCTTGAAGATGGAAACGTAAAGGTATGACGTCCTGCACAGGCCCACCTTGCAGGACCTGCGCAGGTTAAAATTTACAGAACAAAGTTTAGAAGAGCGGGTCGTAACCCACGAATGTACAAGTTCACAATTCTTAAAGACCAAAAGCAACAGTTTGAGCGAGTTCTGCTTCATCCGACAATGTCAACCTTTAGAGAACTTGTGCGTTGCTCAGAACTGCCTTCCTCCCCGTCATGATCTTCACTGCTGCTGCTGCTACTGCTGCTCTTACTTCTCGAACCATCTTCATCATCATCATCTACATCATCATCACCCTCCTCGTTGCCATCAGATTCTGAATTTGTTTCGAGGGCCTTCTGAATTTCAGCACTGGTTTCCTTCTGAATTAGCTGAAAAAAGATCAAGGGTTCATAAATACGAAGAGCAGACAATGAGACATCAAATCGAAGAGAAGGGAAACAATAAGAAGCTAGAAATCAAGCGAAGTTCAGAAAAGTAACCTCCTCAAGTTTGTCACGTGCGGTCTTTTTGGCAAATTCCCTTCCGCTGACAATCCAGAATTCTTTCATGAACTTCAGCTTTACAGCTCGAACATCTTCGTTAGCACGAATAGCAGATGTGCTTGTAGCATCTGGCAATTACTGAATTGATCCACGAAACTTCTCAAGATCAACACTGTCATAATTTTCAAGAAGCTTGAGCAAGCTCTCAACGCTGAAAACCGCAGCAAAGTCACTAGCACCAGAGATGACATTGGGAAGAGCCTTGAATTCTGTCAGCATCCAATCCATTACCACAGCAACATCCTCTTTCTCAGGAAAAGGGCTTGGATGAGTGCCGAATTGACCAAGAGCTTCACTATATTTTTCAAACAAAAGTTTGAAACTTTGCCAGATACCTTCAGCGCCCTTGCTCATGGCTTCGCACCGTTCAGTGAGCACCTTTTAAAGCTTCAGAATGGTTTTGTCTTTTGTGCCAAGAGTCTTAGCAATATCGGCATTTTGTGTCACAAGTTCAGCGTTCACACCACGAAGTTCGTTTATAGCTGCAATGCTCTTGTCAACATCTTTTCGAAGATTTTCAATCATCTTGAGGTCATCATTGCGAGCTTTTGCAAGTTTTCATGATCTTTCTTCAAGTTATGAAGAGCAGCATCGGCAAGCTTCTTCTCTTTGTGAGACTCCCTCAAGGCTTCCTTCAGCTCTTTAATTTGTTTATCCAGTTCTCGGTTCGAGGATTGAGCTTTCTCAAGATCTTGTTTCAGGTCGCGAGATTCATTGCTAAGCTTGGACGCAAGTTGCTCGTTTTCGTTAAATTTTTCTGAAATTAATCTTCCAGCAACAGCTGTCTTTAGGCCAAGAACTGTGTTGAACTTAGAAAGTTCTGAAGCAGGGAGCTTCCGGAGAGATTCTTCGAAAGCTAGAAAGAACAAAAGATTAGAATCATGAACTGAGCAGCAAAGACAGAAAGAATTAAAGAAGCAAAGTAAAGAACAGAAGATAAACCTTCTAAGTCAAAAAGCTTCGCAGGTTCTTGACCAATTAATTCGGAAATCTCCAAATATTTCTGATGAGAAGAAGCGGTTGCTTTATCAGTTAGACGAGGCATCTCCTTCAGAGCATCTCCTTCTGTTTCACTCACATGTTCAGTGAAAAACTTAGAGGATCTCCACAGCACAGAAAAACTATGACCACTGCCATCTTTACCAACCACCAGACCACCAACACTTAACAGTTCACCCCTGAAAGACGTACCGAAGCTATCATTGTAAGCTGCAACTTCAGGAGTGGGGTCCTGTCCTTCAGGAATATCTTCACGATTCCCAACCAAAGAAGGATCTTCAAGAGGTCCACCACTCCGGTCCACTGTGCGCTCTAAGTCCTCAATGAATTTCGGAGACGCTTCATCACCACCAGTAGCAGTTCTGGAAGGATCAGCCTCAGAGGAAGTAACGGTAACGAGCTTTTCAGCAACCGTTTGAGCTTCAGACGTCGTATCTGAAAAAGTTTTAACATCGACAAGTTCATTTTCCGAACCTGGAGTACAAACAGGACGAACCCCTGATCTCAAATTACAGCAAATGCAAAAAAGGAAACCTGTTTGGCGAGGCTCATCCTCCATCTCGTCATCAGAAAAGGCCGAGGGGACTCGCTGAACAACAGCGGCAGAAACTTTCTTAACAGCTTTCTTGGCCTTCTTCTTCCCAAGTTCTGCAAGACTGGAGGCGGCTTGAATCTCAGCTTCGGAAGTACCTTCAGAAGCTTTTCTCTTTCTTTTGCTAGATTCTAAAGATTTGGTTTTCAACGGACAAACAGCAGGAGAAGAGGCATCACCAGCAATATCTTTGGATTTCTCTCTTCGTGAAGCCCTTTTCTTCCGAGGCTTAGGAGGAACCACAGCAACCGAGGAGCTAGCCGCCCCAAGAGGCTGAGCTTTCTTATCTGGGCCAGGCGGGCGAGGGCGGAGAGTTGTTTCGGCGTCAAGTTCAGAGAAAACGCGATTCACTCTTCTCTTGTGTTTCACAATATGCTTGTAGGACTTGTACTCATTCAGAGTAAATTCACCAACCACGTCACTGACCTTCTCTTCAACTTCGAGAATAAAATCTTTAAGACTCTGACCAGCCTCAAGTCGTAAGTGGAATCGTGGAAATGGTACTTTCTGAGAAGCCTAGTCAACATCAAGGTAGATTATTTCCGAAGGGTTCCAACCGTGTGACTTGGGCCAGATGCGTGCAGTGACATATTCCTCAATAACATCGCGACCGCCAAGAATAGAACTAGCAAGATAAAAGCCATTTCTGGCACTCTTGAAACTACAAACTCTACGATTGAACGTAGCAGTGCTAACAGCGGCCACCGGAGCAATAGGCGAATAAAAAGGGTATGATGGACCGGTGTAGTTGGGAACCTTAGACATGTTGACCTTGACATAGAGCCAATAAGATCGCCAATCTTCGGGCAAGTTGTTGTTGCTGCAGGGAGCAAGCTGAATGCGGACAAGATTCTGATTCACATTTTTCCTTCGAGTGTTGAAGGTATAACACCCGTAGTGAGCCTCGTACAGCTTCCCATCATCAAGTTTGACGATATCCCTCTGAATAAGAAGCTCGAAGAGACGCGCGAAAATATCAGCGCCAGCAGAACATCTGAAAGTCTTCATAATCCAGAAAAACTTCGAGAGTTCTAAGAAGGAGTTGGGCGTCAATTGATGCATCTTCACGGAAAATTTCTCGAGAATCTCAGGAAGATGAATGTCGCAAGGGAATCTGAGACCACAAGTGAAAAAATCTCTGAAAACAACAACCTCATCCGCCTCAGGAGCAGGGGTCTCTTCATCAGAAGGAGGACGGCCATCACCAGGAGGAAAGAACCCAGCATCCTCATACTCCTTGATGAGTTCAGCAGTAACCTTAGATCTGCCGAAAACAAGGGTTGCGAGATATGAAGATTTGGAACTAATAAGTTCATTCAGATTGACTTCGACGTTTGAAAGGTCTTCACCGTCGCCAGAATCATTTCCAGATCTGATCTCCCCGTCTTCGCGACTCCCGGATTCTCGGACAGCTTCGACAGTCGGGTTATCAGTGCTTGGGGGAACGTTCTCCGATGTCGGAGGAACGCTAGCTGCGGGCAACTCTTCGATAGTCATTGGTCTAGCAGTACTTTTGGTACGAGCCACCTTCCAGAAGAAAGGTTTAATGAAAAAGTCAAAACAAGGGAGTAACGGAAAATCAAAGAAAACAAAGATGATATTCAAGAATATGAGAAAGAAGAATAGGTTACCTTCGAAGAAAAACCTGCAGAACTTCCGGAATCTCAAGACAAAGAGCTCGAAGTACAAATGTCAGAAAGTTTTAGAGAAAATGATGGAACGGTGAAACGAAGTTACCGCGCGGAGTTCCTATTTATAGGGGAGAGGGGGTAGTTTCGAGAAGATATCTCGATATAACCGTTGCGTCGCCCGGAGGGGGATGCGTGTACACTCCGACGTTCCGAGGGTGACATTTTTTACCAGAATTCAAGAAATTTTTCGTGGAAACGGATCGTCGGAGTCAACCCATTTCCCCGAGGGGCTAGTGTTGGGGAATTGGGTAAAAACCTTTCACCCTCGAATCTTCGGAGATTCTGTAACTCTTGTGAATTCGGTAGTATGGGCGGGAAAGAGCCAAGCGGCGTGTTCAATTCCATGATTTCTGAAGAACGAGGTCTCAGGTTTCGTAAATTATAACTTGTGCGAAGTATGAGTGGGAAAATTCTCTAACCTAAAACCTTCGGGCGAAATGTTCGCTGAAGGGACTCGAGTTGGTGAATTTGTTCGCCGTTTCAGGGCAATGGAAACTTCGGAGATCCTCGCGGCTCAGGGAACATGGCTTCGGTGGCGGTTTCGAACTTCCGAAGCAGGAATCAGTACGCTCGAAGATCTTCGTGAATAAAGGCAAAAGCCACGAACAGACCGAGTCAAAGGTGTGGCGTCAAAAGTCCGAGATCGAGGTGTGAACAGATGGCAAGTTAGCAAATATCTGAAATTAGCTCCGTGAATTACGGGATGTAAAAGACGTTTATGTACATATTCCCATTTGGAATATTCTCTAGATCCGAGGGTAATATCGGAATGTAAAAGTCCTTTCATCTCCATATAAAAGGGGGCCGGGGGCACGTGTAAAGAGATTCACAACTTTTGAGGAGAAAGATTCTTTGTCTCCAAGTTCTTGAGTTTCTTCACGTGTTTGTTCTTGAGTTCCTTCTTGAACGTGTTTGGGGGTTCCATCCGATTCTTGAATCCTCAACATATCACAATGATGTACACCAGTAGCATAGAATGATTAACCAATCTTTTTGCAAGTGGCAGCGCTACGAAACGTGCAACCTGAAGCAGAAACGCTAGCCCCTCACCGGAGGATGGCCTACACCCTGGAGAGGTGTGAAGTTGTTGGATTCGGAGTCCGACTTTGATGGAATCGCTAGCGCTTTGAGATCGAAGAGACTTTGTTTTGATCTGGATTCCGGACTGCGTGGGTGTCCGACTGCATTGGGGGTGACGGCGGTTAGTCGGAGCCACGCGGATCGCGGAACAAGCACCACGCGCGCGTCGCCGCCTCTCCGCATCCGAGTCCGAACAGACAACGAGGAACAACACAAACTCATCTCATCGAGGCCTATAAGTCTTTGAGGGCACGCATAACCCCAAGCCGCAGGACTCTCTCGCTGCGTTATCCACTTCATCATATCAAAGCGCGCCTAGGGCTCGATCCGGCTCTGCTAGCTTTTCGATCATGGCAGCGCTCGCTTCACACAAGCGTCCGGCGCCGGTGGAGGCCTCCCCCGCCGAGGCCGGCAAGAACAAGCGTCCGCGCTACCAGTTGGAGGACATCGACGACTACGAGATGCTGGAGGTGATCGGGGACGCCGTCCACGGCGTGGTTGCGAAGGCGAGGGACCGACGCACGTGCGAGACTGTCGCCGTCAAGTGGGTCCGCGGCGACCGCCAAGACCGCGCGACGATCCTGCTCCCCTCGGTCATGGTCGAGGCTGGCTGCCTCGCCGCGTGCCGCGGCCACCCCGGCGTCGTGCAGCTCAGGAGCGTCGCTACGGACGAGGCGGCCGGGGACCTGTACATCGTCACGGAGCACGTCGACGGCCCCAGCCTCCGCAGCCATCTCACGACGCGGCGGCGGCCCTTCTCCGAGGACGAGACGCGCGACTCCATGAGGCAGCTCCTGCGGGCGGCGGAGAAGCTGCACGCCGCGGGGATTGTCCATCGCAACATAAACCCCGACAACATCCTCGTCGGCCCCGGCGGCGTGCTCAAGGTTTGCGGTTTCGGATGCGCGACGCCGGCAAAGTGCGTCGGGATGCTGTGCCCCCCGGACGAGCCCGCGGGGACGATGCAGTACTGCGCGCTGGAGCAGCTGTTAGACTTCGGGTGCTACGGGCCCAAGGCGGACATCTGGGCGCTGGGGTGCGTGATGGCCGAGCTACTCATGGGCGTGCCCCTGTTCACGGCGACCACGGAGGACGAGATGATCGAGCAGATGGAGGAGGTGCATGACGAATTGGACAACATGGGAGTGGAAGAAGCGTCCGAAGACATGATTGATCTGTCACTGGCTGGGCGTGAGGTCCTTGCTGGCTTGCTGGCCTTCCACTCTCACGAGAGGCTCACCGCGGCGGACGCACTAAAGCTCCGGTGGTTCACGGAGGTGGGTGTCGAGGCCAAACCTCCTTCGCCCGTGGAAGTGGAGTCTTTGTGCTCTTGTTCGCAGAATCATAGCTAGGAGATGTCTGCGTTGCAGCAACTTTCTTGGCTGCACATTGCTCTTACTTTCAGTAAAGTTGGTAGGAAGAAATACTTTGTTGTAATTTTACTGATCCCAGTGATGAAATTGCGATTCGGTTATGATGCGGACGTGTGTACGATGTTGTGCATCACTGTATGATGGTGTTCTATTTTTTTTTCCTTTTACTTCTATTTCTTGTCGCAACGTGCAATAAAGTTCTAAGTCAGCTTGCAATTTTTTTTTAATTAATGAACAGTTATTCTGACATTTATCTCTCACGGCTTCCGGAGTATTTTAAATTCCTCTCAAAGCGCACGGCTACCAGAACATTTTTCCCTTCGTTCTCTCGTTCCGCTGTGACCTCTCAAACCACTAGAGAGGACCTAAGGTCATTTTCAATGGAGATTTCATGGACGCAATTACCTAAAGTGACACATTATCTAAAAATGTTTGAAACTATAATGAAACACCTCATTCTCAATGTATAGTTTCATCTATTGTTATATATTTTGTAGGTTAATTACATAGACACAAAGTTGTCATCATTTTACCAGGTATCTAACAGTCTTGGCACCACCGGGTCTCATACGTAAGAGGTCTTGCACAATGTTGGCCACATGTTCCGCTGAAACTATAGGATTCCAGGCAGTGCGTCCATGCGCTCGGCCATTGCGGCTTGACCACAGGGACAAACACCCGCAAACAAACAATGCCGCCTCCTCCCTCAAGCAAATTGAGTTCATGAGCAAGTCTGTCTACCACGTTGCTGGGTGCAGCTAGACCTGATAATGGATTAACATCCAAATCCACTTAAAAGGAAATCCAATAAAAATCCAATTACATACACACCCCCATCCAGTCCAATCCTAATAATCAAGGTAGCATCCAAATCCATCCTATTCATCCAATTCAAAAAGGAGGACACAGCTCGCGTTGGCAGGTGGGCGCGAGGGCTGCTCCAGCGGCTCGGCTGGGGACCAGGACGCTAGGGTCGTCCTGCCCTGGGCGGTGGCTGCGCCACTGATCGATGTGGGCCCGCGCGCGTGAGGAGCTCCACCTATCGCCGGGCGGTGATGGCGGCGCGGAGCCTTGGCGGCGCCGGGCGCGAGCCCTGCAGCTCCCGGCCGCCGCCGCCGCGATGCGAGGACGACGTCAAGGCATTCTTCGGCCGGAGTAGGTCTCGCGCACTGGGGCAGGATGGAGTAGGCGGCCCATGGCCGAGCGGCGCGTCGGAGCGCCGGCGGTGTGGATCCGGTCCGGCCTCCTCGCCACCAGATCTGCCACCCCCGTCTCCGTCTCTGTGTGGCAAGCTACGGCGGAGCAGACGGAGTGCGGCGGCGGCCATTGGCGCGGGCCTGTTGAGGAGACGGGGAACACATCACGACACGAGGGCAGTGACCTCGGCGAGGCCCAGGAGGTGGTGCTGGTGCTGGGCGGCCTGACGCGAGGCTGCCGGTCGCTGCCGCCGCCGGCGAGGCCCAGGAGGTGGTGCTGGTTCAGCAGCCGCCGGCTCCGGGGGGCTGGTGGTGTGTTGAGAGGTGGCCTGCCCAGTCGTGGGGAGGAGTTGGCGTGTGCGGCATTCGGGGCGGCTGCACAACGACAGCACTTCAGCAACGAGCCCTGCAGCTCCCGGCCGCCGCCGCGCGATGCGAGGAGGACGTGGTCTCGTGACTGACGGAGACGGAGTGGACAGTGTGCTGTGTGTAGTCCAAATCCAATTGGACATCCTGTTTATTTTAGCTTGTGGACATCCAAATCCAAACTAATCCAGTCCAATAAAATCCAATAGGAAAAAGTCCAATTAGATTTGGATTTTCCTAAATCCATTCCCACGTCTAGGTGCAGCTTGGGCAACTTTTTCCCCGTGATATCCTTCACGGCCGACCAGAAAAAGTCTCACCCATGGGTATTCCACCAGCACATGAAACAAGCCCTCTGACGGATTCCCACAAGCGTCACAGCTGCTATTTTCCAGCTCAGCCTTAGATGGGAGAAAACCATTTATTACCCTCCACCAAAAAATACAAACTTTCGGTGGAACTTTGAGTTTAGACAGCACCATCCACCATTTATCACACGCAGATGGTTCACCCATCCCTTCCTTCTCTCGGATACGTCTTGACTGTTCTTCTTTCAGTAATCTGTAGGCTCAGCGCACCGTGTACATGCCACTTTTCTCGTATGCCCATGCCACAACATCCTCCATCATTGTTCTACTTGGCTGAATTTTCAAAATTTCATGAGCATCCAAAGTGATAAAATTATGGCGGACCAGATCTATGTTCATTCCATGTCCTCCCATTTGCATTAATCAAGTCATTTACCATATTCACATTGGCTGTTGGCAACTGGACCCGTGGTGTAAAAGACTTATTCCCAGGAATCCAACTGTTCCTCCAAATTACTGACAAGTCGCTCCCAATTCGTTTAATCAACCCCTCCTTCAGAACATCTTTTACATGCAAAATTTCCCTCGAAGTATCCGAGCTCCTCTTTCTTCTTGTAGCAGCAAGGAAATCTGAGTTTCGATAGTACTTCCCTTTCAATACCCTCGAGCATAAAGAGTTAGGCCGGGTCATGAGCCTCCACCCCTGCTTGCCTAATAAGGCCTGGTTGAAAAGCGACATGTTCCTAAAACCCATGCCTCCCTCCTTCTTAGAATCAGTAAGCTGATTCCATCTTAACCAATGGATTTTGTGGTTATCAACCTACCCCACCAATAAGTCGAGATATAAGTTATTCTCTTGCAGATTTGAGCCAGTAGCTTGAAACAACCCATTGGATATATTGGCACCGCTTGTGCATTAGCTTTTATTAGAACTTCTCTTCCTGCACAACTGAGCAAATTCTCACTCTAGCAACATATGAAGCCCCTCATCCGGTTTGGAATATATTCAAACACATCATATGAAACCTTCCCAACCGAAGTAGGCAGTCCCAAATATCTCTCCCCCAGTGCCTCTACTGCAATATCTAGCGCATTGTTGTAAGGAATCGGTTGTTCGTAGCCTAAGAAGGGGAGGATGTGAATTAGGCAACTTAAAAACTTAACCTATGGCTTCCACTGCTTTGCATAAAGTAAACAAGATCATTTCTATCTAGATGTGGAATCTAAGGTTGATCTAGTATGAAACCCTCATCCCAAAACAAGTTTTGCAACATATAGCCAATTCTAGCATGATACTACTCTAGGAAGGTAAAGGCAGGCAAGCATTGCAAGAGAGTAATGCGAAAACGTAAAGAGGGTTGAGAGGAAGCAAACTCTTGACACGTGATTTATCCCGTGGTATCGGTAGGCACTAAGCCACCCCTAGTCCACGTTGTTGAAGCACTCCACACAAGAGTATTGCTTCCCGGTCACCAAGTCTCTCCCAAGAGCACCACTTAACTAGCCACAAAGGCTCGCCACGAAGGCACTCGACAAGCTCCCTTGGCCACCTTGATGCCGCCTCCACTAAGGAGCTTCTCCACCAAGGAAGGGGGTCTCCACGTCCCCCGCACAAAGTGTCCTCGCTGCTCCACACCAAGCCAGAGGGTCGAAGACGATTGCCGGTGAGCCACTTAGGACCCATGGCTTCCGGCACACCTTTTACAACTTGATCCACTCAAGAATCACCTCACAAGATAGGCACACCTTGCACCCACTCAACTCTAAGCTAAGCCTAGCACTATGCACACATACAAAGCATGTGCAAGACTATGGATGAGCAATTTAGCACTTGTATGGCTTGGATATGATCTTGTATGGCACTTCCACACAATCCAGCAACCTCAAATGGGTGAGTGGAGGGGTATAAATAGCCCAAGGTGTCCAAACAGCCGTTGGCTAAAAGCTGCAGAAACTCATACCGTCGGATGAACCGATTGTCCCTTTTTCACCACCGTCAGTTAATTCGGTGCCCCTCCACGTCAAATAGCTGTTGCATCCTGCTGACACAATTGTTCCGATGCTTGCACCGACGGGTTCCTCACTTAACCGTCGGTTCATCCGGTGTTGAAGGCTTCGCGGCCAAAAACCTTCTGTTAGCTTCCTCGAGGCCGTCGGATGAACCGATGCATCCACCGTCGGTTCATCTGGTGCTTAAGCCTTCTGAACCAATTGCTCTCTGTCTTGAACTCAAAGACTGTCGGATGAACCGCTGCCTCTGTGTCGATTCATCCGGTGCTGAAGACTCCAGTCTTGGCGCGTCTCTATCTTATTCAAATTGATCATCGGATAGACCGACGGCTCCTACCGATGGACCGTTGGTTCATCCGACGCTGTTGATTCCTGCAAGCTGACCGTTGCTTCTCCTCTTGAGTTCATCCAGCACATCTAGAAAATGGACCGTCGGTTCATCCGACGGTACCTTTTTGCTGTTTTCTTTGCATCTTACACTTGCCATCACTTGAACTTAACATACCATCACTTATAGCCTCAAAATATATACTAACTCTGGATTTTTGCTATGCATATGTTAACTTGCGCATGGTATGTTAACTTCGCTTAACTTGTGATATGACATGTTAACTTGGTGTTGTATGTTAACTTGTGGTAATATCCATGGGACTTAGGAATGCCTACAAAGACATGCTCAACAATATGGTTAGTCCCATTGACCATGTTGTCATTAATCACCAAAATCAAACTCGAACAAATGGCATATGAGGCCATGTTCGCTACAATTGTTCGTACTTCTACTCACTGAATGACAAATCAAATGATATGAATAGAGAAGAAACGGTTGTTCCATTTAACTTTGCTAATGACCTCTTCACATTTACAAGTTCGTACTTCTACTCACTAAATGACAAATTAAATGATATGAATAAAGAAGAAACGATTGTTCCATTTAACTTTGCTAATGACCTCTTCACATTTATAACATGCACAATGTTCTTATAAAAATAGCAATGCAATATGCACACATATATCTAAATTTAGTGGGTCCCACATGTCATCATAGAATAGTTTTAAGGTTGAACACAAAACTATATATTATTCAAACTACAGATATAGTTTCAATATATCTTACATCATGCTTAGCTCAGTCATAACGTTTAAAGTTAAGGTTCATGCACAATATTTTAAAAAATGACATGTTAATTTGTACATACATTGGGGTCTGTAAGTCTGTTGCTCTCCACCATTATGTTATATACTCTATCATCCCAAAAAAAGTCATTTAGGATTGTCATAAGTCAATTTTAAATTTGATCAAGATTATAGAAAAAACTACATATGTTTATGGTGAGAAAGAAGTGCCATTAGATTATTCATGATATATTTTTATAATATACTTTTTTCATGACATAAAAATTGATACTTTTCATTACAAATTTGGTCAAAGTTGAAAAAATTGACTTAAAAAAATTCTAGAATGACTTTTTTCTAGGATGGAGGGAGTAGACTGGCAGTAGTTCCTTGTCTAGCTATCCTTACATTTTGTACATACATTGTCTTTTGTTGCTCTCCACCATTTGCTTGTTATTTTGATTTATCGATTTTTTTGAGCATGTGTGGTAATGTTTAACGCGATGGCTCCAAAAGAAAATAGCATTAGTTCCATTTATCATATTTATAAGATACGCTCAAAAATAAATAAATTCAAATAGTTAGATGAATATTTTGTAATAATTTTCTATGGAGAAATTAATAAAATTAAATTTTAATAACAATATATATGCTCAGTTTAGGTTTAAATTTGTAGGTCTAGCTTTGGTTTTTTTTAATGCCATAGTTGGGTAATTTAGATGAAGTTTATAGGGTTATTAATTAGAATATTTTTCATAATACCAAATGTGGTTAATTGTTTTAGGAAACATGTAGTTATTTTGAAAAAATAACAAACCAAATGACTATGACAATAATATGTTACTCTGCGATGAAGTTGGCCAGAACTTGTGACTTGATGACATGACGCAAGCAAAAAAATTCATGTAAAACTTATTGAACTTGACAGGCTATTTGATGACTTGGTCATTGATGTCCATATTGTGGAGGATTTCTCTAATCAGGTATGAGGACACCATGTGAATCTTGTGCACCTGGAAGATTTGCATCTTGAAGAGGAAATCAGAATTGCGTGGAGTAGTTTCTGAATCTAGGTGTGCAGATCATGGAGTCTCTTAACACCATCCTAACATAGTAAACCGGCCCCTGCACCATGTGTGCATGGTTGGGCTGTTTCAGCTCAGCAACTAGCATGGTCCTAATGACGTGTGTTGTTGCGGAGATGTAGAGTAGTGGTGTTTCTTGCTTGGTCAGTCGGTGCCATCATGATAGGGAGGGTGACGAAAGCTTTAAGCTCTTCAAGTACCTTGCAGGCCTTGTCATCCCACTCGAACTCTCCGCATTTTTGAGCAACTTGAAGAAGGGCATGCCATTTTCGTTGTGTTTGCTAATGAAGCGGCTGAGGGCTGCCACCATGCCAGTAAGTTTCATGCCATCCTTCTTGCCAGATGGCCGTGCCATATTCCTTATGGTGTCAACCTTATTGGGGTTGGCCTCGATTCTACGTAGCTTACCATTGAAAACACATTTGCCTAACTTAAGTTTCCACCAGTAAGCCCAAAGGTTGTTGAAGGTTTCTATAGGGTTGAGGATGGAGTCTTCCTTGCTCGCAATATTGATGACCACATCATCAATGTAGGCTTTAATGTTCTTATGCAGCTATTCATGGAGGTAACCTTAAATTTCCTTCTGGTAGGTGGCATTGGCATTTTTCAACCTGAACATCCACTTCAAGATATATACTGACTAGTAATGAAACTTTAATGGCACATTTGTTATTGCAGAGATCTATGACATTTCTGGCTGAAATTGTCACAAAGTTTCATATGTGAGCAAATTTAGTGACAAAGTTACAGAATGTCATAAAAGTTGCCACTGTAACAAAAAAAAAAAAGAAATCACCATCCTCTATTACATGGTGGTTTTGTGATAATATAAGCTTCACAAAAATGTCATAAACCAATCAGGATCCCACATGTAAGTTTAAGTTGATAAATATGGTGTTAAAATAAAATAAAAAAGGCCCCTCCCGATAAGATGGGCAGTATTCAACATGACCGAGTCTCACATGTAAGGTAAGTTTCAGGTGAGTGTGGTAGTTGGCAGCAGATTAACCCATGCTGCAGCCAAAAATAGTTTACGAGCTACCCCAATAGTGAAAAAGGAAAAATAGAGAGAAGGTGTCTTGGATGGATCAACTCCTTCTCATGGTGGCTCAGTCCTACGGCAACACAATCCGGTGCTTCCTGTGCAACGACACATCAAGTTGTTTAGTTTTTTTTGTTGAATTCGCGAAAATTTAAATTTGCATCAAGGTCTTTCAATATGGTTAGTAAATTGAGTTTTATATGCCAAAATTTTCAAGATGGGTTGACATTAAGGAACCCGTTGCCAACAATTTACCCTTGAGCATGAGAAAGAGATCCATGATTTGGCATTTCTTAAGAGTAGATACTCTGATGATGAACAAATACAACGCCCATGTCGTGGATGTCTGAATCAATCTTTTAGAGTGTTAGCACTATAGAGGACATTAACGTTCACTTACTGTTGAATGGGTTAGAAAGCACCTACACTAGAAGGATCCATCATATAGAAGCATTGGAGGATATGCTTCAGAAAAATGCAAATCTTCATGATAATAAGATTAAAGAAAATGCAATCCTGTGGGATGATGGGGTTGAGAAAACTGTAGTTTTGCCAGATGTTAAGGGTGTTGTGGATAATGCAGTTCAAATGATGATGGTGATTAGAAAATGGTCTAAGAAAACGAACACATATCAGGTATGGTGAAGGATGAAGGCACTTAAGATGGACTTTCCTGAAATGGTAGCTAACATGTGCCATGGTAGAGAGCTTGGTGGGAAAATGTTATAATTTATAAAGGAACATATATATTGTAAGGTGTCACTGCGCTGTAAATATATACAATTTACATCTGTTGTGAAGTTACTTCATATCTAGTCTTTCTATTATATCAACAATGTCGCATTCAATGTGATTACGAATGTGTTATCCCTTACTTTCCCAGACGCATGTCTTGTGACATCTTATAATGACGCTATGAAGTACGTGTATATTATGGGACTCATCTATGAATCTATCCATGTTTGCAACATTAATTATGTATTGTTCCCAAGGCACTGCCGAACATGAGATATGCCTAGTATATTGTGAAGCAAATTCAAGATGGAAATAGTAAACAACTAAGAAGCACATTCTTAGAAGGTATTGCGTCATTTCCGCTAGTTTCAAGGTTGAAGAGGATGTTTCTTCCATTAAAAACTGCATGAGATGCATAATTGCACAAGTTGAAGTTACAACTGGTGGACAATAGCTTAGTCATCCAGCTAAGAGCATCTCCAAGAGACTAGCAATAATCCTAGTTAAATTTGGAGATTTATAGGTGAGCTAAAAATAAAAAGATTGCTAAACTCAAGAGTAAACCAATAGACTCTTCAAAATTAAACTCTTCATATGATGGGTCCCACATATCATTCTTTCTCTCCTCCAACCATATCCATCCTCCACCCCTCTTCTCCACTCTCCGGCTCTCCACCAAGGTGCTATCGCCATGTCCAAAGCCAGGCTCCGGCCCCTCCAGGACCAGCGTCCATGGTGACGGCGGCGCCGCCCGAGCACCGCTAGAGCTCTTCCTCCCCCGGGCGGCTGCACGCTCCTCCTCCTCCGCGCGCTAGCTCGGAGGGTCGACCACACGTTCCTCTGCCGCCACTACGCCGGCTCGGAGGGCCAGCAATGTGCTCCTCCGCTGTCGTCGTGCTGTCTCAGAGAGCTGGTCACGCGCTCCTCTGCCGCCGTCACATGTTGGCTCGGAGGGCCGGCCGCGCACTCCTCCGCCACCGCCGCACACTAGCTTGGAGGGCTGCAGTGGCGGTCGTCATTCTGTGTCGTGCCGGGGTTGTGGCAGAACCGAGCCGTGCGTCCAGTGGGTAAGGTCGGCTGCGAACGTCCGGTAGGCACCAAATCCAGTTACGACAATGCTCGGGAAGGAGCACGAGGAGGGAGGACCGGAGGACAGCAACGCGGGGAGGGAGGAGAACGGGAGATAGCGAGCTGTCGTGGCTTGGGAGAAATAGCTAGCGACAGGGGTGGTATACCGAGTCGGGATTGTGAGGGACATCTTTCGCGAGTCTGTTGGAGATGCTCTAATGATGAGGCATGAAAACACTTCGATAAAAATTGGCCAGATGCTAGGTACATGGGACTTGGACTTGCAACTGATGATTCCAATCCATTTGGCAACATGACCAACTCATATAGTATATGGTCAATATTTATTATATTATATAACATGTCACCATGAGTATGCAGGGAAGAATGAAACTTCATTATGGCATTATTGATCCCTGGCCGAGTTCTTCATCAAAGGATTTTGTTATTTATTTTCTTGGAACCTCTTGTCGATGAGTTGATGGACGATTGGAAGAGTGTCGATGCATACGATACTTATGGTCATGAAGATTTTAAACTGGTTGTTGTGGTTATTTGGTGCATACATGATTATCTAGCACTGAGCATATTGGTAGGGTGAGTTACCAAAGGTTATTATACCTGCGTTCGATGTGATAAGCATCCTTGCACAAGGAGATTGATGACCAAAATATGTTATATTAGCCATCGTCATTTTTCATGGAGAAAAAAGAAAACAGAGTTTGATGATACAATTGGAAATCGAGAGATGCCTGAACAGTTTAGTGAAGCTTCAATAGCAACTAGAGAAGATTAAAGATGCATGTTGGATAAGAAAACTATCCTCAAAGCGTTACGTGGTTTTATAAGTTAGGTTATGGATACAAATCACAGAGACTGAAAACTCTGGATTGTCGTATTATCATATATATGTCATATACAATTTTACAGGCTAGGCGTTTTATTTGTCAGTATATCCACCATCATAACAAATTAACAGTGATGGAATTGGAATGGGTGGGGATGGATCATTCAGTAGGGATTAGATTTGAGCTTGGATGCCAGCTGCGAGCAGACGTCGAGGTAGGGAATTTGCGGCCCCGAGGTCCTCTTGAGATGCAGCACGTAGTGCTGCTGCTGCCGCTGCTGCTGCTGCGAATTACCATTGCTGTTGCCTTCGCCGAACTTTAACAGCTGGATCTCGAAGAAGACCGCCGCCGCCGATAGCCTCTCCACGGCGGCGGTGTCGTCCTCTGTTGCAGTTGCAGTCGCAATTGCATCCCCTGAAGAGCTGCTGCTGCTGCTGCCACCGTGCTTGTAGAGGCGGAGGAAGTTGCGGATGGTGGCGGCTGTCGGGACGACGCCGCCGCCGGTGCCCCTGACGTGGGCGCATAACATCAGGTGCCGGTGCCTATGGTAGGAGAGGATGCCCACGCCCAGCTCCCCTAGCGCCTTGGCGACGCGCCGCATCGTCTGGCGCGGGCACTCGCGGAGGACTCGTTCGCCGCCGTCCAGCGCCCACTGGTGCCGGCCGTGCGGCGGCGGCGGCGGCAGCGGCGACGGCATGGAGAGCTGGTAAAGGGTGACTGCGTCTTGTTGCTTGCTCAGGACCAGCTGGTACGCGACGGCCGCCTGGAAGCGCAAATTGTATTGTATTATAATTGTATTTAAATGGAAATGTTCGTCGATCGCGATGCAAAGAAACGGAGATATATCAGCAGAGCAGAGCAGACCGACCTCGGAGCCGTCGTCGAGGCGGATCGACTGGAGCAGACTGTCCCTCTCGAACTCATGGCGCGTCACTAGCAGCTCCACAGTGGCGTCGTCGACGCCGTGCCGGGCGGCCGTGGCGTCGGGAGGGGGCATCGCCAGGTGCGGCGGCATGTCCGGCTGAAGCCAGCGGTGCGCCATCACCTCAGCCATGGTCGCCCGCTTCTCCGGCCTGACGATGAGCATGCTGGAGATGAGGTCCCGGGCGTCGTCGGAGATGACGGACGGCACCGGGAAATCGCCGCGCTGCGTTGCACATTTGCATGTAATCATGTATATTGATCAAATGACATCCTCGGATTGAATAGTACTTGCAGGGAGCGAAGGCTTAGTGGCGTACCCTGATGTTCCTGGCGAGGTCTGACATGTGGGTGCCGTCAAAGGGGTAGCGGCCGCAGAGCATGGCGTAGAGGATGACGCCGCAGCCCCACACGTCGACCTCAGGGCCCCGGTACGGGCGGCCCTCCAGCAGCTCCGGCGCCGCGTAAGCCATGGACCCCAAGCTCCTGCTCTGCATCTTCGCCGGGCTCCAGAACTTGCTGAATCCGAAGTCGGCGATCTTGACCCTGCCTTCCGCGTCCAGCAGCACGTTCTCCATCTTGAGGTCCCGGTGGGCGACCCTGTTGCGGTGGCAGTAGGCAACGGCGGCAGCCACCTGCTGGAAGATCCGGCGGGCCTCTGCCTCCGGCAGCCGCTCCAGCTCCTGGACGGTGACGTGGTCGTGGAGCTCCCCAAACTCCGCGAGCTCCATCACGATGTAGGTGTACTGGTCGGCGGCGGCGGCGGGGCGGATGGCCTCGTAGAAGTGGGCGATGTGCGGGTGGCGGCCGAGGCTGAGCAGGCGCATCACCAGGGACTCGCGCTCGGGCTTGAGCTTGGCGTCTTTCATCTTGGCGTGGTTGAGGATCTTGATGGCCACACGGAGGCCCGTGCGGAGGTGCCGGGCCTCCCAGACCTCCGAGAAGTTGCCCTCGCCTCTAAAGCTCACCAGCTCGTACTTCCCCCGCAGCGCCGCCCGATGCTCCGGCGGCAGCGGCTTCATTGCCGTCCTTGGCCGCTTGCAGGGGCTAGGCGGCAGTGGTGGGGAGCCCTGCCCCTGCTGCTGCGAACTCTGCATATGGAACCGATTGATCGATCGACCGATCGATATATGGACTAAATAATATAATTGATCAAGATCATCGCGCCTGGAATCAGCTAGTATTATACTAGCGTCAGTGTCAGTGTGCAGCCATGGAATTGGTGGAAATCGGATGGCTTCAGCGGAGAATGAGATGGATCGTCGATGAATGTTTCTGCCTGCAAAAGGATCTGGCCCAGTATTGTATTAATCGGCAGGGAAGGCGGAGAGGCAGAGAGCGCAGCTGATGGCGGATTGGCTGATACAACCTAGGACCAGATTCCCCACTATATTATTTACTGTAAGTCTGTAATGTGATGTACTCAGTATAAAAAAAAACAAGGAAGGAATTTACTGGTGCTACACTGCATGCAAGTAGGTACAAGCAGTCTGCATCCATCGTTTGCAAGCAACGACGACAAGAAACCCCTGCAGCGAAGGAAATGATGATATGAAAGCAACTGCGAGCCAGTTATAGGATACGACCCAGTAGTATATATGCATGTAAATTTCCTTGCAGTTTCTTTCCTACTGAATGGGGAGATTCCAACAATGCAGCTTGGATCCTAGCTAGTATCCTACCTACCCTATGGCAGGTTTAACATCAATGCCATGTCAGCAATTCTGGCAGGTTTACCAATAATTATACAATCATGCATGCTTGCTACTTTGGTTTTGTTCCTCCTATGTATTGATTCGTCCATGTCATCTTGTTATGTCACCCAAACTAGCTTTATAATCTTGCTTGCTTATAGGAATATACAAGTCTCGACAACTCTCTTTGCAATGTGCAAATACAACGCTAGTTTGGGAATATATAATAGCCCGATTCTCATCAACAACCTATGAAACCGCCTCCACCGACCAGTCATATTAGAATTGTGCTGCATGGGCACGTAAATTCCAATCTTGTCTGTTCAATTTCTGCACTCAACAACCATGCTACCTTTTCTTACTCCATCTGGTTTGGTAAATGAAGTCATCTTATATAAGGTTTGAGTCAAACATTGAGAATATAAATCATGAATAATTTTTAAGTCGTTGAGTTTGGAAATGTGAAAACTACTCCCTCCGGTTTAGTATTAGAAGTCTTTTTGGACAAGATTTGAGTCAAACATTAGGAATATAAATCATGAATAATTTTAAGTCGTTGAGTTTGAAAATGTGAAAATCATATAAATATATTTGTCTTGAAAATTACTTTCATAAGAATATACATATATAACTTCCAATAAATATTTTTATAGAAAAGAGATGTCAAATGTCAAAGTTGTGCTTTGGTGACCGTGTCGCTGTCCTAAACGACTTCTAATACTGAACCGAAGGGAGTACATGAATAGATTTGTCTTGCAAAATATTTTCATAAAAGTACACACATATTAGTTTTTAATAAATATTTTTATAAAGATAAGAAGTCAAAGTTGTACTTTGGAGACCGTGTCGCTATCTTAAACAATTTCATTTATCAAACCGGAGGGAGTACTTATGCTTCTCTTTAGTATGTGATACTTTATAGTATATCCTTTACTTTGTCCAATGACCTCCTAAACGTCTCTCTCTCTCACACACCATGCACGCAACCTAGAAATTAAAGTGTCGTTTATGGTGTATACGATATTTGAATTGATTGTTTTATGATTGGTTGTCTATGAATTGATAGATTGTGCTTTTGAGCAAAATATGCTTTGTATGATAGAAGTGTAAATGGTGTACATGTTGATTGGGTGTTTTAAATAGGGGCAAAGTTGATTTTTTTAAATCCATAGATAGTATAGAATATCGGTGACTGTCGATGTGTAGATCTCATCAAAATCAATCCATTTGACCATTCATATTTATGAGCCTTACTATTTCCAGTGCAAATAAAAATTTCATGATGTTTTGGGTTGTTTCATAAGTTGAAATTAAAAAATTTTATGTGCATTTTAGTTTGTAGTGCAACTTATTTATTTAATAATTTGTGCTATGCTGGCATGATTTCATTATGTTTAAGTCTAATTTCAGAATGAGTTAGTTCATTTAATATTTCCATTATGTTTCAAGAATAATATTGCATTAGTTTGCATTATTTAGTCTATTGTTTATGGTTATTTAATTCCCAAATTGTTAATTATGTTAATTAATATTAAATTTGCACTTACACTAATTAAAAATATGTATTTCACCAAATACAATTCAAATGTTCTCTTTTTGAATGGAACCGATGAGAGGTTCATTTAGAGTACACTACAATGAATTTTAACCAACATTATTTTAACCTAACCATGAGTTGATGTTAAATTTCGTTTGTTTTCAACCAAACAGTGATGCAAATTGAAACTTATCAAGATTTTAGTTAGACAAACGTAGGGTTATTTTTATGCTTTTATCTGCATTTTTGTATAAGATTATTGATACATGATCTTTTATATAATTTTCAGTGAATTATGCAAGCTTGCTAGGCACCATGCATTGAGTATTATGATGGCACCAATTCCCTAGTTGAAATAAGGAGATGCTTGCCATTCTCAAAGGTTCTTGACCTTGATTATGCGCTTTGTGAGGACAAGCTTGTTGCTCCCACTATTGGAACTAACTGTTATGATCAGAAAATAAAGGGAGTACAACTCCAATACTCAGAAAATTTGGAGAGATTTGATAAGTTGGTAAAAAATATCTCACTATCGACAGACATATATTCTACAACTGAAAAGAATATAACGACCTTAGTTGCTCGAATGTTTCTCGAAATATGTAAGCACATATGTTGTGTCGAGGACCTTAACCCTAGAATGGAAAGCTTTCACCGTAAGTAACCTCTAACTAACTGAGCTATACTTAATTTTCACGGATGACCTGTAGGTCTTGATTATTATATAAATGAAATGTGGTGAAAATTTTGTCAACCAACAAAGTTGTCGCTAAAAAAGATTGGCCAAGACACAAAAAAAAAACAACCTAGTTACTCACTCAAAGCTGGACTAGCCGCTGGCCACAGTGAGCTCAAAGCCTTCGATGTGCAGTGCAGGGTTATGTTATTATTATTATTTTTTGAAATGAGGGTTACGTTATTTTATATTTAGCCATTAATTTTTTTAGGATTTATTTAGCCATCAAGTTGTAGGGCGTACTTGGGTCTTAATGAGGCCGCCGAGACTTCAGCGTCGACTGATCTTTCCTTTCCTAAAATGACACTATACCTCAAGAAATCTCTCTCCCCGGCGGCAAAGAAAAACTTGACCAAGTAAGCGGCCGCGAATCTCCAAGTGCCCAAGATGTTCAACAAATTTGTCGAAGTCGCCACTGCAAATTTCGAGCGGCAAAGGAAAACTACTAGACCAGGTGGTCATCACTAAATGACTTTGACCCAACAAGGCCCACAAATTTCCAAGTGGCATGATGCCAACAAACAACAATAGCAATAGTTCTCATACGGTTCTTAAAAAAAAGCAACAGTTCTCATACCAAAGCTCCTGAAGATTAAATGTGTTCTATCTATTTCTTAAAAGAGTAAAAATTGCATATGTAGTACAACAACTATACGGGTGGGTGCAAATTGATCCAAAAACTAGTAAACTGATCAATCCGATGCAAGAACTTGTCACTTTGGTACGTATACGGTCCAAATCTCGCCACGTCACGTATTTGTCCATGTTGGATGATGAGGTGATCGGGTGGGATCTGCTCAGCTCGTCAGAAACATAGTGCTCGGCTTGACTCGGCTCAGCTCATCGAAAACATGGGCTCTGATTGAGGATTTGTAGGACGCATGAAATAGCTTCAAGAGTGAACGTCTTGACCATTTGATTGATGAATTATGACACTCCCACAACTCTTGAATTAAAACGCAATGTTCCAAACTATTTTCCTTCATAAATATGAAATTTGTGCAATACAAAATGTGTTTGAATGGTCTAACATAATTGTTGACTGAATTTAACTACCAAGATAATGTACTTTATATATGATGAATGAACTAAACAAGCTACTCTTGAATCATGTGCTCCTACCACCTCCTCCTCTGGCTCCTTCTCTGCCACTACGTCCTCATGGCCTTCCTCTTACCCTTACAGTACCACTACATTCTGCAGGATGTTCCTCCTCTGCTGTACTCATTCCATCTCAGAATATAAGGCACGATCACCAATACTAACATTTGACTCTTAATATATGTAACAAACTTGAATGGTGGACTTTTGTGCTACACACCTGCGTGCTTACCGTGGAAAAATGCCTTGGCTGTTACTAGTGCTAATGGCTCATGTGCAAATGCTCATCAATTACTAGCGGCTGGTTATTACGTCAGTTACTAGTGTTAATTAGCATTAGAGGCACATGGTGGTGTCCAGGTTCGATAGTTTTTCTCCTTTCGGCCTCTCCTATATTTCTGCAGCTGTTGCTACTCACAAGATCCTCCCCATTCCACTTCGTGCACGCACACGCTGCTGGAAGAGCAGAGCCTCCGAAACCGGTATCGCAAGAGATCCTGCTCGGGATAGCGAGGCAATCAGGTTTTTGGGTAGCGCAACAAGTGCGCGACTGCTCAACGATCTTCCTCCATTTGCTCGTTGTACGATTACTTCCCGGCGGCGAGCGATTGGAGTACGACTACTTCCCGGTGGACGCAACGGCACTACGAACATCTTCCTGCATCAACTGTGAACGACTACATCGAACAACTCATCATGATGAATGATGGGAATGGAGCTGCTAGTGCCTCCGGCACCGGTCCCTCCGCAGGGTATACCTTCATGTTCCTCTTTTTATTTACTAGTTATCTAGTTTGGTTAACCGGTAATAAACTGGAATATATATATATATATATATATATATATATATATATATATGTCATCACAATATTGTTGCTATATTCATGGATTAAATTTAACAAGAATTTGCCTAATTTTCTAATAGGTCAAACGTTTCAAAGTTTCAATCTTGATTTACGTGCATGTCTTATATCCTGAGACGAAGGGAGTAGTATTTGCCTTTCTTTTTCTTGATCTTGTACTCGTAGCTCGGTTCTACCTCTGTTCATTGTGGTAGTAAGCCTTTATGGAGGTAGCTTAACCCTTTCCATAGCTACAAACACATTTTCATCTGACAACGAACCCGTGGCTGCATTGGTGACTGTTCTATGTTTTCCTACATAGTATAGACAAAGTTCAATATACCTTCTAATTAACTAATGTCAAATAAGGTTGTAAAAATAATTAGATTGCTATACCTGACGACGTAGAAGATTAAACACCGAATATTTAGGTGTCATCCCATCGAGTCGAGCCATGATTCTGACCAGCCGAGCTAAAACTGAGCCACATTGCTGATGTGGTGGGATTTGGACCGTATATGCACCAAAGTGACAAGTTCTTGCATCGGATTTATCAGTTTACTAGTTTTTGGATCAATTTACACCCACCTGCATAGTTGTTGTACTACGGATGCAATTTACTCAAAATGGGTTGTTCTATCTATTTTTAAGGGTCACAATTAACAATATCTTCAACTGCAGCAATAGCCGACCCTTAGGAATGGAGTGTGGAGAGGGAATTTGGAGGATTCACCAAAATGGGGAGCCAAGTAGAGGACATGTTGGAGTGGTGTTTTTTTTTACTTTACCCTCTAAAGTTGCAATAGAGGCTGTTCATTCGGTCATTTGTAGTTGTTCTAAGAAAAAATTGATAAACTAACCGCCGTAAATTTGCGACAACCAAGGTGCCAAATTTATTTTTACAAAGGCGTCAAGAAAATTTGACCAAGTTGTCCTAGCGATAAATATATATGACGGCCAAGAAAGAAAATAATGAAGTGCTTTGACATTTTGTAGCAACTTGTTACCAAGCTCGGCTTTCTTCGTAATAACATAACCAAATAGAAATCAAGTCATCAAGAAATCATGAAATAAAAAAAGCCGATGCCATTTCAAATCAACCACATTAAATAAATGAAAAGGCTGAAACTTTCTCATCAACAAAAGTTAACAAATTGCTTCAAAGTAAGTCATGTACTTGCTAAAGATAGTAACACTTCATTAAACATAATAACAGATTATTCAAAAAAAGAGAGCCGGCCAAGGGGAAATTAGGTGTTTTTTATTAAGAAAAAATATCCATCACCCAAACTAAAATTTGAGGTACTTGAAGCTGGGTGGTGTGGTTGTCAATCATCTTTATAGTACCTTCCACTGGCAAAGAGATGAACTTAAGGAACTCCAGTTGACACTATAAGAAATGGTGCTTTGCATGACGGTTCAGTGTTGGGGGTGATAAACTGTGACAACTTTTTTTTTATTTTGGTCATAGTTGGCTGTCATAGAGCAGTACAACAACTCAGTTGTAGATCCGTGACGAACGATTTGGTTTGGTCATAGATAAATCATCCAACATGCATGGCACTGACATGGATGACCACGTAATCCTACGTTGACATGTATAATATATAAAAATAGGGTGGGACCCACCTGTCGGAATGATTTGGTTTGGTCATAGATAAATCATCCTACATGGCACACAATGTAAACACACGAATTCCCACCACATCTTTACAACCCTTTTCAATGCAAACAATGACAAGTTTTCATCCACATATATTGTCCTCAAACACAAATTAAACTCATATAACAGCAGGTTTTGTACAGTGCAACCGTGTAATGAGCTTTGCACCAATTATTACAAATGTTTGCCATAAAACCATTGTACCACACAACAACTTTGACAAAGGCAACAACAAACATAACGTTCCAGCTACAAACAAATCATATCACAAAGGAAACAAGTAGATCGGCCATCTCAATGCCTCTGTTGTGCCATATAGTATGCATGTGCTAATTCATCACGGACAAGATTCATGTTTATGTCATCATCACCTTCTAATAACATATTATTAACTCAGAAGTACACGTGATACGATCATCTTTATAAGTTCCTTTGGCGCACAACAATAATCAGATGCATGCTATAAGGTGGCCCCAATGACCAATTTCAATGCTTGGACTTATTCAAGCTGACCACAATGACAGGGCACATGGCCTTCCCCTTCTGGAGGTTCTCTGCGAGGATGGAGGTATACGCCATGAACAGCTCGTCGAGGATGGCCTCACCAAAATGGTCGATGATCAGTGGCTCAATACCAGCCCTTATGATCTTGGTGATGTTTTCCGCGCTGCTCGAACAATCGAGAACAGCATCGCCATCTGAGTCATCATGGGCATCCCAGTTTGACTCAAAGAGTCTGATATGTTCGATGTCGAATAGACCGTTCTGCTTAATCAATTGTGTCACCTCATCTACTGACGGTGCGTAGTATGGCATGTTGAAGGAGCTTAGTTTTTTGTTTTCCACACGCCCCTACAATAAAAAAACATGCATCGCGTAGGGTCAGTAATGTCGAATAGATTTTGCAAGCAACTCCGTCTTTAATTGTCTTATTAGCTTAAATTTTTTTAATTGAACTGGTTGATTGCATGCAACTCAATAATTAGTGATAGCGTCCAGTTTGATTCTTTGCGGTAGTCTCTAATTACTTCGCATTTCGTAACAGTGGTTGTGCGTGTAATGTAATGTACCTTTTGGACTAGGTGTAGGAGAGCTTCGGAAAGCAGTTCCCACACACGAGCCACACCCCCGTGTAATGGCAACTCTCCCCGCTTCCGGCCAGCAAATGTTAGTACCATACGGCCATCGGATACAAGTTCTTTGTACCGCAGTGTCAGGAACAATTCAAAGTCCTTTTCAAATTGTTCTCGGAACAGTTTTACCACAACTTGTGGAGTAGTCTTCCCAATGTAGATGTTGCCACCATTGACGTAAGTTCCATTTGAAAGATCGTCAGGGACCTAGATAACCAAGTATACACCAACACACCATGGATGCATCAGAGAAGAACAACAAAACTTTCCCTAATTTTTCATTTATCAAGTTCATAAACTGATTCTGTAATCAAATATGATCATCATGTGCATACCTTGGAGCGCCATATGAGACAGTGCGATGAGTGGAACAGATGGACGCTCTGGCAGGGGAAGATCCTTGTGTACATGGATCCAGGCAGTCCGGCGACGTAGCACGGAGTCGCTGCCTTCTCTTTCTCGGTGGCGAGGCTATGGAGCTGCTCGCCGAGCGACCGGAAGACGAGGTTGAAGTCATTGCCTGGCAGATCATTCAGAAAGAACTTCACCTCCACGCCGTGGCTGTTGTCTGCCGCTTCCCGGACATGGGCTCTGATCGTGCTCATCACCTCGGAGATGACGAGCAGAGTGTTTGGCCCCGACGAGCAGCCGAGGTCAGCTGTGACCATCGTGCTCCCAGGGGAGAGCGAGTTGAGCACCTCGTTGACGGCCTTCTGGAGCTCGGGAAAGGTCTCCATTACGGTCTTCCTCTGCAAGAACATCAACGTTAGGCAGGAATAGAAGTGTCCATTTCATCATGTGACCGTCGTGAAATATATGCTTGGTACATATAAGCAGCGAGCTAGGCAGCTATATGAACACGAACTTGGAAAATGGAATTGGCGGCGTAGCTGTTCTCCCCGTCGCCAGTTGCCATGTGTAAGACCCTTTCCACGGTCATGGCCTTCGCCGGAGTGCAGTCGCCGGAGAGCATGAGCATGGAGGCCGGAGTGGCAAGGGCGGAGGAACTGACGAACTGGAGCCGTTGAGTGCGGAATCGCGTTTGGAGTAATGGTGGGGTATGGCAGGAAGCTAATAGTGAGCTGCTTCTTGGGAGCATTGCCATTGTTTGGCCTGATGAGAAGAGCAAAGAACGAAGTGGACTCGGCTTTGCGGATTCTTGGCTTGTATGCTCGTTTTGTTTGTTGGGTTTTGCACACTGCACCAGGGCTCCTTTTATACGGAACCATGAGGCCATGACCACCGCCCCGCTATGAAGTTAAATTATATAATAGTTTGAAGTGAAAGTAAAAATTATACCGGTCTGTCGCACTAGTTACCACCAAAAATAGCCGCCGCCCGCATCATGGGCATCTGGGACAAGTAGTACTGGGTGTCGCACTAGCCGCCACCAAAAATAGCCGCCGCCGCCGCATCATCACCACCTGGTACAAGAGAAAATTCAATGTTTGACACTCGATACATGAGGTGATTGTCCTTAAAATGGTATTAATGGTATTGCTTCGTTTCATTTTGTGAAATATTTTATGTCCCGGCTACATATTTGTAAGTACATTGGGCTCTTGGCAGATGTCCAACTGTATACTCATCGCGTTCTTTTACGATACATCATATCATCTTATGCCATTGTTTGAAAAGAATCAGTATGAAAAGATCTGACGGTTAAGCTTAATCATATACCAATAAAACTCGCAGCTGATTTGTCAATTGCTTTAATTACTGGACAAACTAATTCAGAATCGGTAATTCCTAATTATGAATGAAAAATAATAATAATAGACTTTGTCAGGTTCAATTATGCTTTGCCAGTGAAGTTGGGATGATGTAATAATTAAATGATGTGTATGTTTTGTGGTAGAGCCCGGAACATTTGTATTATCTAAAAATAAAAAATAGGCAATGGCATTGCTTAATATGCCTCGGTTGAAGTTAAGTAAATCGAATTTCCTAACCAAACATTTGAGTAACTTTCGTTTTTTTTTTTTTGTGCACGTTACATGTGCACGGCGGCTGCTTGCTTCACTGGCCCAGCACACGACCTGGCCCGACGACGACGACTTGCTGGCCTCAATCAACAACCTCTCCCTGCTCGCAAGCCCACTGTGCATAGTGCTGCTATACAAACTCCGACATGATGATTCTTCGATCCTTTTACAGCAGGCACTGCCCGTTCTGCCCCGGAGTGCCGGAGAGCGCGGAACACCTGTTCACCGCTTGCACGCGCCTGCTCGAGTTGTGGGCCTCGCTGCTGCCTGCTTCGTCGCCCACGAGCTTGCCCCTCCGGTGCGCCACTGCTTTGGCGGAGAGCTTTAGAGGGGCACCGCCGACCATTGGCCACAACGTGGCGCTGGCTGTGCTGTGGGCCATCTGGAAATCCCGGAATAACATGGTGTTTGACGCCGTCCATCTCTCCACGTGGAGCATTGCGACTTCGATCAGCAATCATGCTATGTTGCGGACCTGTCGTGCCTCCCGAAAGCTCGACACGGACCCGATCTCATCCCGGTGTCGCCATTTCCTCGACGTAATCTAGCTTTTGCAAACCGAGCTCCCTTTTGTAGCGAACATGATCTCATAAATCATTTGTTCGAGTTTGATTTTGGTGATTAATGACAACATGATTAATGAGACTAACCATATTATTGAGCATGTCTTTTAGACATTTCTAGGTCCCATAAATGCAAAAACACTACATGCCAAAATGAGAAGAAGAAAAGAAATGACACCGTTGGATGAACCGACGGTACTCAGGAAGCAAGTGTCGGTGCAATGCTCGGAGTGTTCGGTACACTGCGTGAAGACTAAATTCAACAGGCACTGTCAGATGAACCGACGGTCCTTCTGCTAGGTGCGCCGGATGATTGTCAGAAGAGAAGAAGCAAAGACAGAGGCATCGGATGAACCGACGGTCCATTGGTGGGCACCGTCGGTCTATCCGATGTTCAGAGAAATCAAGACAGAGACAGCAGGTTGGAAGAGCAGTAGCACCGGATGAACCGATGGGCGAGTAGCGGTTCATTCGACGGTGTGAAGACAGCTAACAGACATCAGCCAGTTGCAAACTCTTCAGCACCGGATGAACCAACGATGTGTCGGTCAATGCGTTGGATGATTTGTGTCAACGGTCAAGTGAGGTGGAACGCAACGGCTAGTAGCACCGGATGAACCAACGCCCGAAAAAGCATAGCATCGGATCATCTGATGGTACTACTTTCAGCAGCTTTTAGCCAACGGCTAATTTGATGCCTTGGGCTATTTATACCCCTTCCACCCTGCCATTTGAGGTTGATGGATTGTGTGGAAATGCAGAGGACTGTGAGACACATACAAGATCATATCCAAGCCATACAAGTGCTAAATTGCTCATTCATAGACTTGCGCATGCTTTGTGTGTGTGCTTAGTGCTAGGCTTAGCTTAGGGCTGAGTGAATGCAAGGTGTGCCTACCTTGTGAGGTGATTCTTGAGTGAATCAAGTTGTACAAGGTGCGTCGGAAGCCTTGGGGCCTAAGTGGCTCACCGGCAATCGTCTTCGACCCTCCGGCTTGGTGTGGAGCGGCGAAGATACTTTGTGCGGGGGACGTGGAGACCCCCTTCCTTAGTGGAGGAGCTCCTTAGTGGAGGCGGCATCAAGGTGACCAATGGAGCTTGGCGAGTGCCTTAGTGGCGAGCCTTTATGGCGAGTCAAGTGGTGCTCTTGGGAAAGACTTGGTGACCCGGAAGCAATACTCTTGTGTGAGTGCTTCAACAACGTGGACTAGGGGTGGCTAAGTGCCTACCGATACCACGGGATAAATCGTACGTCAAGAGTTTGCTTCCTCTCAACCCTCTTTACGTTTCCGCATTACTCTCTTGCAATCCTTGCTTGCCTTTACTTTTCTAGAGTAGTATCATACTAGGATTGGCTATAGGTTGCAAAACTTGTTTTGGGATGAGGGTTTCACACTAGATCAACCTTAGATTGCACATCTAGATAGATTTGATCTAGTTTACTTTATGCAAAGTAGTGAAGCCATAGGTTAAGGTTTTAAGTTGCCTAATTCACCCCCTTCCCCTCTTAGGCTACGAGCATCCGATTCCTTACAAGTGGTATCAGAACCGGGAATCACCTCCTTCACAAGGAAACGCCAATTCGATTGGTAAATTGTGAAACCGGCTCATTGGAACAGTTAGGCTTCACCGCCTAGTGATTTGCTCTATAGAGGAATGAAAGGGGTGGATACCTTAGGTTTAGCTCCACATTTCGATGGCACGGACTATCCTCGTTGGAAGGTTCTCATGTAAACTTATCTCCAAGCTAAGGACCATGATGTTTGGAGAGTCACCAATGAGGGTGTGAAAAAATGGTACTAAGAAGGAAAAGCAATTTGATGTGATTCCCAAGAGTATCATTTTGTCCTCTCTAGATGTAGGCGTTTTCAATATAGTTTTTACTTGTGAAAATGCTAATAAGTTATGGAAAACCATCAAGGAACAAAATGAGGGTTCAAAAGAAGTAGCTAATGAACACTACGGCTGTCTCCTTGAGGAATTCAATAGCTTTAAGCAACTTGAAAATGAAAATGCCGAATCTATGTTCTCACGCATAAATGTTCTTGTCAATGAGATTAATGCTTTAGGTGTGAAGAACATCACTGACTTGAACATCAACCGCAAGATCCTTCAAAGTTTCCGGAAGCCCGATTATGACTTCGTGAAAGCCATCATCTACGAGAAGATGCTCGAAGAATTGAAGCCATCTCAAATCTTGAGCAAGATCATGGCACATGAGCTTCAAATCATGCCCAAGTCCAAAGAAGGCGCCCCAAGAAAGCCCCAAAAACCATCTTCTTCAACCGCAAGCCATGCTCTTTCAAGCCAACAAGAGAAGGAGATGAGGAGAATGGCAATCCATGGAAGCTCAAGTGAAGATGATAGTGATGATGATGAAGACTCCTCAAGTGATGAAGAGGTCGAGTCGATGGTTGTCATGTACGTGAAGAAGATCTTCAAGTATGTGAAGAAAATCAACATGTATGGCTACAACGTCCACTTGAGAGAAGGGCGTCATCATCAACACATCAAGTTTTCCAAGATCAAGCACAAGCCCAAGAAGAAGGTGGTCAAGGAGAGGAAGCCAAAGCAAGAAGCACTTGTCATCGTCCGTGAGTGGACAAGTGGTGGAGAATCAAGTTCTTGTTGCTCAAGTGATGAATCGAGAAAGAACTTCACCACCCGCTTCATGCAAGCTCCCTCATCATCATCACACATGTGCCTTATGGCCCAAGGTATGGAAAGTGATGTAAGTGATGATGAATCCGACACCACCTCCCTCAATGATCTTGTTGAGCTAGTCGATGAGCAAAAAGGAATGTTTAAGAAACAAGCTAATGAAATTAAAGAACTCAATGCTCTCAATGATCTTAGTGCAACCCTTGATACAAATTATGAATATTTGTTGTGCAAATTCAATTTGCTTAGCAAGGAGTGTGATGAGCTAAAATCTAAGCTTGAGAGCATTGAGGCTAAAACAAGTGATTCCCTTGAGCTTGATGAATCATCTATCCCTTGTGCAATTCCTATCTCCTAGGTAGATGCTTCAACTTCTTGCATTGATTTAATTGATGAATCTTGCTCACCACCTTGCAATGAGAATGTTGTTGTAGAAACATGTGATTATCTCTTAGGCAAGAAGAATGATGAGCTCCAGAAAGAAGTGAAATGACTTTGAGAGAAGTTGACAAGCTCGATGGGCAAAGGCAAGAACAATAAGGAACAAGTGGACGTCTCTCAAGATATGAAGAGCAATGTCCAACCTTGTCAAGATAATCGTGATCACATGGTGAAGAAGCTTGAGAAGGGATCAACCGTGACTTGCTACAAGTGTCATGGAGAAGGGCACAAATTCTACAAATGCCCTCCATTTGTCAAGAAGATGGACAAGGGCGAGAATAAGAAGATGAACCCCACCATCAAGAGCTCCCTCATCTACACCAAGCCCAACCGCAAGAACAAGAACAAGAGCAACACCTACGTCATCAAGAAGAAGGCTAATGGCAAGGTGGTTGCACACAAGGTTGGGAAGATGAAGACAGAGTGGGGTTTGAACAAACCCATTTGGGAGCCTAAGGAAGTCATCACCAACATGAAGGGGCCTCAAATGGTGTGGGTTCCTAAGGCAATAGCAGGTCGAATCAGCGACGGCGGTGGCACTGGATGTTATAAACGATGGCGAATTATTGACGAAAGCAAAGAAATCAAACCAGAAAGAAGACACGAGATTTAACGTGGAAAACCCTCCCAACATGAGGGGAAAACCACGGGCGCCTGCCAGTAAGAACTTCACTATGATCAGAATCCGGTTACAATGCCAACGGCGGCGGCTTACAAGAAGATATGAGAGAATCAACCTCCAATGGAAAACCCTAATTGGCATATATGACTCACTTCGCTCCGTCAGAAGTTAGCCTTATCTTGTGCAACATAATTTGGATCATCATTCAACACTGGAGTCTAGAGGCAGTGGCGGGGAAAAATCGGTGGCGGCGGCAGCGCTGGAGTTGGCGGGGGAGTTCTGGGCTGGGCTAGTAGAAGCGGAGCATGTCGTCGAGGAGGTCGAGGAGCTCCCGTGCCACTACCGTCCCGCCACATCACACTATCATAGCTCGAGGAAGCGGCATGGCAGAGCTCCATGAGCGGCTCTGGAAGTGGCGGTCGACCTCACCGGGGAGGGCCTACACAGCGAGCGAGAGCGGCGGGTAAGCGACAAACGGATGTGCGATGTCGCATAGAAGCTATGGCTGCAAGGAATTGAGTCCAAATTCACTGATGATGATGAATCGGGTTGGCGCCGCCCGCCGCGGTCCAGCGTCCTCTGAGAGATCATGGGGACCATCCCTGAAACTAAACCTTGTCACTAGTAGGTGGAACTACAATAATGTCACAGTGCGTGGCGACCCAACAACATCTACAGAAGTGCGTCATGTCCTGTTCATTTGGCTAGTGGCTGGTTGTTGGTGCTGATTTGTTCTTAGAGAAAAATACTGCTGGCTGGTGGTTGGTAGTTGATTTGGTCTGAGAGAACAGTACTACTGGCTAGTGGCTGGTGACTGGCAGCATTCGGCCAATGCAGTGGTGTCGTTGTCAAGGGGTGCGGCTGCACCGAATTGGTAACATCTTGTCGCTTGTGCGGCAGCGTGGGGTGCGACTCCGCTGTCAGAGTGACGAGGAAGCGGGCAACAGCAAGCACATCCACCGCGAACATAACCTTGACGACCCCTCCTCTGAATTGTTGCATTTTTTAACAACAAACATATCATTGATAAATTAACAACATGAAGCTATTAGAACCATTACAGAGTTAATGGTTAGAACCCATGAATATGACTAGGATTAGTACATAATCCTGAGAAGGAGAGCTGGTTTGAGTGTGAACAAGCAAGTCCTTGTTTGGTGAGTGAGTCAGCCATCTGATTGTGATTTCTAGGTATCTTGAGGACGTTGCAGGAACCTGTCAAAGAGGTAGTAACTAGTTGGGTGAACGGCTTAATCCTCCAGTCTGGTGGGTTGGAGGGGTCGGCACCATTGATGCGATTCACCAAGAGCTGATTACAGAGAAAAACTTAGCATTGTGTAAGCCCATCTTGTTCGGTAAGGTAGTTGCCAACGATAGAGCAGCAGATTTAGCCATAAGAACAGAGGAAGCTTCCTGCATTGTAGCCTTGATAAACATGCTTAAAGGGGTTGAATATCATTGTTGACAATAAAAACTTCAATGCTTGCATCTCTGGGAATATGGCCCGGTACATCTGGTGAGATTCCTCTAAATTGTTGCATTTTGAGGTACTGCAAGGAGTTCGCCAGGCATGGGACAGAGTCGACGCAGGGACACACACCATCGCTAGTGCCGTCTGAAGGACTGAACTGGCGACCAGAGAGGGGGGAGTGAATGGGAGCCGATAAAAATTCTTCTTGAAGGAGATGGCTACTCCAATAAGATGAACACGGCCAACCAAAACACGTCTCCGACTCAACTACCCAAGTTGGCCAAGACCACGTAGCCACTAGAGTGCTACTGGTCCTAGGAACCAACAACCACCGAGACCTACTCGAGAACGCAGCGGAACAAGCAACTCGAGCAGCCACAGATCACACCGGTCAGACCAGTCACCTACACCGGTCAGACCGGTCAAGGCCGGATCACCCGAACTAAGCCGCCAAATCACCCGACAGCCTCCAGAGACACACTGGGTCACCCTGGACCCTGAGCCGGGTCACCCGAGCAGAACTTGAAGATTTCCACAGAAAGCTCCTACATCGGTCACGCCGGTGCAGCTCACCGGTCAGACCGGTCCGAGCCTGGAAACCCCAAATCCAAGAGATCAACCTCCCGAGCTCCAAAACACTCCAAACTCGAAACAACAGCAAACCCAGAGACTAGGGAACTCACCAAGACGTTCACCCGAGCAAAACCCAACAGGGGGTCGGCACCGGTCAGACCGGTGGAAGGCACCGGTCAGACCGGTCGAGTCCTGGGCGCTCGGGATGAACAGCAATCCGCGGGTCAACTCCTCCAAATCCAAATCCCGATCTCCTGATTCGCTCCACGGATTCGCACAAGACTTTGGGGATAGTGGAGTACCTCATGGGCGTTCCATAGCCACGATTTGGTCCACCAAAACTTGCTAAATCAAGAGGAATCGAAGCATTTCCACCAAGAACGCCTCTAACCCTAGACCAGAGAAAACCCCAAAATCGAGCCCCTTTACTCACGGATTTGGGAGGGGAATCAAAGGGAAAAGAACCACGAAGGGTTCATGCATACATCCCCCACCAAATCCCAAAGAGAAAGGTCTCAAAACCGTCACAAGAAAATCGCCAAGAAAAGGCTCCGAAAATCACCAAAAAGGGAAAACGGGAGAGACACAATCAAGCCTTGAGGAACCACGCCGAATCATCTATACATACCATGAAGGTTCATACAAGGTCTAGCTTGCCACCCGGTCATCCATCCCTCTCTCAAGATCTCACCATGAAGCTCTCAAGCTAGTCCTCAAAATCCGAATGAAAATAGGAAGGGAAAATAGCAAAAGCAAATGAGCTAGGGTTCCAAGAGATGGCTGCCATCCTCTCACCACTTGGGTTATATGGAGGCTAGTCGAAAGACGAAACTACCCCTATTACATTAAACTAAGATACACGCCCCCGAAGGATCTTTTGGGAAACTTCGTCGTAGCACCATCGGACGGATGCCCGACGACCGCAAACTTGCTTAGCCTCGACGCAAGCCTTGCGATCCCGACGTGTGTCCTCCGCTTCGAAGTCTCCGGAACGTGTCATCGCACACTGGTCAGACTGGTGTACCCCACCGGTCAGACTGGTCCAGTGCTACTGCCTCCAGTCATCGGTCTTGGCTTTGTGGATCAACCAAGGAACCCAGCGGTTTTCTGGTGAACCACTGGAAACCCCGCGAACTCGGTGTAGCCTCCGCCAATCACCACTCATGACTCGGCTCCCACGAAGTCCCGGCTCGATCTTGGTTTTAAGGCTCAACCAAGAAATCGTCCATGACTTCATCTTGCCGTTCTTGCCACCATGCGGCCCGCACTTGACCCCGCTAGCCACCGGGTTCCTCGAGCCAAGCCTACTTGTCTTCTCCACACCTGGAGGCCTACCCAGCAACGACCTTTCGCGCTTGCTCTTCTCCTGCACCAATACCAGTCAAGCCGCAACCTGCACCTGCAATACTTAGCCAAGAGTCAGTCCACACAACGTTGTCAATCACTCATCACACCTGGAAGCGACCATCCACCGATCCTTGAACCACACAGTCTCTCACCGTCGTCAACATGCTGCATGTAACAACACATTACAAATCGGTCAATGAATCAATCATTGAGCATGAAATTAGTGAACAAGCATGCAATCCAGCACAAATACATGACAGATGGAGCAAGCGAGCCTACCTGAATAGTGAGGGCCTTCAGGTTCGGAAAGTGTTGCTCAGAAGCCTGACAAGAAGTGAACCATGGTGAGTTGTGGCCATCTCAACGGCCACAACAAGTGTGTGAACGAATCGTAGTGTCGGTACCTTCCAAAAGTGGACCTGCTGAACATGTATGTTTTCGAAAACTCATTTTCATACTGCAATGCATCTAGGTCATTAGTGTGCCTTTCCTTAGCATGTAATTGCTTCAAGTGAATTTTGTGTGCCACTCTTGATATTTGGTTGATACCTTCACATAAACTCGACTTAGTGTCTTGTGAATGTCTCTTGTGTAAGGTATGAGTTAAATATGTAGAGTGGTCATTTAATTGAAGTGGATGCATGCACTTTGTGACATAGGATAGAAATTTTGAAAAATCCAACTCGCATGTGTAGGAAGTGTGAAAATTTGAAAATATTTGGTACTTGGTCTTTGTGACCCAATCAACTTGTTTGTGACTATCGTTCCTGTTGTGCTATGGCAAAGCCTAACACGAACAATAAATCGAAGGACTCAAGCAAAAAACACTAGGAAGACAAAACGCTAAATCCCAACAGTGTAATTCTCAAAAGACGATCCCCTTTACAAGTGCCGGTCGGCCTCCTTTTATAGGGAGACGAACGGACTTTTTACATACTGAAATTGCCCTTGTGTAAAACGGATCGAACAAGAATGTACTAGGCTAATTTTGGGAATTCTCCATTGGGTCTTCACGTAATTGGCGCTTTCCTGAGAATGCGCCGCATATTACGGCGCTTTTTCCGGCATCAGCACGTGCGCCAGTCGGGTGAAGACCTTCAATCTTTGGAGATGTCCCTTTCGCCTAGTGAATTCCCGTACCTGAAACACACGTTAAACCAGATACGAACGGATAAGTTGTTAGCGGTGACGAAACCCCCGGACGATATATGGGCTAACACTCACCGGACAGGGAGGATTCGGCCCTGGGGTTTCGTCCTGGGTAAAACCAAAAGTATCAAGCCCAAAGTTTGGGAAATTGAACTCTTCACCCTACACTAAAACTTTCAGCTGATGAAGGGTACCTGGCGAAAGCTAACGTAAAAAGAGTGAAGAGGTGTTGATTGGCTTTAGGGGTTTCGCTGTTAGACTTTTGAATTGCCCCTGCCGAATCGTGGCGATCTTATGGTATTGACCTTATTAGACTCGATTCCGAATCCCCCAACAGAAGCCCCTCGGAGGCGAAATGTTTGCGAAACCAAAAACTCGAGCCGCCGAAACCCAGGGATCGAGAATCGAGGCAAAAGAAAACATCTTCCACGGTGTCGACTCCCGAGAAAAATCGTGCAAATTACCGATATGCCCTCGCTTTTAGCCGTTAGGTTCGAAATTTCGACCGTTACCGTCCGCTGCCTATAAATAGGGGGGGTCGACGCCGTATTCATACTACTGTCACTTTCACCGCCTCCTCTCTCTTTTAGATTTTGCGATTGAGCTCTTGGGCTTTGTCTCTTACGAGCTGCATTGCACGAAAGTCGACCATCTTTAAAGGTCAGTTCCTATCTTTGATGGACGACCTTTTGAGTCACCTATCTTTCGTTGTGGTATATTTTGAGATTGGAACTTTATAGACACATGGCTCGCGTTAGGCACACGGCGAAAGCAATGGAAGGCGACGGCTCCCCGTCGAACCACGAGGAACGTCCTGCCTCACCCGAGGTTGCGGATGCTGCCGCGGCTTCCTCCTCTTCATCGTCCAGCTCGGAATCTGGTAAGATTTCTGGCTTGGATGGGTCTGCCAGCTCTCGCGAGAGCGGCAGTTCCTCATCCACCTCGAATAGCGATGAAAGTAATGATTCCGATAGTGGGGGTGATGTGGAAATAATGTTGAGCGACCCAGATGCAAAAAAACCCGCTGCTGGCGTTGAGGAGGGCGAAATTGCTGAGGGGAGTGGCGCAGCGGCTGCTGAGGAATCAGGGGAAAACCTGGCCGGCGAAAGTGCCGGTCCTGAAGATTTAGTTAAACCCAGCACTTGCTTTATGGGTCGGTCACTGATGAAACAGTCAGATTTGGAGGCTCTGGTTTCAGAGGGCTGTTTTACACTTGATGACTGTCGTCTGCCCGGCAAAGAAACCACACTGAAACCCAAAAAGAATGAAAGCGTCGTGTTTCGTGACTTTTTCACTGTGGGTTTTCGGTTGCCAGTTTCGAAGAGGTTTGCTGATATCCTGGCTGCCTACAAGGTGCAAATTCATCAACTGACCCCCAACTCGTTCCCCCAAGTCTTGAAGTTTTTGTGGGCTTGTAGAACTTTTGCTGGTGACAACGATGTGGAGACTTTCGTTCGCCACTTTGAAATTCATTGGGCGAAAAGGACAGTAACCGTTGATGACGAAGATAAAGAAGCTCAGTACGGCTGTTGCACTTTCCAGACTCGCCATGTTAACAAAAATCAGGCTCCGGTGGAATTAGCCCCAGCTTACAAAAACAAGTGGGCCAACAGATGGAATTCTTATTGGTTTTATGTCACCATTCCTGTGATCGGTCTGGATATGAAGCGTGAGGAAGTTACAACCTTTGACTTAGCTAGTCGCATGGTTGATTTAGAGGTTGATTTGGCCCCGGAGCTCACGAAAGCAAGTCGCAGCTCTACTAGCACAAGCGCTTTTTTCCAGGCCACTCACATGATCACCACACGAGACGCTCTTGAAGAGTTCGTGGCAGCTGATATTTGGCCCTGTAGGCCTCGGTGGGGTTCATGGGCTTTCAGGATGAAACTATTGCCGGGGCTGGACTTCGAGACACGAAGCCCCAAGTTCAATGTTAAACGCCCTGAGGGAAAAACTGATGAGGAGATCCTAGCCAAAATTGAGAAGAAAGTTGTTCTGATGATCGGGAACTACACTCACAAGGAGTGGGAGTGCGCCCAGAAAATTTTGAAGCACCAAGGCCGCGTCAATCGCGTCTTGGAAGAAATGAAAGTTTCGTGCCCGCCGCGACCGAAACCTGTAGCCCCAGGCAAGAAAATGCAACTGCCCGGCAATATTGGATCTGAGCCGGCGGAAACCTCTAAAAAGGGCAAGACGGGCAAAACGGCAGTTACGACGGAGGGCACCTCTAAAGTTGCGAAAGCTACTGAGGTACTGGCTCAGCATAAGGCTGAAGCTGCGAAAACTACATTGCCTCCGCTTGCTGAGAAATCTTCCAAGTTGATGAAGATTAGTGAAAACTTGGTTTGCCGGCAGACTGAGGCAGCGAAAGTGGCCGCCGCTGAAAAAGAAAAGAAGAAGATTCATGACGTGACACCAACCACTAGCCTAGAGAAAAAGACGTGCTCCAAGAGGAAAGCCCCAGATGACGCAGGGAAAAGCAAAGAAAACCCTACTGAAGAGAAACACTCTGAGGTTGCGAAACCTAAAGATAAAAAATTACGGATCGAAACGTCGACACAAGGAGATGAGGATGAAGATGTCTTGGCCACGCCACAGATTCAGCTGACGAGGAAATATCCTCCGAAGGCTAAAGAACCTGAAGGGCCGAAAGATCAGTCGGAAACTGCTCGAATTGATTCAGCTAAGAAAGCCGAGACAGAGGCCGAGAATGCGCGTGCACGGGCATCTTTCTCCGCAACTTGTCCTCCTGAAAAATGCATGAAGCAAACTCTGGAAGAAGAGGCCGCGGGTAAAAGATTTTGGGATAACTATGAGAAGACTGGCGAACTTTGTGGCCCTGATTTCCCCAAGTACGAGCCTATCAAAGCGGTAGTTGGTCTGATAGATATCATCGATGGGGAAGAGGAGTTATCTTATATTGACGAAGACGTTCCAATGGAAACTGATAGGACTGATCCGCAGGCTTCCACTCCTGAGAAAAATGACGTGGGTTTGACGGAGAAAACTAACTTGACGAAAGGACAGGAAGCAAAGAGCCCCATCGATTTGGATTCGACTGATATAAACGTCCGTGAGGAAGGTTTGTCTCACTCGCCGCCTCCTACCTTTGACGAGGCTGAACAAAATGTTCAAGCCCTAATCGGAGACAGCGGTGCGCCAGGATTCGGAGGGAATGACCCTGTGCCTCTGGAGACCGCAGGTACCTTAATCTTGAAAACTTTCTCTTCGTTTTTGCCAAATTTCTTTACTTTCGAAAGTTAACTTACCACTCGTGTGGTTTTTCAGTGGCCACTACTCTAGTTGCGATGGGAACCAAAGGCAAGGATCCTCAACCGGCAGGGCGAGAGGCGCATGAATTGGACTCTAATCCTTCGGCTTTTGAGCCTGGTACACTTCTTTGTTTCGTACCTTGTTGCTTTTTTTACTGCCGGTGACTTGTACTTAGATTTTTCTATGCGGCTGAATTTTGCTCTTCCTTTGGGTTTTGACTGATGTCTTTACTCTTCTTTTGTGGATGCAGATTTTCTGAACTCTTTGGAGAACCTTGACGGCAAGCAACTGCTAGACATTATGCAATCCTTTCTTTCTAAAGGAATAGTTGCTGGTCGAAAAGGCTACGAGAGAATCACGAATGACTCTCGTGATGAAAAACTGCTTTTGGCGGAAGAGAATCAGAAGCTGCGTGAAGAAAATGAAAGACTGAAAGAAAAGAACAAGCGCCTCACTGGCCAAGTTCAAGATCTGACAGGGCAATGTTCTAAACAGAAGACTGCTATGGATGCCTTGAAACAAGAGCTGAAAAAAAGTTTACAATGCTACGAGGAATGCAGAACTGAGCTTCGAGATGCTGTTGATCAAAACGATGCAAATCAAGTTCAGATTAAAACTCGAGATGCTCTGATTGACGAGCTTAAAAAGTCGAAAGCTGAACTGGAAAAAACTCTGGAAGACAATGAATCCTATTGTCATCAGTGGGGAGTTCATTTGGCTCATGCCTATCGCTGAGTGCTAGAGCGATATGGTGCTGAAACCCAAACCTTCCGGGTTACCGACAACATCGCTAGCTATTACACCTGGATGAATGATGAGCTAAAAGTACTACCAGACACTATGTCAAAGGTTGGAGATTACGAAGCGGCGACAAGCTCCGAGGCTATTCTCCAGCTACTAGAAGCGCGCGGTTGCGAGCACTTCAAAGCTTTTGGGACTCGTGGATTCGAATTTCCTTCTTCAGGGGAAATGCCAACCCCCAGCAAAACTGTTGACACAATTACTAAAATCATACTTCGTAAGTTCTGGGCGGAGAGTGGTCGTGAACATGCACGAAAGAAAGCGGCCGATCGACTTGCCAAGGTTTGATCTTTGTGACTTTCGCTTTTCTTGATCGGTTTTGCTGACCTTGAGTGTATCGTATTCTTGATACATTTCTTTTCTCATAGCTCTATTTTGGCCAGGCAAAGCAAGCTTTGGAACTTCGTGAACACCGGGCTGTGCACGGTGTGGATGCAACCCTGGGACCCTATGGACCGTATCGAGACTGGCCTCCGAAAGCTGATGGCGATGAAGCTGAGACTGCTGTGCCTAACGCTCCTGCGCGCGGCGCGGTCGACCCCGAGAAGGATATCAAGGACCCGGTTACCGGCGAGACCCTCGCCCCTTTGCAGCACGAAGGGCGGGCTCCGAATTCAGCTACCGATCCCCCTTCGGGGGTGTAGACATGTAGAAATTCTTAGGAATTACTTCAGTGTAAATTTGTTAATGCTTTAAGGATATGATGTAAAACTTTGCGCGAATTGTTTTCACAGATGTCGGGCGAAGGTGTAGTGTTGGATGTGATGCCTAAGACTTTCAGCCGTGCCAACACCTGCGTCAGCGGTACATCTTGGAAGGTTTTCCAACGCCGATACCCTAAGAAAACTTTCAAAGAATTTTGGGAATTTTGCTGTCAATACCATTCTTTGCACGATACTATGAACGATACTAGCAAAGTTGCTCTGGTGGAACCGAAGGCTCACGAAGCCCCGGAGGTGAAAAAAGAGCCATATGAAGAGGAAGACACGGATCATTGTTTCGTGTATGACATGGCTAAGAGTCGCGGAGGGTGGTATTTAGATGGTAGTTGCATAGAGCTACCTTTCTCATGAAAACGGTGTACTTAGATTAGCATTCTTGCTGGTTTCGATTGATGTTTCTGAAAGAAAACGTCTTCCCCCCTTCGAAAACTGGGAGAATGTAAGCTGAGAATTTCATGTACCACCGAGCGAAACCTCGGACTTTAAATTCTGTTTGCCGGTTTGTAATAAACAATACTCCGCTTAAGAAATTTTACGTTGACGAAAGGTATTGCATGAATTCGTTTATTTTTCCGATTGCTTCTTTCGTCATGGAAAGGCTAGCCTACTATGCGACGCCTAGGCGTGAAACGCATTGTAGGACTAGGATCTGAACAAAAAATGTCGAATATTGCAGCCCCGAAGCTGTTTTTCGACAATGAAAGTTTTCTATTGCTTGGCCTTGGTGCCGCGGTGCGAAACCAGGCTTCACTTACTTGAAAACTAAAAATTGATTTGAGACTTGGCAACTTTTCGTTGCTGCTTCGATTCAAGATTGAATCGCTTTTGATACATCCTTTGCGGATGGGCCGTTGCGAGAACAACTCTTTAAAAATATTGATTCTTGTGAATCGTTTATGTTTCACCACTTGTGGGTGGGCTACTTTCGCGTAGCACTTCAATTCACTCGCTTTTGGAGTGGGCTATTCGTAGATAGCACTTTAAAGTATGCATGAAGGTAAAAAACAAGCAATGTAGGGAGGAATTATTCCATTAATTGAGGAAAGGAAATTTTACATCAAGGTTGCCTCGTTAAAAACCTCACGCTCCAGGATGGAGTCCCCCCTATGTGAGGAAAAGAGTACAACCTTGTTATTGAATTTAAATTGTGCGAAAGTAAAAACTAGATAAAGTAAGACTTACGAGTCGTTCGCATTTATAGTTCCATGCGACCGACTCCTACCAATTTACATTACGGAAAGAACTTGCACAAGTTATCCACATTCCACGAATGCGGTAACTCCACGCCTTCCTCGTCCTTGAGACGAAAGGCTCTGTCTCTAATGCTGCTCGCTACAGTGTAAGGCCCTTCCCATGCGAATTGCAATTTGCCTACTGAGTCGGCGTTCTTTTTCCTTTTCAAGACAAAGTCTCCGACTTGAATGTTCTTCAAAAAACCTTCTTGTTTCTCCATTTTCGGGTTTCCTCCTGGTATTTTAGCAGGTTTGCCACCGCGTCAAGCCTGTCAATCTCTACCAGGTCCTTGTCCACATCTTCGTTCTCACGAGAGCTCCCCATCAAAACCCTGGCGCTTTCATTGGCTACCTCTTCTGGGCACATAGCTTCGGCTCCGTACAACAGCCTGAATGGGGTGAATTTGGTAGCTCTCGACTCGGTGGTGTTATGTGACTAAATCACTCTGGCCAGCTCATCGGCCCATTTTCCTTTTTTCTGATCAAAGAGACATTTCTTTACAGCTGAGAAAATTTGGCCGTTGGCCCTTTCGACTGCGCCGTTGGATTGAGGATGGTATACGGAAGCGAAACGGAGCTTCGTCCCAATCATGCGGCAATACTCTCTGAAATCTTGACAATCAAATTGTTTCCCATTGTCAACTGTGAGTTCTTTGGGTACGCCGAATCTGCAGATGATTTGCTGCCAGAAGAATTTTCTGATGGTGGTTGAAGTGATAGTAGCGACAGGCCTTGCTTCAATCCACTTGGTGAAGTACTCGACCGCTACCATGGCGAACTTGAAATTGCCTTGAGCCGTAGGTAATGGTCCCACGATGTCAATGCCCCAGCGTTGCAACGGCCAAGTAGGTGTGATGAGCTGCGAAAAAGCCCCTGGCCTTCGCTGATGCTTTGCTGCAAACTGGCAGGCCTTGCAAGTCTTGACAATCTACTCAGCGTCTCTTATTGCCATTGGCCAATAGAAACCTTGCCTGAAGCCTTTCCAGCTAAAGCTCTTGCTGCTATGTGAGATCCACACATTCCACTGTGAATTTCTTTCATGAGCTCAATGCCTTGCTCTTGTGTAATGCACTTTAGCAACGGTGCACACACTCCCAACTTGAAAAGGTTGTCATTTTTGAGGACGTAACCCTTCGCTCGAGCTTGCATCCTTTTCATATCTTGAGCTTCGACCGGCTCATAATGCCCACGAAGGAAAGCAATGATAGGAGCTCTCCAATCTATGCTTGCGATTGCATTGACCGTACTGAGGGGTTGCTTATCCGGTTTGATAGATGGGGCAGTGAGAATCTCGAAGAATACATCTGGAGGCATCGCCTCCCTTTTCGCGGCTTTCTTTGCCAATTCATCAGCTTCCCCATTCCTCTTTCTCGGCAGGTGCTCAATAGTGAAACCCCGAAAATGTCTTTCCATCTTTCGTACCTCGGCAAGGTACTTGACAAGCTCCGGCTCTTTGGCCTCACTCTCCTTTTTGACATGATCCTTGATGACCTCAGCATCGCACTTGACCAGAAAATTGCTTGCTCCCAAGGCTCGCACCTTTCTGAGGCCTAAAAGGAGTGCCTCATACTCGGTGGTATTGTTGGTCCACCTGTCGGATGGATCTGAATAATCCAACCTAGCAGCGTATCTCAGCTTGACTCCCGCTGGTGAGGTAATAACAGCTGCGATTCCAGCACCTTTGTGCCCCCATGCTCCGTCACATCTAATTTCCTATACAGGAACCAGCTCCTCATCCCCAGCACTGTTGCAAGGTGAGGTCCAATCCGCCACAAAATCTGCCAAGACTTGAGATTTGATTGCTGATCTTTTCCCAAAATCAATTGTGTGCTCCGATAGCTCTGTTGCCCATTTGGCGATTCTAGACGAAGCTTCTTTGTTGATGAAAAGATCATTGAGAGGCTGGTTGGTGAGCACGGTGACTTTGTGAGCTTCGAAGTAATGCCTGAGCTTTCTCGTGGCCATAACTACCGCATATGCAATTTTCTCTAGTTCCGAGTATAACAGTTTGGAACCTGATAAAGCCTCTGAAACAAAGTATACTGGGCTTTGATATTTCCCTTTTTCACCCTCAACCTCTCGCACAAGGGCCGCGCTGACTGCTGCTTTGGATGCAGCCACGTATAGAAAGAGTGGTTCAGATGGGAGAGGTGGTGACAGTATTGCCATCTCCTCAATGTAAGCCTTTAGCTCAGCGAAAGCTTTGCTCTGCTCTGGTCCCCATTCAATCTTGCCTTTACCTTTCAATGCTTTGAAGAATGGAAGGCTTCGCTCAACAGATCTGGAGATGAATCTATTCAAAGCCGCAACCCGACCATTCAACTTCTGAATGTCCTTCTTCGTTTTTGGCTCTTCCATTTCCCTGATAGCCTTTATTTTGTCCGGATTTGCCTCAATCTTCTTAGCTGAGATCAGGCATCCCAATATCTTTCCCTTTGTGACTCCGAATACACACTTTTCCGGATTCAGTTTCAATCCCGCTCTTCTCATGTTGGCGAAAGTTTCAGCCAAGTCACTGATATGATTGGACCTTTCCCCGCTTTTGACTATGAGGTCATCGACGTAGGCCTGTATGTTCCTACCGATTTGTGGCTTGAATACTTCCCCTGTCATTCTGGTGAAAGTTGGGCCAGCATTCTTCAAACCTTCGAGCATTCGCACGAAATAGAAGGTACCAAAAGGCGTGATGAAGCTAGTCTTTTCCTCATCCTCTTTCGCCATCCAGCATTGATGGTAACCAGAGAAACAATCCAAAAGAGACATGATGACAGCGCTGGCAGCTGAATCAATGACCTAGTCCATCCTCAGAAGTGGGTAATTGTCTTTGGGTGTGGCCTTGTTGAGGTCTGTGAAATCTATGCACAACCTCCATTTTTCATTCTTCTTTTTGAATGGCATAATGTTAGCTAGCCATTTTGGATACATGACCTCACGAATGACACTGGCGTCTAGCAATCTCTGGACTTCGGATTTGACTGCTACCACTTTGTCATCAGACATCTTTCTGAGCTTTTGCCTTCGTGGCTTGACAGTAGCATTGATGTTCAATTTGTGCTCGATAAAGTTGCAATCCACTCCTGTCAGATCTTTGGCGGACCATGCAAACACATCCCTATTCTTCTGAAGGAATCGGATTAACTCCGCCTCTTCGGCTGGTGCTAGATCTGACCCAATGACGATGGTCTGATCCCAAACCATTTCATCCAGCAGGACCTTCTTGGTGTCGCAGTCTAGCTGCACATTGATTTTCTCTTTGTCAAGTTTCGGCTGCTTCTCCACTGATTTGGCCTTGGCTGCCTCATCGAGAGCATTGACATTTCTTTGGCCTGGGGTTCTGCCCCTTTCTAGGTTTTGGCCATCATTTTGGTGGCCCCAGATTGTGATAACCCCTTGCGTAGCTGGTATCTTCACGCACAAGTAAGCTTGGTGTATGATGGCTTCAAACTTGTTGAGGAAACCTCTACCCAGGATTCCATTGTAAGGATAATACATTTCCACCACATCGAAAGACAAATACTCCGTCCTAGCGTTTTTGACGGTGCCAAAAGAAACTGGCAGCGAAACCTTCCCCACCGCGTGAATGACACGGCCTCCAAAACCGTACAACGTTGTGTCGGGAGGTTGCAATATGTTTCTGCTCAGGCCCATTTTGTCATATGCGTCTGCAAAGATTATATCTGCCGATGAGCCGTTGTCAACCAAAAGCTTTCCCAAAGTCCAGCTTGCTATGTTGGCTTCGATCACGAGGGCATCGTTGTGGGGAAAACCTTGGAGCTTCACATCATCCTCGGAGAAGGTAATTGGGATGTGCGACCATCTAGTTCTCTCTACCCTTCCCTCTACGCTGATGTTACGAACTTCGCGGAAGTAATCTTTCCTGGCCTTTTTGCAATCAAATTCCAAAGCGGAGCCACCCGAGATGGGGAGAATGGTTCCGACGGAAGGAAGCAGGTCGTTTTGGCCCTCGACTTTCGCGGGTAAGGGTGGAGCGGTTGGGCCTTTGTATGGGGGAGGAGGAGGAGCGATGGGGTGCTGGTCAATAGGCTTACGCTCAACGTTTTGAGCTTGGAAAACCTGGGATTGCCAGGGCGGTGGTTGGGTGTAATTTGTGACAGGTGGTAGGAATTGAGGTGGGTGGAAAGGATTGGCGAAAGCGCTTCTCCCAAAATTTGGGTTCTGCCAAGCTGGAGCGGAATGGTTGACTGAACTGTTCCTCTCTTTTTCTTTCTTCTCTTCTTCGAGAATGGCTTCGAACCTTTTCTTGTCTGGGCAATAATTTGAACTGTGGTCATCATTCTCCTTGTGAAAAATGTAATACCACTTTCTTTTCTCTTGGTAGCCTCGTCCTCTACCACAGCCTCTTCCGCCTCTGCGGCCGCCCCCTTGGTTTTGCTGTGGGGGACTTGGTGGATTGTTGTTCTGGCTTGGAGTGTCGCTCTAAGGATTGGAGTTTTCCTGAGCGGTTTCTCCCTCTAGACCAAAAACATTTCTGGGGTTTGGGTGCGAGGTATTCCTGGGATTGGACCATTCCCTTTCGCTGGACTGGTTAGCTTTGGCAGATTTCTTTTGCTGAGACTGCTCCTCCATACACATTCTGAAGTCATTGTCTGAGCGACAATACTTCTCGAATTCCTCGTACAGGCGCTGGATTGTTTTGGGCCTCTCACGCATGAGATGCGAGCGAAATTGTCCTGCCCTCAAACCCACGATTGCAGCATTGATAGCGACGGTGTCCAGCACATTTGGTGCCTGGGCTCTGAGATGAACGAATCTTCTGAAGTAGTTTTGAAGAGGTTCTTTGTCCTTTTGCTTACAAGAGAAAAGATCGCTCTCTGTAAGCTCTGGACGCTGGAAACCCTGAAAATTCGAGAGGATCCGCTGTTTCAAATCTTCCCATCCGTGTATCACTCCAGGGCTCAGGAGAGAATACCATTGCGGTGCCGCTTCGTCTGCAGTGATAATGAATGACTTTGCTAGCACGGAATCATCGCCCCCGGCCGAAAGGATGGCAGCCTCATAGCCCATTAAGAATTGTCTAGGATCCGATTGGCCCGAAAACCTAGGGAGTGGTACAGGCCTGTAGGACTGTGGCCACGGAGTGATTTGGATCTCTTGAGACAAAGGCGATTTAGGGTCCCAAGATCTCGTGCGGATGGTGCGAGTATCATGGTTCGAAGGGCCAGACTCGAAAGGATTCAGGAAAGGATTACGGCTGAAAGTGGTGTGCGGAGGGGGTTGAGTGAAAGGCATGTTACCCTCCGCGTATGTGGACTGGATGGGTACGGAATATTCAGGCGAAGGCTGGTTAAAACTTAAGGACTGTTTGGCTTTTATGAGGCACAACTCTTCTTGCAATTTGGCGATTTCGGCCTTTTGCCTTTGGATTTCTTTGGCTGCTTCAGCCTCTTGTTGCACTGCCAAAAGCCTCTTTTTAGTTTTGGCCAGCTCATCGGCCTCCTTGCGCAATTTAGCCAGCTCGGCCTCGTACGCTGCTTTGGCCGTGGCCGCAGCAGCATCCTGGTTTGGCCTAGGCTGAGTAGCATTTGGTTCTGGGAACTCCTCTCCCTGAGTGAGCAAGTTGGACGGATTCAACTCCTCGTCAAGGGATGACGAAGCCCCCTTGCTGGAATTAGCGGTGGTCCTCTTCTTCCTTGTGGACATCTTGGGTTTCTTACTCGAGCCAAACACAAACGGTGGGCGTCAATTGTTATGCTATGGCAAAGCCTAACATGAACAATAAATCAAAGGACTCAAGCAGAAAACACTAGGAAGACAAAATGCTAACTCCCAACAGTCTAATTCTCAAAAGACGGTCCCCTTTACAAGTGCCGGTCGGCCTCCTTTTATAGGGAGACGAACGGACTTTTTACATACCGAAATTACCCTTGTGTAAAACGGATCGAACAAGAATGTACTAGGCTAATTTTGGGAATTCTCCATTGGGTCTTCACGTAATCGGCGCTTTCCTGAGAATGTGCCGCATATTACGGCGCTTTTTCCGACATCAGCACGTGCGCCTGTCGGGTGAAGACCTTCAATCTTTGGAGATGTCCCTTTCGCCTAGTGAATTCCCGTACCTGAAACACACGCAAAACCAGATACGAACGGATAAGTTGTTAGCGGCAATGAAACCCCCGGGCGATATATGGGCTAACACTCACCGGACAAGGAGGATTCGGCCCTGGGGTTTCGTCCTGGGTAAAACCGAAAGTATCAAGCCCAAAGTTTGGGAAATTGAACTCTTCACCCTACACTAAAACTTTCGGCCGACGAAGGGTACCTGGCGAAAGCTAACGTAAAAAGAGTGAAGAGGTGTTGATTGGCTTTAGGGGTTTCGCTGTTAGACTTTTGAATTTCCCCTACCGAATCGTGGCGATCTTATGGTATTGACCTTATTAGACTCGATTCCGAATCCCCCAATAGTTCCTCTTGCTTGATTGATGGCTAGTCACAAATAAGAAGATTTTCTCAAGTTCATAAAAATCTATATTTATCTGTCTCTCGTACTTGGAAGAATCAAGAATTGAGAAATAATTTGAATTATTCTATACTCTTCAAAGATATGTCAATATTGGATCAATATCACGTCTATATCTTTTATCCAATTACTTGTGAACATTAAGGATCAAAACCTCGCAAATCAGATCATCTCAGGTTTCACCTGGAGGCACCGGTCTAACCAGTGGACCCCAGGAGTTACCATTTTACCCCTGTGATCACTTCCTTCATTCCTATCCTCTCCTACAATTTCCCACCGACACCATTCCCCTTCTCAGCTCGTGAACTCCTCTCTTCTCCTCCAAACCACCCCTCTCTCCCATGGCGATTTGAGGTTCCACCAAGGAAAGACTCAAAGGCCTCACTTTCTCAAGGAAAAGACTCACCACGACTTCTCAACTCGTTCCCCAACGTGTTCTTTGGATTGAAATCGAGTTCTTCTCTCCAAAGGTATTCCAATCTTATTTTCACCTGATCTCTCTACTCCATGCAAAGATTTGAATTTCTTTGGTAGAACATCTCCTGACAACCCCTAGAAGACATCCCTAGAGTATCAAATGATTTGGTTGAACACATTTTGAGAACTCAAGATTTGGGGGTGGATGGCCCTGACCGGTCTGACCGATCGGGCTGACCAGTATGACCGGTGACGCCCGTCCGACCCTAAATATCGTCTTTTGTCGTGTCTTCGACCCATATCTGTGTAGAAATGTATTTTCAATATCAATGGTCATTTTTAGTTCTGGGGGGCACCGGTCTGACCGGTGGCCTTGACCGGTCTGACCAGTCGGCCCAGAACAGACCCAATTTTCAAAATTGTGATCTTCAATTTCTGATTGATCCAATCTATCTCCTGGTGTCTTATTCTTTTTTGTCATGCCTTTTATGACCGAGGACCGGCAGCTATGACAAGGGGCAAGGAGCAAGATAGAAAGAGAAAAGAAGATGTGCATGCCCGTGGCAGGACTACACGTTTCTTTGGGGACAGTGATGCAGGAGGCAGTGGTGAGAGAAGATTGAGACCTCGTGTGCAGAAAAAGAGAAATGAGGCAGAGGTAATTGTTGAGGGTGACACGGGGACTAGTAGTGATGGTGATGTAGAGGATGAGACCTATGCAGACTATAATGCCTTCAAGATGAAGTGACGTCATGGAATGGGGGCAGCTAGTAATGATGGGGACAGTTCTAAAAATGATGGTGGTGAAGATGAGGAAGATGAACTAGGTGGTCAAGAGCAAGAGGAAATTGAAGGTGGAGTTGATGATGATGGTGATGACCCTATGGATGAGGATGATGATGCCAACATAAGAATGCTCAAGATTACAAGGCCTATATACATCTTCCCAAATCGTCTAGTTAAGTACCATGGTAAGGGAATGACCAATGCTTTGAAGAAGTTGACGGATAAGGATCCCTATGCTAGTGAAAAGACAACCTCCGTTTCTAGGTTATGGGCTCAATTTCAGTAAGATTACTACACCACAGTGATTATGAAGAAGCCCAAGATCACTCATATAGCTCAATATGTGGATTGGGAGAATATGGAAAGGAAATATGACCCCATTTTTAATGAGATTATCAGTGTTTGTGATTAGCAGAGGGTCAAGTATCTTATGAGTTTCAAATATGATTGGAACAAAGAGATCATTGCTCAGTTTTATGCCACGATTCACTTTGGTCATTGGCATAATGAGAGAGCCATGTTTTGGATGACTAATGGACGGAAGCTTCACATCACCTTCTCCAACCTTCTAGTCTTGTTCAAGATATTGGATGATGACAAGGATCCCAAGCTCCATGATGAAGGTCTTCTTGAACCAGAAGCTATAAGTTTCATGTATCCAAGAGATGAGCAAGAAAATTGGACAAAGGTGAAAGGTCTCTACACCTACTATGCTGGCCTAAATAGGCTCCTTAGGGTGTCTATTACTCCAAGAGATGGAAACACCTCTGAAGCTACCAAATTCCAGAAAAACTTGATGGTTGCTTTGAGACTAGGGGCACCCTCATTTAGTGTGGGGGATTTTATTTGGCAAGAAATCAAGAATCTCTTTGAAAATTCTAAGAAGATTTGTAGTTATAGCCCTTATATCATGTATATGGTGGAAAGAGTGTCAAGGACGGAGTTTTCCAAAAATGTGAAGCATAAGACCTTAAGGATAAATCCAAGCAAGGAACCTAGAGTTCCCACTCCTAGAGCTGAATATGCACCTGGAACATGAGCAAGAGATAACGGAGGATGATCAGCAGCAGTTTTAGCATAGGGTTGGGCACCAAACCGTGACCGGTCTGACCGGTGGGGGTCTAGGCAGCCAACTCGGCCACACAGAACCACCTCTCCATTAAGGAAGTTTCTGAATTTCCTATTTGGCATGTGCAAGAGTCAGCATGATATTGAGATTGAGCAACAAAAGCAAAGGAGGGAAAGTAAGAAAACAAGAGATTCGATCAAACTGATGCATGCTCATATGAATCTCCAACCTCCTCTCTCCCCCATCTCTCCATCACCTCAAGAGATTGAGATACCCACTTTCGAAGCTAGGGTGCAAGGCATGGTTGATTCCAGATTTGTTAATCAATATGGCAGCATGTTCTTTGAATCCGGTCCAGAAAGTTCATCTTCGGCCCCTCCTCTTCCACCATCACATTCCAGATGCAGCAGAGACATCTCATTCTATGGATCCTCCTGTAGATTGGGTGGCTCGCATGTCTGCAGAGATCTTTGGATTTTCCCTTACTCCTGGTATGGTTGATGCCCCTCTTGCTTCTTTCTATGAAATCACCATATTCATCAATTTATATTAACTCTCCTATGCCTTGGTTACTTGAATATTTTCACATAGGAGGCAGCTCTCAACCCGGAGATGGTTCAGGATGGGGCTCTTGGGATTGATCAGTAGCAGCTACACCTACTCTAGGACTTTTTTGAATGCTTGATGACAAAGGGGGAGAAGAATGGATTAAAAACTTCATTTTTAGCACTTAATATAGTTGCGCAGGTCTGACCGGTGCCTGTGGCTGAGAGGGCAGCCTGTAATAAAATTTTGAAATCTTATCCTTTGTGGACTTGAGAACTTGTAATTTGTGCTACTATGTGTGACGAACTCATTTATGTATCTTAAGTGACTTTGTGTTAGTTTGATACACATGTGATGCTTGATGATTGTTATTGTGTTTGGACTGGCCTTAATCGGTCTGACCGGTCATGTGCAGGCAGCGAACATGTTCCTTTTTGTTGTGTTCTTTAACCTGTCATATGCATCAAGTATTTATTTGTCACACATAGTTGTTGCACTCCACTGATTCTGAGATGCAGGTGGAGCTCTCATGTTTTTCTTTTAAATTGTGTTTTTGGCATTTGAGGCCAAATTTTTGTAATTTCATTCAAAGCACACATTAAGGGGGATCTCTCAATATATCTGAGAATCTAAATGTGCTTTAATGATTTATTTGTAAGTTTTAATCGGGTTGTCATCAATCAACAAAAGGGGGAGATTGGAAGTGCATCTAGGCCCCTAAGTGGATTTAGGTGAATTGTATGAAAAAGTGATTGAAGGAGTAACTTATCTGTTTAAGAATGTGAGCATGTTTTAATTTCAATATTCATGACATAATGTTGTCACATGTATGAGAATGAATGAATATAGCTCACATCAAAGAAAGCAAGTAAGTGTGTGATCTCATGTTGCAAATATTGGTCAATGACAAGCTTATGTGAAGATATAATGTTGGAAATTTATTTCAAATACAATCACAAGACCTCCAACACATATTATAGCTTGGTACAAATAAAAAGGCATCATATAAAGGAAAATGGTGTTTTCACTTGAATAAATGCAAGGCTTAATATGGTGATTGCGAAAGATACAAGGTTGTTTATCTATTTGATGATCCTCAATTGGAAGCTTGCATATTCATTGTCAATCAAGAACAATCTTTTGAAGTTGTTTTTCAAATGAAGATTAATTGTTGATGAAGCAAAGCCAAACTTAATGTGGCTAGGGTAAGTGATGAAGAGATCAACCGAGATGACTGGAGCGAGGTACTAAGCAATCTTTGGTTAGCGTAGCTAACATTAGTGTTTTTGCTAGGGTAAAGTAACTAGTATATGTGGGGTCTCGAAGAATCATATCCAAGTCTCATTGAGTGAAGAATGTGATGCATCGTTTTGTTATGATTGGCAATATGGAGTGACTTATAAGATTCAAGTGTGGATTCTTATGTTTAATGGAAGAATTTGAAGTCACTAGCTCAAGTATGGACGTGCTCAAGAAAATAGCAATGTTGGAAGCCATCAAGTTAAAATTATTCAAGTATGGAAAGATTGAAGATATTCAAGCTCAAGAGGTTGACATGGTATTTTTATTTATCCTTGAGTATAGGAATGTCGTACTATCAAGATGGATGCAACATTAGCTTGATGACCAAGTCAAAAGTGCTCTTAGAAAACCTTTGTGAGAAATAGCCATGAGAGCTTTAGAATGTGCTAACAATCCCTTCTAACCTAACCTGATCCACTTCATCTGTTTGGTGAAATATTGTAGAGAAAGCAAGGGTTTTGGGACTAACTCTGGCCTGACCGGTCAAGGGGACCGATCGACTGACCGTTCCCCCAGGCCAATAGCTAGTTTTTCAAACCGGTCTGACTGGTGTGGGGCACCGATATGACCAGTATGCCCCGTGCTCTAACGGCTAGTTTTCCTTGAGTGGAATATTTATACTCCACGCCCTCCCTTGTGGAGATCTGCTATTCCTAGTGCCATTGTTGAACTTCTAAGCTATTTTTTGACAAGCCAAAGCCTTTGTGGCTCTCCCCAACCTCTCTTTGTGATTCAAGCCACATCCTTGAGTTGGGTTGAGTTAGTGGGCTCAAGAGATACTTTGTGAGTTGAGAAAGAGCACTCCATAGCTTGAGCACTTTGATTCGCGTCTACAAGTCTTTGAAGTATTTATTAGTCTTGGAGGTTTGCCTCCTAGATAGCTAGGCATCCCGCCTAGCTCCCAAGGTGTGGTGAGAAGTGACAAGTTTGTGAGGGCTGTGATTTTGCCTCTTCATGAAAAAGATCGCCTTAGTGGAAAGGAGGAAAGCAGTTGAAAGAGGTCTGACTTGTTGAGAGGGAGTTAAAAAAGACTCATATCTCAAACAAGCTCCTCAACGGAGACATAGGATTCAATTGGGTGTGAATCTGAAATTCGGATAAACAAATCCTCGTGTCTCCTTGTGGTTTGCCTCTCTAAGTTGTTTTTCTAGCATATTTGATTTGCTTCCGCTTTAAGTACTTATTGTGTGTGCATGGATCATTACCCTACCTGTGATCATCTACTAAAGCCACTCTCCAAGTTTGGTTCGTGCTAGAAGTCAAGAGGAGCTTGAGCTGTTTTTGCAGGTTCTCTACAAGTCACCGTTTGACCGCTGAAGAGAACCGGTCTGACCGGTGCCCTCTGCGTGGCGAGCCAGGACCGGTCTGTCCCACCGGTCTGACTGGTGGTGGCTGACAGTTCTAGTTTTTGGGGAAGAAAAAATTTAAATTGATCGTCTTGACTACTCACCACCCTCTAGGCGAGTAGGCGACATCAATGTCCTTTCACCTTCACATTTTTTGCTATTCCTTTTCTAAGGACAATTGTTTTAAAATAAAAGGCTAATCTTGTTACAAATGGGCTACATGAGTGATAATTCCTTGTTTTTTATGTGCAATTGCCTTTTCTTTTTCCTCAAAAAGGTATGCACATATATGAATACGATATTATGCGAGTGCGGCTCGGCTGTTAATGGGTACATTAGAATCGGGACAATGCTATTTATCTCTCCTATGGCTATCTAATCGGGGAAATGAAAGACCAGCCCCCTTTCTCAGCACCAGATTAATTCAGGCATCGGTGGCCATCACACTGCTCGACACGTCGCTCTCGGCGCGGCCCCGTGTAGCGAACATGGCCCCATATGCCATTAGTTCGAGTATGATTTTGGTGATTCATGACAACATGATCAATGGGACTAACCATATTGTTTAGCATATCCTTGTAGACATTTCTAGGTCCAATGGATGCAAAAATACCACATGCCAAAATGAGAAGATAGTTTATTTTTCAAGGGTCAAAACCGTGGAAGAAAAAGAAGAAAAAGGGCACTGTCGGATGAACCGATGGTACATAGGAAGAAGCATCGGTGCAAGCGTCGGTGTAGTTGGTACACTGCGAGAAGCCTCAAGTGAACAGGCACCGTCGGATGAACCGACGGTCCTTTTTGTAGATGCGCCGGATGAATTGAAGAAGCAAAGCAGCAAAGTCAGTAGCGTCAGATGAACCGACGGTCCATTAGTGGGAACCGTTGAGAGCCATGTGTGGTTCGAGGACCGGTGGATGGTCGCTTCCTGGTGTGATGAGTGATTGACAACGTTGTGTGGACTGACTCTTGGCTAAGTATTGCAGGTGCAGGTTGCGGCTTGACTGGTGTTGGTGCAGGTGAAGAGCAAGCGTGAAAGGTCATTGCCGGGTAGGCCTCCAGGTGTGGAGAAGACAAGTAGGCTTGGCTTGAGGGACCCGGTGGCCAGCGGGGTCAAGTGCGGGCCGCATGGGGGCAAGAACGGCAAGATGAAGTCATGGACGGTTTCTTGGTTGAGCCTCAAAACCAAGGTCGAGCCGGGACTTCGTGGGAGCCAAGTCATGAGTGGTGATTGGCGGAGGCTACATCAAGTTCGCGGGGTTTGCAGTGGTTCACCAGAAAACCACTGGGTTGCTTGGCTGAGCCACAAAGCCAAGGCCAAAGACTCGGTGTGGCTGTCAGGCCAAAACCGGTCTGACCGGTTGGTGAAACTAGTCTGAACGGTTTGGGGACGCAGGGCATCGAGACGCTTCGAAGCGGACGACACGCGTCGGGATCGCAAGGCTTGCGTCGAGGCTAAGCGAAGTGCGGTCGCCGGGCATCCGTCCGATGGTGCTACGATGAAGATTTCCCAAAGTGCCCTTCGGGGGCGTGTATCCTAGTATTATATAATAGGGGTAGTTTCGTCTTTCGGTTGCCTCCATATAAACTAAGTAGAGAGAGGATGGCAGCCATCTCTTGGAACCCTAGCTCATTTTCCCTTTGCTATTTTTTCCTTCCTATTTTCCTTAGGATTTCTAGTACTAGCTTGAGAGCTTCATGGTGAGATCTTGAGAGAGGGATGGATGATCGGGAGGCAAGCTAGACCTTGTATGAACCTTCATGGTATGTATAGATGATTCGGCGTGGTTCCTCAAGGCTTGATTGTGTCTCCCCCGTTTTCTCTTTTTGGTGATTTTCGGAGCTTTTCTTGGGAATTTTCGTGGTGAAGTTTTGGGGGCGTTTCTTTGAGGGATTCTTGTTGGATGTCACATATGAGGACCTTGTGCCTCTTTGCTTGGTGACTTTGCTCCAGCAATCCCTCCGAAACGGCTTCGATTTGGTGGATTTCGGTGGAGTTCGTGGAGAGGTGTTCTTGAGGGTTGACTTCCGATTCCTCTTGATTGGGTAGGTCTTGGGGACCGAGCTTCTAGCCAAAGGTAGCCCACGAGGTACCCCAGCTATCCCCAAAGTCTCACTTGAATCCGTAGAACGAATCGGGAGATAGATCGAGGTGAAGGTTGAGTTTTTCCCGCGGGTTGAGTTCTTCCCGACTGCCCAGGTAAAACTGGCCTGACCGGTTTCCCAAACCGGTCTGACCGGTTTAGCCCCAGTGGGCTGTCGTGAGGGGTTTTTGGACAGGAGAGTCTCTTTCATGCTATGGCTTTTCTTGTTCAAAGGTTGAAGGGTTCTTGAGGTGGTTTGGCTAGGTTTGGTCTCGAAGGTCTTTTGGGGATTTCCTGGACAAAACCGGCCTGATCGGTTTGCCAAATCGACCTAACCGGTTTCCCTTGCCTGTGAGAGGCTAAGTCCTAGAGGGTCGGTCTGACCGGTTTCAGAAACCGGCCTGACCGGTTTTGGCTTCCAACAGCTGTTTCGTGTTGTTTTCCGCTGCGTGTTTTCAGAGGCTGTTGGTTGGATCTTGCTCCTAGGTCCAGTAGCACTCCAGTGGCTACGTGGATTTGGCAAGAGAAGTATGAGGAGGTATCCGAGTGATCGTGGGTTCATAGGCCGAATTCTTGAGTAGAATTTTTATCGGCTCCCATTCACTCCCCCCCCCTCTCTGGTTCGCCGTTCCGGTCCTTCAACCGTCGGTCTATCCGGTGATCAAGTTTGAACAAGACAGAGACGCGCCAAGACTGGAGCAGTAGCACCGGATGAACCGACGGTGGAGCAACGGTTCATCTGACGGTCTTGAAGAAGCTAACAGTAAGGTTTTGGTCGCAAGGTCTTCAGCACCGGATTAACCGACGCAACGTCGGTGTATAGCGTCGGAGCAGTTGTATCAGCAGAGCTACAACGGCTAAGTGAAGTGGAGGGCACCGGATGAACCGACGCCTAGGAAAAACATAGCATCGGTTCATCCGACGCTACCTTTTTCTGTGGCTTTTAGCCAATGACTCTTTGGATGCCTTAGGCTATTTATACCCCCTCCACTCACCCATTTGAGGTTGCTGGATTGTGTGGAAGTGCAGAGGAGTGCAAGACACCTAGAAGATCATCTCCAATCCATCCAAGTGCTAAATTGCTCATCCATAGACTTGCACATGCTTTGTGTGTGTGCTTAGTGCTAGGCTTAGCTTAGATCTGAGTGAGTGCAAGGTTGTGCCAACCTTGTGAGGTGATTCTTGAGTGAATCAAGTTGTACAAGGTGCACCGGGAGCCTTGGAGCCTAAGTGGCTCACCGGCAATCGTCTTCGACCCTCCGGCTTGGTGTGGAGTGGCGAGGACACTTTGTGCGGGGGACGTGGAGACCCCCTTCCTTGGTGGAGAAGCTCCTTAGTGGAGGCGGCATCAAGGTGACCAAGGGAGCTTGGCGAGTGCCTAAGTGGCGAGCCTTTGTGGCGAGTCAAGTGGTGCTCTTGGAAGAGACTTGGTGACCAGGAAGCAATACTCTTGTGTGAGTGCTTCAACAACGTGGACTAGGGGTGGCTTAGTGCCTACCGATACCACGAGATAAATCGCGTGTCAAGAGTTTGCTTCCGCTCATCCTTCTTTACGTTTCCGCATTACTCTCTTGCAATCCTTGCTTGCCTTTACTTTCCTAGAGTAGTATCATGCTAGGATTGGCTATAGGTTGCAAAACTTGTTTTGGGATGGGAGTTTTACGCTAGAACAACCATAGTTGCACATCTAGGAAGTATGTTCTAGTTTTACTTTATGCAAAAGTAGTGAAGCTATAGGTTAAGGTTTTTAAGAAGCCTAATTCACCCCCTCCCCCTCTTAGGCTACGGGCATCCAATTCCTTACACCCCGAGCTCCCCGCGAGGATGGCTATCCCGAGTTTGCATATTTTGCAAAAGCACCCTCCCCTTTGCTAGAAATCACAAATTAGTCCAACGCATCTGGAATGCGCAGCAACCGCATTCATTATTTTTTCCATAACCCCTTAAACTAAAGTTTATTTCTACGCGCAGAAGAGGCAATTTGATGGTGTGGTGGTGTTATTTTTACAAAACCGCCCTCCCACCACCCCAATCCACCTCGTGACCCCAACACGACAACACCCCCACCCCCCACCCCGAACCCAAGCCTCATCACTCCCCTCCCCCCGCCGCCGCCCTCTCCCTCGCTCTCCGCCACCGCCCTCTCCCTCGCTCTCTGCCACCGCCACCTCCCTCCCAGACAGCCTCCGTGGCCACTGAGCTCCAGCAGCACGGCGGGCTGCCCTGCATCCCAGCGGGGACGCCACCGCCACCCTCTCCCCCCCCCCCCGCTCTCTCTCTCTCCCCCCCCCCCACCGCTGCCCAATGCGCTCCGGCGCGATCCAGATCCGGTGACAGGTGCACGACTCGGAGTGGAATCGATAGCGCCACCACTCTCTCTCCTCACCGCCGCCTCCATCTCTCCCTACTCTCTGCCACCTCCCCCCCCTTATCCCTCTTCACTTGCCTCCGACACCCCTACTTACGCCGGATCTGGAGAGAGGGAACCATGCCAGAGATGGCCATGGGTGAGAGCGCGGCGAGCTACCGGTGTTGTGGTGGCCCCGCACGTCATCGGTGTTGCCTGGGCGACCTAGGCCTTCGCGCAACAAGGCCAACGCTTGGATCCGTAGGTGACGGGTCAAATCGTGAGGCGATGACCCGGGATTCTTCTATCTATGGGGAGAATGACGACACCTACCAAGGAGTACGACGCTTCTCCACCCTGGAAGGTAACGACCGCCGCGGTGCTTTCCCCTGCTCTGCTTGCTTTGCTTGCTCCACTGCTTAGGCAACACGAACCTCAGAGCATTGTGGTGAGACCAATCCCTTTTCTATGTTCTTGGCTTCAGTAGGTTTCTAATTTTCCAACCTTCGATTTCAATGCAGGGGGAAGAGAAGAAGTAAGCAACTAGGAAGTGTTCCACCGCAATCACATTCAGGTACTTCCTTTTCTTTCTACCTGGGCCAGATGCAGCCTTCCTGCTTAACTATCATGACTGTGCTCTTAAATTCAGGTTACTGCAAACTGTCCCCCACCATCTAAACAAACCATTTACTAGATGTTTATAACCATTTAAAGAACCATTTGCATTGTTGAAACAGCAGTGGTGCTTTTTTTAGTCTTGACTTCATGTTCTCTTTTTTATTTCATTCTAATCCAGATTGCGAGGTGAACTCAATCCGCTGCAGGTGGAAAGAAAATATGTATCAATGATCTTTCCCTTCAGGTAATTTCATAGTACTGCCTTTTTCGATTTGGCTGTGGGTAGATGCACCTGCCGACATTGCTCTTACGGCTCCCTCCCAATAGATTATGTTAATAGATTATATTCAGCTTAAGGTTTCTCGAATTTTTTTTGAATAACTTAAACCTGGGACATAGAAGTAAACTTCCACTCAGAATTAAATTGTGCTAGAGGATGTAGATTTTGCATTAGCTGCTGCAAATTTACTAAAGGGTGGCATCTCTTACATGTACTGAGAAATAATGTCTTACATTTATAGAATGTAGCTTTATGTGGATCTTGAATAAGCTTTGGATGGTTGTGAATGCTTCTAATCATCCTTCGATGTTTAGGCCTTTCAATTTTATAACATGTAGCTTTATTCCATATTTGCCTACTATCTTAAATGAGTTATACTGCTTGCATTTTTCTGCAGTCATGAAATTGACATTTTTTGGTTGGCAGCTGCTGGAAAATGAAAGCAGAGCATGAGGGCATAATGTCATTGATTTTTTATTTCTAATTGTTATTTAAGTTATCTTAAAGAATAATATTTTGGGAATTGATGATGACTTTAGTTGGCTTGAGGTATACACTGCAAATTAATATTCTGTTACCTTGCTTTGTTTAAATATTGTTTTGCCTATCGAATTTAGAATGCACTGATGCTAGCATAAGGGGCTAAATATTTCCATTTCCCATTTGCTTCTTTTCATAAGGGACTAAGGCCCTGTTTGGCTCCCGTAAGTCACCTGACTTATAAGTCACTCGACTTATAAGTCAGTTAAGTCAGTCCTGTTTGGTTGCAGTGGCTTATAAGTCAGTGGGCTCCACACAGGGTAGGAGAGGGAAAAGTAGAAATAAGTCACTTTAAGTAGGGGTGGAGCTACTTATGAGACTTATAAGTCAAGTGACTTAAATTGCAAATAAGTCAGAGCTGTTTGGTTCACACAGGTGACTTATTTTCACTTTTTGCACTTTAAGTCACCCTACTTATGGGAACCAAACAGGGCCTTAGTAAGTTGCTTGTAGATCTCGCTCATCGCCTAGCAAGAAAACTGTGAAGTTGTTCAAGGGTCAGGATGCTCCTGGAAATGGGGAGGTGTTACCTGTGCTGATGTGGCTGCTGAGCCAAGGTACTTCCTTGCACCACTATAAACTTTTGTATGACATGTGCATCATTTAGGTTAGTTCGACAACCTCCTAGTTAATTGAATAGGTCACATGCAGTGGACTAAATTACCTTGTAAAATTAGTTTTGTTTCTAGGGATATGTACTTCCTCTATAAGCTGATGCATCTTTTTTTATTTTCCAAATCTGAGTTCATCATACTGTTCAAATATCATGCTAGAGTTACTTGACATGTGCATATGAGTTATTGCTTAGAATGGATTGTCTAGGGAACAATACAAGAATGAATGGATATGAGATGTGTTCTGTTTCTGTCAACCTCGAAAGTACATAAATAGAGAGAAATAATAACCAATCTGATAACCAACATATGAAAAAAAACACATAGTACTTACTTTGGTCAATCCGAAAGAAACAATCCATCAACATACAGACAAAAACTAGTATCCGCCTCTCAACCTAAACAAAGAAAATGAACACGGCCCAACAACAAACAACCAAACTGCTTGAGAGGGAAGTCAAACTGGTTGCACATGTCTATGATTAGACCTGTGTCTCTTACATCTCTACACAAACAAAGACTATACCCAAAAAACATTTTTTTAAAAAGTAAGAACATATGAATTTGCCAAATAAGATGAAATGGTTCCCCTTCAAATCATTATTATACCCAAAAAGGTAGAACAGCTTGTTACACTAGGACGGTAGGACTTAGTAGGCATGTTTGTTGTCCTTTTATTTTTCTTTTCATTTACTTTTCTGATATCATTGTTATATGGTTCCTTTACAGTTCAAGCGGGGATATCTAGATGTCTAGCATGAGAAAGAGGATGCCCTCCTTTTGTCTACCAGTTGTTAGTTGCAGTCAGTCACTCACCTCTCGATATGTTTCAAAGGCTTGCATGTGTCAAACAACTAGATGCATTTTGTTGGTTTGATTGCCGGAAACTGTGACCTTCTCTTTTATTTGATGCCTTGAACTTGCTCGGTACTTAGCATGCTTATTCATATTAGTATTCCAAACTACCATCTTAAATGTTTGGTACCTAGGCATCCTCACGTAATGTGTAATATACTGCTAGATAGAACCCTATGGGCTGCAAGATGATTGAAATGTGTAATATGAGATGATTAGTGACGACGACACTGATCCATACTATTTAATCAATTCAGCCGTGAAAAATGATGTGTTATTATAGTTTTCATGTTGGTGTTCTTTTGATTTTGTTAATTTTGGTCACCATGAAGTGCGCTTTTGATAGGGCGCGCATCGCGCGCCGGATTGTTCTAGTAGACAGAATTGCAGCATGGAGTTTGTGGCAGATGTGGCGATGCCCCGTGTGTGCGAGGCGACGAGAGTAAGGTGGAGTCCAACAACGAGTGTGACGAGGCCCTCGCGTGTTGTGTTTTTGCGGTGGTGATTGCGAGGCAGCCTGCGAGTGCTCCGGTTCTGGTACTTTCATTCTATGTGATGGTGGTTGACGTTGCAGCGGCACTATAACAACAGGTACCGCATGGCGGTGGCCTCCTCGATGAGGTGCAATCTGATTTTTGTGTGGAGTCGTGTTTTACTAGTAACTACATGTGCGAGAGATGGTTATTAGCCGCAGTAATTTTCGCTCCTTCCTGTCTTCGTTGTCCAGTGGAGTGTTCCGATCGTGTTGATGGCCCAACCCAACCGGTCGATTTGAGTTATGAAGTTTCTTGTGTTACGTCTGCCTACCTTCAAAGGTTAGTCTTGTATTTTTTTTTCTTCTATATCACTGAAGCTCGCACTATCTTGTCTGTGGTGCCCATTGCCATGCACTAGTTTTGAGTGAGGACTACTGCTCTGGTACTCCTCTTTGAAGTTTTCTGCACAAATATTAAAGCAGCACAATAACTAATTATCCACTCTTTTTATTAATTAGTTGTAAGATGGGTTTTGAGTGGGCCGGCCCGGCCCTATCCACACCCGATTCATGCCCTATCCAGCATCGTTGACTCCCTCTCCCCTGATGGCTGGATCCGAGTTTGGCGCTAGCTTTGTGAACGGTTTCTCTGTCCTCGATGTACAGGTAACTATCCTCTGTTCCCCCATCTGCTTCCTCGTCGGTGCGCTGCCGCCGTCGTGGAGTCCTTACTTGACATCGAACTCCGCAACGCAAGGCACACCGTGCACGCTCGCTCCACTTCTCCTTCCGGTACATACCGGCACACGACAGCGCACAGCGCTCACCTCGTCATCTCCTTCGCCTCCTGCTGGTGGTGGTGCTGCACTGCTACCGCTGGCGCCTTCTCTCGGCGTCGGTTCCACCGACGCCGTCGCCGCGGCAGCATTTGACGAGGACGCGGTGGTGCAGCAGCAGCACCAAGGCCACGCACGCACAGCACGCTCACCAGCGAGATGAACGCCGGCGACTTGTACGCTTCCGGGGCTCTGGGCTCACCAGCGACGACCACGACTTGTTGGACATGTTGCTCTACCTAGTCCGAAGCATGGAGCATGATCGATTGATTGGGAGGAGGAGAGGATTGGAAGCGAGGAGGCCGTGCGGCCGTGCCTTAAGAGTGTCAGCGCCAGTGGACAAGGCTCCTCAACGATGGTGACGAGGATATCTCTGATGAGAGGTTATCGTTGATGCCAGATGGGAAAGTCCATGCCTTTTCCGTGCCTTTCTGTTTGGCACCGACAGCTCGATCTCTTTGCTCTCCTTGTTTTCTTGCATCTCTTTCTTGTACGCTAGCTTGCCGTTTGTGTTCATTCGACGAAGCATCTCATATTCAGTCACTAATAGCAGTATCTCACTGCCAGATTCAATTACCGAGCTACGAATCCATTAAACATTAATCGCAGAACTAATCACTCCCTAATCTCTCTCTAGTGCGTGAACAAGCACGTAGCAGTGAAGTAGTGAAGCATGGCTGAGGACGCTGTCCAGTTTGGGGTAGAAGACGACAATGATCTCGCATGGCGTGGCGCAGTCCTGCGGCGTTGCCTCGACGTCCGTGGCGTTGGTCCTCACGTCGGGGCACCACGGCGCCACCGCCACCGACGGCCAGACTCCGCCGCCGCACCCTCCACGGGTCCCCCGGCTTGCACGGATCACTCGGCGGTGAGGTCCATGGTTCACAGAGCTAGCGGCAAATTCGGATCGGGCCATCGGCGTCTCCCACGCGCTGCTGCCGTCGTGGATGGGCGTGCCGGCGGCGGGCTCCGCCGCTGCCGATGGCCAGCGGAATGACCAGCGGCAAACTCGGATTGTTGGAGGGGGAGTCAACGAACAGTTCACAGATGCTGGGCTGGGTTGGGGGCATGGATCGAGTATTCGGGTGTGGATAGGATCAGGCCCACTCAAAATCCATTCCACAATTAATTAATAACAATAGATAATTAGTTATTAGATTGCTTTAATATTTGTGCAAAAAAATCTTCAAAGAGGAGTACCGGAGCAGATCTCGTGAGTGAATTGATATCCGCAGGTCAGCATCCAGGTAGCATCATGCTATGTATGCTTGACTTATTGACATGGGGGCGTGAGAATATTAAAAGGAAGGGCAATGCCGAATTATAGGATTCATGTGCGACTGGCATTTTCTTGAAAATGAACAAAGAATCGTACTATCATATCATAATCGGGACATGAAACAAGAAGCCTGATATGAGAAGCCATTTGCTTCTCCGATCAACTAAACAGAATAAGATTGTGGTACATTTAGCGGTCAAAAGTTAGGCCATCAATTCTCACCCATCCGGAACAAAATAATAGAAGTCCAAAGCATATAGTTCCTGAGAAGATAGCACAAATGATTTATTCGAATCAAATAATCACAAATGCCCACTCACCATCCTTTGTGAACCGCTCGCACAACTACGACATGATGTGGTGTGCACTGCTACTTCAAATAAATCAAACCATGTTAACTTGAAAAGATTCATTGGATGCATGGTTTATGCTTGACCAGATGCAGTAATCAAATGAAGGGTTCTGAATTCTTCCAAATCAAAAGATAAGATAGGAATGGCATAGAAACAAAATCATTGGTCCGTAACGAAAACTTTCGCATAAGAAAAAGTTCCACAGCAAGAGCGAAGGATACTAAATGCATCCAGATCATTCTTATCAGTCTGAACGAAACAGAACGAAACAGAACATAAGTCTCAATACTACTAATATATCACACCCATGTCTTCATATTTGACAATTCTTTGCTACACAATCCAGTTATTAAATTGCATTTCCACCTCGTGAAAAATGTGCATCTAATTATGTGGTGCACAATTTTCCAATTATTTATTACACTGTGGAATCGAAAGAATGAATAAAACTTCATGTCATTTAGCTAATAGCACTAAGACATTAACAGATATGGCATAGAGGAGAACTAATGCAGATGGCAAATACACTGAATCGCCAGAACAGAGAACCATTATGGAACATGAAGTATCTTAATCATCAACCAATGGAAAGCAAAATCAGTTCCATTTCTGTCACTAATACGACATCACACAAAGGCAATCACAAAGAATGTGTGAGCCAGATGATAGCAATAATCAGTTAATGATAGAATGGTGTTTAATTAATTATAATCAAATATTCAATTGTGTTGATGAAGGTTAAAGCTTAGCATAGAAGAATTGCTTCCACCGTTGCCTCACAGGCTCACAGTACTAAAATCGTTAATAGGACGGTAAATAGTGTCAATGTTTCAATTCAGATCACAGGTAGCTGAACCAGGAACGCAAAGTGAATTGAACATCTGTGTTTTCATAAGTGCAGCCTTTTATGAAAGCACTAGAGTAGTAAAGTCATGGGCAATATTCAGTACATACAAAATTGCATTGATATACTATTAATGTGCAAAGTGGCAAGAGGCTATCCATGCTATCAAATATGATAGAGATACCAGCGACAATCAAGCCAAAAGACAGTTCAATGCAGAGAACACCATGAATCAGTTAAACACAAGAGACATGGAGATCATCAAACCCAATTATATTACAGAGAGGAATCTGATTCAATTTCATACTTGTCATATCACCATATGTACTCCCCAGTGATTATTGGGCAGAGCAGCCCCAAATCCTTGCACAGAGGAAAGAGGATGACCGACTGCCCGTGTCACACAACATAAATCGCAGCAGCAACGGCTGCTGTCGAAAGTATCCATTCAGATTATCGAAAGGATACAGAGCATAGCTTAATTATCACAGCAACAGAAACAGAGTAGCAGTTACCACGGCCGGCACCATCGCTCAGATCTTGTCGATGTCCTCGTCCTCGAACTGTATGTAGTCGTCCTGCGCACCGGCGTCCTCCTCGTCGACGACGCCCTCGTTGAGCCTGACGTTGTCGGGGATCTCGCCGTAGGCCTTGAGGAGCCGGGCCTCATCGTTCATGTACTTGAGGATGACGTCGGCCTTGTCGTCCTGGTAGTCGCGGAGGCCGACGAGGACGATGTCCCCGGCCGCGATCCACACCTTCTTGTGCATCTTGCCCCGGATGTGGCAGAGGCGCTTGGTGCCGTCGATGCAGAGCGCCTCGCAGCGGCCGTTGCCCAGCATCCGCGTCACCTGTGCGTACTCCTGCCCGTCCTCCTTGAACACCAGCTCCCGCTTCTCGTCGTCCGCCTCGTTCTTGCCACGCTTCCGGTTCTTGCCTCCCTTACCCTTGTTCTTCGGCATCGCGGGAGAGGAGCGGAAACCCTAGCGCGCGGATTGATCGGGGGGAGGGGTGGGGAATTTTGTGGCGGAAGGTTCGTGCGCTGCAGCTAAGCTTCGTCGGGTACTCGGGTTGACGGGGGAGGCGGTTTTCTGATTTGATTATGCATATAGAGAAAAAGGCGGTGGGTGAGAACGTGAGGGGATCATAGCCGTCCGATGCAACGGGTGGGAGGGAAGGGACGGTTGGGATGGGTCTTTGGGGCACCGACGCGGGGTCTTGTGGACCACGCGCGCACCGGGGGCGAAGAGGAATCCGGGGTCTTTCCTTTTTCTTTCGGTTTGCTTGGAGAACCGGATACGCGGCAGCCGCGCCACGACAGCATGCCGGCTGACCTGGATGTGACGGGATCTTCTGGAACTACGGAGTAGACTGTAGTCGCTGAGGCATGAAATACAGAGCTATGTAGGTGGACCACCATGAGAAATTTGCATGGTACCACTCCATTGTAGGCGATGTAGCTAGCGAACTTCAAAACCGAAAACTCCCGCACCTCATCCCCGCGCGTGCTACCCACCGCAACCCCCCCCTCCCTCCCAAAACCTAGCCGCCGCCACCCTCCATCCGCCCCCTCCGCCGCCCAAGCGGGCCGCCAGGATTCCGTGCGGCCGCGACGAAGGCAGCGGCGAGGCCTCCCTCCTCTCCTCTCCGGTGGGCTAGGGCGGGCGCGGCGGCGGGGCTCGCCGGCGCGGACTGCTTCTCCGCGGCGGCGGGTGGTGCCACCTCCAGATCTAGCGGCGCCATGGCTGGATCTAGGGGCTGCACAGTGGAGGCACCTCGTCTCGTGGTGGGTTGGAGGCCGGAGCCAGACGGCGGCAATAGCGGCTCCGGTTGGTGGCGACGGCTTGGCTGGTGTGGGCCTGGGCTCGTGCCTGTGACGGGCGTGGTTGTTGGCGGCGCTTGCACCCGCGTGGTGCAGGCGGCGGCGGGCGGCGGCTGGCGCTCAGGTCTGCGACGAGTCAAGATGGCAACGGGTACCCGAAACCCGCTAACCCGACGGATTTTACCCGATAAGAAGGCGGGTGTGGAACTAGTTTTGTACCCGTGGGTACGTTAATGGGCTAAATCCTTTACCCAGCGGGTATGGCGGGTACGGGTGTGGAACTGTAGTACCCATACCCGCATACCCGCGGGTAAGACACACCCGCATCAATTTTAGTTCATTTTAGCCCAACATGGCCCATCAATTTGGCCCAAATTCTAATTGATACTCCTGGTATATACACCTTCCCTCAAACCCTAACCTCTCCTCCTCACTTCACTCCCTCTCCCTTTCCCTGGGTGGCCGCCGCCGCAAGGCCGCAAGGGGCAGGACCGCAGGACCGCGAGTCCTCGACCCCCGCGAGGCGCGCTGCGCGGCGTCGTCCTTCACGACCGCGAGCACCCCGCGAGCCACGAGGCCGCGGCCTCGACCCCGCGCTGCGAGCCCTCGGGTCGGCCCTCCTCTTCCACCCCGACCCCCGCGAGCATCGCGAGGCGCGCTGCGTGGCGTCGTCCTTCGTGACCGCGAGCACCCCGCGAGCCGCGAGGCCACGACCTCAACCCCGCGCCGTGAGCCCCCGGGTCGGCCCTCCTCTTCCACCCCGACCCCCCACGACCCCACGCCACCCGCTGCCTCGTCTTCCTCTTGTCGCCTCGTCGCCGGTGATGAATTTGGGTATATTGTCGGGTACGGGTTACCCGACGGGTAAGAAATACCCACGCGGGTGCGGGTATGGAACGAAATCCTTACCCGTCTGCGAATGCGGGTGCGGGCGCGGGTGCGACCTGACGGATGCGGGTGTGGGTGGCTAGTACCCGTCGGGTACGTACCCGTTGCCATCCCTAGCGACAAGCGTGGTGACGGCGGCGATGTTGGCGGGCGCAAGCCGGCGCATGGCCTGGCGGTCCATGGGCGGACACGGCTGGCCCGGGCTACTGAGGCGCCTCCCTTCTGCCTGCGTCTGTGTTGCCGGATTGGTGTCGCCATGGTGGTGGGGCCGTGGGGCTGGCTGGTGCTTGCTGCGGCGTGGTGGTGGTGCTTTGGGATGCACCGGGCCTCTTTCGGTGGTGGTGTTGCGGAGGTGGCGGTGGTGTTGACGGTGAATTTCCGTCAACCTAGCCATGAGTTTACCTTCAATGTTGGTATTGATTTAATATCCAAACTAACGATCCTAACCCTCATGATATGTCAAGTTCGCACTCGCATGTGGTATTTAGAGTTTATTGTTTACGCAGGGATTAAGCACTTAAACGAGGACTTCCTGGTATAGTTAATCGAGCACTTTGCAAGAAGGTCATGAAGCCCGGCACAAGTCAAGACACGAGGTGAACATGACTCCAAGAGGCCTAAGGACCAAACTGTGACGGCAGAAAACTTCGAGGACCTAGACAGAAAATGCTAAAGCTTGCGCGACAAGGAGCCCTATCCAAACCGCGGAGAAACTGACGCCAAGAGCCCACATGCAGAAGGGGGAAAGTTCCAGAAGACACGAGAAGCGACGGGAAGAAAACCGGGGCCGAACCGGGTCAAAATGAGCCCAGGCCGGCCGGCCCAGCCCGTTCTAGCGTCGGTTCGGCGCCCCCTTTGACCTAGATGACCCTCGGGCTATTTATAGTCCCCCTGCCAAGAACCACACATCAATTCATTCGTCATCCGCCGCCGAGAAGCAGAGAAGAGAGGGACACCATTCAGGAGAGGAGAGGGTCGAGATGGTTGATGTGACAACCCGCCCAAGAAAATACCGTACTATCGCCTAAACCAATCCACTTTGGCCATTAAGCGACAGTAAAGTATCATCCCGTCGTTAGTTGCCGGGTTAACGCCTGGTAAATCACTTGGAATTCACACAGAGGATCGAACATATGGATTAAAACTCACACGAAGGCGAGTCCAGAGTACAGTACACAAATTAAATCCAAATTACCCCTAAGGGTTTAATTATTACAAACCATTGTTCATGACATGATAAGTAAAGGTTCAGAGTTCGAAAACAGCGGAATAAATTAAACTAGCGCAAGATAAGCATCACAGGAGGCCGTCCGTGATGCCATCACTCGTCGTCATCCACCCATTCCAGCTCCTAGCCGGGTGGAATCTCACCAGGCCAGACAACACCTGCAACCACATTTTATAAAGCAAGGCTGAGTATACTAATACTCAGCAAGACTTAACCGACGGGTGAAAACTACATCACCAACTCTAGACATGAGAGGCTTTTTGACCGGTGGAGTTCTTTTGCTGAAAAGCAACAAAGAGTATGTCCTTACTTTCAAGATTTTAGCACAAATTCTAGTTGATTACCATTTCTAAGTGTGCCAACTAATTCAATCAAGGATTGTACAATACAATTAATTCAAGCAGTAATATTCACCAAGTTCCATCATTAAGGGATATCATGGCCAGTTGATTAAGCAGTCTCGGATAACGGTGAGAGGCCGACAATCGATTGATTAAATCCTTGCAAGGTAAACCTAAACACACGGAAGAATGCATACCCCAAGAATTCCAAACAAAAACGACACGGGGTATACACCGACCAGACGGTTCCCATCTTTCTCCGGTTCGGGATCGGAACCTACAATCCTCGGTACAAGGGTTACTGGCACGTCACGCCGGACCGCCCAGACTCGCACAGGTACCCCACTGTTGCAGGCAGGGGGACACATCAGGTGTCCTAGGGGTAGTAGGGAAAGTTTCCCTTGCCGTGTCCATCAGGTACTAGGTTTACCGGTCCCATTCCCGGCAAGTGCTTAGTACGTTCAAAAGCTTAGCCCACGAAAGCCACTGGACCGGAGCCCAAATCCCATGCTCTTACCACATGAGCAATCCATTTATAAAGATCTTATGATTCCAACATAAGAACCTATTCTCGTGAGTGACGAACATCACTCGACTTCTACCGGGTCCTATAGCATAGCAGCTATCGACCTAGCATGCTAGTAAAAGAACATAGGTACCTAGGGATCATGCATCTAGGGTTTCAATTCAACTCCTGAAACGTAAATGCGCAATCATAGCAAAGATAATTGCATAATTTTAAAAAGGAAGGGTTAATGATCCGGGGCTTGCCTTCGTTGGCAAGGTTGGCCTCGGGCCCTTCTGGACTTTGGTCCAGGTCTTGCCCTACAGCGACGTAGTGCACGCCTCCGTCTCCTCCTTCCGGCACACGCGTACAGCTACCGTCGGGAAGATCTACACGAGGATGCAAATGCAAGATTTAAGTGACAGTTTTTAATTTAATTACTTACCAAACAACATATGACAACCATGGGGTGCATGGTTGACCACATTCACCTTGACAAACACACATTTGGTATATTCTTTCTATTAAAGTAATGTTAGGAGGTGCTTTATCATTTATTCTTTTTGATAGCGACTGTGTACATATATATACAATTAAATTAATCTAATTTCACAAAACAGCAAGGGTGGTGACATTTAGCTTCTTAGCAAGATTAACATCACATACATAGTGTCATTAGGGGTGTAGTTGGAGGCTTTCCAATTTAACTTATTAATAAGCTTTAAATGGCTCCCATTGCTTTTATTCATAAAATAAATTCATAAAATTTAGTGGAAGTGTTTATGAAGCACTACAACCCTAAACAAAGCCACTGCACACACATGCACACTTAGGCGAGCTAGGAAATTAACTGTACGAAAATAACAAAAGCTAGCTACCAAAACAAGATAAATGCATATAAAAATAAATAAGCATCAAATGAATCCCAACTTTCTCACACATTACCTCTGGCCCAAAACTGAGCTAGGCATGCAACATATACACCTAGAGCTACTATAGATCTTGAGCTATGCATTTACAAAGAAAATTACGTATAAAACAAGATTAAATATTTATGATAGATATAAAATTGTGATTAATTCACCAGAGATGCATTTAGGCATAGCAAGCTCACATGAAGAAGTTGAGCACAAAAATCTAATTATTTTTAGCTACAAAAATCATTTAGACAGATTCATCATAAATACAAAATAATTCATAATAAAAGATATACACAATAACTTTCTGCAATTTTTCGTATAGAAGCTAGGAATGGAACAACACACAACATATCCAAAATTCAGCTACAGAGCACTTGTAGATTTTGAACTACAACAGATCTAGGTTTAACAGTTTTGTAGTTTTCATGCAAAAACTGTCAGGAAAAACTATGGTCATCCTTTACAAAAGTTGTAGGGTTTTTCACAAGGAATCCAAAAAAATTCAGTTTGCATTTTTTTAATTTTTCTACACTTTTCTATGAATTTTACAAGATTCAGCAAAAAGCTTAACACTATTGAAGATCCTGTTTTGCAAGAAGGTCCTTGGAAATTTTTGATTCCTTATAGATAAGTCCTTTCTTTGTACAGAAGCCCCTGGAAGAAAACACCCCTTGCAATGTGGACCACGGGGAGACGGGCGGCGCGGCCGGCCGGATTCCGGCGAGCTCGCCGGTGCTCCCGGGCGGGCAAGGGCGGGGAAGTGACCCCTGTTCCCCCAGGGCTCGATTCCGTGGCTCGGTTGGGGCGGGAAAGGGGCCGGCGAGGGGGCTCGGTGGTGCTCGGCGGCATCGGCCGCTGCGGGTTGCAATTCCGGCGAGGCCGAGGCGGAGCAGACCAATGCTGTGCTTGGGGAGCTGCGATGGGGCACGAAGAGGGGTAAGGCACGCTTGGACGGCGGCGGTGAGGCGCCGAGGAGCGAGCTCCGCAGTGGTGGCGGCAATGGCGTGCGGCGGCGGCGTGCGCGCGGGGTAGGAGGCACGGCGGGGTGCGTGCACGCACGGGGAGGCGCGCGCGGTCCCTTTTATAGGCGGCGGCACACTTCGCTTCGACGCCAGGAGGGGAAAGCGGGGGGGTCCAGCCGGTGTGGGGATGCGCGCGGCTGACCGGCGTGCGGCGCGGCCGGGGCATGGCGCGAGCACGCGGGCGGTCGACACGCGGCACAGGGCACGGGTTCTAATGTGGCTCGGGGCACGCGAGGCCTCGGGAGGCGCGGCTCGGGCGCGGGCCAGCGTGGGGGACCCGGCCGCCATGCGGCGGCGCGCGGGCACGGCGCGCTGGAGCGCGGCGTCGCGGCGCGACGTGGCGTCGCCCAGTTTGTTTTTCGTTTAACCGCGTTTGACTGGGGATAACTCCAAAAACTTGAATTAAAGTGCACCCAAGTGCAAATAACAAAGTTGTAGATCAAAGGTCCCTCTACAACTTTTACAAAAGCTGACCTATGTTTTGCTCAATGGTTTGAGCACAAACTGCAGGCAAAGTTGCTGATTTTCATGGCGCTGATGAATAGTAAAAGTTGCAGTTGACCGAGTTTTTCACCACTTTCCACTCAAAATCTCAAATGCCGCCAATTATGAAAAGTGTGTCCCTCAAAAAGACGAACAACTTTTATATTGGCCGATTTTGAAGTGTTTAGGTGAAATTTGGAGAACGCGGCAAAAGTTCTAAAGGGGGTTCAAAGACAACAGGGGTTTTGACTAGGTTTTGACCAAGGGTTGACCACAAGGGTGTGTTGACTTGACTAAGAGGGTCATTAGTGATTGTTGACTAGGTTTTCAAGGTGATGACCCAGGTTGACCAAGGTTTGACCAATGTCAACAGCGTTTGACTCGGTTGATTCGGTCATTAGCACCAATGATGCTAATTAAAAACCTGGGGCGTCACAGTTGACTAGGGTTTCCCTAGCCGACGTGGGAACCTTGCATGGAACACGACGCCGGAGTTCCAAGAGCTAGGATCAAGATCAAGGTAGGATCCCGGTGGTGATCTTGTCCATGTATTATACTTTCATGTTGAATTTGCAAGATTGAATCCGATTTCTAGCGATCAAGTGCTTTCACTGCGATTTTGTCTTCGCTTGGGTTTTCTTATTCTCCAATCTATTCCGTGGATAGAGTGCATAGGATATTCTTGTAGCAATGGTGGCTAGAGGTGCATACCTGACCTACCGAGCGTTTGCAACTTGTTCTTCTTGAACTCGCCCTAGGCTAACCCGCACGAATAGGGGAGCGTCGTGACAGGACGAAGGTTCCAAAAGACGGGCGTCTTCGGAGTTGGAACGGAAGCCACGATTTAAAGAAGCTTTTAATGAGATTCGTTTGCTTTATTCTTCTTGGTTTTGGAACTTCAACAAAAGACCCAATCCAATCTCTAGATTGGTTCTCCCCTCTCTTTCTCTTGCTACCTCCGGTGTTTAGTAGATTAGATATGTTTTCATGGTTCTTCCATAGATTAGATGCAAAAACCCTTTTCAAGATCAAAGTGTTTTCTGCTTATTAGATTGGATCTTAAGTTACACATTGTTCCACGGATTCGATACTTTTGGTTCACACTTATTCACTTAAGGGAAGAAGGGTCCCTTGACTACGACGGAGGATTTGTCCGCTTGCAAATCCAAACGAACTTTGATATAACTATTAACCGTCAACAAGCCCCTTTTTCTGGCGCCGTTGCTGGGGAACAAGTAATCAAGATTCAATCTAGTTTTGCGTTTGTAAATATTTTCAGTTTTTCTCTTGATTTTTCTTTTGCATCTCTTGATTTCGACCATCCTCGAAGAAAAAAATCAATCTAATCTAGGGTTTTTCTAAACCCTAGTTTTCTTTATTTTGTTTATTGCTAACCCTAATCGGAGATGGACGGCTACATCTCCAACATAAAAAACATATATATTGTGGATGGTCTAGAAAAATTTTGCAGGCAAAGGTGACGTGCAACACAAGATCTAAAAGTGGAGGACGAACATCGTCGGAATATACAAGAGAAACTCCACCTCCAAGATCGAAAGGAGATCAACCTCATCCGCCACTCAGCCTAGGGAGGTCGTTCCTCAAGACCGTCAGAGCAATCGACGTCGGCAAGGGGGGGATCAAGTTCGACATCGATGGCGTGAGGAGTGCATTCAAGTCAACCATGATTCGAGGTATGTAAAATGGTCAATATTAAATACATTCTACCTCATCGTCGCATCAGAAGGGAGGAGTCAAGGTAGAATGAAGCGAAGAAGATGCAAAAGTTGTTGCATCCGTCAAGACCAAGAATCAACGCCCGCCTGTGAAGACCAAAAAGATAACTAAGCCGAAAAATAAACCTACACCGAAGCCAAGGATGGTGTAGAAGTGGGGGTCCCCAAGATTGCAACGCCCACAAAGAGCGTTGATCCGAAGTGAAGAAGAGAAGAAGTCTAGCTATACACTATAAACGAATCGCCTGCGGGAGGCAACCCATTCGTCGAGTCAAGAATAAGCTACCGGGAGGACAACCCGTTGAAGAGTCAAGCTACCGGGAGGGCAACCCGAAGAATTTTTCAAGTTTTTCAAGTAAGTTGGTCTTAGAATTTGCTACGCAATACATACCATAAACTCTTATGTGGTTGAACAATTTTTGGAGACATTATAATTGCTCGGTCATTTTATTTGGATTTTATATTGATCATAAACCGACGACTTGAGCCATCCCAAGTTTTGTTTGCTTATTTTTGAGAAACTAGTACCAAAAATTCAGAACCTACCCCAATCTTTCATCCTCTCCATAGTGTTAAGGTTGGCTTGTTTTACATGATATAAACACACGAGTGGAGCCTTGCTATGTTTCTTAATATTTTTAATCTTTGACGCATGGTAGGACTCGCGTGAACCAAAGGAACTTGATTTTTGGTTTCATTCAACTTGACATCCATCGGTTTCTCTAGATTTAGAATTTTTCTAAGCCCCATTGACTTTATTTTTATTCAAAATCTCTCTCTCATGTTTGGCCAAAATTGGAACCTAAACCTATACCCCCACGGTCAAGCCGGAGGAACTTGCTATCAATTAATGAAAGCAATCGATCCCGGTGCAACCAAAATAAAATTTATAATTGTTTTTTATGCCTAAAAGCTCCTCTAATGATATATTTGGACTCATCACGCGCTGAGTTAATTTTTAAAGTTTCAAAATTAGAGGAGTGATTAGCATCTAAACATGATTGAGGGAGGTTTTTGAGTTTGATTAACATATAGTTCCCCACGATGCATCACGTATCCATCATTTGGCATCTTGGGCACATGCAAAGGACAACCATGGGGGGAAGAAAGGGCTTTGTTTTGTAGGAAATTGGTAGAAGCACAAGAGGCAAAGGAACAAGAAGTAAAACAATGGAGGTGGAACCCTTAATCGCGCAAGCAAAGGAGTGGTTGTGAACATTTGGGTGGAGGAATCTTGTGGATCTCGTGGATACAAGACATGAAGGGAGTAAGAAGTATCTCGGAGAAAGATCAAAGCAAATGGTGTAGCTGTAGTATTACGTTTGGTTTTCTGAAACCCCGTGAAATCAATATTGACTCCTTTTAGTGCTCATGCGCTTGTATTTCTCGTACTAATGGCTACACTAAACAGTGGTGTAATTTGTAATTTGCTAATTTGTCGAACGTGCCACTGCTGCAGCTAATTGTTGCGCAGGGTGATGGCAGTTTCGTTTCTTGTTTCAGTGATTCCAACCTTCTTGGGACGGAGGAGTAGGAAGCTACAAGGACGACGTCCGATTCACAGACGTCTTCCATCACCAGCCTGAGGCAAGCCCTGTTAGAGTGACGCAGTGAAATCCGGTCCGGCCCGCTATACCCATGAGTCGGCACCTCACCAGACCTTAGGTCCACTAGAGCCCACAACAACAAGGCCCTGGGCCTAACTCAACCCAAAAGACTATCCTTTTGGATGAGGACTGCCCCCACCTATATGTTGTGCTCCCCCACCATCAATTTCCGATGTGGAACTAAACCCAACAATCTCCCCCGTCACACATTGGGCCCAACTCTTCCATCACAACCATCCGTGTGATCTCCCGAAGACGTTATCCAGGCCCTGAGTCCAACTCTCTAGTCACAACCATCCGTGTGACCCTCCGGAGACGTTAACGGGTTCCCCGTCACCATGTGACCTCGGAGATGTTATCCAGGCCCTGAGTCCAACTCTCCAGTCACAACCATTCGTGTGACCCTCCGGAGACGTTTACGGGTTCCCCGTCACCATGTGACCTCGGTGATGTTTTCCCAGGTTTTTCCGAACTTCGGCTCTGATACCACATGTTAGAGTGGCGCAGCGGAATCCGGCCCGACCGCTATACCCACGAGTCGGTGCCTCACCAGACCTTAGGTCCACCGGAGCCCACAACAACAAGGCCCTGGACCTAACTCAACCCAAAAGACTAGCCTATTGGGTGAGGACTGCCCCCACCTATATGTTGTGCTCCCCCACCATCAATTTCTGATGTGGGACTAAGCCCAACAAGCCCACCAGTGACGGCAGCCACGCAGCTCGCGGAGGCTGCCTTCTCCATGTGCGTGCGGTGTGCTCTGCCACCTCTCCTCCCGCGACGGCGCCGGCGCCAACCTGGCGGTGCCCCTGCTCTCGCTCCACGTGGCGCTGGCGGTCCTCGCCGTGGGGGCACAGGGCGCCATGCTTGACGAGATGCCCGACTTCCTCAGCCCCGCCGGCGGTAGCGTCCACGCCGCGCTCGCGTCGTACGTCGTGATGCGCGGCCTCGCCGCCAACGGCGGCGGCGAAGGTAGGCTCCGATAATGGGGTTAGCCAACGGCGTCTGGGTAGACTGTGACTTGCAGCTCAAAGCCTCCATCGCCCGTGTTGCCGCTGAGCAGTACCATGCCGAGGCGTGCCCAACGTTCTTGAAACCCATTGTTAGTTGGAATTCGACGGGGAAGGATTTTTTTAGATGCGAATACAGGGGAAGGGTAAATTGGGTGGGCCCAGCGGTTACAATGGTGGGTATGCTAACCATGGGTGAGAAAAATAATTTGGTTTTGGCAGAAACACTCTCCAAATTGCGATTCTGTGGGTCTTCGACCATATCCACTCCCCCAATTAGATGATAGGTGGGTCCGGCGTGAGGGGTAAGGCGGTCCCGAATTGGGTGAAAAAGGTTTTTCAAATTATTCGATCTTTATAGTATAGATAACCAGTTGCATGGTGGGTAATTTTGTGACCCAAAAGCCACTAAAACCAGGATCCAGGCTGCTTTCAAATTTGTACTAGACAAAAGCTGCTTTTGGTTGTCTTTGGATGGCAGCGAGCCCCTTTGGTTGGGCTGTTGGCTTTTGACAAAAGCAGCTAAAAGCCCAACCAAACACACCCTAAGTATGAATAGTCCACTTTGATTCATTCCTCAACATAATTTTTGCTCAACCTATTTTATTTAATTCAATCTATACCTTAATAAGATCCATCTATATTTTTCTCTCTGCATAAAAGTTAAGCTTAAGGTTTGAATTTATCTAACAATAAAGTGGCATAATATCCTATGTTTAAATGACAATTTAAGATTTTTTCTTTAATTTCAATGCATTATTTGTATCTCTAGCATTAGTTTGTATACAATTCCTTGTAACATATTACAATAATAAAAATATCTTTGTATTTCTAAACATAAGCTATTTCTATATTCTAGCGGGTCTAATTGAAATTGTGAGTGAATTGCCGAGCCAATTTTTTCTTATATAAGATTATATGGGTAACATGGATTGGCCAGTATAGTAAGAAAAGACTTGGTAAAATTTTGTCATATTCTTTTTTTTTGCGAAGTTAAAATTGTCATGTTGGAGTACTGAAGTGGTTAAAATGCATATTTCAGTGGGTGCAAATATAGATGTCCATTCAGGCACGGGCTCGGGGTGGTCCGCTCTTTATCGTGTCATGCCGAGCCCGACCCTTAGTTCCACTGTGTCATGCCGGGACAACCCACGGGCTGTGCCGAGGGCCCAAGCACGGGCCCGTCGTGCCGTTTCGTGCCGGGCTGGCCCGACATTGACCCACAGGCCAGGCCGCCTGCGGCCCACGAAGGGCGCCGCTGCGTCCCCCACCTTGGCTACTCCGCCGCTAGCCCGCAAGTCCTCCTGCCTCCCGCGGCGAGCATATGCGCGAAGCCGGGGAGATGGAGGGAGACCCCGAGAAGGTGGCGGCGCCGGCGGAGGGCAGAGGTGAGCGGAGGAGGCAGGGGATGGGAGCGGTGGTATGTCTGTCGGTGTTTTACACCAGCAACCTACCAAGGGGGGTACCCGAGGTAGATGTTTGTGACCTCACCGAGATCGGTAACTCGAAGGAGAGACACGTGGCACACAATTTTAGACAGGTTCGGGCCGTGAGATGCGTAATATCCTACGTCATGTATATGCTGCGTAGCTCTTGATTGATTGGGTGTTGTTACAAGATGATGCAGATAGATAGATAGGGGTCCCTGCCTCGCCTTGTATAGTCCGGGAGGCAGGGTTACAAGTCGGTTTGAAGAGGAGAGTACTAGTCGTACACGGCTAGGAGTACTCTACATGGGTTCGGACATGTCTAGTTTCTTAACCGAGTACTAGCCCTCTGGTTGCCTTGTGCTCCACGCCGTCTTGCACCGTGTAGCACAAGTCGAGTAGTCCCGAGGGCCCACGTAGTAGTCGGTTCCAGTACCCGCTCGGGTAGTGGGCCCTGGGATGTCCATACGACAAGCCCCTGAGTACTTTGTAGTCGAGCAGGATGTTTTCGAGTAGTCTTGACGGCCTTGGAGAGTAGTCCTTGAGCGTCCCCGAGTTCCACAAGCCGAAAGTCCTCGAGAATGCTTGAATCATCCCGAGGTTGGAAGGTACTCCAGCTGATCTTTGAGTAGTCTTGAAGTCTTCTCGAGTAGTCCCCAAGCATCCCCGAGTGCTTCTCTCGAAGGTCTTCAATAGTACTCGTAATGTCTTGATGAAAAACCATATGGAAAATGCGATTCGAAGAATTGCATTCCACATGCAATGCATCCCCCGAGTCTTAGTTCGAATTGTAGATTCAAGCTGAGGGTCAATCTAAAGTTCTGCCAATCTTATCCCTAAAAATTCGGAGAAAACACCGAAGGACACGTGGCACGGAGCCCCCGATGAAGGACCGGAACTGGCGACTAGAGAGGGGGGAGTGAATGGGAGCTGATAAAAATTCTTCTCAAAGGAGATGGACACTCCAACAAGATGAACAAGGCTTCCAAAGCACGTCTCCGACTCAACTACCCAAGTTGGCCAAGACCACGCAGCCACTGGAGTGCTACTGGTCCTAGGAACCAACAACCACCTACACCTACTCGAGAACGCAGCGGAACTAGCAACTCGAGCACCACTGACCTGCACCGGTCAGACCGGTGAGCAGCACCGGTCAGACCGGTCCCTGCTGGAGCACCCCAACAGATCCTGAGAACTTCCACAGAAAGCTCCTACACCGGTCAGGCCGGTGTAGCATGCCGGTCAGACCGGTCTAAGCCAGAAAGCCCCAAAATCACAAACCTGACCTTCCGAGCTCCAAAACGAACCAAACTCGAAACAGCAGCAACACGGAACAACAGGGAACTCACCAAGACGTTCACCCGAGGCAAAACCCACGAAGCCTCTACACCGGTCAGACCGGTGAGCAGCACCGGTCAGACCGGTCAGGCTGGGACGCTCGGGATGAACAACACCCGCGGGTCAACTCCCCCAAATCCAACTCCCGATCTCCCGAATCGCTCCACGGATTTGCGCAAGATTTTGGGGGTAGTAGGAATACCTCGTGGGCACTCCATAGCCAAGATTTGGTCCACCAAAACTTGCAAAATCAAGAGAAATCGAAGAAATCCCACCAAGAACGCCTCTAACCCTAAAGTCAAGAAAATCCCAAAACCGAGCCCCTTTGCTCACGGATTTGGGAGGGGAATCAAAGGGAAAACAACCACGAAGGGTTCAAGCATACATCCCCCACCAAATCCCAAAGAGAAAGGCCTCGAAACCGCCACAAGAAATTCGCCAAGAAAGGGCTCTGAAAATCACCAAAAAGGAGAAACGGGAAAGACACATCCAAACCTTGAGGAACCACGCCGAATCATCTATACATACCAAAGAGGTTCATACAAGGTTTAGCTTGTCGCCCGATCATCCTTCCCTCTCACAAGATCTCACCATGAAGCTCTCAAGCTAGTCCTAGAAATTCCAAAGGAAAAAGAAAGAGGAAAATAGCAAAACAAAATGAGCTAGGGTTCCAAGAGATGGCTTCCATCCTCTCACCACTTGGGTTATATGGAGGCAAGCCGAAAGACTAAATTACCCCTAAGGTCTAATACTAGGATACACACCCCCGAGGGGCACTTTGGGAATCTTTGTCTTCGCACCATCGGACGGATGCCCGGTGACCGCAAACTTGCTTAGCCTCGACGCAAGCCTTGCGATCCCGACGCGTGTCCTCCGCTTCGAAGTCTCCGGACTGCCTCGTCGCACACCGGTCAGACCGGTACCCACCGGTCAGACCGGTCAGACCCACTGGTCAGACCGGTCTGATACTGTTGCACCTCCGTCTTCGGTCTTCGGTCTTGGCTTTGTGGATCAACCAAGGAACCCAGTGGTTTTCTGGTGAACCACCGAAAACCCCGCGAACTCGGTGTAGCCTCCGCCAATCACCACTCATGACTCGGCTCCCACGTAGTCCCAGCTCGACCTTGGTTTTGAGGCTCAACCAAGAAACCGTCCATGACTTCATCTCGCTGTTCTTGCCACCATGCGGCCCGCACTTGACTCCGCTGGCCACCGGGTCCCTCGAACCAAGCCTACTTGTCTTCTCCACACCTGGAGGCCTCACCAGCAACGACCTTTCGCGCTTGTTCTTCACCTGCACCAACACCAGTCAAGCCGCAACCTGCACCTGCAATACTTAGCCAAGAATCAGTCCACACCACGTTGTCAATCACTCATCACACCAGGAAGCGACCTACCACCGGTCCTCGAACCACACAAGCTCTCAATCTCCCCCTTGATGAGTGCATTGACAACACACACATTTTTGGTAACCCAAGAGAAAAGGAAAAGAAAAGAAACGCCTAAAAGAAACTCCAACAAGCGATCGAAAGCCAAAGGAAAGGCAAAGAGCGAGATCACTTGAAGAAGACAAGTCTCGGACCCCTTAGGCAAGGGCAACAGCTCGACACATCCGAGATAAAACCATGCTCAAGCAAAGAGCACAAACCACCAATCCAAAGCTCGAAAACCACAAAGAGCTCCCCCTGCACACATGCAAGCTCCCCCTGAACCAATGCAACTCCCCCTAGACGAATGCATGCAAAACACTTCACGAAACAGAGCAGCTGCTTCAGCTTTGCTCAGACCGGTCAACCTCACCGGTCAGACCGGTGGGCTAGATCGCCCAGCAACCTGACACTCACACCGGTCAGACCGGTGCCACCCATCGATCAGGCCGATGACCACCTAGGAAAAACTGGGAACTGCCCGAGCTCAAAACTAGCTCGAAACCACTTGGAAAGCTTTTAAATGCATGCAGCAAGCCAAATCATGCTCAAACTTCTCCCCCTTGTTGACAATGTAAGAATCAAGCCAAAAATGCAAAAAATGCAACATAGAGCTTCTCAAATAGACAAAATTCAACATAGCATGCTACACACCTCCAAATGAGCAAGTTAGACACTCTATAGCTTCGTATGGACAAAAACTACAAGATCACCATGTTTCACAACCATTGGACGAAGCTAAGATAGAAATGGCTATTTTTGCGAAAAATTCACCCTCTCATGAGGAAAGTCCTAAACATGATCAAAACATGTCAAAATGACAAAGCCACACAAACTTCATGCTAGGATGACCATTCTAAGCATAAGACCATCATAAACACCCACAAGCACCTCATGTCATGTCAAAGCCACCGATCCATGTGCTTACTTCTAAATATGAGACTTCTCATTGGTAAGCAACATGCAACGGTTTAGCACCCAAAAGCAAGTAAATTAAGCACATATGACATGGGAGCACATTTTCCAAGCAATTTACATTTCATTTTCAGATTTATAATTGGTACATGAAATGTCTTTGCGACAAAAAGGAACTTATGCCCCTCCACAAGATGAAGCATGGGGGCTAAACGTTCATGATCGCAAATGAGCCTTTGGCCCCATATGATCAAAATAAGCTATCCAACCACAAATTAAGCATAGCAAAGCCACTAAAACATGTCAAGATCATATAAAGGCATTTACTCACAAGAGAGCATACATGTGACATTTTTCAAAAAGCATAGCTAGCAACCATGGATATAAACCAAGATCATCAAGAGCTAAGCCACACTAAGCCATATCATACCAAACTAGCTCACAAGATCATATATATCATACCATGGTGAACAATGTATATAGGAGAAGCTTTTCCTACATAATGCATATTATACAAAATGCCTGCAAGATATCATACAAAGCTGACTATACATCATGATACAAATGCAATGCAAAATGCAACAAAGCACACAAAGGAAAGCTATACATATGCTACAAAGGAGCTCCCACACACCAACTCAAGAAATCAAACAAACACCAAGCTACCCCCGCAAACGAGTGAAAGTTGCTTGATCTAGGGGTTTGGTGAAAATATCGGCTAGCTGGTCATGTGTGGGTACATGGATCAAAGCGATTTTTCCTTTCTCTACGTTGTCTCTCAGGAAATGATACCTCACTTCTATGTGCTTGGTTTTGGAATGGAGCATTCGGTTCTTTGCAACGCTTGTGGCACTTGTGCTATCACATTGAAGTGGGACATGGGTATACTCCTCACCAAAGTCACTCATGGTGTATGTGATCCAAAGGAGCTGAGAGCAACAACTAGCTGCGGCCACATACTCTGCCTCGGTAGTGGATTGAGCAACACTCGACTGTTTGCGGGAAGACCAAGACACCAAAGAAGAACCCAAGAACTGGCAAGTCCCAGAAGTGGACTTCCTATCCAACTGACACCCGGCAAAATCCGCGTCCAAAAATCCAAGAAGAGCCAAAGAAGAAGACGCGGAGTACCAAAGGCCGAAGTCGGGAGTGTGTCGCAAATACCTGAATATGCGCTTGACTGCTTGCCGATGCGAAGTCCTCGGAGACGCTTGAAAACGAGCGCACAGACATACCGAGAATTGGATGTCCGGCCTCGTCGCCGTCAAGTAGAGGAGTGACCCGATCATGCTTCGGTACTCCTTCTGGTCCACGTGTTCGCCGTCCTCGTTCGCATCAAGAGCTGTAGTCGTATTCATAGGCGTCGCCATGGCCTTGGAGTCCTCCATCTTGAACTTCCTCACAATGTCCTTGGTGTACTTAGCTTGGTGCACAAATATTCCTTCCTTTGATTGCTTGATCTGGAGGCCGAGGAAGAACTGCAACTCATCCATCATGCTCATCTCAAATTCCCTGCTCATGTCTTCTGCAAACCTTGCAACAAGAGAGTTAGACGAGCCACCAAAGACAATATCATCCACGTATACCTGCACAATCAGGATATCTCGGCCCTGCCTGAGGAGAAACAAGGTCTGATCGACCTTCCCCATCTCAAACCCTCTCTCAAACAGGAACCCCCTCAACCTACCGTACCAAGCTCTAGGCGTCTGCTTCAGCCCATACAGTGCCTTCCTCAACTTGTACACCCGATGGGGGTACTTCTCACTCTAAACCCCGGTGGTTGCCTCACATACACTACTTCCTCCAAAACACCGTTTAGGAAAGCACTCTTGACATCCATCTGGTACAACGTGAACCCTTTAGCCACGGAAAAGGCTAGAAGGATCCTAATCGCCTCCAAATGAGCTACGGGAGCAATAGTCTCCTCGTAGTCGATCCCTTCTTTCTATGAGTACCCCTGAGCAACAAGCCTTGACTTGTTTCTCACCACTTCTCCTTTCTCTCCCTCTTTGTTTTTCCACACCCATTTTGTCCCAATCGGCTTACACCCCGGTGGAGGATCCACCAACTCCCAAACTTGGTTTCTCTCAAAGTTCTCCAACTCCTCATGCATCGAATTAACCCAATTGTGATCAGATAGCGTGTGTCCAATGTCTTTGGGCTCAAAAGTAGCAACAAAAGCAGCATGAGCAAAGTGAGAATTGTTTCGAACCCTCGACCGTGTAGTACGTTCATTGATGTCGCCGATGATTCTCGAAGCTGGGTGATCCACTTGAACTCGCCGGGGAGGTTCTCGCCTTGATGCTACCTCCCCCTCAACAGCAGCTTCGCCTTGATCTGGGTTTGTCATTGTAGGTGTGGGAGAGGGCCCGTTCACCACCGCAGTCGAAGTAGTAGGTACATGCTCAGCCACGGGCACCACACTGCTGTCTTCATCATCTCCATGTTCATGCTCCTCCTCCTGGAAAATCTCCTCGCCAAGTTCATCGTCACCTGCACACTCAAAAACAAGCTGACTATGTGGCTGTGTCTCGTCGAAGGTTACCTCGCAAGTCTCCACGATTTGGTTAGTTTCAAGGTTGAGCACTCGAAAGGCTCTAGAATGAGACGCGTAACCAAAGAAAATGCCATCGACAGACCTAGCCTCGAACTTGTCCAACTTCTTACCTTTCTTCAGAATAAAGCATTTGCACCCAAACACATGGAAGTGACACACCTCGGGTGTGCGCCCGTGCATCAACTCATAGCATGTTTTCTTCTTATGCACCCTGAGGTAAATCCTGTTCGACACATAGCACGCGGTATTCACCGCCTCAGCCCAGAACCTTCTCGGAGTCCTATACTCATCGAGCATCGTCCGAGCCATCTCGCACAAGGTCCTGTTTTTCCTTTCCACCACGCCGTTCTGGGGAGGCGTATACGGACTCGAAAACTGGTGTTCAAGACCCAAGTCATGGTAAAAGGTTTCGAAGCGAGAGTTTTTAAATTCCGAGCCATTATCACTGCGGATCGCTCGTATGGCATCTCCGTGTCTCTCGTTTCTCAACCTCAAGACAAGATCTCGAACAAAACCAAACGTCTCCCCTTTCTCCTCAAGAAAGAAAACCCACGCATACCGAGAGTAGTCGTCCACCACAACCAGGACGTACCACTTCCCACCCACAGATCGCACACGAGCTGGGCCAACAAGGTCCATATGGAGCAGCTCGCATGGACGCTCCGTCATCACATCGGTGAGGGGTGGATGGGAAGCAACTACCATCTTAGCATGCCGACACAGCGCACAAACCAACTCTTTCTCAAACCTCAGCCGTGGCAATCCTTGGACCAAATTGAGTTTGCTCAAGCGAGACAAAAGGTCAAAGCTTAAGTGACCCAACTTCCTATGCCACTTCCACAACTCACTCGAAGAACCAGCCAAGAAACAACGCTCCACACCAGAAGACTGAGAGAAATCCGCTCGGAACACTTGACCCTTGGGAACGACCATGCAAACTAGGTCCCCTCGAGAATCCAAAATCCGAGAACCACTAGGCCGAAAGAACACCTCAAAGCCCTCATCCAAATGCTGGGACACCGAAAGCAAATTGAACCCGAGCGATTGAACAAGAGCAACACGCCTGAGAGTGACCTTGTCACTTACCTTAATCTCACCTTCTGAAAGCACACGCCCTCGCCCATTGTCCCCAAAGGTGATGTATGTCTTGGACACCACCGGGACGAGACTTGAGAACCACCCCTTGTCTCGGGTCATGTGCCTCGAGCAACCGGAGTCAATCAACCAAACGTTCCTCAAGTCTCCCACCTGAAATTCAAAAGCGAGCACGTGAGTGAACAAACGACTCTGCACTGGGGTTAGTACCAAAAGAGTAAAACCATTGTCGAGCCATTTGCTCCAAAGTGGGGTTAGCACAAACCAAATCATCACGCCTATCAAAGCTACCACCACGAAAACCACCACGGGAACCACCACTAGGGAACCACCCCTGTCTAGCTGGAGGAGAACGAAAACCATGAAAGGAAGACCGTGGACCGTTCCTCCTCTCCATCTCAAAGCTACAACTCCTCCCACCCTCGTATTGAGCACGAGGTGGAGAACGTCTAGCAAACTGACCACCTGCCAACTCTCCAAGCCAACCACCAGAACCACGACCACCAGAACCGAACCGAGCATCCGCACGAGCATGGAAACCAAACCGCTGTCTGTCCAGACCAGCACCGGTCTGACCGGTGGACTGCACCGGTCTGACCGGTGGCGCTCGGCCAGCAGCACCACCTACCACCTTTCGATCTCCCCAAGCCGGAACCGTCCTCACATCGCCTTGGCCCTGGGCATCTGCATACAAGGCTCAGGTACACCATCTGAAGGGCGATACCTGTCCCTGTTAGCCCACTCCGTAGCCATTCTCGCCTCACGCTTCCTCTTGAAGCAAAACTCACCCTTGTGACCAATAGTCACAATGAAAGCATATGGGCTTAGGCTTAGGCTTAGGATGGGGCTGCTCACTTGGTTTCTCCCCACTCGGCTTCTCACCCTTCTTCTCTCCAGCCTCACTCTCCTTGGAGCTCACAAACTTCACCGGTTTTTGGAAATCATTTGTTGGGCGAGAAAATATGGGAGGATCTGGGGTTGTGTCAAGTTTGTTTCTCAGTGGGTTGGGCTTAGGTGCATAGGCATTTTTGTGGAAGGTTTTTGGTGGAGCTAGGATATCACCAATCTTCTCTCCTCCCTCACCACTACACTCTCCAACCTTCTCCGAACCAAGCGCTTGCCCATCATAGCGCTTGTACGCCTCTATCATCATCCTAAGCTGTGGTTCATGACCCGACAACCAACCCATCATTTTCCTCAACTCATCATTCTCATCCTGCAAGCGATCCACATAATGTGCAAGTTCTAGATTTTTCAAAGCATGCACTTCACAAGTAGAGCAAGAAGTGGGAACAGGTTCTTTCAACTTAGCCTCAAACGAAATAGTATAAGCATGCATCTCATCAATCTTTCCATGCAAAACAGGGCAAGAAGTGCAAGCTCCTAGCAAAGCAGGTCTAGACTTAAGCTCAGCCACTTCAATCCTAAGCACATCTAGTTCATCACAAGTAGAAGCATGCTTATCCTTAAGACTAGTAAGATCCGCTAGGTACACAGAGCAATCACAGCAATCAATCTCATCAGAAACCACAGGTGAAGCCTTAAGCGAATCGATTTCAAGTTTAGCATCAAGGTTTTGGGTTTCCAGCTTAGCCACACGGTTCCTAGCATCTTCTAGTGAGGCCCTAAGCTCTTTCCTTATCTTCTTTGCCTCTCTAAGCATGTCATCACGATTATCAAGCAACTTGCCAAGACGTTCGTTCTCCTCACGCAAGAAGGGAAGCTCGTCACGTACCTCATCCTCGGAGTCAGAGTCCGAGTCGCTCCGGTGACTCTTCTTGCTGCCGGAGCTACGAGCCATGCCGCAGAAGCCATCTCTCGCGTAGCAGCTCAGCCCACTCAAGTTCTTGGATGACTTCTTGTTCTTGCACCGATCACCTTCATCTTCACTGCTACTCGAGCTCGAGGAAGAGTAGGCGGAGCTGGAGTCGACGTCGCTCGCTCCGACTGTCGCTCGGGCCTTCCTGCCGCGGCCGTCCTTCTTCCTCGACCGTCGCTCGTCCTTGTGCTTGTTCTTGTGCTTGTGATCGCGCCTTAATCGGTACTTGCCGTCCTTGTTAGACCGGTGCTTGTAGCCGTCCTTGTTCTCCATCTTCTCCGGACAGTCGGCGACGAAGTGTCCTGCCTTGCCGCACTGAAAGCATGTCCGTGGATTCCTCCTTATGTTCACCCGGTTCTCGTGCAACCTCTCAAACCGCCTGGTCAGCAACGCTAGCTCGTCCTCTCCAAGCACGTCGAACTCCTCGTCTGGCAAAGACATCAAAGAAGACAGAGAGTACATCCTGGAGGATGCGTTAGCGTTAGACTTAACTCCTTTGCCACTGACGAGAGCAAGACTATGAGAGTCAGTCGGGCTCTCGATCTTGGCTGTCATACCACGGTCCAACTCAGCCGACTTGAGCTTCGAAAACAGCTCGTTCACGGTCAGGGTGTCATACTTCTCGAACTCAAGAATAGCCTCGACCTTCCCGTCCCATACGGTGCGATCCAACGAGTGCAAGAGCTTCACGGCTCTATCATGATCATCGTATGGGAGCACAGCCACATTGGCTCTCATGTTGTTCACCACAACCGTAAACCGCTGGAAAAGGGCATCGACGGACTCGCTGGGGAGATGAGTGAAGTTCTCGTACTCTCTCCGGTAAGTCGCGTACATCCGAGCCTGAACCTGAGCATTCCCAGCATGAGCATCCTTCAACTGCTCCCAAATTCTACAAGCTAAGTCCTCTGTCTGAACCCGATCGAATTCGGACTGACACAGAGCACGAAACAAGTAGTCGACCGCCTTGTTGTTGGCGTCGAACATGTCCCTCGATCCCGGAGCAAGGAAGTTAATCGGATGAACATATGCTGTGTTCACCGTAACGACCCAAAGGATCTGACCCTTTCCGCGGAGGAACGCCGTCATCCGCCTCTGCCACATCTGGAAGTTTTTGCCATCAAAATGCGGAGGACCCGAACCCCGTTCCTGGTACGCCATCCTTGGATCTTAGACTGGTTAGAATCCGAAGATCCATAACCGGCACTGATACCACTTGAAGGACCGGAACTGACGACCAGAGAGGGGGGAGTGAATGGGAGCCGATAAAAATTCTTCTCAAAGGAGATGGACACTCCAACAAGATGAACAAGGCTTCCAAAGCACGTCTCCGACTCAACTACCCAAGTTGGCCAAGACCACGCAGCCACTAGAGTGCTACTGGTCCTAGGAACCAACAACCACCTACACCTACTCGAGAACGCAGCGGAACTAGCAACTCGAGCACCACTGACCTGCACCGGTCAGACCGGTGAGCAGCACCGGTCAGACCGGTCCCTGCTGAAGCACCCCAATAGATCCTGAGAACTTCCACAGAAAGCTCCTACACCGGTCAGGCCGGTGTAGCACGCCGGTCAGACCGGTCTAAGCCAGAAAGCCCCAAAATCACAAACCTAACCTTCCGAGCTCCAAAACGAACCAAACTTGAAACAGCAGCAACACGGAACAACAGGGAACTCACCAAGACGTTCACCCGAGGCAAAACCCACGAAGCCTCTGCACCGGTCAGACCGGTCAGGCTGGGACGCTCGGGATGAACAGCACCCGCGGGTCAACTCCCCAAAATCCAACTCCCGATCTCCCGAATCGCTCCACGGATTTGCGCAAGACTTTGGGGATAGTAGGAATACCTCATGGGCACTCCATAGCCAAGATTTGGTCCACCAAAACTTGCTAAATCGAGAGGAATCGAAGAAATCCCACCAAGAACGCCTCTAACCCTAAAGCCAAGAAAACCCCAAAATCGAGCCCCTTTGCTCACGGATTTGGGAGGGGAATCAAAGGGAAAAGAACCACAAAGGGTTCAAGCATACATCCCCCACCAAATACCAAAGAGAAAGGCCTCGAAACCGCCACAAGAAATTCGCCAAGAAAGGGCTCCGAAAATCACCAAAAAGGAGAAACGGGAAAGACACATCCAAGCCTTGAGGGACCACACCGAATCATCTATACATACCAAAGAGGTTCATACAAGGTCTAGCTTGCCGCCTGATCATCCTTCCCTCTCACAAGATCTCACCATGAAGCTCTCAAGCTAGTCCTAGAAATTCCAAAGGAAAAAGGAAGAGGAAAATAGCAAAACAAAATGAGCTAGGGTTCCAAGAGATGGCTGCCACCCTCTCACCACTTGGGTTATATGGAGGCAAGCTGAAAGACTAAATTACCCCTAAGGTCTAATACTAGGATACACACCCCCGAGGGGCACTTTGGGAATCTTTGTCTTCGCACCATCGGACGGATGCCCGGTGACCGCAAACTTGCTTAGCCTCGACGCAAGCCTTGCGATCCCGACGCGTGTCCTCCGCTTCGAAGTCTCCGGACTGCATCGTCGCACACCGGTCAGACCGGTGCTCCTCACCGGTCAGACCGGTACCCACCAGTCAGACCGGTCAGACCGGTCTGATGTTGCTGCACCTCCATCTTCGGTCTTCGGTCTTGGCTTTGTGGATCAACCAAGGAACCCAGTGGTTTTCTGGTGAACCACCGGAAACCCCGCGAACTCGGTGTAGCCTCTGCCAATCACCACTCATGACTCGGCTCCCACGTAGTCCCAGCTCGACCTTGGTTTTGAGGCTCAACCAAGAAACCGTCCATGACTTCATCTCGCTGTTCTTGCCACCATGCGGCCCGCACTTGACTCCGCTGGCCACTGGGTCCCTCGAACCAAGCCTACTTGTCTTCTCCACACCTGAAGGCCTCACCAGCAATGACCTTTCGCTCTTGTTCTTCACCTGCACCAACACCAGTCAAGCCGCAACCTGCACCTGCAATACTTAGCCAAGAATCAGTCCACACCATGTTGTCAATCACTCATCACACCAGGAAGCGACCTACCACCGGTCCTCGAACCACACAGGTTCTCACCCGAGCCTTGAGTCGAGTACTTCTCTCGAATTGAAGGGTCATCTTGACTGTAGAATGTGTCCGGAGTGGATCCTTGATGTGTTGAAGTCCACCAAATCCAGCGATCGAAGTCGAGCCCCCGAGATTGAGAGCATCGAGTACTGGAAGTTGAAGAGTCAGCCCGCATGTGACGAGTCAGCCGCTCTGAACCGACCCGCCCAGTGGCTTATAAATAAGAGGGCAACCCCTTAGGGTTTTCCCACTCGCAGCAGTTGCATTCTTGCGATTAGATCTGAAGAGCCCCCTCTCCACTGCCTCCGCCATCACCACTAGTAGATTAGATCTATGAGCGCCGCCACCGTAGTCCTCACCCCCGCAGCCCCCGAGCGAATGCGAGTGAACACACTCGTGACTGGGAGGATGAAGGCGTCACCAGCAAAGAGCACAAAGACGGGCGCGTCGAAGAAGAGGAGCCGCGAAGAGGCCGGCGATGTCGGGCAGTCGTCGTCGTCGTCCCGCCCCACTTCGCCGAATCTGAAGGAGTGGAAGAAGGCGAAGCTGAAGACCGAGGACATCCTCGTCCTCGTCAACAGCGGATTCCTTCGCGAGAAGGAGATGGATCTATGGCGCGCCGCCACCGGAGACGCGTATCCGATGGAGAAGAATCCCGATGAGATCCCGATGTTCGCGCGGTTCGTGGAGCGCAGACTCGCACTCCCCGCTAGCGACTTCTTCAAGGGGATGCTTCAGTACTACGGCATCGAGTACGTGAATCTCAATCCCAATGGGATCTTTCACATTTCTGTCTTCATCCACTTCTGCGAGGCGTTCGTGGGAATCAAGCCCCACTAGATCCTCTTCCACAAGTTCTTCCAGTTGAAGCCCCAGCCGAGCGCGGATGATCTCAGAGTAGTCGGAGGTGCTGGGGTGTAGATGCGTGAGGATGCTGACGGGCAGTACTTGCCATACAAGTTGATTGACTCCAACCAGGACTGGAAGGCGCGGTGGTTCTACGTCAGCAACCACCACCCGTTGCTGCTGAAGCCGAGCGGGTACCCGCCAAAGCACCAGCCGTGGTGGAACACGGAGCCCACCATGCAGGAAGGCCTCCAGCTGCCTGCGCTGCTGGAGAAGGTGAAGGCCCTGAGGAATGCCGGACTGAGGGCCGAGCACATGGCCTTCAGTTTCATGAAGAGGAGGATCCAACCGCTGATGGCGCGAGACCATCTTGGCTACGAGTACACCGGAGCTGAAGATTCCTCATGGATGCTTGGTGAGGAGATCGATGACGACGTGATCATCGAGAGGCTATGCAGGATCTTCAAAGATATGCCCCTGTACACGCCTTGCCCCGTGGAGGAGTACTCCGTGTCACGTCCACCGAAGAAGGTTAGTAGTCGTGGCCATAGCCCCCGAGTACTAGTAGCTTGAGTAGTCGTACCGACACTTGTTTGTTCTTGTAGGACGACCTCGAGAAGTTTGTCTCCATGCCTCCGTCTCCCCCTCAAGTTCAGAAGCAACCCCAGGGGAAGGCAGAGGCATAGGCGAAGGAGCGCCGAGTAGTCGGTGAAGACGATGACGCTGTCGTCATTGAAGATTCGTCTGATGACGAAGATGAAGAGACGCTTCCACAGCGCTTCCAGCTCCGGTCTAGGTTCCACCGAGCTGGGATGCCAGATGTGCCGGTGGTGGAGCCACCGGCTAGTCTTGGAGATGACTTGCCGCTTCCACCAAGGAAGCCTCGCAATGTGGCACGCAAACGCGTCGTGAAGAAGCTGAAGGTGTCTGAGGACACCAGGCAAGAGGTAGGTACTACAACTTGAGTAGTCGAATACATGTGAAGTAGTCTGTTTCTGATGACTTGAGTTGTTACTGCAGGAAATCCCCTCCTCGGAGCCCGCTGCCCGAGATGAAGAGGGAGATTGGGACACTGTGGGGGCGGCGACTGGAGGAAGCACCAGCCCGCCTCCAGTTGTCGAAGGAGCTGTGCCTAGCGGGGCACAAGAACAGGCGGTGACTGTGGAGTTGAATCTGCAGCCGTCGGTTGAAGAAGCCCAAGGCCCTCCTCCTGCTGTGGCCGTGGCTTTTGAGCAGCCGAAGGAGAGGGAGCATGAGCCTCCTGTTGAAGTTGTTGCTACCGGGGAGCCCGGTATTGTAGACATTGCCAGTCTGCGGGGCGCCCCGACCATTGCGGTGGTGCGATCGACGCTGTAAGTACCCGAATAACCGAGTAGTCGTTAAGGTATATTTTTCACTAGCTAACGTAGTACTCTTTGGTGCAGGAAATCCACCGACTTGTCATGGGACGAGGCCGAGACTAGTGCTCCTGCCGATGGTGAGGACCGCTCGACAGAGGCACGAGAACCCACGCTGCCGCCACAAGCCGAGTCCGGGGCTGAGGCAATGCTTGAAGAAGCCACCATTGTCGAAGGTATGGATCCTGCTGACTTTAGTACTTGAGAGTAGTCACCACAGCCGTATACCACTAACTTGTTGCTGACAGGGCCGCAAGCTGAAGAAGGGTTAATTCCTGAAGTGGTGGCCATTGAGACGACTGCTATCGAGGCAACTGTTGTCAAGCCAGTTGTGGAGCAGACGACAACTACAGCCCCCGAGCCCAGGGTGGAAGCACAAGTTGATCCACAACCAGGTTCGAGTACTGAGGTTTTTGTTCGCGAAACGGTGGTAGAAGAGGCAGCACCGCTACGGTCGGCGTTGATGCCAGAGTCTGGGACCTCGAGCCGCGGAGGCCTCGAGTTGCTGGATGATGAGCTGATCGACCCGGCCGTTGTGTCACTGAACATGGAGTCGTGGTGCCGCACAGAGCAGTGGGTCAAGGTACGCTACGAGTACCCCCGAGTACCCATGTAGTTATGAGTACCAGTGCTGACTGAGGCTTGATGTGTGCAGAACCTTGTGGAGAGATCCCAAAAGAAGACCGAGCTCCTCAAGGGATATGGCGATACGGTCATCCGCGCTGAGACCTTGGAGAAAGAGTTGGACAAGTCGAGGAAGCACTCCGCGCTGCTGCAATCCAAGCTCGACAGCGCCTTCGCCCAGCACCATAACGAAGTCCAAGACATGCAAGCGAAGAGGGATGACTTGATCAAGAAGAACAAGTCACTGCGGCAGAAGAACAAAGGTATGGTTCCCGCCGTAGTGCTTGAGTACTTATTTTGTGGCTTTTCGTAGTTGACTATGTTGTGGAGTTGTCTGCAGAGCTTGAGGCTTTCCTCCAGCAGGTCAAAGATTCCGAGACCGACTTGAAGAACATCGTGTACCGGGAGACGCATGCTCGAGAGGTAGTCAAAGAAGAGTTGGCCATTAGAACTCATCAGTGCATTACCGCAATTGAAATCCAGCAAGCAACTGACGTTGACCTCGTTCGCTGCATGCAATCCCTGCAGAAGCTCAACGAAGATTGCGAGAAGCTCCGGGCGTCCCTGAAGGAGCTTGAAGAAGCCGCGCTGCCCATCGCAAGGTTGCTGGTTCCACATCCGGGCGGTACTCAGATACAACCACTTGTGGATAGGTTGAAGGAAGCCCCCGGGTGCTTGGCAACATATGTCAAGCACTTGGCGAAGTCGATCCCCAACCAGGTACTCGCCTTCTTGAAGTCGTACTTCCCCAAGGCGCCCGTGGATGTAGTGGCTGGAGGACTCGTGGCGAACTGCACAGATGAGCAGTACCGTGCTCTGCTGGAGGAGATGGCGCCCATTGCAGAACAAGTCGCCGAGAAGCTCAACCTCCAGTAGATGTACCTGTAGAAGTAGTTGATGTACAGGCATAATGGTGTAAGATAAACAAGTTAGTTAAGAACTCGTTTGGATGTATATAAGTTATTTCATTGTTGTGATGTTATGAGTACTCATTGTCGCAGCTTGCAACGAAGCCCGCGGAGTACCAAGTCGAAGAATAGGCGATGAGCAGTAGTACTCAATGGTAGGGTTGTCTAGTTAAGAGACATAGTAAACAAGTTGAGTAGAATCAAACTTTATTACTGATGAAAGATTACATCTGGATGGCCAGGGCCGTACAGATAGGTAGTCGCCAGGACCCGTAGGCCGCTTACAGCTAGGTAGTCGCTAGGGTCCGCAGACTACTTACAGCTAGAGATTCGTAGGTAGCCGTTGAAGCTGGATCTAAGGAGTAGGTGGTCCGTAGACCGCTGTCAAAGCCTTAGGCCGTGTACAGCCCAGGATCCGTGAGTAGCCGTTAACGCTGGATCTTGGTTGAGAAAGGTCCGTAAACCGGTGCTAGGACCCGAAGGCCGCTTACAGCTGGGAGTCCGTGAGTAGCCGTATAGGCTGGACCCATAGATGAGTAGTCGAGGGACTACGCGTAGAAGCGACAGAGCTGGTCGACGTTCCACGAGTTGCTGATGTCTTCACCTTCAAGTGTTTGGAGGCAGTAGGAGCCCGGGCCGGTGACCTTGGATACTGAGAAGGGACCTTCCCAGGACGAGTTGAGCGTGTGTAGTCCTTCCGTGTTCTGGATACTACGGAGGACTAGATCGCCCATGTTGAAGGAGCATTCCTTGACGTTGCGATCGTGGTTGCGTCGGATACCCTCTAGGTACCTTGCTGATTGGACGAGGGTGGCACAGCGGGCTTCTTCGAGGCTGTCGATGTCAACCCGTCTGCTGTCTTCTGATACGCCTTCGTCGTATTGTTCAACCGCCGGGGATTCCCACATCACGTCGGCGGGTAGTATAGCTTCGGAGCTGTAGACCAGGAAATAGGACAACTGCCTAGTTGGCTTGGTAGGTTGAGTACGAAGCCCCCAGAGTGTGTTGGGTAGTTCCTTGATCCACTTGCCTCCTTTGATGTTAGCAGCATCATGCAGTCGCTTCTTGAGGGTGTCGAGTACCATCCCGTTGGCGCGCTCCACCTGGCCGTTAGCACGTGGGTGGGCGACTGAGACGTACCGAACATCGATCCCACTATTCTCGCAGTACTCCCAGAACTGGTGGTTGTTGAAGTTGGAACCCAAGTCTGTGATGATGTGATGAGGTAGCCCGTAGCGATGCACGAGTTCATCCAAGAAGTCAAGTACTCTGTCATCCTTTGGGCAGGTGACCGGCTTGACTTCAATCCACTTGGTGAACTTGTCTATAGCCACGAAGACTCTCTTGAATCCTCCTGGCGCAGTTGGCAGAGGCCCAATCATGTCGAGCCCCCAGCAGGCGAACGGCCAGGTTGGCGGTATCGTGACTAGCTTGTAGGCTAGGACGTGTTGCTGCTTGGCAAAGAATTGGCACCCTTGGCACTTTCAGACGAGTTTTTCTGCATCGCCCATAGCTGTGGGCCAGTAGAAAGCTCGTCGGAAGGCTTTGCTCACGTGCATTCGTGAAGACGCGTGGTTGCCGCAGACGCCTTTATGGATCTCCTCCAAGATGTCCTTGCCTTCTTCCCGAGGTACGCACTTCATGAGTACTCCAGAAGTCGCACCTCGCCTGTAGAGCTTGTCTCCGACTAGTACGTAGGTCTTGGCTCGCCAGACGAGTTGTTCTGCCTCGTTCTTATCGGAAGGAACCTTCTGCTCGCGGATGTAGTCGATGAAGGGTTGCCTCCAGTCCACGTCAATCATCATGACCTCCTAACTAGGATGAGATGGTCCAGGATCCGTGGTCTTTGGTGCCTCCTCCGGGATGGATGGCGTGTGAAGTTCGTGGACGAAGACTCCCCCTGGTACTTGAGCATGAGTAGAACCAGGCTTCAACAGGACGTCCGCTGCAACGTTGTTGTCGCGGACAACATGATGGAACTCGAGACCGTGGAACTTGTTCTCGAGCTTGCGAACTTCTAGGCAGTAGGCGTCCATGTTCTCCTTGTTGCGGTCCCAGGAGTCGTTGACCTGGTTGATCACCACAGCGGAGTCACCGTAGACTTTGATGCCCAATGAGATTACGAGACGGGGCCCGTGCAGTAGAGCTTCGTACTCGGCTTCGTTGTTTGTTACCTTCCAGAAGATCTGCAGGACGTACTTGAGTTGTTCGCCCTTTGGTGATATCAGGAGTACTCTTGCGCCCGCGCCCTCGAGCTTGAGTGAGCCGTCGAAGTACATCACCCAATGCTCTGGTCGCTCTGTTGGTGTGGGTAGTTGATTTTCCCGCCACTCTGCCATGAAGTCGACTAGTGCTTGAGACTTGATGGCTGTGCGTGGCTTGAAGTCGATGTTGAGGGCACCAAGCTCGACCGCCCACTTGGAGATTCTCCCGGTTGAATCCCGGTTGTGGAGTATATTGCCGAGTGGGAAGTTTGTGATCACGAAGATCGAGTACTCTTGGAAGTAGTGTCGTAGCTTTCGTGAGGTGATGAGTACTGCGTAGAGTAGCTTCTGAACCGGTTGGTACCGGGCCTTAGACTCGGACAGGACCTCGCTAATGAAGTAGACTGGTCGCTAGACTGGGTAGGCGTGGCCTTCTTCCTGCCGCTCGACAACGATGGCAGTACTGACCACGTGAGTAGTCGCGGTGAGGTAGAGCAGTAGTTGCTCCTTTTTGCGAGGAGCCATGAGGACCGGTGGCTTAGACAGGAAGTCTTTGAGCTGCGTCAGAGCTTGATCAGCCTCCGCGGTCCACGCAAACTTCTCTTGGTGCTTGAGTAGCTTGAAGAAGGGTAGTCCCCGCTCTCCGAGCTTTGATATGAATCAGTTCAGGGCCGCCATGCACCCAGTAAGCTTCTGGACATCCTTGATACAAGTCGGAGCCTTCATGCTGGTGATGGAAGAGATCTTCTCGGGGTTAGCTTCGATGCCACGATGGCTGATGATGAAGCCGAGTAGTTTCTCTGAAGGTACGCCGAAGACGCACTTGTTGGGGTTGAGCTTCCATTGGTACTCCCGCAGTGATGCGAAAGTCTCTTCAAGATCGGTGATGAGCGTGTCTGAGTTCCTGGTCTTGACGACCACGTCATCCATGTAGGCTTTGATGTTCTTGTTGAGCTACTTCTTGAAGCAGGCCTGGATAGCTCGCTGGTAAGTAGCGTCGGCGTTCTTCAACCCGAACAACATTGTCATGTAGCAGTACGTGCCGAACGGGGTGATGAACGCGGTCTTCTTCTGATCTTCTTCCTTGATTGCAATCTGGTGGTACCCCGAGTAGCAGTCGAGGAAGCAGATCAGGTCGCAGCCCGCCGTGGAGTCGATGACTTGATCAATCCACGGCAACCCGAAGGGGTCCTTGGGGCAGTGCTTGTTGAGGTCGGTGTAGTTGACGCACATCCTCCACTCGTTGGTGTTCTTTTTGCGGACGAGGACGGGGTTGGCGAGCCACTCAGGATGGAAGACTTCTCTGATGAAGCCAGCCACGAGTAGTTTGGCGAGTTCCTTCTTGATGGCGTCCCGTCGGTCGTCGGTGAAGTGGCGGAGATGTTGTCGCTTGGGGGTAGCTTTAGGATCGACATTGAGTGAGTGCTCGATCAGCCTCCTGGGTACACCTGGCACGTCCGTTGGCTTCCACGCGAAGATGTATCGGTTAGCCCGAAGGAAACTGACGAGTGCGTCTTCCTATTTAGGGTCGAGCCCCGCTCCGATCATGGTAGTCTTGCTGCTGTCGCCCGTTCCGAGGTCAACGGCCTTCAACTGTACTTTCTCTGTTGGTTGAGGCTTGTTGGCAGTGTCGGTCTTCTCGGGTATCTCGAGTTCGTTCAGAGCGAGCTTCTTTGATGCAGCGAAGATCTCCATCATCGTGTTGGGTAATTGAGTAGTTGCTGCGAACTCCACGGCTTCAGTGTCGCAGTCGTAGGATCGCTTCAAGTCCCCTTGTTGCGCGAGTACTCCCTTAGGACTTGGCATTTTGAGTACCAAGTACACGTAGTGTGGGATTACCATAAACTTGGCTAGAGCTGGTCTGCCAAGGATGGCGTGGTAGGAAGTCTCGAAGTCTGCAACCTCGAACTTGATGTACTCGGTGCGGTAGTTCTCCTATGTCCCGAAGGTAACTGGCAGGACCACTGAGCCAAGTGGTATAGCCGCGTCCCCTGGGACAATGCCATAGAAGGGCGACGTTCTCCTGGTGAGCATGTCGGTGATGTCAAGCTTCATCTTCTTCAAGGTCTTGGTAAACAGGACGTTAAGGCCGCTTCCACCGTCGATGAGTACATTGGTGAGTCTGGAGCCTACGACTACTGGGTCCAGGACGAGAGGAAAGCGTCTTGGCTCAGAGAAGCTTGTCCATTGATCCACGCGAGAAAAGGTAATGGGTACCTCCGACCACCTGAGAGGTGTCGGTGTCGCTGGTTCAATGTTCAAGACCTCGCGCAGAGTTAGCTTCTGCGCTCGCTTGGTGGGGTAACCACCGAAGAGGACATTGACCGTCTTGTCGGGTTCTTGGAAGTCGTTGTTGCCTTCGTTGACTTTGCCCTTGCCCTTCTTGTCATGAGTGTGGCGCGGCTCCGGAGTCTCCTTAAGTGCCCGCCGAAGCTGGTAGCACTGTTGGGTAGTGTGGTTGTTCTCCGGATGCCACGGGCACTTCTCTTTGAGCAATTCTTTGAAGCCGCCAGAGGTCTTCTTGCTGTTGTCCTTCGCAGGGTGCTGAATAGCCGCGACAATGTTGTTTGGCTTGCGCTTGCGGTTAGGACCCGAGTAGTAGTAGTTGTTGTTGTTGTGACCCCTTGATCCTTGTTGTTGTTGCCACCCATGTTGTTCTTGCCCTTGCCGCGATTGGAGTCGTACTTGGCATTGGCCTTGTCTTCTTCATCGGCCCATGAAGTGATCATGTCCTTGAGCCTGGTGATTGAACTTGGGCGGCGGCAACCGAAGTCTTCGAAGGTGCGACGGTGGTAGAGACTGTCTTGGAAGCAGTCGATGACTTCTTTGTCGGTGACGTCGACTACGGTCGCGCGCTTGTCGAAGAAGCGGCACATGTACTGGCGGAGCGTCTCGCCTTGATCTTGCTTGACTTGCGCCAGGTCCATGCGAGTACCCGAGCGCCCCATGGCGCCCGCGAAGTTGCTGGTGAACTGCGCCTTCAGTTGGTCCCACTTATCGATCGAGTTCTTGTCGAGTGACTCGAGCCATGTGAGTGGAGCTTGGTCTAGGCAGAAGGGGAAGTAGAGGCACTTCATGTCGTTATTGCCACCAGAGCCATTGTACTGGGTCTTGCTTCGCGTCGTACTTGGTGATCCCGAGAGGCTTGAACTTCTTGGGTAGTAGCAGAGCGCGAAGTCGAGATGTGAACGCGGGGAAGCCGTCATTATCGCTGACGTTGGTAATCTTCTTGGCGCGGCGTATCTCATCGATCATGTGGCGTGCGTCGTAGCCGCCACGTTCGTTGCCGGTGGCGTGGCTATTCGCGTGGCCTCGGCCTCTGCGATCGCCGCCGCCACCGCGTCTTCCGCCGCCGCCGTGGGAAGAGCTGCCACTGCTACCGCCTCTGCCGTCGCTAGCGCCACCGTGTGAGGGTCCTCCCCCCATAGCTCTAGAGCGATTGGGGGACGGCTGGTGTTCGGCGCGAACGCGGTTGGGTTCGACGTCTGCTGGGGTGCGGCTGCGGCTGGTGGCTTCTTGGTTTGCAGCTCTGGCGATCTTGTCGTCGACTCGCATGAAGTAGGCCTTCTCCACGAGCTCGGCTATGAGGTCGCCGACACGGTGCCCCTGAGCGGCTCGCCCTATCCTGTTCATGGACAGAAGACATTGCTCGGGGGTCGTGTGGTTCTGGTTGGAGACTTCGTCCAGAGCCGCGTTGAGGTTACGGATTGGTAGAGCTTCCTGAAGCCGCTGGCGTCAGTCTGCTCGCTTCTGGTTGCGGGTACGCCGGGCGTTCTTGGCATCAGTAGTCTCGTCCGCAGGTGTGTTGGCTGACAACTCGTCATCAGAGATGTCGTCGAGGTACCGATCAACTCGGGCCTCTGAGGTGCCGGCTTCTGCAACTGCCACGAATACTTCGCGATCGGGTGTGCAGAGGCCAGGATCCATATTCGCTGCCTCGGTTGGTGTGTACTCCTCTGATGCAGCAGTCGGAGGGGTCCCTCCTGGAAGGGGAGTGTCTCGAGGTAGGCGATGCAGCGTGAGTTGTCGTCGGTCAGGTCTGCGGGCTTCTAGTCGGGCCAGTAGACGAATCTACCAGCAGGAGTGGACGTGATGACCAAGCCAGCGGCAGGACCTGACAACGGCTTCTCAGTGGAGTCGTACTCGGATTCAGGCTCGATCGGATCCAATCCGAAGTCGAACTTGTAGGAGGAATCCGAGTTGTAGTCGTGGGGGAGGACCGGTCCACACGATGGCTCGGAAGCCAGCTCGCGTGGCTCGATCCAGGTTGCCGTCGAGTTCGAGTTGGAGGCGGATCCAATCTCGAAGCCGGTGGCTTGCTTCTAGAGCGAAAATTCGTCGAATTTTTCGACGAGTTGGCCCGTGACAACTTCGGGAAGCGTCACGAGTCCGATCTCCGGGTTTGGGGTCATGGTGAGGTAGCGTTGGAACGAATCAGCGTCGTCAGCGGTGCAGACCTAGGAGCCGAAGACGAAGGTGTCGCCGCGATTGAAGGCGGCGGTTGGCTTGATGACGATTGAAGCCGTCGAGCTCGCCATGAGATCTTCGGCGAGATCCTCTATCTAGCGCGCCAGCTGTCGGTGTTTTAGACCGGCAACCTACCAAGGGGGGTACCCGAGGTAGATGTTTGTGGCCTCATCGAGATCGGAAACTCGAAGGAGAGACACGTGGCACACAATTTTAGACAGGTTCGGAGCGCGAGATGCGTAATACCCTACGCCATGTATATGCTACGTAGCTCTTGATTGATTGGGTGCTGTTACAAGATGATGCAGATAGATAGATAGGGGTCCCTGCCTCGCCTTATATAATCCGGGAGGCAGAGTTACAAGTCGGTTTGAAGAGGAGAGTACTAGTCGTACACAGCTAGAAGTACTCTACATGGGTTCGGACATGTGTAGTTTACTAACCGAGTACTAGCCCTCTGGTTGCCTTGTGCTCCACGCCGTCTTGCACCGTGTAGCACAAGTCGAGTAGTCCCGGGGGCCCACGTAGTAGTCGGTTCCAGTACCAGCCCGGGTAGTGAGCCTTGGGATGTCCATATGACAATGCCGGCATGCTGCGCTGCTCGTCTTGGCGAGGAGTCTCGGAGCCTGGAGGAGAGGAGGGGGTGGCGGACTTGCGGCACCGACGGAGGGGACAGGAGTGGCGGCGGAGGCTGTCGCCGACGACCGCCTGCCGCAGATCTGCGCGGGGGTGATGAGGGATGGGAGCGACGACAGATGGAAGGTGGCGGTGTCGCCGCGTCGAGGTCTAGGGAGGCGGGCGCCGGCACACCGCATTGAGGTCTGGCGGGGTTGCAGTGAGAGGGCTCGGGAAACGGGAGTGCGATGCGAGAGGGACTCAGCGACGGCGGCTACGTGTAGGAAGGAGTAGAAGGTTAGGTTTGAGGGGCTGATTAGGTTGTTTGTATATGAGAGGTGGGTTAGGCGGGCCGTTGCCGGGCCGACCTGCTAACTGCGTGCCGGGCCAGGCCGCCCGGCGTGCTGGGGTGGCAGCCCACGCCCGGCACGTGGTATCGGGCCGGGCTAGCCCAGGCATGACGAAGTACGGGTCGGTTGGGCTTGGGCCGGGCCAAAAAACGTGCTTCCGGGCGGGCCTTGAGGAGGTTGCGGGTTAAATGGACATCTATAGGTGCAAAGCCGTTCTTCATTCCAATCCGTCGCCGCCGTCCGGCTCAACTGTTTCGCAAGGGCAGAGACCAGCCGACCGCCGACTGGAATTCTCCCATAAGGTAAATTTTCCTTTGTTCTTGGGCGATTCTTCTCGTAGAATCGTACTCCTAGGTAGAATACATTCCCTGTTGGGCGGGATTTAGAAGAAAAGCGTTGAATTGATTCTTGTTTGGGTTTGTTTGTTAGGGCTGTAGGAACTGAGCAAGAAGTTAGGATGGACGGCGCCGGCGAGGTGAGGGTGACCAGCACCAAGAAGTGGAGCGTCGTGTACCCTGTGTACATCAACTCCAGGAAGACGGTCGCGGAGGGCCGCCGTGTTGCCGCCGGCAAAGCCTGCCCCGACCCCACCTGCGCCGAGATCGCCGACTGCTGCTCCCACCTCAAGATCCCTTGCAGAATCGAGGTTACCCACCAAGCTCCTGCATTATTCTCCCATCTATAGATTGATTGACTGGATTACTGAGTTCTATTTAACTCATGGCATTTGTAACTTGCCTTTGTTGGAGTAGTCGGATAAAGCGTACCCGAGGGATTTCTTGCAGCTGGGAAGGGTGAGAGTGCAGCTCAAGGGGGATGATGGCTCCCCTGTCAACCCAGAGATTACAACAAGTGAGCATCGTTGACCTCCCCCTTCCCCTCCCCTTCCCTTGTTTCAGATTTTTGTGACGGAAAAGAAATGTGGCTTTGATTAGTAAAAGGTGCACTTTTCTTCAGCGGGGATCAGCAAGACTATTTCAGATTAACTGTAGTTTTCTGAAACTAGATCATGATTTGCCTGCGCAGACTATAACTTGCTTTTGCTCCATAGATTTAGGAGAAAATTGCAAATTTAGGACTCTGAACATCGCGCTTCGCAGTTTTGCCATTTCTAACATCAACTTCGTAAAAATGGGTCTCGAAACGTTGGTCTCTTGCAAGACGTGCCATTAGACGTATTTTTCCTCTTTTGTAATACTTTTACTTGTATTTGGACGGTGATTGGACGTTTTGCCCTTCCTTTCTTTTTGCTGGAGGCCGCCCCTGCCATACTTGAAATTAGATCAGACATGTCTTCAGTTCCACGTCCGTCGCAGAACATTAGCTGCCGCCATGAATTCCAAGGTCCTGCCACCCGACCTCGCGGCCGGCGACGTCCTGGCCGCGCCTGTCCGCAGCGACGGACTAGCCGTGCGTCCACTCCCGAACTAGGCTCGGCGGCCACGGCTCTTGCCCCGCGTCGACCGCCCTAGGATTGGCAGCGTCCGCGCCGGCCACCCCACTCGGTCCCGACGGCCACGGGCTGGCACGCCTCTCAGTCTCGTTCTGCTGGCCACGGTGAGCAGGTCGCGCCGCACGCCCCCGACGGCCCCGCAGACCCGACTGGCCTCACCGAAGGAACGGCCACGGCGGCACCCAAGGTCCTTCCGTGCAGGCCGAATGTCTCTGGCCGCGCCTGGCAGCGACGCACTGGCCGAGCCTGATGCCGTTGCCAGGGCCGGGGGCCAGCCAGACGCGGCAGCCTCCTCTGCTCGTACGTATGCATGCACTAGGCAAAAGAAGGGAAGGGCAAAACCGTCCAATCATCCTCCAAATACAAGGAAAAGTATTACAGAAGAGGAAAAATACGTCTAATGGCATGTCTTGCAAGAGACCAACGTTTCGAGACCCATTTTTACGAAGTCAATGTTAGAAATGGCAAAACTGCAAAGCGCGATGTTTAGAGTCCTAAATTTGCAATTTTCTCATAGATTTAGTATCATTAAGTTATCTTCTATGTACCATTGTTTGCGTGTTCCAATAACAACTGACAATCAAGCATAAGCATGATTAATGGCATAAACTTGAAAATGACAATTCTAGTGTAAACAGAATTGCAGATAATGTATCTGATCTGTCTAGAAGATTACTCTGTAGTTTTGATCCATATCAGACTCAAATATTAGTAATCCACGCTGTTTCACCCATCCTCAAAGTTTTGAATTTTCGATCCTACCTCCAAAAAAAGTGGCTACAAATTGCTGTCCTCCCATTGGTACCATCATTGGCAGTCATGCCAGGCCATAGGCCACTAATGCAGGACAGTGATGGTCGATACCGAAATAGCAACAAGTATTAACAATTCCTGAAATAATTTTTTCTATTTTCTTTGTGATGGAAATGTTCCATATTGCAAGGACAAAAGGCAGTATTACAAGGGCACATCATTTAGAAATTGTTATTGTGTAGATACACAACCAGTTGACATGATGGCAACTGAAGTTCAAGGGTGTATGTTCAATGTGCTATTTTAGATAAATCAACAAACGTGAACTTAAATGTAGAATCACCAATGTGTGTCACACATCCGTAATATGTTGATCTCTGAAACATTTAGATAATATTTTGAATCATTTAGATTTATCAAATGTTTCATTTTCTTCACTGACGTTTATGTCATGTGCAAGAATTAGAATATGTTAGATTGTCAAAATTTATAGCTTACTTTGGTCCTATCTGACCCTTCCTGCTGCATGCCTTTTGGTTCTCTTCTGAACCATAGCAGAAACTACCTGATGCCATTTTCACTGTTTGTGCCAAATTCTGCTCTTCCTCGAAGCTAGAATTGCTAGATGGATTTTCTATGTCCATGACCCAAATTCATTCCTGCTACCTATCCTTTTTGGTGTAACTAGTGAACCGATCTGCACTTGCTCATTTGCTTGAATAATGGAAGGACATAATTTTACAGTAATTTTAGGATTCAGTAATGGTGTTATGCTCATGTTGTAGTCTAAGCTTGGCAGCATTGTCATCCTGTAATATGTGCTGGTATGTAAATGGCTGGATTCGGGCATATACAGAAATGTTATACATGGGGAACTCCTTTAATTAAAAATCAAAGTAATTTACGAATGGATATAAGTGCTGACAGTATCACTGTAGTGCTTTGATCAGCTGTCTTCTGGTGTCAATTAATTGTTAGAACTTTGAATATGAATCTTTGATGCTACTTTAAGGTGATTAATAATAATTATTGCCCAAGAGGCCTGGAGTAATCTGGTTGTTTTGCTACTTCTTTTGTTCTGTTCATGGTTTTATGTTCCTTTATGTTGATACGTGTAGCGGGAATCATCCTTCATTCCATCATAAATTCATGTTAGATACTAAAGGAAAGCTTTGCATTGATATGCCTTCCAAGATGGACTTGTTGATCAAATGATTTAATGCTGTTGTCCTTTTAAGGAGCTATATTCCTGTGATTTTACAGATTAATTATCGAATTATATGATGATCACACAAATTTTTGTGTAGTGTCCTAATCACTTCAATTTGTGTAAAAGTAAGCTGATTCTAGTGTTGTTATATAATTGGATGTATGTATGCATTTCTGTGAAGTTTCATTGGAAGTACTTTCAATCTGTTCATCATTGTCTCTATCCTTAAAATGAACCTGGAGACTTTATGTCATGGCTGTAGTTGTATACTTTGGATATATTTTTAAAAATGAACTATTTAATCCAGAAAATTTTTGGTAGGTCCTTTGTTTTTGTTGTTGAAACAGGATATATATATATATTTTTTTTATATATGTACTTAATGTCTGCTTAAGGACCATGTTGTTGATAACTAGTAGAGCATGTGCTTGAATGATACAATTGAGTGGAGCATATCAAGTGCAGACTGCAGACAAATATTTGGGTGCCACCATCTCCATCCATGGCCAAAAGTTCCCTAAATTTTTATTGATTCTCCCTCCGTCCCGTGAAAAATGCAATCCTAGCATTTGAAAAAAATCCCACAAAGAGTGCAATTCTAGAAAATAGATCTAATTTTTTTCTCGAAAGACGCAGGAGAACTGTGCTTCGTTATATTAAGAAGAAAAAAGTTTAAGGTCCCTAAGAACAAGAAACAGAACCCAACGCAACTCAACACACACCACACACACACACAGCCTACATGGGCGGAGGCACCATGATTCCTGTGTATTCCCAGGAATACCCAAGAATTTTGCCCACCAATCAAGCTCATATAAACTACACACAAGCATATACTTACTACATAAACTTATTGCTTGGATTCTTGTTTGGGTCAAGCAAACCAAGCTCAATTCTCTTCCTATAACCAAGCAGCTCAGCCGCAGGGCCTTCCCAGCGCCTGAATTTCTCATCCACTAATCCATCTAGTTGATTAGGTGAGGCCACTTCCTATAGTCCAGTGATTGAATTGATTCTTTCCCTCGTGCATTTAACAAATGAAACAAATGCACAGTGGTATGATTTTTCTTCCAATTTTCTATTGTAGGCAACACTAGTGGTGAACGTATAAAATTGAGGCCAAATTTAAGCGGTTTGAAATGTCTGTGAGAATTAGATGTGAAGGCACATATGCTAGCTAGTTTCATCAACTGCAGTGGCGAAGCCAGGAATGGAAGCAAGGAGGGGCTGCTACTGCTTCTTTTTCCTCCAGCCTCCTTCTCCTTCTTCCTCCTCCATGCCCCCCCCACCCCCCGACCCAATGCTGCCTCCGCTGCTGATCAACTGCGACGCAAGAGCAGATTAGTCTTGATAAACATTTGGCTACCAGTTATATTTTCTTGCAAGTTAAGGATACTAACATCATCGAGCCTTGAAGGAATTCTTTAAAATAGTGTAGTTTTTATTTGAGATGTGTTTAGCATGAATAATTTTTATATTTCAATTTAGGATACAAAGGAATTTTTCCCTGTCTTGGAAGATAAAATTGACATAAGAAGTGGGAATACCCAACTTTGAAATCCTGCCTCCGCCACTGACAGCCTAGCACCCACACACACTTAACTCCAAGGGGCTTTGTTCCAGAAACCAACGCGCCCGTGACAGGGAAGGATTTGCGACCTAAAATAGATTTAATTACCTACCTAATTAAGTAATCAGATTTGATTTGCATGCCAAAACTTATTGCATGTGGCTAAAAAATAGGGGTACTAGAGTCTTTTCGCGCCACCACTAATCTGTCCTAGAAAAACTAGAATTGCACTTTTTATGGGATAGAGGGAGTATCTAGTCCAATGGCTCAAGTTTGGTTGATATCACATCAAAATTATTTGTGCAGATGCTATTAGGAAAATGCTTACAACCAAGTAGTAACCCATATCTTGCATTTGTGAGCTTCTAAGTGATTTTAAGTTTTAATGCTAGATCTTGAGCTGTACTCAAATAGTTGTATGTGTAGCAGTCCTCATGCTATAACATTTCATATGACAAAACAACATTGATATACTCTATATAGACATTTCCACCACCATATTCTTATTCATTAGATTGTGCATATGCTACTCCTTTTGTTCCACCACAATGTTTTTTTCTTGGACGGATAACTATCAATGTGCTAGATAGTAAACTGAATGTAATGGTCTGGACTCTGGATTGTTCTGTATATCTCGTGAATCTCACAACTAACAGCTATTTGAGTCAGAAGGTGACCTGGTCATGGGAGAGCTTAGAGGACCCTTGGTCCTAGCGTCATGCAACACAGGGGCTACTCTAGCCTCTGTCCCTACTAACTTGTTACCATGGGCTACTCTAGCCTCTGTCCCTACTAACTTGTTACCATTCTTCTCCTGTTCATCCAATACCGCATGTTCAAGTTGAATAAAATTATCAGGGTCCTGGATTTAAAAATCAGTGGTTACTGATTTGTGTGTTTCTCTTTTTCAGTCATTTGATATCAGTAGAGTTTAACTAGACACGCCATCATATGTGGTGAGGGAAGATTGTTGAGAAAGAAGTGTATTTATATGGGTTCAAGCAGACATTGATTCAATCTGCATGAACTTTGTTCAACTTGAAAGAACTTTTGGCTAATGTAATTTTTGTGCCTTTTGAAAGATATCTCCGAGAATCTTTCCTAGGGTGGCTATTTGTTATTCCAAACCATCAGAACACAGCCATTACTTTGAATTAGGTTGAGAGTTTTCTTAGCTACTGTGGCACACTTTTGGGAATGGGGAAGGATATGCAGTGGATTGTACAGAGGTCGGTATGTGTTAAGGTTAGGGGTTTTATCTCCCATTCCGCTGTTTGATTTGGATTGGGGTTGGATATGTTGTTTAATGACCATATTTCCCTTTGCAAAAAAGAGATAAGCATTCATATGTTTAGGGGTGTTGTATTTTCTTAGTACCTTAAATCATAACGCAATGACATCCCACACCTTGAACTGGAAATAGATCGGTTGGGAAAAGATCCTGTTGCTGAGCGCTTTTCTATTCCTCAAACCCCATATCAAAAAATTGGACTAAATCTAACCCATCCCGAAATACAAACTCCACCTCATGTTTGTAGTTGATTTTTTTCATCTTGGTTTGTTTAGGCATTTGCTCCTTTTTGTTCTTAGGTTTTACTATGTATTGCTGGTGCATGTTCATGAAATATCCTGCACATTCTTTCCACGTTAGTCATCTCATTTGATCCACATTGCAGAGAAGCAGCTGATGCTCCAGGTTGCAGAGTTGGTTCCTAAGCACCATGGGAGGACAAGGAAGCAGGAAGTCGCCAAGAATTCTTCGGCTCCAGCCCAGTCGAAGTCTGGGAAGGGTGGAAGGAAGAAAAAGTAACCACAGTACCGCATTGGCCATTTTGTCAGAATCACTCTCAAAGGCTCGAGAGAATTCATGATTTTGTCAGAATCACTCTCATCAGCTGATGACTGACGGGCCTTAGTTTTTCAATTATACAAAGCCGTGTGATGGTGGAAAGTTTAGTCTGAACGAATCTTTTGTTTTTTTAAAGACGTTTTTCATTAAGAAGAGAGAAGTTTGGATAAGTTACAGCAAACGAGTCTGGGTCAAGGCCCGAGCAAACGAAAAAAACAATAGCCAAAAACATGGCTAAGGCGCCACAACCCGGCGACGAAAGCCTAACAGGGCGGCTATCGACATGAAGCCCGCTCTAGCCCACAGACGCGCGTCCTCCATGAAGGCCCCGGCGAGGGTCACCGGTTGCAAGGCCGTCCGCTCGTGGACGTGTCGGTTCCTCCCTTTCCAAAGCGACCCAGCAACCAACCAGACCAGGGTATCGAAGCCTTTACGGGAAGGCTTGGCGACCGCCTTCCGCGCTCGCAACCACCAGACCGCGACCGGCTCCTCCCGTGAGGGTGCCAAATCCGTCATGCCGGAGAACCGAAGCACGCGGAACCAAGTTTCTTGACTGTGGACACAACCAAGGAGAAGGTAATCCAAAGTCTCGACCTCCTGTGCACATAGAGTGCAGACGTCTCTGTCACTCAACCCATGACGTCGAAGTCTATCGGACGTCCAACAACGACCATGCAAGACCAGCCACCCGAAGAAGCGCACCATGCCAGGTGCCTGAGTCTTCCAGAGGTGCGATGCTCCGATGATAGGCGAACGAATCTTTTGTTTCTGGTTTTTTTTTTAATATCTCAAATTGCTCAATCCTTGTACTAATCTCTCATCAGCATACTGGAGTTTCCATTTACAGCTCTTGTACTGCTCTTTTAAATCTAGCTTCCCTTATGTGAGCAGTGCGAATGCCCGAGGTGGATGTCAGGTTGATGCGCTGAGTTGGCAAGCTCATCGGGTTCGTTAAAAGCTACTGCTCGCCTTTCCTCGCACGAGAGCATTTCAGGCATTGCTGGGTCCTCCTCTGCTCGACACGTCGTTCGTAACCCGCGCGGGCGCTCGGCGCGCGAGAGCGCAGCAAATGGAGACTCTTCACGTGGTGGCCCCCACTTTATCCCTTCCACTCCCTCTTCTCTCTCCTCCCGCCGTCCCGCGCCGCCGCCGCCATCCCCGCGGTCCACCATCCCTCCCCGCCTCCATAGCCATGCGGAGACGGATCCGGCCTCCCCACGTCATGCCATGGCCGGCCGGGGGGGGCGCGTCGGCTGCACCGTGCGCTGCTGCTGCCTCCCCACGCGACTGCGCCCTGCTAGACCCGCGCTTCCACCCGCCCCGCTGGAAGGTGGATCTGGTCGTCCGCGCCGTGCCGTGGCCTGACGGAAGGTGCGTCGTCCGCGTCGCGCGCCACCGCTGCCTCCCTGCGCGACCGCGCCCTGCTGGAGCAGCGCTTCCACCCGCGCCGGTGGATCCTCTTCCTGGAGGGCTTCGGTCGGTGCCCGGGCCACCGCACGGACGGTGGCCACGCCCGTTTCTTCGACCTCTCCGCCGCCGGCGATGATGCCTTCGTCTGCGTCCTCCTCCCGGAGGTCAAGAACCCCTGCATCCTCGACTCACCCGTCGGCTTCCTCCGCCTGCAGCGCGATGGGACACCGCCTTCCGCCTCCTCCACCCCTTCACCAGCAACGTCGCTGACTTCCCAGACATGGATTGCCTCCCCCACCAGCTGCACGAACTGGAGTTCGAGCTCACCGTCGTGGTTTCAGGTAAGCAGTGCAGCTACAGGTGGTTTCATCAAAGAAAAGTGAAGAAGAGCAGTGCACCGTCGTGGTTGCATCCTCGACTCACCCGTCGGTTTCCTCCGCCTGCAGCGCGATGGGACACCGCCTTCCGCCTCCTCCACCCCTTCACCAGCAACGTCGCTGACTTCCCAGACATGGATTGCCTCCCCCACCAGCTGCACGAACTGGAGTTCGAGCTCACCGTCGTGGTTTCAGGTAAGCAGTGCAGCTACAGGTAGTTTCATCAAAGAAAAGTTAAGAAGAGCAGTATCATTGAGGTATGGATCCTGACCAGATCTAACTGTATTTCCCAAATTAAGGTGACCAGTAAATCAAAGATTCATATTTGTTGTTGAAACCATGTCCACTGAGACCGCCGCTTCTAGCATAATCATGTAAAGAATTACTTCTATGTTACTCATTTCTGAGATAATCATGTAGTTCGATTTATTTTACCCTTCAAATCCCTTTCTTTTTTTTGGGAACATGTCTGTTCATTCTTCTATTTTTGCGAAGATGGTATATACATATTGCAAGCATGCAAATGTGAAATCCCTGATCGAGGTCTCTGTTTTCTCCAGCACTTCAGCAAGCTGGGGGATCCGCATGCCAGTTTCTGCCATGATGTTCATGATGCCGTAGTTCCATTGATTTTACCCTTCAAATCCCTTCCCTTTTTTTGGGAACATGAATGTTCATTCTTCTATTTTTGCGAAGATTGTATATACATATTGCAAGCATGCAAATGTGAAATCCCTGATCGAGGTCTCTGTTTTCTCCAGCACTTCAGCAAGCTAGGGGATCCGCCTGCCAGTTTCTGCCATGATGTTCATGATGCAGTGGACTGAGGACGTGCAGTCCTATCGCTTCCTGGGAGGGTGCATACCACTGGTAAAATGTTCAGCTGATTCTGACTTCTTCCATTACGTTGCACATTCACAATTCAATCATAGCCACATATGTGATATCTTGTCAGAGAACCACTGATTTTTGAAAAGAGAAGTGCGAGGTGTCCCAGACATCGATTGCCTCCCCCAGCAGCTGCACGAAACCACCGTCGGCGGTAAGCAGCCTGCAGCCCATTTGTTCACCTGGCATCCTCCTGTCGCATGAGCATAGAATCAGTACTTTTGTTCAATCTACATCTAGCTCATGTAAAAGTTGTGTCATACTGAACTTCTGTAGGTAGTGGCGGAGCTGTTGACTGCATCTTACCTGAATTTGCCTGTTAGTTTCCTTGCTCCTGCCGAAAGTTCCTAATTTCCGAATTTGCTCAGTTGAAATGAATCTAAACTGTATTTGTGTTGGACTTTTTTCGAAGATTGTAGGAATATGAAGTCAGCAGCAAAAGTGTCAGCTACAATATGTTAAACTGTGGGCTCCATCTAATTTGCAAAGGTGAGGTCAAAAATCGTAGTGGATCCATCTCTTTTTTCAGAGAGAATAGCTCCATGTAATTTGGGCTTGATGAGTAACCTATTTTGCAGAGACATTCTATAATGAGATTTACTTACACTGTCAAGATCATTGAAATTAATATTTGATGATAAGATCAATGGTCATTAAGAGTGATTTGCTTGGACTCATAGCAGAGAACTAACTTCTTAATCAAAATTAGGTGAACGAAGATTAGTTAGGACTGTTTGCTACAATTGAGGTATTTTCACTTTCTTTTTTATGCAAAGTTAACAGAAAATGTCAGATACCAGATCTTTTCCCCTTATGCAGACTAAATCCGAGTGATTGGATTAGTTATATATTTGAACATAGTTCTGGTAGTGGAGAAATGGACACAAATTTCAAGATTGTTGTATGTTTCTATAAATTTTCCACATTCCGTTTCTCTTCATTTGCATAGTATGTGGAGAGCTAAAAAGGAAGTGCAGGCATAATTTTTGGTCTTGTCAGCTTACTTTTATATTACTCAAATCTTGTCATGGCCCTTCTTCTATCCAATCAGCCATGTACCAACTAAAAAGCACATGCCTGTATATCATGTTTAAATCTAATTAAAATTTGTACATGTGGGTACTGTAAGCTGCCACCGAGGAGCTCATGGGATAATTGTAACCAAATCTCTCATATTGTAAGTTGTGAAAGAGTGCTAGCTCATTTATTTCTATTGTTGGCCATGTCATTTTGTCTATGATAATACCATGATAGGGCGCGCCTCCACCGAATGTTCGAGACATGGCATATGGATGTTTAGATTACTTTTTTTCTTCTATTGTTTATCCGGCATTACTTTGACACTGAACTTTTGCCACTGAAGCTTACTTTTTCCTGAAGTTTACAAACTATAGTTACTGATTCTAAGGTCGCTTCCAGATGCAAGGAAAAGGATCCATTGGTGTTGTCTGCTACTGGATGGAGTCTGAAGTTATTGCTGTAGCACGGTGCCAAGGTGGGATCAGTTTCTCTGTTTGGCACAACCCTTTTCAACGTTTTGCTTTGATGTGTTGCATTTGTGTGTTGACCAGAAGACCTTGGGTTGCAAGTGATAGGAAGCTAACATACTTTCCTGTTCGGAATATCCACTACTAACCTACTTGATTAGGGTAGCGCAATCTTTGTCAAATTCTCTTAGCTACATTACTCACATATGTTCAGTCCACTATAATTTGCATTTCACTTCTGTCCTGAAAAGAGAGTGCTAGGTTCAAGGAAGAACCCTGGAAACATAAATAAACACTTCAACGTTGTGGTGCTACTGGATGACTTGCACAGCTGCTCCCCTTCTCTACATTTACAACTCATGTTACATTAGTTAGAGAAGAGTACAAAGAAGGTTGTGTGCCATGCTGCTTACAATAGAAACTGTACTTAAAAAAAAACTACCACCACTAATGCCTGTGTCATTCTACCAACTAGAGAGCAAATTACAGCATGACTGATGAGTTCATCTATGATATTTAATTATAATTTTTCCTCCATACTTTGTTTGCTTCTCTGGTACCTATGAGTATCGACTTATTAACAAGTGTTATTTGTGGCCTCTCTTCACTAAGATGCTCACCTGGTATTTTCTATTTCGGCTTCATCGTTCCATTATTTTCTTTTTACCAAACAATACGGTTACCTACACCAGCTCCTAATCTCATCAAGTGACAAAACTGATACTTAATTACATCCATTTTAGAATCTGAGGAGAAATGCAATCAGGTTTGCTGCTTATAGCCTATACAACCACATGATGAAGGATTGAAGGTCTGGTGTTCCTTAACCTGTTACTGTTCTCAATACCATCTACATGAATTGTTCTTTTAGGGTGATTAATTGATTGGGAAGCAGTGAATTGAGGTCATGATAGGGCGCGCCTCTAGGTGTAGTTTCTATGACAAACAAGTTATTTAATCATGTAGAGAATTACACTTATGTTAGTTTGTTACTCAGTTCTTCTTGTTCTCTGTAGAAAAATATTGGAACACTTACACTCATGTTGAAGACTATCGAGGGACACCAAAATTGTAGTCTTCACTTGCTATTTACTTATGTAATATTGCTTTCTCCTTTAGGAAGAACTGAGATTTCATATTGTTTGGTTCGTAATATTAGATGTTCATGCAAACTGATATGTGCTCATGATAGGGCGCGCAAAGCGCGCTTAATGTTCTAGTATGATAATGGATACGCCTGCTTGCGGGCTGCAACAAGGTCCAGCTCATACGAGCTTCCCGGCGGTGGTGGAGGGCCCCACGTCCATTTAATGTGCTGCTGCAGTTGAGCCACGACGTGGAGGAATGGGAGCGTGGGGAGCGGCAATCAAGAGGCAAAACAGTGCATTTTGCCCGCACTGAGACCATCCGCACCGGGGACGCCATCCGTCTCCTGGAGGAGACGGATGACGTTTTTCGCCCCGCAGCGGCGTCCTGGGGAACGTCCTTCATTTTCCCGTCGCCCCCCATCGACGCCATATCCAGCGCGAAACCGGAGCGACGCCATCCGCATGGGCCCACGCGTCCCAACTCCTCACGCCCTCCCTCGGAAAGCTTCGTGATGCCGTCCGTCGGGTTGCGCTCTTCCGCCGCTGCTCCTTGGATGGCCACAGCGGGCTCCCTCGACGGCGCGGGAGAGGAGCAGGTGCTCGCCGGCACCGCCGCAAAGGAACCACCGGCGCCGCCGCAAAGGAGCCTCTGCCCGGACGTGCCGTGGGCGTGGAACTGGGGAGGGAGGGGTGGCCGGCGCGGGTGCGGGCGCCGTCGCCGCACGATCCGCCGTCGGGAGCTCGACCGGCCGCCGTCCGCCGTGGGGAGGAGCTCATCTGCGCCCGCCGTCCCCACGCCCGCCGGCGCTGGGTCCTCCGCCTCCTCCATCTGCCGCAAGGCTCGCCGTCGCCCCGCAGCGCCGCTCCTCCTCCCGGACAAGATCCGGCGCCGGCCATCTCCATGCGCGCCGTCGGCGAGGGAGGATCCCTCTGCTCCGCGCGCGGCATTTGCGGTGGCGAGGTCGGCGCCGGGGCCCTGCTTGTCGGGGTGGAGGGAGAGCGCGAGCCTCCCCAGCTCGACGCGTCGCCTGCGCGCCGACGGATGGAGCAGGTGAGGCGTGCGACGGAGGTAGGAGGCCGGCCACGGCGGAGGAAGAGGTGGGCCGCGCGTCATCGGCCTGCTCGTTGTCGCTGGAGGAAGGGGACGGAGGCGGCCGATGCGCCGCGTCCCTGCGACTCCAAGCCCCCTGGTCCCGGATCTCCAAGGCGCAGTCGTCCCCTTGCCGACGGAGGAGAAGCAGGGGAGGAGCCTGCCTCGCACCGGCCATGCCGCGGTAGGGGAGGTCGCCGGCGGAGAACCGCCGCGCGCTTGCTCCGGCAGCACCGCCGCGCGCCTGCTCCGGCGCCACCGCGGGCGGGCGCCACCGCCTCCCTGCCACCACGGGGCCCGCGCCGCCCCTGCTCCTCGAGACCGCCGCCGCCGGAGAGAGGCAGCAGGGGAGAGCGGAGAAACAGAGGAGACGAGAAACAGAGCTCGGGGGAGGAGAAAAGAAAAAGGGAGAGAGAGAGGGGGGGTTGGGGGAGGGTAGTTGGAGATGGGGGAATAAAATATGGGATATTATAGATGGAGGAGAGATATAAAGGATGACGAGTGCGGATAAAAGTTGTATAAAGGAGGGAATCTCGATGGTGGGGAAGGAATATTCTGTTTTGAAGGAGGATATGAAGTTAGATGAGTGTGGATGGTCTGAGACCACCCGCACTGGGGCCTTTATCCGTCTCCTGGAGGAGACAGATAAAGGCCTGCCCCCCGCAGCGGCGTCCTCCAGGACGACTGGGAAATCCAGTCGCCCCTGCTTCTCCCTCATTTCCCCAGTACACACGGACTCACGGGAAAGGACGGTGTGGCGCGGGCCCGCACACCGACGGTTCGTCCGCGCCGGGAGCCGGAAGGGGGAGAAGAAGAGGCGCCGGGACCTACCGCGCGCCGCCCCTTCATCCGTACCCCGCCGCCGCTCAGGAGCAGGGGAAGTGGAAGGGAGCGCCGCCGGTGCAGGGGAGAAGTCGAGGCCGCCGCCGGTGCCGGCTCCGACGACGGGAGAGGGGGGAAGAGCCGGAGATGGGGAGGGCGCCGGGCCGTGGAGCAGAGGAGAGCTGCTGCAGCCTCCCGCCGCCGTGGAGCACCTCGAGCTCCGCCGCGCCTCTGCGTAGTTTGGGGCATCGGGGTCGTGGATCCCGCTCGCCTGAGGCCGCCCCGCCTCGGACCGCTCGGAGCCCGACAGGCGTGCCCCTGCTCCGCCCTTGGCCCCGGTGGCTCCAGGCCCGGCGCGGGAGGAGAAGCCAGGCTCGAGCTCGCCGTCGCCCTGAGATCCACGACGGCGCGGACCTCCGCAGGCAGTTGACGGAGCAGAGAGAGCTCCGCACGTCGCTCCTCGAGGCGGCCTCCCTCGCCGCGGCGCGCGCCGCCGGAGGTCGAGGACCGGCTGCTCCGCGAGCTCCGCGCCGCCGAAGTCGTCTGCACCTCGCCGCCACCGCATCCGCCCGTCGCCGAAGTCGCCTATACCTCGCCGCCGCCGCATCGTCCCGCCGCCGCCGCATCCGGCCTCGAACGGAGCAGGGGAGGACGAGCCCCGACCTCGCAGGGGAGCACCTCCACCGCGCCTGGGAGCAGGGGAGCGCCTCCACTCCACCGCGGCGGATCCCGCTCGCTCCGAGCCCCGACCTCTGCTTCTCGCGCCGAGCCCGCCACCGTATCCCGCAAGGAGGCCCGCCGAGCACCTCCAGCACCGTCGAGCTCCGAATCGAGCTCCTCCGGTGCGCCGGCGGGCTGCTCCTCCGCCCCTCCCCTGCGTCTCCAGTCGCCGGAGGCCGAGACGCCGCGCCGCGCCGCCCCTGCTCTTCCGCGGCCACTGGGGCAGGACGGACGGCAGGAAGCGGGGAGGACGAGGAGGACGCGGCTGCCGGCGCCGCGCTGGTGGGCCGGAGAGGAGGGTGCGCGGGGGGCCTCTGCTCCTCTGCCACCCGCCGCCGCGAGGTCCTTGCTCCGCCGCGACGCTCGCCGGTGAGCGGAGAAGCCGAGGGAGAGTGACTCCGGGAGAGAGACCTGGGCACGGGATGGGTGTGGCGGGTCCGCGGGTGAGTGGAGATAAGGTTGGAAAAAAAAGAAAAATAAAAAGTGGGCCCCACAGGTTGGTGGTTGGGATGAAGGAGAAATATGAAGGAAGATGGATGCGGGAGAAATGGATATGAAGGAGAGAATATTGATGATGAGGACGGAATATTCTGTTTTGAAGGAGGTTTTGAAGTTCCACGAGTGTGGATGGTCTGAGCCGGCAACTCGCGAGTCGCCCGTTTTTCTCTCTCTTCTGATTTCTCTCTCTCACACGTAGGATGCTGCTGATGTGTCTTGGTACTTCGCCCGCTGAGGTGGCCCTATTATACTTGCTCGATGTTGTCCTTTTGTTTTTGTGTTCTTTTTTTATTATTTCTTGGGGAGATTAGACTTCTATAATCGATACCATAGCTCTTTCGATGACGTGAAGATTCTAAACAATAAAATACTCTCTTCATACCCACAAAGCCATGGTGTGGAAATGTTTGACGTTGGAGAGCCTGCTTGATAGCGAGGCCATATTCGACCTAATAGTTGATAAAAACGTAATTCAAAGAACGATGTAAAACCCTGTTTTAACACGATTCACCTCCAGATTTCAGGGAAAAGAATTTCTGTGAGTAAATGTGATTCTATTATTCACAAGAAATATTCTAATATTTTCAATGATTTTTATTGCAAAACAAAATCAACACGAAACGCTTAACATAGACAAAATGAAATAAAAATTAGAGGTGAGCCGCTAGCAAAATGAACTCGGCAACGCGTAGCAAAAGGCCAAGGTACACTGCCGGCCCGAGTGCCAACGCAGAGCCACAATCCCGACCGTCCGATCTGGATCCCAAAAGACGCGAGCAAGAGAAGAAAAGAAAACCGGCGCATCTTGCCTTGCTCCGTTCCGTGCCTCCGCCGATCGCCGCCGCACCCGCTTGACCGCTTCTTCCGCCGCCGCCTCCACCGCGTCTTTTCCGCGTCCGCTCCCACCTCCTCATCGGGTCCCATGGTAACGCCACCGAGTCTCTGTATTGATCTGAGCCATACTCGCGTGTGGATTTTGTTTGGTGCTGTTCTTTCATGCCTGATGATAACGACGGCGGTGTCGTTGGTGGATGCAGTCGGCGCTGTTCAACTTCCACTCGTTTGTGACGGTGGTGCTTCTGCTGATCTGCACCTGCACCTACCTCAAGATGCACTTCCCCTCCCTCCTCATCCGCCGGACAGGGTGCGCCTTTATACTCGTCTCTCTGTTTCTTTTATTGATCTTAAGGAATATTGTTACGATGTACTGATATAGTGTTTGAGGGATCGTTCGATGTAGGGCTACGGGGACAATATGCAATCTGTGCTTAGATTTTTCAGTTTGTTCTTTCGTTTGGGAATATTTGTTTAGTGCCGGACAATATTTTTCAAGTTCTGAAATTAGGTTTAGGATATAATGCAATGTGTTCCTATTTTCTTCCAGAAATATTAAAAAGTTGCCACATAGTGCTCGCAATGCTAAAAGTAGGGTTGTTAGAGCATCTCCAGCAGATTGCTCATATCCATCTCCAATACCAAAAAAAAAACTACCTTTTATGATGATGAGATCTGACAAAGGAATTTGATCAAAAGAAGGATAATTTGTGTTTTGTTAGTACTGGATGGCTTGAACAAGAAAGAGAAATTAAGTCATGTTTCTGTTTAGGAGATTGTTCAAATATCCTAATTCCTATTTGATAAATTTAATAGCATGAATTTATCCTGTATCCCAGTCAAGCTGGATTGTGTAATTGTTCACAATTGTCAATGGTAATCTTGTATACAAAGCTATAAAAGTTTCATGTAGCAAACCAACTTTGTTCACCACTAATTGCAATACATCAGTGGAAAGTTAGATAAAATCTCCAAGCTGTTCAGCAAGGCAAGAGGCACCTAACTGTTAGTAAAATTTAGGTACAAATTTCTAGTAGTTCTTAGAAAAATTATACTTGTATTATTCTGTAATTACTGAGTCTTTTTGTGTCCTATTTAGCAAGGGCATTGAAATGATTTGCATCGAGATTGTACACTTTGCATTGGAGTAAATGTCTCTCCTTCATGAGTGCATAATACCACTGCTACTGTGTTTCTGATGCTGCTCTACTTAGTTCTCACTGCTTAGCTGCTCACCATTTCAGAATTGTAATTGCACACATATTGTGGCCAGGGGTTAGGAATAAGTTGGACAGAAAGGCCATTGCACTGAGCATTTATGCTAACTATTTCACGTAGTCATGTGGGGAGGTCATACCAACCTCTAATGTTAGATTTAGCATTAAAATTCATCTTTTGTTTTTTTAGTATCCAAAAAATTAATTTCCATTTCCCCTCATTGCAAAGGTATCATTTACTATTGTTATATCTGTTGGTTTGAGCTAACTTATAGTTTCTACTCCAGAAGTATATTTTGCTAATCATTTTACCTACATCTTGTTTGCAGGTTTCGTGGTTTCTTTTGGAAGGCTGCTAGGATAGGTAACCTCTATTTACTTTTCTCAAAAGTCAATATCTTCTCATTTTATTTACATACAATTGCATCGTGTGCTGCATCAGCACATACATTTTGCAACTGATGTATTAAATCTCCATGTCACAGTATCTCCTTAAGAGTTGTGTTGTTACATTCTACTGCCAGCTCCTGATTGGGTGGTTTTAGAAGTTTGTTTCGATTTGCAAATATATGCTAGTTTGAGTTGAGTCTTGTACTGTTGACTCTTTTTTCAGCCACTCCTATTAATTTGGCCATTGGTGAACTGCTGGCATTGATATTCAATTTAGCAAACAAAAACAACAGTGAATTAATCCCTCCGGCCTATCATGTGCCTAGAGCTAGAAGTAGCATTGAAGAGTTTATGAAAGTAGTGCTTGCGTGACAGGCGATAAAAAATTAGAAAGTGGTGTTTATTCTCTTAAACAGGTGATAAATGTGAAGATTAAAAACATATTTTACAGTCAACATAACTGTACAAATCGTAATAGGGTAGATGAAAAATCGAGTAATACTAGCACCAATTATTTTCTTCGGTTCAGCATATCTTTTGGTATTAATGTGAAATATGTTTTAGATATTTGTACAATGCACAATAATCTGTATGATTTTATGATAAAAAAAGGAATTTGAATTCTGATGTGGATTGCTTTGCGAAAGAATAAGTGTAGCAGTAAACAGAGATGAAAGTATAAAAAATTTGGGATACAGTTTGTTGAGTATATGATTTAATTGCAAATATCAGATTGGCATGTCCAGTGACTTGTAATATTGAAACATTGTTCCAGTGTTTAAATGAATAGATAGTAGATCGGAAGAACTATTTTATTTTGTACCCACGTAGCACAGCAGTTACCTTAAATCCTGATTAATCCATGTTTTGATAAAGTTGTCAATTGGAGGCTTCAGAATATCTGGTTAGCCTTGTGCTCCGTGACAGATCTCGACATCTCGTGCTTATTGAATGGCAGTTTCTATATTCTAAAAAAAGGAATGGCAGTTTCTATAATGCTTAAGGACTTGATGAATGCAGCAGTTATGTTTCTTGATATGCCCTTTAGTTTTATTGAATGGCAATTTTAACTTTTAAGTAGGCACTATTGAATTTCCTTGATTTATTTTCCTGCATGTTATTTTTAATGTTTATTAGTATGCTTAAGTTCACATAATAACGAATTCACCGTTTGTTTCCTAGGTGAACGCCTCAGCCCCTGGGTAGCCATTGGGTGCTCTGTGATGGGCCTATCAATTTTGTTTTGGTGAGATAGGATATCTTTGGCCTTCATTGCTGACAATTACGACAGTGTACATAGCGAGAACCTACTGGCTTCCTTCTCTTATAATCATGTAACAAACTGCGTACTTATTGGTAGCTCTATTGCACTCCAGAAAAAAAAGAGAGAAGCATGCAATTTTTTTGCAGTTCGATAGTCTGATTTGTTTCTTTGAGATGTTGCATGCCTTTGTAACTGTGGTGTATTACTGTGATATGATCTGTTTTGGGATGTTACATTTTAAGGACTGTCGCACTTCATCATCCCTTTGTTTCGGCGCCCATTGATTGTTGATTATCTGCTCCTGTGTCCACTTTTTTTTGACAGATATTTTAGAAATCAACATGTGTCCAATTCAGCCCTTGATCTACAGTAGAAATAACCAAGTTTGTGGACAAGTGTTTTTATAGCCAGTTCGGTGGCTTCTGAGTCGATGATTTCTTTCAAAAAGTTCTCTCTAGAATAAGTCTTTGAGAAAGAAACAATATTGGAAACTTTTAGCAGAATAATAATCTCGAGCTAAATATAATTAACGATGCAAAATGTTTCCAACCATCATACTTTCTTATGTACCGTTCAGTACCAATGTTATATGTTTATGATAGACCCCTCCCTCAAAAAATTACGATCAAGTAGAAATTAAAATGAATAGTAGTTTGGGATGGAAGGACAGATGATAGTAGGATGGAGAGATAATGTTAACAGTGGTGAATGCTATGTCCAATGCTAGCTCATCGGATACTCCGGTGATACCATGGTTCATCACCTAAATGCTTGTTCAAATTGGCAAGTTCAAAAAAGAAGGAAATCATACAAAACATGATCTAATAAGTTGACAGCAAGTTAAGGGTAAAGGGCCTCGGTTTGCTTCTACCATTGGGTCTGTCCGGGCAGTTCCATGGCATCAATCGCCCTCTCCCTGGTCACTGGGCACCAGCACCACAAACCCTCTGAACCCAACAGATTGTAAAGCAAAACAAATGACATCTAAGGTGACAGCCCCCACTCTAACTCCACAGCCACCTCGTCCCCGGAAGCCACCATTTCATCTTGCCGAAGGCCCCAGCCACCATCGCCATTATCCTTGTCGCACCTCCGCTGACGTCTAACCGCAGCTGTGTCCAAAAGCCTGCAGTTGCTGCACGACCATCTTCTTCTTTGCATTGGATAATAACCGGGGCACCAGGTGCAGGCATAGGAAGAGTGATGGGTGTAGAGACACCAGTGCCCTCGCTCCAGTCAAAGAAACACTGGCGGTCCTCAGCATCCTGAACCAGTTCTGTCCAGACAGAGCCGCTGCCTCGCAACGTTGCTGCATTGCCCAGGACCCAGAGGCAGTGCCTGCAGTCGTCGAATAGCATAGATTCATTAATTGAGTTACACACACTCTCTTCTCTTCTGTGCTAGTGGTTCATGATCCGAGATCAGTGCAGCGTGGTAGAAACCTACCTTGCCCTTGTCAATGCGACGTTAGTGCGCCGGCGATCGGAGAGGAAGCCGATGGATGCTTTGCCGTTGGACCTTACCGTTGAAAGAATGATGATGTCCTCCTCGCTGCCCTGAAAACCGTCGACTGAGTTGACACGCAGAGCCAGTGGATGCATCGCGTTCACGTTCCCGATGGCACATTGAATTTCTTCCACCTGAGCGGCGTACGGGCATATGATGCCGACAGAAACTCCGTGGCTGTTGCCTGCGAACGCTGGTGTAGATGGCAAGAAATTGGTAAACACCACGCTAGTAGATCATCAAGGTCAGCATGATGCAGTCAAATGATACTAAAAAAGGATAACATTTTGGTAACTAAAACCTTGTTTCAGTCTATGCAGTATTTCCATGATGACCTCAAGCTCAGCCATGTTTCGTTTGCTCTGGCCTGGATCTTCCATTCCGTCGATGTTGATGAACGAGTATGGCCCAAACACAGCACCATCGAGGTAACTATGCTCGTGCTCCGCCTGCGTGACATTTATACCATCCAAGATTTTGTTGTCGTAGAATCTTGTGTTTGGAAAGATGCTTATGGATGGGTGCATCCTGTACTGGATATTCAGAAGGTGCTTCTTGTGTCCCAGTAAGCTTAACCTCTCAAACAGGCTCCTACCCAGTAATGCACTGCCTGCAAGCTGCAAGAAATCTGATTGATCAGCAAGGGCACATCACTAGATCCATGTGCCTACAATCAAAAGAAGAGAGGGGCTCAAACGCCATATTTTGGGAGCGGAACAAATCGATACCTTGCTTTTCACAGTTGCTGGCAACTGGCACTCATCTCCAATAAGAACAGCATGCTTCAGCCCTCGGAGCTGCAACGGAATCAGGGACTCACATTCCTTCAGCTGCGCAGCCTCATCGATAAGAAGCAAATCCATTCTCTGACCTTTCAGCTTCGCCGATCCCGACACAGTGCAGAAAACCAGAGAGGCGTTGTCAAGGCAGAATTCTTTTATCTGGGTCACCGAATTGGTGAGTGGAAGCTTGAGGCCCCGCTTAAGAGCCCCCGTCTCTAACAAGATTTTGTCCACCTTGTATCTAACAAGATTTTGTCGATTGTCAGCTCCTATCTCATTGCCAGCAATCATTCGATCAAGCAAGGTGCTGAATCCTTGGAGCATGTCAATCAGGCTGAACATCTTGTTGTGGTTCTCCTCCAGAATGACTGCTCTGGGGACGTGAAGCGTGATCGTGCTGAAGCAGCTTCTCAACTCCTGGAAGATGCGATAGAAACTTGACCTGCCACTTATCCAGTCTCTCCGTCCTCCTAGAAACACCTCAACTGAACGGAGGCACTGCCTCCAGCCGGTCGCCGGTGAGAAGCAGGTCCTCAGCCTATCCACACGAGTGTCCAGAAAGATCTTGTCAAGATCACTCCCAGCGCCAATGGCCATGCGCTGCCTGTTCCCGAACAGAAGCAGATCACCGTGGCACCCACTGCCGAAGCCGTAGGTGGTGGCGGCATGCTGCTTCCTCAGCTCGAGGAGGCGGGAGGCGACCTGGCTGATGGCAGTGTTGGTCGGCGCGCACGTCAGGACGCGGCAACCTCTAGTCTGGCTCGTCATCATCAGCAAAAGCAGCACGCTGATGGTCTTGATCTTTCCAGTGCCTGGCGGGCCCCATATGAGGCTGAAATTGCTCTCCCCACTGTTCGTCGCCGAGATGCAGCTCAGTATGGCGTCAGCCTGCGAGCCGTTGAGCCTGAACGCAGACAGCCTGGCTGCCAGCTTGTCGGCAGTGAAGCCGACAACCTCTCGGCGGGGAGGCGGGGATGAACCCAGCGACGACGTGCTCTGCCGATCAAAACACCATCGATGAATAGGTGAGGGCAGAATCTCAGGTCATGTTAGGCTGAGTCCAACAATGAATTGCAAATCGGAGAGGCAAACGGGGATTTGCTGTAACGCCCTGGGTTTTCAAAATCAGAAAACCCAGCATTCTGCCTCGTGACAGTCCCTGGATCAGACGCTATCACGCATAGGCATTCATCACAGATAAATATCACAGTCATACAGCGAAATCAGAGTACAAAACTTAGTATTTACAACCGATTACCACTCGGTGTACGATTTTAAGTACAAGCCCCTTGGGCTGAACGACAAGAAGAAACTCCGCAGCGGTAGCTAAGGCTTCAGGGCTTCATCCTCGATCTTCACCACAGGCATCCTTGAGCGAAGCGACGAACCCTTCCTCCATGGATTCTTCGAAAGTGGTCTTTCGCTTCAAGTCCAATCCTGCATGCTCATAAACTATCCCCAAGGAATGGGATAGGTTCACGTCACCAACCGTATGCAAGCTTTAAGTGGCCTACCTCTAATGGTATGAAAAGGTATGAGGTAAGAGCTGGGGTTTCCTAAGCAGCAGCAGCAGCAACATCTCATAAAGAATAGAATCTCCAATTCCCACCAAATCCCATATCTCTCATCCGCAAACGGTTACACCTGGTCACCCAGATCTCCGTCACCATCACCTATCTCCATCTAGGGTCGGTGCGAGAACTCCCACTCCTCGCACCTCAATGATTGCACTCGGATCCGCGAGGTAGAGGGAGCAACTCCCCTCTCCCCGAATACAACCACGGCTCACCAATCACACTCATCCTATAAGGGGGAGGTAGAAATCCCAAAACGTAAGAGTCGGAGAAACAACGGGCATGTCCATGACCGAGGACGCGGCTATACGTATAGATCTAAACTCTGCAGAGCGTGTACACCAGTACCCATCTCGGAATGGCACCCGACGGTAGCAAGTCGACCGAGCCCATCCTACCGAACGAACACCTAGGAGTTACGGTTCCATCCTGCATCCGGGTCTCGATGCGGTCCCCCGCAGAAGACCACCCCAGAACTGTGAAAATGCCCCCGTGCGGCCACACGGGAGTCGCACTGAGAGGGTGGACTCACTCCCACCTCTCCCCCACTGATACCCCGCTATCCTGCTGGCAGGTATGGTACCGCACTTGCTAGGGTCGAACGGCCCTATCCCCACTCTCGGCGAGGTGGTGTGTACGAAAGTCCCGTGTAACAGGCGACCCACTCGGTTTCAGACCGGGGCGAGCTCATATCCTCCAAGTCATCACGAAATCCCCAACACCTGTGCTCCTAAAACAGTGTACCCGCCATAGGCACCAAACTGGGCAACGTCCGAGAAGACGATCCCTGGCCCCCGATCCCAGATCGGGTTGTCTCGAGCTCACCCCCGCCAAAATATCCCAAAACACCTTCTCCTGCCGGTTTTCCCAACACACACCAAGAAACTACCACGATAATCCCACACATGCATAGCAAGCTCAGCGTATCATCACGCATACAAAGCATAGTAGTAGTAGTAGGTCAATCAAGGACAAGTATGTAAAAGAGGCTATGCACGGTTTCATCATATTCATCTCTATGCATTAAATAAAGCACTAGCAGTTCTAAAATAGCCATGCCTAATGGGCATTCAAAGATGGTCGGGCGTGAACACCTGTGAGCAAGAAGTCGTCGTAGTTTCCGTAGTTGTACTCGATCTTCTGGCTCGTCTCCTCAGCTCCGAGAAATCCTAGATTCGCAAAAATAAATAAACAACGAGGGTCTATTTGCAAATAAACTCCAAAGAGAAGCATTAAAGAACCAAATAAATCCAAACTAGCTACAGGCAGCACTAGCTTAAATTAAGGAAATCAAAGTAATTAGTTTTATATTAAAATAGTTTTAAGCCACTAGTTTTGTTTACTAGAAAACAAGTTAGAGAGAAGGGTTAGTTCAAGGTTGGGTTGCCGGTCAAAGGCTAAGGATCTTGGTGGTTGCGCCTGCAAGGTGTTAGTGAAACAGATAGGTGCAACGATGCGGAAACTCAGAGGATGAAGAGAGAGGAGTAAGGCGAATTGAGTCAGGCAAGGCTTTAACAGAACAAGGCGTGCGGTGGCAACACCGAGAGAAGGAAAGGATCGACTCGTGGTCGATAAAAGGATGGTGATGCAGTAAGGCGTGCTCGGGAGCACGGTGGAGCAAGTGCTAACAATACGACGATACACATGGTGTAGTAACTAGGTTGCAACGCGGGGTTGCCGTGCTTTGAAGCAGAGGCCTCTGCTCAAGGCACGACCGTCCATCACATGCGGCCTTCCGGGTTACTAACGCTGGGTATGTCGCGTGCTACACGGCTCGATGCAAGGCAAAGAGAGAGAGCGGGTATGCGGGTTGTGGCACAAGGCGGTGGAAGCGGTGCAAGCAAGGATGGCAGTGCGAACGCATCTTGGGGACGTCATCCCTGTCCGTGGCAAGCCGGTGGCTAGTTGCGAGGATCCGGCATCCCAGACCCTCAATAGCGCAGTGGCAGACATCGGCCACGAATTCTTCTCCAAGCACATGGGCAAAAGAGGTTCGGTTCAAGGGCAAGAGAGGATAAGGATAGGGTAGCAGCGAGCGTCGCGAAATTATGAAACCAACGCAACTGGTTTCATAATTTTCGGAGCTCCGGATAATTAGTTATGAATTTTTAAAGAAAAAGGATTTATAAAACATTTATTAAATCATTTATAAAATCAGAAAATAATTTTATTAAAAACATGCTGACGTCATGCTGACGTCAGCGCTGGGCCCAGGTCATCGGTTAGTGGGCCGTTAATGGGCCCAAAGGGTTAGTGGGCCAAAGGCGGCCCATCAGACTTGGCCCAACAGGCCCAGTGGACCAAGTCTACAGAACCTCCCTGAACTCCACTCTAGGGTTCGGCTGGGTAACCCTTTGGATCAGATGGGCTTGCATGGGCCTTAACAAGCCGGCAGGCCACTGCAGGTCCACCTAAGGGTTTCGTTGGCGAAGTCCAGAAGCGACCCCTGATCTCTACTGGGTGCTCAAATGCCCCCTGAACTATTCTGGGGTTCAGCGGTGCTCCCCGCTCCATGGGCGCGGCGTCGGCGCGTCCCGGTGCGGCGCACGGCGGCGGCGGCGCACGGCGCGCGGTGGCTCCAGGGCCTCAGGCAGCCAAGTGGTGCCAGGGTCGGGGTGACTAGGGATAGGTGACCTCCCCGGCGCGTTCTTGGCACAGAAATCGGGCCTCTACAGTCGGCGCGCGGCGCGACAGAGTGCGACGCACGGCGCGGTGCTCCGGGGTTGGCGCACGGCGCACGGCGACGGGGTTTCAGTTGGCTAAAGGTGTGGCCTTTGTGTGCAAAGCTGCACGGCCAAGGGTTTCGGTGGTTCTGGTGGCGAGGTCCCTGCAGGAAGCGGCTCGAAGGCCGGGCAAAAGTAGGCGGCGGCTTCGGCCCGACAGCGCGGCGCACTTCGGCGGCGCTCGGCGACGCGGTGCCGCTGGGCGACAAAGGCCGGGGTTTTTGGTTGCAAAAAGGAGGCGGCTCGGGTCCCTGCAAGGGCACGGGTTGAGGCCCGGTACACAGAGCGGCGGCGAGCTCAGAGCTCCATACGGCGGCGCGGCGGTCGGTCACCAAGCGCTGGAAGGCGCTTCCTCCAGTCATCACAGGCAGAAGAAACGGCTAGAGGGAAGGCGGGCGCGGCCACGGTACTCACGATGGGGCGACGGTGTAGCCGTAGCCGGCTTGACGAAGATAGCGGCGCGGTGTAGCGGTTCACGGCGGCGCCCCGGTCCTCCTCTGCTCCTCCTTCCGCGTCAGCGTTCCGGCGCGTTCCCCCACGGGCGGCCTCCCTTGCTCGGCGACAGCTCCGGCTCCGTGTGGTCGAGGTCATCGTTCACGGCGACATCATCAGCTCGGTGTCGTCGTTCTTGACGGTGAGGACGCAGTCCTTCAGCACGCGGGTGCTCCATGGCCTCCTGGTCCTTGGCGACGGTGTGGCGAGGACGCAGCTCCCACCCTCGTGCGCGGCGCGGCACGGCCGTCGGTTGGCCTCCTCGACTCCACAGCGCCCTTCCGGATCCGGCAGCTCCAAATCCTCCCTCTTCTCTCCTCTGATTTTCCACCCGGCGGCAGCCATCAGAGATGGGGAAATCCCCAATCGGGTAGGTGGTGATGCAGGGGAAAGGGCCTCTGGTGGCGGCGGCTTGGGAAGGTGGAGACGGTGCGACGCCTTGGGGATTTTATAGCTCAAGGGCTAGGGCTTCAGGGGCGCCCGAGCACCAGCAGCGGGCGGACGGGATGCAGCGGCGGCGCGATGCGGTTGGCGTGGCGTCCATCCACGGGTGCCAGCGCGAAGGCAAGGGAGTGGAGGTGGGGTCCTGGGCGTGCGCGAGGTCACGGGTGCGCTTGCCAGCGCGGACGCGGCCGGCGAGCCCGTCCCATCGCGCGGCCGCGTGCGTCGCACGCGAGCTGTACGGCGGGGAGGTTGAAGAAAGGCCAACAGGCCGGCTGTCGTGCGGACCCCGCCTGGCAGCGAGAGAAAAGAGGAGGAAGGGTTGCCGGGCTAGCTGGGCTGACTTGGGCCGCGGTGCGGGCTGCGCGGTGAAGAAGAAAGATGGGCCGGTCTGCTGTGCCACGCAAAGGTTAGGGGCTTCAGAAGGACTTCGGCTAGGAGTTAAGGCCCAAGTTAGCAGCTAGCTCCTTTCAAATAGTTTTGAATATAGTTTCAATTATAGTTTGAATTTGAATTACTTTCAAATTCAAACTCCACACAATTGAACTCCAAAATAAATCCAAGAACTCCAACTCACAATTAAACCATAATTTGGAAATAATTTTTATATTGTTTTATTTTATTTGGAATTTGAGTTGAGAGCTAGCAATGTGGGATAAAATTTGGGGACACACATGTTCAATCAAAAAGTTTTAAAAATTTTGCGAAAAATTCACTCATGGAAAACATCCAAATTTCAGGGATGTTACAGACTCCCCCCCTCAAAAGAATCTCGTCCTCGAGATTAAGCTCGTACCGGGGGTGGTGAGGGTCTTCTCCCCGGTAGGTCTTCGAGTTGCTGATGTCCTTGACGTCGTGACTTTTAGGTCGACAAGATTCCTTAGGCTCGCATCTTTCATTCCCATGAGGGCTTTCGAAGCCGAGTGCTACTGCAGGTTCTCGTGCGTTAGCATCCATAAGCACTTTGCAAGGTATGATCCGAGTATCTTGGGAACTATACTCTTGTCCTAGCTCGTATTAAGTTCCATCTTTAGGCTAGAGCTCCCTTTACCTCAATCTATCTCTTCCAGCAGTGCCACACAAGTTTGGTGACCTTAGAACAAGTCAGAGCATGACTGTCTCGTACTATTCCAGTTGTCCCACTCGGGGTTACATTCTTCTTATCAACCAAGCTTTTTCCAATATGATTCCATATGAACAAGGTCATATTCTCATGGCGTCCATTAAGCACTTTTATTCCAATTAGGCACGAGTCTCCCACTCCTTTCCATATGAGGGAGTCGTATACTCTATGCCTAGCAGAGGTCTGTATCTCCGGCAGTATCTCTGAGCCTAACTTGCAGTCGGTACGTAGATGGTTTGCCTATAGCAAGCTCTTATCCAAAGTCGTCAAATACCGAAGCCTGTACTCTTAACGTACCCATAGGTATATTACTATCTTGATCCAAATTTGATTGCTTATCCAAAAGAGGTACGCCTAGCAGAAGTGGAGTCTTAGAAGTATCTTTTCTTCATACATGGTCTCATATTCCCTCTAGGTTTCCCTAGTTTATCCAAGATATCCTCTTGAAGCCATATCCATCTCAGATATGTAGAAGGTATACAATATTATCTCTTGTTCTGAAGGTAGATATACTGATCTTCTCAAATCATTAGTGCAGTCGCACCTCTTACGGCGTGCACTCTCAGCAATTAGTCACACTTAGGTGAACACATCTTCCTTTACGTAGTCAGTCATCCCGTGACTTAGGAAATATCTCAGCTTATTCATTTAAGCTTATCCAAAAAGTGGGCCCTATTGCAATACTTGAATTCCATCATAGGGTCTTGTGTGGTTAATCAACGATTCCTCAAAATTCCTGGGCGATTTCTCAACTCCCAGAACATCTCTGAGTGCTCAGTAATCTCTATCACTCTTTGGGTGCCATTCTTATAGTAATACATCTGTTGGTTTATCTTGTCTCTGACGATTCTTGCCAGAGGGCTAGCAACATCAGACATGTCCGATTAGCTCTTGGTCGTAAACACTATGAATGGTTACTTCCCATTCACGACAGTCCATGTTACGAGGGGTTATCAGCAACTCCCTTGACTGTGCGAGTAATTCTTCCCTCCCGAAATCTCGCACTAGTCAATTTGGTTCCAACTTCTTGGGACGAATCTTCACGTGGAAATTACATCTACCTTACTCTTGTATGCTTAACCAACTCTTCTGACTTATTTTCCAATAGGTAGGCTCCAACTGCGAGGTTGAGCAGATAACTCGAGTCCAGTAGTTGCCGATGTAGGTCTTTCCACTAGTTCATTATACGGAGTCCAGTAGAGCTTCCTTATTGATGGCTTATTCCAAAAGTGGGATCGACCAATCTTATCCAAAATGCATCGCTGACATTATAGGGTACTCAACTGCTTCTTAACCAATATATGCTTCCATGGAGGTACATACTCTTCTGAGCTTTCGAGGTTTCAAATTCTCTGGTACTCATTCTCTAGTTTGCGAACTTGATTCCAATGATCATCGGGTAACTCATCTGAAACCTTGGTTTGATTTGTCGAAGTTACTAGAAGTTCCTCTCTTCTTCTGAAGATTGGTCTTGCTGTATGCTCAACACGTCGGTCTTCATTCTTCAAGCTCTTGATCTTGTAGGATGGGAAACTAAAGCCTCTAAAGGAGTCATCTAAAGATCTAGCAAGCATAAACACTCAATACAATTTCACACAAACATGAAGAGGCATAACAACCATAAGATCACAAAGATCCAATCACTCAAACAATGCACCAAACAAATGTGTATCTCAAGGCTGACTCCTAATACCTCCGAGAATACACCAGGGGAAACATTCTAGTATATCGTGGGTATTTGGGGGATTTCTCTATCGCTAGAGTTACATCACTAGAACATTCCATTTGACTTCTTGGTGTTGAACTTTCTGAAGCAGACTGGCGAAAGTCTTCGCCGAGCTGGCTTGATCGAGGACCCGTAAGTTGTGTTCCATAATCCTCTCTGGGTCACACGACTTTTTGTCGTCCACCTGACTCGTACAGTTCTTATGTTACATCCTGTAGCTATTGCTTCCTTCACAAACCTCCAGGTTAGGGTCCAATTACCGAAATCATCTTTCTGACTGAAGAGGTTCCATTCGTAGCCTAGGAGGATCATGGGTTCCTGTGGGAGGGAGCTAAAATCCTCTTCATCTTAGTCTAATGCTTCTTTTCCAAATCTTCCAATTCAGATACTCCATCTTAGTTGGACTACTCTTCTTCGTCCATAGTCCTCGGGGCTTATCCTTGCAAAGGGGTGCTCCATGTTTATCATTTTACCCATGCCCCGTGCTTCTCATTTGTTGATCTTGATCCATCGTCATCTCTGGTCGGTTAGGGAGATTCATATTCAAGCATCCAAATTTCACACTTCTCGTCAATGGGGAATTCCATATACCTATCAAATCATGATTCCAAGTATTTGATGCTTGCTCCCAGGGTGGTCGTAGCTGTTCAATCCGATATTTGCCTCTTGTAGCTGCAGCTTGTTACATTACCTTAATTCTAATCTGACTTGGGTATTCTTGTAGCTTCAAGTCGAGGGGTCTTTATCCAAATGCTGAGCTACAAGCATCTCACGGGTTCTGACTCCTGCAACCATGCTTTCGTGTGCCAAATCCATGTAGTAGATCACCAGTTCCTTATGTTGGTGCACTTGGAATTAGAATCTTAACTCATCATTATCTTCAAAGGGGTGTTATCCAAGCTTCGTCCTGAGCGGAGATGGGGAACGGAAGGGTGCTTATTGGTCTTGTGGCTTCTCTTGTACGCTGACTTCATGCGGCCTCATGGTGGCAGTCTATTCCATCTTTGGTAGTCTGAACTCCATTGTAGGGCAACTGTGATGGTGTAAACTTGTACTGAGGGTTTAACAGGGGATATTCCAATTAAGTCCTGTAGGGTCATCTTCATCTTTTCCCTGTACCCAATCTTCATAGCTGTCATTGTAGTGGTTGCCTTTGTCTTGTACGAGGCCTCCTTCTATAGTATGGCTTGGTCTTGATCAGGCGACGTCTGTTGTTCTTCATAGGTCAGCAACCACGTAGAGGGGTTGTTAGTAAGTTAGTCAATTAGTGAGAAGTCAAGGATGTATTAGTAGAATTCAAGGTGTTTATATAAAAGTCAAGGAGTATATACTCAATCAAGGATGTTTAGGCTGTCCTGAACTATCGGCCATTGCTAGGGCTCGTCCTACGGTCAAGTACGGCTCTGATACCACCTGTAACGCCCTGGGTTTTCAAAATCAGAAAACCCAGCATTCTGCCTCGTGACAGTCCCTGGATCAGACGCTATCACGCATAGGCATTCATCACAGATAAATATCACAGTCATACAGCGAAATCAGAGTACAAAACTTAGTATTTACAACCGATTACCACTCGGTGTACGATTTTAAGTACAAGCCCCTTGGGCTGAACGACAAGAAGAAACTCCGCAGCGGTAGCTAAGGCTTCAGGGCTTCATCCTCGATCTTCACCACAGGCATCCTTGAGCGAAGCGACGAACCCTTCCTCCATGGATTCTTCGAAAGTGGTCTTTCGCTTCAAGTCCAATCCTGCATGCTCATAAACTATCCCCAAGGAATGGGATAGGTTCACGTCACCAACCGTATGCAAGCTTTAAGTGGCCTACCTCTAATGGTATGAAAAGGTATGAGGTAAGAGCTGGGGTTTCCTAAGCAGCAGCAGCAGCAACATCTCATAAAGAATAGAATCTCCAATTCCCACCAAATCCCATATCTCTCATCCGCAAACGGTTACACCTGGTCACCCAGATCTCCGTCACCATCACCTATCTCCATCTAGGGTCGGTGCGAGAACTCCCACTCCTCGCACCTCAATGATTGCACTCGGATCCGCGAGGTAGAGGGAGCAACTCCCCTCTCCCCGAATACAACCACGGCTCACCAATCACACTCATCCTATAAGGGGGAGGTAGAAATCCCAAAACGTAAGAGTCGGAGAAACAACGGGCATGTCCATGACCGAGGACGCGGCTATACGTATAGATCTAAACTCTGCAGAGCGTGTACACCAGTACCCATCTCGGAATGGCACCCGACGGTAGCAAGTCGACCGAGCCCATCCTACCGAACGAACACCTAGGAGTTACGGTTCCATCCTGCATCCGGGTCTCGATGCGGTCCCCCGCAGAAGACCACCCCAGAACTGTGAAAATGCCCCCGTGCGGCCACACGGGAGTCGCACTGAGAGGGTGGACTCACTCCCACCTCTCCCCCACTGATACCCCGCTATCCTGCTGGCAGGTATGGTACCGCACTTGCTAGGGTCGAACGGCCCTATCCCCACTCTCGGCGAGGTGGTGTGTACGAAAGTCCCGTGTAACAGGCGACCCACTCGGTTTCAGACCGGGGCGAGCTCATATCCTCCAAGTCATCACGAAATCCCCAACACCTGTGCTCCTAAAACAGTGTACCCGCCATAGGCACCAAACTGGGCAACGTCCGAGAAGACGATCCCTGGCCCCCGATCCCAGATCGGGTTGTCTCGAGCTCACCCCCGCCAAAATATCCCAAAACACCTTCTCCTGCCGGTTTTCCCAACACACACCAAGAAACTACCACGATAATCCCACACATGCATAGCAAGCTCAGCGTATCATCACGCATACAAAGCATAGTAGTAGTAGTAGGTCAATCAAGGACAAGTATGTAAAAGAGGCTATGCACGGTTTCATCATATTCATCTCTATGCATTAAATAAAGCACTAGCAGTTCTAAAATAGCCATGCCTAATGGGCATTCAAAGATGGTCGGGCGTGAACACCTGTGTGTAAGTAGTTGTCGTAGTTTCCGTAGTCGTACTTGATCTTCTGGCTTGTCTCCTCAACTCCGAGAAATCCTAGATTCGCAAAAATAAATAAACAACGAGGGTCTATTTGCAAATAAACTCCAAAGAGAAGCATTAAAGAACCAAATAAATCCAAACTAGCTACAGGCAGCACTAGCTTAAATTAAGGAAATCAAAGTAATTAGTTTTATATTAAAATAGTTTTAAGCCACTAGTTTTGTTTACTAGAAAACAAGTTAGAGAGAAGGGTTAGTTCAAGGTTGGGTTGCCGGTCAAAGGCTAAGGATCTTGGTGGTTGCGCCTGCAAGGTGTTAGTGAAACAGATAGGTGCAACGATGCGGAAACTCAGAGGATGAAGAGAGAGGAGTAAGGCGAATTGAGTCAGGCAAGGCTTTAACAGAACAAGGTGTGCGGTGGCAGCACCGAGAGAAGGTAAGGATCGACTCGTGGTCGATAAAAGGATGGTGATGTAGTAAGGCGTGCTCGGGAGCACGGTGGAGCAAGTGCTAACAATACGACGATACACATGGTGTAGTAACTAGGTTGCAACGCGGGGTTGCCGTGCTTTGAAGCAGAGGCCTCTGCTCAAGGCACGACCGTCCATCACATGCGGCCTTCCGGGTTACTAACGCTGGGTATGTCGCGTGCTACACGGCTCGATGCAAGGCAAAGAGAGAGAGCGGGTATGCGGGTTGTGGCACAAGGCGGTGGAAGCGGTGCAAGCAAGGATGGCAGTGCGAACGCATCTTGGGGACGTCATCCCTGTCCGTGGCAAGCCGGTGGCTAGTTGCGAGGATCCGGCATCCCAGACCCTCAATAGCGCAGTGGCAGACATCGGCCACGAATTCTTCTCCAAGCACATGGGCAAAAGAGGTTCGGTTCAAGGGCAAGAGAGGATAAGGATAGGGTAGCAGCGAGCGTCGCGAAATTATGAAACCAACGCAACTGGTTTCATAATTTTCGGAGCTCCGGATAATTAGTTATGAATTTTTAAAGAAAAAGGATTTATAAAACATTTATTAAATCATTTATAAAATCAGAAAATAATTTTATTAAAAACATGCTGACGTCATGCTGACGTCAGCGCTGGGCCCAGGTCATCGGTTAGTGGGCCGTTAATGGGCCCAAAGGGTTAGTGGGCCAAAGGCGGCCCATCAGACTTGGCCCAACAGGCCCAGTGGACCAAGTCTACAGAACCTCCCTGAACTCCACTCTAGGGTTCGGCTGGGTAACCCTTTGGATCAGATGGGCTTGCATGGGCCTTAACAAGCCGGCAGGCCACTGCAGGTCCACCTAAGGGTTTCGTTGGCGAAGTCCAGAAGCGACCCCTGATCTCTACTGGGTGCTCAAATGCCCCCTGAACCATTCTGGGGTTCAGCGGTGCTCCCCGCTCCATGGGCGCGGCGTCGGCGCGTCCCGGTGCGGCGCACGGCGGCGGCGGCGCACGGCGCGCGGTGGCTCCAGGGCCTCAGGCAGCCAAGTGGTGCCAGGGTCGGGGTGACTAGGGATAGGTGACCTCCCCGGCGCGTTCTTGGCACAGAAATCGGGCCTCTACAGTCGGCGCGCGGCGCGACAGAGTGCGACGCACGGCGACGGGGTTTCAGTTGGCTAAAGGTGTGGCCTTTGTGTGCAAAGCTGCACGGCCAAGGGTTTCGGTGGTTCTGGTGGCGAGGTCCCTGCAGGAAGCGGCTCGAAGGCCGGGCAAAAGTAGGCGGCGGCTTCGGCCCGACAGCGCGGCGCACTTCGGCGGCGCTCGGCGACGCGGTGCCGCTGGGCGACAAAGGCCGGGGTTTTTGGTTGCAAAAAGGAGGCGGCTCGGGTCCCTGCAAGGGCACGGGTTGAGGCCCGGTACACAGAGCGGCGGCGAGCTCAGAGCTCCATACGGCGGCGCGGCGGTCGGTCACCAAGCGCTGGAAGGCGCTTCCTCCAGTCATCACAGGCAGAAGAAACGGCTAGAGGGAAGGCGGGCGCGGCCACGGTACTCACGATGGGGCGACGGTGTAGCCGTAGCCGGCTTGACGAAGATAGCGGCGCGGTGTAGCGGTTCACGGCGGCGCCCCGGTCCTCCTCTGCTCCTCCTTCCGCGTCAGCGTTCCGGCGCGTTCCCCCACGGGCGGCCTCCCTTGCTCGGCGACAGCTCCGGCTCCGTGTGGTCGAGGTCATCGTTCACGGCGACATCATCAGCTCGGTGTCGTCGTTCTTGACGGTGAGGACGCAGTCCTTCAGCACGCGGGTGCTCCATGGCCTCCTGGTCCTTGGCGACGGTGTGGCGAGGACGCAGCTCCCACCCTCGTGCGCGGCGCGGCACGGCCGTCGGTTGGCCTCCTCGACTCCACAGCGCCCTTCCGGATCCGGCAGCTCCAAATCCTCCCTCTTCTCTCCTCTGATTTTCCACCCGGCGGCAGCCATCAGAGATGGGGAAATCCCCAATCGGGTAGGTGGTGATGCAGGGGAAAGGGCCTCTGGTGGCGGCGGCTTGGGAAGGTGGAGACGGTGCGACGCCTTGGGGATTTTATAGCTCAAGGGCTAGGGCTTCAGGGGCGCCCGAGCACCAGCAGCGGGCGGACGGGATGCAGCGGCGGCGCGATGCGGTTGGCGTGGCGTCCATCCACGGGTGCCAGCGCGAAGGCAAGGGAGTGGAGGTGGGGTCCTGGGCGTGCGCGAGGTCACGGGTGCGCTTGCCAGCGCGGACGCGGCCGGCGAGCCCGTCCCATCGCGCGGCCGCGTGCGTCGCACGCGAGCTGTACGGCGGGGAGGTTGAAGAAAGGCCAACAGGCCGGCTGTCGTGCGGACCCCGCCTGGCAGCGAGAGAAAAGAGGAGGAAGGGTTGCCGGGCTAGCTGGGCTGACTTGGGCCGCGGTGCGGGCTGCGCGGTGAAGAAGAAAGATGGGTCGGTCTGCTGTGCCACGCAAAGGTTAGGGGCTTCAGAAGGACTTCGGCTAGGAGTTAAGGCCCAAGTTAGCAGCTAGCTCCTTTCAAATAGTTTTGAATATAGTTTCAATTATAGTTTGAATTTGAATTACTTTCAAATTCAAACTCCACACAATTGAACTCCAAAATAAATCCAAGAACTCCAACTCACAATTAAACCATAATTTGGAAATAATTTTTATATTGTTTTATTTTATTTGGAATTTGAGTTGAGAGCTAGCAATGTGGGATAAAATTTGGGGACACACATGTTCAATCAAAAAGTTTTAAAAATTTTGCGAAAAATTCACTCATGGAAAACATCCAAATTTCAGGGATGTTACAGACTCCCCCCCTCAAAAGAATCTCGTCCTCGAGATTAAGCTCGTACCGGGGGTGGTGAGGGTCTTCTCCCCGGTAGGTCTTCGAGTTGCTGATGTCCTTGACGTCGTGACTTTTAGGTCGACAAGATTCCTTAGGCTCGCATCTTTCATTCCCATGAGGGCTTTCGAAGCCGAGTGCTACTGCAGGTTCTCGTGCGTTAGCATCCATAAGCACTTTGCAAGGTATGATCCGAGTATCTTGGGAACTATACTCTTGTCCTAGCTCGTATTAAGTTCCATCTTTAGGCTAGAGCTCCCTTTACCTCAATCTATCTCTTCCAGCAGTGCCACACAAGTTTGGTGACCTTAGAACAAGTCAGAGCATGACTGTCTCGTACTATTCCAGTTGTCCCACTCGGGGTTACATTCTTCTTATCAACCAAGCTTTTTCCAATATGATTCCATATGAACAAGGTCATATTCTCATGGCGTCCATTAAGCACTTTTATTCCAATTAGGCACGAGTCTCCCACTCCTTTCCATATGAGGGAGTCGTATACTCTATGCCTAGCAGAGGTCTGTATCTCCGGCAGTATCTCTGAGCCTAACTTGCAGTCGGTACGTAGATGGTTTGCCTATAGCAAGCTCTTATCCAAAGTCGTCAAATACCGAAGCCTGTACTCTTAACGTACCCATAGGTATATTACTATCTTGATCCAAATTTGATTGCTTATCCAAAAGAGGTACGCCTAGCAGAAGTGGAGTCTTAGAAGTATCTTTTCTTCATACATGGTCTCATATTCCCTCTAGGTTTCCCTAGTTTATCCAAGATATCCTCTTGAAGCCATATCCATCTCAGATATGTAGAAGGTATACAATATTATCTCTTGTTCTGAAGGTAGATATACTGATCTTCTCAAATCATTAGTGCAGTCGCACCTCTTACGGCGTGCACTCTCAGCAATTAGTCACACTTAGGTGAACACATCTTCCTTTACGTAGTCAGTCATCCCGTGACTTAGGAAATATCTCAGCTTATTCATTTAAGCTTATCCAAAAAGTGGGCCCTATTGCAATACTTGAATTCCATCATAGGGTCTTGTGTGGTTAATCAACGATTCCTCAAAATTCCTGGGCGATTTCTCAACTCCCAGAACATCTCTGAGTGCTCAGTAATCTCTATCACTCTTTGGGTGCCATTCTTATAGTAATACATCTGTTGGTTTATCTTGTCTCTGACGATTCTTGCCAGAGGGCTAGCAACATCAGACATGTCCGATTAGCTCTTGGTCGTAAACACTATGAATGGTTACTTCCCATTCACGACAGTCCATGTTACGAGGGGTTATCAGCAACTCCCTTGACTGTGCGAGTAATTCTTCCCTCCCGAAATCTCGCACTAGTCAATTTGGTTCCAACTTCTTGGGACGAATCTTCACGTGGAAATTACATCTACCTTACTCTTGTATGCTTAACCAACTCTTCTGACTTATTTTCCAATAGGTAGGCTCCAACTGCGAGGTTGAGCAGATAACTCGAGTCCAGTAGTTGCCGATGTAGGTCTTTCCACTAGTTCATTATACGGAGTCCAGTAGAGCTTCCTTATTGATGGCTTATTCCAAAAGTGGGATCGACCAATCTTATCCAAAATGCATCGCTGACATTATAGGGTACTCAACTGCTTCTTAACCAATATATGCTTCCATGGAGGTACATACTCTTCTGAGCTTTCGAGGTTTCAAATTCTCTGGTACTCATTCTCTAGTTTGCGAACTTGATTCCAATGATCATCGGGTAACTCATCTGAAACCTTGGTTTGATTTGTCGAAGTTACTAGAAGTTCCTCTCTTCTTCTGAAGATTGGTCTTGCTGTATGCTCGACACGTCGGTCTTCATTCTTCAAGCTCTTGATCTTGTAGGATGGGAAACTAAAGCCTCTAAAGGAGTCATCTAAAGATCTAGCAAGCATAAACACTCAATACAATTTCACACAAACATGAAGAGGCATAACAACCATAAGATCACAAAGATCCAATCACTCAAACAATGCACCAAACAAATGTGTATCTCAAGGCTGACTCCTAATACCTCCGAGAATACACCAGGGGAAACATTCTAGTATATCGTGGGTATTTGGGGGATTTCTCTATCGCTAGAGTTACATCACTAGAAAAGGATACATTCCATTTGACTTCTTGGTGTTGAACTTTCTGAAGCAGACTGGCGAAAGTCTTCGCCGAGCTGGCTTGATCGAGGACCCGTAAGTTGTGTTCCATAATCCTCTCTGGGTCACACGACTTTTTGTCGTCCACCTGACTCGTACAGTTCTTATGTTACATCCTGTAGCTATTGCTTCCTTCACAAACCTCCAGGTTAGGGTCCAATTACCGAAATCATCTTTCTGACTGAAGAGGTTCCATTCGTAGCCTAGGAGGATCATGGGTTCCTGTGGGAGGGAGCTAAAATCCTCTTCATCTTAGTCTAATGCTTCTTTTCCAAATCTTCCAATTCAGATACTCCATCTTAGTTGGACTACTCTTCTTCGTCCATAGTCCTCGGGGCTTATCCTTGCAAAGGGGTGCTCCATGTTTATCATTTTACCCATGCCCCGTGCTTCTCATTTGTTGATCTTGATCCATCGTCATCTCTGGTCGGTTAGGGAGATTCATATTCAAGCATCCAAATTTCACACTTCTCGTCAATGGGGAATTCCATATACCTATCAAATCATGATTCCAAGTATTTGATGCTTGCTCCCAGGGTGGTCGTAGCTGTTCAATCCGATATTTGCCTCTTGTAGCTGCAGCTTGTTACATTACCTTAATTCTAATCTGACTTGGGTATTCTTGTAGCTTCAAGTCGAGGGGTCTTTATCCAAATGCTGAGCTACAAGCATCTCACGGGTTCTGACTCCTGCAACCATGCTTTCGTGTGCCAAATCCATGTAGTAGATCACCAGTTCCTTATGTTGGTGCACTTGGAATTAGAATCTTAACTCATCATTATCTTCAAAGGGGTGTTATCCAAGCTTCGTCCTGAGCGGAGATGGGGAACGGAAGGGTGCTTATTGGTCTTGTGGCTTCTCTTGTACGCTGACTTCATGCGGCCTCATGGTGGCAGTCTATTCCATCTTTGGTAGTCTGAACTCCATTGTAGGGCAACTGTGATGGTGTAAACTTGTACTGAGGGTTTAACAGGGGATATTCCAATTAAGTCCTGTAGGGTCATCTTCATCTTTTCCCTGTACCCAATCTTCATAGCTGTCATTGTAGTGGTTGCCTTTGTCTTGTACGAGGCCTCCTTCTATAGTATGGCTTGGTCTTGATCAGGCGACGTCTGTTGTTCTTCATAGGTCAGCAACCACGTAGAGGGGTTGTTAGTAAGTTAGTCAATTAGTGAGAAGTCAAGGATGTATTAGTAGAATTCAAGGTGTTTATATAAAAGTCAAGGAGTATATACTCAATCAAGGATGTTTAGGCTGTCCTGAACTATCGGCCATTGCTAGGGCTCGTCCTACGGTCAAGTACGGCTCTGATACCACCTGTAACACCCTGGGTTTTCAAAATCAGAAAACCCAGCATTCTGCCTCGTGACAGTCCCTGGATCAGACGCTATCACGCATAGGCATTCATCACAGATAAATATCACAGTCATACAGCGAAATCAGAGTACAAAACTTAGTATTTACAACCGATTACCACTCGGTGTACGATTTTAAGTACAAGCCCCTTGGGCTGAACGACAAGAAGAAACTCCGCAGCGGTAGCTAAGGCTTCAGGGCTTCATCCTCGATCTTCACCACAGGCATCCTTGAGCGAAGCGACGAACCCTTCCTCCATGGATTCTTCGAAAGTGGTCTTTCGCTTCAAGTCCAATCCTGCATGCTCATAAACTATCCCCAAGGAATGGGATAGGTTCACGTCACCAACCGTATGCAAGCTTTAAGTGGCCTACCTCTAATGGTATGAAAAGGTATGAGGTAAGAGCTGGGGTTTCCTAAGCAGCAGCAGCAGCAACATCTCATAAAGAATAGAATCTCCAATTCCCACCAAATCCCATATCTCTCATCCGCAAACGGTTACACCTGGTCACCCAGATCTCCGTCACCATCACCTATCTCCATCTAGGGTCGGTGCGAGAACTCCCACTCCTCGCACCTCAATGATTGCACTCGGATCCGCGAGGTAGAGGGAGCAACTCCCCTCTCCCCGAATACAACCACGGCTCACCAATCACACTCATCCTATAAGGGGGAGGTAGAAATCCCAAAACGTAAGAGTCGGAGAAACAACGGGCATGTCCATGACCGAGGACGCGGCTATACGTATAGATCTAAACTCTGCAGAGCGTGTACACCAGTACCCATCTCGGAATGGCACCCGACGGTAGCAAGTCGACCGAGCCCATCCTACCGAACGAACACCTAGGAGTTACGGTTCCATCCTGCATCCGGGTCTCGATGCGGTCCCCCGCAGAAGACCACCCCAGAACTGTGAAAATGCCCCCGTGCGGCCACACGGGAGTCGCACTGAGAGGGTGGACTCACTCCCACCTCTCCCCCACTGATACCCCGCTATCCTGCTGGCAGGTATGGTACCGCACTTGCTAGGGTCGAACGGCCCTATCCCCACTCTCGGCGAGGTGGTGTGTACGAAAGTCCCGTGTAACAGGCGACCCACTCGGTTTCAGACCGGGGCGAGCTCATATCCTCCAAGTCATCACGAAATCCCCAACACCTGTGCTCCTAAAACAGTGTACCCGCCATAGGCACCAAACTGGGCAACGTCCGAGAAGACGATCCCTGGCCCCCGATCCCAGATCGGGTTGTCTCGAGCTCACCCCCGCCAAAATATCCCAAAACACCTTCTCCTGCCGGTTTTCCCAACACACACCAAGAAACTACCACGATAATCCCACACATGCATAGCAAGCTCAGCGTATCATCACGCATACATAGCATAGTAGTAGTAGGTCAATCAAGGACAAGTATGTAAAAGAGGCTATGCACGGTTTCATCATATTCATCTCTATGCATTAAATAAAGCACTAGCAGTTCTAAAATAGCTATGCCTAATGGGCATTCAAAGATGGTCGGGCGTGAACACCTGTGAGCAAGAAGTCGTCGTAGTTTCCGTAGTTGTACTCGATCTTCTGGCTCGTCTCCTCAGCTCCGAGAAATCCTAGATTCGCAAAAATAAATAAACAACGAGGGTCTATTTGCAAATAAACTCCAAAGAGAAGCATTAAAGAACCAAATAAATCCAAACTAGCTACAGGCAGCACTAGCTTAAATTAAGGAAATCAAAGTAATTAGTTTTATATTAAAATAGTTTTAAGCCACTAGTTTTGTTTACTAGAAAACAAGTTAGAGAGAAGGGTTAGTTCAAGGTTGGGTTGCCGGTCAAAGGCTAAGGATCTTGGTGGTTGCGCCTGCAAGGTGTTAGTGAAACAGATAGGTGCAACGATGCGGAAACTCAGAGGATGAAGAGAGAGGAGTAAGGCGAATTGAGTCAGGCAAGGCTTTAACAGAACAAGGCGTGCGGTGGCAACACCGAGAGAAGGAAAGGATCGACTCGTGGTCGATAAAAGGATGGTGATGCAGTAAGGCGTGCTCGGGAGCACGGTGGAGCAAGTGCTAACAATACGATGATACACATGGTGTAGTAACTAGGTTGCAACGCGGGGTTGCCGTGCTTTGAAGCAGAGGCCTCTGCTCAAGGCACGACCGTCCATCACATGCGGCCTTCCGGGTTACTAACGCTGGGTATGTCGCGTGCTACACGGCTCGATGCAAGGCAAAGAGAGAGAGCGGGTATGCGGGTTGTGGCACAAGGCGGTGGAAGCGGTGCAAGCAAGGATGGCAGTGCGAACGCATCTTGGGGACGTCATCCCTGTCCGCGGCAAGCCGGTGGCTAGTTGCGAGGATCCGGCATCCCAGACCCTCAATAGCGCAGTGGCAGACATCGGCCACGAATTCTTCTCCAAGCACATGGGCAAAAGAGGTTCGGTTCAAGGGCAAGAGAGGATAAGGATAGGGTAGCAGCGAGCGTCGCGAAATTATGAAACCAACGCAACTGGTTTCATAATTTTCGGAGCTCCGGATAATTAGTTATGAATTTTTAAAGAAAAAGGATTTATAAAACATTTATTAAATCATTTATAAAATCAGAAAATAATTTTATTAAAAACATGCTGACGTCATGCTGACGTCAGCGCTGGGCCCAGGTCATCGGTTAGTGGGCCGTTAATGGGCCCAAAGGGTTAGTGGGCCAAAGGCGGCCCATCAGACTTGGCCCAACAGGCCCAGTGGACCAAGTCTACAGAACCTCCCTGAACTCCACTCTAGGGTTCGGCTGGGTAACCCTTTGGATCAGATGGGCTTGCATGGGCCTTAACAAGCCGGCAGGCCACTGCAGGTCCACCTAAGGGTTTCGTTGGCGAAGTCCAGAAGCGACCCCTGATCTCTACTGGGTGCTCAAATGCCCCCTGAACTATTCTGGGGTTCAGCGGTGCTCCCCGCTCCATGGGCGCGGCGTCGGCGCGTCCCGGTGCGGCGCACGGCGGCAGCGGCGCACGGCGCGCGGTGGCTCCAGGGCCTCAGGCAGCCAAGTGGTGCCAGGGTCGGGGTGACTAGGGATAGGTGACCTCCCCGGCGCGTTCTTGGCACAGAAATCGGGCCTCTACAGTCGGCGCGCGGCGCGACAGAGTGCGACGCACGGCGCGGTGCTCCGGGGTTGGCGCACGGCGCACGGCGACGGGGTTTCAGTTGGCTAAAGGTGTGGCCTTTGTGTGCAAAGCTGCACGGCCAAGGGTTTCGGTGGTTCTGGTGGCGAGGTCCCTGCAGGAAGCGGCTCGAAGGCCGGGCAAAAGTAGGCGGCGGCTTCGGCCCGACAGCGCGGCGCACTTCGGCGGCGCTCGGCGACGCGGTGCCGCTGGGCGACAAAGGCCGGGGTTTTTGGTTGCAAAAAGGAGGCGGCTCGGGTCCCTGCAAGGGCACGGGTTGAGGCCCGGTACACAGAGCGGCGGCGAGCTCAGAGCTCCATACGGCGGCGCGGCGGTCGGTCACCAAGCGCTGGAAGGCGCTTCCTCCAGTCATCACAGGCAGAAGAAACGGCTAGAGGGAAGGCGGGCGCGGCCACGGTACTCACGATGGGGCGACGGTGTAGCCGTAGCCGGCTTGACGAAGATAGCGGCGCGGTGTAGCGGTTCACGGCGGCGCCCCGGTCCTCCTCTGCTCCTCCTTCCGCGTCAGCGTTCCGGCGCATTCCCCCACGGGCGGCCTCCCTTGCTCGGCGACAGCTCCGGCTCCGTGTGGTCGAGGTCATCGTTCACGGCGACATCATCAGCTCGGTGTCGTCGTTCTTGACGGTGAGGACGCAGTCCATCAGCACGCGGGTGCTCCATGGCCTCCTGGTCCTTGGCGACGGTGTGGCGAGGACGCAGCTCCCACCCTCGTGCGCGGCGCGGCACGGCCGTCGGTTGGCCTCCTCGACTCCACAGCGCCCTTCCGGATCCGGCAGCTCCAAATCCTCCCTCTTCTCTCCTCTGATTTTCCACCCGGCGGCAGCCATCAGAGATGGGGAAATCCCCAATCGGGTAGGTGGTGATGCAGGGGAAAGGGCCTCTGGTGGCGGCGGCTTGGGAAGGTGGAGACGGTGCGACGCCTTGGGGATTTTATAGCTCAAGGGCTAGGGCTTCAGGGGCGCCCGAGCACCAGCAGCGGGCGGACGGGATGCAGCGGCGGCGCGATGCGGTTGGCGTGGCGTCCATCCACAGGTGCCAGCGCGAAGGCAAGGGAGTGGAGGTGGGGTCCTGGGCGTGCGCGAGGTCACGGGTGCGCTTGCCAGCGCGGACGCGGCCGGCGAGCCCGTCCCATCGCGCGGCCGCGTGCGTCGCACGCGAGCTGTACGGCGGGGAGGTTGAAGAAAGGCCAACAGGCCGGCTGTCGTGCGGACCCCGCCTGGCAGCGAGAGAAAAGAGGAGGAAGGGTTGCCGGGCTAGCTGGGCTGACTTGGGCCGCGGTGCGGGCTGCGCGGTGAAGAAGAAAGATGGGCCGGTCTGCTGTGCCACGCAAAGGTTAGGGGCTTCAGAAGGACTTCGGCTAGGAGTTAAGGCCCAAGTTAGCAGCTAGCTCCTTTCAAATAGTTTTGAATATAGTTTCAATTATAGTTTGAATTTGAATTACTTTCAAATTCAAACTCCACACAATTGAACTCCAAAATAAATCCAAGAACTCCAACTCACAATTAAACCATAATTTGGAAATAATTTTTATATTGTTTTATTTTATTTGGAATTTGAGTTGAGAGCTAGCAATGTGGGATAAAATTTGGGGACACACATGTTCAATCAAAAAGTTTTAAAAATTTTGCGAAAAATTCACTCATGGAAAACATCCAATTTTCAGGGATGTTACAACTCATGTGTACAGTTGAGCTTGGAGAGGGAAAAACATCATCTCTCCAACAGCAAACGCATACCCCACGAGGCATAAACCGCGCGAAGAGCAGACGCAGCACCGAGCACCACGCGGAGGAGGAGGGAGGCGGAGCGAGAGGGGCGATTCGAGCAGGGAAGCGGCCGCGCTGGGGAAGGAGCCGTCGCGGTGGCGCAGGGGGCGGGGCCGCCGCTGATTCGTGTGGCATCCCCAATTCCGCCGCTGATTGAAGCTCCTCGCGGCGGCGGGCGGAGATCCCGACGGCGGCAGAGCTCACCGGCCGCGGCCCCCCGCGGCCAGCTCTCGCTCCACCGCCCTTCCTCCTCTTGCTCCCCATCCTCCCGCTCCCGTGCGCCATGGGGGCCTCGCTCGCAGCGCTGGCGGCCGCAGGGGTCACGGGCGTCGCCGTCGAGCTTTGGTGCGGCGGAGGAGAGAGATCCGCCGGGGGCTCGGGGCCACGGCGCCAATGGGGAGTGGAGAGGCTGTCGAGGAGGAGCAGGGGAGGACGAGCAGAGGGCCGCCGCGGGTGAGGAGTCCGGCCGCCGCTAGTCGGGGAGGAGGATGGGCACGGGGAAGATGGCTGAGCTCTCCACTCCGCCGGGCGGGCTCGAGGCGGCCTCCGCCGAGCAGGATCCAGGAGCGGTTTCAGTCGCCTCTCCCTCCTCCTGCTCCGCCTCTCCTCGCGCACGGGTGGAGCTCTCTGTCTCGATGGCGCTCGTAGTCCGCCCTACCGTCCTCTTCGCCGGATCCGCGTCGTCCTTCCTCCTATCCAGCGCTCCCCTACTCCCCCATCGCCTCCCTCCTTCCTCTCTCCGCTCGGAGGCGTCGCTCGCAAATGCATCGCAGGAGAGAGGCGATTTATTTTTAGCTCACCTCTCTCCTCGCAATGCAAATTGCCTGCTGCTATGCCTCTTCTATTGGAGCACACTTTGGTGATGCATAGTGTCGTAGGGGAGGCATATATGCATTTGCATATTGTTTTTGGACTCAGCCTTAGAGAAAGAAAATGCAAGTGTGTGCTGCAGAGCATTCACCATGGCATGCGTACCGGCGTCGCCGGCGACCACCCTGACAAGGGCAGAAGGATTCCTCTCGACGGCAGCCACGTAGTCGAGGCACTGCCAGATGCGCGAGTAGGGTATCAGGCCGACCAAGCTGACACCGAAAGCGTAACACCTCGCGGCCTGATCAATCCTCTCGAACGCTACCATATCAAAGGCCAGCCCGCTGTCGTGGACGTACTCTACGTGCGCGAGGCAGCACGAGCGGCCGTTGCGCGTGATGAGGTCCGCAGGCCGCCGGCACGGCGGCGACGTCGCGCCCAAGGTTTACTTTACCGGTAACAGAAAAAAACCGGCGGTCAGCGAGAAACGTGTTTATCAGATTTCTCGGAAATCTATCGGATTCGTCGTTTCTCTTTCGGACAAAATTTTTAAAAAACTATCATTTTGTACACAAAACAACATAGATGACTTCTAAACAACCTAACATTAAAATCAAACCATAATAATGCATAGATTACTAAGACACTACAACATCCAATCCATTCAACATGCAAATGGTGCTCAGTCCATAATCCATAATATTACAGTCCACATCCATAGTTCCAACAAACACTACATAGAATCGGTCCATAGTTCTAAAGATTACAAGTACACAGAACACAACACAACATAGCCACATATGCTCAAACCATCACAACATAACAGTGTACTATCCAGAATATTACATGCAAGTGGCACATGAACCAAAACATCGCCATTTATACTCAAAATATGGTGCTCCAACCAGCTCACATTCCACGGTCTTCAGCCCTTTTGAACCTTTCAATACAAGTTTTTGACATTGCGTTTTTTCAGCCTTTTTGATTTCGGACGGAGAGAGGTTGGATTGGTAGAGGTTGGATTGATAGAGGTTGGCTGCTCATCTCCAATTAAAGATAAACATGAAAATCAATAAGTAAACAACCATATCCTATAGCAGGCCATTCAAAAACAGCAAACAACATTACTGTACTACGATTATGTCACCAAGATCAAGATCATTACCTCCATCACGACCTCCAAAGGCTCCACCTCCATGTTCAGATGCATCACCATCATGTTCACATGCATCACCATCACCTTTGATAAAAGAATTCAGCAATGATGCAAAAAATAATTAGCAGAATCCATTCAAAAGAAAAAACTCACCATCGCCTTCACTGCCATCAGAAATGCTCTCCTCTGACTCGACATAAATGGGACTACCTTGCTGATCAGATTCTGATTCAAAATCAGATGCAACATCTTCTTCTTCTTCTTCTTCTTCTTCAAATACTTCCTTTTCTTACCACTTTTTCCAACAATCTTCTTTTTAAATCTGGCCACCTCTTCTTCACCAAGCCCTAACTCTTCTATCACAAATCTGCTAGGATTAGGGGAATCAGGCATCCTCTCATCATATTCATCAAGATTTGGGTCTGACTCACTCCTAGAACTACACAACCAATCCAAGATGGGGTTGCCTTCATCATGCATAGCCACATCTATCATGATGCTACAAGGATCATAATCCCTTTCATGGTTAATTTGCATATCTTGAAAGCTTTGCATGTCATTTTTGAAATGTTGGATACGCAATTTCAAATTATAATGCACAAAAACCAGCTTGTGAAGCTTCTCATAACCTAACCGATTTCTCAATTTGGTGTGAACCAAAGCAAATGTGCTCCAATTTCGCTCACACCCACTAGAGGACATGCATTGTGAGACAATACGCCGTGCAACCTCTTGTAGTTCGCTGCACTCTCCACCATATTGATCCCACCAATCAGCTACATAACAACATAAGAAGACAACCAAATAAGGCATGATATATTTCAGCACATACAAAGTGACTTCAAGATGCAATTACCTGCACTACACCGGCCATTAATAGCTGATTTTTAGCCTCTTCTCCTCCAAATAACCCTCCCTGTTTTGAATACAAAGTATATTGATCAATTGCAGCAGAGGCCTTTGAAGATGACCTTGCAAGCTTCCTGATGGCCAATGTGACAGCATGCCTCGCCTTTGAATTTCTTGCAAGCTTGGAAGTATATAATGCTTGCAACCCCACTGCATTTTGACTTGCCAAAAGGTGAAGAATTTTCATGCTGCATAGTAGAATTAGAATCTCTCAATGACTCTCGCAGTGCCATCTCCATCTGTCCTTCTTCGTCAAGAGGGATTGTTGTCCTGCTACATACTCTTTTTGCTGCCACCTCCTTCTCAATATATAGCTGTAGGTTATTACCTCGCTTCCTTCTCACTCTCCCTTCTGTCACTTCATTTGCCATTAGTGACTTAATATGGAGTGGCACAAATTTACACCCCACTACACTCCCAGGTATTCCACCAAGATGCTCCCTCAAACGAGACACACCACCACCCTTTTTTGCCTTATGACAATAATAGCACTTAAAGCCAGGCCCATTAGCCGTGGGATATGTCTCACCATGGCTCCATGTGACCTCAATTGGTCCATTTAACTTCACCTTTCTCCCTGCAGCAACACATACAGTGTTAATTAAGATTGTGCTTTACATGAAAAAACAATTCTAAATAAACAAGGCCAAAACTGTGAGATTTCAATTTCAAACTCTGATAAGCAACTAAATCTCAAGGATAGACACAACAGTTTGTCGATTTACCATCTGTTGCATCCACCACGACCCCAGCCTCATTGTTAATCGTCCTCCTAGCAATGTGCGCTGCTGCTGCATCTCCCTCTTCTGGACGCGAAGACACATCATTGTCCTCCCCCGCTGTCGACATCCCAGAGGAGCGCTTCACCACGGTCGCACACGAGCACCGCGGCTGCACGCCTGCACCTCGACGAGCACTGCACCGAGCTTGTCCCCCTCACCTTGCGCGGCTACACACACGAACTCGCTGAGGCAGAGCCAGAGGGGAGGCCGGCTGACCGCGCAGGTGCGGCATGTGGGGGTGTGCGACGGGCGGCGGGGGCGTGCGGCGCGCGGTGGGCGGCGGGAGACTGCGGCGCGGGTCGCGGTGAGGAGTGGGGACTAGAGGTGGATAAGGTTAGGGTTTAGAGTGTGTGAGCTTATTTGGGCCGGGCTGTATGGGGAAGTTCAAAAAGGCCGAAAATTTTGGCCGGTAAGAGGAAAAACCGGCCCAACCCGAGAAACGCGATTTTCATGTTTATCGTTTTTTTTTCGCCGAGAAAAAAAACTCTGGACTCGCGCCTGAGAGCAGGACGATGACGCCAGTGGACGGAAAGTTACGAGCCCCGCGACGGCCGCGAGCAACGGTGAGCCGGTACCTCGACGGGGAGGTTTGCACGCCGGTTGACTTGTCTTTCCGGACCGGCAGCGCCCGTACATTGGCGATCGGGAAGTGGCTGCCGGATGACAGTGAGTCCGCTAAGTTGGCGCTCATCTCCCCTCGTATCTCCTCGAGCAGAGGGAGCTTGAACGCGGCCAGGTAGTCCATCAGCCCGGAGAACTTGTCAGGGATCGTCTTCACCTGCAGCGAGAACGAAAGATCACACTGTAGAAGGATTTTGAGCAATGTATAATCAGTGCTGCAAGCCCAGGAGCAAAATCAAAGCACAATCATGAACAACAAGATAGCAGCTACTGCCTACTGTACAGAAGCAAGAGGACGCTGCAGGAATCCATGGAAATGGGACCTTGTCAGCGAAGAGCTCCTTGTTCATGACATCCTGGATGGACCAGGAGAAGATGAGCTTGACGAGCTCGTCTTCCGGATCTGGGGAGCTCCCACGCCTCGGTGCGTTTCCATTTCCGTTCCACATGATGTACCTTCACCAACCCCCGCGTGAGGTTCTTGGCCATTGATGTGCCGTGTGCGCAAGCTATATGGCGCCGGCCGTATCGACTTCCGAGGTCGAGGTGAGGCGACCATTCCGTTCGTCCCCTGGGCTTCCGCCAAGGTAATAAGGGCATGTTTAGTTAGCTGAAATTTAGCAAAAATTTTGCTACTTTTTTAACTCTCTCTCCATCACATCACATTAAATACATCAAAAGACATATGTTCGGAGCAGTAAATGTAGGTAAAAAAATTAACTAATCACATAGTTCTGTTGTACATCACGAGCCGAATCTTTTGAGCCTAGTTAGTCCATGATTGGATAATATTTACTACAAACAAACGAAACGTGCTACAGTGTGCTACATGAGTTCGAAAAGTTAAAAAGGCTAAATTTCAGCCAACTAAACACAGCCTAAGTGCGATGGGCGTGCAGTGTGCCTCCATACTGTGCCACGCGCTGCTAGCATTCTTGTTTGCAATCAATAAAATAAAATAAAGTCCGGAGGACATGTTGTTCTAGCTGGCCTTCTACTCCCTCCGTCTAAGGGCTTGTTCGGCAGAGCTCCACGCAGCTCCAGATCTAAAAAACCAACTCCGCTCCAAAATTTTTCAGCCAAACACACTCAGCTCCAGCAGCTCCACCGTGAATCTGCTCAAAACAAAAGGTCGGAGCAGGGCCCAACTCCATGATTTTCATGAAGTACCTCAAGAGGTGCTCCACCAAATCCAAATTTCCTGAAGTTAGGGTAAAATTACCCACCAATGTCACTGAATAGTGGAAAATGACCGGTTCGTTATATTTTTCTAGCGACTCTACTCCTGACTCTCCTCCAACGACACACCCCGCGCGGGGCTGCAGGCTCGCCGTCGCCGCCGCCGACACGTGGGGTCGAGCTCCCCCAACTCTCCTCCAACGATGCTCCTTGCGCGGGGCTGCGGGCTCACCGTCGCCGGCACCTGGGGTCGAGCTCGCTCCCCCACACATTGGAGAACCATGGCAGACGCATTACAGAAGTCCACCTAATTCTCGTGAGACAAATTCGTCAGGCATTGTTAGTTTCTTTTCAATCGCTCGCGCTGGAAGTTTGCTTCATCTGTTGCCAACCCAATTTGCTATCCACCTTTACAAATCCACTGAAGGAAAACTTGAAATTTTAATTTTCACATCTGCCCTGCACCTGCAAGCGACTGCGGCAGAGCTCTCACCCGGAATGGCCGCTCCTGCGCACGACCGGAAGCGATGCAGCTCGCACGGCAGAGCTCTCGCGAGACAACGAGGTGACCATCTGCAAGCCTAGGCCGCGGCCTCGCCGGCGCCGCCGGCCGGCGTGGAGCTCCCCCACGCGAAGCTGGGGTCACGGGCTCACCGGCGTCACCTCCCGGGGTCGAGCTCGGCTCTCCCGCGCGAAGGCCCAAGGCCGCGGCCTCGCCGGCGTCCCCGCCTCCGCCCGGCGTGGATCTCCCTCGTTCCTCACCGGCGTCCCCGCGTCCGCCCGGCTGCCAGCGAGGCCCTGCTCGCCCTGCCGCTCGCGAGCCCCGCCTGGCCGGCCGCCGGCGAGGCCGCCCCACCCTGCCTCGGCCAGGCCGCACGCCCTCCCGACCGTCGCGAGGCCACGCGCCCCGCCTGCCTCTGGCGAGTCGCTCCCGCCCAGCCCGGTGGAGAAGAAGATGCATTTTTTTCTTTTCTATTCAACTGACATGTGGTACCCAGATGTCATGGAGATTGTGAGAAGTATGGAGTTGTACCAAACGGTTTTCGAAATCTCAGATCCACGGTGGAACTGCTCCACGGTGGAATTGTGTGGATCTGCAGCTCTGGAGCTGTTTTTGCAGAGTTGGAACTCTGCCAAACACGCCCTAAGTGTCATTGTTGGTGTGCATATCATAAATTTGACTCGGTTTATAGAAAATACGTGTAACATTTGTGTCTCCAAATAATTTTGTAAAAAACTAGATTCAGTTATCTTTCTAAAGATACTAATTATGTATTATAGGTATTAATATTTTTAATATAAAATTAGTCAAAGTTGTTTCTTGAAAAGCACAAACGACACTTATTTAGGGACGGAGAGAGTAGACTTCTAGTAGCCCTTTGACATTACAAGTCTACAAGTCACAACTACTAGAGATTGCACTATATATCTTGGGGCTTAAACTCCATTAGTACCAGATGTATTAGACAGTCCCAATGGTAAATTAATTATGGTTTCTATGTTCATTAATTACCATGACAACTCAGCGTTTTACTGATGTGGCAAAGTAATTAATTGGCAGCGTTCGGCAGGTCTTATTCAAGGCTTGTTCTACAGTAATTTCATCTCACAACAAATCTGTCAGCTTGTTCTGCACACATTATTTTTCTCACATAACAAATCTGCCGTACAAATCTGCCAAAAACCCGCCAAACGCTGCCGAGGAAAGAGATTCCAAAACAAAGAAATTGTTTCCTCCTCAGGAAACCAAGTCGACCCTCGCAACAAGTCACTTGGAAATCGCGCGACCGCTGTTGGGGAGAAACGACGGGTTTCCATGGCCTTTCTCCCGGATCTGGTGCGCGGGCGAGCGCGGCCAACGAGCGAGCACGGCGGCGCGGACCAGCGAGGCGCAAGCGAACGACCGAGCACGGGTGAGCGCAGGCGTGCGTCAAACGCGCTGCTGCCGAGCACAAGCGAGCTTCAAGGTCAACAACTGCTTCCCTGGCCGCCTGGCGGAAGGAAAAATCAAAATCTCTGGCTTCACTCTCATGGATTCGTAAATATGGATTGTAAAATTGGTTCGCAAGAGATTAAGAAAGTTTTTTTTGTGCAAGTGATTGAAATAAAACTCACCATGGGTGATGAGTTTCGCTGGCAAGCATCGAGGTGCTATTCTGGTGGAGGACAATGCACGGGCCATGCCTCGCCTCACCCGGCGGCTGGTCCTGCGCCGCCGCTCCCTGCAGCTCGATCGGTGAGTCCGCGTGCCGGCGCTCCTGGCAGGGGGATCAAGGAGTTCGCCGCAGGGGCCATGCCTCGCCTCACCCTCGTGTCAGTTAGCAAGCACGGCCAGGAGCGCGCTCGCTGCTGCTTCTCTCTAGATCCTCCGCCGACCGCCGGCCTCCGCTCCCCCACCGGCCACGCGGAGCATCTAGGGTCGACGACAGGGACGAGCTCGGGTAGCCGTGCGTGCGGGCTCCGCGCCAAGCTGCCGACGGGGACGAGCTCTTCCGCCGGCGAGCCACGCCAGCGTGTGGAGTCCCGGCACGGGAGAGGCGAGGTCCAGTGCTACCTGCTCCCCTCCTTCGACGGATCGAGCGGTGGGAGGGTGGCCGCGTCCAGGGGTTATGCCGGAGCAGGGACTGCGTCCAGGCGAAGCGGCCAGCGGAGGATCCCCTGCTCCCTCTGCCGATCTCCTTCTTCTCGCGGCCAGGACGGCGAGGTCGGTGAGGTCGGGGACGCGCCGGAGGCGGAGCGGCGTGGGCGGCGGCAAGGCCGCCTCGTGGGGGTGGTAGTGGCCATGGCCCGAATGCATTATTAACAATCCAACTAGACTCTTTTATTTTTCTAGTTCAAAATTGAATAGAATTATGGCTAGATCCTTATAGGGCCCGATCCTTAAATTTCTTAGTACAAAATGGAGGGCTCGTTACCACCCCTGCGCCGGAGTCCAGGCGGGCGGCATCCTCATCGCGGCGGAGCGGTGTGTGCGACGGCAGGTCCGGCGGTAGCGTGTGCAAGAACGAGGGAGGGAGTGAAGAGACCGATCGTGTGGCACTGTGGCCTGCGTAGAGAAGAATCTGGGAGCAAGATATGTTGTGTTTGGTTCAATTTTTTATCTGGAGAGATGAGGACATTTCTCCACTGGGAAGATTGATTTCTTGGTACGAGATCCTATGCTATGGAAACTACTCTAGTTTCCTCCATTGGGACCGCCCTTAGTACCGGGTGAAAGGAAGGCCCCCGACGTGCCCCGTGACGACACATTAGTACCGGGTGGGGCCTAGCCCCCGTACTAATGCATCACATTAGTATCAAGTTGATACGCGTGTATACAATTATTCATCTGACATACTAAGGCGGAAAGAATAACGATGTCGTTTTTAATCATATTAAGATTATTATTTAAATATCATTAGTAGTAAATCATTCAGATAAAATTTAAATAGTTTTAAGATACACCCAATTGAATTACTAAACAAAACTCTAGTAGCAACTAATTAGAATAGCACTGTTGTTTATGAATCATATTAAGATTATTAGTTATATAAAAATAGTCATATTAAATTAGTGATAACTCATACAGATAAAGTGTTAGTTTAACAAAAGTTGAATGTCGGCTATTTCTAATTGTCTAAAAAATTACAAAAATATCATTATACCACATTGAAGAGATTAATTTCAAGCCTAGATGTTAGAGCATAGCATCAACACATGTTTTATTCTTTATGGCTACGGTTAATGTTGAGTACTACCTCCGTTCTTAAATATATGACACCATTGACTTTTGTCGTTCGTTTGACCATTCGTCTTTTCTACAATTTTTTTGCAAATCGATAAACCATCAAGTTAAATCAAAAGTACTTCGGATAATAGATATAATGGTATACATTTTACTTTAGTTAACTAATTTGTTCAATATATATTAGTGGTCAAAGTTTGAGTAAAAAGTCAACGGTGTCATATATTTAAGAACGGGGGAGTATTCATCCTTACCCACATCTGTATTTGATATAGCTTTAAAAAATAATAAAAGATGTTAAAAAACAAATTTAGATACATGAATTTTGGAAAGCGTATGCTATATACGATTTGTTAGGTCCAAATATTGGATAATTATGATACTTGCTGTCCATTTTCCACCCCTACACGAAATAGGTACTAGCTCTTGTTCAATCGATAATAAAAAAAATAAAAAGTATACCTTGTCAAAAAAGAAAACGACGGGCCCACATTTCAGCGAGGCAGGGAGGAACCTGGAACACCCGGACCCACCAGAGCTCCCGCGTTATCTGTGGCGTCCGCATGCGGTCAAACTATATGGTTTGAGTGTTTGACTGAGCATCCCGATGGATTGTTTTATTTCAGAGTCGAGTACCTCGTCGTCTTCGATCCTATTCCCCTTCCTTTCGTTCGATTACAAATGGTGCTCCCGCTCCCGCCAATCCTCTCCTCATCCGCCTCCGTGTCGGCTTCGTCAAGATAAAACCTTTCCCCGCCTCCGCCTCGTCCTGGAATCCGTGCTTCGATCCGCCAAGGCGATTATATTTCGTTGTTGATGGTGATATCGGCGAAGTGATCGAGGAGAGGCGAGTGGGAGCCCCTGCTGCTCTTCTTGTAATCTTGTTGCTGTCGTGAGCGAGGAGGAGGTGGAAGGATGCCGTACTGCGTGGTGACCGCGGCCGGCGGCGGCGGCGCCGCCCACACGCCGGAGGAGGAAGTGCGGATCTTCTACCAGCGGTACGGCCACGGCGCCACCAAGGTCCTGCTCATCATCGGTACGGCCGCGGCCTGCACATTTTTGTCCTCTCCTTTTCTGCTTCGTTTCTGCAATTTGTTCTGGGTCTGTTTTGTTTCTTTCCCCAATTCTTGCGCTCCGTGTGCCAGAAAAGATGGAGCAACTTCCCTAAAGATATTTTTCCCCGAATGGAATTGGAACGCAGGATTCGCGGGGACGTACGAGTCGTGGGCCCCGCAGGTGAAGGGCTTGTCCGGCGCCCTGGAGCCCGTCGACGAGGAGGACCCGGCCGACGACGACGACTCCGGCGCGGCGGAGGGCGTCGAGGTCTGCTGCTTCGACAACCGCGGCATGGGGCGCAGCTCCGTGCCCGAACAGAAGTCGCAGTACACGTGCGTGCAATGCATCACGCTTCGCTCCTATTCTCCTTGCAGGCTCACTCAATGTTCCTAACGATATCGTTCTTTGTTTAATTCTTGGCAGGACGACGATCATGGCGAAGGACGCGCTAGCGCTCATGGATCACCTGGGATGGCGCAAAGCGCATGTCTTCGGCCACTCCATGGGTGAGGCACATGTTGTTCAACCACCGTGTCATTGGTCTTGCAGAGGATTCTGTGTTCATGAGCATCGCCTGACAAAACTGTATCTGAAACAGGAGCGATGGTAGCTTCGAAATTGGCCGCAATGGCGCCGGACCGGGTCGCGTCGCTGGCGCTGCTCAACACGACGGGAGGAGGCTACCAGTGCATCCCAAAGGTAGGTGTGGTTGCCCACCAATTCAGAAATACTTCAAATCATGTCACTTTTTTTGCAATTCTTTTCAACTGGTTCACGAAAAAGCTTCATTTGTATGAGACTTCGGTCGACTGGTTCACGAAAAAAGTTTGATTTGTCTGAGACTTTGGTCACGGTTCAGATACTCAGATGGAGGATATTTTCTGTGGGTTTTTGTTGTGTGTCTCCACCGTTGCTCATTATTGGGTTGGAAAAATTGACTCAAACATGATAAGTACATCCGACGTAAAATAAAAAATCTGCCAGCCGACATCGAGACTGGGACGGGGAGTAAGAGTCAGAATTGGCTAGAATCAACAATTTGTGATGACTTTATCATGCCAAAGGGAAGCATCTAGTTGGTCACTTTGAATTCAGTGTTACAATGTGGACATCTCTGATGTGCAAACATCAAAATTGTTATATATATTTGATAATGGAAAATCAATTTACGTCTAGGTTTCGAGATAGTGATATTTGCTGGAAGGCTAGGATCTTTTGTGACATGATGGTGACTTCCTTATTTATCTATACTACATTTCAGTGAGCTACTGAGAATTGAAATTCTGGACTATCTTATAGGAGTATGGATAAAATCTCTTTGGACAGAGATATCATCTTTATTTTTTGTAGCATACAGACCTTTTGGGTAACTTTAGCTAGTTACTAACTTTATCTTGGCCACAGAGCCATGGAAAAGTTTTGACGCTCTGTTTTTTTTTTCAAATTACTAATAAACAAAACTCACGTTCTTCACAACACAATCCGTTGAACTCTTCAATGCATTGGTCAGCCATATTCTGTTTTTGTTTAGACAATGTCAGCGGTTGTGTTTGGTGAAGAACTATTTCTTTGATGTTGTCGTTGCACTTGCACTGGCCTGGTTATTAAGAGGATAAAATATTAACTTGATGCTGATGTCAATTATGTTTTCCTTTCCAGGTTGATTGGCACACGATATCTCTCGCCTATCGTTTTCTACGGGCAAGAACTCCTGAGCAGAGAGCGATTCTCGACCTTGAAGTCCATTATACGACGGTTAGTGGTCACTTTTTTTTCTTCTATCAATATTATTTCCTGCTTCTTATATGCAAAATAAAACAAAGTTATGAATGATATCACACTGCAGGAATACCTTGAGGAAGCTGTTGGATCATGTACCAGAAGACAAATGCTTTATAAGGTAAGAAATTTCGAAGCATTGTAGGACAATGTTGCATGGCATTCATAATAAATTGTTGACAAAGTAAACGTAGTGAGCTATATACAAGTATATAACGCATATCTGTAGACATAATAATTTCTTCCAGTACTTAAGGAACATGACATTGTTTTCATGTTCTACAAACTATATTACTTCCTCCATTCCAAATTATAGATCGTTTTGAGTTTTCTAGATTCATAGATATTATTATGCATCTGGACATAGTGTATATCTAAATGCATAACATTATCTATGAATCTAATAAAGCAAAACGATTTATAATTTGGAACATAGGGGTCGTAATAAAGATGATATGACACTTTATGATATCTGAAGTCTATGCACGGCAAAAAATGCCAGAAGAAAAACCCATTAGACCTTGCGCATGCCATTGTGTACACTCATATCTATGATTTTTTTTTTCAAATTTTGTTAGGAATACGTTAAAGGATTGTCATCTGGTGGCATGCAATCCAGATATGGATTCGAGGGGCAAATGAATGCTTGCTGGGCACATAAGCTCTCAACAAAAGAATTAGACAGGATTCGCTTAGCAGGTTTCCTTGTTCTAATTATTCATGGAAGGTAAATGACAGCCCATTATTTTCCTTTGATGTACACAATTCTGATAACCTATATGGTGACATTCCAACAGGGATGATATTGTTGCTCAGTTGTATTATGCAAGGAGGCTTGCAGAAAAGCTACAGCCTGCTGCCAAGCTAATTGAGCTCCATGGAGGCCACCTAGTAAGCCATGAAAGACCAGCTGAGGTAAACAGAGCATTTGAAGGCTTCTGAATTTTGTTGATTTTTTCACTATTATTTTCCAGATAATCACGAAAATATGCAATTCAAGTTTTTTCAATTGACAAGTTTTTTTTTTTTGACAACATTTCAATTGACAAGTTGGCTTGCAGGTTACTATGTCCCTCATGGAGATGATCAAGGCTTCAAAATCGAGTACAGACCTAGATGACTGGTCAACCCTTCCAAAGAAGTCCGATGGTATGTACTTACTAGCAAATCGCAATTTGAGTGGTTCAATATGAATGAAAAAGCGTCGAAATAAATCTTGTTCTTAAACTAGATAACCGAAGTGATTTCTGGTGTTTGCTGCATCAGCTGGTTCTCTCCGTAAGCGAGATGGTGACATGGTGAATTACCTCATGGTTACACACAATCTACTCGGAAAGCTCCAACTTATCTGGCTCTTCTTGTTTGGAGTGTTCTACTTTATTGTTGAGCACGTGAGGAGGATCCAAAGAGTTTTGAAGCCTGTCAGAGTTTCTGCTTCCACGGAATAGGTAAATACTACTGTTTGACATACTCCTTTCCTGTCATAAATATGCATTTGGCAGACTAGAAATAATTGACAAGAAAAAATATCTTGCAGAGTAATTAGCAGTGAACAGTTGCAGTTGTTCTTCGTTCTTCGGACAAGTGTGAATTCAAAGAGATAAAGACATATAGACTTGTTTGGTTTGGACTCTCAAAAAGTTGCCTGGTCCAGGCAGCAATCTCAGACGTGGAATTTTGGTAGCCTGGGGTCAGATGGTGCTGCTTGGGCAAAAAGCTACCTGCCAGGCATCAACCAAACAAGCCTGTGCTTCCAGCAAAAATGTAGTAGCTGAGGCTGGACATTACAGACTGGTCCTCTAGGGAATTGTTTTGTAACTTGCCCCCTTAGTTTTGTTAGTGGGAGGCAAGTCATTTTCTGCAATCCAGTGAGGATGTGTATTGTATTACTGTTCAACATGGTTAAAGTGCACATTTTTCTCATCTTTTCGATAAATGAAGTTTCATTAAAAAATTTTAACACATTTTCATCATCAGAACACTTTTTGCTTCTGACTTGCTCGCATATCAGAAAATGTAACTCAATTTATTCTCCAAATAGTATTCAGAAGTAAAAAAAATTGGGGGGGGGGGGTGGCTAAGGAAGAAAGAAACTACTCCCATAGTTCCAAATTAATTTTGAATTTTTTGACCTCATGTTTGACCGCTCATCTTAGTCCAAAAATTATGCAATATATCACATCTTTTGTTGTGGTTTGCTTTATTAATATTTTTTTCAAAAATAACTTAAATTTGTCTATATTTATATTTTTTGAATAATGAGTGGTCAAACTTGATGTGAAAAAGTCAAACGAATTATAATTTAGAATGGATGTAAAAGGATGCAAACGGCAGAACCATCGTTTGGAAGAAGATAAACAAAAGCTTCAATCTCAATTTCATCCATAGTAACAAGTCATTTAGAATTCTCGAGTTTTTATTCGCAAATCCTTTGGCCAAAGTATTCAGGCGTTTACAGAGGCGCGAGGCACCGGCCGCCAACACATCAAGCTATACATAGTAGTTACATACGCTGCCAACAACAAAAAAACATTGTTCCAAAAAAAAAGAACAGCAAAAAAAACATTCAAAAATGAGTCGCGAACACGTCCCAAAGACTCATGACGATGGAATGGGTTTTGTCTCGAAGGCCATGCTCATGTCGAGCTCAAGTATAGGCCACCCCGCTCGGGCGCGTGCTGACGCCGAGCCGGGGCGGGGTCCAGTCCCCTGTGCAGCTCGAGTCCGGGCTGTACCCGGCGAGTGCGCCGCCGTTCTGGCCCGAGCTCGACGTGTCACCGGCGATCCCGCCGCCGGAGCGGCTCCTGCCGTGCGTCGGCGTCGGCGGCGCGGGGCGCGCCTTGGCTCGCGCCGACCTCGTCGCAGCCATGTAGCCCGGTACCGCCGGTGGCCGCCGCCCTTGCGCGGCCTCGTTCAGCTGACTCCGGAGCGACGTGTCCACCTCCACCGTCTTCTCGGCTGGCACGCCGCCCGGGAAAGCAGCGGCCGCCGTCACGTAAGAGTAGGACGCCGCCGTCCTGGTGGCAGCGCCCTGTTGCGTCGTCGCCGTTGCGTGGTCCGGCGCGTCCGGATGCCGCTGCGTGGCGGCCATCCAACGCTCGAGCCAGTGGAAGCCCAGGCCGGCCTTCTCGTCCTCCTGCCGCTGCCACTGCCGCTGCTGGTAGGCGTAGGCGTAGGCGAGCGCCCGCTCCCGGCGCGCGGCGGCGTCGTGGCGGCGGGCGCCCTCGGCCCTGGCGTCCTCCAGGGTGCGGCTGCTGCCGTCCCAGCCGCCGGCGGAGGGGCTCCTCCCTCCGCCGCCGTTAACATCGTCGCCGCCGCCGCGGCCGAGCCTGCCCCGGCTCCTGCTTCGCTGATGCAGCAACAGCAGGTCAGCTGCCACCTCGCCGTCGTCAGTGGCGTCATGGTCGCCGCCCGCTGACGCCAGGTCGAGGCACAGCTGGTGCTGGCGTCCTGCTCCCGGCAGGGACAGGGAGTTGCGGCTGGCCGTTGCTGGTGGGGTCGGCGGCGGGAGGAGGAGGAGCGGGAGGTCGGTGAGGCGGCGCGCCCGGACGCGGGCCTGGGCGCGGACGAGGGCCTGCATGCAGCGCATGGTGAGGTGGACCTGCCGCCGCACCTGGTGGCCGCGCACCAGCGCCTGCAACCGCACCAGGCCGCGCAGCGCGCGCAGGGCTCGACGGGCCTGAAACGAGACAATCAGACAAGACATGGAGAGACATAACTTGCATCTGATACCTACAAAATCCATGTGTATGAAATCGCTACTACTTATTACGTACTACTCCGTAGCTTATAATGACAAATCTAAATATCAGCAGATTTGGTTTAAAATTTTTCGATACTAATTCTCTCCTGCATATTTCCAAAATAAAACACAGTTTCAACTCTTTTACGTTTGTTGTAGAGCAAACTAAATTTCCTGAATGGAATTATAGCGATCCCCTTGATTGGCATCGAAATTCTTCAGTTTATTCACTGTCACTATCAAAATTGGAATTCCTGGGCTTCTTAGTTCTTACAACAGCGTTAACGGTAATGGGAGATTAGTTTATATTAACCTCTCTCTCCTAGCTCCTGTACAAGATACTTAGCATTTTGGGCGAGATTCAACAAATCTTATGAGAATTTGAGTTCAAATTGAACTTTTAAAGTATTTAGTTTGGAAATACGGAAGGCTTTAAGCCTTTAATACATGCAAATTTGTCTTCAAATTTTTTCCACTCATAAATGGAGTATAATTCATTGGATTTTAAGTAAACTCAGGAAGTAGTATGCATGGCAGCCTACCTCCGTAAGCACATCCAAGTGAAACTTCTTTTAACAAACAAAAACACCCACGATGGAGGAACAATGGTGTCTATTAAAATCTTAGAGACTCCTTTTGAAACCTTCAGGTAAAGCAATGTAGGATCCTAGTTGGACACTCTTAAAAAAAGAGAACAATCCTAAATATTCTCATAAAAAACAAAACATTTGGCCACCAATCGCTACACTCAAATTATCATGACCATTAGATCTATCATACTTACTAAAAAAATTACCAACCTATGCTATTACAAAAATAGCCTAAAGTAAACCCCTAATCTTCATCAAAATTACCCACTTATATGATTATAAAAATAATTTAAAATAACTAAAAATAACCACTTAAATTTGAATTTATATTACCCACATATACCATTATGTAAGATAACACAAAGTAATCCTAATTTTATGTTATTGGTATATGATATAATAATTAATTAAGATATATCTGCATGATGTGTGTAACTATTTATGTGACTAGGATATATATTTCTATATTAAAATTATAACTCAAACATCATTAAATTCAAGTGCATACATTAAGTGAAAATTTAATGATTTATAAATGTGGATGAAAATGTTATAGAGCATATATATATCTATATAAGTATTGTGTTTGAATATATAACAAACAAGAGGTAGCTCAAGATATAGTTGTGTAGCAATGCGCTCTTTATTTTTTTTCATTGAAGGCTCCGCATTAGTTCTCACGAGACATGCTAGAAAAAAAAAGAATAAATACTAAAACTTCTCACAAAAATCATAAACACCAAGCATCATTCCAGAAAACTCTAATAATCATAATCATTTGTCTATTATATTTTCTGAAAAGTACATAGCACTATCATTGTGAAAATGTTCTAAACTAAACATTAAACTTATATATAAATTTCGAGCTCTGCAATTATAAAATATAATATAAAGTAACTCTATAATCTTCATCCAGTTTACTCATCCATATCATTATAAAGCATAACTTATAATACTATTATAAATTTGTATCTAAGTTACCCGCATATGTCTTTACTGAAAGTAACCTAAAGTAAACTCATGAATCTTAATGTTCGATCATGTGCATCATAAAGAAAAATTGGATAGTAAGTCAAATTATGATTCTAAATTACTTATTTATGTCATTGTTAATATAGAAATACAAAGTTAAGATAGATGTATGCATGATGGGTGTCACCATATAGACCATTTATACATGTACATGAGGAGGTGATAAAAAATATTGTTTTTTTATGCTATAAATAAACACAATCTATGGAGGTGCAATACAAAATGAAAAAAGTGTGAATGCGGATAAAGTGTTTGGAGTAATTATTAATTAAAAATCAATCACAACTGACACATTTATATGTGTATGTTGAAGTATTGAAAATAAATAATAAAGTAGTAGGTAAATAATTTTGATTATTAACTATGATTTTAATTTTCAAAAATTTTCAAATAAAATAGTTTCTAAAAATGTTAGCCTATGCAGGAGCATGGTTGATGGACTAGTAGGTACAAATGTTAACTAACATTTTTTAGGAAAAAACCTACTCCCTCTATCCTAAATTAAATGTTGTTTTGACTTTTCTAGGTGCATAGTTCGTTATGCACATAAATATAGTGTATGCATGTGAAAGGATTTCTAGTATAGTGATTAGAGCACCTTAGTAGCACTCAATAGGCTCAGATTTGACTCCCCGTGTGAACAAATTAAACGGAACTGGAGTAAAAAAGATCAAACTGATAAAAAAATGTAGTGTGTGCATACAAACACTTATGAATATAGAAAAGTCAAAACGAACTACAATTTGAAACGGTGAAGGTACTAAGTACATGCAAGTTATTCATTGTAGTTTCTATATATGGTTATATATGCTACGATTTTAATTAGAATTTCATGCGACGGTAGAGTGAGCCCGGCCTTATGCGATGCAGAGTCTCGGCTAGAAGATCCACATATATATGGATCTGGAAGCAAATATATATCGCTTGGAAAATTATTGCATGCCCTTAATTTAATTGGGGAGGACGGACAGGACACGATGACAATGAGCACTGCACCTACTCGGCCACTCGTAAATCGTAATAGTCCTTACGGATCGGAGGCTGAGATCGATGGATTGGGTCGGCCGGGCAGGTGTAGAAATCATTACGCACACCACTGCGCTGCAACATGTATACTGGTAGCTAGCGTAGTATCAGAAGATTTACTGGGACAATAACATAAAGCCATGTTACATGCATGGTACACCGAGCCAGAGCACCACAGACAGCACATTCTTTCGTCGGTACATATGCGCGCAGTACGGATGCCGGCTGCCATGGTAAAATCAAGGCTTCTTTGATCAGCGATGTTTGGTTAATTACTTTTACTGCACAGTTATAATGTGTAACCCAACTCTTTAGCCTGCAAGTCCACATTAGAATTCGTTGTAGACTAAGGGTTTGTTCGCTTCCATCGGATTCAATCCGGTCGAAATAAAAGATACAGAAAATTATAATAGAGACTCGAATTTATTCCGGATCAAGATTTAATTTACTCATCATGCTAGGTAGAATAAGAGAGCGAAAAGCTGGATTGATTCCACACCTCTTGACTAGTGGATTGATTCCGAGTCTTTTGGTGTACCTATCATGAGTAAATTAATTTTCGACCCACAATAAATCCGGATCTCTTATAGTAACTATCAAGATTTCTTGTTCATTTATAATTCCGGTCGGAATCCAATCCGGTGGAAACGAACGAGGGAAAACAAAGCATGTGAGCCAGTGAGCAAAGTTGCGGTGGCCTTCGTTCTCTCACTGTTGGTTGCCTTAGACCGGAGCATTTCACGGGCCGGGCCGGGTTCGGGCCGGGCCGAAAAATAACCCGGGTTTTTCGGGCCGAGAAAATCCTGCCAATGACCGTCCCATGGGACTTGTCGGGCCTCAGTTTTCGGGCCGGGCTCGGGCCGGGCCCGGGCTTGGGCGGGCTGCCCGCGCTTTTTATAGTGTAAAACAGTATTTCGGGCCGGGTTCGGGCCTAGATTTTTTTCACGGGCTTCAAGATCTCTGCCCACGCCCGTCCAGTAAGGTCCGTGGGCGGACCTGGCGCGGGCAGGGCCCGGGCCGGGCCAGCGGGCCGGGTCGGGCCGGGCTCAAAATGCTCAGGTCTAGGTTGCCTGCAAAAGAAGAAAGAAGCAACGGGCCGTGCGTGTCCCATAAAAGCGCAGTTACTGAGCTCGGTTGGGCTGGTCCGGTTGGTGCGTGCGTGCGGCCGGGATCGATCACTGGTTTAATTTGGATCCCAACAAGCAACAACAGATCGAGAGCATTAGTAGTACACACACAGGAATGATCAGAAGGACCTGCACCTAATCACCACCCACGGAATTGATCAACGCATGATGATTGCATCGCGCACCGAGTGAGCTTCTAGTCACCACCGTGTCGTTCTCGCCAAATCTCACTGCTTGCACCGTAAGCAACCACCATCTTGATGTTGCTTTGGTCCTCTCGATGCCGCTTGCTCTGCCTCTGCCGCTGCATTAGCTCGACCGGCCACCTTAAAAGTCACCGCCTGATTTTAACGTCGGATCTCTCTTGCGCATCATTTGGGTGAAAAAAACAAGGGCTCGCCACCTACCTCGACGTGACTCTCACACCGACCACTCACTTTTTCTTATTTTACCCTCTGTTACCTGGTTGATTGTGTATACGTAATTGTTTTTGGTTTATTACAGTTCCTGTTGTGTAAAGAGTTTGACGGGTGGTACATACCCATCCACCAAACTCAATTAGTGCGAGCCTTTTATTACATGCAATCCAGATGGAATGATGAGGATCGAACAGAATGCATTCTCGACGAGTGAGAAATTAATTTTTTTTAGTGAAATGTTTTCGAAAGACCAAATTACATTTGTAGCGAAATCAAATTTCATATGTATGTACATGCGAAAAGAAAAGATAAACTCCGAATCCGCTTCGCATCATATCAACTCTATAGGATGCATATGATCGGTGGTAGTTGCGCAAGGTTTAGGAATGATATATACTTATGTAACCTCTTTTTATTCCAAAAATTGTAGTTCGTTTTTTTTTGGCAAACTTAGATTCATAGTTGTTAATATCTATCTAGACACAAATATATATCTATGCATAACAAAAATTGTGAATCTCGAAATGTCAAAACGATCTATAGTTTAGAACAAAGTCATTGCGAGGTTAATTCTGATTTAGTACGTCAGACATGAAGACTTACACGGGCAGCTGGTTGGTTAATTAGTTGGGCATGCGAACGTACGTACGTACCAGGTACCCGCGGTAGTAGGCCTGGATGCGCACGGCGGCGCGCTCCTCCCGGGACAGGCGCCGGAGCGCCGCCAGCCGCACCACCCGTGTCGCTGCCTCGGCGGCCGCTACGGCGGCCTCGGCCGCGGCGGCCAGAGCCCGAGCGCGCTCCATGTCGTCGTCGGCCTCCTCCTCGTCCTCATCAGCCGCGTCCCGCTCGTCATTCCGCCGAACCGGCGCCACCTGCAGCTCCCCGCCGCCATCGCCGCCCTCGTTGCTCGCCTCCGCTGACGTCTCGGATGCCGGGAAGTGCTCCAGCAGCAGCACCTCCGGCTCCTCGGCTCCTCCGCTGGACGCGGCCTCCTCCTCGCCGGCGTCGTCCTGCACGCCATGACCGCACCAACAACTCGCCATGAGTGTTCGATCGCCGGATCACCATGCCACGCCGATCGAGATGCATGGCAAGAGCTGCTGTTGATGCCTACCTGTTTCCCGTGCCGCACGGAGTTCTTGTCCTTGACCTTGTCTTTGGAGGTGGTGGAGGAGGAGGACGACGGCCGGAACACCTTCCTGACGGCGGCGAACCAGCCGCCGCCGCCACCTGTGGCGTGCTTCTTTCCCATGGCTGCCTGCCCGCGCGCGCGATCAGCAAGCCGGCTGGCGACAAGCTGGTAAAATCTGCCAAATCTGAGGAGCGGCGGGGAAGGAGGCGGCAGTAATGGAGGTGGACGCCACGAGATAGCGCCAATTTAACGTCGCTCACGGGAGGAATGGGGGACCCCAGCCGCGCGTGCCTCTCTCCCTAGACTGCTACGGAGCCCGCGGGTCCCGAGAGTGGTATCGTGTCTCTGCCTGTGGACCCGGCCTAGCTTCGAAGTCGGACGGAAGGACAGAGCTGTGGCCTGTGGGTGCTGCTACCAGATTTCCCTATTGTCGTCCGTCTTGTGGGTTGTGGCTGTCTGCAGTTTTACCGTCTGTTTGGCTCTTGGGATTTTCGTTTTAAACTTTTCAACTCAGGTTGCCACTGTGCTACAAACATAGTAGCACATAAACCGATATATAAAAAATCATCCAAAAATACGAATAGATAGAGCATGTAAACATTGACATCATGCAAATTTTGATGTTGAACAACAAAAAAAATGTGCAAGAAGAAACAAAAAGAGAAATTGGCAATTGAACAGCTGCGGACGCAACTGTTCATAGATGATCTGCCTCCGTCTCTGTGAAATGTCATCTAATTCCTGAACGTAACAATATTGCGTAGAGACCTTTACTAGCTCTGTGCTTGGTTGGTATCTCCTCCATTTTAAATTACTATTCATTTTGATTTTTTTCTACATACACACCATTTGATATGCATCTAATTATATACGTCTGTTTAGATACATAACAAACAGATGCAACTAATTAAAGAAATCAGAATGAACTAATAGTAGTAATTTAGGATCGAGGTAGTAGGTGCAGAGCCAGTACAGGAGTCAGGGGAGGAGCTCAGATGCTGGTGGACTGACCTCTGCAAGCAGTGTGGACGGGGCTTCTGAGTAGGATGATATGGCTGGCGAATTGGCTATCTTGAGCACTGAGTGACGGTGCGAGCTGCAAATCTGTGTCTAGATGACTAGCTTGGCTTGAAGTCTACACAAAAATAATAAAAGGAACTAACTAGAGACAAACCTTTGCTTAGGACAAAGCATGTCTCTTATAAGTTAGGAGCAAAAACAATCATGCATCCAATATGGTTTAAACCTTGCATTCCAACTAAAAATCTCGCCAACCATCATAGTGCACCCTAAGAATTTGCCATCCCACAGCAAGCACATTTTTCTAGTAAATGCATTGATATCAACGTCAGGGAGGTTCGGTGTAAGTGAACAAAATCTTAGATTCACAAGGCTAAGAAAGATAACATATATCCATTAATGTGACATCAAGAAGCCATACTAAGACTCCCAGAAAATGTAACCATACAATAATTTGCCTCGAGTATTTCAACTAAAAATTTCTATGTTAAACATAATGCATATAATTGTGTCCAAATTAAATCAACCATTCAGACTTTCTTGAAAATTGACTCTTGTCAATGAGCTCAACAGTGATAACGTAAGGAAAATAGTCTTTTTGGAAAAAAAAGGAACCCATTCAATTATTTTTTTAGATCAAATCCATTTACAGTTTATAAAAGTTTCTCTCCGTACGCTGGTGTAGAAAACAGTAGCCGCCTATTTGGCGTTTCTCTCCATGGTATCCGTCTTCAATTTACCTTTTCCTTTTGGATGTGACTACACAGAGAGACCTCTCTAATTAGCCTTAGGTGGAGAGCCCCCCATTTTTGGTATTGTTTCCATTTATGGAAAGGGCATCCTCCCGCAGAGTGGGATAGTGCGAGCGGTGGGTGTGCTGCGGGGAAAAAAGTTATGTTCCATCGGGAAAAGGACGAGGGGTGGCAATAAAGTGTCAACTAGGTTAGGTAAAAAACCAAAGAAGTTTATAGCCCAAAAGGTAACAGAAACTTTGCTTGTCGCCGCTGCTACTGCGAAACACGGCCAAGATCCAGATAAAAGAAAGAGGACAAAATCAGATGAAAAATTAGTCCAATTCACAGCAAGTTTGTCCAGGTACACAAACTTTACATCCTACAACATATCAATTTGTATCAAAAGATTCCTCAGGCGCCTGACCCTGTGTTGACATTTCTTAACGTCATCACTAGGTTTGTATCCCCAGCAACAGCGCCAGAAATGTTTGTCGACATTCCTTAACATCATTGCTAAGTTCGTGAGTTCCTAGCAATGATGCCAGAAATGTTTCGATGGTAATCCTAACATTTACAAAGAATCCGCAAGCGCATGGATATACCATTGTAGCATTTCCCCAAAGCAGTATTCCAAAGGGCATCGAATCCAAGGAAGGCATGGTCGGATTAACAAGTGCAACAATATTGCAATGAGTATAGATCAATGACGAGAATAAGTCAGGTTCTGAACACAGGGGTAAGATATGATAATGATAGGGTAGTGTGAACACACTCGAACTCATTCTCTCTTTGGTACACTACGGCTTAGGAGGCAACATACAAGTTAGCTCTATGTTCTAAGGTACTATACATACGAAGTTAGTAGATACCAGTCAGTCACATAAGTATTGTATGAATATCATCTCAGCACCCAGGCACAAACGGGGAGCTAACCGCCCGCGTCGCTTCCGCACGACGTCGGTTATTAGATTTTAGACTCCTACAGCGTACCTGAACGTGGAGGATTACAAAGGGTCCAACGGCTGTCACTACCCGCGGCCTACCTCAACCAAATCGTGGGGCACGCTCATGTGCAACGCAACTACTCAACCCAAGCACCATGCTTGTGTTGTTAACTAGACATTGACCGATCCGGGCTATTGTGACCCAGTTCTGTGCCACCATACACTACAAGAAAAACGTCGACTAGTGACGCAAAAAAGGCCGTTTCTCGTCATAAACCGCGATTAATGACGCCAGTTGTTACGAAAACGCTCCGTCATTAATCGAGCGTCACAAACCGCGATTAATGACGAGACCTTATTCCCCGGCGTCATGAGTTTAATGACACGTATAAATTCGTAGAAATTTTTTATATTTTTTCTTCAATTTTACGAAAATAAATAGTCGGATTCAACATTGTCGGAAATAGCCACGAACCGCCGTTTGAAACGGCGGTTGGGTTCCTGCCGCCGTTTGAAATGGCGGTAGGAACCTACCGTCGTTTCAAACGGCGGTAAGGGCACGCCAACCGCCACTTGAAATGGCGGTTGGAAGCTCCCACACGTGGCCCGCGTGACAGGCACCTACCGCCAAGGCCGACGGCGGCAGGAGGCCAACCGCCGCTTGAAGTGGCGGTTGACTGACCGTTGGGGACCTACCGCCAAATGAAATGGCGGTAGGTCCTACCGCCATATCAAACGGCGGCTGGGCCGCGCCTATATAAGGGCCGTAGCCCCTGCCGCCGGCGGCTGCCCCCCCTTCCTCCTCTTCTTTTCCTCCTCGGTGGCCTTCTTCGGTGTCCATCAGGTATGTTTCCAATACTTTCCTCGTATATTTAGTTTAAATATGGTAGAAATAGTTTAGAAATCCTAGAAATAGTTTAGAAAATCAAGAATAGTTTAGAAATTCTAGAAACAGTTTAGAAATAGTGTAGAAATCCTAGAAATAGTTTAGAAATTCTAGAAATAGTTTAGAAATACTTTAGAAATTCCTAGAAAAACTTTAGAAATTCTAGTTAGTTTAAATATGGTACAAATAGTTTAGAAATCCTAGAAATAGTTTAGAAATCCTAGAAATAGTTTAGAAAAATCTAAAAATAGTTTAGAAATTTTAGAAATAGTTTAGAAATTATAGAAATACTTTAGAAATTCCTAGAAATACTTTGCAAATTGTAGAAATACTTTGGAAACTCCTAGAAATACTTGAGAAATTCTAGAAATACTTTAGAAATTCGTACAAATACTTTGGAAATTGTAGAAATACTTTGGAAATTCCTAAAAATACTTTACAAATTATAGAAATACTTTATAAATTGTAGAAATACTTTGGAAATTCCTAGAAATACTTTGGAAATTCCTAGAAATACTTTAGAAATTATAGAAATACTTTAGAAATTGTAGAAATACTTTAGAAATTTCTAGAAATACTTTAGAAATTATAGAAATACTTTAGAAATTCTAGCAATTCTTTGCAAATTCCTAGAAATACTTTGGAAATTGTAGAAATGATTTGGAAATTCCTAGAAATGCTTTAGAAATTCGTAGAAATGCTTAGAAATTATGTGTGACTTTATATTTTATTGTTTTTGCAGCTATGGCTCAGCAGCAGGCACCGCCTTTTCCGCAGCCCCCTGTTGGTGCTGTTCGTCCTTCTCGGGAGCCCCTGCCGTACGTGCTGCCCGAGCTCTTTGACGAGCGGACAGACAGGGCGCACCGGTCCTACCACTCCGCGATCTGCGGGGCAGAGCTAGGCACCATGCGTTTTAGAGGCCCGGGGCACTACATGCCGCTTCACCCCGGCTGGTGTCTGAAGTATGTAATACGACACCTTGGTATCTTTGTATTTCCTCATTTAATTTCGTAATTAATATTTATTTTCGTTTTGTGGTGCAGGCTACGCGCAGCAGGGCTTCTTCCCCTAGCGCGCTTGGTTGAGGGGGACCTCATGCGGGCCGCTTTGCGCCCGGCTGAGCGCAGGTCGCGCTTTGGGTTCGACTACCAGCTGGTCTGCGCTCTCCTGGACCGGTGGTGCCCCGAGACGCACAACTTCCATTTCCCCTGGGGGGAGATGGCGGTGACTTTGGAGGACGTGGCCCTCCTCGTCGGGCTACCGTGCTCAGGGGAGCCCATGGGGGCTGTCGACCCCCCGACCCGTGGCGCGACGATATCCTCGCGAGGTTCGCCGGAGTGGTGCGCCGTCCCGACGCGCCAGAGGTGCCTGACTTCACCAACTCCCACGGCCCCACGTGCGCTTGGTTGCGCAAGTACAGCGTACGTAGCTCTATCTATCCTGTTTGCATAGTATCGTTTTTCAGCCTCTGACAGAATTTTGAATTTTTGCAGGCCTCGTTCATGAGAGAGGACGCCGACGAGCCGACGAGCAACAGGCACTTGGAGGCGTACCTGTTGTGGCTGTTCGGCTACGTGATGTTCTGTGGGTCCCAGGGGGACACGGTGTCGAGGTTCCTGATCCCCCACGCGCAGAGGATCGCTGACGCCACCGTGGAGGAGATGCCCCAGATCAACTGGGGCGCTGCAGTTTTGGCCGTGACGTACAGGGGCCTGTGCGCCGGGTGCACCAAGATGGGCACCCAGTCGATCCTCCTCGGATGCCCACTTCTACTGCACCTGTGGAGCTACGAGCGGCTTCCCGTCAGTCGGCCATCGGTCGACCGATCGCCGTACCGGGCGCTGGAGGAGGGGCACGACCCAGCAGACAGGCCGACCACGGGGTCGATGTGGTGCCAACGCCAGGTTCGTACTTCGAGCTAACTTCGTTCGTTAGCTATCTGAAAGTAATGCATATCGTCGAGCTAACTCATTCTCTTCTTTGCAGCTCTCTTGGATGGAGCAGACCAGGAGGTCGTACTTGGACTTCGTCGGCCAGATCGACAACCTCACGGACCGCGAGGTTATCTGGCAGCCGTTCACCGATGCCTTGGTCGCCGCGTGTGCACCGCAGGGTCTGTCGTCCCTGTGCTTTTGGGACCGTGACTTCTGGATGACGAAGACGCCGCTCGTCCACGACATGTACGTCGAGGAGTACCACATCGAGCGCGCGATGAGGCAGTTCGGCCTCTACCAGGCTTCGCCTGTGCCCATTGCACACACCGTTGACCCGTCTGTGCACCAGTAAGTTCATTGCAAACTTCTTTGGTTTCTGTTGACGAGTGACGAAGGTTAGTTTGCTGACCGATTGGCTATTTCTTGTTGTAGGTGGACGAGGAAAGGGTCGAGGACTTCGGCCCCTTTTATGGGGAAGCTGCAGCACTACATGGACGTGTGGACGGCCGCCGCGCAGCACGTCATCGTCGAGCCGCGCTTACACGACGACGACGCTTGGAGAGCGTACCTGCAGTGGTACACGGTGAGGACCCGGACGCGCGTGATGTACGTCCCCCCGAACCCTCGCCTCGACCTCGTGCCAGCGTCGACGTACCCCTACCGACGGGATTAGACCCACGGCATCTTAGTAAGTTCTTTTGCATTAATTCAAATTAAGTCACATTCGCTAAAGTTTCGTTGTACCAACAATCCGTCCGATCTTGACAGTATGACACAGCTCGGGAGATGTACCAGCTGGCCCAGCACGTGGGCGCGACGATGGACCACATGATGTTGGACGGGATACGGACAGAGCTGCAGAAGATGGTGGGCCTGAGCCAGCGGTTGATGCACGCGGTGAACTTCCGCGGTGACGAGGGTTACCTCCTTCCCCGCCACCCCTCCTCCTCCAGCAGCTGTGCCTCCACCTCAGCTTCGTACCAGGCACTCTCATCCTCGACACGTCCACCGTTCGCGCCCACTGCGTCCGCTCCGTACCTGCCGCGGCCGAGTGCTTTCTACGCCACAGGTACATGTTTTTTCTTCCTAGTTATATTTTGTAGAGAGACCACGACATATTTTTTGTTCCATTACTGACTAATATTTTTATAGAGAGACCATCGATACCTACGGGACCGGGGTCTTCGTCTTGGGTAGGAGCTTCACCTGTTCAGCAGCCAGTGTTTGAGCCACCTACTTCGGATGACTACAACACTAGCGACACACCTCCGCTGGAGTTTCAGTTGGACGACTTGTTCCGCGACACCGCTGACGAGATCGGTGGTACACAGCTGACAGGAGCCCCGCTCGTGACCCAGCCCATGACCCAGCCGACGCAGGAGCAGCAGCGCGCGATGATGGAGGACTTCCATGACTCGGCACAGCGTGCAGGCGAGGCGTTGGCGGTGGCAGCGTCGGTGGAGGCGGAGGCGCGGGCAACCGGAGGGGGGCCCGTCCCGTCGGGCTCGGCTACTCCAGAGGCAGCGACCGGAGGTGGGGCCGTCCCGTTGGGCTCGGCTACTCCACAGGCAGCGACCGGAGGGGGGCTGTCCCATCGGGCTCAGGTGCTCCCTTAGCGACACCGCCCCCCGAGCCGGCGGTCGGAGGACGCGATCGCCATCCACGAGACCCCCTCACGTACCCGACCCACCACACGAGGGCTGCACAGAGGGCGGCGGCAGCGGCGAAGAGGAAGGAGCACTAGGGCCCGCCACGACTGACGAAGCACGATCGTATTTAGATTTGTTTTTGGACATTTGTCGTGTACATTACTTTGTTTGTTCTAAATATTTTATGTATTTTCGTATTCAGTTTTCCTGTTATTTCGCATTTATAGTGTTGAGAAAAAACAAAAACGAAAAAACCAAAAACAAAAAAACCAAAAAGAAAAAAGAAAAAAAATCCAAAAACACCTACCGCCGTTTGAAATGGCGGTAGGAGCCTACCGCCATTTCAAACGGCGGTAGGCTGCAAGAAACCGCCGTTTCAATTGGCGGTAGCTGCCTCCCAGCCAGCCGCCACCCAACCCGGTCCTGCCGCCACTGTTGCAAACCTACCGCCGTTTGCTGCGGCGGCAGGACCTTACCGCCAGTTGAAACAACGGTAGGTTCCTACCGCCATTTCAAACGGCCACAGGTAACCAACCGCCGTTTGAAACGGCGGTTCGAGGCTATTTCTGCTAATGTTGAATCCGACTATTTATTTTCGTAAAATCGACGAAAAAATATAAAAAAAATTCAAATTCGTAACACTAAGGCGTCATAAGCTACCTGCCACGTCGGACCGAGATCCATCGTGGCTCCGACGTGGCAGGGGGTTATGACGATTTCAGTTCATCACAAATTGAGGCCCGGTCCATGTAAGAGCCTTCGTGCGTCTAATATTGTTGGGCCAATTTTAGCCCGTTTCAGGTTTTCGTGTTATTTTTTTTGGCCATTCCCGAAATGTTTGTTGCACAGTATATTGGGCTATTTTATTTTGGGCCCTAGCAATCTAACGAATTTGGCCCATATTGCATTATGCTTGTACATTTGATTTTGGGCAATTATCCACAGGGCCTTTCCTGGGCCTTGGCCCATATTGCTTTTTTTTAGATCAGCCCATATTGCATTTCGCAGGGCACTGTAAACTGTTCTGGCTGCTGCTGATCGCCAGCACATAATCAGACAACAGAACAAAACATTTCCCACTTCCATATAATTCACACCACATTCAGGGAATAGTTCAACCAGTACAATTGTGCAATATACATCAAGTTAGCATCGAATCGAATCAACATACAACAAGTCATCAGCAACACAAGTTCACCAGGACCACACTTCAGTTGAGAGGAGGATAAGCCTAGCTGAAATTTATCAAGCCTTGGATCAGATTTTGCCTGTCAGTTGTGCTCTTCTTCAAAGCTTCAAGCGCTTCTGTTTGAGACTTCAATATTATCTCCTATTCTTGAGCCCTCAATCTCAGTTCGCTCATCTCGGCCTCCTGTTCAACAATCTTCTGCCGCAGTTGTGCCCGCCTTGCTTCTCATTGTTAAGTCCAGCTTGTATTTCCTGAACCTGAAGTGCAGTAGTAACCCTAGTCTTTTTCATGGAGGGCGGGCGAATGCCAACAACCTCCCGAAAAGTCCTAGATTGGACAACTTCCGCCACTGCTTCAGCAGCAGTCTTTCTTGGTTGGTCGCCTTGAGGTTCAGCGACAATTTGTTCCATGCGAGCCTAAAAAAGGAAATAAAATGAAAGATTTAAAATAAAATAGTCACACATGTTTCTAGTATTGTTGCAAAGAAAAATGCAAAAGCAGACAAGTACTTACAATGGCTGCCTGTACTGGAGCGGTGAAGCCATTCTTGCTGCAGTGGAAGGACTTGAAATAATCAAGTGGACTTAGCCCTTCTCCTTCAGCAGTATACTTCTGCCTCTAAATATGTTTCGAAAACAGGCATAATTATCAAAGTGCTAGCATTGTAAAATAGTTCATGAAATGAACTACAGAGCAAAAACATGACTTGTTCATCTGCTTACCACAAGATTAGCTTGTACAATGTAGCTTCGAGATCCCGTGCGCTGATGGTACTTGACCTTTCCTCGATTACCGGTGTTTGTACTACACCTCGCCTTTACAATAATAAGAACTCGTGTAAGAAATAAGATTAAGAACAATATATAAGTACATGAAAATGTGGTAGTGGCAAGTTGAAGTTCTATCATACCCTGTGCTCAGGGGAAGACAACATGTTAACTAGTGCCTTCCATTGGGTGTCGGTCAGATTGGGCACAGGAGATTTAGTTGGGACTGCATTTGCTGGAACATCATTGAAGTACTTTTGCTTCAGGCGATACCTCGCCTGTCTCTGTATCGACTTCAGCATGTCAGTGCATGCCACCCTTACAGGCTCACTGGTGGTGTCTATGTCAAATTGCCCCTAGCACAAGACAATTATTAGAAAAATGGATGACAAGAATGGATGCATAGAACTATGGTAGTAGATGAGTGGACATATGCGCACCGCTAGTTTGCCCATGTAGTTCTTGAGATGGTCTTCAGTCTTTTCACCATCTTGCTGGTTCTTCTTTGGCTTGTAGTCCTTCCAGCTAGGAAGGATCGGTATGTACCCACGCACTATGATCCCACCTTCTGATGCAAACTTTGCAGCTTGCATTGGTGCCTCTAGGCGTTTGAGCCCTTCTTGAATGTGTATAGGGATCTTGCCATTTAAGCCTCGGCTAATTCGGTCCAGATCTCTGCCCAATCTTCTTGAATCCCACGGCCCCCGTTGTGCTCTGGAAGGGCGTGCATCACCTAGCAAGTTTGTTACAGCCATACAAGTTAATAATTATTCGGTTGGTAATTAGGACATTCGAATATGAGATCAAATGACTTGCCTTCTGCAATCGTCATGTCGATGATGTTCTCATCGTGGGTTGCTGTTGCTTGGCCTTCAGTGGGCAATTCTTGTGTATCAAGAGTTGTCCCACTCCCATCAGTTAAAGCCAATTCCCTTGCCATGGTCCTAGTCAGTCTAGGAGGCATTCTGGTAGGGTCATCCGGTGCCCGAATTCTCTTGGTCCCTCTTCCTCCACTGACAGGTATGCTATGAGTGACCTGATTACACAAAATTCAACAAAGAAAGAGAAGATCAGAAGCAATCCTGCATAACTAGTACGTGAAATGAGTTCATGATAAGACTACCTCTTGTTGACATGTCTTTGGGTCAAATTCATGTTCATCAGAAGGGTTGTACTCCGGATCCGAATCGTGTATTGTTGTATCGTTGGTACCCTTTCTGCTTGGTCGGTCAGCTGCTAAAAGTGCTTTCATTTTCTCGATGCCAAGACTAGAGAAGAAATTGTGATTCTTCAAAACATTCATGTCCCTCTGCCGCTCGTAATCGCCGCGCTCGTCTACTTCTGTTAGGAAAGCAGAGAAACTTCTGTAAGGTTGGCCTACCACTATAAATAAAACTAGATCTAAACACTTCTATAAGAACCTATAGGATGTTCCTAGCCGAAATAAGATCCTGAAAAGGATGTTCCTAGTCAAAACAAGATCCTGATAAGAAGTAGTGTAGACATGGGATCTGTCAAATCTAAAAACTTCTATAAGAACCAGTAGGACGTTCCTAGCCGAACAAGATCCTGAAAGGATGTTCCTAGTCAAAACAAGATCCTAAAAAGAACTAGTGTAGACATGGGATCTACCTGATAAAAAAAAAAACTAGTGCACACATGGGATCTGCCACATGGGAAAACACGTAAGTACGAATCCACCGGGGAAGCTGAACCGAGGAGGAAAACATTGTACCTTGTTCTGGATATTTCCTTCGTACGACCTTCCCTCTTGGTGCCATTGTGTCGTTGCCGCTGCTACTACAGAGGCAGATGGGAAAGGGGCTGAAGCTATGAGCGGTAGATTTGAGACGATGGAGGAGAGGAGGTGAAGATTTGGGTTGCCGGCGAGGAGGGAAGGTGAAATGAGGGCGGAAAGATTTGAGATGGCGAGGAGAGGAGTAGAAGGGAGGGAAGGGACGGGGGCGGGGGTAATTTATCCATTTTGGTGGAGGGCCTTGTCAGATTACCAATATACCCTTTTGTGACAACCCGCCTGGGAAAATACCGTACTATCGCCTAAACCAATCCACTTTGGTCATTAAGCAATAATAAAGTACCATCCCGTCGTAAGTCGCCGGGTCAAAGCCCGGTAAATCACTTGGATAACACACAGAGGATCGAACATATGCATTAAAACTCACACGAAGGCGAGTCCAGAGTACATTACACAAATTAAATACAAATTTGCCCCGAAGGGTTAATTATTACAAACCATGGTCCATGACATGCTAAGTAAAGGTTCAGAGTTCGAAAACAGCGGAAAATTAAACTAGCGATACGATAGACATCACAGGAGGCCATCCATGATGCCATCATTTGTCGTCATCCACCCATTCCAGCCCCCAGTCGGGTGGAATCTCTCCAGGCCAAACAACATCACCTGCAACCACATTTTATATAGCAAGGCTGAGTATACTAATACTCAGCAAGACTTAACCGTCGGATGATAACTACATCACCAAACTCTAGACATGAGAGGCTTTTTGGTCGGTAGGTTCTTTTGCTGAATAGCAACAAAGAGTAGGTCCTTACTTTCAATATTTTAGCTCAAATTCTAGTTAATTACAATTTCTAAGTGACCCATCGATTGCAAATAAGAATTGTACAATACAATTAATCCATGCAGCAATATTCACATAGTTCCATCATTGAGGGATATCATGGCCAGTTGATTAAGCAGTCTCAGATAACGGTTAGAGGCCGACAATCGATTGATTAAGCCCTTGCAAGGTAAACCTAAACGCACGGAGCGGTGCCCTCACAAAGTTGGCACCGACCAGGCGGTTCCCGTCGATCTTCGGTTCGGGATGAGGATTACAGTCCCGGGTACAAGGCTATCTGGTATGCCCCCACACAGTGCATCCAGCCTCACACATGTACCCACCTCCCGGTTGCAAGTCGGGCAGGTGACTGCTGAAGATTAGTAACAGCAAATCCCTTGCCGCCTCAATCGGGTACTAGGCTTACCGGTCCCATTCCCGACAAGTGCTTAGTACGTTCAAAAGCTTAGCCCACGAAAGCCACTGGACCAGAGCCCAAATCCCATGCTCTTACCACATGAGCAATCCATTTATAAAGATCTTATGATTCCAACATAAGAACCTATTCTCGCGAGTGACGAACATCACTCGACTTGTACCGGTCCTATAGCATAGCAGCTATCGACCTAGCATACTAGTAAAAGAACATAGGTACCTAGGGATCATGCATCTAGGGTTTCAATTCAACTCCTGAAACGTAAATGCACAACATAGCAAAGGTAATTGCATAATTTTAAAACGAAGGGTTAATGATCCGGGCCTTGCCTTCGTCGGCAAGGTTGGCCTTGGGCCCTTCTGGACTTTGGTCTAGGTCCTGAGCTACGTCCACGTACTGTAGCTCACCGTCAGCACCTCCGTCTCCTCCTTCCGGCATGAGCGTATAGCTACCGTCGGGAAGATCTAGACGAGAATGCATATGCAAGATTTAATTATCGGTTTTAATTTAATTAATTACCAAACAACATATGACAACCATGAAGTGTATGGTTGGCCATATTCACCTTGACAAACACATATTTGGCATATTCTTTCTATTAAAGTAACAATATGTGGTACTTTATTAATTATTCTTTTGGATAGTGACTGTGTATGGATTTATGTAAATAAATTAATTTAATTTCACAAAACAGCAAAGGGAGTGGTCTTAAGCTTCTTGGCATGTTCCACATCACAAACACAAGGTCATTAGGTGTGGTGTTGGTGGTTTTCCAATTTAACTTAATATTAAGCTTCATTTGGCCTCCATTGTTTTTATTCATAAATAAATTCATAAAATGTAGTAGATGACATTTCTGAAGCTCTTTAGCTTGAAACAAAGCCACTGAACACAATTGCACAATTAAAAGAGCTATGAAATAACTATACCGAAAATGACAACTTTCATTTACCAAAACAAGATAAATGCATATAAAAATAATTAAGCAACAAAAGGATCCCAACTTCCTCTCACTGATTCTCTGGTCTAAAACTAAGCTATGCTACCAACATATACATCTAGGGCTACTATAGATCTTGAGCTATGCATTTATATTTACATCTAAGTATAAATCAAGAATATATATTTTTGACAGATATAAAATCATAATTAATACACAAGAGGTGTATTTAGGCATAAAAAGATCATATCCAGAAGTTGGGCACAAAAATATATTTATTTTAAGCTATAAAATTCATTTAAGCAGATTCATCATAAATACAAAATAAATCATATTAAAAGATTTATTTAGTAACTTTGTGCAATTTTTGGTGCAAAGCCTAGACATGACATATGAAGCAACATATCCAAAATTTAGCTAAAGATCACATGTAAATTTTGAACTACAATAGATCTAGGTTAAGCTGATTTTAATTTTTGATGCAAAAATTATCACTCAAAAGTGTAGTTATGCTTTACAAACGTTGTAGAGTTACTCACATGGAAACCAACAAAATTGGTTTTACATTTTTCTGATTTTTCTGTGAATTTCTACGGATTTTACGAGCTCTGGTCAAAAACTAATCAAAGGGGTAGAATCTATTTCTTCGAAGGCCCCTGGGAAGTTTTGGATGTTCACAACTATACCCTCGCGTTTCGCACCCGTGTCCCTGCAAGATCTCAATCATCACACCGGGGTCCCGGCGGCGCTGGGCAGCTCGCCGCCGGCGAGGGGACGACTGGGGGTGGCAAACAAGTGAGCCAGGGTGGCGTGTGAGCTCACCTAGAGGCGATTGGAGGCGGTGGTGGAGTTTGGGAGAGCTCCGGCGAGCGCCGGCGGTGACGCAGTAGCGGCGCGTCCGCCTCGGCCTCAAATCCAGCGAAGTGTGGGGCAAACCTGGGCAATGTGCGGCACAGGGAGCTCCAGGGTGTCCTAGGGAAAGGTTAGGGGGGTCGGATGGCTCGGGGAGCAAGCGGGGAGGCGAGCTCGGCGAGGTCGCAGCAATGGCGGCGACGGAGCTCGGTGCTCACGCGAGAGGAGGGACGGCGGCTTTTATAGGCTAGCGAGCGGGTGGATGGTGGGAGGAGGCGTCGTCGCGAAGGATACCCGGCGAATATGCCGTGGGTACGGCGGCTTGGCCTCGGTGGGCGTGCGCGGCAGGGGGGCTCCGGCGTCGCGGGCGCGCATGCGCGCCGCGTGGCCTACGCGGCTCCCCCGGCCGAGGCGCGGGCTCGGGGCACGCGCACGGCTGACCCCAGCGCCGGGCGTGCACAGTGCCCCCGGCCGGCCCTGGTATGTCGGCGCACGGCGGCGATGACGTGTGGCGGCGCGCATGGGCGCGCTCTGGAGCACGGCGCGGCGCGACGTCACCAGTGTCAAATCTGTTTACTCCTATTTGACTGACGTTTGTTCAAAATTTTCAACAAAACTTCAAAAACCTTGAATAGCAAAGTTGTAGAGCATCTATAGGAGAGCAACTTTTGCAAAGGCCGACCTAGGTTTTGATCATTGGTTTGAGCATAAATTTCTGGCAAAGTTCATGTCTTTCTCAGCGTTGGTGAATAGTACTCAGCTGCAGTTGACCAAGTTTTTCACCATTTTCCACTCCAAATTTGAAATGCCACCCAAAAGCAAAGTTGTGTCCCTCAAAAAACTGGACAACTTTTATATTGTGAGAATTTGAAGTGTTTAGGTGAAATTCGGAGAACGCGGCAAAAGTTCTAGAGAGGTTCTAGGGTTTCAAGGGTGTTGACTAGGGTTTGACTAAATCTTGGACCAAGGGTGTGTGTTGACTTGATTAAGATGATCATTAGTGATTGTTGGCTAGGTTTTCTGGGTGATGACCTAGGTTGACCAAGGTTTGACCAAAGTCAACATGTTTGACTTGGTTGACTAGGTCATTAGCACTAATAATGCTAATTAGAAACCTGGGGCGTCACACCTTTCATTATGGAGGTGACTGAAACGGGGTGCATTGGGAAGGGGGAAGCAAAAAGGACATTTAACATCTGCTTTGCCTGGGCGTCCGAAATTCCGAATATTTGAATCGCGTGCCGATTTGTTTTGAGGGCTGGTCAGCGCTATATACTGGCGGCAAAGGATGTTCCTCTAATCAAGATACTACTATATAGGATATTCCTTGATTAGGAACTACTCATTTCATTTATGTACTTCTCCCCTTATATTGATCAACACATCCCTTCCATCGTCGATTCGATTCGCCTAGTACTACATAATCATGAGTATGTCACGTTGCATACTCCTCGATCATGCCCACATTGGAGATCAACACATCCTTTCTTTCATTGATTCGATTCTTAGTACTACAAGATTATGAGCACGTCACGTTGCATACTCCTCGATCTTGCCCACATTGGAGATCAACACATCCATTCCTTCGTCGATTCGATTGGCTTAGTACTACAAGATTATGAGCACGTAACGTTGCATACTCCTCGATCATGCCCACATTGGAGATCAACACAACCCTTCCTTTGTCGATTCAATTGGCTTAGTACTACAAGAATATGAGCACGTCACGTTGCAAACTCCTCGATCATGCGCACATTGGAGATCAACACATCCCTTCCTTCGTCGATTCAATTCTTAGTACTACAAGATTATGAGCACGTCACATTGCATACTCCTCGATCATGCCCACATTGGAGATCAACACAACCCTTCCTTCGTCGATTCAATTCTTAGTACTACAAGATTATGAGCACGTCATGCATACTCCTCGATCATAACCACATTGGAGATCAACACATCCCTTCCTTCGTCTATTCGATTCGCTTAGTACTACAAGATTATGAGCACGTCACGTTGTATACTCCTCGATCATGCCCACATTGGAGATCAACACAACCCTTCCTTCGTCGATTCGATTGGCTTAGTACTACAAGATTATGAGCATGTCATGTTGCAAACTCCTCGATCATGCCCATATTGGAGATCAACACATCCCTTCCTCTCATCAAACATCGGTATTGTGACATGATTCAAGAATTACATTGAAAATTACAAACAAAAGCATGCGTAGGGAGTGTTGGGTTCATTTTATGCATAGCACGACTCATGCATTGCGTGATGTCAAGGCCGTAGAACTCTTCATTTTGGTTGTAGGAATCCCGTATTGATCCAAGCCATTAATCCAATCGGAGGATTCAATCATATGGAAGTCGCAGTCTTCAACGTCACGACACAAGTACGATGTTCTATTCTGGAAATGAAGTGCTAGTACCTGTATCTCATTCCGAAACCTGGTACAAGAGTATTGGGAGTCTTCTGACTCTGGTACAATTTCATCTTGGTCAGCAATTGTGAAGACCTGAGCACAAAGCCCAGGCAAAACGATAATTTATGGCTGGTTCGCACATGTGAAGAAAAATGTATTGTTCAACTCGAATACAACAATCAAATGGAATCAATGACAATAAAAGGAATGTTTAACATTCTACGTCTTTTTCATCGGTGTTCGAAGGACCCGATGTAACAGGATTGTGAAGAGGGTCATCAGGAGCTGGAGCAGGAGCAGGAGCAGGAGAGCCTTCTTCGGTAGCAGGAGCAGGAGCTGGAGCAGGAGAGCCTTCTGAGGTAGTAGGAGTAGGAGAGCCTTCTGAGTTAGCAGGAGCAGGAGAGCCTTCTGAGGTAGCAGGAGCAGGAGCAGGAGAGCCTTCTGAGGTAGCAGGAGCAGGAGCAGGAAAGCCTTCCGACGTAGCAGGAGCTGGAGCAGGATCAGCTGCACGAGAGCCTTCCGAGGTAGCTGGAGCGGGATCTTCCGGACCATTTGCTGTTGCCGCCAAAGGATCTTCCTTATTCGTTTCCTCTGCTGCAATATCAGATAGAACCTTGAGTATTGTTGCATCTACTTCCTTTTCTTCTTTGGAATCCTTTTCTGTCATCCATTGTGAACCAATTGCTGAACTGTGAGGCAGCTCATAGACTTCAGATGATTTACCCAAGTTAGCAGGAGGCATGAGTTGCAAGGGAGTCTGACCAATAGGTGCGAGTAGAGCGGGCGGTGGCGGTAAGCCGTTAACTTGATGAAGGTGACTGAGTGAAGCATTCACAAAATTCTCCATAGTGCGCTGGTGCTGTGTTACCATTTGTGCTATCTGCTCCGAGTGTGCGCGGTTTAACTCCTCCTGCTGTGCCATCCTCATCTCCATCATTGACTGGAACTTTCTCTGGTCGTGCTGATTTTCAAGGATCAGTTTCAGGAAGAAGGAAGAGTCCATTGGCTCACTGGTTGTTGCTGGAGTGACTGGAACTATTTCTGTCTTTTCAGTGGGTAGCGATGCACCATCATGTACTCGGAGATGTCTCACTAGAGACGCCTCATTGCCTTCACTGTCTGAGGAACAATGTCATCAAGAGATGGCTCAATTGTAGCCCTTAGGCCACGACGTCTGTCTCCTGGTCTCGCAGGCCTGTATTCCTTGAAATGTGTCTTGGACATCATGTACTCGGGACGCCAATCTTTGGGTCCGGTTCGCACCCTTTCCCCATCTTCATCTACTATGGTAACACTACTCAGGATGAAGGAGATCTAGTGAGCATACGACATATTTCGGGCCACGATCCACCCATCAAAGATAACATCTTCAATCTCGGCTAAAATGAAGTCCACGATGTCGAAGGGCCGGCCAGTCATGACGTGAAGGAGAAGCCACTACTGAAGACTAGTGATCAACTCTGCATTGCCAATCCGTGGTAACAATGTCTTCCGTAGTGCCCGGTGAACCATATTTGCCTCAAGGGTAAGCATGTCAGGCGCGCAATATGCTCGCCTACCTGTGAACGACTCAACAAAAAGTCCGGCCATCTCCTCGTCGGACGGGAACGACCCACCGAGCAAACTACGCCGAGGTGGTTCACGATCCCCGTAGACAATATTATGTAGGGATGTCTTATGGTTGTACTTTCCTATTTCAAAATCCCTCAATCCAAGTTTGTCAGCAATATGGTGTCGGAAAAGAGTAACCTGGCGTCCCTGAAACATGAACATGATGTACTCCCTAGTATCGGCAATGTACACAGTAGCATAAAAAACTCTCACCCAATCCTCAACATACTTATGATGCATTGAGACCAAATCAGCCAATCCGGGATGATCATCGAAGTATGCCTTAACATCCCCTCCCGCGGCCAACGTCATATGATCCCAATTTATAACCCTATGCTGGTACAGTTTCATGGGCAGGTATTTGTAGTTGTAATATAAAGTTTGCTGAAGGACATTCCTAAATCTTGGTTCGACCCGTTTGTCCTTGGTTTTGTCCCACCACTGATTCTCAGGCACCCATCTAAGACCTTTAATCATTTGGTAGGTGTGGTTGCGCTGGTCCATCATCTTAAGCGGCTCTTCCGGTGGAGGGTGAAGTTGTACCTGTTTCTCCTTCTTGGGATCTGGCGCAGGAAACTCTGAAGGGCGGGGCGGGTGACGGCCCGCGGTTGACCCACCTCGTGTGCGGCAGGAAGGCGCCGCGGTTGACCCACCCCATGTGCGGCAGGAAGGCACCGAGCTTGACCCACCCCGTGTGCGGTAGGAAGGCACCGAGGTTGACCCACCCCGTGTGCGGCGTGTAGGGGCAGAGGAAGAATCCCGTGCCGCAGGCCTGCACCTTAGCCTCGTCTGAGGACCAGACGTGCCTGCAGAAGTCAGCTGTGACTATCGTTGTCACTTCGCCGGAGGAGGATCAAGCGCCTTTCCATCTCTCTTGCCACCATCTCGGCCCATCTGCAATGAATTTCTTGAATTAGTGCCATTCCAAGAATTCGGCAGCGGATTGCGGTATCCGCTGGAGCCTGGAGACGGACGCATACCTCTGATTTTGGCGACAGATTGAGGTATCCGCTGGAGGTTGCTGCAGGCGGCGGCGGCAGCGGCGGAACCCTACCAAGGGGTTGCGCCGCAAGTGAGGAGGCAGTAAATGGGGGGATGGCGGGTCAGCAAGAGTGACACGCCGTTGGATAAAGCCATAAAGGTGTGTGTAGTGCGCTGTTGGCACCCTATGACCAGGAAATGGGAAGCGCCTTCGTACCTGTAGTTTACAAGGCAGTTGCTCTGTTCCGATACCAGACCGGACCATCCTCCGGACGTATGTCGATGAGTATGAAAGTCATAACAGGATGGTCCTGTCGTACATAATACAAAGAACCGGACAATCCATTCGCATACTTAGTCGATCATGCCCACATTGGAGATCAACACATCCCTTCCTTCGTCGATTCGTTCGCCTAGTACTACATGATCATGAGCACGTCACGTTGCATACTACTCGATCATGGCCACATTGGAGATCAACACATCCCTTCCTTCGTCGATTCGTTCGCCTAGTACTACATGATCATAGCACGTCACATTGCATACTACTCGATCATGCCCACATTGGAGATCAACACATCCCTTCCTTCGTCGATTCCTTCGCCTAGTACTACATGATCATGAGCACGTCACGTTGCATACTACTTGATCATGGCCAGATTGGAGAGGATAAGAAATGGATATTTTCTAACCTACCATTCATGTAGCCCAACAGGACGTTCTGTTGTTTTATAATACAACGTACCGGATAATCGGCATCCCCATGCGCGATCGTATATTTTGTAAAGTCGCAACAGGAAGTTCCGATGCTACATAATACAGTGAACCGGATAGTAGGCACCTACGGCAGGTTTAATATTCAGGAAAGTGCACTTCAACTACATATAAATTACATATAAATCATAAGGTCCACATGATTTCAGTTCGGATCGACTTAAACATTTACTGATTTTATATCCTAGTCGTCGTCATTTTCATCGGCAGCATTTTCATCTTCATCGACGTATTGCCATAGAGTGTCGTCGTCCTCGTCTTTAGAATTGAATCCATCCACATCAGACAGCTCCTACTGGCAAATTGCATCAACTTCAGCGGCTGCAACCACAGTCTCCTCGCTAGTAATAGGCACCGGAACCTCCGAACCATCACCGAGACCATCATCAAGTATAACATCATGCAAGGTTTGGTCAATTTCATCATCTTGATATGCAAGTACCATGCCAGTGGGAGCTATGTCCTCCTCATTTTCATTATAGCTCCACAAATGCCTGTGCTCAAATTTTTGCACCACTCTCCATGGGTGTTGTAGTATGGTGTCTGGCAAGTAAAAGACCTTCGTTGCTTGTTCAGCAAGAATGTAGGGATCATCTTGGTACCAGTAATCTCCAGTATCGACGCTTGTGAAGTAACCATCATTTCTAATCTTCGGTTCCTTCTTGGTCCCTTCCAGATCATACCAGTAAACCTGGAATAAAACAACAGTTCGATCTCTGTCAAGCCCCGAGTTGTACCACAGCTCAATAATGTCTCTTAGTGAACCATAAAACTCAATTTCTGCAATGTCTTTATGTGATCCTATAGTCATGATTCCAATGTTCTGTGTCTTCCTATTTGCCTCTCGGGCCTTGGTGTGGTACCGGACACCGCCTACAATACATGTTGTATAAGTTTTTGCTCGCCGGTCTGGTTCAGCTGATAATGCATATAGGTTGTCGTCGCTCACTGGATTGTTTGTAATCTGTACAGAAGAGCCATAATTTTTTTAATATAGTCTTTTGTAATGGTCCTCACAAGGTAATATAAGCTAGCTACCAAACAAAAAAATGAATACTAACATGCGATCTGAACCAGTGCCGAAATTCTGTAGCAATTCGACGATCAATATCCTCGTCCGACACACCTTTCGCTTTTAATTCATTCTTGAACACTCTGCAAAGCAGTACCATCTCAAAGTTAGAACGAAATAATTGTAGTTCTATCATTGCAATGGTGATTTACTTACTCGATATATGGCTTCACCTCTTCACAATTGTTTAGCACATACCAAACCACCTTGTCGTACTTTGACCCAAGCCAACAAGTGGTCCCTGCTCCAAGTACTTGAACATTGTGATCGAAACAGGATGTTCCATCTACAGACAAACCAACATTCTCTCTGTTCCTTCCAACCTGATTGAATCGTGTGGCCACATCATCAGCCGCGAAGTACCTAGAGCAAAATGTCAAGGCCTCATTAGCAACATATGCTTCTGCAATGGATCCTTCAGGCCTAGCTTGGTTTCTCACTGAACGCTTCAATGTGCATAGCCTTCTTTCGACGGGATACATCCATCCATATTGTACTGGACCTCTCAGGATTACTTCCTTAGGCAAATGGACAGCCAAGTGGACCATAACATCAAAGAAGGCAGGAGGGAAAATTTTCTCAAGCTTGCACAAAATTATTGGGATATCCGTTTTCAGTTTTTGCAAGACATCCAACTTCAGAGTTTTGCAACATAGTTGCCAAAAGAAGTTTCCTAATTCTGCAATAGCTATGTATATCTCTTTGTCCACTAAACCGCGAAGACAAGCCGGCAAAACCCTTTGGAGTAGGATATGACAATCATGAGTTTTCTGTCTTTGTAGTTTGCATCCATCTGCAGCAATACACCTAGCTAAGTTTGAAGCATATCCATCTGGGAACTTCACCGAACTTATAAAATCACAAAACAACATCTGTTTCGTTTTTGAAAGTACATACAGAGCTTCTGGCATTTTGCATGACTCACCATCCTCAGTTGCCACCATGTGTAGATTTGATCTTACGCCCATCTCTTCCAAATCAACCCTAGCATTGATGGTGTCCTTTGTCTTCCCAGCAATTTTAAGCAACGTTCCAATAAGGTTTTCGCATATGTTTTTCTCAATGTGCATCACATCAAGGTTATGTGCCAACTTCAGAGATGACCAGTGCGGCAAGTCCCACAAACAAACCCTTCGGCTCCAGCACTGTCTGGATCCCCGCTTCCTTTTCTTTCCTTGAGGTAGAGGATGCTTTTCTGGTCTAACGTCTTTAACCTTCTCCAGTTGCTGCTTCAGCTCCTCATGGGTAAACTGCTCTGGCTTTTCTCGGTTTTCAACAGTACCATCAAAATCTCCTCTCTTTCTTCTCCATGGATGGTTAGTTGGAAGGAAACGACGATGCCCAATGTAACATATCTTGTTCTTCAATCTCCTTGAGCAAGGATCCTTGTCGCAACGCACACAGGCAAAATAGCCTTTCGTGACTCGCCCAGACAACGTGCTAAATGCTGGATAATCATGTATGCACCAAAGAACCGCAGCACGCAGTTTAAATCCTTTACCCTCAACAGCATCGATTGCCCAGACACACTTCCAAAGTTGCTGCAGCTCTTCGACGAGAGGTTCCATGAAGATATCAAAATCCTTTGATGGAGAACTCGGCCCAGGGATCAATAAGGCCATCATAAAGTTTGATTCTTCCATGCATACCCATGGTGGCATGTTATACGGCACAACAAATACTGGCCACATACTATATGAGTTGTTCATGTTGCCAAATGGATTGAAACCATCGGCTGCAAGACCAAGTCTAAGGTTCCTAGCATCTTTTGCAAAATTTTTCCAACTTTTATTGAATTCTTTCCATGCCTCACCATCAGCTGGATGGCTAAGCTCATTGTTCACCGGTTTTCGCTTTGACTCATGCCATCGTGCATCCTTTGCTGTTTTTGATGAAAGAAACATCCTCTTCAGCCTGGAAATCAGCGGAAAATGCCTCAATACCTTTTGAGGAATGCACTTGTTGTTGTCTGCATCCTTCCGTCTTGAATCTGCTTCACAACATACTGGGCACACATCAAGTTTGACATACTTCTCCTAGCGAAACAATATACAATTATTTTTGCAAACATGGATTTTTTCATAGTCGAGTCCCATGGAACGTATGTACTTCATTGCTGCATTGAAAGAGTCTGGAAGACACACTTCTGGGAATCCTTTTTGTAACAAATTCATCGTTGCATTGAATGCGATGTTGCTCATCCGACTGAAAGACTTTATATGAAGTAACTTCACAACAAATGTAAATTGTGCATATGAAGATGTCGGTGACACCTTACGGTTCAGATGTTCCTTTACAAATTCATACATTTTCTCACCGAGCACCTGACCCTTGCCCAAGTTAGCAATCAATTCAGACATCCCATCATCTCCAGGGCCTTCATCCTCCTCCATACCCGATTTGTATTGGTTTTCCTGGATCGTTTCCTGATCACCACCATCCAGTGGAGCTGCATTATCCACATCCCCCTCTGCATCCAGCAGAATTGCATTATCCTGTACATTTGCATCACCGTCAACCATATCCTCCAAAGCTTCTCCATGATGGATCCACCTAGTGTAAGTGGTTGCCATCCCACTCACAAGTAAGTGAACTCCAATTCGCTCTATAGTCCCTGTAGAGTTATTGAAGCATCGACGACATGGGCATAGTATTTCTTCGTCCTCAGCGTATCTTGTCCGAAGAAATGCCAAGAAATCCTGGACCCCTTTCTCATGATCGGTGGTAAAACCAGTACAACCGATTATCCAGCGTCTATCCATCTGGAAAGTTTTTGGCGAATCCAACTCAAAATTACTGACCACAGAATAAATCGAAAAGGAGAACATTCTGCGAAATGAAATTTTCCGGATTGAACACAAAATTACTTACTAGATTGACACGCCGCTGCAGCAAGTATCACCCAGGTTGCGCCTGTAGGAATGAGCAGCCGTTGGAAGTCGCAAATCACCGCCGGAATGATCCGTTTTGGTAGGCTACTCGCCTCTTCGTTCTTCGTTTTCCCGTTTCGGGGCAGCGGGCTGTGGGAAAACTATTTTCTGCTACAACGCGGGCTTTTCTCCCACCAACTTATCAGAACAACCACTCCGTGCTGTGGTTGGGGTGGAAAGTGTTTCTCATTAAATTGACACAACCAAGAGGTGGTGTAGTGGTAGATAGTGCTGTCTCGTTCCTATAGGTCTCTAGTTTGAACCCTTGCTATGGCAAATTGTTTTTGCAACATTTCGTGACCGACAGCAGGAAACAAGCAGTTTCGCGATCATTACTCAGGAAGGTCCTTCCATCAAAACATCAATAGAACGGACCAGGAAAACATCAGCAAAATTAATTCAGAATGGTGAGTATGCTCGACTCAATTTGAAACAGATTAAACCAAATCGACATAATAAGATGGAATCTCATAGCACTCATCACCACAAAGTTCACACCACCAAGTAGAAAACGTCATAAGATGTTGAGGTAGAAACATGTTTTTTAAGATTGCTGGAACTTCTCCAGCTCATTTCTGGCCTCCTGCAGCTTCACACTAGCAGCTTCACACTTCATGTTACATTTTTTCAACTGGCATATCTTCTCCCGGTTCTCTTGGTTAGCCTCTTCCATCAATTTGCAAGCCACTTTCAACACGTCAGTATGTTCGTTCTGTAGCTCATTAAATTTTTTCAGCGTGGTGTTCTCCCGTTGTAACAATAGCAGAGACAAGTCATCCAGCTGTTGCAACGATTGCTTATATAGGTCCTTGTATAGTGCAGCCTCTTGCTCTTGGTCTTGCAAGTCTCTCTTCACTTTCTGGAGCTCAGCGACAGTGGCTTGAAGCTCCTGCGGAATCTAGTAGAATACAAGAACCTATAAATCCATCAAACGATGCAAATTGGAAACTAACTGAATCTGACACCTATGAGTTGTGCAAAGGATAAGAATCATGACAGAATCCAGATGCCCCTTCACAGTCTGTAGCTCAGAGATAGTCTCTTCAATCTATCAATCCATAAAACGATGCAAATTGAAAATATAAGGATCTATCAATCCTATCAATTGTGCACCTTCAGAAAAATCTATAAAACGAGTGGCATGAAGAACATCTGGAAGCTACTAAAATACAAGAACCTATCGTAAGATGATGTAAATTGAAAACTAACTGAATCTAACACCTATGAATTTCTATAGCCTATCAGCTTCTAACACCAATCGAAGTGCAAATCTAAGAGTGCAATGAAATCTGAATCTAACATATATGATCATCAATCCTCCAGATCCCTAAATCTCGATATCCCCAAACCTAGGAAGATAGGGGAACATATAGCGGCTCAAACCAGAGGAGAGGACTGACCTGGTCGTGCTGTTTCATCCTCTCGTTGCTTGGATATGGCGGCGCAACCATCTTCTCATCGCCGCTAGGATCCGCCATTCCTGCCAAAAGTCTCACCTTGGAATTGCTGATCTACGTAGCAAAAGTCAAGAGTCTTTGCGAATGCAGTGAAGCGTTTCGCCTTCGAATTACCGATTTATATTAAAGACTCACATGAAATTTACAGGTGGGACCTGGTCAATGTAAAAAATTTCCCTTCGAGTGGGACCCTAGAACCATTTATGACAACTTGGAACACTCTATTTTTCGAGAAAATGCTTATATGTGGGACCAAAGTTGGTTTATGACGCCGCTGACATAGCGAAAATGCTTACATGTGGGACCCTGGAAAATTTTATGACGACTTGGAACACTCTACTTTCGAAAAAATGCTTACATGTGGGACCCAACTAAATTTTGTGATGACTTGGAACGCTCTATTTTTAAAATAATGCTTACATGTGGGACCAAAGTTGGTTTATGATGCTATTGCGGAGCTTATGGCATCACAAAACAAGCATGGAACAGTGAACGCTCGGCTACAGTAGCAACTGTTATGACGAAAATTTTTTTTCTCACTAAATTTGCTCGGAAGTGAAATATTATGACGAGATCAGCCAGGAACGTGATAAATTAATGACGCTAAAATGTGGTTGCGTCACTAGTCACGATTTTCTTGTAGTGATATAACTGGCCATTTACACCGAGTACCGTAGCTTGAACTCGAACTTCATACAACACAAACACGTGATCTAACTGGATCAAACTAGGCTAGTCATACAAACGGATTCGTGTTCTACTATGTCTATTCAACAAGATCGAAAGGTCGTGTTCGTGAAGAACACGAGCCTCTAACTTATGAACAAACAATGAGAACATAAGTAAATCATTCGTCAAGTGGATCAAATGGCCTTGTTCATCAAGAACATGGGCCTCTAAATGATGAACGAATGAAGAACACATGAACGAATCACCCATGTATGCTAACACTACTTTATATGAAATAGCTGAATAATTGAAGTAGATCAATTAAATAAAGATACAAGAGAACTCATACCTAGATCCCAAAGTAGACTTGGAACCTGAAGTAGAGCTACTCTAGCCTTGGAAACCAAAAGTGAGAGAGGAGTTGAAAAGTGAGTTGGGTAAGAAATGAGCCCCCCTCCCTTCTATTTATAGGCCTTGGACAACTTGTGGAAGCCGTGCCAACACCCCGGGAATGGGCTCCAGGACCAACCAGGGATCACCACGTGGAAGCCCCTGAGTGGCGGCCTCAAGGTCGGTTCGGCCGACCTGTGGGGTCGACCGACCCATTGTGGGCCCCACTCGGGTATGCTTCCTCGTGGTGGCTGTCCTGTGGGCCCTTACGTCGGTTCCCGTTGTCCACTCGAGGTTGAGGCGGTTTGCCTGTGAGAGCCAGGTGTGGTTCGAGGACCGGTGGATGGTCGCTTCCTGGTGTGATGAGCGATTGACAACGTGGTGTGGACTGATTCTTGGCTAAGTATTGCAGGTGCAGGTTGCGGCTTGACTGGTGTTGGTGCAGGTGAAGAACAAGCGTGAAAGGTCGTCGCCGGTGAGGCCTCCAGGTGTGGAGAAGACAAGTAGGCTTGGTTCGAGGGACCCGGTGGCCAGCGGGGTCAAGTGCGGTCCGCATGGTGGCATGAACAGCAGGATGAAGTCGGTGGACGGTTTCTTGGTTAAGCCTCAAAACCAAGGTCGAGCCGGGACTTCGTGGGAGCTGAGTCATGAGTGATGATTGGCGGAGGCTACATCAAGTTCGCGGGGTTTGCGGTGGTTCACCAGAAAACCACCGGGTTACTCGGCTGAGCCACAAAACCGAGGCCGAAGACCGGGCGTGGCTGTTAGGCCAAAACTGGTCTGACCGGTTTGGGGTCGCAGGGCAGCGGAAGCTTCGAAGCGGAGGACACGCGTCGGGATCGCAAGGCTTGCGTCGAGGCTAAGCGAAGTGCGGTCGCCGGGCATCCGTCCGATGGTGTTACGAAGACAAATTCCCAAAGTGCCCTTGGTGGGCGTGTATCCTAGTTTAGGCTTTAGGGGTATTTTAGTCTTTTGGTTGCCTCCATATAACCCAAGTGGTGAGAGGATGGCAGCTATCTCTTGGAACCCTAGCTCATTTGGCTTTCCAATTTTCCCTTCCTATTTTCCTTAGGATTTTCTTAGGACTAGCTTGAGAGCTTCATGGTGAGATCTTGTGAGAGGGAAGGATGATCGGGCAGCAAGCTAGACCTTGTATGAACCTCTTTGGTATGTATAGATGATTCGGCGTGGTTCCTCAAGGTTTGATTGTGTTCTTCCCGTTTTTCCTTTTTGGTGATTTTCGGAGCCTTTTCTTGGAATTTCCGTGGAGAAGATTTGGGAGCGTTTCTTTGAGGGATTCTTGTTGGATGTCACGTATGAGGACCTTGTGCCTCTTTGCTTGGTGATCTTGCTCCAACAAACCCTCCGAAACAGCTTCGATTTGGTGGTTTTCGGTGGAGTTCTTGGGAAGGTGTTCTTGAGGGTTGACTTCCGATTCCTCTTGATTGGGTAAGTTTTGGGGACCGAGCTTCTAGCCAAAGGTAGCCCACGAGGTACCCCAGCTATCCCCAAAGTCTCACTTGAATCCGTGGAACGAATTGGTGAGAGCCAGGTGTGGTTCGAGGACCGGTGGTTGGTCGCTTCCTGGTGTGATGAGTGATTGACAACGTGGTGTGGACTGATTCTTGGCTAAGTATTGCAGGTGCAGGTTGCGGCTTGACTGGTGTTGGTGCAGGTGAAGAACAAGCGCGAAAGGTCGTTGCCGGTGAGGCCTCCAGGTGTGGAGAAGACAAGTAGGCTTGGTTCGAGGGACCCGGTGGCCAGCGGGGTCAAGTGCGGGCCGCATGGTGGCAAGAACGGCAAGATGAAGTTATGGACGGTTTCTTTGTTGAGCCTCAAAACCAAGGTTGAGCCGGGACTACGTGGGAGCCGAGTCATGAGTGGTGATTGGCAGAGGCTACACCGAGTTCGCGGGGTTTCCAGTGGTTCACCAGAAAACCACTGGGTTCCTTGGTTGATCCACAAAGCCAAGACCGAAGAACCGAAGACGGAGGTGCAGCAGCTCCAGACTGGTCTGACCGGTGGGTCTGACCGGTCTGACCGGTGGGTACCGGTCTGACCGGTGAGGAGCACCGGTCTGACTGGTGTGCGACGACGCAGTCCGGAATCTTCGAAGCGGAGGACACGCGTCGGGATCGCAAGGCTTGCGTCGAGGCTAAGCAAGTTTGCGGTCGCTGGGCATCCGTCCGATGGAGCGAAGACAAAGATTTCCGAATTCGCCCTTGAGGGGCATGTATCTCTAGTTAGCTAGTAAGGGTATTTTCGTCTTTCGGTTGGCTCCATATAACCCAAGTGGTGAGAGGATGGCAGCCATCTCTTGGAACCCTAGCTCATTTGGTTTTCCTATTTTCCTTCCTATTTTCCTTAGGATTTTTCGTAGGACTAGCTTGAGAGCTTCATGGTGAGATCTTGTGAGAGGGAAGGATGATCGGGCGGCAAGCTAGACCTTGTATGAACCTCTTTGGTATGTATAGATGATTCGGCGTGGTTCCTCAAGGCTTGGTTGTGTCTTTCCCGTTTCTCCTTTTTGGTGATTTTTTGGAGGATTTTCGTTCATCGCTCGATTCGTCGATTTGAGGGCGTTTCTCTCCGGATTTCTTTGAGGGGTTCATGGGTGAGTGCCTTGTGCCTCTTTGTGGATGATCTTGACTCCTCAAACACCGGATTTGGCCTTTGATTCGTTGACTTTCGGATGAACCCTAGGTCATAGTGTTCTTGGCAAGGTTTCGCGATTTCGGGAGTTGTAGGAAGTTTGAGACCGAAATTTTTGGAGCATATCCTCTCCTTGGGGTGTTCATCATCTCCCCAAAATTTCGTCTCAAGACTCCAAGTGGTTTGGGAGATCCATCGATCGAAAGTTTGGGGCTGTTTCGCGGGCTGAATTTTGAGGGGGGGCGGTACTACCGACCCTGTCCAGGTAGTACCGATAACCTGATTTTCAGCTGCCAGAGAGTCTTTATCGGTAGTACCGACCCAAGGTCGGTAGTACCGATAGTCGGAAGTACCGACCCTGTGCCGGAAGTACCGATAACCTGGTTTTTAGGTGCTAGTAAGCCCATATCGGTAGTACCGACCTGGGGCCGGTAGTTCCGACAATTTCTGCTGTAGTTTGCCTCGCGCTAGCTTTTTCTCTCGGTTCTTTTTGTGCTTGCTTCCGCTTTGTTCCTAGGCTTGTTCTAACTTGTTCCTAGGGTCAGTAGGTCCGTTGTGACCACGTGATCTTGGCAAGTGTGTGCGGGATTCTTCGGAAGTGATTTTGGGGTAGAGGCCGAGTTCTTGAGAAGAATTTTTATCGGCTCCCATTCACTCCCCCCTCTCTGGTCGCCAATCCGGTCCTTCAATTGGTATCAGAGCCGGTTCGGGTCTTCATTGACTCTTACCAGTCTAAGATCCAAAGATGGCGTACCAGGAACGGGGTTCGGGTCCTCCGCACTTCGATGGGAAGAACTACCAGATGTGGCAGAGGCGGATGGCAGCGTTCCTCCGCAGAAAGGGTCAGATCCTTTGGGACGTTACGGTGAACACAACTTATGTTCATCCGATTAACTTCCTTGCTCCAGGATCGAGGGATATGTTCGAAGCCAACAACAAGGCGGTCGACTACTTGTTTCGTGCTCTGTGTCAGCCTGAATTCGATCGGGTTCAGATAGAGGACTTAGCTTGTAGGATTTGGGAGCAGTTGAAGGATGCTCATGCTGGGAATGCTCAGGTTCAGGCTCGGATGTACGCTACTTACCGGAGAGAGTACGAGAACTTCACTCATCTCCCCGGTGAGTCCGTCGATGCCCTTTTCCAGCGTTTTACAGTCGTGGTGAACAACATGAGAGCCAATGTGGCCGTGCTCCCATACGATGATCATGACAGAGCCGTGAAGCTCTTGCACTCGTTGGATCGTACCGTATGGGACGGGAAGTTTGAGGCTATTCTTGAGTCCGAGAAGTATGACACCTTGACCGTGAACGAGCTGTTCTCGAAGCTCAAGTCGGCTGAGTTGGACCGTGGTATGACCGCCCGTCTTGAGAGCCCGACTGATCCTCATAGTCTTGCTCTCGTTGGTGGCTCAGGTGCTAAGACTAATGCTAACCCATCCTCCAGGATGTACTCTTTGTCCTCTTTGATGTCTTTGCCAGACGAGGAGTTTGATGTACTTGGAGAGGACGAGCTGGCATTGCTGACACGGAGATTCGAGAGGATGCACGAGAACCGGGTGAACTCAAGAAGGAACTCGAGGACGTGCTTCAAGTGTGGCAAGACCAGACACTTTTTCGCTGAGTGTCCGAAGGTGAACAACCACGACAAGCACAAGTCCAAGGACAAAGGAAGAAGATCCAAGAAGAAGGAACATGAACATGGGAGGAAGACACAGACCCGAGAGAAGATCAAGAGATCGAGCGACATCGACTCTGACTCTGAGGACTGTCATCAAGCTCGAGTGAAGAAGAAGAGGACAGCAAGAGGAAACACAGGAAGAAGAAGAAGAAGGACTTCGGCAAGTACTTGAACGGCCTTTGCTGTACCGCAAGCAAGACTTCGAGAGGCTGCAACAAGAAGGATGGTCTTTGCGGCATGGCACGCAGCTCCGGCAGCAAGAGAAGCCAAAAGAACGCCTCGGATTCAGACTCCGACTCCGAGGATGAGGTATGTGATGAGCTCTCTTCTTTGCGCAAGGAGAATGAGGAGTTGGTTGACTTGCTTGATAATCGCGATCACATGCTTAGAGAGGCTAAGAAGCTTAGGAAGGAGCTTAGAGCTTTGCTTGAAGATGCTAGGACTAGAGTGGCTGAGCTAGAAACACAGGTTCTTGATGGCAAGCTTGAAATTGATTCGCTTAAGGCTAGCCCTGTGGTTTCTGATGAGGTTGATTGTACTGATTGCTCTGTTTTCCTAGCTGATTTGACTGCTCTTAGGGAAAAGCATGCCTCCAAGTGTGAGGAACTAGATGTGCTTAGGGTTGAGTTGGCTGAGCTGCAATCTAGACCCACTTTGCTTGGTGCATGTACTTCTTGCCCTGGTTTGCATGAAAAAATTGTTGAGCTTCGATCTCGCATTGTTTCACTTGAGGCTGATTTGAAAATGCCTATTCCTACTTCTTGCTCTACCTGTGAATTGCATGCTGTGAAGAATTTAGAACTTGCACAATGTGTTGATCATTTGCAGGATGAGAACAGTAAGTTGCGTGAAGTGCTGAGTTGGTTGTCTAGTTAGGAACCTCAGCTTGGCATGATGATTGCTGGTTATAAGCGCTTTGATGGTTGGGCTTTGGGATCTGTTAAGTTTGGTGAGAGCAGTGGTGAGAGAGAAGGGAAATTTGGGAATATTCCAGTTCCACCACAACCCACGCCCAAAGACAAGTTTGCACCCAATCCAAACCAGTTGCTTAAACCGAGAGAAAAACCAAGTGAGAAGGCAAGTGAAAAGCCTAGTGAGAAACCAAGTGGGAAACCTAGTGAGAAGCTGTGTGAAGAGCCTCACCCCAAGCCTAAGCTAAGACCAATCCGTTTCCATTGTGAGTTTTGTGGAAAGGATGGTCACAAGAGAGAGTTTTGCTATAAGAGAAGGAGAGAGGCGAGAATGGCTAAGGAGTGGGCAAACAAGGACAGGTACCACCTTTCTCATGGTGTGCCTGAGCCTCGTATGTCACTACCTAAGGGAAAGGGTGTTGTGCATACGGTTCCAGCATGGAGAGATAGGAGAGCTTCAGGTGGAGGCAAGTTTACTGGCCGAGGGCCACCGGCCGGACCGGTCAGAGTGACCGGTCAGACTGGTGATAGGCAGAGTGCTGGACAGTCTGGTTTTCGAGGTCGTGATGCTAGAGGGTTCAGCCCTTTCGGTCGTGGAACAGATGGTAGGCGCTTTGAGTCTGGTGGTGTTGAGTTTACTGGACACTTTCCACCTCGTGATCAATACGAGTTTGGGAGAGGTCGCAGTTTTGAGTCTCAGAGGGGCTACGGACCACGTTTTCCTTTTCGTAGTACTCGTACTCCTCCAGTGAGACGGGAGTGGTTTTCCCATGGTGGTTCCAGGTTTGATAGGTTTGATAGGACGGATCGCAGTTTTGATAGGCGCGGTAGGATGGATGTTGCTAATCCTACTTTTGAGGAGATGGCTCGGCACTGGTTTGACACCTTTGGTACTAACCCCAGTGTTGAGTCATTTGCTCGCTCTCGCTCTTGGTTTTGAGTTGCAGGTGGGAGGCCCGGAGAACATTTGGTTGATATCGGGGGTGGTTCTCCGGCCTCATACCCCGGTGATGACATGGAGGTACATCACTTTCGGGGATGGTGGACAAGGACGGGTGAATTCTGAAGAAATGATAAAGGTAAGTGAATTTGTGTCCTTCAAGTGTGTGGCCTTGGTCAAGCCACTTGGTTAGTTTCGCTCCTTGCCCTATCTCATGTGTGTAAGGTGAGCTTTGTATGCTCTTTGACCTTAATGCATGAGTTTAGGGGGAGCCTGTGTGCTTAGTGGGCTCTTTACTCTATCATGTGTACTAAGGGTGAGCTTTGTATGCTCTTTGGCCCTAGTGCATGTGTTTAGGGGGAGCTTGTGAGTTTTGCGCTCCTTTGCTCTTTTGCCGGTGGTGTCGAGCCCTTTTTGCCTCCCCTCGAGAAGCCGGTCGTTTGTGAGCTTTGTGTGTGGGAGCTCCTTTGTAGCATATGTATAGCTTTCCTTTGTGCATTTCTTGCATTTGGCAAGGCATATGTAACATGATGTATAGGCATCTTTGTATCTTAGGTTGCATGCATTTTGTATCATATGCATTGTTTAGGAAAGGCTTCTCCTATATACATTGTTCACCATGGAATGATATATATGTCTTTGTGAGCTAGTTTGGTAAGCTATGGTTAGTTTGGCTTAGCTCTTGATGATCTTGATTTATATCCATGGTTGATGGCTATGTTTTTCACAAATCTCATATGTATGCTCTCTTGTGAGTAAATGCCTTTATATGATCTTGACATATTTTTGTGGCTTGGCTATGCTTAATTTGTGGTTGGATAGCTTATTTTGATCATATGGGGCCAAAGGCTCATTTGCCATCATGAATGTTTAGCCCCCATGCTTGATCTTGTGGAGGGGCATAAGTTCCTTTTTGTCGCAAAGACATTTCATGTACCAAGTTCAAATCTGAAAATGAAATGTAAATTGCTTGGAAAATGTGCTCCCATGTCATATGTGCTATTTTTAATTTGCTTTGGGTGCTAAACCGTTGCATGATGCCTACCAATGAGAAGTCTCATATCTAGAAGTAGGCACATGGCTCGGTGGCTTTGACATGACATGAGGTGCTTGTGGGTGTTTATGATGGTCTTATGCTTAGAATGGTTGTCCTAGCATGAAGTTTGTGTGGCTTTGCCATTTTGATATGTTTTGCTCATGTTTAGGACTTTGCTCATGAGAGGGTAAATTTTCGCAAAATTGCTCAATTCTATCTTAGCTTCGTCCAATGGTTGTGAAACTTGGTGATCATGAAGTTGATGTCATTACGAAGCTATAGAGTACCTAACTTGCTCATTTGGACATGTGTAGCATCCTATGTTGAATTGTGTCTATTTGAGAAGCTCTAGGTTGCATTTTTTGCAATTTTGGCTTGATTCACGCATTGTCAACAAGGGGTAGAAGTTTGAGCATGTTTTGGCCTCCTGAATGCATCTAGAAGGTTTTCAGGTTGTTTCGAGCCATTTCTGGGCTCTGTTGTGCACCGGTTTGACCGGTTGAGGTCACCGGTCTGACCGGTCAGAGTGCTGGTCCTGTTCACATGTTGAGCACCGGTCTGACCGGTGGTGCCGACCGGTCTGACCGGTCAGAGCAAAGCTGAAGTAGCTGCTCTGTTTTGCGAGGTGGTTTGCATGCATTCGTCCAGGGGGAGTTGAATTGGTTCAGGGGGAGCTTGCATGTGTGCAGGGGGAGCTCTTTGTGTCTTTCGAGCTTTGGATTGTTGGCTTGTGCTCTTTGCTTGAGCATGGTTTTGTCTCGGATGTGTCGAGCCGTTGCCCTTGCCTAAGGGGTCCGAGACTTGTCTTCTTCAAGTGATCTTGCTCTTTGCCTTTTCTTTGGCTTGCGATCGCTTGTTGGAGTTTCTTTTAGTCGTTTCTTTTCTTTTTCTTTTCTCTTGGTTACCAAAACGTGTGTGTTGTCAATGCACTCATCAAGGGGGAGATTGAGAGCCAGGTGTGGTTCAAGGACCGGTGGATGGTCGCTTCCTGGTGTGATGAGTGATTGACAACGTGGTGTGGACTGATTCTTGGCTAAGTATTGCAGGTGCAGGTTGCGGCTTGACTGGTGTTGGTGCAGGTGAAGAACAAGCGCGAAAGGTCGTTGACGGTGAGGCCTCCAGGTGTGGAGAAGACAAGTAGGCTTGGTTCGAGGGACCTAGTGGCCAGCGGGGTCAAGTGCGGGCCGCATGGTGGCAAGAATGGCAAGATAAAGTCATGGACGGTTTCTTGGTTGAGCCTCAAAACCAAGGTTGAGCCGGGACTACGTGGGAGCCGAGTCATGAGTGGTGATTGGCGGAGGCTACACCGAGTTCGCAGGGTTTCCAGTGGTTCACCAGAAAACCACTGGGTTCCTTGGTTGATCCACAAAGCCAAGACCGAAGAACCGAAGACGGAGGTGCAGCAGCTCCAGACCGGTCTGACCGGTGGGTACCGACCTGGGACCGGTAGTTCCGACAATTTCTGCTGTAGTTTGCCTCGCGCTAGCTTTTTCTCTCGGTTCTTTTTGTGCTTGCTTCCGCTTTGTCCTAGGCTTGTTCTAACTTGTTCCTAGGGTCAGTAGGTCCGTTGTGACCATGTGATCTTGGCAAGTGTGTGCGGGATTCTTCGGAAGTGATTTTGGGGTATAGGCCGAGTTCTTGAGAAGAATTTTTATCGGCTCCCATTCACTCCCCACCTCTCTGGTCGCCAATCCGGTCCTTCAATTGGGAGATCGATCGAGGTGAAGTTTGGGTTTTTCCCGCGGGCTGAGTTCTTCTCGACTGCCTGGGCAAAACCGGTCTGACCGGTTTAGCCCCTGTGGGCTGTCGAGAGGAGTTTCTGAACAGGAGAGTCTCGTTCATGCTATGGCTTTTCTTGTTCAAGGGTTGAAGGGTTCTTGAGGTGTTTTGGCCAGGTTGGGTCTCGAAGGTCTTTTGTGGATTTCCTGGACAAAACCGGCCTGACCGGTTTGCCAAACCGGCCTGACCGGTTTCCCCTGCCTGTAAGAGGCTAAGTCCCAGAAGGTCGGTCTGACCGGTTTCAGAAACCGGCCTGACCGGTTTTGGTTGCCAGCAGGTGTTTCGAGTTATTTTCCGCTGCGTGTCTTGAGTTGCTGTTGGTTGGATCTTGCTCCTAGGTCCAGTAGCACTCCAGTGGCTACGTGGATTTGGCAAGAGAAGTTTGCGGAGGTGTCCGAGTGATTTTGGTTTCATAGGCCGAATTCTTGAGTAGAATTTTTATCGGCTCCCATTCACTCCCCTCTCTCTAGTTCGCCGTTCCGGTCCTTCAAGTGGTATCAGAGCCGGTTCGGGTCTTTATTGACTCTTACCAGTCTAAGATCCAAAGATGGCGTACCAGGAACGGGGTTCGAGTCCTCCGCACTTCGATGGGAAGAACTACCAGATGTGGCAGAGGCGGATGGCAGCATTCCTCCGCGGAAAGGGTCAGATCCTTTGGGATGTTACGGTGAACACAGCTTATGTTCATCCGGTGAACTTCCTTGCTCCAGGATCGAGGGATATGTTCGAAGCCAACAACAAGGCTGTCGACTACTTGTTTCGTGCTCTGTGTCAGCCTGAATTCGATCGGGTTCAGACAGAGGACTTAGCTTGCAGGATTTGGGAGTAGTTGAAGGATGCTCATGCTGGGAATGCTCAGGTTCAGGCTCGGATGTACGCGACTTACCGGAGAGAGTACGAGAACTTCACTCATCTCCCCGGCGAGTCCGTCGATGCCCTTTTCCAGTGGTTTACGGTCGTTGTGAACAACATGACAGCCAATGTGGCCGTGCTCCCATACGATGATCATGATAGAGCCATGAATCTCTTGCACTCGTTGGATCGTACCGTATGGGACGGGAAGTTTGAGGCTATTGTTGAGTCCGAGAAGTATGACACCTTGACGGTGAACGAGCTGTTCTCGAAGCTCAAGTCGGCTGAGTTGGACCGTGGTATGACAGCCAAGATCGAGAGCCCGACTGATTCTCATAGTCTCGCTCTCGTTGGTGGCAAAGGAGCTAAGTCTAACGCTAACGCATCCTCCAGGATGTACTCTCTGTCTTATTTGATGTCTTTGCCAGACGAGGAGTTCGACGTGCTTGGAGAGGACGAGCTGGAGTTGCTGACCAGGCGGTTCGAGAGGCTGCACGAGAACTGGGTGAACACGAGGAGGACAGCACGGACGTGCTTTCAGTGCGGCAAGCCAGGACACTTCGTCGCCAACTGCCCGGAGAAGACGGAGAACAAGGACGGCTACAGGCACCGGTCGAGCAAGGACGGCAAGTACCGATCGAGGCGCGATCACAAGCACAAGAACAAGCACAAGGATGAGCGACGGTCGAGGAAGAAGGACGGCCGCGGCAGGAAGGCCCGAGCGATGGTCGGAGCGAGCGACGTCGACTCCAGCTCCGCCTACTCTTCCTTGAGCTCGAGTAGCAGTGAAGATGAAGGTGATCGGCGCAAGAACAAGAAGTCATCCAGGAACTTGAGCGGGTTGAGCTGCTTCGCGGGAGATGGCTTCTGTGGCATGGCTCGTAGCTCTGGCAGCAAGAAGAGTCACCAGAGCGACTCGGACTCCGACTCTGAGGACGAGGTATGTGATGAGCTCTCCTCCTTGCGCAAGGAGAATGATGAGTTGGTTGACTTGCTTGATAATCACGATCACATGCTTAGAGAGGCCAAGAAGATGAGGAAAGAGCTTAGGGCCTCACTAGAAGATGCTAGGAACCGTGTGGCTGAGCTAGAAACCCAGAACCTAGATGCTAAGCTTGAAATTGATTCTCTTAAGGCTTCTCCTGTGGTTTCTGATGAGATTGATTGCTGTGATTGCTCTGTGTACCTAGCTGATCTTACTGCTCTTAAGGATAAGCATGCTTCTACTTGTGATGAACTAGATATGCTTAGGGTTGAGGTGGCTGAGCTTAAGTCTAGACCTGCTTTGCTAGGTGCTTGCACTTCTTGCCCTGTTTTGCATGGAAAGATTGATGAGATGCATGCTTACACTGTTTCGCTTGAGGCTAAGTTGAAAGAGCCTATTCCCACTTCTTGCTCTACTTGTGAATTGCATGCGGTTAAAAATTTGGAGCTTGCGCATTATGTTGATCGCTTGCAGGATGAGAATGATGATCTGAGAAAATGTATGAGTTGGTTGTCGGGTCAGGAGCCTCAGCTTGGTATCATGATAGCGGCTTTCAAACGCTATGATGGTCAGGCGCTTGGGGCTGACAAGCTTGGAGAGAACAGTGGTGAGGGAGTTGAGAAAGTTGGAGAGATCCCTATCCCACCACCAAACAGACACAAGAACAAGTTTGAGCCCAAGCCCAACCATCTCAGAAACAAACTTGACACTACTCCAGATCCACCCATATTCCCTCACCCAACAAATGATTTCCAAAAACCGGTGAAGTTTGTGAGCCCAAAGGGAGGTGAGGAAGGAGAGAAGAAGGGTGAGAAACCGAGTGAGCAACCCCAACCAAAACCAAAACCAATCCGGTTTCATTGTGACTATTGTGGGAGAGATGGTCACAAAGGGGAGTTTTGCTTCAAGAAGAAGCGAGAGGAGAGAATGGCAAAGGAGTGGGCAAACAAGAACAGGTACAACCCATCTTATGGTGTGCCTGAGTCTCGTATGCCACTGCCTAGGGGTAAGGCCATTGTTCGCACAGTTCCGGCTTGGGGAGAAAAGAGTGTTTTGGGTGGAAGGGACCCTGCTGGAGGAGTTAAACTGGCCAGACCGGTTTGGGCTGATCGGAGAGCGAAACCGGTCAGACCGGTTCCAGAACCGGTCAGACCGGTTTGGAGACAGCAGGGTGACCAGTTTGGTTTTTGTGCTCGGGATGAGGCTCGGTTCAGGTTCTTTGGTCATGGTTCTGGTGGTTGGTCTGGAATGTTTGTAGGTGGTCAGTTTGCTAGGCACTCTCCACCTCGTGCTCAATACGAGGATGGGAGGAGTCGTAGCTTTGAGATGGAGAGGAGGTCCGATCCATGGTTTTCTTTTCGTGGCTTTCGTCCTCCTCCAGCTAGATAGGGTTGGTTCCCTCGTAGTGGTTTTCGTGGTGGTAGCTTTGATAGGCGTGATGATTTGGTTTGTGCTAACTCCACTTTGGAGCAAATGGCTCGGCACTGGTTTTACTCTTTTGGTACTAACCCCAGTGCTGAGTCGTTTGTTCACTCACGTGCTCGCTTTTGAATTTCAGGTGGGAGACTTGAGGAACGTTTGGTTGATTGACTCCGGTTGCTCGAGGCATATGACCGGAGACAAGGGGTGGTTCTCAAGTCTCGTCCCGGTGGTGTCCAAGACATACATCACCTTTGGGGACAATGGGTGAGGGCGTGTGCTTTCAGAAGGTGAGATTAAGGTAAGTGACAAGGTCACTCTCAGGCGTGTTGCTCTTGTTCAATCGCTGGGGTTGAATTTGCTTTTTGTGTCCCAGTTGTTGGATGAGGGCTTTGAGGTGTTGTTTTGGCCTGGTGGTTCTCGGATTTTGGATTCTCGAGGGGACCTAGTTTGCATGGTCGTTCCCGAGGGTCAAGTGTTCCGAGCGGATTTTTCTCAGTCTTCTGGTGTGGAGCGTTGTTTCTTGGCTGGTTCTTTGAGTGAGTTGTGGAAGTGGCATAGGAACTTGGGTCACTTGAGCTTTGACCTTTTGTCTCGCTTGAGTAAACTCAATTTAGTCCGAGGATTGCCACGGTTGAGGTTTGAGAAAGAGTTGGTTTGTGTGACGTGTAGGCATGCCAAGATGGTAGCCTCTTCTCACCCGCCTCTCACCGGTGTGATGACGGAGCGTCCATGCGAGCTGCTCCATATGGACCTTGTTGGCCCAGCTCGTGTGCGATCTGCGGGTGGGAAGTGGTATGTCCTTGTTGTGGTGGACGACTACTCTCAGTATGCGTGGGTGTTCTTTCTTGAGGAGAAAGGGGAGACATTTGGTTTTGTTCGAGATCTTGTCTTGAGGTTAAGAAACGAGAGACACAGAGATGCCATACGAGCGATCCGCAGTGACAATGGCTCGGAATTCAAAAACTCTCGCTTTGAAACCTTTTGCCATGACTTGGGTCTTGAACACCAGTTTTCGAGTCCGTATACACCTCCCCAGAATGGCGTTGTGGAAAGGAAAAATAGGACCTTGTGCGAGATGGCTCGGACGATGCTCGACGAGCATAGGACTCCGAGAAGGTTCTGGGCTGAGGCGGTCAATACCGCGTGCTATGTGTCGAACAGGATCTACCTCAGGGTTCATAAGAAGAAAATCTATTACGAGTTGATGCACGGTCGCACACCCAAGGTGAGTCACTTCCATGTCTTTGGTTGTAAATGCTTCATTCTGAAGAAAGGAAAGAAGTTGGACAAGTTCGAGGCTAGGTCTATCGATGGCATTTTCCTTGGTTATGCATCTCATTCTAGAGCATTTCGTGTGCTCAATCTTGAAACTAACCAAATCGTGGAGACTTGCGAGGTAACCTTCGACGAGACACAGCCACGTAGTCAGCTTGTTTTTGAGTGTGCAGGTGACGACGAACTTGGCGAGGAGATCTTTCAGGAGGAGGAGCATGAACATGGAGATGATGAAGATGGCGGTGTGGTGCCCGCAACTGAACATGTACCTACTACTTCGACAACGATCGTGAACGGGCCCTCTCCCACACCTACAACGACAAACCCAGATCAAGGCGAAGCTGCTGTTGAGGGGGAGGTAGCATCAAGGCGAGAACCTCCCCGGCGAGTGCAAGTGGATCACCCAGCTTCGAGAATCATCGGCGACATGAACGAACGTACTACATGGTCGAGGGTTCGGAACAATTCTCATTTTGCTCATGCTGCTTTTGTTGCCACCTTTGAGCCCAAAGACATTGGACACGCGCTATCTGATCATAATTGGGTTAATTCGATGCATGAGGAGTTGGAGAATTTTGAGAGGAACCAAGTTTGGGTGTTGGTTGACCCTTCTCCAGGGTGTAAGCCGATTGGGACAAAATGGGTGTGGAAAAATAAAGAGGGAGAGAAAGAAGAAGTGGTGAGGAACAAGTCGAGACTTGTTGCTCAGGGGTACAGTCAGAAAGAGGGGATCAACTACGAGGAGACTTTCGCTCCTATAGCTCGTTTGGAGGCGATCAGGATCCTTCTAGCCTTTTCCGTGGCTAAAGGGTTCAAGTTGTACCAGATGGATGTGAAGAGTGCTTTCCTGAACGGTGTGTTGGAGGAAGAGGTGTTTGTGAGACAACCACCGGGGTTTGAGAGTGAGAGGTACCCCCACCGGGTGTACAAGTTGAGGAAGGCGCTGTATGGGTTGAAGCAGGCGCCTAGAGCTTGGTATGGTAGGCTGAGGGGGTTCCTGTTTGAGAGAGGGTTTGAGATGGGAAAGGTCGATCAGACCTTGTTTCTCCTCAGGCAGGGCAGAGATATACTGATTGTGCAGGTATACGTGGATGATATTGTCTTTGGTGGCTCGTCTAACTCTCTTGTTGCAAGGTTTGCAGAAGACATGAGCAGGGAATTTGAGATGAGCATGATGGGCGAGTTGCAGTTCTTCCTCGGGCTGCAAATCAAGCAATCAAAGGAAGAACATTTGTGCACCAAGCAAAGTACACCAAGGACATTGTGAGGAAGTTCAAGATGGAGGACTCCAAGGCCATGGCGACGCCTATGAGTACGACTACAGCTCTTGATGCGGACGAGGAAGGTGAACACGTGGACCAGAAGGAGTACCGGAGCATGATTGGGTCACTCCTCTACTTGACGGCGACGAGGCCGGACATCCAATTCTCGGTATGTCTGTGCGCTCGTTTTCAAGCGTCTCCGAGGACTTCGCATCGGCAAGCAGTCAAGCGCATTTTCAGGTATTTGCGACACACTCCCGACTTCGGCCTTTGGTACTCTGCGTCTTCTTCTTTGGCGCTTCATGGATTTTCAGACACGGATTTTGCCGGGTGTCGGTTGGATAGGAAGTCCACTTCTGGGACTTGCCAGTTCTTGGGTTCTTCTTTGGTGTCTTGGTCTTCCCGCAAACAGTCAAGTGTTGCTCAATCCACTACCAAGGCAGAGTATGTGGCCGCAGCTAGTTGTTGCTCTCAGCTCCTTTGGATCACATACACCATGAGTGACTTTGGTGAGGAGTATACCCATGTCCCACTTCAATGTGATAGCACCAGTGCCATAAGTGTTGCAAAGAACCCAGTGCTCCATTCCAAAACCAAGCACATAGAAGTGAGGTATCATTTCTTGAGAGACAACATAGAGAAAGGGAAGATAGCTTTGATCCATGTACCCACACATGACCAACTAGCCGATATTTTCACCAAACCCCTAGATCAAGCAACTTTCACTCGTTTGCGGGGGGAGCTTGGTGTTTGTTTGATTTCTTGAGTTGGCGTGTGGGAGCTCCTTTGTAGCATATGTATAGCTTTCCTTTGTGCATTTCTTGCATTTGGCATGGCATATGTAACATGATGTATAGGCATCTTTGTATCTTAGGTTGCATGCATTTTGTATTATATGCATTATGTGGGAAAAGCTTCTCCTATATACATTGTTCACCATGATATGCTATATATGATCTTGTGAGCTAGTTTGGTGTGATATGGCTTAGTGTGGCTTAGCTCTTGATGATCTTGTTTTATATCCATGGATGATAGCTATGTTTTTGAAAAATGTCATATATATGCTCTCTTGTGAGTAAATGCCTTTATATGATCTTGACATGTTTTTTGGCTTGGCTATGCTTAATTTGTGGTTGGATAGCTTATTTTGATCATATGGGGCCAAAGGCTCATTTGCCATCATGAATGTTTAGCCCCCATGCTTCATCTTGTGGAGGGGCATAAGTTCCTTTTTGTCGCAAAGACATTTCATGTACCAATTATAAATCTGAAAATGAAATGTAAATTGCTTGGAAAATGTGCTCCCATGTCATATGTTCTTAATTTACTTGCTTTTGGGTGCTAAACCGTTGCATGTTGCTTACTAATGAGAAGTCTCATACATAGAAGTAAGCACATGGCTCGGTATGCTTTGACATGACATGAGGTGCTTGTGGGTGTTTATGATGGTCTTATGCTTAGAATGGTTGTCCTAGCATGAAGTTTGTGTGGCTTTGCCATTTTGACATGTTTTGCTCATGCTTAGGACTTTGCTCATGAGAGGGTGATTTTTTCGCAAAAATACTCAATTCTCTCTTAGCTTTACCCAATGGTTGTGAAACTTGGTGATCATGTAGTTGATGTTCATACGATGCTGTAGAGTATCTAGCTTGCTCATTTGATCATGTGTAGCATCTTGTGATGAATTTTGTCTATTTGAGAAGCTCTAGTTGCATCTTTTCCAAATTTGAGCCTTGATTCATGCATTGGCAACAAGGGGGAGAAAGAACGGCTGAGAAAAGTTGCATTGCATCCATAGAACCTATCCCAACGGTCAAGGGGGAGCTTGTGCATTTCTTTTGCATTTTTGGCTTTTGGGGGGTGTTTCTGCTGAGTTAAACCGGCCTGACCGGTTTTGGGAACCGGCCTGACCGGTTTGTGGTGGAACCGGCCTGACCGGTTTGGGAAACCGGTCTAACCGGTTTGTGCTCAGGGTTGGCACATGTCCAGGGGGAGTATGCATATGTGCAGGGGGAGCTCGTGGTTGCTTTGGTGGTTTGTGCTCTTTGCTTGAGCTTGTTTTTGACTCGGTTGTGTCGAGCCGTTGCCCTTGCCTAAGGGGACTGAGTCTTTCCACTTTCAAGTGATCTTGCTCTTTGCCTTTGTTTAGCTTTCGATCGCTTGTTTGAGTTTTCTTTTAGTCGTTTCTTTTCTTTTCCTTTTCTCTTTGGTTACCAAATGTGTGTGTTGTCAATGCACTCATCAAGAGGGAGATTGAGAGCCAGGTGTGGTTCGAGGACCGGTGGATGGTCGCTTCCTGGTGTGATGAGTGATTGACAACGTGGTGTGGACTGATTCTTGGCTAAGTATTGCAGGTGCAGGTTGCGGCTTGACTGGTGTTGGTGCAGGTGAAGAACAAGCGCGAAAGGTCGTCGCCGGTGAGGCCTCCAGGTATGGAGAAGACAAGTAGGCTTGGTTCGAGGGACCCGGTGGCCAGCGGGGTCAAGTGTGGGCCGCATGGTGGCATCAACAGCAGGATGAAGTCGGTGGACGGTTTCTTGGTTGAGCCTCAAAACCAAGGTCGAGCCGGGACTTCGTGGGAGCCGAGTCATGAGTGGTGATTGGCGGAGGCTACATCAAGTTCGCGGGGTTTGCGGTGGTTCACCAGAAAACCACCGGGTTACTCGGCTGAGCCACAAAACCGAGGCCGAAGACCGGGCGTGGCTGTCAGGCCAAAACCGGTCTGACCGGTTTGAGAAACCGGTCTGACCGGTTTGGGGTCGCAGGGCGCCGGAAGCTTCGAAGCGGAGCACACGCGTCGGGATCGCAAGGCTTGCGTCGAGGCTAAGCGAAGTGCGGTCGCCGGGCATCCGTCCGATGGTGTTACGAAGACAAATTACCAAAGTGCCCTTGGTGGGCGTGTATCCTAGTTTAGGCTTTAGGGGTATTTTAGTCTTTCGGTTGCCTCCATATAACCCAAGTGGTGAGGGGATGGCAGCTATCTCTTGGAACCCTAGCTCATTTGGCTTTCCTATTTTCCCTTCCTATTTTCCTTAGGATTTTCTTAGGACTAGCTTGAGAGCTTCATGGTGAGATCTTGTGAGAGGGAAGGATGATCGGGCAGCAAGCTAGACCTTGTATGAACCTCTTTGGTATGTATAGATGATTCGGCGTGGTTCCTCAAGGTTTGATTGTGTTCTTCCCGTTTTTCCTTTTTGGTGATTTTCGGAGCCTTTTCTTGAAATTTTCGTGGAGAAGATTTGGGAGCATTTCTTTGAGGGATTCTTGTTGGATGTCACGTATGAGGACCTTGTGCCTCTTTGCTTGGTGATCTTGCTCCAACAAACCCTCCGAAACAGCTTTGATTTGGTGGTTTTCGGTGGAGTTCTTGGGAAGGTGTTCTTGAGGGTTGACTTCCGATTCCTCTTGACTGGGTAGGTTTTGGGGACTGAGCTTCTAGCCAAAGGTAGCCCACGAGGTACCCCAGCTATCCCCAAAGTCTCACTTGAATCCGTGGAACGAATTGGGAGATCGATCGAGGTGAAGTTTGGGTTTTTCCCGCGGGCTGAGTTCTTCTCGACTGCCTAGGCAAAACCGGTCTGACCGGTTTCCCAAACCGGTCTGACCGGTTTAGCCCCTGTGGGCTGTCGAGAGGAGTTTCTGAACAGGAGAGTCTCGTTCATGCTATGGCTTTTCTTGTTCAAGGGTTGAAGGGTTCTTGAGGTGTTTTGGCCAGGTTGGGTCTCGAAGGTCTTTTGGGGATTTCCTGTAAAAAACCGGCCTGACCGGTTTGCCAAACCGGCCTGACCGGTTTCCCGTGCCTGTAAGAGGCTAAGTCCCAGAAGGTCGGTCTGACCGGTTTCAGAAACCGGCCTGACCGGTTTTGGTTGTCAGCAGGTGTTTCAAGTTGTTTTCCTCTGCGTGTCTTGAGTTGCTGTTGGTTGGATCTTGCTCCTAGGTCCAGTAGCACTCCAGTGGCTACGTGGATTTGGCAAGAGAAGTTTGCGGAGGTGTCCGAGTGATTTTGGGTTCATAGGCCGAATTCTTGTGTAGAATTTTTATCGGCTCCCATTCACTCCCCCCTCTCTGGTTCGCCGTTCCGGTCCTTCAGCCTGCCTGTGGGCCCTTCAATCCATGTGACGTCCATGTGTCGCCCTCTGATTCGTCGGGGTTTGCCTCCCTTGGATTGGTGACATGGCTTGCATGCATGGGATCCTAGGTGGCAGCCCTTCCTTGGCTGAGGTGACATGGCATGGACCATAGAAGGTGAGTTTGTCACTTCTTTTATGCTTATTTTACCTGCAATCACATTATTCTTAACTAAATGCGTGTAAGAAATGCCTTTTGCTCCTTTATTCATGAGTATATTGACGGCTAAACTAGGCACTTAACAGCCGTCAACAACTCCCCTAAGCTAGCCTCTTGCTCGTCCCGAGCAAGACACTTAGGACTTAGGTTGGTTGATCAGTAGTTGCTACGATGTTGTATTCCTAATTTATGACAAGCATACTACTAGGTATTCTATCCAGAGTTGAATGAGTTGGCATTGATCTTACCTTTGCTTGATCGATACGGGGCATGTAGCTTCACCTTGCCTTGGGCGGTTGAAAGATAGAACGGTTATATAGAGATCGCCAATAACTTGTACCTTGATCGGTTATCAATCCGGAGGTTTTGCAGGTTTTTAAAAGAAATCAAAGTTCCTCAAATGATACTCTCGGATCACTCAATGTGTATGGTTCCTCACCAAGGCATTAGGTTGCCTTCTTTCACAACCTACTCCTAATAAGCTTATATGTGGAGCTGTAGGTAGGGAAAACATGTGGCATACCTGTTTCTCATGTATTGTCGAGTTGAAAACCAGATCCTTGGGAGCAACGAGTCATATAACCTGATCAAGATGTGCATGTGTGTGTATATGGAGGATGGAGGATGGACTCCTTTTGGCATGATTTTCCCTTCTCTCCTTTTTGGCATTTTTGAGACTTGGGCTATGTTTCTTTATTCTTTCTATCTTTTTTTATGCATGCCCTTGAGCATGTATTCTCTTCTTCTTCCTTTTTTTCACATAGCCATAGTCTTTCTTGAATATTTTTGAAGAGGGATAAAATCATGAAGAATGTGCAGAGCTTTATTTGTGGAATGGATGGGGGATGGATGGAATGATGGTTGCTAACTCCCAGGGTGGAAGTCTAGCATATGGTGGTTGTGTACGTGATCTTGATCTTGATCGTAGGAGCATGACAAGTTTCTCACCGAGGGTCATGACAATTCGACAAGACTCAATGAAGAAATCAGGTAGCATATGTGAAAGCTAACAAGTGCAAGAATCTACATATGGCCTTGGATAGGAATTTCTTATCATTGAGGAACTTATCATTTTAGCATTTTTCAAAAGAAAACTCCGGGAATCAAACATCACTTGGCACTAGCTCATAGCAACTCTATTATATCATATCATACCTCACAACAACCTAGGCAAAGGTCATGCTTTTTGCTTCCCACAAGTTTCAAGCTAGGGTTTGATCATGCAAGCCAACTAACTCAAAACTTAAATAGGATACTAAGTAAGTTGTAGGCAAGACATATAAGAGGAATAAACAGAGCAACTATTCATCATTTCAACCATGGGAATGAAAACATTCTTACCGCGCTTAAGAAAACAAACTAATTTAGGAAAGCAAATAAATATTTTTGGTCTTTTTAATTTTGCAGATTTTTATGTGTTTTTAGCATATGAGGTTCTGAAAACAAATGAAGATACAAGTTACCTTAGAGTGGGGGTCCTCCCCCAAGCTAGCTTCAGGCTCACTACTGTTGAGGGGGATATCCCATCCACCGAAAGTAAGCCCTCTGCTCCTCCAACTACTGCTGTTGTGCTTGCTCGATGGCATGAAGTCTCTCGCCTGACATACGCTGCCAGTACCGAGTGGACTCAGCATGCTGGTGCACAGCGTCCTCCACATCGTCGACTCGGATGTTGAGCTCGCTCATTTGCTGAGTGAGGGTAACCCCACGAGACGACGAGCGCAACCCGGACGATGAAGATGTCGCATCTCCGTAGGTAGTATCAGCAGGCATGGCCCACTCACCACTACCTGCACTAGCCCAGGACGAGCTACTCGCACCCTGCTGGTACATGGGCTGATCCCAACCGGGAGCATATCCAGGTGTAACCCCGGGCATGTACTCGGTAGAAGTCCATGTGCCAGGCGGAGGTGTGGTAGGCTGAGGCTGTGGCTAAGGCGACGGCTGCAGAGATGGCTGTGGTGGCGGCTGTTGTGCCCTGGCTGCTCTCCTCGATGCACTCCTAGTAACCCTGTCACCAGAGACACTAGAATGACGAGGTTCCTCGAGAGGAACGGTCAGTGGCCCTTGGCCGTACAACCTGAAATCCGGGTTAGGTAACCGAATTTGGTTTGCATAGCCAGGGTAAAAGAAAACCAAATAATCGTCCAGACCCTTCTTAAGAATATGCCCCTGAGTCAAATAAGCCTCATCAATCAAAGACCGGGGGTTAGCAATGTAGGGCACATTGGGCCCTTACGTAACCCCAAGACTCGTAACGATGCGCGAAACCAAAGACGTACACTCAATAGAACCCGTCATCTTAAAGTTCGTCAACAACTGCCGAATCATAGCTTGAACGGGGAAGACCTTGATCTGTCTGACCGCGACGTATAAAATCCTCATCTCGTCAGTGCGCACGGGTTGAACATCATCCCTTGGAAAGAGAGTGACAGCGAGCCACTTGTGCCACAGTCGGAGAGTGGGATGCAAGATATCGTTGCACCGAGGTGTCAACTTGCCGCGAACAGGCCGACCAGAAAGTTCGTCCCAAAAACTTTCGTGAGTAAAACCGCTGCAAGCTTGCTCAAGAGGAATAGCACAACGGCGATGAAAACCGAGGGTACAACTAAGTTCCTTCCATGAAACCCGATATGGAACTCCATGAAATCGAAATGAAATACCGGATGCATCCTCTTGAAGAGTGCAGAGAAACTGGATGGTAATAGGCCTAGAACTGATCTCCTGAACCGGGACAAAACCTTCCCAACCAAGAGCTTGCCAAATGGAATCAAACTCGGAGTCCATACCTGTCTTTTCCAGATGGGTCGGGTCGAATTCCCTCATGTTGGAGAAGACTCGATCCTTGAGGATAGCGTAGGCTTGTCTCTCTCGGTCATCCCTCAAGTCGATGAAGGGGGCTTCAGCGGCGTACACTCCTTCGGCTTGTGGCGTAGGAAGCTCTTCCTCTTCCTCTTCTTCTTCTTCATGCTCCGTTGACATCGGGGTCGGTGTAGCTCCGGAATAGTGGGATGAGCTTTCTCCGTCTCGTGAACGGCGGGAGCGAGTCACCTTCCGGAATACACCGGAGGCCCAACTCATGGTGCACAACAATCAAACAACACAAGCAACCCGGTGATGGATTAGTGAAACCGGAATGAAATTCTTACCGAGGTTGCTCCACCAATGATCAATACTCAGCAACAACTTGGAGAGTGTGCTTGTCACTTCAATCTCGAGCAAGAAATCCAAGAAAACCAAAGAGCCAAAGAGTAGAGAGAGGGAGTGTGATGAAAATGAGTGAATGGGTGAAGAACCCCCTCAATCTCCCTTCTATTTATAGGCAAATGAGCCGGGCACCGAGACATGGGCCGGTGGCAACGACTAGGAGCCGTTGGAGGAGGTGGGGCCCATTTGGCCGTTGGCCTGGGTCGGCCGACCCCACCTCGGGTCCGCCTGCCTCCAACTTTTTGCAACGGCTCTCTAACGGCTACCTAGTGTCCTGCCCAGGTGCCTCGGTCCAAACTCGCCCAAAAAGTTGCTCAAATAATTTTTCAAGGGTTTTCCAAGCTCAAAAATTATTTTCAGAAATTTTATTTGAAAAGGGAAATTGGCTAGAAAAATTCTAGCATGCAGATGCACTGTTGGAAAATTACATATGCATTTTAGAAAATCAAATAAAATTTTGGAAAGGGAAATATGAGATAAATACCAATTTTACCTTTTGGCAAAAAGGACTCATCATTTTAAGTCCGAGAGCGGGACTTTTCACAGCGATTGGTTCCACTCGTCACCCCACTCCCGAGAAGTAGAGGGGTACGACTTCTGTACCTCCCACCACACTTTTATTTTCTTTGGTTTTGCTGATGTGGTCAGGGGTTGCTTAAGCTGGGGTCGTGGCTCCATCCACTCCCCGGATTGCTCATCATTTCCTTGCACTGAATAACATTGCTCTTCTGTTGGTTGAAATCGGAACATCAAGTTCTTCTTCCCAATGCGGAACCGGATCGTTCCATTTCCCACATTGATCCTCGCCTTTGCCTCACTTAGGAATGGCCTCCCAAGAATGAATGGCATTTCCGCATCATCCTGCATATCAAGGACCACAAAATCCGCGAAGATGCAAGAACCTTGAACGAATACCAATAAGCTCTCAACTATCCCCTCTGGATGCCGGATCGTCGCATCAGTAAGTTGAACTGTCTTCGAGGTTGGAGAAAGAGCAGGATACCCCAATTTTTCGAACATGGCCTTGGACATAAGATTGACACTTGCACCAAGGTCACAGAGAGCATTCCTGATTTTCTGATAGTATATCCCGCAAGTGATAGCCAGATAACTAGGGTCTCTCCTGTGTACAATTGCTGAAGATTCCCAGGGATCAAGAACCTGTTGTACTGGCTTCCCCGCAAAGTCAGTAGGTCATATCCGCCTAGATGGCTTACCCCATCTAGTGGACACTACTTAAACATCTTCACAGGAGGATACGGGTTGCCTCGGAATCTTCCCGTCTTCAGCAGAGGGAACCAAAGCAGCTAACTGAGCCAACTGGGTTTGTATCATTTGATTAAAGCTTAACTGGCTCTTAAGAGCAGAAGAGAGGCTATCAATTTTAATATTAAGGCTTTCCAAAGCCTTATCACAGGCAGCTAACTTCTTGTTGAAACCATCATTGATCTTAGCTTGCCCAAAAACAAGATCTTTCAAGGAAGGTTGGTTGGGATTGAAAGAATTACCTTGATTACCTCCTTGATAATAAGGATGTTGATTCCATGTTTGACCTCCTTGTGGACGATAACCGTTGTTATTGCCGTTCATAAACATCACATCCTCCTGGGTAGTAGGGCAGTAATTCCCTGAATGCCCAGTATTACCACAGACTTCGCAGGTCATGCGAGAATCCATAGCTTGAGTAGTGGTGGCCATGGCAGCCTTCTCATTGGTTAGATCATCCATTCGCTTCATTAATAGGTCGATCTTGGCGTTCAACATATCTGTTTCCTTGACAGTATGTGTACCCCTTTGACGTGGCTGGAATCGATCATCACTCCACCCTTGGTTGGAGACCATCTTCTTAATAAGTTGAGTTGCATTAGCAATAGTGAGTGAGAAGAAAGCTCCTCCAGCAGCAGCATCAACATATCCTCCGGCTGTCGGAGCCAACCCATTTTAGAAGTTCTGAACAATAGGCCAGTTGTCCATCTCATGATGAGGACAGGCCAAGATATACTCTTGAAGCCTTTCCCAAGCTTCCGGGATAGTCTCATTTGCTGCTTGCTGAAAGCTTGAAATTATTCCCCGCAGGGCATTGGTTTTACCCAACGGAAAGAACTTCGCGAGGAATGCCGCCGAGCATTTTGCCCAAGTATTAATCTCCTCACGGTCCGCATAGAACCACTGCTTCGCCTTTCCCAGAAGTGAGAATGGAAACAGTCGCAGACGAATAGCATCTTCCTCCACCCCTCGTATGGTGAAGGTGCTGCACAGTTCCAGGAACTGTTGCAAATGGGCGCTCGCGTCTTCATTAGGCTTGCCACAGAATGGGCTAGCCTGTACCATCGTAATGAGGCCAGTCTTGATCTCGAAGTTTCCATTCCCGGTGTTGATCTCGGGGCCTGTAGGCACCTGATCAGCAGAGGGAGCAGAGTACTCACGGAGAGTCTTCTCGACGTTGGGGTTGGCCATAGGAGTTGATGTAGATGGCACAAAGGAAGCTGGGTCGACTTCCGAACGTACACACTGGGGAGACCGAAATGAGTTCTGGCTCTCCTTCCAAGTGACTCAAGATCTTCAATGAAATTCAGCGGTAAGTTGAAACCAGTTATGCACTACCTGTCTTCATCATCCAAAGGCAGAGAAGACAATCAAGGTTAGCCAGCATTGAGAACTACTTTACCCTGTCATGATTATAAACATATGCAAAGTTCTGTCATGTTATCCTTTAGCCTTCCCCGCAATGGCGCCAGAAATGCTTGTTGACATTTCTTAACGTCATCACTAGGTTTGTATCCCCAGCAACGGCGAAATGTTTGTCGGCATTCGTTAACACCATTGCTAAGTTCGTGAGTTCCTAGCAACGATGCCAGAAATGTTCCGATGGTAATCCTAATGTTTACAAAGAACCCGCAAGCGCACGGATATACCATTGTAGCATTTCCCCAAAGGAGTATTCCAAAGACTATCGAATCCAAGGAAGGCATGGTCAGATTAACAAGTGCAACACTATTGCAATGAGTATAGATCAATGACGAGAATAAGTCAGGTTCACAAGGGTAAGATATGATAATGATAGGGTAGTGTGAACACACTCGAACTCATTCTCTCTTTTGTACACTACGGCTTAGGAGGCAACATACGAGTTAGCTCTAGGTTCTAAGGTACTATACATATAAAGTTAGTAGATACCAGTCAGTCACATAAGCATTTTATGAATATTTGCTCAGCACCAAGGCACAAACGGGGAGCTAACCGCCCACGTCACTTCCACACGACGTCGGTTGTTAGATTTTAGACTCCTACAATGTACCCGAACGTGGAGGATTACAAAGGGTCCAACGGCTGTCACTACCACAGCCTACCTCAACCAAACTGTGGGGCACGCTCATATGCAACGTAGCTACTCAACCCAAGCACCATGCTTGCATTGTTAACTAGACACTGACCGGCCCGGGCTATTGTGACCCAGGTCAGTGCCACCAGATAACTGGCCACTTACACCAAGTACCGTAGTTTGAGCTCGAACTTCATACAACACAAACACGTGATCTAACTGGATCAAACTAGGCTAGTCATACAAACGGATTCGTGTTCTACTATGTCTATTCAACAAGATCGAAAGGTCGTGTTTGTGAAGAACACGGGCCTCAAACTTATGAACTAACAACGAGAACATGAGGAAATCATTCGTCAAGTGGATCGAAAGGCCTTGTTCATCGAGAACAGGGGCCTCTAAATGATGAACGAATGAAGAACACATGAACGAATCACCCATGTATGCTAACACTACTTTATATGAAATAGCTGAATAACTGAAGTAGATCAAATTCATACAATAAAATAAAGATACAAGAGAACTCATACCTAGATCCCAAAGTAGACTTGGAACATGAAGTAGAGCTACTCTAGCCTTGGAAACCAAAAGTGAGAGAGGAGTTGGAAAGTGAGTTGGGTAAGAAATGAGCCCCCTCCCTTCTATTTATAGGCCTTGGACAACTTGTGGAAGCCGTGCCAACACCCCGGGAATGGGCTCGAGGACCAACCAGGGATCACCACGTGGAAGCCCCTGAGTGGCGGCCTCAAGGTCGGTTCGGCTGACCTGTGGGGTCGACCGACCCCTTGTGGGGCCCACTCGGGGTGTGCTTCCTCATGGTGGCTGTCCTGTGGGCCCTTACTGTCGGGGTTTGATACCGCCGACAAGTAAATTTTGGTATGTTTGTGCGTCTGATCCGGATGGTTGGGCTTAGAGACACTGGGATTATATTAGTTCAGGCACGGAGATGCCCTACGTCCAGTTCGAAGGAGTGTTCTATATGCCCACGGGGGCTTGTAGTAGGGGGTACAAGCTTAGGTCGAGAGAGGGAGAGTGTCCCAAGCCTCTGAGCGTGGTGGTGAGCTGCGAATGCTCGGTGTGTGTGTGTGTGTGTGTGTGGTGCTGGGCTCTTTGATCGTGTTGTGATCGATGATCCCCTGTTGGTTGTTTTTCGGGTGTCCTCCCCCCGTTTACGGTGCCAGCCTCTCCTTTTATAGTCCAAGGAGAGCTGGTGTACAAGGGTTAAGATGGTGAAATGGCGTCCTGCTACAGTGTTGTAACAGTGTCGTAACAGTGCCACGCCGCGGGCCTTCATCTCCCGTTTGCGCCGTACGCTGTGCTAGCCGCGGTAATCCCAGTAGGGTGGCGTAGCCGGCGGCTCCCGTTCCAAGATGGCTTCTCCCGACTCAGAGCTGCACAGGTCTTGCTAGGTCGAGGCTTCTCGTGCAAGCCCCGACCTTTCCTCTGATGTCCGCTGGGTCGGGTCTCACCGTTCGATGCCTTACAGGCGAAGGATTCGCCTGTCCTTTGGTACTGTTCATTATCCAGGTGATGGGACGCCAGGGCAGTCCGCTTCCCACACCGGGGAAAATCTCATCATGGCCTGGCTGCCTGACAGCATAGATCCGCCCGCCCTGCTGCCCCTGCATGTCCCGGGTGGTGCGGGGTTGCTCACGCCACGTTGCAGCCCTCGCCTGGGGCCCCCCGCCGGTGGGCTACATCCAAAGGAACCTTAGGTCGTGCGGGGCGAAACCATCCGTCGAGGTAGCTAGGGTGCTTCTTAGGTCACACGGGCAAAACCGCCTAGGTCGGAGGTGGCCCCAGAGATGACGTCGGGCCGCTACCCCCTAGGGGAGGATTGGGCCTGTCTTGCTGGTCGCTGGTGTTAGGGCTTCGTAGATGTAGCCCGTTGTTAGCCTTCGTGATTTTGGGGATTTAGGGGCTAAGATGATTACCCCTAGTTTATCCCCTCATAAGTAGCCCCCGAGCCTAAGGGGGAAAGAGTGGGTTTCTCCCTTAGGATCAGTGATGTTGATCTTTTTCTTCCAATCTTTGTTTCGGTGGTGGGGCACGAGCGCACCCGCCGGGTGTAGCCCCCGAGCCCGCGATGGAGCCAAGGTCTCTGCTGCGGGGTGTTTATTTTAGCCGCTATGAGTACTGGCTCGTCTTTTGAGACCGACGTGGCCGGACGGGGGAATTTGACCCGGCGTCACGGGGAACTGTGGCCGGCCTCTGCCGATGTGACGGCGGTGCTCAGCGGGTCTTCAATAAACCGCCTAGCGGGATGGGTGGCCGTTTTAGCTTGTTTCGTAAGCTAACTCGTGCCAGCCGCAGTCTTCACGTGGTCGGGCTGGTGCTGCCCTATAAAAGGAGCTCCACTTCGTCCCGATGAGACTCCATTGTTGCCATATGGAGAGGGAAAGAAAATAGCTGCTTCTCCCGTCGTGGGGGGTTCACCCCCCTGATTGTAGTGCCACCCTTCGAGCCTTCTGATGTTGATGGGAGTTCCGCGAACGGGGAGGCATGCTCTTGGCAGCCCTCTCCTACCCTAAGGCTCGAGCCCCCACGGCGACATGGGGTTCAAGTGCTAGGGGAGGGGGCGCCGACGAGAGCCGCCGCTCCGCGTCCGCGTCGCCACCGCCGCATCCTGCTGCATGTCATGGAGTACCTGGGGTTACTTTCCTGAGTGCTGCCAGAGCAGCAGGACAGCAAGTTACCCCTGAACAAGCATCAAGGATGAGGTTGCTCCTGAAGGGGCAATGCTTCACCAGCAGCTTGTTCGGGGGCGGCCCCAGGAACTTGGACTTCTTCCTAGGTGTTGGTAGTCACGGTGGAGGCGTCGGCCGCCTCCTTGATCCCCGCAGGGAGTCCCCGGCGGCGTCAGATGTAGATGGGAGCTCAGCGAGGTGTTCCTCCAACTTTGACCTGCCGGGAAATGCAACACTGCCATGCCAGCGGTGTTTCGTATTAGGATACTTGTTCATGGTCCATTGGGCCGCTCTCTTGTACCTTAGAACTCAGGGTTTAATGCCAAAGCAGTGTCCTGTCGATGCTGTCGTCTGATTTGAAATTCTTTATACGGTTCGCCTTCGTCTTTTAAGTTGGGGGGGACTCTTGGTCTTCCCCAGGGATAGTGGGCGCCATGCCCCGAGGCTGGCGGTATAGTGGGGAACGGATGAGCAGAGGGAGGGAGAGAGAGAGAGAGAAAGAACGGAGAGAGAGTGCGCCTCCTCACCTTCGGGTAACCGCTGTGCACGGGGCACGACGCGGCTATAAAACCCCCGGTGAAGGCTTAGATCAGAAGCACCACTCGTCTCCTTCCTTCTTCCACTCGCACTGCCTCTCTGCCTCCTCGCTCCTCACCCACGCCAGAGACCTCGCCTTCCCGAGCCCCAAGCTTTCCAGATGGTCGGCGAGAAACACCCAGTGGAAGGGTCCCTCGACTCGTCGGCGAGGGCGCCGCCCCCGCGCCGTCAGGCAGTGCAGGAGGAGGCTGCGGGCGATGCTGCTTGAGGAGGAGCTGGCCATCGCGCAGCAGGCCGTCACCGCCTTCAAGGCCGCCTTCGAGGAGGGCGAGAGGGAGCTGATGGCGGCGGAGAACGCCAAGGCAGACGTGCTCTCCTAGGTCGCTGGTGAGTTGCTCGGTCTCGCCTTCATCTTCTTTCATAGCATTCTTGCCTGCGGTCGATGATTTTTCCTTCCGGTGTCGCGCAGGTCAGGAGGAGGTGGCAATCCTGCGCACTGCGGAGGCGGAGCAGGCGTGGCAGGATCTCGACGCGCTACGCCTTGCCCACGGCCACCTCCACGACGCCGCCAGTGTTGCCGTGACGGCGGCGCGGTTGGAGCCGACGATGCTGCACGACCGCCTACGCGCACTCCCTGACCGTGTCCATGCGGTGGTCACCACCGGGGTGCACCATGGGGTGACGTACGACCTTGCCGCTGCGGACCTCCAAAGCCCGGATCGGTGGGTCGGCCAGATTCCCGTGGGGTTCCCACGGGGAACAAGGCCGCAGAGGCGTTAGCTGTCGGCTTTGTACGTCAACGCCAACGCCATCCTTCCGTCAGTGGACATCGACGCCCTCCTCGAGAACCGGGGGCCTACTGCGGCAAGGGGGGTGGCCTCTGAGGGGGCGGACTCCCCCGGCCAGGCCGACCCTCCGGCGGAGTGAGGCGTCTGCCTTGGGCGCTAATCCTCAGTGATTAGTGCCTTCCCCTTTTATCCTCTTCTTTTTTTATCTGCTGTTATGAAACTCGGCCCGGGTGGCCTTTCAAATCATACCTTTGTATTTTCGGTGTATTTGCTTGTGTGCACGACGACGGGTGGCTGCATCGAGCCACTCTAGTTCCCCTGGTGACATCTTGTTGTACGGGCCCGCCTATTTTGTTGGCCAGCCTTTGCACGCTCCTAGGTCGGGCAGTGCGGCCGCGCCTCGACTTGGAGCCGGGGTCCCCCTTTTACCGCTTCACCGTGTCGATAGGTCGGGTTCCTTGCGTTAGGTCAGGAGAATCTACTTTTCTGACGTGATCCCTTGTGACGTCTTGTCAGCCAAGCCAGGCAGTCGGCGTGTGTTGACGGCTGTTAAGCACTGCTTTTACACCGTCAATTCCTGCATAAAATAATTGGAAAATGATCATCAACACTAGAATAGGGGCTTATACTGACAATTTCCACAAGTGTTGGTGTCCCTAGCTTTTATTGCAGGATGCACCGAAATGCGTGCCAAATGGTCCAGTTGAGAGCAAGTAGTCCAATGGCTATTGAAGGACGTCATCATAAACAACCTCAAATGCCAAATTGGTCTGCACCATTGCGACGGGCTCGTCGAGACAATCGAAACAGATATATCATTCGCATAAATCGGAGCCCGGATGAGAGAGATATGCACAAGACATCATGTGGGCCCGGTGGGACCCACACTAGGCCACGTGGCGATGTGCTGGCACACAGGATGCCATGTGTCCATGACACCTCATCAATCCAAGAGAAGCACTTCCCGACGAATCAGACGCCGCCACGTGTTCAGCACAAGGATTCAAGGGCCCACAACCCGAGCTAACCGCCTCCAAACTGCGTGGGCACCTGGAACCGTCATAAGGGGCCACATATCAGTCACTAGGAGAAAGCACAGCGCAAAACGTGGTGGGCCCAGGTCGGCCGATCCCCAGGTCGGCCGACCCTACCTTGAGGCGGTTCGCCTCCATCTTCCACGTGTCGTCTTCCCATTGGATCCTAAGGGCATTCCCGTGGTGCTTGGGTTGTTCTCGTGCAGTGACCCGGGCCTATAAATAGAAGGGGAGGGGGTAAGAATGGAGACACATGCCAAACTCTCCCCTCTCTCATTTCCTCACTTGGAGAGGTGAGTTCTCACCTCTCCATGTGTAGATAGGTGTAGGTGCTATGTAGGTGGTGGTGTGGGTGTGACTCCCATTTGTTCTTCATTTAGAGCAAAGTGAGTATTTCTGTATTTCCCTTTTAGACTAAAGTAATATTCATGCATGGGTGATATGTTCTTGAGTTCTTCATCTGTTCGTCATTTAGAGGCTCGTGTTCTTCGTGACACAATCCTTTGATCTTATTGACTAGATGAATAATTCTGCATTCCGTTTGTGTGAGTTATCTCGTTAGATCTTATTGGAATACATTAATTGGCGCTTAGTCGTTCGACCTCGCGCCATCTCGGGTCAATGATGGATGACGTATAGCCGTACTCGCGGGTTTGTCGCTCCGTATTTATACGGAGTGCTATAGTGTTGCTACGGGTCGACAGACGTAGCCGTGCTATAGTAGTAATCGGTGGTGCAGACGTGGTGTCTGAACTACGGGTTATCCTTCGATTGCCCTGTATCCCACGGTTTGTCTTGGGGTAGGCCGCGGTGGTGACAGCCATTGGACCCTTATGGAATCCCCCACGTTCGGATACAGGTGTAGGCAACCCTTTGCCGTGAACCGACTGTTATAGCCAGGAGGGTCCGGTGTCCGAAGCGAGATCCTACAGCTTTACTCCCCTAGAACCGAGCAGCCCATCATCTCTCTACCCAAGCAGGGGCTTGGTGTCCTTGGACCGTTCTTCTAGGATAGAAGGTAGTACACACCGTTCCTTGGATTCGATACCCTTTGGAATACTCCTGAGGTGAAGTGCTACAACGGTATTTCCGTGCGCTTGCGTATTCTTTCGTACACGTCGGTATACCCAGGTGGATCTTACGCCCATGCTAGGTGCACAACTAGTGGTGAGGTTAAGAAATACCAACAAGCATTTCTGGCGCCGTTGCCGGGGAACGGTTGCTGTATCTATCTTCGAACCTAGTGGTCCTCGTATGTATCTTTTTCGTTTTCTTCTACCTCTACCCCCGTTACCCTTCAAGATATCCTTTTCTGTTCTCTTTACTTCTACCTTTACCCCCGCTACCCTTGGAAGGTTATCCTTATAAACATCTTCCACCTTCGAGGAGTGAACCCTCAGAGCCACCCTTGCCAGAACTTATTCTTTCATCTGGCTGTCGGATTCACCCCTCTCTCATGAAGCTAATTCAGGATCTTTCCTTCTCGGGGTCAATTCATGAGAACCCCCTTCGATCATGCGAGAGACTACGAGTGTCTGATTGAAACTCCGAGTGAAATCGAAGAATCATTGGATGCTCGGAAAAGGGAATCTTTCCTGCTATCCCTCTCTGGGAAGCACGGGATTGGCACCGCTATTTACGATGTGTCGTCTCGTTGAGGATAAGGATTCTCAGTCTCGAGCAAGGTGAGGAGGAATCGCTAGGAATGGTATGGGATCACTTCGCCTTTTGGCGAAAGATTGCCCAGTCCTCCACGTTCCCGATTGGAAGCTGCTTCAACGCTTCTGGTATGGGTTACGGAAGGACGATGCCATGCGACTTAATGCTTTCTCTGAAGGCTCTCTGTGCACTTGGACACTGTTGAGGGAAAAGAGATCATGGAATGTCTCCAGGATTTCAGCTCCCTTTGCATCCTGGTCGATGAGGTGCCCGTCAGAGGGAATGTTGTGCCACCTAGACTCATCGTCAGCCGAGCTGAGGCTTTAAGCTCTGGCTGAAGATACCATTCCTGAATAGCCAGAATCTAAGGGAAAGATTGCTTAGCGCAGAGTCTACCCTTGGGTTCCCCTCTCGTACTTCTTCTTAGACCTTCTCCCTGAGGCCTTGTCTCGTGGGAGGATGGAGAGAGTAATTACGAAGGGACGAATCATTCTCGATCGGCCGGGATGACTTGTTCGGTCCTGGTTATGATCCCCTAAGGAGAGTATGATAGGCCTATCATGTTCCTACATCTCGACTCGAGCTGAGGTGCCTAGCACCAAGGTCACGTATGGGCTGAGACATCGGTCTCTGCTTTATAATCCAGTGGATTCATTTATCAGACCGAAGGAGCACGATCATTTACCGATCGAATGGAGTACATTCACTTCATATCTCAAGCCCATCGATTGATGCCGATCAGTCAGGAGAAGCTTAAACTTCATACTTTATGCTTGACTTGATCGATGCCCAATGGGAGTTGCACTTTCTAGCTTATCCATAACATTGGAAGCTTAGGCTAGACCCGGGATGGCTCATCGTTTTGATGAGAACATCGATCCGTCTACCTAAGGAAGGATGAGCTTAACCTCACCCTTCACCCGAACTCTAGCTCCTGAACGTACGCCGGCCGTTCAAGTTTCTACTCTATCCTCTTTTGGAGGCCGAGTATTTTCCTGAGCTGAGTTCAGTCGGAGATCAGTTGCGAGAGCGCTAGCCTCAGTGCTCAACCTTCCATCTCCGAGGTTCACCCTGGTGCTATAGCTTCTCGAGTCCTGTGATCGCCCCAGGAGCTGTCTTAGCCTCCCTGGAATGATCATGTTTGCTTTTAGCTTTGCTATCTTTTGGACTCATTTTTGTATATGGCACTGACTTTGCAGCTGGAGCTTCACTGATTCATCAATGATTGGTGGTGAGATGGGAAGGACACCACCAATGTAGCTGCAAGAGAAAGTTCCCCTGGTCGAGCTTATGACCTTAAATAAACAAAGCACTACCAGGAGATAGCCTGGATTAGCATAGGTTTTATTTTCCTTTCGAATAAAAGCAAGAACATGTTTTTGGCATAAGTTGTCCTTCGGGTATTTTTGGTCACTAACCTTTCAGGTGGAGATTGAAAAGAACGACGAACAAGTGATGCCTAATAACATGTGAGTTACATCAGCTGTAGCATCTTGATAAGTTTTGGCGAGGGAATATTTGCAAAAGGAAGCTTGATCTTCGCACACTTAAGTTTTGTTGCCTGGCAATGCAAACTCTAAGTGTGGGGGAGGTATGTGAGCATCCCGAGTAAATTTCCTCTCATGCCAAACCTTATCCTGATGAGGAGAAGATGTAAGCTCTTTCATCTTGCCTGATTAGCTAGGTAAGTCCTGCTTTTGACTTTAAACAAAGCCCTTCCGGGAGGTTGCCCGAGGTTCACCGTTATGCGCTCATCCTTATGTTCCCTTTTGAGAATAGCTTGATCATGCATGCGTGTTTCATTTATCTTTGTTTGTATTCTTTGGTTGAATGTACACGATATCTCATACATTCATAGACTGATTTAAATTAAGCATGGTGCTTAGGTTAAAACTGTCTTCTTCAGTCAAAACAAGACATGGTGTCGAGTTTTGATTGATGAACCTTAGAGTTATGCTTTCATGGATATTAGATGCATGTATGTGGACTAACCCCTACAGAAATCCTCAAATTCTATTGGGTAAGTCGTTGAGCTATGTTCAATTGGGAAGGTAAGTTAAGGTGTTAGATTGATGTTGCATGACATATCAAGGAGGTACATTTGACCCCATAAAGGTCTCATATATATTCTTTGATTATGAAGTGTAACGTTGGTTTAATCCTTCTAAGCAAATGACATGGTGACAATAATCAGAAAAAAACCCAGAAAATATTTGCTTTCGAATAAAGGCTCTACGATTCTTGAACCAGTAGAGTCCATCTTTTGTTCCCACTTTTGCTTGAAGAACAACACCAGGTACAAGAATAAGTGTGGGGGAGTCCTCTCGATCTCATCATCATATCCACTCGAGAACTCCCACACAGGCGCTGCACAACATCGACTACACCCTCATGACAAGAGTAAGGTAAACTGGAGTGACCCGACTGCCCTTTGGTCAGTCGAATCACCACTGGTCTCCCTTGATCTCTTATCCTTCAGAAGCGATGGTATGTGCACCCTCTATCTCACTCTTCATTATCCATGAGTTTGATTAAATTTCAATTCATATCCTTTATATCAACTCAGTGGTTTGTGCTATGCTTGCTCTACATGTTTCCTATGGTTGGCTTGCATATGTTTTATTCCTTACTTATCATCTTGATGCTTGTGAACAAATATCATTAGGGAACTCATGCTTATCTAAGTAGTTGATGTTTGTGATATGGTTTGATGATATGATCTTCGCTCTTTATGTTTGAGTGCTTGGGAATTTTATTTGAAAAAATCTGAACACCCCTTTGCAAAGCTCCTCTTTGATATGTCACAGTCCTACCAAGGCCATATGATGTTATTAGTTGAAAACCTTATACTCATATGCTGCTTGTTATTGCATTGAGCTTTGTCAAATTCTGTGACCCTTATGAGAATTCTTTTCATGCTTTCATGATCAAGATTCATGTGCACACCACTATTTCCCCCTTGGTATGCTTCTACTCTGGAAGTTAGCATTGTATCATTCATCTATTCACCTACATAAATGCTCCATCGTATGCATTGATTTCTCTCTCCTCAAGTGTTTTGTAAAGAGGCATGGCTATCTAAAAAAATGGGGACACATGAAGGTCCCTGCAGTTATGAAAAAAAGGGGAAAAGAGAAAAAAATGTGGGCACATGAAGGTCCACTAAAAAAATAAGAGGATAGCCATGTTCTCACAACTTCATATATATAAGAGAGAAAGAGAATAATGCAATGGAGTCATTCAGCTCATTCATCACATGATGGTAATAACTAGTACCTACTCCGGGGCTAGTGTCCACCATACCATTACCACCATATTTCATCATGTATGGTAATATCTAGAACCCATTCCGGGTCTAGTATACACCTTATCATACCTATCATATCCATATAAGTGCACATCTCGATCTGATTGTATGAATTGCTTTTCTCTGTGGATCTAGTTTTTGACTTTGCAATATATGTGATTCAAGTATGCCTTATCCTTCATACCTACCTTGAGCTCCACATAAGCTATCATTAGAAGTAGGATGAATAAAGGCGATATAATGCCTTAGTGAGGACATATACACATTAAGTGATCTGAGAGAATCAAATGAGGAGCTAAGCAAGGTTTATTTCGAAAATCATTGCAAAACCCCAAGTTACTTGACATGATGAGCAGGAGTGACTTGATTCACGACCGTTCCATTCTTCAACTACCTAAGATGGCATGATAGACACTCCACATAGTTCACAAGTGCAAGGTATGGTTTGGAATATCTCTTATGCTAGCTTCATACCTTTGGATATCATGTCCCACTCGATTTGACTCCCTTTACTCGGGATGAGGAAAGGTCAAGTGTGGGGGAGTTGTTGACGGCTGTTAAGCACTGCTTTTACACCGTCAATTCCTACATAAAATAATTGGAAAATGATCATCAACACTAGAATAGGGGTTTATACTGACAATTTCCACAAGTGTTGGTGTCCCTAGCTTTTATTGCAGGATGCACTGAAATGCGTGCCAAATGGTACAGCTGAGAGCAAGTAGCCCAATGGCTATTGAAGGACGTCATCATGAACAACCTCAAATGCCAAATTGGTCTGCACCATTGCGACGGGCTCGTCGAGACAATTGAAACAGATATATCATTCACATACATTGGAGCCCGGATGAGAGACATATGCACAGGACATCATGTGGGCCCGGTGGGACCCACACCAGGCCACGTGGCGATGTGCTGGCACACAGGATGCCATGTGTCCATGACACCTCATCAATCCAAGAGAAGCATTTCCCGACGAATCAGACGCCGCCACGTGTTCAGCACAAGGATTCAAGGGCCCACAACCCGAGCTAACCGCCTCCAAACCGTGTGGGCACCTGGACCGTCATAAGGGGCCACATATCAGTCACTGGGAGAAAGCACAGCGCAAAACGTGGTGGGCCCAGGTCGGCCGATCCCCAGGTCGGCCGACCCCACCTTGAGGCGGTTTGCCTCCATCTTCCACGTGTCGTCTCCCCATTGGATCCTAAGGGCATTCCCGTGGTGCTTGGGTTGTTCTCGCGTAGTGACCCGGGCCTATAAATAGAAGGGGAAGGGGTAAGAATGGAGACACATCCCAAACTCTCCCCTCTCTCATTTCCTCACTTGGAGAGGTGTTCTCACCTCTCCATGTGTAGATAGGTGTAGGTGCTATGTAGGTGGTGGTGTGGGTGTGACTCCCATTTGTTCTTCATTTAGAGCAAAGTGAGTATTTCTGAATTTCTCTTTTAGACTAAAGTAATATTCATGCATGGGTGACATGTTCTTGAGTTATTCATCCGTTCATCATTTAGAGGCTCGTGTTCTTCGTGACACGATCCTTTGATCTTGTTGACTAGATGAATAATTCTGCATTCCGTTTGTGTGAGTTATCTCGTTAGATCTTATTGGAATACATTAATTGGCGCTTAGTCATTCGACCTCGCGCCACCTCGGGTCAATGATGGACGAAGTATAGCCGTACTCGCGGGTTCGTCACTCCGTATTTATACGGAGTGCTATAGTGTTGCTACGGGTCGACAGACGTAGCCGTGCTATAGTAGTAATCGGTGGTGCAGATGTGGTGTCTGAACTACGGGTTATCCTTCGATTGCCCTGTATCCCACGGTTTGTCTTGGGGTAGGCTGCGGTGGTGACAGCCGTTAGACCCTTATGGAATCCCCCATGTTCGGATACAGGTGTAGGAAACCCTTTGCCGTGAACCGACTGTTATAGCCAGGAGGGTCCGGTGTCCGAAGCGAGATCCTATACCTTTACTCCCCTAGAACCGAGCAGCCCATCATCTCTCTACCCAAGCAGGGGCTTGGTGTCCTTGGACCGTTCTTCTAGGATAGAAGGTAGTACACACCGTTCCTTGGATTCGATACCCTTTGGAATACTCCTGAGGTGAAGTGCTACAACGGTATTTCTGTGCGCTTGCGGATTCTTTCGTACCCGTCGGTATACCCAGGTGAATCTTACGCCCACACTAGGTGCGCAACTAGTGGTGAGGTTAAGAAATACCAACAGCATGCCGAACGCTGTCTGGGGCGGAGCCCGCTTTTTCCGGGGTGTCAGGCCTAGCAGGATTCGCGTATGAGAGAGAGAGAGAGAGAGCAGGGGCGGGGCGCTTCCTCGCTCATCCCGAGTGGGCCCGAGCAGTGAATTTCCCCAACCGGCTCGCGTTTCCCTATTTAAGTCGAGGAGGTGGGAAATGATTGTGATCCCATTCTTCTCTTTCGCCTCTCCCTTCTTGCGCACACGCCTCCCGACCTAGTGCGCTGTCTAGTTAGCAGATCCAAGCCTTCCGTTGTGGTTTCCGGTCTCCTCTGCGTGGCGATGTCGAACTGGCAGCGCTCCACCATCTCCCTTGCGAAGCTGACCAGACTTGCTGACGCGGGGCTGCTTCCGCGCTTGACAGACGCGCGGGAGTGGATCAAGCCCAGGCTTGAAGATTTCCCACAGCCCCCGCCGGGGTATGTGGTCTCTTTCGTCGCCTTCCACGAGCGTGGAATTTTGGTGCCGGCCAGACGGTTCATCCGTGCCGTCTTGCGGACCTATGGCCTCGAACTCCAACACCTCAATCCCAATGGCGTCCAGCATCTAGTGGTGTTCGAGGCGCTGTGTGAGGGGTATCTCGGGGTGGAGGCGCATTAGCGCCACCTCTTCCACTATTTCTTTGGGTTCGTCTGCTTGAAGGACGAGGGGAGGCCGGCGACAATTGGGTGCGTCGCTCTCAGGCTGAAGCGGAACGACCCTGAGTGCTCGCTGCCGGCATGCACCGGTGGCTACTACGACGTGACTCCGGAGGCTTGGTCGGACGGGCCTCCGAAGAAAGATCACCAGAAGTTGCTTTCTGGGTGTCTTGAGGCGCTCAAGGTGCTGCAGGGGCACGGTGTTGATCTTGCGGCCATGATTGGCGGCTACCTTGTGAGGGGGATCGTGCCGTTGCAGCGGCGACCCCTTCGCCTATTCGAGAAAACCGCCGACCGGGCCCCGTTCACGGGGACTATGACCGCCGACCCCTTGCCTTCGATGGGTGAGGTCCGGAGGCGGGTCCGGCAGGCCGTCCCCGGCCGCCTCGAGTGGCCGCCAGCTGACCTGCTTCCGATGCTCCCGGATGCGGGCACAGTGGTTCTGGTGAGTCTGCCTCTGATTCCTCCGTGTTGTTCTCCCCCATCTTTATTTCTCCGTGGCTGATGTGCGGTTTCTGCAGGCTGGGAACTAGATCGTGACGCAGGCTCGCGCCCCGCTACTGGAGGAGAGGGCGCGGAACCGCATCGCCGCGGCCAAGCTCAAGAAGTGGAAAGACCGCCACGAGGTGTGGAAGGCCGCGGAGGTCGCCAAGCGCAGCCGGAACGATGCCCGGGCGAAGCGGAGGTGAGCCGGGGATGAGGATGTTTCCTCCGATGAGTATCGGGAGCCGCCCCCTGGTTCCTCTGATGAGAATGATGATGATGAGGAAGTTGCCGTGACCGCGACACCCTGGGTGGGGTAGCCAACCGAGGGCTGCTCGTCGTCGACCTCAGGGGTTCCCCCGCGGCCCACCGTTGTCGCTTCCACCGCTCAGGGGCCTCATGAGGTGCGCCAGGGGGGTGACGGTGCTCGTGACAGGGCGTCGCGCCCCTCCTCTCGGTGCGACCATCACGGGAACCGTACCCGCGAGCTGCTGTCGGAGTGGCCCAGCCGTGCTGACCGTGGGGCAACGGCCTGTCGTGACGACTCGTCCCGGGAGGAGAGGAGCCGCGGCTCGGCCACACCCGCGTCGCGGTCGTCCTCGCGGGAGCGTCTGACGCATCGACCTCCTACGCCGATGTCGCTAGCGGAGGAGGCGCGTTCCTCGCTATCTCTTCCGCATGTGGCCACGGGGGCCGCATCCGAACGGCGACGGGATGAGGAGGCAATTTCTCCGCGGAGCGACCACCCCGCAGCGTCGTGCGGCAAATGGTCCTCGTTCTGGCCGCCATCCTCAGATCCCAAGAAGGCTTGGGTCCTCGCTGCGAGGTGAGCCTCAGTCTTTTCCCTAATTTGGGATTGCTTAGCGACTTCAGTGTCGAGTTCTTTGTTCTTTCAGGACGCTTCCCAGCGGCCAGATGCTCGTGCCAGCGCTAGAGAAGTCTCTCCGCCGTGTCGTACGGAAGGTTATCGTGCCGGCGTCAGCTACGGCAACGCCGCAGGTGGCTCCCGAAGTCCCTCCGATGGCACCGCCGGAGGAGAAGGGTTCCGTCGGCCAGGGTGCTGGGGAGACATCACGAAAGAGCGATAGCTCCAGTGATAGTTTCTGCCAGCTTGGCGTTACGACGTCCGGCGCTCCGCCGTCGGCGGAAGCGCTCGCAGCACTTTAGGTGGAGCTGCGGCAGCAGCTCTCGAGCACGGAGGCAGGCGACCGCACGGGGGTGTTCGGTGTTGCCACCGCCGGGGGGGCCGATCCCCCGGAGGCTACCCGGGATGCCGCCGCCGACGGGGGCGCCTCAGGGGTCGATCCGTCCGGTGTCCCCCCTATTTGCTCCTTCGGAGGCGCGGCTGTTGCCGGGACGGACCCGACGACGTCCACACCGGAGGACCCGGTTATGGACACACCAGTCGCGGGGGTTCCGCCGACCTCCGAGACCTAGAGTGAGGGGCTCGACGCTGGAGCGCCACACCAGGGGGAGGGCGACATGGCGACTGGGAGAGAGAGCGTGGAGGACGTGGCGTTTATGCCGCTCTCCGACCCCTCTCCCGTCGTCACGCTGTCCTCTCGCCATGGCTCTGGTGCTGGTACGCCAGACGAGCTCTGGCGGGCATTAGTGCCTGTTCCCGGTGGCGGGACCTATTGTCGCAGGCTGCAAATTGCTGCCCGTGATGACCCAGGCCGGGTGCTGCTTGACATCGATGATGAAGAGGAGCGTGCCTCGACCGAGCGGCTTGGACGCGCGATCCGTCGCCAGGCGGCTTCGGCTGAGGAAGTAGTCGCCACTGCCATGGTATGTCCCTTGCCTTATGTCCTTCTTCTCGCTTGATTCCGCTTGACTTTTCTCATTGTTGCTCTTTGTTGAGCTGCTTCTTGGAGAGGGGTTTGTGGCACAGTGGTGCCAGGTCCCAGTTCATCCATCAGCAAGCCGTGGAAAGCGATTAGCACTCTCCAGGCGGAGGTGGAAAGGAAGGAGGCTGAGCTGGTGGCCCTTTGTTCATCGTCGGTGGAGCTGTTAGCGGCCGTCGAAGGGGAGAAGACGACGATCGCGGTGAAGCTGGCCGAGGCCCTGTGGTAGGCAGAGGATGCGCGGACTGCTTCCAGCGGCATTGCGCAGGAGGCGACTCGGAGGCAGGCCGCCCTGGAGATGCAGGTGGCTGAGCTGACGGAAGCCGCGGCGGACTCCGGCCATCAACTGGAGGTTGCCCGGGAGCAGAATGCTTTCTTGCAGGACTAGCTTGACGTCGCCATCACCGAGCAGAGGCAACTGCTGGTGTCACCACCGATCACGATAGGGAGCTGACCAGTAAGCTGATCTTTCAGCGTGGACTCCTGGTTCCACGCTTATGCTTGTTGGTTGACGGGTTTACTTGCGATTGTTGTTGTCGTAGCTGCGTGCGTGGAGCTTCACGCGTTGCGGGATCAGCGAGCAGCTGATGCCGCCTGGATGAACGAGACCATCACCAAGCAGGAGGAGCTGGCGGCGCTTGTGTCGTTGCTCGCTGACGGCCTGACAGGTGAGTGCCGGTCGTGCCTCCTTCCATTGGTGCCTCCTAATGGTGTGCTTCTCATCCTTTCCTTCTCTCCAGAGAGGCTTGCGACGCTCCGGTTGTCGTCCCCGACTACCGCTGCGGCCCGGGCGACTCTCCTGCAAAGGGAGGAGACTCACTGGGCCGTTACCCAAGCTGTCGTGGAGCTTCTGGAGGGCATCAGTGTTGGTGAAGGGCCGTCCCTGATCGAACGCCTCGGGATGGTCGGTGGCGTCGCGTGTGAACGGGGCGTGGCTATGGCTCGGCAGCTGGTTCACCGAGCCATGGCCATGTTCCTCTCGCACTACCCCGACATGGATCGCGAGGTGCTCGCAGGTGGATGGGCTCCTGGCTATGAAGACCACCATTACCCCCAGATCCTGGCCGGGTACACGGAGTTCGCCAGGAGGGTAGCTGACTCCGCCATAGAGGACCTGGGATGGCTCGATGATGAGCACTAATCATAAGAAAATAGTTTAGTAGCACTGGCGGGTTGCTGTTATAAATGACTTGTACATTTCTCCCCTGAGCAAGGGGACTTTTCTTTTAAGTTTGATGCTCGGTTCCTCTTTCTTTCCCCTCGTCGAGAAGCTTGGGGTCCTTAGGCTGGTAAGGTTACCCTTAGGACGTCGCTGGTCTTGCCCTGTCCCATAGCTACCGGAGTGTAGGGACTCGAGGGTGTTAACCGGGCTTAGTCGTGTGGGGGTTCCCTTAGGCCTGCAGCCCCCGAGCTTCCTTTAGAGAGTTCGGATAGGTCGGGCATCGAGCTACTTTTCAAGAAAAGAGGGGTCGAGGTAACACTTGCCACTAAACTTTTAGAAATAGAGGGAGAAAGTCGACCTAATCAATCTGAACGTAGCTCGTAGAACCTTGTACGTATAGCCGCGGGGGCATCAGTACTCGACCGAGCGTAGACAGACGGTTGTTGGTTCCTTCCTCTCTGCTCTTGTGTTAGTGTAGCGTTCCTCGAAAAGCTTTTTCGGAAAAAACTTTTTGTTTTAAAAGGAGGGGCATCGTGCCCCTGGATGGAGCCCCTGAGCAACGAAGGATTTTTAGGTCGAGGACCCTAAAATGGTTTGTTGCTTAGGTTTGCTCACACCGAAGAAACTTTTCTGGAAAGTCGTACTAATGATGTGAAAAAACGGAAAAAGCGTTGGCACTTTTATTCATCATAAGCATAAGTAGTACATGGAACTTTTGCAAGGGTAGAGACGATGTAGCTATTCTAGGCCTGTTCGGCCATCGTGACGTCGTCGACGAGGTTCGTGGTCAGAGCTTCCATGGTCACCTTCTCGGAGCGGATGAGCGCCTCCGCGAACTGGAAACACTCGGCGTCGCACTCATACGCGTGCTGGAACTTGGTGTCGATGGTGATCACCCCCTTCGGCCCGGGCATCTTCAGCTTGAGGTAGGTGTAGTTGGGGACCGCCATGAACTTGGCGTACACCGGCCTTCTGAGGATTGCGTGATACGTCCCCGGGAAGCTGACTACCTCAAAGGTGAGCGTTTCCTTTCAGAAATTTCCCTCATCGCCGAAGGTGATCGGCAGGTCGATCTGCCCGAGCGGGACGACCTCCATCCCGGGTACCACCCCGTATAACGGGGTTGACGACGGGCAGAGTTGGGATCGTTGGATATGCTGTCGAGGGTGGACATGTAGACGATGTTGAGGCCGCTGCCCCTGTCCGTGAGCACCTTGTGCACCCGCTTGGTGACGAATAGTGGCGCCACCACGAGGGGGTAAGCCCCTGGATGTGGAATGTGGTCGGGGTGGTCCGCTCGGTCGTACGTGACGGCCGTCTCGGACCACCGGAGGTATGGGGGCATGGCCGGCTCGGTGTGGTAGATCTCTTGTAGGATGCGCTTGTGCTTACGCCTCAGAGGGCGAGCGGGTGTCCCACCGAAGATCATCATGACGACACCATCTTCCTTGGGGAATTCGTCATGCTCGACGTTCTTAGCGACGCCAGCTTTGGCCACGTCCTGTGGCTTGTTCTTCCCACCGAGGTAACTCTTCATGAGGTTGCAGTCCTTCAAGGCGTGCTTGACCGGACCCTCATGGTAAGGGCAAGGTGCTTCGAGCATCTTCTTGAAGTGACCCCTCGGGGGTCCAGTCTTTTGCTTGGGCGGCTGCTTGTCGGCTACCACTACTAGGTTGTTGCTGCGGTGCTTCCGCTCTTTCTTCTTCTTCTTCGGCCGAGCGACCGGAGCCTCGCCCAGTTCCTCCTCGGGCTTCCTTTTGCTGAAAGTGACGACCTCCTCCCCGTCGGCGTGGTCGGTGGCCAGGTCAAGGAGCTTCCGGATGGTCTTCGGCTTGACTCTCCCTATCCGGTGGACAAGGGTCTCGCACGTGGTACCATCCTGGAAGGCTGTGATGACTTGGTTGTCGGCCGTATCGGGGAGCTCAGCGCAGCGCTTGGAGAAATGGCGTATGTAGTCGTGGAGACTCTCGCCCTTCTTCTGCCGGCAATAGCGGAGCTTGCAGGCATTGCCGGGCCGAGCGTAGGTGCCCTGGAAGTTCCCTATGAAGGCGTCTCGGAGCTGAGCCCAGCTGTTGATCCTCCCCCGGGAGAGGTGCTCAAGCCAGGTACGTGCCGAGTCGGCAAGGTACAGAGGGATGCTCTTGATGATGAACAGATCGTTGCTTGCCCCACCGTTATGGCAAGCGAGCTGGTAATCCTTGAGCCAGACGCTCGAATTGGTCTCTCCATCGTACTTCACGACCGTGGTCAGAGCACGATATCGAGCTGGCGGGGCTGCAGCAAGAACATTGGCGCCGAAAGCCCACGGACCTCGGGGGTCAGGCATCGGACTCCGGCTTCGGTCTTCGCTGCTGTCATAGCGGCCCCCGCGCCTCCGGTTGTACTCCCTTCGTGTCCAGCGTTCGCCACCGGAACCACCACTGGTCATCGTACTTCTGCACACCGAGGATGCACCCCGGGCTCCGTGGTTGGGTTCGACCCTGTGGTTGGCGGGCGAGTGAGCGCTCTCCGCGCGGCCCGGCTGCCCCGATGGGCGTGAGGACCCGCGGTGGACCGAGCGTTCCAGGGCCGGAGCCCGCGTCTCCCGCCACCGGGATGCCAAACTTTCCGCCTGCTGGACGGCAGCCGCGTCAAGGAGTGTCTCGAGGTGCTGACGGAGCTTCTTTTCCTCCGGGGTCGTCGGCTCTGGGCCGGCCCGGAGGAGCACGGCCGCTGCGGCGAGGTTCTGGGAGGCCCGTTTGGCAACAGGAGTCCCATGAACGTCGTCGATGATGCAGCGGTGTACTTCTTGTGTGCATTCGCGTGCCAGTGTGGCCGCGGCCTCCACGCCGAGCGCGTGGTGGAGCTTTGCCTGCTCTTTGTTGGTATTTCTTAACCTCGATGCTAAGTTTGAGTTCCTAGCAACGATGCCAGAAATAACCAAATGGTAGTCCTAGCGATTACAAGGGTCCGCAAGCGTACGGAAGTACCATTGTAGCATTTCCCCAAAGGAGTATTCCAAAGGGTATCGAATCCAAGGAAGGTTGGGCGGATTAACAAGTTCAACACTATTGCAATGAGTATAAATCATAGACTGAAACAAACCAGACACTCAAATACAGGGGTAAGATATGATAGATAAGTTGGTAGCGTGAACACACAAACACACTTTCTCTAAAGGTCCTAGGCTTAGGAGGCAACATGCGAGTTAGTTCTAGGTTCTAAGGTACTAAACACACAAATTTAGTCAGACAAGTTAGATACACACTAGCATTGCATGACTGCTGGCTCAAGCACCCATCTACAAACGGGGAGCTAACCTCCCGCGTCGCTTACGCATGACTCTGGTTGTTAGACTTTAGACTCCTATAGCATATCCGAATGTGGGGGATTCCAGAAGGGTCCAACGGCTGTCACCACCACGGCCTACCCCAAGACAAACCGTGGGATACACTCATAAGCAATGTAGCTACGCAACCCAAGCACCACGCTTACGTTGTTAGCAGGACCCCAACCGGCCCGGGCTATTGTGACCCAAGTCAGAGCCGCCAGATAAACCGGCCAATTACACCGAGTACCGTAGCTTGAACACGAACTTCATACAACACAAACATGAGATCTAACTAGATCAAACTAGGCTGGGTACACAAACGGATTTGTGCTTTCCTATGTCTATTCAACAAGATCAAAGGGTCGTGTTCACGAAGAACACGAGCCTCTAACTTATGAACAAACACTGAAAACATGTGTAAGTCACTCGTCAACTGGATCGAAAGACCTTGTTCATCAAGAACATGAGCCTCTAAATGACGAACAAGCGAAGAACACATGAACAAATCACCCATGTATACAAGCACAACTTTATATGAAATAGCTGAATAACTGAAGTAGATCAAAGTCATATAATAAAATAAAGATACAAGAGAACTCATACCTAGATCCCAAAGTAGACTTGGAACCTGAAGTAGAACTACTCTAGCCTACCTCCTAGCCTTAGAAACCAAAAGTGGGAGAGTAGGAGTAAGGTGTGTTGGTTAGAAATGAACCCCCTCCCCTTCTATTTATAGGCCTGAGCACCGGCGCCAAGAGGAGTGAAACACCCCGGGAACGCCCTCTAGGACCAATAGGCAAGCACCACGTGGAGGCCCAGGATCAGCCGACCTAAGGTCGGTTCGGCCGATCCAAGGGTCGGCCGACCCCAGGTGGCCCCCCTCGGGGTGTGCTTCCTCAGGGTGGCTATCCTGTGGGCCTTTAGGTCGGTCCCCGGTGTACATGTGCTCTTGAGGTGATTTAGGCGCTCTGGTGGGCCCATGGATCCATGTGAAGTCCACGTGTCACGCTCTGATTCGTTGGGGCTTGCCTCCCTTGGATTGGTGACATGGCTTGCATGCATGGCACCTGAGGTGGCAGCCACTCCTTGGCTGAGGTGACGTGGCATGAATCATAGAAGGTGAGTTTGCCACTTCTTTATGCTTATTTTCCTGCAATCACATAATTTCCAAGGACAAGTGGAACTACATTATTCTTAACTAAAATGTGTGTAAGAAATGTCTCTTGCTCCTTCATTCATGAGTAAATTGACGGCTAAAGTAAGCACTTAACAGCCGTCAACACTCTTCCTCGAGGGCCCTCTGAGCCTCATCGAGCTCGTCGAGGTGGGCACACTGCCGTTCGTGATCGTCCCCGGCTTGTGGGGGATCCTCGCTAGCGGAAACGTCGGGCAAAGTCGGCTCACCTTCCGCGGAGCTCTCACCGGAGTGGGTGGAGTGGACCGCGTCGGCTTGCTGCTGGAGGACGAAGCACTCGCACCTCGGGTCATGGGGCGTCGGCACCTCCTTCCGGAGAGGCGGCTCGCTCTCGGCCTCGTCGCAGCTCGCCTGGGATGCTTCCAAGGGGACCAGACGTGCGCCGCCCGTCGCGGCGGGGGCAATTGTCCCGCCGCAGGGTAGCCACGTCTGTCCCTCAGGGTACACGGAGTCGTAGCAGAGCTTGAACTCGTCCCAAGACAACGTCTCCTCCTGCAAGCCTAACACAAGCATAGAAGTGGCGAACGCCGCAAAGCAGAAGAGCTCCTGGGATGGGTTAGGCCCCAGGGCGACCGCCATGTTGCGACCAACCAGGTTCCAAACCCGGTCAGCGGCAGACTTTGCCGACCGCAGCTCCTCAGGCGGCTGGCCTCCTGGAGGCGCGGGAGCGTCGGGTTGGGACCGCGAGAACACGGCCCCAGCGGGCGACTCGACTGGACCATCGAAGACGAAGTCCAGGGAGCCGAAGTGCAGCACGATGGTGCGCACCGGCTGTTCGTCAGCGTGGGCCATCCGGACCCTTGTTGGCGTCGTGACACACGAAGTACCCCCTACCTGGCGCGCCAACTGTCACGGTTTGATACCGCCTGCAAGTAAATTTTGGTATGTTCGTGCGTCTGATCCGGATGGTTGGGCTTAGAGACACCGGGATTATACTGGTTCAGGCACGGGGGGTGTCCTACGTCCAGTTCGAAGGAGTGTTCTATATGCCCACGGGGGCTTGTAGTAGGGGGTACAAGCTTAGGTCGAGAGAAGGAGAGTGTCCCAAGTCTCTGAGCGCGGTGGTGAGCTGCGAATGCTCGGTGTGTGTGTGTGGTGCTGGGCTCTTCGATCATGTTGTGATCGATGATCCCCTGTTGGTTGTTTTTCGGGTGTCCTCCCCCCATTTACGGTGCCAGCCTCTCCTTTTATAGTCCAAGGCGGGCTGGTGTACAAGGGTTAAGATGGTAAAATGGCATCCTACTACAGTGTTGTAACAGTGACGGAACAGTGCCACGCCGTGGGCCTTCGTCTCCGGTTGGCGCCGTACGCTGTACTAGCCGCGGTAATCCCTGTAGGGTGGCATAGACGGCGGCTCCCGTTCCAAGATGGCTTCTCCCGACTCAGAGCTGCGCAGGTCTTGCTAGGTCGAGGCTTCTCGTGCAAGCCCCGACCTTTCCTCTGATGCCCGCTAGGTCGGGCCTCGCCGTTCGATGCCTTACAGGCGAAGGATTTGCCTGTCCTTTGTTACTGTTTGTTATCCAGGTGATGGGACGCCAGGGCAGTCCTCTTCCCACGCTGGGGAAAATCTCATCATGACCTGGCTGCTTGACAGCATAGATCCGCCCGCCCTGCTGCCCCTACACGTCCCGGGCGGTGCGGGATTGCTCACGCCACGTTGCATCCCTCGCCTGGTGGCCCCCGCCGGTGGGCTGCATCCGAAGGAACCTTAGGTTGTGCAGGGCGGAGCCATCCGTCAAGGTAGCCGGGGCGCTTCTTAGGTCACGCGGGCAAAACCGCCTAGGTCGGAGGTGGCCCCAGAGATGATGTCGGGCCGCTACCCCCTGGGGGAGGATTGGGCCTGTCTTGCTAGTCGCTGGTGTTGGGCCTTTGTAGATGTGGCCTGTTGTTAGCCTTCATGATTTTGGGGATTTAGGGGCTAAGATGATTACCCCTAGTTTATCCCCTCATCACTGACGTCGGTTCCCGATGTCCACTCGAGTTTGAGGCGGTTTGACTGCCCGTGGGCCCTTCAATCCATGTGACGTCCACGTGTCGCCCTCTGATTCGTCGGGGTTTGCCTCCCTTGGATTGGTGACATGGCTTGCATGCATGGTATCCTAGGTGGCAGCCCTTCCTTGGCTGAGGTGACGTGGCATGGACCATAGAAGGTGAGTTTGTCACTTCTTTTATGCTTATTTTAACTGCAATCACAAAATCTCCAAGGACAAGTGGAACTACATTATTCTTAACTAAATGCATGTAAGAAATGTCTTTTGCTCTTTTATTCATGAGTATATTGATGGCTAAAGTAGGCACTTAACAGCTATCAACACCCTGCTAGTTAATTTGAGCTGTACTTGCATCCGTTGTGGAGGGCGTGTCCCGACCAGGCCAATTGCATCTCGCCACCATGTCAAGGAGGAGGTATCCACTCCCGTCCGAAGATCGGAGCGACTTCGGGGCATGAAGAGGAAAGACTACGAGGAGGAGTCGCCCGAGCCGAAGGACTTAGGGGGGAGTGATTACTCCGACGACCGCAGCCCGAGCTCCTAGGCAGCCGCTGGGAGGGACGACAATGACCTCTTCTATTGGGAGGAGGTGCCTAAAGAGCCGACTCCCGAAGGTCCAAACGGCAGCGGTGATCTCGACGACGGCAGCGACGGCGACAGCGATGGCGACAACGGCGGCGACCCCGGTGACAACGATCCATTTGGAATGCACCCGTTATGTTGTGCGGCATGCCGTCACTCCATATCGGACCTCTACACGTCGGTCGAGGAGTGCTTCCAAGCTATGGAGGCGATGAGGCAGAGAATGGAGGATTTGGAGCGTGTAGTCGACGACGACTACAAGTTCCTTAATCGGAACGTGAGGAAGCTATTCGGGATGGTCGGCAACATGAAGAAAAAGTGGTGCAAGGACTGTGGGAAGTTCCACTAGATAGTTACGGTTTTCCCCCCTTAGGATTTTTGTAAAATACGACGAGGACGTCGTATGATTTTAGCGTGGGGGAGAGCTAGCTAGCTAGATCTAAAATTTTTTTGCCTTAGTAAGTTTAGTTTGGTTTGGCTTAGAGTTTGCGAGAGTTTGTGAGTTAAACTTTTAGGTGTGTTTTTAAAATTTTCAATTTGAAGCGTGTTAATTTAGTGTTCGAGTCGAAAAATCAAATAAAAAGTGTCTTTTAACTTTTTGTCCCATGCGATGCTTTTTCCTTCTTTACTCGTATGTTTTTCTTTAATCTTTGATATATGAGCATGAGCATTTGGTTTGAAAAGTTTACCGTGGTGGTTAGTGGAGTTTTCACCTCTAAAAGTGCCTGCACTATACTTTGATCTAGAACCTTGTTTCGGTTGTGCTAAGTTTGATGCTAATGTTGGAGGAGTTTAATTCTGAAAATTATTTGAAAAACCCTTGTAATAAAGGTTAGCAAACTCTCTTTTTCCAAGTTGAGAGACAAAGAAAAAATCCTATATAAGGCCAACTCAATATCCGCTCCACCATAAGTGTGGTTAGCACAATGAGTTGGGCTAGGATCCTTCTCTCTTGGGAGTTTTAATTTCGAGCAATGATCATGTCTTTGTTTTATATATCTTTTATTGCTAGTCTTGTCATGTATTCGGTAACGAGACTCTCACATCGAAAGTCCCGTACATCGCTGAATTCCATACCCAAACCATAATATCTCTTTTGTACATCGTATTCCTTGAACACAACCTATATTCGAAGTTTTGTCTCGTTCCTAGCATAGTTTTTATTTAAAATTCAGATTGTATTTATGCAAGAAGAGATGAGCAAAGAGTTTCAGAAAAGAGGTAAAGATGTCAAGAGAGAGAGAGAAAAGTAAAAAAAATATATGTGTATGGAAAAGAAAAAAAGAGAGGAAAGAAAGAGAAAAAAAAGAAAAGAAAAAAAAGGGGAAGAGAAAGAAAGAAAGAAAGAGGAAAAGCAAGAAAGGTATGAAGAGGGATGAATCAAGTGAAGATTACATAAAGTGTAAGGAACGATGCCACGTTGTTGTTAAGAGACGAATCTTCCATTTTTCCAACCATGTGCAATCCGACAACGAGGACGTCATCGGTGCCTCGTAGTCTTATTTTCTTTTGCCCTTGCACATGTCCACCATTCTATATCTTCTTATCCTTGACATCCTCACATCATGGTTTAATTCTCATGATCATTGGCTTGAAAGGTAAACAACCATTAGAGGAATTTCTTAGCTTGACAATACCTGTGTTGATTACACTAGCTATACCTATAGCTCCACCTTACATGATAATATGAGAGATTTGTGGGAGGTAAGAGTTTATGAATTGTTTAGGATAGTCACTTCAAATGAGCGACATGTGAGAACTTGGAGAAAGGATTTTGTCTAATACTTGTTGCAGGAATTTTATTTTTAAAAATCATGAAAACCCTCCAATGGAAGCAAAGAAGTAAGCATGGCTGGAATTGAGGACCTCGAGTGAAAGGTATGAGTTGTGGGGTAAATCTTGATTTGGTAAAAATTCTAAACACCCATGTTTATGTATCGTGATCATTGCTTCATGTTTATTATATTAAAGATAAAGGATTGACTAACTTGTGAAGGAAGAAATAGCGGAGCATGTTTTCAACACCATGGACAAAAGTTCTTTTACGAGGGACTTGCTCGAGGACGAGCAAGATCTAAACGTGGGGGAGATGTTGACGGTGTATTTTGGTACACCAAACATGTTTATTACACTTTGGTTTGAGCTTGATTATGGAACTAACCCGCCACTAGGCACACTAATGATATAACAAGTTCATCTTTGTATGTGCATTTGGAAGTGTTATGTTTTTGCAGGAAAACATGGACAAAAAGGACGGAGTCACAACAATTTCAAAGGAGCAAATGAGGAGTCACGTTCGTGTTCAAGTGCATGATGAAATCACTCCCAAAGGTGGCAAGGACCGAAGTGTTACAAAGGAACATCCCCGAGGATTGAAGCGTAAAAGACCGGACTTCATGTGAGAAGACCCTCTATCTTGGACGTGAGGATGACGTCGCCAAAATGATGCAATTGAAGGGGGCAAAGTGCAAAATGTCAAGAGGACCCACGGGAGCGAAGGGCCGACCGAACCGGGCCGGGAAGGGCCTAGGCCGGTCGGCCCAGGCCGGCCGGCCTGGCCTATTCCCGAGGCGGTTTGGTCCCCCATTTCTTGAGTGTGAAGATGATGCAACCCTAAGTCGGTGTGGGCACTGCCATTCACAGAGGGAGAGCCATTCGCCCGAGAAGTCGTCCACAAGCTAGAGAGGAAGGAGAGGAGAGAGATCATTCGCGAGAAGGATCGCTCGACTCGAAAGAAGCAACCACAAGTGGAGGAGGACGTCGAGGCCCTGCCACGACACCCCCGGAGGAGAAGGAAGACACCGTCGAAAGCGTCACCATGATCAACGGCGCCATGATTAGCGCTTTGATGGGGTAATCTTCTCATTTGTCCATGAGTTGTAATCGATCTTGAGATATAATCGCTACTTTTATGGTTTTAGTCTATCATCTAGTGTTGAAGATGCTTTCATGTTTAAGGTTAGCTACCATGCCTTTTCGGGAGTATAGATCTCACTTCTCCCTTAGAACCCTTCAATACGCCGTGATCATCATAGGTCTAGTCACGAATACCTCCGCGTAGTGACAGTACGGGGGGAGGGAAAGGGCGAAACTGTGGTCACAACCCCTGGTAGATTAGATCGGTTTTCATATCTCTAAGCGGTTGCATGTTCAAGTATCGTAGACCCTATGGGCAAGTGTCTTTTATATATCTTGTGAGTCTCATAACTCTCTCTAGTGTAGCGTAGTAGTTCTTTAGATTAACCGTAGTTTAGGGTTTGGATAAGTTAACTAGGTAGTGCTAGATCAAACGCTTGTAATCCCCTTGCTCCGCGGATTGACAAGAACCTAGGGAAACCCCGTGGTGAAAAAGGTGTAGGTCCGTACGCTTGCAGATCGTAGGTGGATACGAGTTTTATCCGTCAACACTAATATAAGGGTTGCGCATTGCTCACAAGTATCGACATAGCACATACATAGGAAGGTTACTTCCTAACTCATCTACATAAATGACTAGTTACTTCCTATGTTTTTCAAGCATGGGTAAGTTACTTCCTATCTAATGTAAGTAGATGACTAACTACTTCTTAAGTGTTTTAAATCAGAGGCAACTTACTTCCTATCCCATGTAAATCAATGATTAGTTACTTCTTATATGTTTTAAATAAAAAACAACTTATGTCCTCTAATTAAACACACAAAGTATAGTTACTTTGTTTATCATGTGGATCCATCATCCATGATTATTAGATAAATTAGTTAAAAAATGATGAAGTTACTTTTCTAAACCAGATTTATAGTGACATGTTACTTCCCACCTCAAAATGAAAAAAGGATTGCAAAGAATATCAAAATTGATTGGTTACGAGAAGCACAATGAGTAGCATCAACTACTTGAATCACCATGTTATGGCTTCAGTTTGCATGAAGCTCAGCTAAAGTTATCCCAATAGGAGCGTTAGTGTTACAGAAGTTATAGGTTCATGTTTGATTTAGTATTTCAACATACAACAAATCACATATGAAACAAAATATACAATGTTTTGAGCCTCTGATTGACAAGGAAACAATGTCATTCTGGTATGACACCACTGGTAGATTTCACAACATGACAACAAGATAAACCATGCTGACCACAAAACTCTAGACTACTCGCTAAACAAAGCAACAAGCACCACCAAAGTCATGACATACGCAGGCGCAATTCAAATACTTGAAAAGCCACAAATCTCTATAAAAATCAGATTGTAAGATAAAGTAACCTCACGTATTATCTTAATCCTATATGAACCTGCTTTGCATCTGCATATGTGGTAAGTTACTTTGTAAGAAATACAAATACAAAATTAGTTACTTCTTATAAGCCTGCATATGGGGTAAACTTACTTCCTATGGTCGGTTAAGCTATAGTTAGTCACTTTCTACAATATTCAGACTGAAATCTTGTTACTTCTTGTATGATTCAAATGTATGCCTAGTTATATACTTAATGTTCAGATAAAAGAGAGATCATGATAAGGGCTAAATAGTAAAGCAAAAAACATAGAAGTAAACTTTATAAGTTGCTTTGATAATGTGCACACATATGCTACATGGAAAAGACAACATGTGTTACATCCTATATTTAGAAAAGATTCAAAATTAGGTACTTCTTGTGTCACATAATATATGATAAAGTTACTTTGCATGGGATATAAGTAAAGGATTAGTTACATCTTATGAGAATTCATATGAAGAAAAGTTACTTCCTATTGTAAGTTAAGGTGATCACCATACCAAAGATTCATACCACATTTGAACATACATATACCTAAGTTCAGTTGTAAAACAGTTGGAAGAAAATTCTCACTAATTCAGTCTAATGATCAAAGTACCAGATTGAACCACGGTTTCATTAGAAACACCTTGCTACTAGAACCCAGACAGGACAAAGCACTAAACCTGGGCCTTAAGTATAAGTGCTAGGAACAGCAGCAGGCACAACCTGACTTTGAACACTGATTCTCAATCCCTTCTTCTTCACAAGAAGAAATATGGATCTATCACTGACTTGGATACACCTACAAAATGGGAAAATATAACAATAATGATATCAGAACACCTTATTGAAAAATGGCAGAAATTAAAATGTAAGATATGAGATAAACTAGAGAGGTGCTAAGCTTGCATGCATCAAGGGGGGCCACCAAACTGAGAATATAGGGTATCCACGATGAGAAAGAATCTCACCATCCTATATTTTTCTTGCATCACCGAGATTCTCACTCCTGATGAAACCATCAATCAATGTGGTATACACAAATTTATCAAGTTGGACATTTTGCTCGAGCATCTCTGCAAGAAGGTTGTTGACAGCAGGAAGCATCCATTTCTTGCATAAGCCACTAATAAGTATGTCGGTGTTAGGATTAGTCCCGACACTAACTAGTGAATTGCGCTGTGATTAGCCTCTCGATGGTTGGTGCAAATAGCAACACAGGGACACGAATTTATCCTGGTTCCGGTCGTGGGGCGTCCAGCACATTGTGTGTGCACACTGTATTAATTCGCACCGGTGGTGCCTGTAGAGGGGGGCTACACTACAAAAAAAATGCCGACTAGTGACGCAAAAAAAGGCCGTTTCTCGTCATAAACCGCGATTAATGACGCCGGTTGTTACGAAAATGCTCCGTCATTAATCGAGCGTCACAAACCGCGATTAATGATGAGACCTTATTTCCCGGCGTCATGAGTTTAATGACGCGTATAAATTCGTAACACAAAGGCATCATAAGGTACATGCCACGTCGGACCAAAATCTGATGTAGCACGGCGTTTTGTGACAAACCGTTTCGTCATTAAGTGAATTCAGCCCATATTTTGACGGGCCAAGGTCCAAATACCTTGTCGTCATAGATTGAATTTGGCCCACTTAATGTTAAGCTGAGCCCAATGTTTCTTTCGTCATAAATTGGTTTTAGGCCTTATTAAGGTTGGATGGAGCCCAATATTGTTTGCGTCATAGAATGTGTAAGGCCTATTTATGGTTGGATGGAGCCCAATAATTGTTGTCGTCATAGACACTTTTAGGCCTAATTCTGGTTGGACCGACCCAATAATCGAGGTCGTCATAGAATGTTTTAGGCCCGGTTTTAGTATGACCGAGCCCAATAATTGCATTCGTCATTAATTTGTTTTGGGTCCAGTACTGGTTGGATCGAGTTCAATATTCGATGACGTCATAAAATGATTAAGGCCCAACTGATATTGGACCCAGCCCACCATTTGCTGACGTCATTTTTGATACGGCCCATTTTATTAATAAATCGTTTTTGAATTCGTTAAAAAATAATGGGCCGAGGGGGCAAGCCCACATATTTTTTCCCTGTTATTTTGGGCTGCACTCCAGGTAGCGCTTAATTAAATATAATTCAATCTCATATTACATGCTAATCAATTAAGTAATTGACATCACAGAATCCTAAAAAAAAGTAATTGACATCACAGATAATATTTCCATACCACTGATACAAATTAATGTTTCGGATCACACATGACACATTATGATCAATGAACACAGAACAACCACAAGCAGATTGTAAGTAGGAGCTCACAAACCAATACACATGATATCTCCATGCTCACAAATAAAGCTGGTATTGAAATAGAACCCACTATGATAATAAAGCTCCGTACTCACAAACCAGCACAACTAGCTGGGAGGACACAAGCAGAAGACTAAGAAACACAGTGGCCATACCCAAGGCGCGAGCTTAGCAGTTGTCGAAGGAGGGTCTCAGTAGTTTCTACTTGTTTCTTCAACCTCTCAATCTCATCAGTCTGCACTTTCATTGCTACATCTGATGCTTCTGCCTTGATCTTCAAGTCTATCAAAACTTGGTCCTGTTCAACAAAGATTTCACCAAGGTCAGCAGCTGCATCGAGCCCTCCCAACGAAACTTCAGGTCTTGAGCATGTAGCGAAAGCTGGATAATCTCGAGGCATGTAATCAATGAATGGCTTTGACTTCACATTGGAGGGACAGGAATTTGATATTTGAACCGCAAGGATTGTCCTCAACATTTGAGCCTAAAAATGAAAGGAGAAGTCAAACTTGAACCTTAAACGAAGCAAGCAAACAAACTTAAGAATAATCCTAAGAATAAAGTAGCAGGATAATCATGCATTCTGTTACATACCACGACATGTGATTGAATCTCAGCAATGCAGGAGTGGGATGCTAGGCCCTGCATAAAAAGTTACAAATCAGGAACTAGATCTAGAGCGGTCAAGGTAAGAGAAGGATCTGAAATCTAAGACAATAAACAAAGTAAATTACTTTCTAAGCATGGCTCATCAATTAAGTTTTGTTACAAATCCGTAACTGCATCTAGAGCGGCCAAGGTAAGAGAAGAATCTCCAATCTAACACAATACACAAAGCAATTTACTTTCAATGCATGGCTCATCGATTAACTTGTGTTCCAAATCAGTGACTGCATCTAGAGCGGCAAAGTTAAGAGAAGAATCTCAGAACTAACACAATACACGAAGCAATTTACTTTCTAAGCCAACGAAAATACTACTAGGGGACTAGAAAGAAAAGGAAATGAGATTCTCACTTCTGAAGCTCCAAGATTCAGGGGCCCATGGATTGAGGGGGCATCGGGAGCCGGTGCTTGCGCCGTATCCTCACTCAACTGCTGAGCTTGGCCAGCACAGCAGACGCAAGCAGAACACCGATATCTACCGCCCACCATCTGCTGAGATACTCCTCCCCCTCCACCGGTGACAGCGAGGTCGGACCGCCACCGCAAATCTAGCTGAGCAGAGTGATGCTTTTTGGAAATGGAAGGCGGGAGTTTAGTGGCGCAACATGGTAGCAATGGAGTAGAGTATTTATTATTTCGGGGTGGAGAGGGAATACAGAATTTGAAAATCCCGCTTTCGACTTCCTGATCGCGAAATGAAAATTTGGTAAGCTGCACTTGCTTCGGGGCCACTGACAAGTGAGGCCGTGCAATGGCGGTCCCATATTGTCAGCGAGTTTGGGTGGGATTCCGGTGGCGTACAATATAGGCGGGAGACAGATATCTGGAAGAGGCCCACGCTTCAGTGAAGCTGGGTGCGTTTCCAGTCGAAGATCACAAAACCTAACAGCTGCTTCTCCCACTACAATGCCTACACATCTATTTTTTTAAGTCATATGGATATAAGGATCTTCCTTCTGCGTTCTTATCTGGACCAAAGCACACTCGTGTACCCACCAAATATTTCGCATGCCTACCGGGGAAAATCCTGCATATTCCGCCCTATACTTGTGACAGGATTCCTCAGCAGTGTAGGCCTTCGTATTCCGAGCATCCCACGTATTTTCATGGCTACTGTAATCACGTGAGGGAATGCTCTGCCACGAGGTGCACACTGCCTTAGTATCAGTTATGGTTCAATAAATAGGCGTGCCCCAAGGCTTTTGCTCATCACCTCTTCATCCTCCACGCATTGTGCTAGCAGACCTCTCTATTTGGTTCTGCGCGCTGTGAAAAGAGGTGAGCTCTTAGCTTCCGCGTCGTGTTTTTACAGGATACAATCATTGTTTCTGGTCAGTGCTTATCATGTTTACGTTGTTGGCGAGTGTGTAGGAGGATGGCTTCTGATGCGAACGGAGGAACTGCCAACTTCCATGCTGTGCCACCTCCGCAGCGGCCAGGATACATGGATCCATATGATCTGTACGACATGGACGAAGCGGACGAGGAAGAAACGGAGGAGATGAAGATAGATGCTTTGGCTTGGCTGCAGGAGCAGGGTTACACTTGTGTGCATCGCCATGGTCGCTGTGTGTGCCCTTACTGCAATCTTGCTAACCGGCAGTGGGGTTTTCGTGACATCCTACAGCATGCTTCTGGCATTGGTCTCTCGGGACGTACCATGAAGTCGAGGGGTAGGCACCGTGCATTGGAGGAATATGTCCGCACGGATCCTCGTTATGCTACATTCCGTCGTGCATTAGGTATGGCGGGATAGGCGTGTGCCGTATCCATCTCCATGACCGTGTCTGTTGTCTTCCTCGTTGCCAAGTCCGAAGATTTCGTTGCTGGGTGTGTGTTTGTGCGCGCTTGTGCCAGTGCCACTGTACGGGTGTAGGTCTATGGGGATGTATCATGTATGTGCACAATTAAGTTGAATAATTTGGGCATGGTGACTATCATTTACGTTCTGTATATTCTTGGCAAAACGGTGAATTTAGTCAAACGGTAAATTTGTAAAATCGGTCATCATTTACGTGTGTATCTGCAATGCGGTGCGGTGGGATAAGACTAAAATATCACATGACAAGACATTACATCTTAGACTATGGCAACGCATCATGACTAGGGAAATCCACTGAAGCAAGGAAGGCGATCATGGAAAAGAAGAACACCCATGTTCTTCATGGATAAGAGGGGATACAGGGGATTTGCCTACCACTACAAGATCACAGAGCAGGAAAACAGGGGATCGATCTTTTCCATCCAAAAGAAAACATACAATTGATCTTTCCATCCACAAGACCACCTATTTGAAAGTGCAAAAGAAAACCCAAATCCGAGTAATCTAAGACGACCCCTCCAAGGAGTTCCCCGATGACTCTGGCGTCGAGGGAGCTTCAATGGCTGGGGGAGCCACGGGACCAGGATTGGCGGGGCCGACATTTGAAGGACCAGCGCCGAGGTCCATCTTCTTCTTGGTCCTCTTCGAGTCCACCACCTCCTCCTCCTCCTCCTCCTCCGCACCCTTCTTCTTCTTCGCCGACGGAATGTCCTTGAACGAATCAAGCTTACCGGCCTTGTCATCCTTCAAAAGCTGCCTCACAAACGCCTTCGTCTGTTGATTTCTCTTCTTGGCCTCCACCCGCTTCCTCTTCTTGGCCGCCAATCGCTTCTTCTCAATGGCCGCCCACGTCTCTTCCTCTTCCTCTTCATCTTCCTCTTCATCCTCTTCCACATAGTCGTACTCATCCTCGCTGTCCTCGCTCTCCTGCCTTTCCATGTCTTCTACATCAGATTCACTCAAGGAGGGCTCGAATGGCTCGCATGCGCTTGGTTGGGGGGAGTCGGGTGGTGTCCCGATGGAGGAGGGGTTGGAAGGGAACGGGGAGGCGGGAAGTCGAATCGGAGAAGAAGGCATGGTGGTTGTGGTTTTCTGGAGGAAGAGAGTTTGAGACAAGGCAATGGAGGGAGTTGGGAGAGTCCGGTATATTAATAGATCTCAGTTTCAGAGAAAGTCGGGTGTCTCTTCGGGAGTTGTATCACGCTAATGCAAGGAGGCGCCTCGATCTCTAATAATGTAACGGTCTTTTGCAAAGAAAAGAACTATGTAAATTTGTAATCTTAATGAATTTGGACCAAACTATATTTACAAGCACTTCAACATGCAGAGATGAACTGTTTACTGCCATTAAACCGGATGTTCGGGTATGGGATGCATTAACAGACCGGATGTTTCGGTCTAGAAAAAGATACAGAAAGAACAAATATTTCAGGACCTATAAAAGATGCTTGTTTTGATTTTGGGCAAAGGTGATCTATGATTTCATAGTTTATGAGAGCAATAAAATAGGATAACATTTATAGGGAAACAAGGAACAGAGATGGTCAGGGAAACAAAGCATAAACAACTTCAAACAAGGGGTTGATCAACAAACAAACGATAACCAAATTCACAAACATGGTTTGGGTTAGGGATGCATTAGCGTTTTGGATGTTTGGCAATAACCGCATGCCTGTTTTGAATTTGGTCAAGGTGAGCAATGATCACATTGCTATTTCTTATTAATTGTCCAATATTGATCTTCAACTTCTCCAGATCATGTGTCAAGCTAGGAAACTGACATTGCCAAGCGATTGGCAGATGTTGGTGTAGGTCTGTCTAGTGGTGCTATGTTTTGGGTTGGAAACTTGTGATGATGTTCAGACTCATTGTCTGGTGATGCTTACTCTCCCTGGGAGTCCTAGGGGCGATCGTTGTCCTAATCTAGCTTGAGTCAAGGTAGGTTAGGGCGAGTCAAGGGCCAGTGAACTCCTCTTTTATCCCTGTTCTGTAACTTGTTCGGTATTTCCGTTGTTGCAATGGAAATGGGGGATGCCCTCGATTCGAAAAAAAATGTGTCAAGCTACGAAACACGATCATGTATAAGTACAATAAGAGCGGATGTTCTTGTCTAGAAACACGAACAGGGCGGACAACACATGAGACCATGTTTCATGGAAATGTAAAGTTACTAATTAACATCATGATGTTCACATACATAAGACAATGTTCCCACGAAATCTAAAGATACTAACTAACATCACAGATAACATATCGGCATTGGTCTTCCACTAGCGCGGCTTGCTCACTCCATCTACATCCATCCCTCATTTCTGGCCAGGACACGGTGGCGGCTCCACTTCTTCATGTTGTCCTCCCTCAGGGCCTCAGACCTGGCCATTGTTGGGTATTTTAGCGACAAACGAAATAAATCCGCAAGCACACGGATACCGTTGTAGCTTTCACCTCAGAGTATTCCAAAGGTATCGAATCCGAGGGAACGTGTGTTCACTAACTTCGTTCTAATGGTCCAAGGACACACCACGATATGAGGCACTAGGAGAGAGGATTCCTATGGATAGCTCTACAGATGAGGTTAGAGGTCGATCTCTCAAGAACTTGCTTCGGGCACCAGCTAACCTATTCACGGTGAATTTCTGTCAACCTAGCCATGAGTTTACCTTCAGTGTTGGTATTGATTTGATATCCTAACTAACGATCCTAACCCTCATGATATGTCATGTTCGCACTCGCATGTGGTATTTGGAGTTTATTCTTTACGCATGGTTTTAACGCTAAAAGGGAGACTTCCCGGGAAAGTTCATCAAGCACTTTGTGAGAAGATCATGAAGCCCGGCACAAGTCAAGACATGAAGTGAACATGACTCCAAGTGGCCCAAGGACCAAAGCGTGAAGCCGTGAAACTCCGAGGACCTGAACAGAAAATGCTGAAGCTTGCGCGACAAGGAGCCCTATCCAAACCATGGAGAAACTGATGCCAAGGGCCCACATGCAGGAAGTGGAAAGTTCCAGAAGACACGAGAAGCAACCGGGAGGAAGCCGGGGCCGAACTGGGCCAAAACGGGCCCAGGCCGGTCGGCCCAGCCCATTCCGGGCCCGGTTCAGCGCCCCCTTTGACCTAGCCGCCCTTCAGACTATTTATAGCACCCCTGCCAAGAGCCACGAAGGAATTCATTCGTCATCCGCCGCTGAGGAGCAGAGAAGCTAGAGGGACACCATCTCGGAGAGGAGGGTCGTGCTAGTTGTCTAGGGTTTCCCTAGCCGATGTGGGAACCTTGCATGGAAGACCACGTCAGAGCTCCGAAGCAAGGATCAAGATCGAGGTAGGATCCCGGTGGTGATCTTGTTCATGTAATCATTCATAGTGAAGTTTTTATAGTGAATCTGATTTCTAGCGATCAAGTGCCTTCTCGATGATTTTGTTCTCCCTTGGTTTTGCTTCTTCCTCAATCTATACTTAAGATAGATTGCATAGGGTGCTCTTGTAGCCGCGGTGGCTAGAGGTGCATACCGGACCGACCAAGTGTTTTCAACTTGTTCTTCTCGAACTCGCCCTAGGCTAACCCGCACGAATAGGAGTGCGTTGTGACAGAACGGTGGCTCCAAAAGGCGGGCGTCTTCAGAATCGGATCGGAGGCCACGGTTTAAAGATGCTTTTAATGAGATTCACTTTTCTATCTTCATCTATCTTGTTTGGAGCTACAACATACGCATGATCTAGACTCTCTAGATCGGTTATCTCTTTGCTTCCTCTTGCTACCTCTTAGTAAATTAGATTAGATGTGTTTTCTTGATGATCTCTTAGGTTAGATGCAACTTGGTTTTTCAAAAGAAAGAGTTTCTTTGCCTTACTAGATTGAATCCTTGCGTTGCACATTGTTCCACGGATTCGATACCTTGGGTTCTCACACTTAAGGGAAGAAGGGTCCCTTGACTACGACGGGGGATTTGTCCGCTTGCAAATCCAAACGAACTTTGATACGACAATCAACCGTCAACAAGCCCCTTTTTCTAGCGCCGTTGCCGAGGAGCAAGCAATCAAGATCCAATCTAGTATCGCTTCTTGTGAATATTTTTCAGTTTTTTCTTTTGATTTTTCTTTTGCATCTCTTAACTTTGATCATCCTCAAAAAGAAAAAAAATCAATCTAATCTAGTTTTTGACTAACCCTAATTTTTCTTTTTAGATTTTTGTTTTATTGCTAACCCTAACCGGAGATGGTTGGCTACCTCTCCAAGAAACCCAAATATTTTTGTGGATGATCCAGGAAAACTTTACAGGCAAAGGAGACGTGCAACACAAGCTAAAGGGTTGGAAACCCTAGATCCAAAAGCCGAGGCCGAAGGATCGCCGGAATCTCCAAAGGAAACTCCACCTCCAAGTCCGAAGAGAGATCAACATCAACCACCACCGATGGGAGAACAATCCCAACCGGAGCGCAAGGTCGAGCTATGCACCCCGGACGTCGTTGATCTACCTATCATAAACCTTCAAGACACCGGAAGGCCGTTCAAGATCAAGGTCTCAACTATCTGCATGGTGCAACGCTCGCCTTTCACCGGTAAAGAGGATCCAAACCTTCACCTCCAAGCATTTGTTCAACTATGTCAAACTTTCGATGAGGATGGGGTGACTCAAGATCAAATGAGAGCAAGGCTTTTTCCGTTCTCGCTACTTGGGAAAGCTTTGAGTTGGTTCCACACTCTACCGGCAGAGTCGAAGCAAGATTGGGAAGTGTTGATGAGGAACTTCATGAAGGAATATTATTCACCGGCCAAGACTCAGAGTTTGCGCAACAAGATTGAGACGTTTGTTCAATTTCCCACGGAGACGATCGAAGAAGCTTCGGAGCATTTCAATGAATACATGTGAGCCGAATTCCTTGAGTGGCATGTCGGTTTACTTATGAGGAGGATGGAGAAGATGGAGATGGAGAGAGAAGCTCAAGACCTAAAGGCTGCCGAGGCAAGATCCACATGCGAGGAGTGTGAGGAGTACGACCATGTCCAAGGAGATTGTCCGGAGGAAGCAATGGTGCTCGACTACATGAGGAGAGGAGATTCACCAAACTTCCGCTACGGGCAAGGTAAACCTCAACTTAATGCAAGTTCGTCCATTCAAAATTCGGTTCCACTTTGTACACAATTGAAGGACTTCATGGACGAGCAAGCTAAGATCAACAAGGACACTGTCACTAAGTTCGAGGCTATGGAGAAAATATTGGAGAATTTAGATGGTAAGGTGATGGAGGTCGGAAGCTCTATCCGTGAAATGTTCATCATGATGAAGATGCTAGAGACGCAAGTGGGACAACTTGCCGGGTGCCCGATGGGTAACAACGGAGGATTTCCGAGACAACCCCAAGGTCCCGAGATGGCATTGGCTATTCAAACTCATTCGGGAGAGAAGGAGGATCACACTAAGGAGACCATGGAGATCACAACCGAAGGACCGGAGCTTGAGATGCCGAGCCAATATATGAAGATGCATCCACGCTACTTCCGAGACATGCTCGCCAACAAGCGCGAGATGACATTATGCGACCTTGGAGCAAGTGTGGAAGTCATGCCAAGAGATGTGTTCGAGAAGCTACGCCTACCACTCAAGCCTATGGCCATGTGTCTAGAGTTGGGAGACAACTCTATTCGCTATCCCGTCGGAATCGCCGAAGATGCACCCGTAAAAGTTGGAGAGATCAAGTTCGACGTCTACGGCAAGAGAAGTGCATTCAAGTCTCAACCACGTTTCAAGGTATGCAACACGTTCAATGTTAAATATGTTCCACCTCATCGTTGCTTTATCAAGGAAGAGCCAAAGAAGAAGGAAGAGCCGGAGAAGATGGAGACAAAGATCAAGGAAGTTGTTGCATCCGTCAAGACCAAAGAACAAAGCCAGCCTGTGAAGACCAAAAAAATGACTAAGCCGAAGAATAAGCCCGTGCTCAAGATGGTGCGGAAGTGGGTACCCAAGATTGCAACGTCCACAAAAGAGTGTTGATCCGAAGTGAAGAAGAGAAGAAGTCTAGCTATGGACTATAAACAAAGCGCTTTGTGGGAGGCAACCCGTTCGTCAAGTCAAGAATAAGCTACCGGGAGGGCAACCCGGAAAATTTCCGAATTCCAAGTAAGTTGGTCATAGAATTTGCTACGCAAGACATTTTATTAACTCTTAAGTGGTTGAACAAGTTTTTTTAGAGAACCTTTTATTTGCTCGGTCATTATGTTTGAATTTTTCTATCTTAAACCGATGACATGAGCCATCCGATGATTTATTTGCCTCTTATCGAGAAACTAGAACCAAAATTTCAGATCCTATTTGAGCCTTCCATCCTCTCCATGATGGTAGGTTCAACTTTGTTTTGCATGTTAAAAACACACGAGTAGGGCCCTCGCTATGTTCCTTAATGCTTTTAAATCTTTTGACGCATGCTAGGACTCACGTGAACCTAGGGAATTCGACTTTTGGTTTCATCTAACTTAACATCTACCGGTTTCTCTAGAGCTAGTTTTTCCAAGACCTTTTGTTTTTATTTATTCAAAATCTCTCTCTCATATTTGGCCAAATTTAGAACCTAAACCCATAACCCCACGGTCAAGCCGGAGGATCTTGCTATCAACTAATGAAAGCAAACGATCCCGGTACAACCAAAATAAAGGTAGTCGGAAAGTTTTCGACTTACAAATTGTTTTTGATGTTTAAAAACTCCTCTAATAATATATTTAAACTCATTGCTAGCTCTGAGTTGATCTTTAATTTATGAAATTTAGAGGAGTAATTAGCATCTAAACATGATCAAAGGAAGGTTCTGAGGTTTGTTTAACACCTTGTGCTCGATGATGCATCATGGGAAGGTTTTATCATCAAAACATCTTGGGCACATGTAAAAGACAAGCATGGGGGAGGGCAACATGACTTTGTTTTGCAGGAAATAAGTGAAAGCACATGAACCATGGAAGACAAGAAGTAACACAAAGTTAAGGAGGAAGGCATTGATCTCATCATTCAAAACAAAGGAGTGGCCGAGGGAGTTTGGCCGATGGATTCTTGTGGGGCATAAGAACACAAGGACATAATGCAGAAAGGAGCAAGTGGAAGAAGAGCCGAGGCAATTGGGGCAGCAAGGACACCAGGCCGGCCGGCCTGGTCCGGTCGGCCTGGCCTATTTTTGTGGCCCCTGACGTCCGTTTTCCTCAGGTAAGCCTCTCTTTAATTTGCAAATTCATGCTCCCAAGTTCATAGGCCAGAGACCTTACGAACCACTCAGAAAAATTCGTGCCTCACTTCCTTCTATAAAAATCCTCGAGAATTCGTTACAATTCTTGTCCTTCCGTATACTTTTTTTTGTGCATTTTTCTACCGGCAAGAAACCCCCGGGAGAGTTGTTTATGAATTTGTGCAGCAAGGCACGATGAAAAAGGCCATGAACATCGTCCTCGGAAGAAGGATATGATCATCATCGTCGGAGGCGCCATCTAGCTCTTCGCGGAAGCATTCTTTCCGAATCCTCGCGAAGCATGGAGGAAGACGTGGCACCATCAAGGAGCGACACGCTGCACCCTGGAGGCATGAGGAGTACACAAAGCTTGTCCATGTGGGACAAACCGCAAGGGCACATGGAGGAGCCACCCGTTCGACCTCGACACTCAACTCGTTCATCCGCTCCGCCACCATATACTCCGAGGCACTTCAAGCAAGTTTTAATCACAAAGATGAAGGATCAACCATTGAAGGAAGAGTGAAGGAAGGAAGAAGAAGTAATGCTTCAAATTTGATTTGATTTTTCCTTCTCCTTTTCTTTATTTTTCAGTTATGTGCAAATTTGTGTGTGCGAGCATTTTCTATTTTATTTATTTTCAGCATGTGTGTGATAGTAGTAGTTTTTTGTTTTCCATCATCATGAATAAATTTCACCATCGTGTTATGATAATTAATATGGATGGAAAATTGTGCCAAGTTGATATATGATGATCGTTGCCTATAAATATCTTTGTACTTGTTTTATGCATGATTAAGCTAATGCTCTCATTTAATGCAAATCTGAAATTAATTTAAATGCTAGCTTAATCCTTTGCGGAGGTTATGATAAAGATAAGACCCATAGTTTTCTTTTCATGCTCTCAATTTTGGATGGGTTAAAGATGATTTATTTTTGTTCTTAAAAGTAATGCTAACCTTGTCATTAATACCTCTTGCATTTTGCTCTACCTATCCAAAGCCATATATATATTCGAGTGCAAAAACTTAGTATACAAGATTTATTTTTGGGTGAGTTAATTCAGGGCTTGATTTCTCTAGCCCGCGACTAAGAAGCTGGTCATTCCGTTTTTGCGTATCTATCTTTTTGCTAGCCTTTCTATCCGTGCAATGTGTATCCCCACATCGGAGATTTCACAAACCTCGCCGGATATCCACCCTTAAAACCCAATATATTGTTTTGTGTTTACCTCCTTGACCACAACCTATCGTTTGAGTATGGATGAATAATTCGAGGAAGATCACAAGAATGATGGTGCCAAGGATTGAAGTATAATTTTGGGAGACCTCCAAGATGTTGCGTGAAGGATCCCTAGAAGATTTCAAGTGTTTTTCTCCAGAAAAATATAGAACTTTTAGTACCTACCTTGGCACAAAATTTTTTCCACCTCTTTGCCCGAGGACGTGCAATCGTCTAAGCATGGGGGAGCTGCCAAGAGGTAGGTACAATGTAATCTAGAGTTCAAGAGGAGTAAATAAATAAAAAAAGAAAAGAAAAAAAAAGAGATAGAAAGAAAAAGTATGAAAGAAAAAGAAAGGAGAAAGAAAAAGGAGAGAAGAAAAAAATGTATATATTAAGAGAGAAAGAAAAAAAATATAATAAAGCTCCCCGGCTCTCTAGATGCATTAGGAGTTTGAAGACGATTCAAGATCAAGACCCATACTCATCTTTCCAACCATGTGCAATCCGATAACGAGGACTTTGTTTGTGCCTCGGGACCACTCTTTGCCATTTGCACATGTCCACTTATCTCAAAAAGTGTGTGTTCATCTCTCTCCCCCCTCCTTGTAACATTATTTTTTCCAATGACCTTTTTGACGTGTCTCGGTAAAACCATGAGAAGCTTGTCTTGTTTTGATAATATCTCAATTATAATATCTTGGTAGGACTAAACTTTTCCCAAAAGCTCCATATAAAGCCTACCACATATATATATTTTTGAGAGGGGAAAGGAGTAGAACAAATAGGCTTGAGAGACAAGATGAGATGAGAGTTCATGAGCAAGATGCAAAGTGGTTTAAATTTTTGAACTTGGTTTAGCTCTTTTCTTCATCTCATTCTTTATTTCAAAATTTCTAAGATTCATTTGAAATTTGGGAGCATGACTAATTACTTGTGGGAAGAGCTTAATTGATATCCACCCTCCGTAGGGATGAAGGCTAGTACGTTATGGAACTTTAACAAATATTAATTTAGAGAGCATTATGTTTTCTCGTGTATGATCAAGTGCAGGGTTTAAATAATGAAAGGCAACACTGATATCCATCGAAGGCTTACTCGAGGACGAGCAAGGTTTAAGCATGGGGGAGATGTTGACGGTGAATTTCTGTCAACCTAGCCATGAGTTTACCTTCGGTGTTGGTATTGATTTGATATCCTAACTAACGATCCTAACCCTCATGATATGTCATGTTCGCACTCGCATGTGGTATTTGGAGTTTATTGTTTACGCAGGGTTTTAACGCTAAAAGGGAGACTTCCCAGGAAAGTTCATCAAGCACTTTGTGAGAAGATCATGAAGCCCGGCACAAGTCAAGACACGAAGTGAACATGACTCCAAGTGGCCCAAGGACCAAAGCGTGAAGTCGTGAAACTCCGAGGACCTGAACAGAAAATGTTGAAGCTTGCGCGACAAGGAGCCCTATCCAAACCGCGGAGAAACTGACGCCAAGGGCCCACATGCAGGAAGTGGAAAGTTCCAGAAGACACGAGAAGCAACCGGGAGGAAGCCGGGGCCGAACTGGGCCAAAACGGGCCCAGGCCGGTCGGCCCAGGCTGGCTGGCCCAGCCCATTCTAGGCCCGGTTCGGTGCCCCCTTTGACCTAGCCGCCCTTCGGACTATTTATAGCGTCCCTGCCAAGAGCCACGAAGGAATTCATTCGTCATCCGCCACCGAGGAGCAGAGAAGCTAGAGGGACACCATCTCGGAGAGGAGGGTCGTGCTAGTTGTCTAGGGTTTCCCTAGCCGACGTGGGAACCTTGCATGGAAGACCACGTCGGAGCTCCGGAGCAAGGATCAAGATCGAGGTAGGATCCCGGTGGTGATCTTGTTCATGTAATCATTCGTGGTGAAGTTTTTATAGTGAATCCGATTTCTAGCGATCAAGTGCCTTCTCGATGATTTTGTTCTCCCTTGGTTTTGCTTCTTCCTCAATCTATACTTAAGATAGATTGCATAGGGTGCTCTTGTAGCCGCGGTGGCTAGAGGTGCATACCGGACCGACCAAGTGTTTTCAACTTATTCTTCTCGAACTCGCCCTAGGCTAACCCGCATGAATAGGAGTGCGTTGTGACAGAACGGTGGCTCCAAAAGGCGGGTGTCTTCGGAATCGGATCGGAGGCCACGGTTTAAAGATGCTTTTAATGAGATTCACTTTTCTATCTTCATCTATCTTGTTTGGAGCTACAACATACGCATGATCTAGACTCTCTAGATCGGTTATCTCTTTGCTTCCTCTTGCTACCTCTTAGTAGATTAGATTAGATGTGCTTTCTTAATGATCTCTTAGGTTAGATGCAACTTGGTTCTTCAAAAGAACTAGTTTCTTTGCCTTACTAGATTGAATCCTTGCGTTGCACATTGTTCCACGGATTCGACACCTTGGGTTCTCACACTTAAGGGAAGAAGGGTCCCTTGACTACGACAGGGGATTTGTCCGCTTGCAAATCCAAATGAACTTTTATACGACAATCAACCGTCAGCATAACCCCTGATATGTCAGGAGACTCTGGCCTACAGATCTAAGACGAACCTCAACCTGCACTATATCCAAACGTGGAGGATTTCAAAGGATCAACAGGGCTGTCACCACCTGCGTTCTACCTCTACCAATCCGTGGGATATATGACAAACGAAGGATAACCCTTAGCCTAGACACTACGTCTATGCTACTGATTACTACCGTAGCCTGACTACGCTATCCCGCGGTGCGTAGCAACCTACGGCACTCTATATTAAATATAGAGCGACGAACCCACAAGGAGGAGAACTGATCTCACTCAACTATAGAAGCTACTAGCTTATGCTAAAGGCATACGAGAGAGCACTCGGTCCCATACTATGCTTCCAACGTATACGAACGTCTTGCAGCAAACGAACGCATAAACCCAGGATCTACGCACTAGCAGAGGATAAAGGCTACTCATGCAACCTAGCATAAACTATTAGAAAGGAATCACGAATGCCACTTTAGTCTAATTGAACATGCATGAATATCCACTTTATTCTAAAAGACAAACGCGCATACAAACGAGTATGAAAGCTTATGAACCTATGCAACAGGATCAAAGGGGTGTGTCACGAAGAACACAAGCCTCTAAATCAAGAACGCATGAAGAACACAAGAACATATCATAAAAGTATGAACACACGTTAGTCTAAATAGAAAATACAAAGATACTCACTTTAGTCTAAATGAAGAACAATGACATGGAGAGGCACATGCCTCTCCCTCTCCCTCTCTACTCTAGCACTCTCTCTAGGAGAGGAGGCTTGGATGGGTGGTGAAGTGTGTGTCCTATTCTCTACCCCCTCCCCTCATATTTATAGGCCAAGAGGAGCTCCCTAGGCTGCCTTGGGCGCCACCAAAGCACCAATGAGGTGGTGACATGTGGCGCAGAGGAGTGGGGGCCAAGTTGGTGAATCTTCCATGAGAAGGAGCTGCAGGATTCCGGGCGGATATTCGAGCATACACCTGGCACCGCCTTTGGCTCGTCACGACAAGACGACACGTGGAAGGGCAGTGCGAGAGGCCTCAGAGTGGGTTCGGCCGACCTAGGGGATCGGCCGATCCAGGGGTGGCCCCGATCGCGCTGGTTTTCGTCTAGGTGACTGCCAGGTGGGTCCCAAGGTGGGTATGGGGGTGTTTGCGTTGTTTCTAGCCCGTTATCTCGTGGTTGTGGGCCCTTGGATCCGCGTGCTTGCTCCTGATTGGTCGAGAGTGTGCTTCTTTGGATCGGTGAGGTGTCATGGCCACGTGGGTGCCTGTGTGGCAGCACGTCGCCACGTGGCCTGGTGTGGGTCCCACCGGGTCCACATGATGTCTTGTGCATATCTCTCTCATCCGGGCTCTGATGTATGCAAATGATATATCCATTTCGATCGTCTCGACGAGCCCGTTGCAATGGTGCAAACCAATTTGGCAAATGAGATTGTTTATAATGATGCCATATCTATGCCATTGGTTTACTTGCTCTCAGTTGTATCATTCCATGTGCATTTACATGTGTCCTGCAACAAAAGATAGAAACACCAACACTTGTGGAAATTGTCAGTATAAACCCCTATTCTAGTGTTGATGATCACTTTTCATTTATATTATGCAGGAATTGACGGCATAAAAGTGGTACTTAACAGCCGTCAACAGCCATCCTAAGGATGTGGTCCTTGATCTCATTCAGGTTCCTCCACCGATGCATACGGTTGGGGCAGACAGGGCACCTGTAGGTGTTGGTAGTGCACCGGAAGACGCGCAGAGCAAAGGTGTCGGAGTTGGAGTCGGAATTGGAGTCGGAGTCCAACTCTGCAAGTGGTGGAGGAGGCTGGGAATCCGCCGGCGATGTACCAGCGGCTTCGGGCATTAGCGGGTCGACGTTGGCGGCGTCGCAGCGGGGCGGCTCCGTGCTGTGGAATTGACACCCTTGCCACTCTAAGTAGGAGTGGATGAAGTGGAGGCCGCCGGTGACAGCCAGGACCCGGATTCGACTCCTGAGGAGGTGGTGGACGAGAGGCTGGCAACGCCGCCGGACTGACGAGCAGGGGTGGGTACGGCCATGCGCCTGAGCTCTGTGTGTCTGGGGAGACTTATTGCTTCATTACGTCGGACGGGCAGTAGGACTGAAACGCGAGTGTTTGGGAAGAGAACTATGGGTAGAGTGGTTCGGAACTGGCAAGGACGCCGATGGTGGTAGGAATACAATGGCCAGATTCCATGAGAAGTTGTGCAAGCTTATGTGACAAGCTAAGCAACAGGCCTCTAGATCGAGTGGCTGTGATTCATCTACAAGCTTCCATGGGGCGTTGTGGCAAGCTTCCATGAAATTAGGCAACGGGCGCCTCGGTCTGTCGAGGAAGGCTACGACCGGATGTTACTGATAAGAAAAGGTGACCAGACCGGACTAAATTCAGTGTTGATTTTGTGGGTGAAATAGAATGACTACGGCCGGATCTTACTGATCTGCAAAAGTGAGCGGACCGGACTAAATGGTTCGTTGAATTGTTATTAGGAAAATACGATCGCATTATTCGAACGAACATCCATCCAAAGTAGGAAACAGAGTCCATTCTAAAGTGACTAATTAAACATCACAATTTCCACATACATAAGACAATGTTCCAACGAAATCTAACGATACTAATTAACATCACTGATAACATAACATCACAAAGTTCACATACATAAGACAATGTTCCAACGAAATTTAAAGATACTAATTAACATCACAGATAACATAACAGCATAGATCTTCCACCGGCGCGGCTCCCTCACTACATCTACTCCATCCATCCCTCATTCCTGGCCACGACGCGGTGGCAGCTCCACTTCTTCTTGTACTTCTGCCTCAGGGGCGCAGACCTGGCCATCCCAAGGACATGGTCCTTGACCTCATTCAGCTTGCGCCACTGGTGCATAAGGTTGGGGCAGACAGGGCACCCGTACGTGCCATCGAAGCGCCGGAAGACGAGCAAAGCATCGCCCCGGGGGACCGGAGGGATGTAGCCGTGGAAACGGTCCTCAGACGAGTCTGTGTCAGCTTGGGATCGGAGTCAGAGTCGGAGTCAACCTCACGAGCAGGAAGGGTAACCGTAAACTTCAGCTTCCGAGGCGGCGACAGTGGAGGAGGCAGGATATCCGCCGGCGAGACACCAGCTGCTCCTGGCAAAGCGCCGGCGATCGACGGCGGGTCGACGTTGGCGTCGTCAGAGGGCTGCAGCAGCGACGGTGGAGGAGGCTGGGAATCCGCCGGTGAGCCACCACCGGCTCTTGGGAAACCGCCGACGAGCGACGGCGGGTCGACGTTGGCGGTGGCGGAGCTCGGCGGTGGCGGGTCGACGTTGGTGGCGTCGGAGGGCGGCGGTGGGTCGACGTTGGCGGTGTCGGAGCGCAGCGGCGGTGTGCCGTGGATGTGGCCCCATAGCACCTCCGTGAACATGCAGGCGAAGTGCTGGCTGTCACGTGGCGGCACCCAGTCACGGGCGCGCGAAGAGGAAGTGGCGCCGGAGGATCGGTTGAAGGGCGAGGGTGAGAGTTGGCGCGACGGGGAGCCGGTGGGGGATAGCCGGCGCGACGGGGAACCGGTGGGGGATAGCCAGCGCGACAGGGAGCCTGATCGCTTCATTGCGTCGACCGGGTAGGAGTGAGGCGCGAGTGTTTGGGAAGTGGTAGCGTGGTTCGGAACTGGCGAGGACGCCGATGGTGGGGGGTAGGAATGGTGATTTATGTGGAGTTACTCGCCTTGCCTGGGAAGTTGTGCCGCTTCGGTGAGAAGGTAAGCAACGGGCGCCTCTTGAGTCTTGACTCTTGAGTGGCTTCCATTCATCTTCCACCGTTGAGGGGCTGATGTGCGGGTCCCCGCGCCGTATGACCAACACGTCTGTGATCTCTTGATGATGGCAACCACCTTCCATGGGAAGTTGTGGCACGAGGATGGCAACAGGCGGATGTTACTGTTAAGAAAAAGTGACAAGACCGGACTAAATTATTTGTTGATTTGTTGGCAAAATAGGTTCACATTTTTCGAACGAACATCCATCCAAAGTACTCCATAGGAGGAAATAGAGTTCTCTGATCATACACTAATAAGCATTACAGCAAAGTGACACTTGTTATTGTTGGCAATTATCTTTTCATCCAGTATGGGTCATCGAGGATCAAAGGCGCCGCCTCGCCGTCGAGCAAGAACGGGTCCAACATCGGGGGCTCAGCGGCTGGCAACGCCGCCAGCCTTTCGAGCAGGGACAGGAACGTTCGTGCCCCTGAACTCTCCGGGATAGTCGGCACGGCGAGCGCACTTGACATCACTGGCCGAGCGGCTGGCAACACCGCCGGCCTGTCGAGCAGGGACAGGAACGTCCGTGCCCCTGAGCTCTCGGGACAGTCGGCGCGGCGAGCGCACTTGACATCACTGGCCGAGCGGCTGGCAACGCCGCCGGCCTGTCGAGCAGGGACAGGAACGTCCGTGCCCCTAAGCTCTCCAGGACAGTCGGCGCGGTGAGAGCACTTGACATCACTGGCCGAGCGGCTGGCAACGCCGCCGGCTTGTCGAGCAGGGACGGGAACGGCCGTGCGCCTGAGCTCTCTGGGACGGCGGATGCACTTGACATCAATGGCGGAGTGGAGGGCCACGGCTACCACGTGCGACCAGCCCGACCTCTCAGGCACTCCACCCACTGCACGCCAGCTTCTGGTGGCGACAGGTACGGCCGTGTGCCTGAGCTCTCCGGGACAGTCGAAGCGGCAGGCGCACTTGACATCAATGGCCGAGCGACTGGTAACGCCACCGACCTGTGGAGCAGGGACGGGAACGACCGTGCGCCTGAGCTCTCCGGGACAGTCCAAGCGGCGGGCGCACTTGACATAAATGGCGGAGTGGAGGGCCACGGCTGCCACGTGCGACCGACCCGGCCTCTCGGGCACTCCACCCACCGCACGCCAGCTTCTGGTGGCGACGGTGAGACGGGAATCGTGGTTTGATAGATGTGGAGAGAACACATGTCCCACCGCTGCCCGGCATGCCAGTGATGAAGGCCACAGTCGGCATAGAGCGTGTCGGGCCCCATCGGCCCGGCCATCCATTGCGGCGTTTTTGTCCTGCCGCAGTCGCCGCATCTCGGCCCCGCCGGAGCTTTAGCCGGCGTGGATGGTAGGAGAGCGAGCTCCACAAGAGGCACGCGATGATTGTCGCCGGCCATTGGGGGAGATGCTCTGAAATGCACATAGAAATTAGTTTGCTCAAAGAGGCAGAAAAGCTCGAAAGAACAAAGAAATCGATTGAATTGGGAGAGAGGACGACGGTACTTGCGCCGATAGGAGGCGATGCCGATCGGGTCTTCTAGTGCCGAGAGGAGGAGATGCCGATGGGGTTTTCTTTCGTTGAGGAGGAGATGCAAAAGTGTTTTCCAGTAGTATATATTAATAGATCTCATTTGCCAAGGGAAAGGCGCAGGGTCTCATGGGGGATCGTGTCAGGCAAATGGCCTAGGCGCGTAACTTGCAATCTTGTTGAACTTGGAGCAAACTTAATTCACTTGAACATGATGAGATCGAAAGTTCCCACGAGACCGGTTATTCTGGTATACGAGGTTGGATGTTTGGGTTTACGAACCATGAGTAGACCGGAGAAATATTTTTAATCATTTGATGGCAAAAAGATGCTTGTTTTAAATATGGACAAGGTGAGATATGATATCATCCTTGTTAGGGAGAGCCGAAAATGTGCACAATTCGAACGTGGAGCCGTGGCTTAGGTAGAGCAAATTGAAGCGATGGGCAACAAATTGGCTTTCAGTAAGATGGTGTCTACTCTATCTAGTGTACACTACCCCATCTAGCAAAGATTTGTTTTTCAAAGACTCGGTAAGTAGGAAAGAATCGTGAAGACAAGCAAGCTGACTTAGAGTTTGAACCACGGCTTCATTCTTCCTTGTTGACGAGTCATGCTTGGTAACAACAAAATGAAAGCATGCAATGAGATAGGCAATATAACCCGGGCAGGACCGGATGTTTGGGTTTACGAAACATTAACAGACCGGACAAAAATTTTCATTCCTTTCCTGGCAAAAGTTGCTTGTTTTGAATTGGGCAAACCTGATTACGGATTTCATAGTTTCTGAGATAGTGAGATCACATTATTTGTTTTTTAATTGTCCAATATTGATTTCCACCTCTCTAAATTGTGATGAACTATTCCAACTACCCGCCGTGGTAAATTAATGGGGGAAAACCAGAAGTTGGTGTCCATCACGTCAATGCGTGTGCGAGTATTGCTACACGGGAATCAAGGAAGAGAGATAGAAGCAGATATCAGTGGATTGATCTAGAAACAAATATATCCAAAATCACTCTCACATGTCAGGGTAATTTGTTTGGATGCAGATATCCAATTATTTTGCTAAAGAATAGATCACATTCAGCGTGAATTCTACATTCCTCGTTACAAAAATGTGACCATTCTTCCCAGCTCATCTTGAAGCACAGGCGGCCTACGCACTGATGATTGCCGCGCGCCACTGGCGGCGCCAGCGTTGCACGTCGGCGCCATGTCACTCGCCGGATCACCTCTGAGGCTGCCTCACGGGACCGCAGGCAACCCTTGTTCGTCCGCATCATCATCGATGTCGCGGCTGCTGATTCTTCCTCGCCCTCGACCTGTCTGATGTACCGCCTTGTAGTGTCATCATCACCGGCTTGGGCGGCCTCCTCGAGCTTGGCGATGGATGACCGGGAGTTGTAGTTTTCCCCGAACAGGATGTCCATCCCAGAGAGGAAACATGCCTCCGGGTTTCTTATGCGGGTCAGGCAATCGAGGAGGGTGTCATAGCCCTTGCGGTCGTTCCACTGCAGCTCGACGGCAAATCGCTCTAGCGCCACGCGCCGACCAACGGCCGCGTTGTTGCACACGCAACGCATCTCCCGGCAGGTCGCCCGTAGGCTACGGAGGTCGTCCATGGCCCGCTCTGAGGTCGCAGCGAGGTGGCCGGTGATATCAATGTTCACCTCTGTAGGGAGCACCACCAGCGATAACGGCAACCGCCTCGACGACATGATTATTTACCTACCGGCGTCCTGAAAATAGTTTGATCAAACATCAGAGTGCCAGGTCAAATGCACATTCAAATTGATACAAAGACTTGGAAGAGAGCACTGTACTCTCACGGATCTTCCTTTCGAGAGGAGGAGATGCAATTGTAAAAATGTTCTCTGTACCCCAGGCGGAAGAAGTCAATCAATGCCCCATTTACAACAAATCCACCGTTCCTTTCTCCGCATTTACAGTAAATTCACCGCTCCTTCGCCACCCAAAACAACCTTCGCTGCTGCTCCGTTGATATGGGGATAACAATAATAATTCATTATGACTGTTGGGGAACCTAACGGAAATTACGTTCTTGGAAATATGAACAGGTCGGACTAAATGGTCAGTACAATGTGGTGGATACTAACTTCTGCGCATTTCTTGGTAGATTTTGGCAATACATCATCAGTACAATGCTCAGAAGCATAGGGCACAATGTTCAGAATACATGATCGACACATTGTTCACAATACCAAAGTGACACTTGCAGAATACATGATCAACACATCTAATTAGCCTTGCCACCGAGCATCAATCCCGCCATTCCCGCGAAAACAACAAATAAAGCAAGCAGCACATGTGCGAGTTTGACATTGTGCCTATAATTCCCAATTGACTTCAGCTCGGCGGTAGCCTTCTGAAGTTTTTGCTGCGCTATTTTGAGCTCATTCCTAATCTCTCTAAGCTCACAGTTAGCTTTTCCCAATTCCCCCTCCCACTGCTTTGCATCCTCTTCAGCTTTCGCTTTCTTCTTCATGAGCTTTAGCATAACAGCATACGACCTATCATCCCATTCTGGATCAATCCAGTAGAAGTAATCGCATTGCTCTTTTTCTTCCTGCAAATTAAACGACCAATTAGCAATAGTCGTTGACCACAGGCACCACATAAGCAGGTAGCCAACTAGCCATTACCTTTGGGCAGCCAGCAAATCGGCGGCCAGGGTTGAGAAAGGTCCAAGCATACTTCACCACAGCTCTCAACTCGTGTTTGCACTTGTATTTAAGATTGAGAGCTTGTGTGGTTCGAGGACCGGTAGTGGGTCGCTTCCTGGTGTGATGAGTGATTGACAACGTGGTGTGGACTGATTCTTGGTTAAGTATTACAGGTGCAGGTTGCGACTTGAGTGGTGTTGGTGCAGGTGAAGAACAAGCGTGGAAGGTCGTTGCCGGTGAGGCCTCCAGGTGTGGAGAAGACAAGTATGCTTGGTTCGAGGGACCCGGTGGCCAGTGGAGTCAAGTGCGGGCCGCATGGTGGCAAGAACGGCAAGATGAAGTCATGGACGGTTTCTTGGTAGAGCCTCAAACCCAAGGTCGAGCCGGGACTACGTGGGAGCCGAGTCATGAGTGAAGATTCGCGGAGGCTACATCGAGTTCGCGGGGTTTCCGGTGGTTCACCAGAAAATCACTAGGTTCCTTGGTTGATCCACAAAGCCAAGACCGAAGACGGAGGTGCAGCAGCATCGGACCGGTCTGACCGATGGGTCTGACCGGTCTGACCGGTGGGTACCGGTCTGACCGGTGAGGAGCACCGGTCTGACCGGTGTGCGACGATGCAGTCCGGAGACTTCGAAGCGGAGAACACGCGTCGGGATCACAAGGCTTGCGTCAAGGCTAAGCAAGTTTGCGGTCGCTGGGCATCCATCCGATGGTTCGACGATGAAGATTCCCAAAGTGCCCCTCGGGGGCGTATATCCTAGTATTAGGCCTTAGGGGTAGTTTCGTCTTTTGGTTGCCTCCATATAACCCAAGTGGTGAGAGGATGGCAGCCATCTCTTGGAACCCTAGCTCATTTTGTCTTGCTATTTTCCTCTTCCATTTTTCCTTTGGAATTTCTAGGACTAGCTTGAGAGCTTCATGGTGAGATCTTGTGAGAGGGAAGGATGATCGGGCGGCAAGCTAGACCTTGTATGAATCTTCATGGTATGTATAGATGATTCGACGTGGTTCCTCAAGGCTTGGTTGTGTCTCTCCCGTTTTTCGTTTTTGGTGATTTTCGGAGCCTTTTCTTGGCGAATTTCTTGTGGTGGATTCGACACCTTTCTCTTTGGGATTTGGTGGGGGATGTACGCTTGAACCCTTCTTGGTTCTTTTCCCTTTGATTCCCCTCCCAAATCCGTGAGCAAAGGGGCTCGATTTTGGGGTTTTCTCCTCTCTAGGGTTAGAGGCGTTCTTGGTGGGATTTCTTCGATTCCTCTTGTTCTAGCAAGTTTTGGTGGACCAAATCTTGGCTATGGAGTGCCCATGAGGTGTTCCTACTATCCCCAAAGTCTTGTGCGAATCCGTGGAGCGAATCAGGAGATCAGGAGTTGGATTTGGGGGAGTTGACCCGCGGGTGGCTGTTCATCCCGAGAGCCCAGGCCTCACCGGTCTAACCGGTGCGTCTCACCAGTCTGACCGGTGCCAACCCCCAGTTGGGTTTTGCTCGGGTGAACGTGTTGGTGAGTTCCCTGTTGTCTCGTGTTGCTGTTGTTTCGAGTTTGGTTCAGTTTGGAGCTCGGTAGGTCTGGTTCGAGGATTTGGGGCTTCCTGGCTTGGACCGGTTTGACCGGCGTGCTACACCGGCCTGACCAGTGTAGGAGCTTTCTTTGGAAGTTCTCGGGTTCTGTCAGGGCGCTCCAGCAGGGACCGGTCTGACCGGTGTGTGCGACCGGTCTGACCGGTGCAGTCCAGTAGCTGCTCGAGTTGGTTTTTCCGCTGCGTTCTCGAGTAGGCTTTGGTGGTTATTGGTTCCTAGGACCAGTAGCACTCCAGTGGCTGCGTGGTCTTGGCCAACTTGGGTAGTTGAGTCGGAGATATGTTTTGGAAGCCGTGTTCGTCTTGTTGGAGTTTCCATCTCCAACGAGAAGAATTTTTATCGGCTCCCATTCACTCCCCCCTCTCTGGTCGCCAGTTCGGTCCTTCAATTGGTATCAGAGCCGGTTCGGGTCTTTCGAGGCTCTAACCAGTCTAGGATCCAAAGATGACATACCAGGAACGGGGATCAGGTCCTCCGCACTGCGATGGGAAGAACTACCAGATGTGGCAGAGACGGATGGCTGCGTTCCTCCGTGGAAAGGGTCAGATCCATTGGGACGTTACGGTGAACACAGCTTATGTTCATCCGATTAACTTCCTTACTCCAGGATCGAGGGATATGTTCGACGCCAACAACAAGGCGGTCGACTACTTGTTTCGTGCTCTGTGTCAGTCCGAATTCGATCGGGTTCAGACAGAGGACTTAGCTTGTAGGATTTGGGAGCAGTTGAAGAATGCTCATGCTGGGAATGCTCAGGTTCAGGCTTGGATGTACGCGACTTACCGGAGAGAGTACGAGAACTTCACTCATCTCCCCGGCGAGTCCGTCGATGCCCTTGTCCAGCGGTTTACGGTTGTGGTGAACAACATGAGAGCCAATGTGGCCGTGCTCCCATATGATGATCATGATAGAGCCATGAAGCTCTTGCACTCATTGGATCGCACCGTATGGGACGGAAAGGTCGAGGCTATTCTTGAGTTCGAGAAGTATGACACCCTGACCGTGAACGAGCTGTTCTCTAAGTTCAAATCAGCTATGTTGGATCGGGGTATGACTGCCTGTCTTGAGAGCCCGACTTACTCTCATAGTCTTGCTCTCGTCGGTGGCAAAGCTGCTAAGTCTAACGCTAACGCATCCTCCAGGATGTATTCTCTGTCTTCTTTGATGACTTTGCCAGATGAGGAGTTCGACGTGCTTGGAGAGGACGAGCTGGCGTTGCTGACCAGGCGGTTCGAGAGGTTGCACGAGAACTGGGTGAACACAAGGAAGAATCCACGGACATGCTTTCAGTGCGGCAAGCCAGGACACTTCGTCACCGACTGTCCGGAGAAGATGGAGAACAAGGACGGCTACAATCACCGGTCGAACAAGGACGGCAAGTACCGATCAAGGCGCGATCACAAGCACAAGAACAAGCACAAGGACGAGCGACGATCGAGGAAGAAGGACGGCCGCAGCAGGAAGGCCCGAGCGATGGTCGGAGCGAGCGACGTCGACTCCAGCTCCTCCTACTCTTCCTCGAGCTCGAGTAGCAGCGAAGACGAAGGTGATCGGCGCAAGAACAAGAAGGCATCCAAGAACTTGAGCGGGTTGAGCTGCTTCGCGGGAGACGGCTTCTGCGGCATGGCACGCAGCTCCGGCAGCAAGAAGAGTCACCAGAGCGACTCGGACTCCGACTCCGAGGATGAGGTACGTGACGAGCTTCCCTTCTTGCGTGAGGAGAATGAGCGTCTTGGCAAGTTGCTTGATAACCGCGATGACATGCTTAGAGAGGCTAAGAAGATGAGGAAGGAGCTTAGGGCCTCACTAGAAGATGCTAGGAACCGAGTAGCTGAGCTAGAAACCCAGAACCTTGATGCTAAGCTTAGGGCTTCACCTGTGGTTCTGACGAGATTGATTGTTGTGATTGCTCTATGTACCTAGCTGATCTTACTAGTCTTAAGGATAAGCATGCCTCTACTTGTGATGAACTAGATGTGCTTAGGGTTGAAGTGGCTGAGCTTAAGTCTAGACCTGCTTTGCTAGGTGCTTGCACTTCTTGCCCTGTTTTGCATGGAAAGATTGATGAGATGCATGCTTACACTGTTTCGCTTGAGGCTAAGTTGAAAGAACCTATTCCCACTTCTTGCTCTACTTGTGAATTGCATGCTTTGAAGAATCTAGAACTTGCACATTATGTGGATCGCTTGCAGGATGAGAACGATGACTTGAGAAAAATGATGGGTTGGTTGTCGGGTCATGGACCACAGCTTAGGATGATGAGAGAGGCATACAAGCGCTATGATGGGCAAGCGCTTGGTTCAGAGAAGGTTGGAGAGTGTAGTGGTGAGGGAGGAGAGAAGATTGGTGATATCCAAGCTCCACCAAAAACCTTCCACAAAAATACCTATGCTCCTAAGACCAACCCACTGAGAAACAAACTTGACACAACCCCAGATCCTCCCATATTTCCTCATCCCACAAATGATTTCTAAAAACCCATCAAGTTCAAGAGTGACTTGGGGAATGAGTTCGTTGGGAAAAAGGGTGAGAAGCCGAGTGAGGAGAAACCAAGTGAGCAGCCCCAACCCAAGCCTAAGCCTAACCCCATACGGTTTCATTGTGACTATTGTGGGAGAGATGGTCACAAGGGTGAGTTTTGCTTCAAGAGGAAGCGTGAGGAGAGAATGGCTCAGGAGTGGGCTAACAAGGACAGGTACCGCCCCTCAAATGGTGTACCTGAGCCTCGTATGCAAATGCCCAGGGCCAAGGCGATTGTGAGGACGGTTCCGACTTGGGGAGATCGAAAGGTGGCAAGTGGTACTGCTGGCCGAGCACCACCGGTCAGACCGGTCAGGGGGACCGGTCAGACTGGTGCTGGTCTGGGCCGACAGCAGTTCGGTTTCCGTGCTCGTGAGGATGCTCGGTTTGGTTCTGGAGGTCGTGGTTCTGATGGTTGGCATGGTGAGTTCAGTGGTGGTCAGTTTGCTAGACGTTCTCCACCTCGTGTTCAATACGAAGGTGGGAGGAGTCGTAGCTTTGAGATGGAGAAGAGGAACGATCCACGGTCTTCTTTTCGTGGTTTTCGTCCTCCTCCAGCTAGACAGGGGTGGTTCCCTAGTGGTGGTTCCCGTGGTGGTTTTCGTGGTGGTAGCTTTGACAGGCGTGACGATATGGTTTGTGCTAACCCCACTTTGGAGCAAATGGCTCGGCACTAGTTTTACTCTTTTGGTACTAACCCCAGTGCTGAGTCGTTTGTTCACTCACGTGCTCGCTTTTGAATTTCAGGTGGGAGACTTGAGGAACGTTTGGTTGATTGACTCCGGTTGCTCGAGGCATATGACCGGAGACAAGGGGTGGTTCTCAAGTCTCGTCCCGGTGGTGTCCAAGACATACATCACCTTTGGGGACAATGGGCGAGGGCGTGTGCTTTCCGAAGGTGAGATTAAGGTAAGTGACAAGGTCACTCTCAGGCGTGTTGCTCTTGTCCAATCGCTCGTTGTTGGATGAGGGTTTTGAGGTGTTGTCTCGGCTTGGTGGTTCTCGGATTTTGGATTCTCGAGGGGACCTAGTTTGCATGGTCGTTCCTGAGGGTCAAGTGTTCCGAGCGGATTTCTCTCAGTCTTCTGGTGTGGCTTGTTGCTTTTTGGCTGGTTCTTCGAGTGAGTTGTGGAAGTGGCATAGGAAGTTGGGTCACTTGAGCTTTGACCTTTTGTCTCGTTTGAGTAAACTCAATTTGGTCCGAGGATTGCCACGGTTGAGGTTTGAGAAAGAGTTGGTTTGTGCGCCGTGTAGGCATGCCAAGATGGTAGCCTCTTCTCACCCGCCCCTCACCGATGTGATGACGGAGCGTCCATGCGAGCTGCTCCATATGGACCTTGTTGGCCCAGCTCGTGTGCGATCTGCGGGTGGGAAGTGGTACGTCCTAGTTGTTGTGGACGATTACTCTCGGTATGCTTGGGTCTTTTTCTTGGAGGAGAAGGGGGAGACGTTTGGTTTTGTTCGAGATCTTGTCTTGAGGTTGAGGAATGAGAGGCAAGGAGACGCCATACGAGCGATCCGCAGTGACAATGGCTCGGAATTCAAAAACTCTCACTTCGAAACGTTTTGCCATGACTTGGGTCTTGAACACTAGTTTTTGAGTCCGTATACGCCTCCCCAGAATGGCGTGGTGGAAAGGAAAAACAGAACCTTGTGCGAGATCGCTCGGACGATGCTCGACGAGCATAGGACTCCGAGAAGGTTCTGGGCTGAGGCGGCCAATACCCCGTGCTATGTGTCCAACAGGATCTACCTCAGGGTCCACAAGAAGAAAACATGTTATGAGTTGATGCACGGTCGCACAACCAAGGTGAGTCACTTCCATGTATTTGGTTGTAAATGCTTCATTCTTAAGAAAGGGAAGAAGTTGGACAAGTTCAAGGCTAGGTCTGTCGATGGCATTTTCTTTGGTTATGCATCCCATTCTAGAGCATTTCGTGTGCTCAATCTTGAAACTAACCAAATCGTGGAGACTTGCGAGGTAACCTTCGACGAGACACAGCCACGTAGTCAGCTTGTTTTTGAGTGTGCAGGTGACGATGAACTTGGCGAAGAGATCTTTCAGGAGGAGGAGCATGAACATGGAGATGATGAAGATGGTGGTGTGGTGCCCGCGGCTGAACATGTACCTACTACTTCGACTACGATCGAGAACGGACCCTCTCCCACACCTACAATGACAAACCCAGTTCAAGGCGAAGCTGCTATTGAGGGGGAGGTAGCTTCAAGGCGAGAACCTCCCCGGCGAGTTCAAGTGGATCACCCAGCTTCGAGGATCATCGGCAACATCAATGAACGTACTACACGGTCGAGGGTTCGAAACAATTCTCACTTCGCTCATGCTGCTTTTGTTGCTACCTTTGAGCCCAAAGACATTGGACACGCCCTATCTGATCATAATTGGGTCAATTCGATGCATGAGGAGTTGGAGAATTTCGAGAGGAACCAAGTTTGGGAGTTGGTAGATCCTCCACCGGGGTGTAAGCCGATTGGGACAAAATGGGTGTGGAAAAACAAAGAGGGAGAGAAAGGAGAAGTGGTGAGAAACAAGTCGAGGTTGGTGGCGCAAGGGTATAGTCAGAAAGAGGGGATCGACTACGAGGAGACCTTTGCTCCCGTAGCTCGTTTGGAGGCGATTAGGATCCTTCTAGCCTTTTCCGTGGCTAAAGGGTTCAAATTGCACCAAATGGACGTGAAGAGTGCTTTCCTGAACGGTGTGTTGGAGGAAGAAGTGTACGTGAGGCAACCACCGGGGTTTGAGAGTGAGAAGTACCCCCACTGGGTGTACAAGTTGAGAAAGGTGCTCTATGGGTTGAAACAGGCGCCTAGGGCTTGGTATGGCAGGTTGAGCGGGTTCCTGTTTGAGAGAGGATTTGAGATGGGGAAGGTCGATCAGACCTTGTTTCTTCTCAGGCAGGGCAAAGAGATCCTAATTGTGCAGGTATACGTGGATGATATTGTCATTGGTGGCTCGTCTAACTCTTTGGTTGCAAGGTTTGCAGAAGACATGAGCAGGGAATTTGAGACGAGCATGATGGGTGAGTTGCAGTTCTTCCTCGGCCTCCAGATCAAGCAGTCGAAGGAAAGAACGCTTGTGCACCAAGCTAAGTACACCAAGGATATTGTGAGGAAGTTCAAGATGGAGGACTCCAAGGCTATGGCGACGCCTATGAGTACGACTACAGCTCTTGATGCGGACGAGGAAGGTGGACACGTGGACCAGAAGGAGTACCGGAGCATGATCGGGTCACTCCTGTACTTGACGGCGACGAGGCCGGACATCCAATTCTCGGTATGTCTGCGCGCTCGTTTTCAAGCATCTCCGAGGACTTCGCATCGGCAAGCAGTCAAGCGCATTTTCAGGTATTTGCGTCATACTCCTGACTTCGGCCTTTAGTACTCTACGTCTTCTTCTTTGGCTCTTCATGGATTTTCGGACGCGGATTTTCGGGTGTCGGTTGGATAGGAAGTCCACTTCCGGGACTTGCCAGTTCTTGGGTTCTTCTTTGGTGTCTTGGTCTTCCCGCAAACAATCGAGTGTTGCTCAATCCACTACCGAGGCAGAGTATGTGGCCGCAGCTAGTTGTTGCTCTCAGCTCCTTTGGATCACATACACCATGAGTGACTTTGGTGAGGAGTATACCCATGTCCCACTTCAATCTGATAGCACCAGTGCCATAAGCGTTGCAAAGAACCCAGTGCTCCATTCCAAAACCAAGCACATAGAAGTGAGGTATCATTTCCTGAGAGACAACGTAGAGAAAGGGAAAATCGCTTTGATCCATGTACCCACACATGACCAGCTAGCCGATATTTTCACCAAACCCCTAGATCAAGCAACTTTCACTCGTTTGCGGGGGGAGCTTGGTGTTTGTTTGATTTCTTGAGTTGGTGTGTGGGAGCTCCTTTGTAGCATATGTATAGCTTTCCTTTGTGCATTTCTTGCATTTGGCATGACATATGTAACATGATGTATAGGCATCTTTGTATCTTAGGTTGCTTGCATTTGTATCATATGCATTTTGTAGGAAAAGCTTCTCTCATATACATTGTTCACCATGATGTGCTATATATGATCTTGTGAGCTAGTTTGGTATGCTATGGTTAGTTTGGCTTAGCTCTTGATGATCTTGTTTTATGCCCATGGTTGATAGCTAAGTTTTTGAAAAATGAGATATGTATGCTCTCTTGTGAGTAAATGCCTTTATATGATCTTGACATGTTTTAGTGGCTTGGCTATGCTTAATTTGTGGTTGGATAGCTTATTTTGATCATATGGGGCCAAAGGCTCATTTGCCATCATGAATGTTTAGCCCCCATGCTTTATCTTGTGGAGGGGCATAAGTTCCTTTTTGTCGCAAAGACATTTCATGTACCAAATATGAATCTGAAAATGAAATATAAATTGCTTGGAAAATGTGCTCCCATGTCATATGTGCTTATTTTTTTATATCTTTGGGTGCTAAAACCATTGCATGATGCCTACAAATGAGAAGTCTCATACATAGAAGTAGGCACATGGCTCGGTGGCTTTGACATGACATGAGGTGCTTGTGGGTTTTTGTGATGGTCTTATGCTTAGAATGGTTGTCCTAGCATGAAGTTTGTGTGGCCTTGCCATTTTGACATGTTTTGCTCATGTTTAGGACTTTGCTCATGAGAGAGTGATTTTTCGCAAAATTGCTCAATTCTACCTTAGCTTCGCCCAACGGTTGTGAAACTTGGTGATCTTGTAGTTGATGTCCTTATGAAGCTATAGAGTATCTAACTTGCTCATTTGGACATGTGTAGCATACTATGTTGAATTTTGTCTATTTGAGAAGCTCTAGGTTGCATTTTTTGCATTTTTAGCTTGATTCATGCATTGTCAACAAGGGGGAGAAGTTTGAGCATGTTTTGGCTTGCTGCATGCATTTAGACGGTTTCCAAGTGCTTTCGAGCTAGTTTTGAGCTCGTGCAGTTCCCAGTTTTTCCCAGGTGGTCATCGGCCTGACCGGTGGAATGCACTGGTCTGACCGGTGTGAGTGTCAGGTGCTGGGTGATCTAGTGCACCGGTCTGACTGGTGAGGTTGACTGGTCTGACCGGTCAGAGCAAGGCTGAAGTAGCTGCTCTGTTTTGTGAAGTGGTTTGCATGCATTCGTCCAGGGGGAGTTTGCATGTGTGCAGGGGGAGCTCTTTGTGGTTTTCGAGCTTTTGTTTGGTGGTTTGCGCTCTTTGCTTGAGCATGTTTGTGTCTCGGTTGTGTCGAGCTGTTGCCCTTGCCTAAGGGGACCGAAACTTGTCTTCTTCAAGTGATCTTGTTCTTTGCCTTTCCTTTGGCTTTCGATCGCTTGTCAGAGTTTCTTTTAGTCATTTCTTTTCTTTTCTTTTTCTCTTTGGTTACCAAAATGTGTGTGTTGTCAATGCACTCATCAAGGGGGAGATTGAGAGCCTGTGTGGTTCGAGGACCGGTGGTGGGTCGCTTCCTGGTGTGATGAGTGATTGACAACGTGGTGTGGACTGATTCTTGGCTAAGTATTGCAGGTGCAGGTTGCGGCTTGACTGGTGTTGGTGCAGTTGAAGAACAAGCGTGAAAGGTTGTTGCCGGTGAGGCCTCCAGGTGTGGAGAAGACAAGTAGGCTTGGTTCGAGGGACCCGGTGGCCAGCGGAGTCAAGTGCGGGCCGCATGGTGGCAAGAACGGCAAGATGAAGTAGTGGACGGTTTCTTGGTAGAGCCTCAAAACCAAGGTCGAGCCGGGACTACATGGGAGCCGAGTCATGAGTGAAGATTGGCGGAGATTACACCGAGTTCGCGGGGTTTCCGGTGGTTCACCAGAAAATCACTGGGTTCCTTGGTTGATCCACAAAGCCAAGACCGAAGACCGAAGATGGAGGTGCAGCAGCATCGGACCGGTCTGACCGGTGGGTCTGACCGGTCTGACCGGTGGTGAGCACCGGTCTGACTGGTGTGCGATGACGCAGTCCGGAGACTTCGAAGCGGAGGACACGCGTCAGGATCGCAAGGCTTGCATCGAGGCTAAGCAAGTTTGCGGTCGATGGGCATCCATCCGATGGTTCGACGATGAAGATTCCCAAAGTGCCCCTCGGGGGCGTGTATCCTAGTATTAGGCCTTAGGGGTAGTTTCGTTTTTCGGTTGCCTCCATATAACCCAAGTGGTGAGAGGATGGCAGCCATCTCTTGGAACCCTAGCTCATTTTGTCTTGCTATTTTCCTCTTCCATTTTTCCTTTGGAATTTCTAGGACTAGCTTGAGAGCTTCATGGTGAGATCTTGTGAGAGGGAAGGATGATCGGGCGGCAAGCTAGACCTTGTATGAATCTCATGGTATGTATAGATGATTCGGCGTGGTTCCTCAAGGCTTGGTTGTGTCTCTCCCGTTTTTCCTTTTTGGTGATTTTCGGAGCCTTTCCTTGGTGAATTTCTTGTGGTGTATTCGAGGCCTTTCTCTTTGGGATTTGGTGGGGGATGTATGCTTGAACCCTTCGTGGTTCTTTTCCCTTTGATTCCCCTCCCAAATCCGTGAGCAAAGGGGCTCGATTTTGGGGTTTTCTCCTCTCTAGGGTTAGAGGCGTTCTTGGTAGGATTTCTTCGATTCCTCTTGTTCTAGCAAGTTTTGGTGGACCAAATCTTGGCTATGGAGTGCCCATGAGGTGTTCCTACTATCCCCAAAGTCTTGTGCGAATCCGTGGAGCGAATCGGGGGATCGGGTGTTGGATTTGGGGGAGTTGACCCGCGGGTGGCTGTTCATCCTGAGAGCCCAGGCCTCACCGGTCTGACCGGTGCCTCTCACTAGTCTGACCGGTGCCGACCCCCAGTTGGGTTTTGCTCGGGTGAACGTGTTGGTGAGTTCCCTATTGTCACGTGTTGCTGCTGTTTCGAGTTTGGTTCAGTTTGGAGCTCGCTGGGTCTGGTTCGAGGATTTGGGGCTTCCTGGCTTGGACCGGTTTGACCGGCGTGCTACACCGGCCTGACCGGTGTAGGATCTTTCTGTGGAAGTTCTCGGGTTCTGTCAGGGCGCTCCAGCAGGGACCGGTCTGACCGGTGTGTGCGACAGGTCTGACCGGTGCAGTCCAGTAGCTGCTCGAGTTGGTTTTTCCGCTGCGTTCTCGGGTAGGCTTTGGTGGTTGTTGGTTCCTAGGACCAGTAGCACTCCAGTGGCTGTGTGGTCTTGGCCAACTTGGGTAGTTGAGTCGGAGACGTGTTTTGGAAGCCGTGTTCGTCTTGTTGGAGTTTCCATCTCCATCGAGAAGAATTTTTATCGGCTCCCATTCACTCTCCCCCTCTCTGGTCGCCAGTTCGGTCCTTCAAGGATGCCAATGGCTACTATTGCAGGAAGATGTCTCCGAGCAGTAACTACCAATGGAAGAAGATGCTGGAGTACACGGATGCTTCAAAAAAATTCATTGCAACTTGAAATCAATGCTTAGTTTTGCACTTTCTAAACTAAAGCCTATCAATCAACTTGTAACAACAATCGTGCTTCAACCGAAATCCCCAATTCCAAATATCACTTCCCTCTGACGAAAGGAGAAAGCAGAGGCACAAAACAGGGTACTGACCTGACCGTAGCTCACACTCCTCCCTTCGATGCGAGGATCCGCCATTCCCGCCGCGGGTTGTAGATCTGCGCACCAACACCTCTAGGCTAGATATTTGCCACAACGACCCACAGGAGCGTGCTGGCAAGCCCCTTGCAAGGTACGCGGTTGATATAGCTGTTGGCCGCGGGTTCGACCCCTGCTATTGACATAGTTATCCTTTTAATTTTCCTCTGTTTTTTTTATCAGACTGACTTGTGGGACCTTATTAAATTTTATGACGAGTTGGAACCACAGTAGGAAACAAGCAGTTTCACGATCGTTTCTCAGGAAGGTCCTTTCAGCAAAACATCAACAGACCAGAACTTTGCCATCCACCGAGCAGCAAACATCATATTATGATCAGGTAACAACAAGTTTCTCAACTCATGACCACAAAGTTCACAACACCAAGTAGCAACAAGTTACAACACCAAGTAGCAAACATCATAGGATGATCATCACTCGAAGTAGCAACAAGTTTCTTAACTCATGACCACAAAGTTCACAACACCAAGTAGCAAACATCATAGGATGATCATCATTACAATTTTCAAAATACTCATAACCACCCATTTGTAATCATAACGATAAGAACTGATCATCAATTTACATCTGTAGGCGTTGATTCTCCTTCCATAGCTCCATCCTGCAGCTGTCCCTTCACCTCTTGCAGCTCAGCGGTAGTAGCTTCTGAGGATCCTTCCCATTGTTGATCCCTTTTTCGCTTGGCTGACCTAAAGAAAACATAAGCACCAACAAGTTTCATAACACTACGTATTATGATCAGGAGGAACAACCAGTAATTAAACATCAACAAAGAACAAGTTTCATAATAATCAAGCACTACCTATTTTTATCTTTCTCACGCAGTATCCATTGCTTCTCCTTCTCCATCTGGATAACACACTGTTGTATCGATTGCTTCTCCTTCTCGATCTCGATAACTAGCTGCTCAACCGATTGCTTATACACTTCCATTGCATCGATGGCATGTTTCAGCTTTCCCTTCACGTTTTCCAGCTAAGTGGTAGTTGCTTTAAGCTTGATGTTAGCCTTTGAGCATTCTTCCTTCCATGACCTTGCCTCCTCTTCAGGTTTTGCCTTCCTGTCCAGTACCAGGTCTTTCAACTCTTGGTCAAGAATCTCACCTATTTCTTTCAATAAGGCATTGTCCCGGCGTAACATATGGGCACACAACTCCTTGTAGTTGTTGGTCTGTTGCAATTGTTCATGTAACAATTGGTTTGCCATCTCGTTGAATTTCCTCATCTCTTGCATAGTTGTATTTAAAATTTCCTGACACAACTCCTTGTATTTTACAGCCTCTTGCTGCGCCATGAGTTCTCTGCCTTCTTGTTCTTGCAAGTCTCTCTTCACCTCCTGCAGCCCAGCTTTAGTGGCTTCAAGCACCTCTACAAGCTAGTAAAATACAAGAACCTATCAATCCATCAAACGATGCAAACTGAAAACTAACTGAATCTAACACCTATGAATTGTCTATAGCCTATCAAGTTGTAACACCAAATGAAGTGCAAATATGAGGGTACGTTGAAATCTGATTCTAGTGTATATGCTCATCAATCCGTTAGATCCCCAAATCTAGAAATCCCTAGGATGATAGGGGAAAATATAGCGGCTCAAACCAGAGAACTGACCTTGTCGAGCCGTTTCAGCTTCTTGTAGCTGGAAGGTGGCGGCGGAACCATCTTCCCGTCGCCTCTAGGATCCGCCATTCCTGCCACGAGGCGTTGCAGATCTGCGCATAGCAAAAGTCGAGAGTCTTTGCGAAGGCAGTGAAGCCTTTCGCCTGCGAATTACTGATTTATATTAAAGATTCACCTTCCACAACCATAAGGAAAGTGTTTCCTGTTAAAATGACAGAACCAAGAATTGGTGCAGTGGTAAGCAACACAGTCTTCTTCCTATAGGTCTTTAGTTCGAACCCTTGCAATGGTAAGTTGTTTTTGCAATATTTCATGACCTAGCGAAAATGCTTACATGTGGGACCTCCATTTTATGATGACTTGGAATGACAGTAGGAAATAAGCAGTTTCGCGATCGTTACTCAGGAAGGTCCTTCCAACAAAACATCAACTCATGACCACAAAGTTCACAACACCAAGTAGCAAACATAATTATGATCAAGTAGCATCAAGTTTCTCAACTCACGACCACAAAGTTCACAACACCAAGTAGCAACAAGTTCCATCAACTCATGACCATTCTCAACACTCAAGAACTAAACATCAATTACATTTGTAGGCGTTGATTCTCCTTCCATAGCTCCATCATGCAGCTTCTGCGGAGAAATAGCTTCAAGCTTCTTGCGAGCTTCTTGCGATCCTTCCCGTTGTTGTTCCCTTTGTCGTTTGCATGATCTGAAGTAAACATCAGCAGCAACAAGTTTCATAACACTACATGTCATTCAGGGCCGTTCATCACTATGAAGTGTGCAACAACCAGTAGGTAAACATCAACAAGCAACAAGTTTCATAATAATCGTAACTACCTATTTTTATTTAACTCGCAAAGAATCGATTCCTTCTCCTTCTCAACCCGTTCCAACTTTGCCTTCACCTTTTTCAACTCAGCGGCAGTAGCTTCAAGCTGCTTGTTAGCAATTTCACAGTCTTCCTTCAAATCACTTGCTTCCTCTCAACCATTTTCAACAACCTTTGTCAGCCTATCCAGAACAGCAGTAGTCCTAGCATCCCATTGAGGATCAGTCCAAATAAACATCCCACATCATTGTTCTTTAGGCTGTAGACACCAAATACATACATGTTCATACAATTATCCATTTGCAACACTGACATCAAGAGTACAAGTACTATAAGTCTACCTGACCGCAGATTCCATACCGGCGCCCAAGGCTGCACAAGGGTTCCTTGACAAGGACAGCATACCCATGCTCGCACTTGTTATAGCGATCCACAAGGATAAGATCAGCATCAGGAGGGCCTGATGTAACGAAATCAGTGGACCGAGCCACCTCCAGAAGCTAGTAAAATACAACAACCTATCAATCTGATGCAAATTGAAAACTAACTGAATCTAACACCAATGAACTATCAATAGCCTATCAACTTCTAACACCAATCGAAGTGCAAATCTGAGGGTACAAAGAAATCTGAATCAGTTGTATTTGTATATGCTCATCAATACGCAAGATCCCCAAATCTAGAAATCTCCATCCCTAGGTTGTAGGAGAAAATGTAGTGGCCCAAAGCAGAAGACTGACCTTGTCGTGCTGACTTAGGTACTGGTAGCCGGGAGGTGCCTCATAACTCACCCTCTCATCGCCGCTAGGATTCTCCATTCCAACCACAAGCCGCTGTTGCAGATCTGCGTAGCGGAAGTTGAAAGTCTTTGCGAAGTCTGAGTCAAGCGTCTCGCCAACCATTCGATAGGCAATTATAGACTCAACTGAAACTTATATGTGGGACCTGGTCACAGTAAAGAATTCGCATGAGCAAAATAAACCATAGATTTGTAAGCCACCTAAAAAAACCCAAAAATTCCCTCTAGGGCCTCTCGGTCTATATCCATCCTTAACGGACCAACATATTTTGCAAATCCAAACAATCTTGGCAAGTTTTATTCAAAAACTAGTGATTAAGGTTGTTAATTAAACTCTAGTGCATATAATCGCTCTAGTACCAGCTGTGACAACCCGCCCAGGAAAATACCGTACTATCACCTAAACCAATCCACTTTGGTCATTAAGCGGTAATAAAGTATCATCCCGTCGTTGGTTGCCGGGTCAAGCCCGGTAAAATCACTTACATAGCAACAAAGGATTGACAATATGCATTAAAACTCACGCGAAGGCGAGTCTAGAGTACAATACACGAATTAAATCCAAATCTGCCCCAAAGGGTTTAATTATTACAAACCGAGGTACTTGACATGATAAACGAGGTTCAGAGTTCGAAAACAGCAGAAATTAACTAAGCGGCGTGAAGAGCATCACAGGAGGCCTGCCATGATGTCTTCACTCGTCGTCCTCCACCCACTCCAGCTCCCAGCCAGGTGGGATCTCTCCAGGCCATACATCACTAAAAGCGTTACCTGAAATCAACAAAATTATAGCAAGGCTGAGTATACTAATACTCAGCAAGTCTTACCCGTTGGGTGACAACTACATCACCAAACTCTAGACATGAGAGGCTTTATGGCCAGTGGGGTTCTTTTGCTGAAAAGCAACAAAGAGTATGTCCTTACTTTCAATATTTTAGCTCAGATTCTAGTTGATTACTCTTTTCTAAATGAGCAAGCTATGGCAAGCATAAGTTGTGCAATACAATTAATCAAACATCAAATTAGCAATATTCCATCATCAGGGATATCATGGCCAGTTGGATAAGTAGTCTCAGATAACGGTGAGAGGCCGACAACCGATTGATTTATAACCTTGTAAGGTGGAACTAAACACATGGAAGAGTGTACTCACCAAGAGTGCACCAACCAGGCGGTTCCCAAAACTCTTCAGCTCAGGATCGAATCTTACAGTCTTTGGTACAAGGCTATCTGGCACGCCGCACATAGCGCCCAGAATCACGCATGCACCACCGGTAGGTAGCCGTGAGACGCATCTCAAGATGAGTAATAGTAAGATCCCTCACCACCTTATTAAGGTACTAGGCTTACCGGTCCCATTCCCGACAAGTGCTTAGTACTTTCAAACACTTACCCCACGAAAGCCATTGGACCGGAGTCCAGATCCCATGCTCTTACCACATGAGCAATCCATTTATAAAGATCTTATGATTCCAACATAAGAGCCTATTCTCGCGAGTGACGAGCATCACTCGACTTGTACCGGTCCTATAGCATAGCAGCTATCGACCTAGCATACTAGTAAAGGACAAGGGTACCTAGGGATCATGCATCTAGGGTCTCAATCCAACTCCTGAACGTAAATGCACAAACATTCATAGATAGTTGCATAATTACCAAAATACTTAGGTTAATGCTCCGGTGCTTGCCTTCGTCAGCAAAGCTAGTCTGGGGCTCCTCGACGTCCTGGTTCACCTCCACGTACTACAGCTCCGCATCAGCTCCTCCTTCCTCGGCTTCCGGCACGAGCGAGTAGTTACCGTCGGGGAGTTCTACACAGGATGCATATGCAAGATTTAATGAGGTGGGTTGAATTAAACAAAATGCTATGCACACATATAAACATGAAGTGCATGATTGGCCATATTCACCTTGACAAACATTTACTTAGCACATTCTTTCTATTAAAGGCATGAGATGCGGTGTTTTATGATTTAATCTTTTTGATAGTGACTGTGTACATATTTAAGCAAATAAAACAATTTAATCTCACAAAACAGCAAGGGTGGCTCTCAGCTCCTAAACAGGCTCCTCAACATTTTAACAAGGTCATTAAGTGAACAATGGGATTTTTCCCATTTAAACTTATGGTGAAGCTTATTTGGATTCCAAAGTTTTTAATTACAAAATAAATTATAAAAACAGTGAGAGGTGCAATTTAAGCTCTACTTACCTAAACAAGGCCTCTGGTCAAAAAAATTCATATTTAAAAGAGCCACAAAACGAATCTACTAAAATTGACATTTCCTAGCTACCAGAAATATGGGAAAAGCATAATTAAATAAATAAAGCACTTCTGGAGCCAAACTCACTCCTACATCCTCTCTGACCCTAAACCAGCCTAGGAAAGTAACAAACACATCAAGAGCTATTTTAAAATTTGAACTAGGCATTTAAATGTAAATCTAAGCATAAATCAAGAATACATACCTCTGATAGAGATAAAATCATGGTAAATGCAAGAAAAGTGAATCTAGTCATTTCATGAGCATAGCCAAAAGTTGAGCACAAAAATCTATTTATATTTTGCTACAAAAATCATTAAGGCAGAAATAGCATAAATGCAAAGTAAATCATATTAAAAGATCTGCTCATCAACTTTCTGCAAAATTTTGTCCAGAGACTACAATTGACATATCTAGGAACATATCCAAAATTCAGCTCCATAGCTTCCCTAGATTTTGAACTACAGCAAATGTGTGTCAAACTAAGTTTGAATTTTCATTCAAAATATACATGTCAAATGTATGGTCATGCTTTGTAGAAGTTGTAGATCTAGTCTCACTGAACCCAAGAAAATTGGGTATGTAGTTTTCTGATTTTTCTACGAATTTCTATGATTTTTCTAAGGTGCTGACCCTAGTTGCAAGAAAACTAAGACTAAGATCATTGCAGACAAGTCCCTGGTTCACAAATAAGTCCCTAGGAATTCACAACCGTGCCCTCGGCGGCGGGGGAGGCTTGCCGGCGGTGAACCACGGCCGGAGGAGGTGAACAAATGGCGCGGATGTGTAATTGGACTCACCACGAGCCGATTGGTGGCGGTGGCTTGGCCGGAGGTGGCTCCGGCGAGCGGCGGCGGCGAGGTCGCAGCGGCGTGCCCGCCTCGGCGTGGATTCTGGCGAGAGCGATGGCAATGTAGGGAAACAAATGGCCGTGTGGGCTCTACTGGGGTCTAGGGAAGAGCTTGGAGTGCTTGGCCGGCGGCGGGAGCTGGCGGAGGAGCAAGCTCGCGGCGGCAGCGGCAATGGCGGGCGGGCGGACGTGCACGCACGCGGGAGAAGAACGGGTGCCCTTTTATAGGCGGGCGAGGCAGTGGAGGCGTGGGGGAGCTTCTCCTCGAAGGAAGGGAGAAGAAGGGAGAGAGAGAGCGACGCGGCAGGCGAGGTGCCGGCGGGCGGCGCGGCGGGGGGTCCGGCTAGGCGCGGGCAAGACGGCCACGCGCGGAGGAGCGCGTCCCCAGGCAGATTCTTGCTCGGGCGGTGCGCGGGCACGATGATGGCGTGCCTCGGGCGCAGCGGCTCGGCAGGGGGTCAGGACGCCGAGGCCATGGCGGCGTACGCCGGCTGCCGCGTGGCGGCGCGGGCGCGACGCACCGGCGTGTGGGTGCGGTCCAGGGCGCCGGTGTGCCAATTCCATTTCATTTGCCCGTGTTTGACTGCCTCAAACTTGAATTTTTCAAATACAACTTCAAATCCGCCAAGAAGCAAAGTTGTAGAGGGGCTATAGGAGAACAAGTTTGTGCAGGTCGACCTATGTTTTGAGCAACAGTTTGAACATGAACTGCTGGCAAAATTATTGTCTTTCATGGTGTGGTGACACTGCAGATGTTGGCGTTGATCGAGTTTTTGGATGCCTTCCACTCAAAATTTGAATGTCCACCCAAAAGCAAAAATGTGTCCCATGAAAAACTACACAACTTCTATATTAGCCGATTTTTGAGTGTTTAAACAAAATTTGGAGAACGTGGCAAAAGTTCTAGGGAATGGTGTGGGCACTAAGGGGTTTGACTCCGTTGACTAGGGTTTTGACCATGCCAAGGGGTGTTGACTTGCTTAAGATGTTCATGGGTGATTGTTGGCTAGGTTTTCGAGGTGATGACCCAGGTTGACCAAGGTTTGACCAAAGTCAAAGGGTTTGACTAGGTCATTAGTGCTAATTAAAAACCTGGGGCGTCACATAAACAGCACAGCCTTGTTCCTTCAGGTCCCTTGTTCGAACCCATGACATGGCAAATTATTTTTGCAACATTTCGTGACCTAGCCTCCGTTGATCTGGCGAAAATGCTTACATGTGGGACCCAACTGAATTTTATGACGACTTGGAACACTCTATTTTAAAATAATGCTTACATGTGGGACCAAAGTTGGTTTATGACGCCGCTGACCTGGCGAAAATGCTTACATGTGGGACCCTGGAAAATTTTATGACGACTTGGAACACTCTAATTTCAAAAGAATGCTTACATGTGGGACCCTACTGAATTTTATGACGACTTGGAACACTCTGTTTTTAAAATAATGCTTACATGTGGGACCGATGTTGGTTTATGACGTTTTTTCAGAGCTTATGGCGTCACAAAACAGCATGGAACAGGGAACGCTCGGCTATAGTACCAACCGTAATGACGAAAAAAAATTTTGTCACTAAATTTGCTCGGAAGTGAAATATTATGATGAGATCAGCCAGGAACGTCATAAATCAATGACGCTAAAATGTGATTACGTCACTAGTCAACGATTTTCTTGTAGTGCTACAAGCAAGGCAGGAGAGGAGGAGAAGCCTCCAAGTCCCTGCTAGGGTGATTGAGGCAAGTGCCAATATCAGGGAGTGAGAGTGGTGTGATGTCGTGTGAATGCGGGGTGAGATGGCGGATGCGATGCCCGTAGCTGTGCGGCTGCCTCCTCCTTTTATAGGCCAAGGGGAGGCAGCTTACAAACGTGCTGCATAGTGCTGCGTGCAGTGACGGCGTACTGGTGCACAGTGCCCCTGGCGTGGCGGTTGTCCTGGCGGATCCTTTCCTCTGGGGCGGCTTGATGGCGAATTCTGGCTTCCGCGGGCGGCGTGGTGACTCCTATGCTTGTCCGGGAACGGCTTCGAGGGTGGTCTTGCCGACGTTCGTGTTTGGTCATCGTCCGTACGCCGATCGAGCGTGCGCCCATGCTTGGTCGAAGGTCCTGCTGTGGAAAGAGCTCTGAAGGCACAGGCGCTGGCACGGCAATGTCCCGTCAGCACAGGGTGCCACAGCATCGGGGATGGCCGCACAGCGCCGGGGATGGCCGCACAGCGTCGGGGGTGGCCGCATAGTGCCGGAGATGGTGGAGAAGACGTGCTCCGCACGTTCTGTGCCATGGCGCCGCCCAGATCGTGCGCCCGGTCGCCGCCCGTACACCCTTCGAGGGTGCTCTCATGCCCTTTTGAGGGGCTCGCCATGGGAGAAGGACGGGAGTAGGCGGCACAATGTTTTGGAATGACACTGGCCTGTCCGCACAGGGCTTGCGCAGTGCCTGTACAGCGCCGGGGATGGTTGCATAGTGATGGATTGGCCACACAGTGACGGGGCCAGATTCCCGGGCGGTGTCAGTGGAGCGGCGTGGGGAAGATTTATCTTTTGACCATGGCGCCCGCGGTGGGCCGGAGCATTTAATGCCCCCTGTCAGGCGAGACAGGCGGGGCGTTGTTAGTCGAGGGTGAGCCTCGAGCGAGGTAGATGAAGGACCGAACTGGCGACCAGAGAGGGGGGAGTGAATGGGAGCTGATAAAAATTCTTCTCGAAGGATATGGATAATCCAACAAGATGAACACGGCTAGCCAAAACACGTCTCCGGCTCAACTACTCAAGTTGGCCAAGACCACGTAGCCACTGGAGTGCTACTGGTCCTAGGAACCAACAACTCAACCAAACACCCCAAACACGCAGCGGAAATATGCACAACACACTGCCTGTGCTACACCGGTCAGACTGATGGCCTACGCCGATCAGACCGATGGCACCGGTCAGACCGGTGGACAGAGCCGGTCAGGCCGGTGGCTACAGCAGTTGCACAGAAACTTTCCAGGAAGCCTCAGTGACTCCTCTAGACCCTGGAACAAAAACCACCTCCAAAGCTCAAACTGAAGGAGAAGAAAAACCTTCACAAAACCTAGCTAAACTCCTCGAAACCTGTCAAGAACTGACCAGCAACACCTCAGCACAAAGACACACGAATCAAGCAGTTCACCTGAGGCAAATCCCACAAGGGTCTTGCACCGGTCAGTCCGGTCATGAGCACCAGTCAGACCGGTCAAGCCTGGGCAGCTCGGGATGAACAGCAGCCCGCGGGTCAAGACCCCCAAATCCAAATCTCGATCTCCCGATTCGCTCCACGGATTCGCACAAGACTTTAGGGATAGTAGGAACACCTCATGGGCACTCTATAGCCAAGATTTGGTCCACTAAAACTTGCTAAATCAAGAGGAATCGAAGAAATCCCGCCAAGAACGCCTCTAACCCTAGAGCCAAGAAAACCCCAAAATTGAGCCCCTTTACTCACGGATTTGGGAGGGGAACCAAAGGGAAAAGAACCATGAAGGGTTCATGCATACATCCCCCACCAAATCCCAAAGAGAAAGGTCTCAAAATCGCCACAAGAAAATCGCCAAGAAAAGGCTCTGAAAATCACCAAAAAAGGGAAAACGGGAGAGACACAATCAAGCCTTGAGGAACCACGGCGAATCATCTATACATACCATGAAGGTTCATACAAGGTCTAGCTTGCCTCCCAATCATCCTTCCCTCCCACAAGATCTCACCATGAAGCTCTCAAGCTAGTCCTAAAAGTCCTACGGAAAATAGGAAGGGAAAATAGCAAAAGCAAATGAGCTAGGGTTCCAAGGGATGGCTGCCATCCTCTCACCACTTGGGTTATATGGAGGCAAGCCGAAAGACGAAACTACCCCTATTACATAAAACTAAGATATACGCCCCCGAAGGGCCTTTTGGGAAACTTCATCGTAGCACCATCGGACGGATGCCCGGCGACCGCAAACTTGCTTAGCCTCGACGCAAGCCTTGTGGTCCCGACGCGTGTCCTCCGCTTCGAAGTCTCCAGACTGCGTCGTCACACACCAGTCAGATTGGTACCCACCGGTCAGACCGGTCAGACCCACCGGTCAGACCGGTCCTGGTGCTGCTACCTCCGGTCTTCGGTCTTGGCTTTGTGGATCAACCAAGGAGCCCAGCGGTTTTCTGGTGAACCACTGGAAACCCCGCGAACTCGGTGTAGCCTCCGCCAATCACCACTCATAACTCGGCTCCCACGTAGTCCCGGCTCGACCTTGGTTTTGAGACTCAACCAAGAAACCGTCCATGACTTCATCTTGCCGTTCTTGCCACCATGCGGCCCGCACTTGACCTCGCTGGCCACCGGGTCCCTCAAGACAAGCCTACTTGTCTTCTCCACACCTGGAGGCCTACCCGGCAACGACCTTTCACGCTTGCTCTTCACCTGCACCAACACCAGTCAAGCCGCAACCTGCACCTACAATACTTAGACAAGAGTCAGTCCACACAACGTTGTCAATCACTCATCACACCAGGAAGCGACCATCCACCGGTCCTTGAACCACACAGGCTCTCAGCGGAGATCCGCTCGAGGGGCACTGGACCCTCGAACGAGGCGGAAATCCGCTCGTGGGGTGCCAGACCCTCGAGCGAGGCGGAAATTGACTCGAGGGCAGCCGGGACCCTCGTCAGATGGGCCTGGATGGTAGCTGGGCCGTAGCAGGCTGTGGGCCTTGTGCGCGTTCACTCGTTGTTAACCTGTGGGGTGCTTTAGGTGTAGTTGCGTTTTGAGAGGGTGATTTTCTCCTTAGTTAGGGGACCCCTTATGACCGTCCCCGACAAAGTACATTATATATGTTAGCATCATGCATCACCTATCTCTCTGCCATCTTTTTCCAGACAATCAAAGCCTCACTTACTTGCCCAGAAACAACAATGCCATGAATTAATGTGCCAAATGTAACCACATTTGGTGTATGACCTCTTCCCATTATTTCCACAAGCAAATCCGATGCAACCATCACTTCTCCTCTAATGCAGAAGCCATGAACCAATGGAGTATATCTAAATCAATTTGGTTCCAACTCCCTCCTAATGGCCTCCCTCAAAAGCTGCAGAGCCTGTCGAACATCACCTTCCTGGCAAAATGCTGATATTACAGCATTAAATGTCATAATATTCGGGTCACAACCACTTGCAAACATTTGCTTCAGAACAGCCATAGCCTCCGTTGCTGACTGGCATTTGCACAATGCGTCAACCACAGTGTTGTAAATCTGCACATTGGGGGACAATCTTCTCACCCTCATCTCCCCAAGCAAACTCCCAATCTTCTCCAAATCACTTTTCCTCCCGAGCCAGTTAATAACAACACCATAAGTCACCACAGTTGGCAAGAATCCCTTTGTATCCATATCGCCCAACATCAGTAATGCTCTCCTGATGTCCCTTCGCCGGCGGTACCCATCAATCAAAACATTGTAGAAGACGACCTGCGGAACGCACCCAGCTTCCCACCTGGCTTCAATCATATTCCTCCCCTCCTCGAGACGTCCTTCCAAGCACAATCCCCAGATCATCACACATGTGTTGTAGTTATCCGCGGCGCCCTCCCCGGCAAGCACTCCGTTATACAGCTTCCGAGCGTCCTCCCATCGGCGGCGCTCCACGAGAAGCCTGAGCAGGTGGTTGCAGTGCCTCAGCTCCGGGAGGACGTCGTGCAGCTCCCTGGTGCGTGCGCACATCTCGGCGGCCTTCCCTTCCATGCGGTGTCGGCGTAGCCGGCCGCGAGCTCGCCGAGGCTGGTGCGTGTGGGCGTGGCGGGGGACATGGATCGAAGTGTGGCGTCCGGGACATCGAAGTGGCAGGCGCGGGTGAGGATGCAGAGCATCGTGGTGTGGGAGAGCGGGGTCGGCGCGTCATGGTGGCGGTGATCGGACTGGGACCAGGAGAGGAGAGGAGCGCTAGGGCGAGGTCCGGGTCAGCGAGAGAGGAGAAAGCGGCAGCGAGGCGGGCGTCGGAGAGCGGCAGCGGGAGGAGCGTGGCGAGGGAGCGGGCCCAAGTGGGGTCGGTGGCGAGGACCCGGCCACTCGGTAGCATGATAACTGGGTCCCTCTGGGATTTCAACGGAACGCGGAGACGATCGTGTCCACTCGTTTTCTCGTCGAGTTGGCCTCACATCCGATTGGAAACGGAGGAAGATTAAGATGGGTCTCGCGATAAGACAAACCAGAGAGTCCTCTCCGAGTAAGATTTGCGTTTCCTTTTTGAGGGTCATCCTTTTGCACTTGATGTCATCAATTATTTTTTACACCTGCTCATAACTTAGAGTCGCATTAAAGCAACTCCAACGGTTTCTTTAAATCATTTTCCATCTTAAAAATAGAAAAACTCACCAAAACACGGTTCCAACCGACACGGTAAAATCCATCCCCCACCGGCGGCTCGCGAATAATGGCGAGGCCATCCGTCTCGCGAAAACGTCGAATTTCATGGGCTTGATCCATCCCACCCTCCCCCTCGCGCCAAATCACCCCTTCCCGCACCATAAATCCACCCTGCCCTCTGCCTCGCGCCCACGCAGGTCTGCCCTTGCGCAGTCGCTGCCGGAGAGGAGGAGGGGACCGGGCACACGTCGGGGGAGGCGGAGCCACCGGGCAGGACAAGGGAAAAGGGGACGGACCAGGGGAGGAGCACTGCGCCAATCAAGCCCTCCCACCCTCCTTCCTTGCACCAAATCCCTCCTCGCGCATGCCGATAGCTGGAGGAGGCGAGCGATCGCTGGCCTGGCTTCGCGTCGCCGATAGCTGCATCCGCCGGAGCCTGGCAGCAGGGGGCGCCCCAGGATCTTGCCCACACACCCAGGCGCCCAGCTCGGACCTTCGCGCGGCACTGGAGGCGGCGACAGTTTGTTGGTCTGGCGTTGCACCGCCGGTGGCTACTACCGCTGGAGCCTGACTGTAGGGGGCGGCGTGCTTGCGCCGCCGACCAGATCTCCCCGCGGGGCCGAGGGCAGGGGCGGGAGCTTCTCGCGCTGCCGATCGAGAGGGAGGAGACGACGCCTCCAGCAGGGAAGTCGGAGAGGGAAGTACCGGTGCTGCTCGCGCTCGGGAGGACTCGCATCGTGGGGCTGGGGACGACGAATGGCAGGAGGCCAACCATGTAGGGGAAGGAGAAAGGATAAGGTGGGAGGAAGAAATTAGAGGATGATAGGTAGGTCCCATTTTGTCAGCAAATGGATGATGGGATTTGGAAAATGGAAAATAGCTAGTCTGTTGGATTACTCAATATAATTATGAAGTTTTTTATTTTTACAAATGGTTAAATCTTAAAATTTAGCTAACAAAAATAAAGAGGTTGTTGGAGTTGCTCTTAGTCACTTAATCTAGTGCCATTAATACATCAAATTTCACTTAGAGGCCCAAGATACTCTTCAAGAATCGTTCTTAGTGGGGTGCATCTATATAGGTTATATAGATATCATGTTTAACTGCATCTGGTTGTAGTCTAAGATTAATTTTTAATTACTGAGGGCTTAAGAGAAAAGTTCGTACTCAGACGACCTTTTGTTTTTCTTTTGATAGGTTCCGGGGACTTAGACATTTTTTATTTTTTTGCGAATTTACAAAAATACACATCTCTCAATATTTTGCAAAACTATACCTATACCGCCATTTGAAACGGTGGCACCTGTCGTACGGACATCCGGGGCCCACTAGCCAGGTGGACCTAGGGATGGCAACTGGTGGGAAACCCGGTGGAGGGCAGAAGAACACACCTGCCCCCGCTAAGATTAAAATCACCCATTACCCGCACTCACCACCCGTGTTGGGTCTCAATTTCTCCCACACCCGCCACCTGCGTGGGTAACGGGTACCCATCGGGTAACCCACACCCGCCACCGGGAGTTGCGGTGGCCTGCCCAGGTTCAGGCGCGGGGAGACGGTGGTGGCCTGGAGTTGAGGGAGACAGCGACAACCTGGCCGGAGTCGAGCACGGGGACGCCTGCCGCTGTGACTGCTCTGGCGTCACGCTGCCCCAGACAATGGAGCTCGGTTCTTGCTCCTCATCGGCGGACCCCAGAGGCATGGTTGTGGAAGAGGAGGAGGACGGCTAGACGGGGCAAAGGATGGAAGGGGAGGCGCTAGAGCGAGTGAGCGACCGGGGAGACGGCGTCGCGAGTCGAGACGATGGGGTCGGGGTCTTGTGGAGATGAATTTTTCGATCTGGATCTGGGGGGTGCTACTGGCTGGAGAGACCGAGAGAATGAGGTACAACAGTGGCAGATGAGGAATCCTTCGAGATTAGGGTTTTGCTGCGGTTATATACTTTAAATGGGGGACCCACCGGGTATCGGGTATGGGGTACATAAGAACGCACCCGATGGGTTAGGAAATAACTCGTTAACAGACCCGTGTTGCTCATACCTGTACCCTAATAGGGTTTTTACCCGCGGGTTAACACGAGTTGTGGGTCCTCGTTGCCATCGCTTAGTGCACCGCACCCGTACATAACACAGGAGCTTGGGACTACTCACCACGGTACAAGACAGTGCAGTCTACATGGCAACTACAGGAACAATACTAGAATAGGAAAGCACATATTGCAACGGACAATGGCCTTCTCCTAGTCGTACTCGACTAGTACTCCTGTATCACACCGATCGACTTGTTATCCTACCCCCTGGGCTATATAAGGCGGGGTTGGGACCCCTCCTACAATCACACAATCAATCAAGATACACGCAGCATACAAAACGTAGGGTATTACGCACATTGCGGCCTGAACCTGTCTAAATTGTGTGTCTCGTGTCTCACCTTTGAGTTCCAGATTTTACGGAAGCCCCATCATTGTCTACCTTGGGTATCCCCTTGGTAGGTTGCCGGGTCTAAACACTGACAGCTGGTGCGCCAAGTAGGGGATCTCATCGAAGATCCGCTAGAGAACTCGATGACACCTGTCATCATCAAGCCCACTGTCGCCTTCGTGCAAGGTGACACCTTCAACTTCGGCTTCTAGGTCTGCGTCGCCAACGATGCTTCCAGCGCCACCTTGCACCGATCCCGGAGAAAAAGCATGCTTTGACCATGCTCTCACAAAGCTCCGTCAAAGATCTCGTCGAAAATTTTGGCGAAATTTCGGTCTCCGACGTCGTCCGAGGGCACGAGCTCGAATTCGAGTACCACTCGGGTTCTACTTTGACTTGGATCGAATCGCGCGAGCTGACTCCCGACTGCCGTTTCAAATGGTGGTATTACCTTCGTCCGCCCTGGTGGCACAAGTCGACTTGGGATCTCACCCGCCAACGGGTACTGTAGCAGTCCCTACCGTTGTTTCAAACGGTGGTATGGACCAGTACATCTTCAAAAAATCGTATCTATTTTGTATTAACTCGGATGAAGACAAATTTTATATGAAAACTATAGCTTTCGTCGAAATCTACAACTTTTTAGTTCAAATTTTATTCATTTGAAATCATTTTGATGCTCAAATAATCGACACAATTTTTTCCTTCTCTTGGTAGCATATCTTTCAAAAAATAATATTTCATTCGTATGAACTCAGATGGAGATAAAGGTTATACGACAACCGTTAATTTCGTCGAGAGCTACAACTTTATAGTTCATACTTTTTTCTTTTGAAATCATTTTGATGCTCAAATAATCGACACTATATTTAGATCTAAAATTTGACGAAATTATTTTCTCTCAGCAACATATCTTTAAAAACTTATAACATTTTCATATAAACACGATAGGAGGTAAACTCTACACTCATCTCGATGAGATCTACAATTTTGTAGTTCAAATTGTGTCTATTTGAATTCATTTTGATGCTCAAATGATTGACACAATGTTTAGATTTAAAATTCAAATTTTAAATCTGGATAGTATATCAATTATTTGAGTCTCAGCTGATTTGAAACGAAAAAAGTTTAAACTATAAAGTTGTAGATCTTGACGAAATATATAATTTTCATACAAAATTTATCTATATTTGAGTTCACAAAAAAGTTACCATTTTTCTTTTGAAAATGTACAGGTCCCTACCGCCGTTTGGAAAGCGTTAGAGACTGCTACACTACCGCTAGTGCCCGCCGCGCGAGTGGGAATCCCTACTATCATTTGAAACGGCGGTTAGCGGGCTCAACCATTCCACTCCTTTCTTGGAAGGGGGTATCATCTGAGCACCCCACTAAAGGTCATAGCTCTATTTTTCTCAACATGCAAACATCTATGTCACCATCCACTATATGACATGTAACCATCCTACGCCATGTCACAATCCATTAGACCATCTATTTATGTCTTCAATCGATTTTTTGTGACGACTAATAGCATATCTTTGTGAGTGACACGTCAAAAACTTCTCTCAGTATGTAAAAATACATGTAAGATTGTAGAAATACATATAGCACCCATCATTTAAGATTAGTGCTCTCTCGACAAAATGAATATGCTTTCATGTATACAATGCTGTTTAGTTTTGTGAAACATTGAGAGGGATGTATATATTTTTTAATTTGTAAAAAATATAAAAATTCGAGGACTCATAACTAATACAGGCCCATAGCACTTCGGCTGAAGCAAACCCAGCGTCGGACGAGGGAAATGCTAGTTGGCCTCCTGACCCAGTTATGGCATGGTATATTCCATTCCACGACACATCGCCCTGCGGACCCCACGGAAACGGAAGCCATAGCCAAAGCCGCAGCCCCAACTCCTCCAGCCCCTCCAAAAAAAAAAATTCTCCAGCCCCCCAGACGAACACGCCGGCGCCACCGCTCCCAAAGCCCAGCCACGGCGCGCATGGCGGCGGCGCTCCGCTGCTGCTTTCCCGGCTCCGCTATCGGTAGTGGCTTCGTCAGGCCCTCATCCTTGAGGCGAGGCCGACACGTAGCAGCCGTGGCGGGGGAGCCGGAGCCAGCCGCTTCGCTGGGCCACCGTACCCGCGTCGACTTCCCAATCCTCCACCAGGTCAATACGTCATTCTATCCCCGTTCCATCCGGCGTTGCCCGGGATACTTATTCAAACTCAATCAATTTTAACCGGAGGTTTATACAGCGGTTGCACATAATTTCTGAGCTGAAAGTTTATTTGTTACAAGTCGTTAGTTTTTTTCTTGGTGAAAATGCAAAGCCTCTTCGTTTGGCTGGTGGCTGGTGCTGATTTGTTCTGAGAGAAAAATACTTCTGGCTGGTAGCTGGTGGCTGGTTCGTTCGAAGAGAAAAGTACTGCTGGCTGGTGGCTGATAAGCCAGACGAAGAGGGCGATTGGAAATAAAATTACTGGTATATCATAAGTTTTTGTTTCCATTGGTGAATTGGTGTCATAGGAGGTTTTGGTATCCATCCACTCCAGCTGAGGAGTTGCATGGAGTCCCACTAATTAGAAATAAATACACCAGCAACCCTTGAACTTGTCACCATGTGCCACTTAGGTCCACGAAAGTCGAAATCCAGCACCTCAAACTTGTTAAGTTGTGCCACTTAGGTCCATACCCCTTCGTTGGTCATGCATATATTAAAAAAGACCCTTAAATTTTATCTTCTTCTCCATCCACGTCCTCCTCCACCCTGCCACGCTGCCTCCTCTCCTCCTCTCGCTTCCCTGTGGCCACCGCCTCCCTCTCGCGGCCTCCCCCTCCCTGGCGGTAGCGAGACCCACAGTGGTGGCCACGGCCTCCTCTTCCCCGGCGGCAAGATCTAGCTGGTGCGTGTGGTGGAGCGGCGACGGCGCTGCATGGTGCCAGGGCTGCTTCAGGGACATGGTGGTGCCGGCTTGCTGTTGCTGGTGGTGGCGGCGTGTGATGGCTGGTGGGGTGGTGGCGGAGGCGGCGATCTGCTGCGGGCCTGGTGGTGATGGCGGCGGTGGTGGCAGTGACGTGCAGAGGACATGGATGGAGAAGAAGATAAAAATTAAGGGTCTTTTTTGCATATATGTATGACCAACGAAGGGGTATGGACCTAAGTGGCACAACTTAACAAGTTTGGGGTGCCGGATTTCTACTTTGCAAGTTCGTGGACCTAAGTGGCACACAGTGACAAGTTCGAGGGCTGCTGGTGTATTTAACTCCACTAATTATAAGGAACGTTTCTGAGTTAGATTCAGGTTAACTGTGTTCTAGATGAAATCCTATAAAAACCTCTTGTTGGTTGCTGTGCCTTGGAATGGTGTAAGTGAATTTCTTATATGTTTGTTAAGTTTTGACACTGAATGATGCTCTGCCATCTCTTGGTTTAGGTTAAGGTTAGGGCCTGTAAACTTTGCTGATTTAGTGGTGAATATGAACTTATCTTTATTTGTGCCTTGAATTCACTGCCTTTCCACTATTCTCTATTATGTATCTGTTTTCAATGCTGCTTGTCTGATCATCAATAACCCATGGAAAACTTAATTAGCTCAATCGTTGCGGACTTGTGGTTGAGTTTGATGCTAAAGATCTTAATGAGCGCATTAAGCTATCTTTATTGTAATATGTGTCTATTTGCTACAGCCTATAACCATTCCACTTGCTTATGAAGATGTGGGTATCTGTACCACATTGCTTGTCTGCTGCGTAAATTATTCTAATGCTGGTGTGTGGATTTCTATCAGATTGGTTCCATTTCTATGCTTTCTTACTTTTCTCTTAACTTGATTACATGTTATTCTTTGAAGCACAAGTGCAGGTCCCATTTTTAATTGTTTGTTCCAGTTTTCTGTCAATACGTCCAACGAAGTATCAATGATTCTCTGTTGCACTGTTGGATTGTTTCATTCATATTGCAAATCATAGCTTTACAATCTGTTTAGTCTTATGTTAGTAGACTGTGATTTGAACTCACAGGACTTTGACTTTGCCGAGTTAATTTCCTTTCTGTGAACCATCTGTATCTTCTGTTAGTTAGTAAACTGTGTTTTAAACTCACAGGAATTTGACAAGTTAATTTCCTTTTTGTGAATCACCAGTATCATAGCAGGTTTTCGAAACAAATGTGTTTCCGACAGTGCTTTCCCCTGTATCCAGGAAGTCCAGCAGAATTTCAAAGAGGCTCATCTCTGGTGACTTGCTGGTGCTAGAGGGTTAATGAGCCTCTTTGAAACAAATGTGCTATATGGATTGTAACTTTTTTTTTTAATTTGGTATGGCCTAAAACCATCTCCATTTGCTATGATGAAGATGTGGGTTTCTGTAGCACTTTTTCTTCTTCTGGTGCATGTATCAATGTTGCTGTGCAGATTTTCAACTGATTGATCCCATTTCGAAGTCTAGCTATATTTCTCTTAATTTGATTACAATTTATTCTGTAAAGCACAAGTGAGGTCCATTTTCAATTACTTCTTCTCTTTGAGTTGTTTATGTCAGTGTGCCTGAGGAATTGAAACAGTGATATTCTGTTGTATTGTTGGATCCTATCATTTCATATTGTAAATCATAGCCTTATAATCTGTTTAATACTTGCTTCTGTTATTTAGTAGACTGTGGTCTCATTTATTACCATTGAAACTTGCAGGAATTTGATGGTGTCAAATTAGTTTACTTCGACAATGCCGCAACATCACAGAAACCTCTTAGTGTAATCAAAACATTAGATGAGTACTACCAATCATACAACTCCAATGTTCATCGTGGTATTCATACACTCAGGTAATAGATTTATGATGTGCAGGACTTGTTCTGTTGTTTTTGTTTCATCTTGTTAACCTCTTCCATGCGTATGATACAGAATCATGCGTTATTTGATGATGTTGTCTTTTCAGTAATATGTGAAAAACAATCCAACTTGTACACTGTCAATAAGAAAATATATTAAATACTTCATAGTATCATTTGTTTAATGTTCTTGCATACATCTTGTGTTTTCATTTTTTGGTGTTTTCCCTTATGTTTGTGTACACAAGTACTGTATCTGACATGCATGTTTCATTGGCACCAGCGCGAAAGCTACTGATGCATATGAAGGTGCAAGAAGAAAAGTTGCAAATTTTGTCAATGCAGCTGATAGCAGAGAGATAGTTTTCACACGTAATGCTACAGAAGCTATAAATTTGGTAGCTTATTCATGGGGCCTGTCTAACATAAAACAAGGAGATGAGGCAAGTCCTCTATTTCTTACCTGCCAATAAAATGTTTCAGTTTATCATACCTTGCTGCTTATGTTCCTAACTTTTTGTATGATTCACTTTATTAGATTCTATCACTTTTTGGCTTTTCACAAGCAAATGCCAGAGAATAATGTTTTGTAATCTGTTTTTAGTAAAGTGTTCATCTAATGAATGACAGAGAATAATGTTTTTAAACTGTTTTTTTTAATTAAAGTGTCCATCTAATGAATGCCAGAGAATAATGCTAGTTTGTTGGATTTTGTCAAGCAGTATACCTTACACAATATTTTATACTTCTTGATACGCAAATTTTCTCCTATTTTGTTTGTCAGATTCTTCTTACAGTTGCGGAGCATCATAGTTCTATTATTCCATGGCAAAGAGTTTCCAAGAAGACTGGTGCCACTTTAAAGTATGTTGGGTTGACTAAAGAAGAGGTTCCGGACATTGAACAGTTAAAAGGGCTTCTGTCAAACAAGACAAAGATGGTTGTTGTCCATCATGTCTCAAATGTACTCGGTATGTTGATGTCTTATTTGGGAGGGACTTAAGGCCATGTTGATTATACTGGAACAAATTCTTTGTCAAAATCTATTAATATTTATTGCAGTAATGATAGAATTGCGGTTTGAATTTCTGCATTAGATCTTTGTATCATAATTTATATTTTTCTTAATACCCCAATCAAGCTGAAATGCAGCATACTATGATGATGATTATGTTGTAAGCTAAGCTTCTGGCAAATGTTCCGTGATTGTATCATACTATTTAGGAGAAAGTCCAAATTAATACCCTTAACCTTAAGTATAGCAAAAGTCTAGATAACCCCCTAAACTATTTCTTGGTTCAATTTACCCCAACTCAATTTGTCTTTTTTGTTTCTCCATGCACAAGTTGAATTTTAATTTGAGACTTTGCAAGATGATAGTGTACATCATAATCTATAGTATAAAAATATTTTATGAATTTTGCATCATTAATTTATGTATAATTCTGTATCTCAGCAGTAAATTTTATTATTAAATATACTACCCTATCAAAATAGTGATGAAAAATTCATGATATATATTTTTAACATGTCTTATGTTGTCTTCTATCATCTTGCAAAATCTGAACTTAAAACTCCACTTGTGCATGGAGAACAAAAAAGACAAATTGTTTTAAGGGGTAAATTAAACAAAATGGTATAGTTTAGGGGGTGATCCGAACCAAGAAATAGTTTAAGGGGTTATCTGGATTCTGGACTTTCACTATACTTGAGGGTAGTAATTTGGACTTTTTCCTACTATTTAAGTTTGATCTCATGCCATTCGCAATTTATCTTGATGGCACAATCACTGAGGTGTATTTTTGCCACATTTCTTCACTTACAGGTTCAATGCTTCCTATTGAGGAGATTGTAACATGGTCAAAAAGAGTTGGAGCTAAGGTTCTCATAGATGCTTGTCAAAGTGTTCCCCATATGCCAGTTGATGTTCAGAAACTTGGCGCAGACTTTCTTGTAGCATCATCACATAAGGTTTTTATTATTAACAATCTGAAACTAATTAAATTTATAGTCATGTTGGAATAGAGCAATAATTGACATTCACAAACTATGTGGTAAACTTCTCAGATGTGTGGCCCCACAGGCATTGGATTCTTGCACAGCACATTTGAGATGCTGTCATCTATGGAGCCTTTCTTAGGTATTGTACTGCATGCTATAAGGAGTTTTTTCAGTCTATGTCAGAGGATAAATTCAGTACTTAACATTTACAGCAGCGACACATAGATGTGATAAGACTCAGTCTTATATTTGCATCTGATTTCATTGCAGGTGGTGGTGAAATGATTGTAGATGTATTTGAAGAGGAATCAACATATGCTGAGCCTCCCTCTAGGTGAAGAATTGCTTTGATCTTTCTTGATCTTCCATTAGCTACTATTGTAGTTCTGGAAAATATCTGATAAAGTGATAAGAAGTTACTATACAACAGGGCTAATAATATTGCATTTTACTATGATGGCCATGGCATAATCTCCTTGAATGGCCTTCAAACAGACACAGTCACAAGCACTAAACATCAAATCTCTTAGAAGTTCCTAATCGAAAATTCCTGCTGCTTTCTTCTGCAGCTAATGTTCTTCTAGTATCGAACTTGAATATTTCATTTTGATATGGCACACTTTGAATGTTACAGGATATTAACCTTTAATTACTTTGCTAGTGACACATCATTATTGTATTGTTCTTGTTTTATATCTCCCTTGTTTACTTACATTTGTTGTTTCATCTTACTGTATGGTCTGATCCGAAAAGATTCGAGGCTGGAACTCCTGCAATTGGAGAAGCTATAGGATTGGGAGCAGCAATTGACTATTTATCATGCATTGGCATGGATCAGATCCATGAATATGAGGTCAATACAAGATCTGTATCTTTGTGTCATATCGTTTTCTGAAACATTTGTTTTACAGAGGCTTCCTGCACCCCAGAATCTTGTAAGGAAGCAAATTCTTGTGATTGCATTTTCACTTCTGCTATTTTCTGCTGTCCAGAAAGAGTTGGCGACGTATCTCTATGTAAGCCTACTTTCGGTTCCAAATGTCCGGATATATGGTCCTGCACCTTCCCAAACAGATCACCGTGCTCCTTTATGCTCTTTCAATGTTGAGAACGTTCATCCTACAGATATTGCTCAAATTCTTAATCTTCCGGTATGCTGAAGCTCAACCATTTGGTTTATATGTAAACATGATTTTGTTTTTTTAATCAACAGTTATTCAGATTGCGGAAATAGGACTTTTTACAACTTCATAACTCTGTTCCTATTTTGTGATGCTGATCTTTTATCTTTGTAAAGTCTGTTCTCCTCTGCTGCATAGCTTAGCTTTTACTGTAATTTGAGGAGGTGCAGCTTTTTAGATATTCTGAAATTTATCAGAAGCAGAAACTATAACTTCAAGCATCCAGCAGTAACTTTAAGCTATAATTCTTAAATTTATCAGAACCAGAAGCTATAGTTTTTTTAATGTTTGCTTTTTTGTCTCTGAGACGTATTGTCTACTCCTTCCGTCCCAAAAGGTATGTCGTTTTAGGATTGTCCTAAGTCAATTTTTTTTAACTTTGACCAAGAATATAGAAAAAACTTCATACACTTATGGTATGAAATAAGTACCATTAGATTTATCATAAGATTTCTTTTTATAATATATCTATTTAATGTCATAAAAATTGTTATTTTTTCTATAAATTGGTCAAAATTGAGAAAGTTTGACTTAGTACAAACCTAAAACGACATTCTTTTTGGGACAGAGGGAGTACTTGACTTGCACTGAAATAATGTGTAGCAGTACCAGATTCTTGGGTTAACCATTTTCTATATGCTTCTTTTGCTTACTTCAAGTGAATGATTTTTCATCAGCACTGCTAATTTAGTATTGTTTGCTGATCTTTTGTTTCAGCATAACGTAGCAATTCGATCGGGGCACCATTGTGCGCAGATTTTGCATAGGACCCTTGGCATCGAAGCAAGCGCTCGAGCAAGTCTTCACTTTTACAATACAAAAGAGGAAGTGGATGTTTTCATCCATGCACTTAAAGATAGTATTGACTTCTTTACATCTTAACCCCTAGTGCAGTTGAATTAGTAAGTCCTCCCTTTTTGCCAGTTTCCTCGTTTTCTTGTTTGGGCTACTGTATGATATGGTTGGAATAAGGAAAACGTCCAAAGGCTGCTACATAAACTGCGAACCCCCTTTTTGACTGCTCTTGTAAAATTAAGTACAAGTGCAAACTACCTCTCTAACCTTCATCGATATGAGAAATGAAGTTTTGGGTCAGCATTATGCAGTAAAATATGTTCTATTTGCTTGTTGGACATGAATCTGTCTCAACTAGTTCAAGCTAATGAACACTCATTCTGTGTGGTTAATTATTTATGCAGGAACGTGTTTTATGTGTATAATTACCTGCAATTGGGACCAGAGTAGAATGACCTGAGGGCCAATGAAGGATAGGTATATGCGCATGATTTGCAGGGCATGGAGTTCCAATTCAGAGAAGCTGTGGCTGCCTCCTTGTGTCCTTTAGGAATGATAGGACCTCTGGATTGTCATACTTTTTCTTTACATTGACTGGTGAAAGATAAAATGGGCGACAACAGTAGTTTGTTTTGCTTGGATATGTTACGTGCTGTCGATACCCATTATCAGCCTGTACCTTTTGTCATAGATATAGTAGAAGTACGCAGTCACAGACTACAGCTGTGAGAGGCCATAGACAGGAAAACAAAATAGAAATTAAAAATAACTATACTCGTCATGTTGGATTGAGACTGATACACGAGATATCACTCACCAGCTGGTTGGATTGGGACTTCAACAAGGCCAAACCACTACACAAGACAATGATTAAGAAAACGGAACATCTGCAACACCCACCCACAAATCGCACACTTGCGGTCATCGAACCGGCGTAGAGTCTAGCATCAAAAGAGAAAAGAAGGGGCGGACAACAGCACATCGAGAAGGCTAGTGCCATGCTGGACCCTTCGATGCAGTACTGCTGCATCAATGCAAGCCACTTGGTAGGATGAAGACATCAAGTCCGAGCAACCATAACGTGCGGGGGCCTCTAGCTGGACTCCCCTTCTCTTGTGCGCAGGGGCCTCGCCACGCCTGCCACAAAGCTCCATGCTCCGGACTCGTTTCATGAGTAGTCATCAAAATAGCGAGTAGAGATGCCTTACCCACCTTGATCTCCATCAAACAACCAAAATCGTCATCTTAGGTCGACTTCCCCTCATAGCTTCCAGCGCATGAAGCCACCGTCGTCGAACCAGTAGACCAAGACTATCGCTTGCATTGTATTCCAACGTTGTGTCACACACGGGGTGGTTCCAGCCATGTTGAGACATCCCGCCACGAACCGCTGCAAGTTGAGTCATCCCTCGTAGTCGTTGCCGCAAGCGTCATCCATCGATGTAGTTCCGCACCGTACTGGCTATTGTAGAAGCAACGCTAGCCGTCGTGGTCCGCTGGAAGCAGCCGAACGGCAACAAAACAATGACCCCTGTCCACCCTCAGTCGTGTGGTAGTCAACACCCTTCACACCTGCCATCGCCAGACGAAGCCGTCATGTGCAGTGGACCGACGAAGTCACCGAAGCCAAGCGGGGTCTCAAGAGACGATGCCTTCAAGGTGGGCACGCGCCAATGGCGCCACCGTTGTTGACGCGAAAATAGGACGTCACCTCCGCGCGCAGCACACGTGACTCCCCGATCTGTAGCGCGGCGTGCCAGCCAATCTGACCTGTTGATTGACAATGGAAAATATTAAGTATCGGCTAGAGAACAGATGGGTCTTCAATAGTACGTGTATCTGCCAATCGGCCGATACAAGGAAACGGGATCGGCAGGCTCGAAAGCAACCGAAAGCGTAAATAGATATAAAAGAATCGGCTGGATCAGCTGATTGTGACGTCAGCACTCGAACGGATCTGGATCGGCTATGATGTTAGAAGCCGACGGGATCTAGATCGAGCTGGATAAATTGATGATAAAGGCTAAAACTACAAGAGTTGGTACGAAAACTTGCAGGTCTAGCTAATATCGATAAGGAGTGAATAAAGAACTAGACGAAACCTCAGCGATGCACCCAGAGGTTAAAGCCTAGGATTATTCGGTAAAACGGTACTCACAAGCTTGCTGGAGATCGATCGATGCAGCCCGACGAACTTGAAGGATGACGTTGAAGAAAATGGAAAAACGCAGTGGCGAAGTCGCCGAAAAGTAGATGTTGTAAAGTAGATGCTGTAAATTGTAAAGGGTTTGCCCGGAGGCGGTTTGTTTGATATTGGTGTGTACAAACTTTCCGACCATGCAGGGTCGCTATTTATGTCCTGAGGACAACCCAACTCCTAGCCAATCACAGCACTGTTTACTTGCATCTAAAGAAAACGAACACTACTAAAAATAGAAAAAGATTCATACAAGAGTTGAAACTTTCCTAAAACTGACTCTGACCCGTTGTCAATCATAGATTGACCCGCCTCTGCTGTGCCTTGCCTTTGGTGTATCTCCTTGATTACTGCCTTCTTCCTCTCCATTATAGATGTCCATCTGGCCCGGTGAACGGCGGCCCGCCCGAAAGCCTGCTGAAACGGCACGGCCCAAACACGGCACGACCCGGTAAGCCGTGTGCCCGGGCCGGCCCGGCCCGTACACCGTGCCCGGGCTTAGGCCGCCACCCCAGCACGGCAGGCCGCCCGGCCCGGCATGAAAATAAGAGGTCGGCCCGTTAGTGGCCCGCATAACGCGAACCGCATATATATACTCAACACAGGAATCCTTCCAAACCCTAACCTCCTCTGCTTCCCCTACAGCGCCGCCTCCGACTCGCTCTCCCCGCGCCTCCCTGCGCCGCGCCGCGTTGCCTGCTACCTCGCCGCCCGCATCCCGCGAGAGGACCCACGCCGCCGGCGCCACCTCACCTCCGACGCACGCGCCGAGCTGCCGAGCCCCCCTTCTCTTACCCTCTCGGCCTCTCCGCCGGCGTAGCGCCGTGGGGCACGGGGTCAACGGCGGCGCAGTGGCCTGCCCGGCGCACCGCCCCGGCCCTGCAGAACAGGCTGACGCGGCCGGCTGCGCTCCCCGCGAGCCGCGAGCCGCGACCCCACCCCCCATCTCCTCTCCACCGCCGATGCGGCGGTGGCGTCCCACTTCTCCTCTTCTTCAGCACCAGTGCGGCGCCGCCGCCCCTCTCCTCTCCAGTCTCCACCATAGTGCGGCGGCACCGGCCCTCAACTCTGCAAATGGCGGCTCCACTCCCCCTCCCCCTCTCGTCAACCCCTGGCGCCACCCTGAGATCCAGCCGGTGACCGAAGCGAACGAGATCTGCAACCGGAGCTGCGGGCTTCGGGCCGCCCGAGCGCATGTGGAGGGCCGGGCTATTCCGGGCTGGCCCGGCCCGAAAAGGCACGACGGACCCGTGCTTGGGCCGTCGGCACAGCCCGTGGACTGTCCCGGCACGGCACGGTGGAACTTAGGGCCGGGCTCGGCACGGCACGAAGTTGAGCGGGCCACCTCGGGCCCGTGCCAGGGCCGGGCCGGGCGGCCCGAATGGACATCTATACTCTCCATCGGCCGATTCCCTGGTTGACCATCGGCCGATCGGTTTGACCCGTGAGTCCATCGATAGATAGGGTTAGACCCCCTTGACCATCGGCGGGTTCTGTTGACTTCAATCGGCCGATTGTACTGTTCTTCCATCGGCTACTCCTTCTTATCTTCTTTTGACTTGTTTTTCCAAAAAACGGTGTCAACAGCCGTCTCTCATCTAAGACCTGGATGGGGTTTTCATACAGAGTCATGTGCAAAGGTTGTAGCTCCATCATGATGCCTGTGATGCCCCAGGTTTTTAATTAGCATCATTAGTGCTAATGACCGAGTCAAACCTATTGACTCTAGTCAAACCTTGGTCAACCTGGGTCATCACCTCGAAAACCTAGCCGACGATCACTAATGACCCTCTTAATCAAGTCAACACACACTCGTGGTCAAACCTTGGTCAAGGGCATGGTCAAACCCTAGTCAAACCCCAATGTCTTTGAACCTCCTCTGGAACTTTTGCCGTGTTCTCCAATTTTCACTTAAACACTTCAAAATCGGCCAATATAAAACTTGTTCGTCTTTTTGAGGGACACACTTTTCATAATTGGCGGCATTTGAGATTTTGAGTGGAAATTGGTGAAAATCTCAGTCAAACTCAGTAATCACTATTCACCAGTGCCATGAAAGACAGCAACTTTGCCTGCAGTTCATGACCAAACCATTGATCAAAACATAGGCCAGCCTTTGTAAAAGTTGTAGAGGGATCTTTGATCTACAACTTTGCTATTTGCACCTTAGTGCACTTCAGTTCAAGATTTTGGAGATATTCACAGTCAAACAGGCGTAAGCGAAAAAATTTTGGCGACGTCGCGCCGCGCACCGCGCTCCAGCGCGCCGCCCCCCTCGGCGTCCGGGTCCCTCCCCACGTCGGCCGCGCCTCCCGAGGCGTGTCTCCCAAGGCCGCCCGCACCCCGAAGCCCTTACCTTGAAGCTCGCACGCTTGCCACGCGCCGCCCACGCCACGCGCGCCCGCACCGGCCCCGCCCGCGCCGTCCACCGGCAAGACGCCGCGCGCGCCCCACCGCGGCCGGGTCCCCCACTTCGCTGTTATTCCCCTTCGCGGCGAAGGCTTGAAGCCGCACCTCTCTCCAGCCTATAAAAAGAGCAGCTGTGCCTCCTCGCGCGCGTGAGCATCGAGCCCCGCCGCCCGCCATTACCGCCGCCGTGCGGAGCTCACCCCTGCGCTCACTCTTTCGGCCGTGCGACCACCCCTGGCCCTCCTCTAGGACCTAGCAGAGCTCGAGCACTCACACATTGCTCAGCCCCGCCTCGCCCCTCACCGGAGTTCGAGCCACAGCGTCCGCCGCCGCCTGGCACCGCCGCGCGCCGTCGCCGGAGCCGTCCCCGCCTCGACTCCGGCCACCAGCAGGCCCGCGGTGAGTCCCAGATCGCGCTCCGCCTTTCCCCCGGCCGACCCCGCCGCCGGAGCCGCCGGAATTCCGGCCGGCCACGCCGCCGGTTGCCCCGAGGACCACATTGCAAGGCTGTGTTTATTTCTAGGGGTCGTTGTGTAAACCAAGGGCATGGTTGTGAATCCTGAAAAAGTTCCAGGGACCTCTTTGTAGTTAGAATCTTGAATAATGTTTGGTGTTTTGCTGATTCTTGTAAAATCCGTAGAAAATCGTAGAAAAATCAGAAAAATGTAAGCTCAATTTTGTTGGTCTCCTTGTGAATAAACCTACAACTTTTGTAAAGCATGACCATACTTTTGAGTGCTAGTTTTTGCATGAAAAATAGAAATCTGTTAAACCTAGATCTGTTGTAGTTCAAAATCCACAAGTGATCTATAGCTGAATTTTGTATATGTTGTGAGTTATGCCATGTCTAGGTTCTGTACCAGAAATTGCATAAAGTTACTATGTAGATCTTTTATTATGAATTGTTTTGTATTTAGGATGATTCTGTCCAAATGATTTTTGTAGCTAAAAATATATAGATTTTTGTGCTCAACTTTGGCATGTGAGCTTGATATGCCTAAATACACCTTTGGTGAATTAACCATGTTTTTATATCTGTCATAAATATTTATTCTTGATTTATTCTTAGTTTTAAATATAAATGCATAGCTCAAGATCTAGAGTAGCTCTTGATATGTTTGTTGCTTTCCTAGCTTTGATTTGAGTCCGAGAACCAGTGAGAGAAAGTTGGATCCCATTTGTTGTGTATTTATTTTCATATGCATTTCTCATGTTTGGATAGCTAGATTTTGTTATTTTCGGTATATTCAATTCATAGCTCTCCTAAGTGTGCATGTGTATGCAGTGGCTTTGTATAGGTTTATAGTGCTTCTGAAACACACTCACTGAATTTTATGAATTTATTTATGAATAAAAGCTATGGAAGCCAATTAAAGCTTAATATTAAGTTAAATTGGAAGATCACCAACTACACACCTAATGACCTCCTAGTTGTGAGGTAAATCATGCTAAAGGCTAAGTGTCACCACCCCTTGCTGTTTGTGAAATTAAAGTAAATTATTTACATAAATATGTACAGTCACTATCAAAAAGATAAATAATAAAGAACCGCATATTGTTCCTTATTTGGAAGAGTATGCTGAATGTATTCTAATCCAGGTGAATGTGGTCAACCTTGCACCCCATGGTTGTCATGATTTGTTAAATAATTAATTAAATCAAAACTGTCATTTAAATCTTGCATTTGCATCCTCGTGTAGATCTCCCCGACGGTAGCTATACGCTCGTGCCGGAAAGAGGAGACGAAGGAGCTGACGGAGACGTGCACTACGTCGCTGTAGAGCAAGACCTGGACCAAAATCCAGAAGGGCCCAAGGCCAACCTTGCCAGCGAAGGCAAGCCCCGGATCATTAACCCTTCTTTTTAAAATTTTGCAATTACCTTTGTTATGATTGTGCATTTACGTTCAGGAGTTGAAATGAAACCCTAGATGCATGATCCCTAGGTACCTATGTTATTTTACTAGTATGCTAGGTCGATAGCTGCTATGCTATAGGACCCGTTAGAAGTCAAGTGATGATCATCACTTGCGAGAATAGGTTCTTATGTTGGAATCATAAGATCTTTATAAATGGATTGCTCATGTGGTAAGAGCATGGGATGTGGGCTCCGGTCCAGTGGCTTTCGTGGGCTAAGCTTTTGAACGTACTAAGCACTTGTCGGGAATGGGACCGGTAAGCCTAGTACCTTAATGAAACGGTGCGGGATCTTACCCTTACTAATCTTGTGTGTTCACCTGCCCGACTTGCAACTGGGAGGGGGGTACATGTGTGAGGCTGGGTGTACTGTGTGGGGCATGCCAGATAGCCTTGTACCCAGGACTGTAAGCTTCGATCCCAAGCCGAGGATCTTTGGGAACCGCCTGGTGGTTGTCCAGTGTGAGGGCACCCTACCGTGTGTTTAGGTCTACTTTGCAAGGTTAATAACCAATCGATTGTCGGCCTCTCACCGTTATCTGAGACTGCTTAATCAACTGGCCATGACATCCCTTAATGATGGAACTTTGTGAATATTACTGCATGAAATTAATTGTATTGCACAATTCTTGATTGCAATAGATGGCTCACGTAGAAATGGTAATTAACTAGAAATTGAGCTAAAATATTGAAAGTAAGGACATACTCTTTGTTGCTTTTTAGCAAAAGAACTCCACCGGCCAAAAAGCCTCTCATGTCTAGAGTTTGGTGATGTAGTTATCACCCGACAGTTAAGTCCTGCTGAGTATTAGTATACTCAGCCTTGCTTTATAAATGTTGTTGCAGGTGTTGTTTGGCCTGGAGAGATTCCACCCGGCTGGGAGCTGGAATGAGTGGATGACGACGAGTGATGGCATCACGGACGGCCTCCTGTGATGTTATCGTTTCGCTAGTTATTTATTCCGCTGTTTTCGAACTCTGAACTTTTACTTATCATATCGTGAACATTGGTTTGTAATAATTAAACCCTTAGGGGTAATTTGGATTTAATTTGTGTTTGTACTCTGGACTCGCCTTCGTGTGAGTTTTAATGCATATGTTCGATCCTCTGTGTGATATCCAAGTGATTTACCAGGCGTTAACCCGGCAACTTACGACGGGATGATACTTTACTGTCGCTGAATGGCCAAAGTGGATTAGTTTAGGTGATAGTACAGTATTTTCCTGGGCAGGTTGTCACAATGCCCCAATAGGGAGAACGACGTTTGAGGATGCCACCGCCATGGCACCAGCATGGAACTAGAGAAAGCTTTTGCTCGGAGCATCCAAACCCCCGATGCAACCGCTCCACCAAAGCGATGCCTCCACCGCGTCTCCACACGCCATGCCGCTGAAGCTCCACCTTCAATGCCGCTCCTCTAGACCATCGCCTATTGTGCAGCCTCCATCACACAGCCCGGCACCATGCCGACCACAAATCCACCACGCCAGCCACCCCTAAGCTAGTGTCTCGCTTGGTGTATTTGGAGGTAGCCAGCGTGGTGATGAGGACGCAGTTGAGGACCGAAGCGTCCGAGGATCGGTGGATGGTCGCTCCTTGCTGTGATGAGTGATTGACAACGTGGTATGGACTGACTCTTAGCCGAGTATTGCAGGTGCAGGTTGCGGCTTGATTTGCGTTGGTGCAGGTGAAGAGCAGGCGCGAAAGGTCTTAGCCTTGCGGGGCCTCCGAGGAGTGGAGAGACAAGTAGGCTCAGCTCGATGGACCCGGTGGCCGAACAGGATCAAGTGCGGGCCGCATGGTGGCAAGAAAAGCAAGACGAAGACTGGAGCCGGTGCAGAGTAGCGGCTCACGACCGGAGTCTACATGCGGGGTTCGCGGCGGTTCACCACAAAACTGTCGGGTTACTTGGTTGAGCCACAAAACCAAGACCGGAGGCTCGGCTGGCGGAGACGGGATCCGGGCGCGTCGAGAAGCTTCGATGCCGGGGGACTGTTGACGGCTGTTAAGTACCACATTTACGCCATCAACTCCTGCATTAAATAAATGGAAAGTGATCATCAACACTAGGATAGGGCTTTATACTGACAATTTCCACAAGTGTTGGTGTTTCTAGCTTTTGATGCAGGACAGGCCAAAATACACATGAAATGATATAGCTGAGAGCAAGTGCATTAATGGCATGAATATGGCATCATCATAAACAGTCCCAATTGCCCATTTGTACTGCACCATTGTGACGGGCTCATCGAGATGATCGAAATGGATATATCATTTGCATAAATCGGAGCTCGGATGAGAGAGATATGCACAGGACATCATGTGGGCCCAGTGGGACCCACACCAGGCCATGTGGCAACGTGCTGGCACACAGGATGCCATGTGTCCATGACACCTCATCAATCCAGGAGAACCACTTCCCGATGAATCAGACGCCGCCACGTGTTCAGCACAAGGATTCAAGGGCCCACAACCCGAGCAAACTGCCTCCAACCGACCCATACATCGGGAACCGCCTTAGGGACCCACCTGGCAGTCACCCAGACGAAAGGCGGCGCGATCGGAGCCGACCCGGGATCGGCCGACCCCACATGTCGGCCGACCCCACCTTAAGGCGGTTCGCGCCCGTCTTCCACGTGTCGTCTCCCCATTGGATCCTAAGGGCATTCCCGTGGTGCTTGGGGTGTTCTCGCGCAGTGACCCGGGCCTATAAATAGAAGGGGAGGGGGTAAGAAATGAGACACACCACTTAACCCAAGGATGAGAGCTTCCCTTCAAAGGAGAGGCCTCTCCTTGGTAGATTAGAGAGTAGGAGAGTGAGAGAGAGAGTTGTATCTCTATGGATGCTTGTTCTTCAATTAGAGTAAAGTAAGTATTTCCGCATTTCCTATTTAGACTAAAGTGCAAGTGATATGTTCTTGTGTTCTTCGCCTGTTCATTATTTAGAGGCACGTGTTCCCCCTCGATCTAGTTGATTAGGTGCACAAGTTTGTATCCCGTTTGTATGACTAGTCTATTTAGAATAAAGTGGATATGCTTGCATGCTCTGATTAGAATAAAGTGTGTTCATGATTCCTTTCTAATAGTTTATGCTAGGTTGCATGAGTAGCCTTTTTCCTCTGCTAGTGCGTAGATCCTGGGTTTATACGTTCGTCTGCTGCAAGTCGTTCGTATACGTTAGAAGCTTAGTACGGGACCGAGTGCTCTCTCATATGCCTTTAGCATAAGCTAGTAGTACCTATAGTGAGTGAGATCAGTTCTCTTTCGTGGTCGTAGTTCTATTAGTACAGGGTGCTGTAGTCCGTTGGCTACGGCAGTAACCACAGCGTGGACGTTGTGACACACTACCGGTTATCATCCGTTCGGCTTATCCCAAGGTTAGGTAGAGGCAGTCCAGGAGGTGGTGACAGCCCTTCTGGCTCTCGTTGATCCTCCACAGCTGGATATAGTCAGAGCTCCTTCCACATAGATCCGCGTACCAGAGTCGCCTGTTAAGTCAGGGCTATCGGTACCCTAAGCCAAGTTCTATCTAGAGATCGACCTTTAATCTCATCTATAGTGCTATCTTTAGGAATCCTCTCTATCCTTACCTCTTATTTGGGTGTGTCCTTGGACTGACTGTACGAAGTTAGTACACACACGTTCCCTTGGATTCGATACCCTTGGAATACTCTGAGGTGAAAGCTACAACGGTATCCGTGCGCTTGCAGAATTATTTTGTGTGTCGCTAAAATACCCAACAGGGACACGCGGTGGGATCGCAGGGCTTGCGTCGGGAGGACGCGGACTGTGGCAAAGGCGTGGCCATCCGATGAAGAGGAGTGCTACTTGACTATATTGCCCCCGAGGGGTGTGTATCTCATTTTAAGTTCTAGGGGTAGCTTGGTCATTTGCCCAACCCAGAGGGACTTCATATATATAGCTCTAGGGTTTCAGGGCAAACCATCCATCTGGACTGCTTCTCATTTCCCTGCTTCACCGGTTTGTAGAGAATCTGACCTCCGAGTGTATGGAAGCTTTCATGGTTGCGCCGATTTCCTTCTGTGGCTCGAGTGATTTTCGTGTCTTTTTCGGGCTATTTTCATTGGATTTTCGTGCGCGGCTTGTTCCTCCGATTCTGAGGTGTTTGGGTTCGGATTTCTTTGTGGGGATCATGGATAGATGCCTTGTGCATCTTTGTGCTTGATCTTGACCCCTCAAACTCCGGATTTGGCCTTGGATTTGAGGTTTTCGGGTGGAACCCTAGCTTTTTGTGTGAGCTCAGTAGAATCTCGATTCCTCTCGATTCAGTGGGTTTGAGGCTACAAATTCGTAGGTATAGCATCTCCTAGAGACACTTCATCTTCACCTATGATTTGGTAGCAATCCCTTGGTTGATTTGGGAGATCGGGCAAAGGGGAGGAGGTGTTGACTTTGAGCAACTCGGGCTCAAGCTGTTTTGTCCACGCCTGGCGGACCGTCCGTGCCTGGTCGGCGGACCGTCCGTGAGGACTCGAGTTTGTCGTGTGTTCTTCTGTTCATGAGCACGAGACGTTTCGATCCGTGGAGAGTCAAGGGTTTGGTTGCGAGGAGTTTGCGGACCGTCCGCTAGCTGCTCACGGACTGTCCGCGTGGACCGGTTGCTCGCGGACCGTCCGCGGTGAGCTCGCGGACCGTCCAAATTTCGGAGGGTGCATACTGTTGGTTCGGGCAGTTTTTGCGGACCGTCCGCCGTGGTCTCGCGAATCGTCCGCCCAGCCCTTGCGGACTGTCCGCCCGGTCACCTCGGACTGTCCGCCCAGGGCCTCGCAGATTGGCTAAGTCCCTTACTTCTTGAGTTGTGCTTCCACTTTGCAAAATTGTTTGGACTTGTTCCTAGGGTTGGTAGGTCCATTGTTGAAAGGACCTTGATGCCGCCTAGAGGGGGGGTGAATAGGCGAGACGACCAAATAAAACTTTTTCCCCCGAAACTTGAGCTTCACTGGCACAGGCGGTTAAACCGCCCCTGCCAGGCGGTTAGACTGCCCCTGGTGTACTGAACACAGAGGGGGCGGTTAGACCGGGTCCTGGGGCGGTTAGACCGCCACCACCCAGTGAAACTGCAAAGGACAACTCAAAGCTTCTCTTGACTTCTAGCAAGAACCTAAGTTCTTGAGTGGCTCCTGTAGATGATCACAAGCAGGGTAATGATCCCTGCACTCAATGACAAGCACACCCAAGTAGATCGAGCGGAAGCAAAGTAAATATGCTAGAAATCAAAGCGAGTGAGGCAAACCACAAAGGAGAGACGAGGATTTGTTTCTCGAAGTTCACCGCCCACTAAGGAACGGCTACGTCTCCGTTGAGAAGCTTGTAAGGGAATTCTCCCACAACAAGCCGGGTCTCTTTCAACCGCTTTCCTCCTTTCCACTAAGGCGATCTTTTCCACGAAGAGGCAAGATCACAGCCCTCACAAACTTGCCGCTGCTCACCACAACCTTGGGAGCTAGCCGGCGACGCCTAGCCGTCTAGGAGGCGAACCTCCAAGAGTAACAAATGCTTCAAAGGCTTTCCGACGCGAATCACAAGTGCTCAAGCTATGGGATGCTCTTGCTCAGCTCACACAAGCTCACAAAGGCTTAAACTCTCAACCCAACACTAGGATATGGCTTGAAATGCAAATCTTACAAAGAGAGGGTTGGGGAGTGTTTCTATGGCTTTGGCTTATGAAAAACAGCAAGGGAAGCACCTCAGCAACCCTAGAATCAGCAGCCCCAACAAGAGGAGCTCGTGGGGTACTTATACCCCTCACAAGGAAAACTAGCCGTTAGAACACTAGTCAGGGCGGTTAGACCGCCTGGTCAGGGCGGTTAGACCGCCTGCCTCCGGCCAGTTTGAAAAACTAGCCGTTGGCCTGCCAGGGGCAGTTAGACCGCCCCCCCGGGGCGGTTAGACCGCCCTGGGCAGAGAGAGCCCAAAAACCCTTCTCTCTTCTCACAATCACTCCAAGACGTGTTGAAGTGGCTAAGGTTGGGTTAGAGGTTTGTTAGACTACTCAGGAACTCTCTCAAGGCTAGTTCTCACTTAGGTCAACTAATGAGCACTTTTGATCTTTTGTCTTAGAGCTAATGTTGCATCCCTCTTGATAGTACGACATTCCTAAACTCAAGAATAAATGTAAAACGGAGTTGATCACTTGAGCTTGTAGGTCTTCAATCTTGCCATACTTTCGCAATTTCAACTTGAGGGCTTCCAACATAGCCGATGACTTGAGCAAATCCATACTTGAGCTAGTGACTTAGGATTTTCCCTTTTTGCATAAGAGTGCTTACTTTAATCCTTAAGTCACTCCATATTTCCAATCATAACTTATTGATATGTTGCATCACTTCCCTCGGTTAAGGCTTGGATATGATACTTGGAGACCCCACGGATGCTAGAACTTCACCTTAGCAAAACACTAATGGCGGCCGGGCCAAGACCCCAAAGATTGCTTAGTCCCTCACCCTAAACACCTCGGTTGATCTCTTCATCACTTATCCAATCCACATTGAGTTAGGCTTTGCTTAATCCACAATTTGACCTTCATTTGAGATCCCTCTTCAAATGCTTGTTCTTGATTCACAACGAATATGCAAGCTTCCATTTAAGGACCATTAAGTCTATACTCATCCTTGTGCCCTCTTTCAATTACCACATGAAGCCTTGTACTTTAACTTGAGAGAATTACCAATTTCTCTTTGTATGATCCTTTTTATTTTTAGTCAAGCTACCACATTTCTTGGGGACATGTAATTCATCTTCGCAAAATATCCCCAAAATATAAATCCACTCATTCTTGACATTAACCAATTTGCATAAGGATCACACACTTGCTTGCCTTTAATTATTGTGAGCCAAATAGTGTCCAATTAAATAAACAACAATTGTAGCCCATGGATAAATAATAAAAACCTACTCACAATCTTTAGACAAAACAAGTTAGACCTTTAATCCTTTTGTCATTCAATTCACCAAAATCCACTTAGGGGCCTAGATGCACTTTCAGTTGTGACTACACGACCTTGGCAAGCTCGTGTGGGAATCCTTGGTTGTGAATTTGGGACATAGCCAAGTTCGACTCTTCGGAGAAGAATTGTTATCGGCTCCCATTCACTCCCCCCCTCTCTGCTCGCCTAATCAGTCCTTCAATTTGTATCAGTGTTGGTTACAGATCTTTGTGATTCTAACCAGTCTAAGGTCCAAAGATGGTGTACCAGGAACGGGGTTTGGGTCCTCCACACTTTGATGGTAAGAATTACCAGATGTGGCAGAGAAGGATGGCTGCTTTCCTTTGCGGCAAGGGTCAGTTGCTTTGGGATGTTACGGTGAACACAGCTTATGTTCATCCGGTTAACTTCCTGGCTCCGGGTTCGAGGGACATGCACGACGCCAACAACAAGGCGGTCGACTACTTGTTTCGTGCTCTGTGTCAATCCGAATTCGATCGGGTTCAGACAGAGGACTTGGCTTGTAGGATTTGGGAGCAGCTGAAGAATGCTCATGCTGGGAATGCTCAGGTTCAGGCTCGGTTGTTTGCGACCTACCGGAGAGAGTACGAGAACTTCACTCATCTCCCCGGTGAGTCCATAGACACCATGTTCCAGCGGTTCACTATAATTGTGAACAACATGAGGGCTAATGTGGTCGTGCTCCCGTACGATGATCATGACAGGGCTATGAAGCTCCTGCACTCTCTGGATTGTACCGTGTGGAGTGAGAAGATCGAGGCCATTCTAGAGTCGGAGAAGTATGAGACCCTCACGGTGGACGAGCTATTTTCCAAGCTCAAGTCGTCCGAGGTGGACCGTGGGGTGTGAGCAAGGATCGAGAACCTGACTGACCCTCATAGTCTGGCTCTCATTTCTGGACCAAGGACTAACGCTAACATGTCTTCGAGACAGTTCTCTTTGTATTGTCTTGTGTCCATGCCAGATGAGGAGTTCGATGTGCTGGGCGAGGAGGATCTCGCATTGCTGAGCAGGCGGTTCGAGTGCATGTACACGAATCGGAAGAACACTCGGAGGAGCTCGGGCATGTGCTACCGGTGCGGGAAGCACGGGCACTTTATCGCCGAGTGCCCGGAGGCCATGGAGATCAAGCCCGAGCACAAGCACCATCCGAGGACCGACCACAAGCACCGCTCGAGGGATGACCACAAGGGCAAGAACAAGTCTGAGAGGAGGCCGAGGAGGAGTGGCGGTCACAAGAAGAAGGAGCGTGCGATGATTGCCGGAGCGAGCGACATCGACTCAAGCTCCTGCTACTCTTCATTGAGCTCAAGTGATGAAGAAGAGAACTGGCACAAGGGCAAGCGGTCAAGCAAGAACATCAACGGCTTGTGCTTCGCCACCCAAGGCTTTTGCGGCATGGCACATAGCTCCGGAAGCAAGAAGAGCAACAAGGATGACTCGGACTCCGACTCCAAGGATGAGGTAAATATTGATCCTTCCTTCTTGGTAGCGGAGAATGCTTGGTTGAATGAATTGCTTGACAACCGTGATGATGTGTTTAGAAAGACCAACAAGGAGAAGAGGGAGTATAGGTCTTTGCTTGGAGAGGCTAAGGAGAAGGTGGTTGAGCTAGAGTCTTTACTTGTTGATGCTAGGGATCAAATAGATTCTCTGAAGTCTGCTCCTATTGTGACCGATGAATCTGAATGCACTGATTGTTCCACTTTTCTTGGTGATTTGACTGTGCTTTAGAAAACGTATGCCTCCAAGGTTGAGGAACTAGATGAGATGAAATCTAGGCCCTCCTTGTTTGGTGCTTGCACTTCTTATCCTGTTTTGCATGAGAAGCTAGATGTTTCGCTTGCTTATGCTAGATCACTAGAGGCTAAGCTAAAAGCTCCTATTCCTACATCATGCTCTACTTGTGAAATTAATGCTGTGAAGAATTTGGAGCTTGCACACTACGTTGATCACTTGCAGGATGAGAATGATGAGTTGAGGAAGATGATGGGTTGGTTGTCGAGTCATGAGCCTCAGCTCAGGATGATGATTGAGGCATACAAGCGCTATGATGGGCAAGCGCTTGGGTCGGATAAGATTGGGGAGTGCAGTGGTGAGAAGGAGGAGAAGATTGGTGACATCATAGCTCCACCAAAAACCTTTCACAAAAATGCCTATGCTCCTAAGCCAAACCCACTTAGGAACCGACTAGACACAACCCCAGATCCTCCCGTGTTTCCTCCACAAACTAACAACTTCCAGAAACCCATCAAGTTCAAGAGTGACTTGGGAAACGAGTTCTTTGGGAACTAGGGAGAGAAACCTAGTGAGGAGAAGCCACAGCCCAAAGAGAGCTCAAAGCCAAAGCCAAAACCAATCCCCTTACATTGTGAGCATTGTAGGAGGGATGGGCACCTTGCTGAGTTTTGCTTCAGGAGGAAGCGTGAGGAGAGGTTTGCTAGGGAGATGGAAAACAAGGACAGGTACCGCCCTTCTCGTGGTGTGCCTGAGCCTCGTATGGTGCCTAGGGGTGAGGGTGTGGTGCGTACCATTTACCCTCGAGAGAGGTGTGAGTTTGTGCCTCGAGGTGTGCCACCACAGAGAGATGGTGGTAGGCGTGTTGGGTTTGGGCGTGGTGAGTTTGCTGGACGTTCCTTCACTCGTGGTCAATATGAGTATGGGGGGAACGATCGCAGCTTTAGGTCTCAGAGGAGCTACGGGCCACGGTCTCCACCTCGTGGTACGCGTAGTCCTCCAAGGAGACGTGTGGGTGTTCCACCTAGGAGTGATAGGATGGATTTTACTAACCCCACTTTTGAGCAAATGGCACGGCACTGGTTTGATTCATTTTGTACTAACCCCAGTGCTGACTCATTTGCTCACTCTCACTCTCATTTTTTATTTTCAGGTGGGAGGCTTGGAGGGCTTTTGGTTGATCGACTCCGGTTGCTCTTGACACATGACCAGATATCGAAGGTGGTTCTCCAGCCTCACCCCGATGATGACCAAAGAGTACATCACTTTTGGGGATAATGGGAAAGGTAGAGTGCTTTCAGTGGGCACGGTGAAGGTGAGCGAGTCTGTGACTCTTAGGCGTGTTGCTCTTGTCAAGTCTTTGGGGTTCAATCTTCTTTCGGTGTCCCAACTTCTTGATGAGGGTTTTGAGGTCCGTTTCAAGACAGACGCTTCTCGTGTTTTGGATTCTCGAGGTGATCTTGTATGCACGATCATCCCCGAGGGTCAGATTTTCAGAGCTGATTTTTCTCAGTGTGTCGGCTCTTCCCGTTGTTTGGTTGCTGGTGTTTCGGCGGAGCTTTGGAAATGGCATAGGAGGCTAGATCACTTGAGTTTTGACCTGTTGTCACGCTTGAGTGGGCTAGGTTTGGTCTGAGGATTGCCTAAGTTGAAGTACCAAAAGGATTTGGTATGTGCTCCGTGTAGGCATGGTAAGATGGTCGCCACCTCTCACCCGCCTCTGACATCCGTTATGACAAAGAGGTCATGTGAGCTGTTCCATATGGACTTGGTTGGTCCAGCTCGTGTGTGCTCTGCGGGTGGGAAATGGTATGTCCTGGTGATAGTGGACGACTATTCTTGCTATGCTTGGGTCTTCTTTTTGGCTAACAAGGGGGAGACATTTGGTTTTGTCCGAGATCTAATCTTGAGGTTGAAGAATGTGAGGAATGGAGATGCTGTTTGAGCTATTCGTAGCGACAATGGCACTGAATTTAAAAACTCTCGATTCGAAACCTTTTGTCGTGATTTGGGTCTCGAACATCAATTTTCCTCTCCCTACATTGCTTGTCAGAATGGTGTGGTAGAGAGGAAAAATCGTTCCCTTTGTGAGATGGCTCGGACGATGCTCGACGAGCATAGGACTCCGATGAGATATTGGGCTGAGGCGGTGAATACCGCGTGCCATGTTGGGAACCAGATTTTTCTTCGGGCCTTCTTGAACAAGACGTGCTATGAGCTCATGCACGGGCGAGCACCTAGAGTGAGCCATTTCAGGGCTTTTGGTTGTCGGTGCTTTATTCTCAAGAAGGGTAGGCTTGACAAGTTTGAGTCGAGGTCCTCCGATGGCATCTTTTTGGGTTATGCGAGTCATTCTCGAGCATTCCGTGTGCTCAACCTTGATACTAACCTAGTCATAGAACCTTGCGAGGTTACCTTCGACGAGACCCAGCCATGCAGTTCGTCTGTTTTTGAGTGTGCAGGTGACGACGAGATTGACAAGAAGATCTTTGAGGACGAGGAGGATGATGCTAGAGAGGATGATGGTGATGATGGTGAAGCTCCAGCCACACATGTACCCTCTACTTCCACTACGACGACTACGGTGCAGGATGGCCCATCCCCTACACTGACTACGATCCAGCAAGATCAAGTGGAAGCTGCTGTTGAGGGGGAGGTCGTCTCCAGGCGAGAGGCACCGAGGCGCATTTAAGTTGATCATCCTCCCTCAAGAATCATCGGCGACATTAATGAACGTACGACACGGTCGAGGTCCAGAAATGCTTCTCACTTTGCTCATTCGGCCTTTGTTGCTACCTTTGAGCCGAAAGACATTGGACACGCACTCTCTGATCCTAATTGGGTGAACGCAATGCATGAGTGATGAGACCATCTCAAGGACTTCAACAAATACTCTTAATATTGAACGTTCATACAAGGTGAAAGCTAAACTTGACTGCAAATCTTATTGTTTTTCTTTAGCAAAGCTACTACTTGGTTTGTACGATTACAGGTTAACACACCTTGCTATACTCGAAGAGATAAACACAACTACAACACCAAAGTTTCACTTCAGCTACAATGATTATTTCAATGATGAGGACATCCCAGATGCAGACATCCCCACCAATGAGCCGGTTACACAAGAGGGAGCTACACCAAGCAATGTAAACCAAGGACCGGTTACACCAAGTCGTGCCAAGAAACTATAGCTAGAGGTTTACACATGAGGACATGGGTTACGCTACAGTGGAGACGGGTTACGCACAACAAGAAGAAGGTCACATAAAGCCAAGGGCGAGTTACATGAAGACCAACAAGTTTGCTGCCCAAGCCAAGATAGGTTACGCACACAAGACCTTGGGTTACGCAGCAGATGCTTCAATTTTCGTGCAAATCTGTACCAATCTGCAAGGACTCGCGGTGCATGATATACATGCTTGGAAGCTCCATCAAGTCAAGATTCCAACGCAAGAAACCGTTCGTCATTTCGACTTCCCATTAAGGAGTAATGACCAATTTAGTGAGCACTGCCAGAAGCTGAAAAGGCCCGCGAGAACTGACGGGAGTTGCCTCTCGGGAAGACCTTTCAGCTAGCTTATCTCTACAAATTCCAACTCCATTTCACACCCAACTAGGAGGGTTGTTCCTATAAGTACCCCTTATGTATCTCTGAAATAATCAACACTTTGATATTGAAATAGAATCCCCTTTTGTTCAGCTGTGTGCTAACAAATTCAGAGAGAGATCTCTACCCCTTTGCTCTTGTGATTTCCTTGAGGGATTACAGAAACGGCCGCGTCATCGGCTCCCAATTGGTGCTCCTGGTCCATTGATTCCAGGTTGTGTTGGTTGGTTCTTCGAGAGTGTTGTTGGGCGAATCCTCGATTCAGGTTGCCGGTTAAAGACGGTGGTTGGCTTCGAGTTTTATTTGCCAGGTTGCACTAGTTATCGCTGCTTGTAGCAATTTATCTTGGCTGTTCTACAGCTAGTTATCTGGATCGGGATCCTACGTCGTGAAGATCGGGACCGAGTCTCATCAATGAGGAGTTAGAGAACTTTGAGAGAAACCAAGTTTGAGAGTTGGTAGAGCCACCACCACAATGCAAACCTATTGGGATAAAATGAGTGTGGAAGAACAAAGAGGGTGAGAATGGTGATGTGGTGAGAAACAAATCGAGGTTAGTTGCTCAGGGCTATAGTCAGAAGGAGGGGATAGACTATGAGGAGACATTTGCTCCTGTAGCCCGTTTGGAGGCGATTAGGATCCTTCTAGCTTTTTCTGTGGCTAAAGGGTTCAAATTGTACCAAATGGATGTGAAGAGTGCCTTTTTGAATGGGTTTTTGGAGGAAGAGGTATATGTGAAGCAACCACCGGGCTTTGAGAGTGTTGAGTTTCCCCACCGTGTGTATAGGCTGAGGAAGGCGTTGTATGGGCTGAAACAAGCTCCGCGGGCATGGTATGGCCGTTCGAGGGGGTTCTTGTTCAGCAAGGGGTTTGAGATGGGCAAAGTAGATAAGACACTTTTTCTCCTCAGGCAGGGCGATGATATCCTAATTATTCAGGTGTATGTGGATGATATTGTCTTTGGCAGCTCGTCTCACTCTTTGGTTGTGAGGTTTGCAGAGGACATGAGCAAAGAATTCGAGATGTCTATGATGGGAGAATTGCAGTTCTTTCTCGGGCTTCAGATCAAGCAGGCGAAGGGGGGGACCTTTGTGCATCAAGCCAAGTACACGAAGGACATCCTCAAGAAGTTCAAGATGGACGACTCGAAGCCTTTGTCGACACCGATGAGTACGACTACAGCGCTGGATGCGGACGAGGACGGAGAGCCCGTAGACCAGAAGGAGTACCGGAGAATGATTGGTGTTGACGGCTGTTAAGTACCACTTTTATGCCGTCAACTCCTGCATAAAATAAATAAAAAGTGAGCATCAACACTAGGATATGGCTTTATACTGACAATCTCCACAAATGTTGGTGTTTCTAGCTTTTGTTGCAGGGCACACCGAAATACGTGCTAAATGGTATATTTGAGAGCAAGTGAATCAATGGCATACATGGGACGTCATTCATAATAGTCTCAAATGCCAATTTGGATTGCACCATTGCGACGGACTCGTCGAGACGATCAAAATAGATATATCATTTGCCTACTTTGGAGTTCAAACGCGAAAGATATGCAATGAACAAAAATGCAGGGGACAAGACACGTGGCGCATGGCCATTGGCCACCAGACCTGCAGGTCAACTCGGCAGAAGCGCCAGGCGCGCGAGCGCCGGTGGCCCGCCCGGCCACGTGTTGGCACCCGGCTGGTCTGAGCAGCCGCGGGTCAACCGCTGGCACACGCGGGACCCTTCCTGGGCCACATCACGGCGCCCGACTGGTCACCCCGGCTCACGAGGGTCGCCCCCAGGGACGAAGGGCGCGCGGGAGACTGCCTGGTCGCGACGCGTGGCGGTACGGGACTGGCTCCCGGGCAACGCTGCGGATCGCCGAGCAAGGTTGGCGCGCGCATGCGGTTTGCGCGCATGAGCCACCAGGTGGCGTGTGGAGGACGGCCGGCTGTAGGTCGGTTGGCCGGTTCGGCTGGTTTTTCCCTCTTTTGCACCGGTTCAGCGACCCAGACTCCGGTTTAGCTCTGGTTCTCGCCCCTAGGATCCGGTTTTCCTTCGGTTCTTCCTTCCACCGACCAAAAGGCTCCTTCTACAGTATGCTACAGTACCAGAGGCGCCCAAAACACTGTAGAAACACCTCCTCATCCAAAGTTGCCATAGGCCTATAAATAGGAGGAGAGGGGGTCATTTTGGGACATACTATCTCACTCAAGGATGAGAGCTTCCCTTCAAAGGAGAGGCCTCTCCTTGGTAGATTAGAGAATAGGAGAGTGAGAGAGAGAGAGTTGTATCTCTATAGATGCTTGTTCTTCAATCAGAGTAAAGTAAGTATTTTTGCATTTTCTATTTAGACTAAAGTAGCATTCATGTATAGGTGATATGTTCTTGTGTTCTTCGCTTGTTCTTGATTTAGAGGCTTGTGTTCTTCGCGAACACAACCTTTCGATCTTGTAGCATAGGTTCATAAGTGCTCATATCCGTTTGTATGCATGTTCGTCATTTAGAATAAAGTGGATATGCTTGCATGCTCTGATTAGAATAAAGTGTGTTCGTGATTCCTTTCTAATAATTTATGCTAGGTTGCATGAGTAGCCTTTTTCCTCTGCTAGTGCGTAGATCCTGGGTTTATACGTTCGTCTGCTGCAAGTCGTTCGTATACGTTGGAAGCTTAGTATGGGACTGAGTGCTCTCTCGTATGCCTTTAGCATAAGCTAGTAGTACCTATAGTGAGTGAGATCAGTTCTCTTCTGTGGTCGTAGTTCTATTAGTACAGGGTGCCGTAGTCCGTTGGCTACGGCAGTAACCACAGCGTGGACGTTGTGACACGCTACCGGTTATCATCCGTTCGGCTTATCCCAAGGTTAGGTAGAGGCAGTCCAGGAGGTGGTGACAGCCCTTCTGGCCCTCATTGATCCTCCGCGGCTGGATATAGTCAGAGCTCCTTCCACATAGATCCGTGTACCGGAGTCGCCTATTAAGTCAGGGCTATCGGTACCCTAAGCCAAGTTCTATTTGGAGATCAACCTTTAATCTCATCTATAGTGCTATCTTTAGGAATCCTCTCTATCCTTGCCTCTTATCTGGGTGTGTCCTTGGACCGACTAGTACGAAGTTAGTGCACACACGTTCCCTTGGATTTGATACCCTTGGAATACTCTGAGGTGAAAGCTACAACGATATCCGTGCGCTTGCGGATTTATTTCGTGTGTCACTAAAATACCCAACAAGCTTTCCGACGTCGTTGCTGGGGAACGGCTACTGTATCTATCTTCGTACCCAGTGGTCCTCGTATCTTTTCATTTTTCTTTACTTCTACCTCTACCCCTTTCATCATGGAACAATCTACTATCTTAAGCTTCTCCTATCCGAGAGGGAATTTCTTAGAGCCACAATCTTCTGAGCACCCAATTCTCACACCTGACTATGAAATCCCTTCTGATTATATCACTAAGGTTCAGGAACTTTCTTTCTCTGGGTTAAGTAGTGATAACCCATACCACCATCTGCGGGAGTTTGAGCAAATATGTTCATGCATCGCCATTGCAGGCATGTCACACGATACCCTTAAGTGGAAGTTGTTTCCCTTTTCTCTTGTAGAGAGGGCTAAGCAATGGTACACGAGAACCGTAGGTAGCATGAACGGGAGCTAGGATAAACTTGTAGACAGATTTTGTCTTAGGTTCTTCTCCACAACCCAGATGTTTGCCCTACAAAATGCTATCGTATCTTTCTAGCAGAACGAGAAGGAATCCTTAGGTGCGGCCTGGGCTAGATTTTCACTCTTGGTGAAACCAGGCCCTGTCCTATCGATACCCAATGTTGTGTTGCTTTAACATTTTTACATAGGTCTCTATCAGGACTCCACCCAATATCTCGACATCACCGCTAGAGGATCTTTTTGTGAAAGGATTCTAGATGAAGCTATAGGAATCTTAGAGCGAATTTCTGAAAATACCTCCTTCATAGCTGAGTCTGAACCCCTCCACAAAGAGTGCATGTCAAGCCAAGAGAGTCTCTCAACAGCCAAACCAGAACTTATGATTTCCACATCCCAAGATTCACCCGTTGAGCTCTCTCCTGAACCACGAACACTGGAGGAAGAAGAAATTCAACCTTCGGAGTTCGCTTTCCGATTCGAGGAGAAGACGCTGAGGAGGGGGAGCTCACCGGTTCCAGGGCGAGGGGAAACAGAACCGGAGAGAGGGGAGGACCCAGAACCAGGGCAGAGACGAGCAGATATGGGTCCAGGGGGAGATTTATTTTATTTTCGACGACGACGACGAGGAAGCCGAGGTAAACCTCGGCGGCAAGCTCCGGCCAGGAAGTACCACGATAGGCAAAAGCCATATAGGCACTACTACTAGGAGCTATCTACAACTAGAGGCGATGAGGCCCGCTCCCGGCGTACTCCAGCAAGCTCGCCAGAGGTGGATGGGAGGGGGCCGGATGGAGCGCTAGGTGAAGTCTTCGAGGAGAAGGAAACGAGACCTTCTTACGAGTTGACGAAGCTCGGGGATCAAAGTGGTTCAAACAAATAATGTGTTATGTTCCATGAGATTACTTAAACCTTCATAACACATAGGTTACTCACTATGAAAAATTTATGATGTGAGACCCCTTTTCGTACTGATATATGAACACTTGACATCTTGCCCAAAAGAAAAGCTTCTCCAGAAGACCACCTTGTTTAGATAGGAAAAAAGATGAGGTGAGGATGTTTACTTTGAAAAACAATGGTAGAGAGGAATAGTGCATTGAGTCGAGTGCTGTGAGATGAATAAGAGTGAAAATTTATATTAAAGGTGTTTAGTTTGAAAAAATGATAAAGATATGATGAGGTGAATAGTGGATTGAAGTGGAAATTTGATGACCTACTCTAAGATTGTCCACAACAAGCACGTGCATCTGCAAGTGCAAAAACCTCTTCTGCGCAGAAGAAAGAGAAGGAGGGCGTCACGCGAAAGAGGGTGGCTTGCAGCGGTGTTGAAAGCCCCGTCGCGCATCCACCCAGCAGTTGGCTCCCGTGCATCGACGGAGTACGGTCCCCAGGCGGCGCGACGCAGATCGGCAAGCGGGCGGTGGGATCAATTCGATGACAGCCCGGCCTCCCCATCTCCCTCGGCGGCGAGGCAGCTCCGCGAGACGGTGCGGAGCTTGCAGGTAGAGCTCACTGGTCTCACCACCACGCACCCTCTTGGTCCCCGTCGGGTCTGCCGCCGTGAAGGAGGCCGCAGGGGTGGAGATGGAGGCTGGAGATGGAGGAGGCGGCGGGCATCGACCCCAGCCTCCAAATCGAGGCCGGCCGCCACAGATCGTGGTGGAGAGGAGTGGGAAAGGGTGCCAGAGAGGGAAAGCGTTGGGCGGAGGAGAGGGCCACCGCCACGCACGGGGAAGATGGCATTGCGTCGAGGAGGGAGGCTCGTCGACGCCTTGCGGGCAGACGGGGAAGAAAGCATGGTGCTGGAGAGGAAGGGGCGGACAAGGCAGCCGCGTTTGCCGAGCACCCTCCAGAAGGGGCCACCGCCGCGGAGGAAGCAAGGAGAAGCAGAGGAAGCGGATGAGGCGGTTGAGAAAGTGGAAGGGGAAGGAGAGAGAAATCCTCGAGACTGGGACTCCAAAGCCAACGCCTTCGTTTTGGGGAACACATGCACGACCTGCTGAAGGCCGCACAGTGCGCATCCCCTCCTCATTTTGCAGGTGAAGGCTCGGATACGGTAGCTGCTGTGGACAGTCTAAGACTCCAACTGAGCAGCGGCTTCATGACCTGCGCGTTGGTGCAGAATCATCAAAGCGCGGTGGGCTGGCAACGGTGCGTGCAGACCAGCAACGCTGCTTCTTTATGGTCCTGTGCTTAGGGATGGATTCGGATGTCTGGAAATCCGAATTATCCGTATTCGTATCCGCTAAAAATGTTAATATGGATATCTGTATTCGTATTCGTTTTTAATATGGATGTCAGATGGATGTATTCGAATGCGATTTTCAATATTATCCGTATTCGACATTATCCGAATTATCCGACAAAAATCCGACATATCCGACATTATTCGTATCGAAAAATAAAGTACCCATAGAAACCATTTAAAATTTATTTATATTACTAAATACTAATTACAAATGATGTTAATTTTAATATTGCTAGTAAAATAATTATTTACACCATTTTAACTATTAAAAATTATATATATGACAACTAACTAATTATGCTAAGCTAATATTACTAAATTATATAATGATATTTTTTAATTAATTTTGATGTGTCTAATCATAGTAATTTTAAATTTTACATTATATTATTTAGCAAATAAATAAATTATATTTAAATGTATTTATGTACTTATTTTTACTAATAAAATATGTGTAATATATTTACAAAATTACTTATTTTATATTTATTGTGATATATTAATTAATTAATTAATATGTTATTTGCAATAAGATATCTATTTTGTATAATGATCATAATTTACTCTCTACTTGTAACATGATTTGATCAATTATAAAATCATTGACAAATGAAATTGATACTCATTATGACTCTATGCTATAAATCGAGTAAGTATTCGAATGCGAATCCGAATTCGAAATATCTATTTTGTATTCGTATTCGATAATATTCGTATTTGTATCCGAATTTGAAATAAAATGTGGTAAATAGTGACATCTGAATTCGTATCCGTGCGTATCCGATCCGAATCCATCCCTACCTGTGCTTGACTGAGTCTGTAGGACCTCACATGGCTTTGTATTCGGATCAATTAGAACAGGTTGTGATCCACCTTATTTCATTTTCACTAATCCTGTAGATTTGTAGGACAATATTCGATTTTAGTAGAAATTTGCATTTTTTAGCGAGTTCACGCTCTCGTTAACCAGATTTGTTTGACTCGGGCAGTGTTTGGTTTGGGTTTTGACCGCTAATTAGGGTATTAAATAATGAAAAAGTCTATATCACTCCCTCACTTATGAGGGGTGGACTACATAACTCCCAACTTCTGAAACGGTTTTGTATTACCCTCTGAACTTTTCAAACTTGGTTAAATTACTCTCTAAAGCAGCTTTGAAAAATCACAATAAATCACAGAAAATCATAAAATGAAAACTTCAATTGTGTTAGACTCCAAATGAGTAGATCTACAAAGTGAATATATCATATGAAATGCTTTAGTACATTTTTTGCTATAGCTTTAGATATATACTTTTCCTTTATAGCTGTAAAAAAATGTACTAAATCATACCATATTATATGTTTAGTTGTTTACCGTGTAAATGTACTCATTTGGAGTCCAACACAATTGGATTTTCTATTTTATGATTTTTCTATGATTTACTATGAATTTCCAAACTGCTTTAGGGTAATTTGACCGGTTGTGAAAAGTTTAGAGAGTGATATAGACTATTTCATGGGTTAGGGGTTATGTAGTCCACCCCCATAGGTGGGGCCATGGTTTTTTGAGGCGTCGCCTAGGTGTCAAGGCGTGCTAGAGGCTCTGGGCATCGAGGGCGGCATGACCTCCCCTAGTATGGCATCCGCCTAATCGAGGTAGGCGTCGCCTAGGTGCGAATGGCGTCAGGCGGACGTCAAAAGCCGCGTCGCAGACGCTGGAGGTCACCACGCACCCATGGGTAAAAGGACGAGCGACAGAGGAGGAGGTAGGGAATGAGCACTGGTGGAGCCGTGGAGGAGGGGACAACCCCAGGCGGAGGAGCAGGGGATGGGCGCTGGAGGATCGGAGGAGCAGCAGAGGACGGGCGCTGGTGGAGGAGGAGGTAGGGGGACGATTGTAGGCGGAGGCGGAGGGGATGGGGGGGCGGCAGCGGACGTCGGGTGGAGAAAGTACGAACGGTGGATAGGAACTGGATAAGTGATAGGGTTGGTCGGTTGGATGGGCTTGGGCTGCTATCTCGGCCTATTCGTCTAACTAAAGGCCCGGTTGAACTGGAGAAAGAGGTCAAGAGGAGCTTTCCCGTCCCCGCCGCCGGTACGATCTGCTGCCGCCGCCGGTCGATCTCGCCCCGCGTGTCCTCGATCTGCTTCCCCTCCCGCCTGGTATGCCCTCCTCTTCCTCTGCTTCCTCCTCTTTCTCTGTTTCTTTCCTGTCTTTATCATATGGTGCCTAAAATGTGTGTATGGCGTCGCCTAGGTGTCCGCCATAAACGCCTAGGCGTTGTGAAGGGAGCCAGGCGCCACGCGACGCCACAATGCCTCAAAAACCTTGGGTGGGGGTGATATAGAATTTTTTTCATTAACTAAAATCAGTTTACAAAACTATCTTCACAACCCCTCTCATTAAATTCATTGTGCAATTGTGAAAAAGTTTTGCAAATAAACTACATTTAGTACTCCATGCATGCAAGATTTCCTTAGTGAAAAAAATCACTCAGAGAAGCAAGCAACAAGTCGAACGCAAATTTCAATTCGAGTCAAACAAATCTGGTTGACGACCTTTTCAAAAAAAAAATCTGGTTGACGAGAGCGTGGACTCAAATGTACCTTCAACCAACTAACCCAGCTTGGCAGATCCTTATCCCCCGAGATCATAGCAAGCATAAATCTCACATGATGAATTGTTTTGCATGCAAATGCCCCCACAGGATTAGTGACAAATAGCAAGATGAAATAAGGGGAAGGAAAACAAAACAAAGAGACTAATTCTACATTTCTACTCTGTCTGTATTAGGTTCTGTTTGCATCCATGATGTGCTGAACAGGAATAAACCCCAAAAAAATCTTGGTTTGATGGAAGCGAACAAAGCTACTCAGCCCTGTCATCTCCCTCTTGACAGGCTAGTGTCAAAGCTCCTCACCGACGCCGACGACGAGGACGTGCTACTGGCCATGACAAACGAGTCGAACCCCTGGTTCTGCAGCAGCGCCAGCATGCTCATGCCCATGTGCGCCGGCGTCAGCTCCGGGAGCGGCGTGTCCCCGGCGAGGTACTGCATGACCTGTCTCATGCTCGGCCTCACGCCGGCCAGCGGATGCGAGCACATCAGCCCCACCCTCAACGCCAACCTCACCTCGTCCACATCGTAGCCTCCCTGAATCATCCTGGGGTCCACCGCTTCAGCCAGCGACTCGTTACGCCAGTGCTCGAGCACCCAGTCCACCAGCATGACCCTTTTGCCATCCATGGCCTCCTCGACCGGTCTCCTCCCGGTCACGACCTCGAGGAGGAAGGCGCCGAAGGCGTACACGTCGGTGAGAGGGGATGCCTTGCCGGTGAGCGCCAGCTCCGGCGCTATGTACCCGAAGGTGCCGGCTACGACGGTGGTGTGGAGCTCGCCGTCGTGGTTGTGCAGCCTCGCGAGCCCAAAGTCGCCGAGCCGGGCGTTCATCTCGCCGTCGAGGAGGATGTTACTGGCCTTGACGTCGCGGTGGACGACGGCCTGCTCCCATTCCTCGTGGAGGTAAAGCAACCCGGACGCGACGCCCTTGATCACCTGGAACCTCTGAGCCCAGCTCAGCGTCGGCGTAGCCTTGTCGTCGTCGTCGCCGCCGCCGCCGCCGTAGAGGTGCTTCTCGAGGCTGCCGTTGGCCATGTACTCGTAGGCGAGGAGGAGCTCATCGTTGAGGCGGCAGTAGCCGAGCAGCTGCACGAGGTTGCGATGCCGGAGGCGGCCGACGGTGGCGACCTCGGCGACGAACTCCTTCATCCCCTGCTGCGATCCGTGGGCCACCCTCTTCACGGCGATCTCTGTGCCGGAGGTGGCGAGCGTCCCCCTGTACACCGTCCCGAACCCTCCGGCGCCGAGCAGGTTCTTGCTCTTGAACCCGTCGGTGGCGTGGAACAGGTCCTTGTACGAGAGCCGGTGCGCGCCGAACTCGATCTCCCAGTCCTCGCGCAGCTCGACGTACCTGTACCGCCGGCGGACGAGGAGAAGAACGCCGGCGACCGTGGCGAGGGCGAGCACGCCGGATACTACAGGAAGAGCAATTACTAAGGCCTTGGACTGAGATTTGGAGCTCTGGCGAGGTAGCTTGGGCAGCCTGGCCATGTCGATGTCCGGAGCCGGCTCGCCCACAGCGAAGCTCCAGCCGAGCACGTAGTGGCGTGTGCTCAGCCTGCCGGTCGACGCCGAGAAGCCGACGTAGGCCACTCCGGCAATCACCGCCGAGAGGTTGACGCTGGCCGAGACTAGCGGCTTCCTCGGCTTCTTCGTCCCGAGCGGAGCCAGCGTAACGTCGATCCGCGCGGCGTCGCCGTCGTAGTCCACCCACGCCTGCATGGCCTCGCCGCTGACCAGGGTGAGGTTACTGAACTCGCCGGTCCGGTCGTCGTGGTAGCCGGCGGTGGACGCCTCGACGGAGGCGAGGCTGTTGACGTCGACGCCGACGTGGTTATCGTCGATGTCCTGGAACTCGGGGCTCTGGATGGTGTCGAGCTCCACAGCGACGATGCGGTTGCGCGCGCTGCCATTGGCGGAGCTGTTGAAGATGCCCAGGTAGCTGCTGGCGGTCCCGGCTGAGAGGTCATTGGACGGGGCGACGACGAACGCCATGCCGTGACCGCCCATGCTCGGGGTCACCGGCACGATGCCGAACACGAACAAGGCCGAGAATGACCGGGCCTTCTCGTCGCTACCGCAGAGGTGCAGCGGCGTCGGGTGGAACGCGTGGCCTTTGCTCACCGCCGCTCCGTCGGTGAGCTGGATGAGACCGCTCGGCGTCACACTGGCGGCGCCGTCGAGGGTGAGGTTCGCGCCCGCGAAGCCGGAGTAGGCAAACTCGTCGTCGTCACCGCTGCCGCCGCCGGAGACAGCGGCGACGGCTGCAAGGTGGAGGCCATAGAAGAAGAGACGTAGCACGCTCTTGGCTTGAAGCATGTCGGCGTTTGAAAACTAACTTTTGGCTTGCGGTTGGTGTGTGTTTGTATCAACTTTCCAGCAAGGTTGCAGCCTTTGCTTAGCAGTTGCTACCTAATGAAATTTAATTATCTTCAGAAACGAATTTCTAGGTCATGGGAACGCGGAATTGGTCCTCTCTCCTCTGCATCTTGGACCCGGTGTGTAGAGGCTGCTATCAGAATTCAGATTGCAGGAAAAACTGGCCCACTTGATGATGGAGTGTTGCTGTAGGAGCTTGTGGAGAAATGGAGCCAATTGAGTCTGATTGATCGAGGCCTCACACGGGAATCAATTCAATGCAATGCCATCCGTGAAGGTGATGCATGCTTGATCGGTTTACCGGGCCGCTTCTGAAGAAAGTCAAAACGAAAGCCGAGAAACTCTTCGCACTGCATTTTCACAAAATAAATGAAGGCGTGCATATCCTTAAGGCTAGCAAGATGGCAATTGCAAGTTGAAACCGCCTCCTGAGCTGCCAATCAGGTCGACACAAAAAAAAATGATGACACATAGCCTTTCATATTACTGTGACACCCTTCAACACCTGGTGTGCATGTTTAGATTAAACTGGAAGGAATTGTCAAGAATGGTAGCACTTTAATTTTTTTTATGTGAGTTGCATTTGTGGTTTAACTTCTTTTGTCCAATTCTCGCAGGCTGAAGCACAGTTTTCCTCTCGCATTCGATTTGTCATTAAACATATTTGGTATTAACATAACACAGAATAAGGGCTTGAAATTTATAGGTAGAATTATCTTTTCCTTTTTTTTTCATATCACGGTTCACAAAACTGTCAGCATGTTCGGCCGACTGGTGGCTGATGCTGATTTGTTCTGAGAGAAAAGTGCCGCTGGTTGACTGATTGCTAGTTTTGATTTGTTCCGAGAGAAAAGTACTGCTGGCTGGTGACTGATAATCTAGACAAACAGGACGATCACACATGGTACTTTCAAGACGATGGCAAACCATCTGTTAGAAGCATAACATACGGAAATAAAAGATCAAGATGATCAAGAATGGAAAGGTCAAACTATCTTAAATGTTGGTCAATCAGGAATTCTGAATATCTACACAGTGACCTAGCATATGGTGCATTTATCTTCTAATCTTGTTCCAAATTGTCGATTTGGAACATACGGACACTGAGGGAGTACCAATGTACTAATAAGAGGTCAGAATTTTATTGAGTCAGACAATAGCTAACCCGAGACACTAAAGGGCAACTCCAACCTCCCCTCTTCTCCACCCTCACCTCATCTTTGAGAGCTCAAAAAAAAAAACTCCCTCCAACCCACCTCTCATCCCACCCCCCACGGATGAGGGGGTCTCATTTTCTCTCCCTCGACCCTCACATGTAGGAGGGCCCGACGGGAGCCCTCATCCCCTGCTAGGACAACGGCCGCCTGCTCCCGCGCGACCATGGACACCTCCGGCGCCCGCTCGTCCACGACCGTTGCTCCCGTCGTGGAATCGAGGGAAGAGAGAGAGACAGAGAGATGCGTACTACCTTCGGCGCCCGCTCTGGCGCCCACGGAGGTGCCCGGGACCGGGAATTGAGCCGCGGTGGCGGCGCGGGGAGGGAGTTGCAGCTTCCTCCTCCCGCTTTCCCCTCCGCCACCAGCTCCGGCGCCCGCAGAGGTGGCCAGTGCGGGGAGGTGAGCCGCGGCGGGGAGGGAGCTCCGGGACGTCGAAGGAGGCCGACGCAGGGTGGGAGAAGAGGCGTCGAGGGAGGGGCGACAGGGATGCGTGAGGCGGCGCCGGGCATGAGATAGGGGCGGCAGCGATGTTCGCAAGAGAGGGAGAGAGAGAGAGGGGGGAGAGTGGGATCAGGAGAACATGAGAAGAGAGGGTGGGGGTTGAAAGTACTTTTTTCGCTGACAGGTGGGGTCTACAGGTCAGAAGGAAATAAAAAAAAGATTGGTTAGAAGTGAAGGGGTATACGAGAGTTGGGTTGGAGTTGGAAGCAAAATAGAAACCTCATATGTGGATGAGAGATCCTTATATGGAAGAGTAGGATCCAAATTTAAGAGGTAGGTCGGAGTTGCCCTAACTTTTCCTAACAGGTAATATGACTACTACTTGCCTGCGAAAGAAACGGCAATTTTTTTTAAAAAAATAAAAGGATCAAATTTGAAATTGGCACATCTTCCCTATGACCGGGAAGCGTCATCCTTCGCAATGAATTTTTTATTTTTATATTTACTTTTTTACGAATTTACAAAAATATATATCTCACTCAAAGTTTTGCGAAACTATACATATGCCACCATTTGAAATGGCGGTAGGATATTGTTCACCCTTCCGGGGGTACTGCAGCAATCCAACGGTGGTAGGAGCCAGTCCGTCCTCAAAAAGTCGTAACACCTCCGTATGAACTCAAGTGGAGATAAACTTATATGCAAATTGTAGATTTCGTCGAGATTTACAACTGTGTAGTTTTCACTTAAAATCATTTTGAGGCTCAAATAATCGATATACTATTCAGATCTAAAATTAGAATTTTAAATGTAAACATTGTGTCAATCATTTGAGCACCAAAATGAATTCAAATAGACACAGTTTGAACTACAAAATTGTAGATCTCATCGAGATATACAATTTCAGTGTAGAGTTTACCTCCGTCCGAATATATATGAAAACGTTATGAGTTTTTAAAGATATGTTGTTGAGAGAAAAAAATCGTCAAATTTTAGATCTGAATAGTGTCAATCATTTGAGCATCAAAATGATTTTAAATGAAAACGTATGAACTACAAAGTTGTAGCTCTCGAGGAATTGTCGTAAAACTTTTATCTTCATCCGAGTTCATATGAATGAAATATGATCTTTTTAAAGATATGATATCAAGAGAAGAAAAAAATTGTGTCGATTATTTGAGCATCAAAATGATTTCAAATGGAAAAAGTTTGAATTATAAAATTGTAGATCTCAACAAAAGCTATAATTTTCATATAAAGATTATCTTTATACAAGTTTATAAAAAAGTTGCGGTTTTTTTAAGACAGACGGGTCTCTACCACCGTTTGAAACGACAGTAAGATTGCTAAAGTATCCGTCCGGTATCCTACACCATTTTAAACTGCGGTATCTTACTACCGCCATTTTAAACGGCGGTTAGGAGAGTACCGCGGTTTCAAATGGCAGCATACTCCCTCCAGTTTAGTATTAGAAGTTGTTTTGGACAAGATTTGAGTCAAACATTGGAATATAAATTATGAATAACTTTTAGGTAGTTGAATTTGGCAATGTGAAAATCATATAAATAGATCTGTTCTGAAAATTACTTTCTTTAAAATATACATATATAACCTTCCAATAAATACTTTTATAGAAAAGAGATGTCAAAGTTGTGTTTTAGTGACAATGTCGCTGTTCTAAAGGACTTCTAATACTAAACTGGAGGGAGTACCTATAGTTTTGCAAAACTGTAGGAGATACATATAATTTATGTAAATTCGTAAAAAAAAATAAATATAAAAATGAAAATAATTCCTTCGCAATCCACAGTCCACACCCCGGGGCTCGGTCACGGATAGACTCGAGGAAGAAGCTTGTGTAAAGCTTGAAAAATTCCTTTGGGAACTACTCGCTTACATCAGTTTTCAGACGAGAAGTCTTTCAACAAACTTTGCAGCCACCAGTTCATTAGATCCTATTCCTCGTCGAAGGTCCAGAAAAATCTTTAAAGGACCCGCGTTTATCTTGACTCTGAATTGGACCAGTCAGCGATAACTTAGTCAGATGTTGTGCAGGGTTTACTCTGACTTCCAGTTTCTTGAATATTTTGAATACTCCGAGTTCACGAAACCATGATAGTGCCTGAACTGGACTAGCTCAATGTAAATATACATACCAAGGTGAGGAAAAGGATTGTCAATATCGATATCGCATAAGGTTATTAATACACAAATGAGTATCGTCACGGTCCCTGCTATATCTCCTACTTACATTGCAGCTAGTCTCACTAACAAACAAAAAAATAGCATTAAAAACAAGTGAGGCGACACTAAGATTAATATTGCTGATTCATGGGTGCTCTCATGTACAAATATGGATGGCCCTGGGTTTGCAGCTGCTTCGATGAATTCGCCGCCAGTACGCATGGACAGATTCCCGCAACAGAAACCTTGCCATAGTGCCATGCGTGTATTCATCTAAACTTCTGTTGAATTCGGCGGCGTGATGCCACGTTCCAAGTAATATGCCTTCTCCGCATCAGCCAACCTTGTTTGAAATATTCCCCATTCTTTTCTGCAGCGTGCTCTTACCTGTGGTGCATATCCAAGTTAAATAGTAAGAATGAATCCTTATGCATAGATAATAGATGCCATGCATACGTAAATGATGTCTTACCCCTTCCCATGGTGCTCTTCCATTATCTGATTTGCCCTGGTTCCCAAGTGAAGGAACTGCTTGATGAACAATCCATTGAGCATCAACAACTCCAATTTTCTCATGAGCCGGCTGTTTAATTAAAAAATAAAAAAAAAGAGTCCCAGCTCAGTAAAACGTGCATAGCACAAAATAGCATGTAAAGTGGAAGACACATTAATTCAGGAATCATGTAGCCGTTGATGATGCTATCCTGAGAACATGGGGGGCATGAACTACATGGCTAATCCTTGGAAATTAAAAGAAACTCAGGTAAAGTATTGTGCATGATAATGGTAGGAAATACCTCCACACATTTCCTAAGAGCAAAGTCAAGACCCCATCCATGGACCAAGTCATTCTGAACATACAACATTGTGTAAGCATACCACTTTAGACAAACTAATGACTTAGACTGTAATGTCACTTCACCTGAATCATATGCCAGACACAGCGCCATGCATTTCTGGAGAACACTGTTGCCATAATTTCAACAAATCTGCAAGTATAATTGAACATGAAGGATGATAGTTGGACAGTAAAATTTAAATACACAACAGATGTTTGCCCCTACGCTGCACATGGTGGGAGATGTGGATCAGTGCACCAGCCTGGTCTCTCCTCAGTTACTCTGTGTAAAGAAAAACATTGCTAAGAAAAGTGATCTATCATTACAGATTGGGAACAAAATATTGATTCCACAGCTCACTTGTGAACTTCTTGGTCACCACGACGCTTAGTCATTTGCCATGTTAGTCCTCTATCAGGTTGCAAACCAGGCTGAGAAATTTCCAACCCATGCTTTCTAACAAGCTCAATGTACCTGGAAATTAGCATGGATATGATCTTAACAAAATGAACACAAGCTGATCAGGAAGAAACAAGAAATAAATATATGATGCTTACTTCTCTGCATTGAAATGCTCAACACCTAGATCCTCGTCCCAGATAAAAATGTAATCATATCTGGCAACAATGTCGGGATGCAAAAATCGCTTTGCATACCACCTTGAATAAACAAGACAAGCACATCATCAAAATGTTGCAATCAAACATACCATTGAGGACATGCCAGAACACTGGAGTATTTTAGCAATAATGTACCATTTAGTCTGCTTCATGACACTAACATGGATGGCTCTTTTAGACCACTCAAACTCATCCCATTCAGTAGTCCGACCATCATAATGGAATAACATAATGGTGAATTTATCTGAAAACTATACATGAAAACTATGAGTTCAGAAGAAATGACCGCATGCTCATTTCAAATAAAAGTGACTACAACGTCATCTAGATGCATGATCTAGTATACACTAGCTTTAGGGTACCTTGCTTAAGCAGGTAAACTGTCAGTCTGTCAATTACCTTTTTTACCGCTGCATCAATATTTGCCTTTTGCCCAATCCCAACAGTAAAAGTAACAAGATACCTCGGCTCACTAGTAAGGTCCTGATGAATGAACATATTTTAGGAGTGTAAATCATTTGAAAGAGGTGAAGAAAGCCTCCAACCGAAGTAAGCAATGAACAGTCACAGCAGTAGCAACCACCAACCTCACTAGGATCACCCCATAACCTTCGAGGATAAAGATCTGATTCAGACACGACAATGCCTGGTGGAAGTCTTTCAGCACCTTTTGGGTTTGTAGGAACATAGATCTGCACATAGAATTGTGCAATCCTTTTAAGAAAAAAAATTGGAAAGTAAGAGCAGAAACCATATTATTAGGCCAAATATGTCAGATGTAGGACTGAATGTCAACAATCAGTTGCAGGTTGTATTGAGGTCCAACTTTTAAATAAATATGAGAAATGCAGTAGCAATATTAGTATACAGCAGAACAAACAGGTGTGGGCTACAAAATAACAAAATAGAGGACCTAAGCGAAGCAATGCCAATAAAACCTGTACAGCGTATGACAATACCAAAAAATATTGAGTTCTATTACCTTGGGAATTTCATCCGAGTTCGAATCAGAGTTGTTCTTTTTACGATTATTTGCAGATGCCCATGCATGGTTCAACAAAGTTTGGGTTGTGATGCCAGAGTTCCTATCTTCAATATAGGAGATGATGCTTGAAGGGAAGTGAAGCTGGGATGTAGTCAATTCAGAATATTTTTCTTCTAAACAAATTGAATGAGAGAATAACACAGAGGCAAGTGGGCCACTTTACCTTGGTTATATTGACTGTAGGGAAGGAGATCCCAAACAAGTAGCCCAGCATGACACCAACAACTGCTGAAAATATGAGCCGCATGCCCTCATTTGACCTTGGCATGCTGCTGCTGACAAACATTGAGCACAGATAATCGTTTGACATTAGACACACTCGTCGTTAAATCTATGGGTTGAACAAGAAGTACTCAAAAGGAAGTTTGTAGATGTTGTATTGAACATACCTACGGCCAATGCCATTAGGAGGCTTTGCCATAGGAGCTCTCTCCTTTTAGTGGCAGCACGAACTTATTTGCAGATTAGTACAAGCAGTAATGAGGAAACTTGCGGCCCTGCAGCTGCTGTACCAAAAGAAGAAGAAAAAGAACAAATCAGGGCGTGTTGATTAGAACAAGATGATCTGAAAATTGCAAGATTGAGAAGAAATAATAATCAAGAAGGTTGTTTCCCCAGACAGAACAATCAAGCAGTCTGCGATGCACAAAAGCAAACATTTTCTTTTGTTATTACTGTCAGCCATTAAGCGGGTGATCTCAAAACGCGGGGACTAACCAAGCGACTTGGTCCAAGAAATAGACCGCGTTAAGACTTGAGACGACCGGGACGGAATCTCGCAGCAAAGATTTGAATTTGAATCCGGCCGCGAGGAAAGATTTGGATTTGCACGCGCCTAGACGGATTACGGAACGGCGGAATCAACCCAGGCTTACCAATCGGACGAAGAAATCCGCCGGGGAGCGGCTGGATCTCCGCTCCTCTCTCCGCCGCAGTAGGTCGGCAGGGGCTGAGCGAAGAGGACCAGACGGCTGCCCGCGGCAAGCGTCGGCGAGGAAGGAAGGAGGCGCGACGGCGCGAAGGCTCAAGCAGGGGAGGCGGCCAACGGCGCGGCGAAGGCGGACGGCGAGGCGGCGGCGGCGGCGGCGCGCGTGACGCGGGCGAAGCGAGTCTCGCGACGGGACTAGAGGAGGACTAGTAGTTTGCTACAGCGAGGAGGACGGTGGAGTAATGGGAATTGGGGGGATTGGTGGGCTGGGCAGCGCTGTCCCACACATGGCAAGCAATCATTCACAAATCACCAGCGAGAGCCCAGCTGAGCTAATCCCTGCTTACCAAGATGCTTTTGCGCGGCTTATTCCCTGAGACGTGGGTCACTGCCGACTGGGCCCGGCAGTGCCGTCTCTCCTCGCTGTCCCTGTGTCCGCGTCCTGTGCTGTGTGGATTTTTCGAAGGTGCGTGTTCTCGAGCGTGGCATTGGATTGACTAGTAGTAATTTACATCACCGGATACCAATTCGGATAATATTTTTTAGCTGTTTTTTTTATTTTATCTAAATTAGGTATAATATTTTGTATCTAAAAATTTATATTCTTGTTCTTGACATTGTGCTTGTTAAGATTCATACAAAATAAACCTCAAATGTGTGCTATATTTTGATCAAATGATGAAAAGAAATTCAGATTCGGATTCGGATACGGATGTTTTTTCACCTTTTTCTCTATCGAAAGCAAATAATCCATAAAAAATTGTAGCTAATTTTTTTTATTTTTTCCAGTAATTAGCTGGTTATAATGCATAAAAAATTAGTACCAAATTTATTTTATTGTGATCTAAAAAAATCAATCTATTACACAATTCAGATGTTTTGGTTCCATCCCTAGTAATTTACTAGAAAGGCCGGTGCCGCGTTACTGCACCATGACCTATAGCTTAGTGATTGGTAGAAAGATTGGAGATATTTTTTTAAGAATTTAGGTTGTGGAATAATTTTTTGAAATGTTAGGTTATTTTTAGTTAAAATGCAGGGACTGTGGATTGATCGTGACAAAGTTGGGGGACTTTTCCGTAATTTCAGACTGTGGGTAGATTTGCATAAAGTTTAGGGTCTTCTTCGTAAAGTCTGTGGACCGTGTGTTAATTTCTGTAAAGCTCACGTTTGTGAGGAGGGGGGTGGTCGTCTTTTATTTTGTAGCGGGCGCGTAGTTTTCCTTGGTCCAGAGGAGAGGGTGCGTAGTGTTGGTGTAGTGTTGGTGTTCTGTGTTGTATGGCTATATTAGCCTTATCTTCTTTCTTAATGCAATGATGCGCAGTTCTCCTGCGTATTCCAGAAAAAATTGCCTGAGGAGTGCCTTGATCGAGGAATATGTCATCAAATTATCTGAGAGGTGGCTTAAATAAATAGTAGTTATGTAAAGTTTGAGGGGCTTCTTTAGATTATCAGAGCAGTGGTTCAAGTACAGTTTAATTTTGATAAAGTTTAAGCGGGTTTTTTGAAATTGTCAGTCCTCTTGGCATTTCTTCAAAGCTTGAGGGAGTTTTTATAAAACTTCATGAGAGGTGGCTTGAGAAGATGCTATTTCTATAAAGTTTGAGGGGGTTTTCATAGAATTACCTTAGTATGGGTGGACTATATATTAATTTCGATAAAGTCTGAGGTTTTTCTGTAAAATTGACGCCTACTGAATGGATCCGAGCCATCCACGTGAGATCCAACAGCTAAAATATTCTTGCCAATGTGGGGGGGGGGTTGTGCAAAAATCCCCCCGATTTAGGTTAATTGAAGATGGGATCACATCAAGAAAAGATTTTTTTTGCGTGGCACGTCATGAAAAGATTAGGTATTTATGCTTGTTCATTCAGAAAAATAATATGTTGCTTAATGTGACGCCCCAGGTTTTCATTTAGGGTTAATTAACCTTAATGACCTAGTCAACCAAGTCACACACGTTGACTTTGGTCAAACCTTGGTCAACCTGGGTTATCACCTCGAAAACCTAGCCAACAATCACTAATGATCATTTTAATCAAGTCAACACACACTAATGGTCAAAGCTTGGTCAAAGATCTAGTCAAAACCCTAGTCAACCTCTTGATGTCCTTGAACCTCTCTAGAACTTTCGTCACGTTCTCCAAATTTCACCTAAACACTTCAAATTCTTCAAATACAAAAGTTGTGCAGTTTTTTATGGGATGCAACTTTCATGTTGAGCGGCATTTCAAATTCGAAGTGGAAAATGGTGTAAAAGCTTGGTCAACGCCAGTCAGCACTATTCACCAGTGCCGAGAAAACTGCAAAGTTGGCGTGCAGTTCATGCGAAACCTGTTGCTCAAAACCCTTATCAGCCTTTGTAGAAGTTGTATAGGGTAGTGAGATGAGCAAGTTTGATATTCAAACCTTGGTGCACTTTAGTTCAAAAATTTGGAGAAAATCTTGGTCAACTCGAGCCAAACTAAACTGCTTTCGCGTCGGGAACACGCGCGCACGACTTCGTCGCGCCGCGCCACGTCGGCCGCCACCATACCCGCTGTACTCGCACGCCGAGGCAGGCCGACGTCCAGCGGTCCTTGCGTCGCGCCCTTGGCTCCTGTGCATGACGCTCGCGGACCCACGGGCTTACGCCACGCGCCGCGCCCACACCCGTCGGTCGGCCGCACCGCCAAGCGCCATTGGCCGCCCGCCCTTGCACGTCGCCTCGCCCATGCCGTGCCCATGCCGTGACCACGCGTTGACGTGCGCGCGAACTGCCTTCCCCACGACGCGCTCGGCTATATAAGCCCCGCCTCCCTTCCTCCTCGCGCGGAGCACGTAGCGCCGCCGCCTCTGCCATTGCCGCCACCGCCGAGCTCCCTCTGCCGCTCGCTCCCGGCGCCGACCCACACTTCCAGAGCCTCACCTAGGACCTCCTCGAGCTCTAGCACTCGTGTGTTGCCTAGATCCACCCCCTGTCTTCAACGGAATCCAGGTCGCGGCGGTCGCACCGCCACTGCCTCGCCGCCGGAGCTCACCGGAGCCGCCTCCGTTCCGTCCACCCCCTCCAATCAACCCAAGGTGAGCTTAATCACGCATCTCTGCCATATGTTGCCCTGCTCTGGTCGTCGTTCGCCACCGGCGAGTTCACCCGCCGCCGGAAGGGCACGGTTATGAATTCCAGGGACCTAACTGTGGACTAGGGACCTCCCTGCAATGATCTTTATCTTAGTTTCCTTACAACTAGGTCCAGCACCTTCCAAAATTCGTAGAACATCACAGAAAACTCGGAAAAATCCAAACTAATTTTGTTGGTTTCCTTGTGAGTAGGTCTACATCTTTTGCAAAGCATGACTGTACTTTTGATTGACAGTTTTTGCACGAAAAATTGAAATCAGTTTAACCTAGATTTGCTGTAGTTCAAAACCTACATGTGATCTTGAGCTGCTTTTTGGATATGTTGTGAGTAATGTCATGTGTAGGCCCTACACCAAAAATTGTACAAAGATGCTGAATAAATCTTTTAATATGATTTATTTTGTTTTTATGATGAATCTGTCTAAATGATTTTTATAGCTTAAAATAAATATATTTTTGTGCCCAACTTCTGGATATAGTCTTAATATGCCTAGATACACCTTTGGTGAAGTTATCATGATTTTATAACCACCAGAGATATTTATTCTTGATTTATGCTTAGTTTAAAAGGAAATTGCATAGTTCAAGATCTAGAAAGGTCCTTGACCTATTTGTTGTGTGAATAGCCTTGTTTTGAGTCAGAGAACAAGTGGGAAAAAGTTGGGATACATATGTTGTTTAATTATTTTTATATGTATTTATCTTGTTTGTGGTAAATAAAAGTTGTCATTTGTGGTATAATTAATATATAACTTAAATAAGTGTGCATTTGTGTTTAGTGGCCTTGTTTGGAGCTAAAGAGTTTCAGAAGTGTCACCCTTTGTATTTTATGAATTAATTTGATGAATAAAAATATTGGAAGCCAATGTAAGCTTAATATTAAAGTTAAATTGGAAAACCACCACTACACACCTAATGACCCTATGAATGTGAAGTGGAGCATGCTAAAAAGCTTAGAGCCAACCCCTTGCTGTTTTGGGGAAATTAAATTAATTTTATTTATATAAATGTGTACACAGTCACCATCAAAATGAATAATTAATCAAGCACTGCATATTGTTCCTTTATTGGAAGAGTATGCTGAATATATTATTATCTAGGTGAATGTGGTCAACCCTGCACCCCATGGTTGTCATGTGTTGTTTTGTAATTAATTAAATCAAAACCAATAATTAAATCTTGCATATGCATCCTCATGTAGATCTTCCCGACGGTAGCTATACGCTCGTACCGGAAGGAGGAGACGAAGGAGCTGACGGGAACATGCACTACGTCGCTGTAGAGTAACACCTGGACCAAAGTCCAGAAGGGCCAAAGGCTAACCTTGCCAACGAAGGCAAGCCCCGATTCATCATTAACCCATATTGTTTCTTTAAATATTTGCCACTATCTTTGTTTATGAATGTGCATTTACGTTCAGGAATTGATATGAAACCCTAGTTACATGATCCCTAGGTGCCTATGTTCTTTTACTAGTATGCTAGGTCGTTAGATGCTATGCTCTAAAGACCCGGTAAAAGTCGAGTGATATTCGTCACTCGCGAGAATAGGTTCTTATGTTGGAATCATAAGATCTTTATAAATGGATTGCTCATGTGGTAAGAGCATGGGATTTGGGCTCCGGTCCAGTGGCTTCGTGGGCTAAGCTTTTGAACGTACTAAGCACTTGTCGGGAATGAGACTGGTAAGCCTAGTGCCTTAATGAGACGGTGCGGGATCTTACTATTACTAATCTTGAGCATTCTCCTGCCCGGCCCGCAACCGGGAGGAGGGTACATGTGTGAGACTGGATGTACTGAGTGGGGGCATGCCAAATAAGCCTTGTACCCGGGACTGTAAGCTATTATCCCAAGCCGAGGATTTTTGGAAACCGCTTGGTCGGTGTCAGCTCTGTTGGGGCACCGCTCTGTGTGTTTAGGTCTACCTTGCAAGGGTTGAATCAACTGGCCATGATATCCCGTAATGATGGAACTATGTGAATTCTTCTGCGTGAATTAATTGTATTGTACAATTCTTGATTGCATTAGTTGCTTATTTTAGTAATGATTAACTCACTAGAATTTGAGCTAAAATACTGAAAGTAAGGATCCATGATCCTAGTTGTTTTTTGTCAAAACAAACTCACTAGCCAAAAGCCTTACATGTCTAGAGGTAATTTTTTTAGACGGGTAAGTCTTGCTGAGTATTAGTATACTCAGCCTTGCTATAAATGTTGTTTTCAAGTGAAGTTGTTTGGCCTAGAGAGATTCCACCCGGGTGGGAGCTGGAATGGGTGGATGACGACAAGTGATGGCATCACGGATGACCTCCTGTGATGTCTATCGTATCGTAGTTTAATTTCCGCCGTTTTTAAAACTCTGAACCTTTACTCATCATGTCATGAACCATGGTTTGTAATAAATTAAACCCCTAAGGGTGAATTTGAATTTAATTTGTGTAATGTACTCTGGACTCGCCTTCATGTGAGTTCTAATGCATATGCTCGATCCTTTGTACTATTCAAGTGATTTACCGGGCTTTGACCCGGCAACTTACGACGGGATGGTACTTTACTATCGTTTAATGGCCAAAGGGGATTGGCTTAGGTGGTACTTGGTAGTACGGTATTTTCCCGGGCGGGGTTGTCACACTTAATGTGAAGGATAATAACATGCATGAATGCGAGATTTTCAAATAGTATGAGTTTAAAATCTGATCAATCAAGCTTCCTTGCGAAGAGAGAGCGACAGTCACATCATTTCGGCCTAGCCAGATGTGCATTGCAATATGCGCAATAATATCATACCAACAATTATGTTGCATAATTTCGCATTGCAGCTCGAGTATACTTATTCTGTAATATGGATGGATGAAGGAAGCTAAAACTAAGTCGTATACTCATATTCCAACAGATAGGTCACCATCAAGCGTCGCACCGACAGATGATTGTGCAACCTAGCCAGCCTTACTCGATCATCAAAATGAGGGCTCCTACTCCTAAATCCCTTGTCCGCTCAACTAATTCCACCAATCATCATCGCATATTGGCTTCTCTACTAATCCATTATATTGCTTGAACCTATATGACTTCTATGTCTCAGAGCAACTCCAGTAGGGGTTTGCAAATTGAAACCTCCAAAACTCAGCCACTTGCGCCCCCTCGCCCCGCAGCGCTGGCCGCACTGCCTAAGAAGGGCATGACAATGGACTTCACCAAGCCATCTTCTGTCGCGGCGGCGGCGGCAGCAGCGACTGTGTATGCGACATCAACCTTGTTCCTGTCGTCCGTGACGGCGGGCGGCGAGGGTAGCGTGTCCAAGCGTTGCAGCCTGGTCGTGTCCACCGGCAAGACTCCCCTGCCAAAGCACAAGGACCCGACCACCGCCTGCCCCACCCTCGCTGGTGTCTCCACCGCCCCCGGCGCGCGGAGGCGGTGGTGGCGGCGCGGCTGACCGCGGAGCGCGCGGTGAATGCGGTGAAGCTGGCAACACACCGCAACTGTACCTGGCACGCGCGCGCCTCGCGGCCAAGGACCTGGCCGCCACGACACCACGTTCCAGCTCGACTTGCTCTAGGAAAGCAGGAAGGAGGAGAGGAAAAATAAATGAAAAAGAGAAGAAAATAAAAAAAGGTGGAACCCACGCTTTTGGGAGGAGAATTGGAGGCCCTTCATTAATAGAGACTTGGAGCTAGAATTTGGATGGCCATGAAAAATGCAAGCCCATTTAGAGGTTCTGCAGTTGAATTTTTGCATCAAAACTCTAAATTTTATGGTAGAGACCCATTTGCATGCGAGTTGCTCTTACTCCTTCCCTTTTCACTTGGTTTTCCTTTTTCCATGGTTCATTATGTCACTTAAGTATGACTAAATGATAAGTTAGCCTACAACTTTATGGTTGAAACTTTCGAGCATCTCCAACGGTATAAATATGTTGATAGCTTAGAGTTAATGTGGATCCCATGTAGAAGGCAACTTTGAAGATAAGATAGAATTGCAATAAAAATGAGCAAAGTAGCTCTTCACTTCATAGTAGTCTAAATCCACAATTTCATAGCATATTTTTCAATAAATTTATGATATAATATTTGAGATAAGTAAAATTAAGTAGAATTCTCAACTAGTCTGATGCAAAATAAATGATACATGTTCCGTATTGATTCACACATTGTCGACAAGGGGGAGAAAATATTGCATCAATTCAGATTCATTTGGGGAGGATTTTTCAGTTTTATGCATGAGGGATACTCAGTTTAGGGTAAGAACTTGAGTTTGCACGCATATGTTCAGGGGGAGTATGCATTTGTGCAGAGGGAGTTCCTTATTTGCCTGATTTAGTGCTTTATGCATTGCTCTTTTGCCAGTGGTGTTGATCCATTTTTGCCTCTTCTTGAGGAACCGACAGTTTGTAAGCTTTCGACTTGCTACATGATAGGTGTTGAGCATTTTGCCTCTTCTTGAGAGATCATGTGAGCTTTGTGTGTTGGTCATGTCGAGCCGTGGCCCGTGTCTTAGGAGACCGAGACTTTCTCATTCGAGTGATCTTAGTTTCGCTTGTTCGTTGGCTTTAAGTCACTTGTTTTAGTTCATTTTTCTTTTCTTTTTTATTTCCCTTTATCCTGAATTGGTGACTATGTGTGTTGTCAATGCACTCATCAAGGGGTAGATTTAGGACCAAGAGTGTGTCCGAGGACCAGTGGACCGTCGCTCCTCAGTGATGAGTGATTGACAATGTTGTGTGGACTGACTCTTGGCCTAGTATTGCAAATGTTGGATGCGACTTGCTTTGCATTGTTGCAGGTGAAGAACAAGTATGAAAGATCTTAGCTAGAGTGTCCTTTTGGGTATGGAGAGACAAGCAGGCTTGATTCGAGGGACCCGATGAACAACGGAATCAAGTGCGGTCCGCATGGTGCAATAAGATCAAGACGATGTTGTGTACAAGGAGTTGGTGCATCGGCGGCGACCAAGTCAAGGAACGAGGTAAGATCGAGCAGACTGTTCGGGCACCGAAAGAGAAAGGCTCGACCTGGTCGAAGCTTGGCGTGGTGAAGCCGTGACGTGTGCGTGGGGGTTTGGTGGTTTGGTTGTTGGCATTTCTTAACGTCACTGCCAAGTTATGTGTTCTAGCAATGACACCAGAAATGACCAGTGATAATCCTAACGATCACAAGAGAATCCACAAGCGCACGGATCTACCGTTGTAGCATCTCCCCAACGGAGTATTCCAAAGGCTATCTAATCCAAGAAAGGCGAGGTTGGATAACAAGACTTATTGCAAATGAATATGGATAATGGATATAGAAATATTCAACACTCAAATATAGGGGTAAGGATAATATAATAAAGGAGTAGTGTGACACACAATGTTTTCTCTCAAGAAACACTACGTCATAGGGAGTAACATACGAGTTAGTTCTAGGTTCTAATGTACTATTCACATAAAGGTCAGCGATACAAGAGAGATACACAAACATTGCATGAAACAACGGTCCAGCACCCTGGTACAAACGAGAGATAGCCCCGTGCCACTTTTATACGACAACTCGGTTGTTACTTGCAGAACTCCTACAACACTACCCAACGCGGAGGAGTACAAAGGATCCAACGGCTGTCGGTACTGCGGCATACCTCTATCTAAACGTGGGGGTGAGCTCATCACTAACGTAGCTGTCCAACCCAAGCACCATGTTTGCATTGTCAACTAGACTCTGACCGGCCGGGGCTGTTGTGACCCAGGTCAGAGGCACCAGATAACTGGTCACTCTAGATCGAGTGTCGTAGCTCAGACATGAACTTCATACAACCGGAATGTGTAAACTAACAAGATCAAACTGAGGCTATGCATACAAATGAATACGGGACTTTATACGTCTATACCATAACATCGAAGGGTCATGTCCGCGAAGAACATGAGCCTCTAACTAATGAACAAACAAAGAACACGTGGTAAAATTATCCTTCAACTGGATCAAAGGGTCGTGTTCATGATGAACACGAGCGTCTAAATGACGAACATATGATGAACTCAAGAACATATCACCTATGCATGCAAACACTACTTTATATGAAATAGTTGAATAACTAAAGTAGATCAAAGTCAAACATTAAAATAAAAGTACAAGAATAAGAACACTCATACCTAGGTTATAGGGGGAGTGTCACGGGTGAAGGACCGAACTGGCGACCAGAGAGGGGGGGGGGAGTGAATGGGAGCTGATAAAAATTCTTCTCGAAGGAGATGATGTCTCCAACAAGATGAACACAATCGGGTACCCAAAATCACACGCTCCACACACAACCTTCCGTTTGACAAAACCACGTAGCCACTGGAGTGCTACTGGTCCTAGGAACAAACACTACCTACAGCCACAGCTCCTACACACACACGGCAGCGGAAACGACTCGGAAGCTGTCTGGCCAGCAGGGGGCGGTTAGACTGGGTATGGGGGGCGGTTAGACCGCCTCCACCTGGTAACCGAGAAATCCTCTGAACCACCTCTTCCGAGCTCCAAAACACTCCATGGTTTCACCCGCTGGATCCTCTGGTCAAGGCCAAGCTAGCTACTAGAGAATCTTGGCGAAAACAAGAACTTCACCCAAAAGGCCTAGGGCGGTTAGACCGGCTCACGGGGGCGGTCTAACCTCCTGTACCCAGCAAAGAACTCAAGGCAAGAACTCCTAGCAAACATCACCGAAACGAACCAAGATTTCACATGAACGCTCCTCTGATCAACACGAACAAACTCACAGAGGAAAATTCGGCAAAACCAAAACTTTCACCTGGAAGGCCCAGGGCGGTGAGACCGCCCCCCTATGGCGGATAGACTGCCCCTCCCAGAAAACCTGGCCGCGGGTCAACCCTCAACTTCCCATCGCCCGATCTCCCGATTCACCCCACGGATTGCAGTGAAACTTCGGGGATACCTGGGTTGCCTCCTGGGCAACCTCTACCTCAAAGGAATTGCACCAAATCGCTCTCAATCAAAGGGAATCACGGATCTTGGCCCTCTAGGTCATGAACTCGAGCAACTCGAAAAACCACCAAATCGAGGTCGATTCAAGGGAGTTCTTGGGGCGAAGTCACCAGCCAAAGAGGCACAAGGTCCTCATACGTGACAACCAACAAGAATCCCGCAAGAAATCGCCCTTAAAGCTCCGCCACAAAAATCACAAGAAAGGGCTCCAAAAATCACCAAAAAGGAAAACGGGAGAGGCAACACAAGGCCTTGAGGAACCACGCCGAATCATCTATACATACCATGAAGGTTCATACAAGGTCTAGCTTGCCACCCGGTCATCCATCCCTCTCTCTAGATCTCACATGAAGCTCTCAAGCTAGTCCTAGAAAAACTAGAGAAAATAGCAAACGGAAAAGACAAAGGGAAATGAGCTAGGGTTCCAAGAGTTGGCTGCCATCCATCCCACCTAGTGTTTATATGGGGGCAACCAAAAGACTAAACTACCCTTACTAGATAACTAGGGATACATGCCCCTCAAGGGCGAATTTGGAAGTCTTCAGTTCAGCACCATCGGACGGATGCCCAGCAACCGTAACCTTGCTTAGCCTCGATGCAGGCCTTGCGATCCCGACGCATGTCCTCCGCTTCGAAGCTTCTCGGCGGCTGCGACCCGGGCGGTCAGACCGCCCCCTTGGGTGGTAGACCGGCCCAGGCGGTCTAACCGCCCCTCCTGGGCGGTAGAACCGGCCTGGGTGGCCACACTCCCTCGTTGAGTCTTCGGCCTCGGTTTTGTGGCTCAACCGAGTAACCTAGTGGTTTTCTGGTGAACCACTGCAAACCCCGCGAACTCGGTGTAGCCTCCGCCAATCACCACTCATGACTCGGCTCCCACGTTGTCCCAGCTCGACCTTGGTTTTGAGGCTCAACCAAGAAACCGTCCACGACTTCATCTTGCTGTTCTTGCCACCATGCGGCCCGCACTTGACTCCGATGGCCACCGGGTCCCTCGAACCAAGCCTACTTGTCTTCTCCACACATGAAGGCCTCACCAGCCATGACCTTTCGCGCTTGTTCTTCACCTGCACCAACACCAGTCAAGCCGCAACCTGCACCTGCAATACTTAGCCAAGAGTCAGTCCACACCACGTTGTCAATCACTCATCACACCAGGAAGTGACCATCCACCGGTCCTCGAACCACACAGGTCCTCAATCTCCCCCTTGATGAGTGCATTGACAACACACACATTTGGGTAACCAAAAAGAAAAGGAAAAGAAAAGAAACGACCAAAAGAAACTCCAACAAGCGATGGAAAGCCGAAGAAAAGGCAAAGAGCAAGATCACTTTAAGAAGGAAAGTCTCGGTCCCCTTAGGCAAGGGCAACTGCTCGATACAACCGAGACAAAAGCAAGCTCACAAAGAGAGCAAAGACCACCAATGGCACATAAGGCCACAAACTCACACAAGAGCTTCCCTTGCACATATGCAAGCTCCCCCTTAGCCAAAGCACACCCCCCTGAACCAATGCAACAATGCAACATGGGAATGCAAACAAGGAGCAAACTCCTGCACCTCTGCCCAGGGCGGTCAAACCGCCTGCCTGGGCCGGTCAAACGGCCCCTCTGGGATCTGATCGCCTGGGGGGTGGTTAGACCGCCCCAAGAAACCGGCCCTGCACCAAACTTTTCAAAACCTACCCGAACCACTTTGAACACCTTCCAAAAGCTCCCAGGTGCCCAAATCATGCACAAACTTCTCCCCCTTGTTGACAATGCATGAATCAAGGCAAAATGCGAAAAGTTTCAACATGGAGCTTCTCAAATATACAAAATTCATCGTAGGATGCTACACATGTCCAAATGAGCAAGTTAGATACTCTATAGCTTCGTAATGACATCAACTACAAGATCACCAAGTTTCACAACCAATGGACGAAGCTAAGATAGAATTGAGCAATTTTGTGAAAAATCACGCTCTCATGAGCAAAGTCCTAAACATGAGCAAAACATGTCAAAATCATATAAAGACATTTACTCACAAGAGAGCATATATGTGACATTTTTCAAAAAGCATAGCTATCAACCATGGATATAAATCAAGAGCTAAGCCAAACTAACCATAGCTTATCAAACTAGCTCACAAGCACATATATATCATACCATGGTGAACAATGCATATAGGAGAAGCTTTTCCTACACAATGCATATGATACAAAATGCATGCAACCTAAGATACAAAGATGCCTATACATCATGATACAAATGCAATGCAAATGCAAACATGCACAAAAGGAAAGCTATACATATGCTACAAAGGAGCTCCCACACACCCAACTCAGGAAATCAAATACACGCCAAGCTCCCCCCGCAAATGAGTGAAAGTTGCTTGATCTAGGGGCTTGGTGAAAATATCGGCTAGCTGGTCATGTGTGGGTACATGGATCAAAGCGATTTTCCCTTTCTCAACATTGTCTCTCAGGAAATGATACCTCACTTCTATGTGCTTGGTTTTGGAATGGAGCACTGTGTTCTTTGCAACACTTATGGCACTGGTGCTATCACATTGAAGTGGGACATGGGTATACTCCTCACCAAAGTCGCTCATGGTGTATGTGATCCAATGGAGCTGAGAGCAACAACTAGCTGCGGCCACGTACTCTGCCTCGGTAGTGGATTGAGCAACACTCGATTGTTTGCGGGAAGACCAAGACACCAAAGAGGAACCCAAAAACTGGCAAGTCCCAGAAGTGGACTTTCTATCCAACCGACACCCGCAAAATTCGCGTCCGAAAAACCATGAAGAGCCAAAGAAGAAGACGCGGAGTACCAAAGGCCGAAGTCGGGAGTATGCCGCAAATACCTGAATATGCGCTTGACTGCTTGCCGACGTGAAGTCCTTGGAGACGCTTGAAAACGAGCGCACAGACATACCGAGAATTGGATGTCCGGCCTCGTCGCCGTCAAGTAGAGGAGTGACCCGATCATGCTTCGGTACTCCTTCTGGTCCACATGCTCACCTTCCTCGTCCGCATCAAGAGCTGTAGTCGTACTCATAGGCGTCGCCATGGCCTTGGAGTCCTCCATCTTGAACTTCCTCACAATGTCCTTGGTGTACTTTGCTTGGTGCACGAATGTTCCTTCCTTCGACTGCTTGATCTAGAGGCCGAGGAAGAACTGCAACTCACCCATCATGCTCATCTCAAATTCCCTGCTCATGTCTTCTGCAAACCTTGCAACCAAAGAGTTAGACGAGCCACCAAAGACAATATCATCCACATATACCTGCACAATTAGGATCTTTTTGCCCTGCCTGAGGAGAAACAAGGTCTGATCGACCTTCCCCATCTCAAACTCTCTCTCAAACAGGAACCCTCTCAACCTACCGTACCAAGCTCTAGGCGCCTGCTTCAACCCATACAACGCCTTCCTCAACTTGTACACCCGGTGGGGGTACTTCTCACTCTCAAACCCCGGTGGTTGCCTCACGTACACTTCTTCCTCCAAAACACAATTCAGGAAAGTACTCTTCACGTCCATCTGGTGCAATTTGAACCCTTTAGCCACGGAAAAGGCTAGAAGGATCCTAATCGCCTCCAAACGAGCTACGGGAGCAAAGGTCTCCTCGTAGTCGATCCCCTCTTTCTGACTATACCCTTGCGCCACCAACCTCGACTTGTTTCTCACCACTTCTCCTTTCTCTCCCTCTTTATTTTTCCACACCCATTTTGTCCCAATCGACTTACAACCCGGTGGAGGATCCACTAACTCCCAAACTTGGTTCCTCTCAAAATTCTCCAACTCCTCATGCATCGAATTAACCCAATTATGATTAGATAACGTGTGTCCAATGTCTTTGGGCTCAAAGGTAGCAACAAAAGCAGCATGGGCGAAGTGAGAATTGTTTCGAACCCTCGACCGTGTAGTACATTCATTTATGTCGCCGATGATTCTCGAAGCTGGGTGATCCGCTTGAACTCGCTGGGGAGGTTCTCGCCTTGATGCTACCTCCCCCTCAACAGCAGCTTCTTCTTGATCTGGGTTTGTTGTCGTAGGTGTGGGAGAGGGCCCGTTCTCGATCGTAGTCGAAGTAGTAGGTACATGCTCAGCCGCGGGCACCACACCGCCATATTCATCATCCCCATGTTCATGCTCCTCCTCCTGAAAGATCTCCTCGCCAAGTTCCTCGTCACCTGCACACTTAAAAACAAGCTGACTACGTGGCTGTGTCTCGTCGAAGGTTACCTCGCAAGTCTCCACGATTTGGTTAGTTTCAAGATTGAGCACTCGAAAGTGTAACACCCTGAAATTTCTTGATTTCAGAATGTTAATAGGAAGAATAATTAAAGAACGATTTCTCATAATTTTAAAAATTTTACCAACATTTATTTTCTATACAAGAAATTTAGTATAGGAAAATACTGATTATTTTTCTAAAATAAATAAAATATTTATTTGAGTGTTGTCTATCTTTCGGTTGCTTTTGATTTTGTTTTGTTGTGTTTTCAAAATCTTTCAAAAAGATATAATCACAATCTCGTCCTCTCTCTTTATCTAGCTTCCCCATATATCACTCCCTTTTTAATCCAGCTAGTCGATCTTTATCTAGCCCATCTTTCCCTTTTCTTTTTCCCGGTCGCTTCCTCGGCCCAGCATTGTAGCATCTCAGCTTGCTTGGCCCGTTTTCCTCCGCAGGCTTCCGCTGGTCCATCTCACTTTCCTCTCTATCTCACTGTTGGTATTTGTTAAGCCTACAGAAATATTATGATGGATAATCCGCAAGCGCACGGATACCGGTGAGCATTCCACCCGGGAGAGGGTTTTAAATATCGAATCCATAAGGAGAATGGTAAAGAGAGTATCTGAGGTATATAACTAATCACTGAGTAGCTATCAAGGACTTGACAGAAAGAGAGATAAGGAAAACTTAAGGATGTCTGGTTCTTATTCTCACAAGCTATGTCTATATTGTTCTTATGGGGTGATTGTCTGAAGGCACACTTAGGAAAGGGAACCTCCCGAGAATCTATGGGGGGAGTCCTACGGTTTCTATAGATGGGAGGTGGACTGCAAAGGACAGACGGGAACAAGGTCACTTCCCGCTCTACCACACGATCCGGAATATAGAAGGCATTCATAAGCTAGCTAGTCTAAGCACCACGCTTACACTAAACATGCAACTTTAACTCAAGAGCGACAGGAATTAAAGTACTCAAAGAGTTATGAACCGTAAGAACAATAAAAATAATGTTACTCACTTGAATAAGAAGTCGATCTTTCCACAAGGTCTCAGGATCAGGCTCCAATGGAGTTGATCCCAGAGGTAGAAGATGAAGAGGAGACACCGACAGGTCCGGGCCTTCCTTCAGCTTCGCCTCTACCGCTCTCTAATCCTCTCGAACAAGATTAGCTAGATCTAAATAGATCGTGGCTCTAATCTCTCAACTTGATACTAACTCTCCAACTCTAATTCTAATCTAGAGCTCTGATCTCAGATAGGCATGGAGGATCTGATAGAATGAATTGTTGTCTGCCCTGGGGTCAGGGGGTCTGCTTATATAGCCCGGAGGAGATGACGTGCACCGTACGATCAAACCGACCTTAACTTGTGGTTTAGATTGATCCTCATAGGCGGTGGAAGAACATTCCGGAAGCTGGGCCCATTTGGCGCCAGGGGGGGCCGACCGGCCCCACCACCAGGCCGATCGGGCTGTGGTGGGCCCCCTCGGGGTCCACTTCGGGCAGGTGGGTCCTTGATCCTTCTAGATGCTTCTTTCTTAGGTGCTAAGTCACGTTGAGTTCCGGAGCCTTCTGGAGTCTTCTAGAGTGGTTTCTTTGCATATTTTCTGAGTAGTCCCTGTAAATTCATATTCACCAAAACTCGTGAAAATTGTCAATATAAACCCTAATAAGGTGATCTAATTATATTTTAGTCCTTTTTCCAGTAAATGTGAGGGGAAATATTTATAGATAAAATGTGCCAACAAACTCCCCCACACTTAGGCTTTTACTCGTCCTCGATAAAAGGATGGTTTACAACCGTAGAGACATGAATCAACATAATTATACTCCTTAGTCATATCTGTACTTAGGGGATATCTGAGGATAGTTAGAAATAGATCACCTTTATTTCTCAAATCAAGTCAATGGAGAGAGTTTGAATAAGTTTTTAAAAAGAAAATGCAGCCTTGCTTACTCCTTTGTGATACTCTCAAATATATGTGAAGTTTTTAGAATGTAAAGATGTAGCAAACTTACCTTGCATATATTGCTGGGTCAAAATCTGTATCCATGAAGAGGCCTGTCATAGGTCGTAGATCAAGATATGTGCGTGTGTCAAATTTTAAAAACCACTGCTCTGACTTTAGAATCTTCTATCTTTTCCCATTTTTTAGAGGTATTCAGCTATTTTGTGGAGAGTTGGGTTCTACTCACCCTCGGACACGCGTCCATTATTACTCTCTCACTTATTATTTTAGAGAAGTGGGCCCTACTCACCCTCAGACACATGTCCATTATTCTTCTCTTTTTTTATGCCTTTTTTTCTGAGAGGGGGGTTCTTCTGACCCGTAGAACACTTGTCCATTTTCTCCTCTCTCTCACTTTTCTCTCCACTCATAATTTTTTTCTTTTCTTTCTTTGGCTTTTTCTCTCTTCTTCTTTTTTTTAGCTGTACCTTTTTTCATGATATGGGAGACAGAGATCAAAAATCTTAGAGCATAGAGACTTTAGTGAAAGCAGTGTACGTGATCTTGATCATAGACTTAGACAAAACTTCAACATAGCTCTTAGATTTGACAAAGCTCAATACAAGTAAGCAGCATTTAATCAAATTTATTTTCAATGAAAGCTCTGTTGAGATGTATTATTGATCACAAAGGAGAAACTTAGCTAATGATTTTTAAAGCATTCTGCATAGACAAGATAAAAGAAAGATGGTTCTCATTATTCTAACCTCATTCTGATCATCCCAAAAGCAATAAATATTTCTAAGAGCATAAACATGTGAAACTTTATCTTTTAGGTTATCAGGACATTTTAGCAGGGCATCTTTATTTAAATTCGAAACGGAAAGCAAATTACAAAAATTTAAAAAGTTCAGGAAGCAAACCGAGTGGTGGACGAGACGTGGCCGAACTGGGTTCTGCCATGGTTCGTCGTGCGAGTCATTTGTTCTGTGCTTTTCCCGTTTTTCTTGATTTTGGTCGTGGAAGATGCCGTTTGGTCGTCTGTTCTTCTCCCCCACACTTGTTTTCTGTTATCTTGCATGCACAGTATGGTGGAGACAAAAACATATCCAGAAAAAATATATATAGGCAAAAATAGCTCAACTTGTGGAATACTTCTTTATTAAAGGAGAGAGCACTTTATTAAACAACTCTAACAACTTAAGCAAACTAACTAACTCGAACTAACTATCACTAATGTGCTGTCTAACTAAGGTGTTTACAAAGGGCGCTTGCCCTTCTTAAGGTCGCGGCTATGGTCTTCCTCATCGTCCCTTTGCTTCTTTGATTCTAACAGTTTGAGGACGGTCTTGGTGAGGGAAGTGTTGACGCGGTGGATCTCTTTGCAAGTTTCTGCCAGGCTTGCTACTTCCTGCGCTAGCTCAGCTATGGTCTTCCGGATCTTCTGTTTCTGCGGCATCCGCTGGCTGGCTTCGATGATCGGAATTCTCTTGATTTGAGGTTCTTTGGCACGAACTCCGTCGATGGTGACACAGTTTGAGGAGGTGGTGTACTTATGCACCCTTGTGTTGCCATGCTTGCCCATGCGCACGTCAGCGAGTCGCTCTCCATCCCTTGGTTTCTTCAGATCCATGTAGCTAGGAACACGGATCGGCTTCTTCTGAGCTGCTTCACGACGGCGATCGTACGGCTGAGCGTACATCACCTGCTTGCTTTCTTTAGGCGGTGGCGGCGAACGTGGACGACTAGGCGGGAACAGCGAGAGAGGGATGAGATCAGGAGGCAAGGAGGCTAGCAGCTTTGCTTCCTTCTCGAAAGGAACAACCGCCTTGACTTCAAAGCTAAAGGGGATAAGCTGCTTGTCGGCCATTGCTGCTACTTGGAGGCTCTGGGATGAGAAAAAGGTGGAGGTCTGCCCCTGCTTATATATCGGTCACGGACTTGCAGAGGGGGTTGACCTAGCTTGGAAAGGCTACGGGATATCTCGTAAAAGATCCCCGAACAAGTTTTTTCAAAACTGAGCACCTTAGAGATAGCGTGGGCGAAAGCTGGCAGCGCGAGGCGGCGGGCAGGGCCCAATCGGCCCAGTGAGGAGGCCGGTCGGCCCCCCACCATGTCGTCTCGCGACGATCTTCGGCGCGGGGTGCTCTAACCGTGTGCTGATCCTTAAAAACCCTAAGATGACCCATTACGGCCTAAAATTAATATTCGTGGGAAAACAAAAGTAATCTATTTCATCTAAATCCTCAGACTCTTTATTGGGCTCTAAAAATATTTTAAGACGTTGACCATTTACCTTGAATAACGTACCTTCGTCGTCTTGAAGAGTGACGGCTCCGTGTGACGATGAATTCACCACCTTGTATGGTCCGTCCCACTTGCTTCGTAGCTTCCCGTGCCCAAAGAGTCGTACCCTGGAGTTAAAAAGTAATACCTGATCGCCTGGGTTTAATTCTTTCTTTATGATTCTCTTGTCGATCCATCTCTTGGTTCTTTCCTTGTAGATCTTGGCACTGTGATACGCCTTCTCTCTCCATTCTTCTAGCTCGGATAGTTGCATTTTTTGTTTTGTTCCGGCTGCTTCAAAGTCCATGTTCCATCTCTTTATTGCCCAATGAGCCTTGAATTCTAGCTCAACCGGCAAGTGACATGTCTTCCCGTAGACCAGTTGGTAGGGAGACATTCCAATGGGGGTTTTATAAGCTGTCCGATAAGCCCAAAGTGCTTCGGGTAGCTTGTCTTTCCATTTTATCCCCATTTGGTCCACCGTCTTCTGTAGAATGTTCTTGATCTGCTTATTGGACGTCTCTGCTTGACCACTTGTTTGCGGGTGGTAAGGAGTAGCGACATTGTGCTGGATCCCATGGTTCATGAGGTATTTCTCGAAGCGCTTGTCGATGAAATGGGATCCTCCATCACTTATCACTAACCTTGGCGTACCGAATCTTGGAAATATTGTCTCTTCAAACATTCTTATTGAGCTTTTGTGGTCAGCAGATCTGCATGGCAGGGCTTCAACCCATTTGGAGACATAGTCAACTGCCACTAAGATGTACTCGAATTTTCCGGATTTTGGGAATGGTCCCATGTAGTCAATTCCCCAGACATCGAAGAGCTCGATCTGAAGGTTGGTTGTCAGTGGCATGGCATTTCTGGAATTGATGTTTCCGTGCCTCTGACAGGAGTTGCACCTTCGTACGAAATCTTTTGTGTCTTGATACATGGTTGGCCAGAAAAATCCACTTTGCCAGATCTTTGCATGTGTGCGGAAAGCTCCATAATGACCTCCATATGGTGATGAGTGGCACTTCTCAATGATCTTCATTCCTTCTTCTGCCGGTACACACCTCCTGAGTAACCCGTCAGGGCATACTCGAAAAAGGTATGGTTCATCCCACAGGTGATGGCGACTCTCATAAATAAGCTTTTTCTTGTCGGCTCCTGGTCGTACATACCCTGCAACCATAAAATTAACAATATCTGCGTACCAGGGGTCTGACCGGGCGATCCGATAGAGCATGTCGTCCCTCATTGCGTCATTGATGGGTAGTTCCTGTGGTTTCTCAAAATACATTCTAGACAAATGATCGGCAACAGAATTTTCTACTCCCTTCTTATCTTTTATTTGTAAGTCAAATTCTTGGAGAAGCAAAATCCATCTTATTAATCTAGGTTTAGCATCTTTCTTAGTGAGCAAATATTTTAAGCAGCATGATCAGTGTAAACAATAACTTTTGCTCCTACTAAGTAAGATCTAAACTTGTCAATGGCATAAACAACAGCTAGCAGTTCTTTTTCAGTTGTGGCATAATTGAGTTGAGGTCCTGTCAAAGTTTTACTAGCATAAGCAATGGCATGATGTTTCTTGTCCTTTGTTTGGCCCAAAACAGCCCCCACAGCATAATCACTTGCATCACACATAATTTCAAAAGGTAAAGACCAATCAGGGGGTTGTATAATGGGTGCAGAAATAAGAGCATTTTTTAGAGTTTCAAAAGATTTAAGACAAGGATCATCAAAGTCAAAGGGAACATCTTTGGCAAGCAAGTTTGTAAGAGGTCTAGCAATATGAGAAAAATCTTTTATAAACCTTCTAGAGAAACCAGCATGGCCAAGAAAACTTCTGATTCCCTTGACATTAACAGGTGGAGGTAGTTGTTCAATTACTTCTATTTTAGCTCTATCTACCCCAATTCCTCTTTCAAAAATTAGATGGCCTAGCACTATTCCTTCTCTAACCATGAAATGACATTTTTCCCAATTAAGGACTAAGTGCTTTTCTTCACATCTTTGCAAAACCTTATCCAAGTTTTCTAGACAATCATCAAAAGTTTTTCCATAAACAGAAAAATCATCTATGAAAACTTCCATGATCTCTTCAATCATATCAGAGAATATAGACATCATACATCTTTGAAAAGAAGCTGGAGCATTACATAGCCCAAAAGACATTCTACGATAAGCATAAGTTCCATAAGGGCATGTAAAAGTGGTTTTGCTCTGGTCACTGGGATGGATTGGAATTTGGTGATATCCAGAATATCCATCAAGAAAGCAAAAGAAAGAGTGATTTGCCAACCGCTCTAACATTTCATCAATGAAGGGCAGTGGAAAGTGATCTTTCCTTGTGGCTTTGTTGAGTTTTCTATAATCTATGCACATACGCCAACCAGTGACGATTCTCTGAGGAATTAATTCATTCCTCTCATTTTTCACAACTGTCATGCCTCCCTTTTTAGGCACAACTTGCACGGGGCTCACCCACTCACTATGTGGCACAGGATATATAATCCCGGCGTGTAAGAGTTTCAGAACTTCTTTCTTCACTACCTCTCTCATCGCATTGTTGAGTCTTCGTTGTGGCTCTCTAGATGGTAGAACATTAGGGTTTGTAGGAATGCGATGAGTGCAAAGGGCAGGATTGATGCCCTTAAGGTCTTGGAGCGAGTAGCCAAAGGCTGAGTGATGTTGTTCTAAGATGGTTATCAGCCTATGAGTCTCTTCCTGAGTGAGTTGGTCATTAATGATCACTGGAGACTCAGAATCATTATGCAAAAAGGCATATCTAAGACCAGGTGGTAAAGGTTTAAGCTCAATGGGAGGTCTCGAGGGTCCCTTAGTTTCATCGAGGGGCTCAGATTCTGTAGGATTTTCTTCTTCCTCCTCGATGAAGAATTCAGTGACATCTTCTTGATTGGATTCTACGAAATGTTCTAGAGATGCTTCATTCACCTCTTCCATTGGGTCAGGTTCAGGACTGGGTTCGGTCTTAGTATGGATCGAATGTGAGAAGTGTAAGGGAACTTTAATGGTTTTGCCTAGGCAAACATCAAGTTTCCCTGTGTGTCCTTCTTTAAGGAGTTTTCCTAAAGGATAGCCTATTAAAAGATCGAACTCCTTAATATCACAAATGTGAAAGCTCAGGTGAATTGGCATGTTGTAAACTGAAATAGGTAAGACATAGAGAATTCCCGAACTTTGAATAATTTGTCCTGAGGAGCACTTTAATAATTTCGTTGTGGGAGATAATGGCTTGTTTTTGATAAACTGATGGAAAAAGGATAAGGCCATTATATTGATTCCCACAACTGGATTATAAAGGGCATCAAAGGGGGTTCCATTGATTGTACATTGAATTGGTATAGAAGGTGAATCCAGATGGACTACATCAGAGGAAAGCTCCGACTCTTCCAACCATTCCCCACTCATGATGGATGCAAGCTCCACAGTGTGTTCTCTTGAGAAGGTTTGCTCAAAAGGGTCTATCTTCTCATGTGAAGAAGATGTGTGCTTTCGAGGCCTCTTCTCTTTATGATATTTCGAGGTGTTTCCATAATCGGAAAATAAATCATCCTCGATATCATTTATAAAATCAGGTAGAGGAATTTCTTCCTGTGGTGATTCTATATGTTGGATAGCTATAGGTTGAGATGTTTCTGGCATAGGTTCTAGTGTAGCTATCTCTGGAATCTCTTCATCTAAAGTTTTCTCTTCTAAAGGACCATCATTAGTGCTGGCTAGAATGTTGTCTAGGACAGTTCTAGCTTCACTAGATGTAAGGTGTATGAATGATCCATGAGAGGAGACATTCAAATAGGCTCTAGATTCCTTGTTAAGACCAATATAGAAATGTTGAAGGAGAATATGGTCTTGAAGGCTTAGATCTGGTCCGGATTTGCAAAGGAGTTCAAAATGTTCCTAGGATGAATTCATAGACTCATTATCCCCCTGTTTGATGGATATGATCTTGATTCTGAGGTCGACTACTTTAGATAAGGGATAAAAATCCATGCAAAAATCTGCAAGGAGAGTTCCCCAATCGCCTTTCATCTTCTCTTTGGTCCGGTCGTACCATTGGCGAGCTTTTCCTTTCAGAGTGAATGGAAAAAGCTTCCAACGGATAGTCTCGTCTGACATACCCTCAATGTGCAGGCAGTCACAAGTTTGCACAAACTGCTGGAGATGATGATAAGGGTCTTCGTCTTCTATTCCTAAGAAAGTGTTGGTTTGGACCATCTCTATTAACAGTGGGCGCAGCTCATAGGCATCAGATAGGATTGGTTTCGATGATGGCGTAGGCCTAAGGCTGAGCTCTGAGGGTGCCGAAAAGTCTGTAATGAGGGTAGTGTCCATAAGGACAGTAGATAATCTAAAATTAAAAAGAAAAAAGAAAGATACAAGATTAGTTATACTCGAAGAGTTTTCTCTTAACCGTTCTCCCCGGCAACGGCGCCAGAAATGCTTGTTGGTATTTGTTAAGCCTACAAAAATATTATGATGGATAATCCGCAAGCGCACGGATACCGGTGAGCATTCCACCCGGGAGAGGGTTTTAAATATTGAATCCACAAGGAGAATGGTAAAGAGAGTATCTGAGGTATATAACTAATCACTGAGTAGCTATCAAGGACTTGACAGAAAGAGAGATAAGGAAAACTTAAGGATGTCTGGTTCTTATTCTCACAAGCTATGTCTATATTGTTCTTATGGGATGATTGTCTGAAGGCACACTTAGGAAAGGGAACCTCCCGAGAATCTATGGGGGGAGTCCTACGGTTTCTATAGACGGGAGGTGGACTGCAAAGGACAGACGGGAACAAGGTCACTTCCCGCTTCTACCACACGATCCGGAATATAGAAGGCATTCATAAGCTAGCTAGTCTAAGCACCACGCTTACACTAAACATGCAACTTTAACTCAAGAGCGACAGGAATTAAAGTACTCAAAGAGTTATGAACCGTAAAAACAATAAAAACAATGTTACTCACTTGAATAAGAAGTCGATCTTTCCACAAGGTCTCAGGATCAGGCTCCAATAGAGTTGATCCCAGAGGTAGAAGATGAAGAGGAGACACCGACAGGTCCGGGCCTTCCTTCAGCTTCGCCTCTACCGCTCTCTAATCCTCTCGAACAAGATTAGCTAGATCTAAATAGATCGTGGCTCTAATCTCTCAACTTGATACTAACTCTCCAACTCTAATTCTAATCTAGAGCTCTGATCTCAGATAGGCATGGAGGATCTGATAGAATGAATTGTTGTCTGCCCTGGGGTCAGGGGGTCTGCTTATATAGCCCGGAGGAGATGACGTGCACCGTACGATCAAACCGACCTTAACTTGTGGTTTAGATTGATACTCATAAGCGGTGGAAGAACATTCCGGAAGCTGGGCCCATTTGGCGCCAGGGAGGGGGGGCCGACCGGCCCCACCACCAGGCCGATCGGGCTGGGGTGGGCCCCCCTCAGGGTCCACTTCGGCCAGGTGGGTCCTTGATCCTTCTAGATGCTTCTTTCTTAGGTGCTAAGTCACGTTGAGTTCCGGAGCCTTCTGGAGTCTTCTAGAGTGGTTTCTTTGCATATTTTCTGAGTAGTCCCTGTAAATTCATAGATTCACCAAAACTCGTGAAAATTGTCAATATAAACCCTAATAAGGTGATCTAATTATATTTTAGTCCTTTTTCCAGTAAATGTGAGGGGAAATATTTATAGATAAAATGTGTCAACACTCACCGATAGTTGGGTCCCGCCCGTCAGGGCCTCCTTCCACCTGCCTCGCCCGGACATTGCGCCGCCAGCGCAGCCCGTGCACCAACGTCGCCCTGCGTGCGCTCGTGCGCTTCACCCACACCGCTCGGCCGCAAAGCTCTTGTGCGTCGTGCTTCGCACCCGAGCCGCGAACCCCTGTGCGCCTGCATGGTGCGCCGCCCGCCTCGCCATCGTGTCCGCACACCCCTAGCCGCCTAGCTCGCGTCGCACGCCTCGCTCGGCTCTGCACACCCGTGCGTTGCGCTCGAGCAGCTGGCTACCTCGCGGACCGCGACGCTCGCCCTCCCGCACGCATGTCCACCCTGTGCCTGCTCTCCTTCCTGGTCGTGCGCTGCGCCCGCGCCACTTCGCCACTCGGCCGCCCCGCTCCGGTGCGCGGCACCCACCGCTTGTCGCCGGAACGTCGCCAGCCACGCATACTCGAGTCGGCTGCCGTACGTCTGCCCGCGTCGTGTCCCCAGCGCGCCGCCGCGCCGCCATGGTCCTTGGCCTCTACGCATCACACCTCTCGCATGCACGCCACGTCCTCTCCGCTTTCTCTCCCCAAAACTGCTGCCCTCGATCTTTACTCCTTTCCAGTCGTAACAGCCACCACCATAATCACCATCAATGGTCTTCAACTCTTCAATGGCCGGCCGCTGGCCATCATAGCCGCTGTTAGCCGTTTCTTCTCTTTTCACCAGTGCCGCCATCCATTTCCTTCTCCTCCTCCACCAGTAAACGCTCCACCTCCATCAGCTAGTTAATAGCCGAGCCTGCTCACTCCCACGCATGCATGCGGCAGCACCCAAAACCGTCGCCTCCTTCACTCCATCAGTAACGGGCGTTGCTACTAAGTCCATCACCAGCTTTCAATCTCCATCAAAGCCGTTGGACGTTTCCTCCTCTCCTTCCTGTACCGCCTCCACTTCTCCTCTTGGCCTATATAAGACGAGCTCGAGGTCCCTCGCGCCCCTGCTGCTCAGTGCTCACAGCGCCCGTGCCTCGCCTCTCTTGCTCTGCGCCCACGTGTCCTAGCTGAGCGCCGCAGCCTCGCTGCACAGTTCGCTGCCACCTGCCGTCGTCCACATCTCGTCACCGGAGAAGCTCCCTGACTCGTGCACCGAACCGGTCGTCGCCTCTGCTGTTTGCTGTTTCCAGCCATTTGCCGTCGAATGCGCCGCCGGGACGCTGCCCGTCGGAGCAATTCTGCACCCCAGATCGTCGATGATGTCGAGGCGCGGCTCCCGTCAACGGTTCCCGTCGTTGTTTCCTCAATGGAACACCACCGTCTCGCGAAAGACCTAGCCGCTGCAGAGCTGCCGGCAGCTGCCGGTGTTCGTCGCCATTTCAACCGGCCAGAAGCTTCCTAAAGCCAAGCCGGCACCATCACAAGAACCACGACGTCCTGATGGAGCTCCGCCGTCACTGCTGGTCCGCACCACGGCAGCCTGCATCACTCCTCGAACCGGCCACCGTCTCTTCGATCTGTTCAACTTCGTTTCCGGCCGCATATGATTCCGGCCACCACTGAGCACCTTCTCCACCGGTGAGCACCCCACACGGTCTCCTCATCCTCTCTGTTTCTTTCTCTCCCATCGATTTCTAAGTCAAGCCTGTGTTTATCTGTGTTAATGCAGATGAATGGCACCATCCCATCACATCATGCCGAATCACCACAACACTGCTCTCAGTTGCTACTAGATGTCTCGGCCTCATCTTCACGCAGCCAAGATGCCCATGTCCATCGTGGACGATCTGCTGACTGGTGAGAACCTTTCTCGTGCGCTCCATGCTTTGTATCTAACACATCATGTTCTCGTGAGCTACCACAAGTCATCATGATCATGTTCTTCAGCAGATGTCTCCGTTTTCTATTTAGTGCCAAACAACAGCTAGCGCTGCATGCAGTAGCAACAGGACGCAAGCAAAGGTGTTGCATGCATGTTTTATCTCTGTTTATCAGCACCATCATGCACAGCAGCACAGGAGCATTCTACACATGCGCACCCTGTTCAATCCATGCCTGCTTGCATGTGGTTGCCGTGGGCAAGTACCCGCCGGAAAGCAAGCAAATAGTACAGATGTATACACATACACACCATCATGATGTCAGCATTGCATCATGCTTATGTCATATATATTCTTTTCCTTCAAAATCCAACATATTGTACAGATATCTATCTAGTCAGTAATCTAAACCATATCTCTATCTACTCTTTGATTTGTAAATCTTCTTCGCTGACCATTCCAATCTACATACAGTTAATCACGATTAGATCCCTAATCTTTGTTTAACCCATAGATCTCGCGTTTTAGCTCCGTTTTGATCGTTTCAAGTTGTGTTACCTTCATATAAACTCAAAGTACGTGTTAGGAGCAATGTTGATCATGTTCCCTATTTTTAATCTCTTTAAATATTTAAATGTGATTAAATACTTATATACATGCTTTTCTAATTAAAATCTAATTAGAGTTGAACCTTGTGTTTTCATACTAAAGCTAATTTGATTAATACTTATTTTAATAATTCTTTCAATTAAAAACTAAGTAGAGTTATATCTCGGATTTTATAATCAAATTTAAATTGATTAATGTTATCTCATTTGCTTTCTAAATAAAAGCAACATAGGTTCTATCCCGAGCTTTCTTAATAAAATGTTAATTTGATTAATATGAAAGTAAATGTGTTTTTGAATTATAATTTGCTTAGTTGAACTCGAAATATAAAGTATACGCTTAGATGCTTTCACATGCTTCTTTTGAATGCAAATGTTTAAATTGATTAAATTATACTTAAATAATTACATATAAAACTGGACTAAGTTCTACATCGTTCTTTTATATATAAATATAATTTACTTAATTATAAATAGGGTATTTCTCTGAAATAGCCTATACACATTGTTTTATTCAATTAAAATATATCTAGCATATAGTCTTTGTGTGTTATAATACAAATCTCTCGATAGATGTACCTTTTCAACGATAGTTCCGTTCTCAGCGTTTTTTGTGTTCGCGATCATAGAACTGAACCTTGTTCTCTTTTTAAGCCTTCCTTGTATGGTGTATTGTTCTTAGTTGAGCTTGTTTGCTTTGCATGTTTGTACTCGATGTTTGCTTCGAGTAGAAGATTGAGCTGCTGATCGGAAATCCGGAAGTTTTAAAGAGCAAGAGCGGAAGATCAGAAGAGTAGCTTTTCGTTGGATAAAGGCAAGTGACCCTAACCATCCTTCTACCTATTCTTTAAACAAGAATACTATGAATTAATTGGAACATGGAGAACCACCCAGGAAAACAGTACAACCACAAGACATATGGCTCTGTCTTGGCCAATTAATTAGGGAAGTCTTGTGTGGTTATTAGTCATGGTAGCTTGGGGTACGGAGGAATGCTTTTATGACTCTTCTACTCTGGACAGGTATTGGAATGGAAGTGCTCTTCTAGGCTTACCTGGTCCGAGGGTAGAAGGAGGGTACGAAAGATAGCCTCTAGGACTTGCTACTATAGACTAATACACATAGGAGGACTCTTTGTAAAGGCCTCGTAGCGTCCCTATGCAACCACACCTCGGAAGTGTGGTATTGTGCCTACTTTTGCACAACATGGTTGGGTTCAAAGTTCTTCGGAACTTTTACGCGACTTGTGGTGAAAGTGTACAACCTCTGCAGAGTGTAAAACTGTTATAACAGCCGTGCTCACGGTCAAGAGCGGCCTGGACCCTCACATGATTAACGAACTTAAAGATGAATTTAAAATTGCTTTCCGGTTATTTCTGTGGCTTTGCTGAGTACCAACCATAAGTGTACTCATCCTTGCTAAAACCCTGCTCAGAAAAAGAAGAAGGTGTATGAAGTTCAGAAGATGGTGCTAGGCGTACGCAACCCCCAGTCGATTGCCTGTAAAGTTTGGAGCCTGTGCTTCCCAGGATTCTGCTGTAAATCTCTGATAATCTCTTTTCTTTACGTGATATTGTTTCTGTTATTCACTAATGATGTCACTATATGTATGGAACTAGATCCTGGCATACATATAGGTAGCACTTGGTTTGTTTTGGAAACCAGGTGTGACAGAAAGGCTCTAGAATGAGATGCGTAACCAAAGAAAATGCCATAAACAGACCTAGCCTCGAACTTGTCCAACTTCTTCCCTTTCTTAAGGATAAAACATTTGCATCCAAACACATGAAAGTGACTCACCTTGGGGGTTCTGCCGTGCATCAACTCGTAGCAAGTTTTCTTCTTATGGACCCTGAGGTAAATCCTGTTGGACACATAGCACGCGGTATTGACCGCCTCAGCCCAGAACCTTCTCGGAGTCCTATGCTCATCGAGCATCGTTCGAGCCATCTCACACAAGGTTATGTTTTTCCTTTCCACCACGCCATTCTGGGGAGGCGTATACGGACTCGAAAACTGGTGTTCAAGACCCAAGTCATGGCAAAAGGTTTCGAAGCAAGAGTTTTTGAATTCCGAGCCATTGTCACTGCGGATCGCTCGTATGGCATCTCCGTGCCTCTCGTTCCTCAACCTCAAGACAAGATCTCGAACAAAACCAAACGTCTCCCCCTTCTCCTCCAAAAAGAAGACCCAAGCATACCGAGAGTAATCGTCCACCACAACTAGGACGTACCACTTCCCACCCGCAGATCGCACACGAGCTGGGCCAACGAGGTCCATATGGAGCAGCTTGCATGGACGCTCTGTCATCACATCGGTGAGGGGCGGGTGAGAAGAGGCTACCATCTTGGCATGCCTACACGGCGCACAAACCAACTCTTTCTCAAACCTCAACCGTGGCAATCCTCGGACCAAATTGAGTTTACTCAAGCGAGACAAAAGGTCAAAGCTCAAGTGACCCAACTTCCTATGCCACTTCCACAACTCACTCGAAGAACCAGCCAAGAAGCAACGAGCCACACCAGAAGACTGAGAGAAATCCGCTCGGAACACTAGACCCTCGGGAACGACCATGCAAACTAGGTCCCCTCGAGAATCCAAAATCCGAGAACCACCAGGCCGAAACAACACCTCAAAACCCTCATCCAACAGCTGGGACACGGAAAGCAAATTGAACCCGAGCGATTGGACAAGAGCAACACGCCTGAGAGTGACATTGTCACTTACCTTAATCTCACCTTCTGAAAGCACACGCCCTCGCCCATTGTCCCCAAAGGTGATGTATGTCTTGGACACCACCGGGACGAGACTTGAGAACCACCCCTTGTCTCCGGTCATATGCTTTGAGCAACCGGAGTCAATCAGCCAAACGTTCCTCAAGTCTCCCACCTGAAATTTAAAAGCGAGCACGTGAGTGAACAAACGACTCAGCACTGGGGTTAGTACCAAAAGAGTAAAACCAGTGCCGAGCCATTTGCTCCAAAGTGGGGTTAGCACAAACCATATCATCACACCTATCAAAGCTACCACCATGAAAACCACCACGGGAACCACCACGACGGAACCAACTCTGTCTCGCTGGAGGAGAACGAAAACCACGAAAGGAAGATCGTGGACCGTTGCTCCTCTCCAACTCAAAGCTACGACTCCTCCCACCATCGTATTGAGCACGAGGTGGAGAACGTCTAGCAAACTGACCACCACCAGACTCACCATGCCAACCACCAGAACCACGACCACCAGAACTGAAACCACTCGAATCGCCACCTCGAAAACCAAACCGCCCAGAATTCTAGGGGGGCGGTCTGACCGCCTAGCCAGGCCGGTCTAACTGCCCCCCTCTGGGCAGGGCCGGACTGACCGCCCCTCCAGGTCGGTCTGACCGCCCTCTCCAGAAAACCTCCTCGGCTACGGGAACTCTCATCTCCCCATGCCGGAATGCTTCTCACAATCATCTTACCCCTGGGCAGTGGCATGCGAGGCTCAGGTACACCATGAGAAGGGTGGTACCTGTTAGCCTATTCCTTAGCCATTCTCTCCTCATGCTTCCTCTTGAAGCAAAACTCATCCTTGTGACCATCTCTACCACAATAGTCACAATGAAACCGAATGGGTTTTGGTTTAGGCTTGGGTTGGGGCTGTTCACTCGGCTTCTCTTTGGGTTTCTCCTCACTAGGCTTCTCACCCTTTTCCCAACGAACTCGTTCCCCAAGTCACTCTTGAACTTGATGGGCTTTTGGAAATCATTTGTTGGGTGAGGAAATATGGGAGGATCTGGGGTTGTGTCAAGTTTGTTTCTCAGTGGGTTTGGCTTAGGTGCATAGGCATTTTTGTGGAAGGTTTTTGGTAGAGCTTGGATATCACCAATCTTCTCTCCTCCCTCATCACTACACTCTCCAATCTTATCCGACCCAAGCGCTTGCCCATCATAGCACTTGTATGCCTCTATCATCATCCTAAGCTGTGGTTCATGACCCGACAACCAACCCATCATTTTCCTCAACTCATCATTCTCATCCTGCAAGCGATCCACATAATGTGCAAGTTCCAGATTCTTCAAAGCATGCAAATAACAAGTAGAGCAAGAAGTGGGAACAGGTTCTTTCAACTTAGCCTCAAGAGAAACAGTATAAGCATGCATCTCATCAATTTTTCCATGCAAAACAGGGCAAGAAGTGCAAGCACCTAGCAAAGCAGGTCTAGACTTAACCTCAGCCACTTCAAACCTAAGCACATCTAGTTCTCACAAGTAGAGGCATGCTTATCCTTAAGAGCAGTAAGATCAGCTAGGTACACAGAGCAATCACAGCAATCAACCTCATCGGAAACAACTGGTGAAGCCTTAAGCGAATCTATCTCAAGCTTAGCATCAAGGTTCTGTGTTTCTAGCTCAGCTACTCGGTTCCTAGCATCTTCTAGCGAGGCCCTAAGATCCTTCCTCATCTTCTTTGCCTCTCTAAGCATGTCATCGCAGTTATCAAGTAACTTGCCAAGATGCTCATTCTCCTCACGCAAGAAGGGAAGCTCGTCACGTACCTCATCCTCGGAGTCGGAGTTCGAGTCGCTCTGGTGACTCTTCTTGCTGCCGGAGCTACGTGCCATGCCGCAGAAGCCATCTCTTGCGAAGCAGCTCAGCCCGCTCAAGTTCTGGGATGACTTCTTGCCCTTGCGCCGATCACCTTCATCTTCGCTGCTACTCGAGCTCGAGGAAGAGTAGGCGGAGCTGGAGTCGATGTCGCTCGCCCCGACCATCGCTCGGGCCTTCCTGCCGTGACCGTCCTTCTTCCTCGATCGTCACTCGTCCTTGTGCTTGTTCTTGTGCTTGTGATCGCGCCTCAATCGGTACTTGTTTTCCGTCCTCGACCGGTGCTTGTAGCCGTCCTTGTTCTCCACCTTCTCCGGACAGTCGGCGACGAAGTGTCCTGGCTTGCCGAACTGAAAGCATGTCCGTGGGCTCTTCCTCATGTTCACCCGGTTCTCGTGCAATCTCTCGAACCTCCTGGTCAGCAACGCCAGCTCGTCCTCTCCAAGCACGTCGAACTTCTCATCTGGCCAGGACATCAAAGAAGACAAAGAGTACATCCTGGAGGATGCATTAGCGTTAGACTTAGCACCTTTGCCACCGACGAGAGCTAGACTATGGGAGTCAGTCGGGCTCTCAAGACGGGCTGTCACACCACGATCCAACTCAGCTGACTTGAGCTTCGAGAACAGCTCGTTCACCGTCAGGGTGTCATACTTCTCGGACTCAAGAATAACCTCGACCTTTCCATCCCATACTGTACAATCCAACGAGTGTAAGAGCTTCACAGCTCTATCATGATCCTCGTACGGGAGCACGGCCACATTGGCTCTCATGTTGTTCACCACAACCGTAAACCACTGGAAAAGGGCGTCAACAGACTCACCGGGGAGATGAGTGAAGTTCTCGTACTCTCTCCGGTAAGTCGCGTACATCCGAGCCTGAACCTGAGCATTTCCAGTGTGAGCATCCTTCAACTGCTCCCAAATTCTACAAGCTAGGTCCTCTGTCTGAACCTGATCGAATTCGGATTGACACAGAGTACGAAACAAGTAGTCGACCGCCTTATTGTTGGTGTCGAATATGTCCCTCGATCCTGGAGCAAGGAAGTTCACAGGATGAACATAAGCTGTGTTCACCGTGACATCCCAAAAGATCTGACCCCTTCCACGGAGGAACGCAGCCATCCGTCTCTGCCACATCTGGTAGTTCTTCCCATCGAAGTGCAGAGGACTCGATCCCCGTTCCTGGTATGCCATCTTTGGATCTTAGACTGGTTAGAGCCTCGAAAGACCCGAACCGGCTCTGATACCATTTGAAGGACCGAACTGGCGACCAGAGAGGGGGGGGAGTGAATGGGAGCCGATAAAAATTCTTCTCGAAGGAGATGATGACTCCAACAAGTTGAACACAGTCGGGTACCCAAAATCACACGCTCCGCACACAACCTTCCGTTTGCCAAAACCACGTAGCCACTAGAGTGCTACTGGTCCTAGGAACAAACACGACCTGCAGCCACAGCTCCTACACACACACGGCAGCGGAAACGACTCGGAAGCTGTCTGGCCAGCAGGGGGCGGTTAGACCGGGTATGGGGTGCGGTTAGACCGCCTCCACCTGGTAACCGAGAAATCCTCTGAACCACCTCTTCCGAGCTCGAAAACACTCCACGGTTTCACCCACTAGACCCTCTGGTCAAGGCCAAGCTAGCTATCAGAGAATCTTGGCGAAAACAAGAACTTCACCCAAAAGGCCTAGGGCAGTTAGACCAGCTCACGGGGGTGGTCTAACCTCCTATACCCAGCAAAGAACTCAAGGCAAGAACTCCTAGCAAACTACGCCGAAACGAACCAAGATTTCACCTGAACGCTCCTCTGATCAAGGCGAACAAACTCACAGAGGAAAATCTGACAAAACCAAAACTTTCACCTGGAAGGCCCAGGGCGGTTAGACCGCCCCCCTATGGCGGTTAGACCGTCCCTCCCAGAAAACCTGGCCGCGGGTCAACCCTCAACTTCCCATCGCCCGATCTCCCGATTCACCCCACGGATTGCAGCGAAACTTCGGGGATACCTGGGTTACCTCCTAGGCAACCTCTACCTCAAAGGAATTGCACCGAATTGCTCTCAATCAAAGGGAATCGCGGATCTTGGCCCTCTAGGTCATGAACTCGAGCAACTCGAAAAACCACCAAATCGAGGTCAATTCAAGGGAGTTCTTGGGGCAAAGTCACCAGCCAAAGAGGCACAAGGTCCTCATACGTGACACCCAACAAGAATCCCGCAAGAAATTGCCCTCAAAACTCCGCCACAAAAATCACAAGAAAGGGCTCCGAAAATCACCAAAAAGGAAAACGGGAGAGGCAACACAAGGCCTTGAGGAACCACGCCGAATCATCTATACATACCATGAAGGTTCATACAAGGTCTAGCTTGCTACCCGGTCATCCATCCCTCTCTCTAGATCTCACATGAAGCTCTCAAGCTAGTCCTAGAAAAACTAGAGAAAATAGCAAACGAAAAAGACAAAGGGAAATGAGCTAGGGTTCCAAGAGTTGGCTGCCATCCATCCCTCCAAGTGTTTATATGGGGGCAACCAAAAGACTAAACTACCCTTACTAGATAACTAGGGATACATGCCCCTCAAGGGCGAATTTGGAAGTCTTTAGTTCAGCACCATCGGACGGATGCCCAACGACCGTAATCTTGCTTAGCCTCGACGCAAGCGTTGCGATCCCGACGCGTGTCCTCCGCTTCGAAGCTTCTCGGCGGCTGCGACCTGGGCGGTTGAACCGGCCTAGGTGGCCACACTCCCTCGTCGAGTCTTCGGCCTCAGTTTTGTGGCTCAACTGAGTAACCCGGTGGTTTTCTGGTGAACCACTGCAAACCTCGCGAACTCGGTGTAGCCTCCGCCAATCACCACTCATGACTCGGCTCCCACGTTGTCCTGGCTCGACCTTGGTTTTGAGGCTCAACCAAGAAACCGTCCATGACTTCATCTTGCTGTTCTTGCCACCATGCGGCCCGCACTTGACTCCGCTGGCCACCAGGTCCCTCGAACCAAGCCTACTTGTCTTCTCCACACATGGAGGCCTCACCTGCCATGACCTTTCGTGCTTGTTCTTCACATGCACCAACACCAGTCAAGCCGCAATCTGCACCTGCAATACTTAGCCAAGAGTCAGTCCACACCACGTTGTCAATCACTCATCACACTAGGAAGCGACCATACACCGGTCCTCGAACCACACAGGTCCTCGAACCACACAGGTCCTCAACAGGGTTCTGGCTCGAAGAGCACCACGCGCACCCTTGGAACCACCTCGTGGACCAATTGCTGAGCTGCACGTGGAAGGCCAGGATCAGCCAACCCTAGCTTGGCCCGGCCGAACCCCTGTGGGCCCGGCTGGTCCCCTCCTTCCTCCAGCTGGCTGATATGTGGGCCCTTTGGTGTATTCTCAATGGATGTAAGCAGTTGAGTTGGTTTGGGTCCCCGTGGGCCCTCCTATCCATGTGGAGTCCATGTGTCGGCGTTTGATTCGCTAGAAGTTGCCTTCTTTGGATCGGTGATGTGGCATGGACACATGGCATCCTGTGTGGCAGCCACTACTCATCTGAGGTGACATGACATGGACTATAGAATATGGGATTCTTAGAGCAACTCCAAGAGACTAGCTATCCTGGCTTGACTGGCTAAAAAATGAAAAAAATCAACAAAAACAGCATTCCAACAGACTAGCTAAACACCCGGCTAGCTATCCTCGCTAGCTAAACTTGTGCCTTCACTAGCCAAAGATGGCTAGCACCCTCTACTAGCTATCCTTCGTGGCCCCACCACCTCCCGCGCGGTCCCCTCCCGCTCCCACCTCCCTCGCACGACTGACACGTGGGCCTAGTTGTGGGATGGCCAGTCATTTTAGCTAGTCTGTTGGAAGAAGAGGAAATATAGAGGAAGAATAAATGTGAATTTAGCTAGTCTAATTTAGTGAGTCTCTTGGAGTTGCTCTTACTCCTTTTGTATGTATTCTCCTGCAATCACATAATCTCCAAGGACATGTGGAACTACATTATTTTTTAACTAAAATGCGTGTAAGAAATGCAATTGCCCCTTTATTCTTGAGAATATTGACGGCTAAAAGAGATAATTAATAGCCGGCGACAACTCCCACAAAACAATCGAAGGAGGGTTTCTTGGTATGGGCCTCGAAATCGAGTTCGATGTGACAGAAACGGTATCCGGATGCATCAGGAAGCTTCAAAGCGGGGGACACATGGCCTGATCGAGGAGCTTGCATCAGAGGGAAGCAAAAGCTGATGGATGTGTGCCCTCCCGATGGAGATATATACAACTTTCTAGTTTTGACCCTCGGGGGTATGTATCTTTGTTTTAAGTTGTAGGGTTAGTATAGACTTAAGCAACCACTGAGACACTTGCTATAAATAGGACCCTAGGGGCTAGCCATCTCTTGGCCACTTGAACTCATTTTCTTTCCATAGGCTAGCCAAGTGCTTCACGATCGGAGGGTTGAGAGGAGGAGGTCTCTCCACTTCTTGTTCTCCACTTTCAAAGTGGGTACACTACTAGAGAATCGCACATATATCCCAGGCCCGTTTTTTGATTTGTACCGGGTATTTTTTACCCCAGTACAAATAACTACATTTGTACCGGTTGGAGGCACCAACCGGTACAAATGCCCTCTCACAGGGCCTCGCCCGCGCCATCTCCCACCCACCCGGTACAAATGCCACACATTTGTACCAGGTGGTGGCTCCGACCGGTACAAATGTGAGGCTAGTAGATTTGTACCGGTCGGAGCCACCGCCCGGTACAAATGTGAGCACATTTGTACCGGCTCTTGTTGTGGCCCAGTACAGGTGTACAAGGACTATTTTTTCTTCTTCTCCCCCCTGCCCGAGCCCCCTCCACACTCTTCTTCTTCCTCTCTCCAACTCGAGCTCTCCCTCCCCAATGGCGCCCTAGGGAGTTTTTGCCCAATTTACGACGATTTCTCCACGATTTGACTCATTGAAGTGGTGTAGAGGTTAGTTACGTCATCCTACCTTCATATATGGTTGGCATTTTAAGTAGGGAACGTATCCTGTGCAAACCAACTTCGTATGCAAACTATGGAAACTCTCATCACAGCCATTGGATCTCCATCCGACGGCTAGAAGGAGAGGTGGGAAACTTTATCACTTAAACCCTCCCACCATTACCTATGCTAATCACAATTTTCCTAAATAACCCCTCCTAACGCCACACGAGACGGAGCGGCCACGGCGCGGCGCTCCGTTATCGTGACCCCTCGCGATCCTCGCGGACGCCGCCGCCACTTCTCGACTGGGACGCTACCGTGTTCTGGACTGGGACGCACTTTGCCGTGCTAGCACCCCCTCGTTGCGCCGCGCCAGCCTTCGGGTCTGGGAGCATGGCGCCGCCGCCGTCGTTCAGCGGCTGGGCAGCTCCTCCCCGGCCGTAAGAGCTCTGGCTCGGGCATGCGAGACTGTGTTGCTACCTGTTTGCTGCTCTTTGCTTGAGGCACCACGTGCATGCCCGGTTTGTACCCGCCTCTGGTCTGGTTGACCATGAGGACTAGGTTCCCCGGCGCGCACCCCATCGGCGGGATCCCCAATAACACAACCGTATTTGCTCCGTCACTGAGGAATCAGACCTGATTGAGATTTAATTATGGAGTGTTCTTGGTTCATTACTTCCTTCAACAACGGTGATCTGATTCAGATTCAATTATGCTCTCATGAAACACGATTACCTCTGTGGCCTTGCAGATGTTTCCGACGATTTCTGTCACGTGAGATCCCACTTCATCTACGTTTTTGCCGGCGAGCAGCATGACCGCGCAGTCATTCCAGCCGAGCTCCCCGACGACGAACAATGCCTTGCAAAGTACTCCTTGCATTCTAGAGAGCAGAGCACCGAGCACGGCAATATAGCATTTCAGGTCACATACACAACATCTGTAACTGGACGAGTCATGCATGCTAGTGTGCTGACTGCTGAGGGAGATGTTGAACGGAGAGATAGCCTTGAAGTCGTTGTCCACGAAGAAGGCTCGCTCCAGCTCGAGAAGGCGGCAGCGGCGGCGTCCGCGAGGGGTCGCGATAACGGAGCGCCACGCCGTGGCCCCTCCGTCTCGTGTGGCGTTAGAAGGGGGTTATTTAGGAAAATTGTGATTAGCATAGATAATGGTGGGAGGGGTTAAGTGCTAAAGTTTCCCACCTCTCTATCTACCCCTCGGATGGGGATCCAATGGCTGTGATGAGAGTTTCCATAGTTTGCATATGAAGTTGGTTTGCACAGGATACGTTCCCTTTTAAGTAATATTCTTTGTACTTAGAGTATTTATTCCATTCCCAAATGAGCTAAGAATGGTGTTTTTTTTATTTAGATGCATATTGGTTTATGTTCTAATAGAAAGAAAGTGTCATGATAGATGTATGAGATGTGTATGTGATGATAGATTTTTTTTTGATTTATTTATTTATATTGAAAATTAGTTTACTCAATTGATTTCATCATGAGAAAATTAGTTTCCTTATTAGAAATTTAGTTTTCATCAATAGAAAATTGATATCTTTATTAGAAAAGTAGTTTCCTTATTACAATAAGTTTTCATCATTATAAAATTGATATCTTCAATAGAAAAGTTATTTCCTTATTACAAAATTAGTTCTCATTATATATATATATATGTATATATAAGAAAAATAATAATATTTCACAGTTTAGTCTTTCACTAGTATTCAATAATTAGGTATAATTGATATTAAATTTTAAATTTCATAGTTTAGTTTTTCACATTTTTGCTTAGTTTTTAATTATATGTACAAATACGCAACCAGTGGGAGTGGGTTGGTTGTTTGGCTAGAAATTATTAAATAAAATTCCGTGCATATTTTAGGTATAACAATGGCAAGTTGCTTTTTTGGTCGTGGTGGCGGCCGTCGAGGTGGTCGTGGTCGTGGTCGTGGCCGCGGAGGCGGTCGGGGACTACACATTGTTGACAACCGCCCACCGTTGCCTCGTCCTCCAGGAATACACTTCACCCATGGCGTCATTAACTTGTCTAACGGTGATCGACGTCAAGGATCTGCTCCAAACATAGTAATATTCTTTCCCTCTATAAACTGGATTTTTATTACAAGAATACCAATTTTCATTTCATAACATGCAGAATATCGATCATATGAAGTGGTTCCAAAATGTTCTCGATAAGATTGGTGGTACCCCTCCTGTTGTACAATGTGCGATTATTGGTGCAAACAACGCCATTCAATTAAAAATCTCTTTTGACATACCTGTTCGAGGACCATTTCGCTCCTCGCTGTCATCATAACCCCCCACAATGCTATCGATTGTTGAGTGGGGTAGCCCTTCACCGTTTAAGAGGACTTTTGAAATGACCGCCGTGTAGAAGTGCTTAGAACAACTTAGCGCAAATGGGTTCTTTCTGCCAGATTACTCTTATTTTCTAATCAAGGCACTCAAGGAGGGAGAAAGTGTGACCACGACCGTAGCGAGACTTTGTCGCCTGAATGAAGATGACATGGTATGGAGCATAGAATTATCATTGAGCATTTTTTAATTTAACTAGTTGTGCTACATTTTTTAACATTCGTATTCTTCTTAACTTTAGGATATCTTAGGTCAAACCTTTATGGCAATGAGTTTTCATGCAATTCTAGAGCAAGTGTGCGATATTTTGGGATTTTCTTACGAGGAACCAAATCCGCAACGCACAAGAGGTGGGAAGTTCCAGGCTCATATTTCATTTTGCCCACCATATCAATACAACTCTCCACTGTTTCAGATTTATGGAAGTCCATGTGACCGTACATGTGAAGCTAAAGAGAGTGCACTAATTCATGCTCTAGCATATATTAGTGAAGTTCTGGACTTCAAAATTGGAAACTTCAACTATATGACTTACCTGTTTAAGAAAAATGGAAGATCAATATGAAATATGTGTTGTGCGTGGATGTACCTTATGTTAAGACTTAAGTATTGATGTACCCTTTTAATTTCTGTGGATTTGAACTTGTTGTCTTTGTTAATTAAGACTTAAGTATTGATGTACCCTTTTATTTCTATGGATTTGAACTTGTTGTGTTTGTTAAGATCGACTTAAGTATTGATGTACCCTGATCTTATCCCTTGAATGCGTAATTACTTGTGAGTTTTGAAATACGTGAAATCGATCCGAGATCGGGTCAACATGGTCTACAAGAGTGTCAAGCCAATGTATACTATTCACTAGTCAATTTTTGTAACTATATCTTAATAAAAATAGTAACCATTTCAATTTTTGTAACTTCATTAAATTTAAAATAATAATTTTACGTAGAAATATACACGAGCAAGACCAAATCTTGATTACCATATTAATAACATTAGATGTTGTACTTAAGAAGGATTTTTGCATGAAAAGATTTTTTTTTGTAGTTGTTGCAGTGAAGGAAAAAAAATGCCCATTCGAAGATATTACTCGTTAATGATAATAAAGTTGTCGTTTTGATTATTAAATCTATTGTTGCCTAGTAAATATGTAAAGTAAGAATACTAAGTTTTTTTTGCCATTTTATGCGTTGTATACAATTTATAATAAATAAAATAGAAATTTAGGATATTCAGAGCTAATTAAATTGTAAAAGAATGAAAAACACATTTGTACCGGGCCTCCTCTTATCCCGGTACAAATGTGCTTTTCGTTATGGCGCGAAACGAAAAGCACATTTGTACCGGGGCAAAAGGAGGCCCGGTACAAATGTGAGCATTTGTGCCGGGGCTGAAAGCCACCCGGTACAAATGTGGTGGGGTATTTGTGCCCCGGCCCTTCTCCCCTTCTTCCTCCTCAGCTTCCACTTCTTCTTCGCCGCAGCGCCCACACACGATCCGCCGCACCGCCCTCCCCGCCGTCGCCAGTCGCGCGCGCCGCCCGCCCCGCCGTCGTCGGCCGTCCCCCCGCCGCCCGCTGTCCGCCGCTCGCCCCCTATCCGCCCGTCGTTGCCGCCGTCGGGCACCCGTGCGCGCCGTCACCGGCCGTCCCGCGCCTTCTGTTGCCCGCCGTCCGCACCCTCCCTGCGCCGTCCGGATTCTGTCACCCCTGAATCCGCCCGCCTCCCACGCCCGTCGTCGCCGTCGTCGGGCTCCGCGCACCGTCGATGCCGCCGTCGGCCACCGCTCCGTGGACCCCGCGCAACGTCCCCGTCATCCGGGTCGTCCGCCCCATCCGCCGCTCCCGCCGCCGTCTCCGTCGCGTGTCTCCACCGCGGTCCCGGGCCGCGCGTCCTCGAGCTTGCCGGTGCCGCCGTGCCGTCCTCGTCTCCGACGACGCGCCGCATCCCCGTCGTCCTCGTCCGCCCCGGCCGCCACCCCTACCGCCGTCTTCGACGCGCCGCATCCCCGACGGCCCGCGCACCACGCCGGCGGGTATGGCCGGCCGCCGCGCCGCCCCGCGAACTTGCAGTTGGGGGCTGACGTCAGCACGATGGTGGCTGACGTCAGCCCCTTTTTTTAATTATAATTTTGTTATAGATTTAAATTTAGTTATAATTTTGTTTTAAATTTAAATTTCTGTTAAAAATTGTTTTAGATTTAGACTTTAGATTTAGATTTAAATGTGTTTTAGATTTTGTTTTACATTTAAATCGTATTTGGATTTTGTTATATATAGATTCAATTTATTTTAGATGTTATTTAGAATAAAAATTTAGAATTACAAATATAGCTAGACATCTAGTTACATTTAGAATTAGATGTAAATGTTATCTATTATGTAATTTAAATATAGATGCTCGAAACGTTCGACTCGCTCGCCACTTTCAACTCGCTCGAAACGGTAGTGCCGCTCGCTCGACTCGCTCGCCACTCGATCGACTCGCTCGCCACTCGCTCGACATGTCAAACACTCGCTCGACACTTGCTCGACTCGCTCGACACGCCAAACACTCGCTCGACACTCGCTCGACTCGCTCGACACGCCAAACACTCGCACGACACTCACTCGACACGCCAAACACGTGCTTGACACGACATTACTAATTAGTTTCTTCAATAGAAAATTAGTTTCTTCAATAGAAAATCCATTTCATCATTAGAAAATTAGTTTCTTCAATAGAAAATCCATTTCATCACTAGAAAATTAGTTACATCATTAGAAAATTAGTTTCTTCAATAGAAAATCCATTTCATCATTAGAAAATTAGTTTCTTCAATAGAAAATCCATTTCATCACTAGAAAATTAGTTACCTCATTAGAAAATTAGTTTCTTGACTAGGAAAATTAATTACTTCATTAGAAAATTCATTTCTTCACTAGAACATTAGTTACTTCATTAGAAAATAATTGTTATTTATTTTTGTTATTTAGTGACAATGGATCCAATAGCGGAGTAGCAACGAGAAGAGGCATTGTTAATGGACATAATTGCTAACAATCATGGTTCCAACAATCCGGTTAATGAACAAGATCAGCGCGAGGCTGACATCTACCTAAACATGTCTGGTGATGGCATCGATGCGGAAGAGCAACCAATTGCCGAGACAAGAAACGATGGGCAACCATCAGAGGTATAATTAGTACAAACTAGTACCATGTTACGCTTTAAGTTTAGTTACTAATTAATAGGAGCAATCAGTTAATAGTTCTTAATTTTCCAGGAACCGTCATCGAGCAGCAAAAAGGCTCGTGGGATACGCGGTCCGAATAAGAAGCTAGAGGGTCGTTTCATCATCACAGAAGTTTTTGACGAAGTCATGCCATTAGCTCCACATGACAATGTTGTCAAGTTGACCAACCACATTGGGGCTCTTGTCAGGGATCACATCCCAATAAGCTTTCGATATTGGAAAGGATCTGAAGTTGTAGTTGAAGTTCAAAATGAAGACGAAGAGGCACAAGAAAATGCACAACAATATGTGGTCTCGGACACAGAGAAGAACATGATTTGGGCCGAGGTGCAATTACACTTGTCATTTCCAGAAGGTACAAATCTGGCAAATGTGCGGACTTGGGCATTACAGAAGGGTGTGTTGGGATTTCTTAACGTCATCACTAGGTTATGAGTTCCTAGCAACGATGCCAGAAATAACCAAATGATAATCCTAACGATTACAAGAGTCCGCAAGCGCACGGAAGTACCATTGTAGCATTTCCCCAAAGGAGTATTCCAAAGGGTATCGAATCCAAGGAAGGCTGGGCGGATTAACAAGTTCAACACTATTGCAATGAGTATAAATCATAGACGGGAACAAACCAGACACTCAAATACAGGGGTAAGGTATGATAGATACGATGATAGTGTGAACACACAAACACACTCTCTCAAAAGATCCTAGGCTTAGGAGGCAACATACGAGTTAGTTCTAGGTTCTAAAGTACTAAACACACAAAGTTAGTCAGATGAGTTAGATACACACTAGCATTGCATGACTGCTGGCTCAAGCACCCAGGTACAAATGGGGAGCTAACCTCCCGCGTCGCTTACGCACAACTCCAGTTGTTAGACTTTAGACTCCTACAACGTATCTGAACGTGGGGGATTCCAGAAGGGTCCAATGGCTGTCACCACCGCAGCCTACCCCAAGACAAACCGTGGGATACACTCATAAGCAACGTAGCTACGCAACCCAAGCACCACGCTTACGTTGTTAGCAGGACCCTGACCGGCCCGGGCTATTGTGACCCAGGTCAGAGCCACCAGATAAACCGGCCAATTACACCGAGCACCGTAGCTTAAGCACGAACTTCATGCAACACGAACATGGGATCTAACTAGATCAAACTAGGCTAGGTACACAAACGGAATTGTGCTTTCCTATGTCTATTCAACAAGATCAAAGGATTGTGTTCGTGAAGAACACGAGCCTCTAACTTATGAACAAACACCGGAAACATGTATAAGTCACTCGTAAACTGGATCGAAAGGCCTTGTTCATCAAGAACATGAGCCTCTAAATGATGAACGAGCGAAGAACACATTAACAAATCACCCATGTATACAAGCACACCTTTATATGAAATAGTTGAATAACTGAAGTAGATCAAAGTCATATAATAAAATAGAGATACAAGAAGACTCATACCTAGATCCCAAAGTAGACTTGGAACCTGAAGTAGAACTACGCTAGCCTACCTCCTAGCCTTAGAAACCAAAAGTGAGAGTGGAGGAGTAAGGTGTGTTGGTAAGAAATGAACCCCCTCCCCTTCTATTTATAGGCCAGAGCACCGGCGCAAAGAGGAGTGAAACACCCCGGGAACAGCCTCTAGGACCAATGGACAAGTGCCACATGGAAGCCCAGGATCAGCCGACCCAAGGTCGGTTCGGCCGATCCTAGGGTAGGCCGACCCCAGGTGGGCCCCACTCGGGGTGTGCTTCCTCGGGGTGGCTGTCCTGTGGGCCCTTAGGTCGGTCCCCGGTGTACACGTGCTCTTGAGGCGGTTTAGGCGCTCTGGTGGGCCCATGGATCCATGTGAAGTCCACGTGTCATGCTCTGATTCGTCGGGGCTTGCCTCTCTTGGATCGGTGACATGGCGTGCATGCATGGCACCTGAGGTGGCAGCCACTCCTTGAGGTGACGTGGCATGAATCATAGAAGGTGAGTTTGCCACTTCTTTTATGCTTATTTGCCTGCAATCACATAATCTCCAAGGACAAGTGGAACTACATTATTCTTAACTAAAATGCGTGTAAGAAATGCCTCTTGCTCCTTTATTCATGAGTAAATTGATGGCTAAAGTAAGCACTTAACAGCCGTCGACAACTCCCCCAAGCTAGCCTCTTGCTCGTCCCGAGCAAGACACTTAGGACTTAGGTTGGTTGATCAGGAGTTGCTACGATGTTGTATTCCTAGTTTATGACAAGCATACGACTAGGTACTCTATCAAGGATTGAATAAGTTAGCATTAATCTTACCTTACGCTTGATTGATATGGGGCTTGTAGCTTCACCTGCCTTGGGCGGTTGAAAGATAGAATAGTTGTATAGAAATTACTAATCACAGGTGCCTTGATCAGTTGTCAATCCGGAGGTTTTGCAAATTTTTGCAAAGAAATCTAAGTTCCTCGAATGATACTCTCGGATCGCTCATTGTGTATGATTCCTCACCAAGGCATTAAATTGCCTTCTTTCTCCATCTACTCCTAATAAGCTGATATATGGAGCTGTAGGTAGGGAAAACATGTGGCATACCTGTTTCTCATGTATTGTCGAGTCAAAAACCGGATCCTTGGGAGCAACAAGTCATACAACCTGATCAAGATGTGCATATGTGTGTATATGGTGGATGGATGAAGAACTCCTTTTTGTATATAATTCTCTCTTCTCCTTTTGAGATTTTTGAGACTTGGGCTATGTTTCCTTATTCTTTCTCTTTTTCTTTCTTCTTCTTCTTCTTTTTTCTTTTTTTTCTCTTTTTTTTCATAGCCCATAGTCCTTGCTGAATATTTTCGGAGAGAGAGTAATCATAGAACAATGCACAGAGCTTTATTTGCGGAATGGATGGGGGATGGATGAAATGATGGGTGCTAACTTCCGGTGTAGAAGTTTAGCATATAGTGGCTGTGTGCGTGATCTTGATCATGGGAGCATGACAAGTTTCTCGCCGAGGGTCACAACAATTCGACAAGACTCAATGAAGAAAACAAGTAGCATATGTGGAGGCTAACAAAAGCTAGGATCTACATATGGCTTTGGACAGGAATTTCTCATCATTGAGGATCTTATCATTTTATCATTTTTCAAAAGAAAACTCCGAATATCAAACATCACTTAGCACAGGCTCGTAGCAACTCTATTTTACCATATCATACCTCACAACAACCTAGGCAAAGATCATGCTTTTTGCTACCCACAAGTTTCAAGCTAAGGTTTGATCATGCAAACCAACTAACTCAAAACTTAAATAGGATACTAAGTTGTAAGCAAGGCATACAAGAGGAATGAACAGAGCGACTATTCATCATTTCAACCATGAAGAACAGAAAGCATTCTTACCGCACATATGAAAGCAAACTAATTTAGGAAAGTAAATTTTTGGTCTTTTTAATTTTGCAGATTTTTATGTGTTTTTAGCATATGAGATTCTGAAAATAAAGATACAAGTTACCTCAGAGTGGAGGGGGAAATCCCCCAAGTTACCGACAGGGTCCTCCCCCAAGCTAGCTTCAGGCTCACTACTGTGGAGGGGGAAATCCCATCCACCGGTAGTAGGCCCTCTGCTCCTCCAGCTGCTGCTGCTGTGCCAGCTCGATGGCATGAAGTCGCTCGCCAGACATCCGCTGCCAGTCCCAGGTGGACTCGACGTGCTGGTGCACGGTCTCCTCCATGTCGCCGACTTGGATGTTGAGCTCGCTCATCTGCTGAGTGAGGGTGGCCCCACGAGATGATCAGCGCAACCCGGACGACGAAGACGTCACTTCTCCGTAGGTAGTACCAGCAGGGACGGCCCACTCGCCACTGCCCGCGCTAGCCCAAGCTTAGCTACTCGCACCCTGCTGGTACATGGGCTGGTCCCAACCGGGAGCATATCCGGGAGTAACCCCAGGCATGTACTCGGTAGAGGTCCATGTACCAGACGGAGGTGTGGTAGGCTGAGGCTGTGGCTGAGGTGACAGCTATGGGGATGGCTGTGGTGGCGGCTGTTGTGCTCCGGCTGCTCTCCTCGATGCACTCCTAGTCACCCTGTCACCAGGGACACTAGAACGACGAGGTTCCTCGAGAGGAATGATCAGTGGCCCCTGGCCGTACAACCTGAAATCCGGGTTAGGTAACCGAATCTGGTTTGTATGGCCTGGGTAAAAGAAAACCAAAGAATCATCCGGACCCTTCTTAAGAATGTGCCCTTGAGTCAAATAAGCCTCGTCAATCTGAGTCCGGGGATTAGCAATGGAGGGCACATTGGGCCCTTGCGTAATCCCAAGATTCGTGACGATGCGAGAAATCAAAGACGTACACTCAATAGCACTCGTCATCTTAAAATTCGTTAACTACTACCGAATCATAGCTTGCACAGGGGAGATCTTGATCCGTCTGACCGCGGCATGTAAGATCATCATCTCGTCAGTGCGCACCGTTCGTACATCATCCCTTGCAAAGAGAGTAATGGCGAGCCACTTGTGCCACAGTCGGAGAGTGGGATGCAGGATATCATTGCACCGAGGTGTCAACTTGCCGTGAACAGGACGACCAGAGATCTCTTCCCAAAAACTCTCACGATTAAACTAGCACAAGCTTGGTCAAGAGAAATAGCACAGCGACGATGAAAACCGAGGGTGCGCCTAAGATCTTTCCATGAAACTCGATACGGAACTCCATGAAATCGAAATGAAATACCAGACGCTTCCTCATGAAGAGTGCAAAGGAACTGGATGGTGGTAGGTCTAGAACCAACCTCCTGAACTGGGACAAAATTCTCCCATCTTAGAGCTTGCCAAATGGAATCGAACTCGGAGTCCATACCTGTTTGCTCGAGAAGGTCCGGGTCGAACTCCTTGGTGTTGGCGAAGACTCGGTCCTTGATGAGAGCGTAGGCTTGTCTCTCGCGATCATTCCTCAAGTCAATGAAGGCGGCATCGACGGCGTACACTTCCTCGGCTTGTGGCATGGGTAGCTCTTCCTCTCCTTCCTCTTCACAGTCGGTTGACATTGGGCTTGGTGCAGCTTCGGAATGACGAGACGAGCTCCCCCCGTCACGTGAACGGCGTGAGCGAGTCAACTTCCGGAATGCGTCGGAGGCCCAACTCATCTTGCACAACGATCGGACAACACGAGCAACTTGGTGATGGGTTAGTGAAACCGAATGAAATCCTTACCGAGTTTGCTCCACCAATGATCAATATTTCAGCAGCACTTGGAGAGAATACTTGGCACCTCAATCTCGAGCGAGAAATCCATGAAAACCAGAGAGCAAGAGCAAGAGAGGGAGAGAGTGAGGCAATGGGTGAAGACACCCCTCAAACCCCCTAGTATTTATAGGCAATGAAGCCGAGCACCGAGACATAGGCCGTGTGCAACGGCTAGGAGCCGTTGGAGGAAGGGGGGCCGAGGTAGCCATTAGGCTGGGTCGGCCGACCTATGAGGTCGGCCGAACCCGCCTCGGGTCCGCCCGCCTCCAGCTTTTTGCAACGGCTCTCTAACGGTCTTGTGATGGTCTGCCTAGGTGTCCCAGTCCAAACTTGCCCAAAAACTTGCTCAAATGAATTTTAAGGATTTTTTCTAACTCAAAGTTTTATTTTCAGAATTTTTATTTAGAAAGGGAATTTGGCTAGAAAAATTCTAGCATGCATATTCAAGGATGGAAAATTCAAATATGCATTGGAAAAATTAAATTAAATTTTGAAAAGGGAAATATGAGATAACTCACCAATTTTACCTTTTGGCGAAAGGACTCATCATTTTAAGTCCTAAAGCGGGACTTTTCTCGGTGATCAGTTCCACTCGTCACCCCACTCCCGAGAAGTAGAGGGGTGTGATCTCTGTACCTCCCGCCACACCTTCTGTGTTTTCCTTGATTTTCTTGGTGCGGTCAGAGGTTGTGTGAGCTGGGGTTGTGGCTCCGTCCATCCCCAAGTTCACTCATCATTTCCTTGCACTGAATAGCATTACTCTTCTGTTGGTCGAAATCGGAACATCAAGTTCTTCTTCCCAATGCGGAAACGGATGGTCCCATTTTCCACATTGATCCTTGCCCGAGCGTCACTTAGGAACGGCCTCCCAAGAATGAGTGGCATTTCCGCATCATCTTGCATATCAAGGACCACGAAGTCTGCGAAGATGCAGGAACCTTGGACAAATACCAGTAGGCTTTCCACAATCCCCTCCGGATACCGGATCGATGCATCAGCAAGTTGAACTGTCCTCGAGGTTGGAGTAAGAGCAGGATATCCCAATCTTTCGAACATCGCCTTGGACATGAGGTTAACACTCGCGCCAAGATCACAAAGAGCATTCCTGATTTTCTGGTAGTATATTGTGCAAGTGATAGCCGGATAACCAGGGTCCTTCCTGTGCACAATTGCTGAAGATTCCCATGGATCAAGAACCTGCTGTATGGGTCTCCCTACATAGTCAGCAGCTCGTGCCCTCCCAGATGGCTTACCCCATCTGGTGGACACTGCACAAACATTCTCACAAGAAGACACGGGTTGCCCCGGAATCTTCCCGTCTTCTGCACAACGAACCAAAGCAGCTAACTGAGCCAACTGGGTTTCTATCATTTTGTTAAAGCTCAGCTGGTTCTTAAGAGCAGAAGAAAGGCTATCAATTTTAACGTTAAGGCTTTCCAAAGCCTTGTCATAGGCAACTGTTTTCTTATTAAAACCATCATTAATCTTAGCTTGCTCGAAAACCAGATCTCTCAGGGAAGGTTGGTTTGGGTTGAAAGAATTACCTTGATTACCTCCCTGATAGTAAGGGCGTGATTGATTCCACGTTTGACCTCCTTGTGGATGATAACCATTGTTGTTGCCGTTCATGTACATCACGTCCTCCTAAGTAGTAGGGCTGTAACTCCCGGAATGCCCAGTGTCACCACAGACTTCGCAGGTCATGCGAGCATCCACAGCTTGAGCAGTGATAGCCATGGCAGCCTTCTCACTGGTCAGAGCATCCATTCTCTTCATAAGTAGGTCCATCTTGGCGTGCAGCATATCCGCTTCCTTGACGGTATGTGTACCCCTCTGATGTGGCTGGAGTCGATCATCACTCCACCCTTGGTTGGAGACCATCTTCTCAATAAGTTTAGTTGCTTCAGCGATAGTGAGAGAGAAGAAAGCCCCTCCAGCAGCAGCATCAATATGGCCCCGGGCTGTTGGAGTCAGCCCATTATAGAAACTCTGAAGAATAAGCCAGTTGTCCATCCCATGACGGGGACAAGCCAGGATGTACTCCTGAAGCCTTTCCCAAGCTTCTGGAATGGTTTCATTTGCTGCTTGCTGAAAGCTTGAAATTCTCCCCCGGAGGGCATTGGTCCTGCCCAACGGAAAGAACTTCACGAGGAACGCTGCTGAGCATTTTGCCCAAGTGTCAATGTCTGCACGGTTCGCATAGAACCACTGCTTCGCCTTTCCCAGAAGTGAGAATGGAAACAACCGCAGACGGATGGCATCTTCCTCCACTCCTCATATAGTGAAGGTACTGCACAGCTCCAGGAACTGTTGCAAGTGGGCGCTCGCGTCTTCGTTGGGCTTGCCACAGAATGGGCTAGCCTGTACCATCGTAATGAGGCCAGTCTTGATGTCGAAGTTTCCGTTCCCGGTGTTGATCTCGGGGCCATTGGGCACCTAATCAGCAGAGGGAGCAGAGTACTCGCGAAGAGTCTTCTCTTGATTGGCCATAGAAGTTGATGTAGATGGCACAAAGGAAGCTGGGTCGACTTCCGTACGTACACGCTGGGGAGAACCGAAATGAGTTCTAGCTCTCCTTACGAGTGACTCAGGATCTTCAGTGAAATTCGGTGGTAAGTCGAAACCAGTCATACACTACCTGTCTTCATCATCAATAGACAAAGAAGACATTCAAAGTTAGCCTGCATTGAGAACTGTTTTATTCCTGTCATGATTATAAACATTACAAAGTGTTGACATGTTATCCTTAGCCTTCCCCGGCAACGGCACCAGAAATGCTTGTTGGGATTTCTTAACGTCATCACTAGGTTATGAGTTCCTAGCAACGATGCCAGAAATAACCAAATGGTAATCCTAACGATTACAAGAGTCCGCAAGAGCACGGAAGTACCATTGTAGCATTTCCCCAAAGGAGTATTCCAAAGGGTATCGAATCCAAGGAAGGCTGGGTGGATTAACAAGTTCAACACTATTGCAATGAGTATAAATCATAGACGGGAACAAACCAGACACTCAAATATAGGGGTAAGGTATGATAGATAGGATGGTAGTGTGAACACACAAACACACTCTCTCTAAAAGTCCTAGGCTTAGGAGGTAACATACGAGTTAGTTCTAGGTTCTAAAGTACTAAACACACAAAGTTAGTCAGACGAGTTAGATACACACTAGCATTGCATGACTGCTGGCTCAAGCACCCTAGTACAAACGGGGAGCTAACCTCCCGCGTCGCTTACGCACAACTCCGGTTGTTAGAGTTTAGACTCCTACAGCGTATCTGAACGTAGGGGATTCTAGAAGGGTCCAACGCCTGTCACCACCGCGGGCTACCCCAAGATAAACCGTGGGATACACTCGTAAGCAACGTAGCTACGCAACCCAAGCACCACACTTACATTGTTAGCAGGACCCTAACCGGCCCGGGCTATTGTGACCCAGGTCAGAGCCACCAGATAAACCGGCCAATTACACCGAGCACCGTAGCTTAAGCACGAACTTCATGCAACACGAACATGGGATCTAACTAGATCAAACTAGGCTAGGTACACAAACGGAATTGTGCTTTCCGATGTCTATTCAACAAGATCAAAGGGTTGTGTTCGTGAAGAACATGAGCCTCTAACTTATGAACAAACACCGGAAACATGTATAAGTCACTCGTAAACTGGATCGAAAGGCCTTGTTCATCAAGAACATGAGCCTCTAAATGATGAACGAGCGAAGAACACATGAACAAATCACCCATGTATACAAGCATAACTTTATATGAAATAGTTGAATAATTGAAGTAGATCAAAGTCATAGAATAAAATAAAGATACAAGAGGACTCATACCTAGATCCCAAAGTAGACTTGGAACCTGAAGTAGAACTACTCTAGCTTACCTCCTAGCCTTAGAAACCAAAAGTGAGAGAGGAGGAGTAAGGTGTGTTGGTAAGAAATGAACCCCCTCCCCTTCTATTTATAGGCTAGAGCACCAGCGCAAAGAGGAGTGAAACACCCCGGGAACGGCCTCTAGGACCAATGGACAAGCGCCACATGGAAGCCCAGGATCAGCCGACCCAAGGTCGGTTCGGCCGATCCTAGGGTCGGCCGACCCCAGGTGGGCCCCACTCGGGGTGTGCTTCCTCGGGGTGGCTGTCCTGTGGGCCCTTAGGTCGGTCCCCGGTGTACACGTGCTCTTGAGGCGGTTTAGGCACTCTGGTGGGCCCATGGATCCATGTGAAGTCCACGTGTCACGCTCTGATTCGTCGGGGCTAGCCTCTCTTGGATCAGTGACATGGCGTGCATGCATGGCACCTGAGGTGGCTTAGTTTGCATGCATGGCACCTGAGGTGGCAGGCACTCCTTGAGGTGACATGGCATGAATCATAGAAGGTGAGTTTGCCACTTCTTTTATGCTTATTTTCCTGCAATCACATAATCTCCAAGGACAAGTGGAACTACATTATTCTTAACTAAAATGCGTGTTATGAACCTGAATTAATTCGTCCGGGGGATATGGTGACGAAGGATAGAAAGGCAAGGGTAGATTTCGGGTAGAGAGAGGATAGCTGATGAAGTTTAGGACTCGTGAGAGTTACGGATAGAATCAAGGCAAAACTTGTCGCTTGTCGGGGCCAGAGGCAAAAGAGCCACGGAAAGGGATGAGAAGGGGGCTGTTGACGGTTGATTGTCGTATCAAAGTTCGTTTGGATTTGCAAGCGGACAAATCCCCCATCGTAGTCAAGGGACCCTTCTTCCCTTAAGTGTGAGAATCCAAGGTATCGAATCCGTGGAACAATGTGCAACGCAAGGATTCAATCTAGTAAAGCAAGGAAACTCTTTCTTTTGAAGAAGCAAATTGCATCTAATCTAAGAGATCATCAAGAAAACACATCTAATCTAATCTACTAAACACAAGAGGTAGCAAGAGAAAGCAAAGAGATAACCGATCTAGAGAGTCTAGATCATGCTTATGTTGTAGCTCCAAACAAGATAGATGAAGATAGAAAAGCGAATCTCATTAAAAGCATCTTTAAACCGTGGCCTCCGATCCGATTCCGAAGACGCCCGCCTTTTGGAGCCACCGTTCTGTCACAACGCACTCCTATTCGTGCGGGTTAGCCTAGGGCGAGTTCGAGAAGAACAAGTTGAAAACACTTGGTCAGTCCGGTATGCACCTCTAGCCACCGCGGCTACAAGAGCACCCTATGCAATCTATCTTAAGTATAGATTGGGGAAGAAGCAAAACCAAGGGAGAACAAAATCATCGAGAAGGCACTTGATCGCTAGAAATCGGATTCACTATAAAAACTTCACCATGAATGATTACATGAACAAGATCACCACCGGGATCCTACCTCGATCTTGATCCTTGCTCCGGAGCTCCGACGTGGTCTTCCATGCAAGGTTCCCACGTCGGCTAGGGAAACCCTAGACAACTAGCACAACCCTCCTCTCCGAGATGGTGTGCCTCTAGCTTCTCTGCTCCTCGACGGCGGATGACGAATGAATTGATGTGTGGCTCTTGGCGAGGGGGCTATAAATAGTCCGAATGGCGTCTAGGTCAAAGGGGGCGCCGAACCGGGCCCGGAATGGGCTGGGCCGGCCGGCCTGGGCCGACCGGCCTGGGCCCGTTTCGACCCAGTTCGGCCCCGGCTTCCTCCCAGTTGCTTCTCGTGTCTTCTGGAACTTTCCACTTCCTGCATGTGGGCCCTTGGCGTTAGTTTCTCCGCGGTTTGGATAGGGCTCCTTGTCGCGCAAGCTTCAGCATTTTCTGTCCAGGTCCTCGGAGTTTCACGGCTTCACGCTTTGGTCCTTGGGCCACTTGGAGTCATGTTCACTTCGTGTCTTGACTTGTACCGGGCTTCATGATCTTCTCACAAAGTGCTTGATGAACTTTCCCGGGAAGTCTCCCTTTTAGCGTTAAAACCCTGTGTAAACAATACATTCTAAATACCACATGCGAGTGCGAACATGACATATCATGAGGGTTAGGATCATTAGTTAGGATATAAAATCAATACCAACACCGAATGTAAACTCATGGCTAGGTTGACGGAAATTCACCGTCAACATCTCCCCCATGCTTAAACCTTGCTCGTCCTCGAGTAAGCCTTCGATGGATATCAGTGTTGCCTTTCATTATTTAAACCCTGCACTTGATCATACACGAGAAAACATAATGCTCTCAAAATTTTAATTTGTTAAAGTTCCATAGTGTACTAGCCTTCATCCCTACGGAGGGTGGATATCAATTAAGCTCTTCCCACAAGTAATTAAACATGCTCCCAAAAATTTAAATGAATCTCAGAATTTTTGAAGTGTAGAGCAAGATGAAGAAAAGAGCTAAACCAAGTTCAAAAATTTAAACCACCTTGCATCTTGCTCATGAACTCTCATCTCATCTTGTCTCTCAAGCCTATTTGTTCTACTCCTTTCCCCTCTCAAAAATATGTATAAGTGGTAGGCTTTATATGGAGCTTTTGGGAAAAGTTTAGTCCTATCAAGATATTATTATTGAGATATTATCAAAACAAGACAAGCTTCTCATGGTCTAACCGAGACTCGTCAAAAAGGTCATTGGAAAAATAATGTTACAAGGAGGGGAGAGAGATGAACACACACTTTTTGAGATAAGTGGACATGTGCAAATGGCAAAGAGTGATCCCGAGGCACAAACAAAGTCCTCGTTATCGGATTGCACATGGTTGGAAAGATGAGTATGGGTCTTGATCTTGAATCCTCTTGAAGCTTCTAATGCATCTAGAGAGCCGGAGAGCTTTATTATATATATATATTTTTTCTTTCTTTCTCTTTTAATATACACATTTTTTTTCTTCTCTCCTTTTTCTTTCTCTTTCATACTTTTTCTTTCTATCTCTTTTTTTTCTTTTTCTCTCTTTTTTTCTTTTTTTATACTCCCCTTACACTCTAGATTACATTGTACCTACCTCCATGGCAACCCCCCATGCTTAGACGATTGCACATCCTCGGGCAAAGAGGTGGAAAAATTTTGTGTGCCAAGGTAGGTACTAAAAGTCCTATGTTTTCCTGGAAAGAAACACTTGAAATCTTCTAGGGATCCTTCACGCAACTTTTGTGTCGTCTTGGAGGTCCCCCAAAATTATACTTCAATCCTTGGCACCTTCATTCTTGTGATCTTCCTCGAAATGTTCATCCATACTCAAATGATAGGTTGTGGTCAAGGAGGTAAACACAAAGATGATATTTTTGGTTTTAAGGGTGGATATCCGGCGAGGTTTGTGAAATTTCTGATGTGGAGATACACAATGCACGGATAGAAAGGCTAGCAATAAGATAGGTACGCAAAAACGGAATGACCAGCTTCTTAGTCTCGGGCCAGAGAAATCAAGCCCTGGATTAACTCACTCAAAAATAAATCTTGTATACCAAGTTTTTGCACTCAAATAAATATAAGGCTTTGGATAGGTAGAGCAATATGCAAGAGGTATTAATAACAAGGTTAGCATTACTTTTAAGAACAAAAATAAATCATCTTTAACCCATCCAAAATTGGGAGCATGAAAAGAAAACTATGGGTCTTATCTTTATCATAACCTCCGCAAAGGATTAAGCTAGCATTTAAATCAATTTCAGATTTGCATTAAAGAGAGCATTAGCTTAATCATGCATAAATCAAGTACAAAGATAAGCATATAGGCAACGGTCATCATATATCAACTTGGCACAATTTTCCATCCATATTAATTATCATAAACCGATGGTGAAATTTATTCATGGTGATGGAAAACAAAAACTACTACTATCACACACATGCTGAAAATAAAATGGAAAGTGCTCGCATATACAAATTTGCACATAACTGAAAAATAAAGAAAGGAAGAAGGAAAGATCAAACCGAATTAGAAGCATTATTTCTTCTTCCCTCCTTCACTCTTCCTTCATGGTTGATCCTTCGTCTTTATGATTAAAACTTGCTTGGAGTGCCTCGCAGTATATGGTGGTGAAGTGGATGAACGATTAAGTGTCGAGGTCGAACGGGTGGCTCCTCCGTGTGCCCTTGCGGTTTGTCCCACACAGACAAGCTTCGTGTACTCCTCATGCCTCCAATGAACATCGTGTCGCTCCTCGACGGTGCCACGTCCACCTCCATGCTTCGCGTGGGCTCATAGAGTGCCTCCGCAAAGACCTAGATGGCGCCTCCGACAATGATGATTGTATCCTTCTTCCGAGGACGACGTTGATGGTCTTTTTCATCGTGCCTTGCTGCACAAATTTACAAACAACTCTCCCGGAGGTTTCTTCCCGATAGAAAAATGCACAAAGAAAGTATATGGAAGGACAATAATTGTAAAGAATTTTCGGGGATTTTTAGAGAAGGAAGTGAGTCATGAATTTTTCTGAGTGGTTCGTAAGGTCTCTGGATTATGAACTTGGGAGCATGAACTTGCAAATGAATGAGAAGCTTACCAGAGGAAGATGCACGCTGGGGGCTGAATAAAAAGGGCAGGCCGGCCGGCCTAGGCTGACTGGCCTGGGATCTTCCCGGCCTGCCTTGCCTCGGCTCTTCTCCCACTTGCTCCTTGCTGCATTATGTCCTTGTGTCCTCATACTCCACAAGAGTCCATCGGCCAAACTCCTTCGACCACTCCTTTATTTTGAATGATGAGATCAATGCCTCCCTCCTTAACCTTGTGTCACTTCTTGTCCTCCATGGTTCATGTGCTTTAACTTATTTCCTGCAAAATAAAGTTATATTGCCCTCCCCCATGCTTGTTCTTTACATGTGCCCAAGATGTTTTGATGATAAAGCCTTCCCGTGATCCATTATCGAGCACAAGGTGTTAAATAAACCTCAAAACCTTCCTTAATCATGCTTAGATGCTTATTACTCCTCTAATTTTCATAAATTAAAAATTAATTCAGAGATAGCAATGAGTCCAAATATATTATTAGAGGAGTTTTTAAACATCAAAAACAATTTGTAAGTCGAAAACTTTCCGACTACCTTTATTTTGGTTGCACCGGGATCGTTTACTTTCATTAATTGATAGCAAGGTCCTCCGGCTTGACCGTTGGGTATGGGTTTAGGTTCTAAGTTTGGCCAAACATGAGAGAGAGATTTTGAATAAATAAAAACAAAGGGGTTTGGAAAAACTCTAGCTCTAGAGAAACCAATAGATGTTAAGTTAGATGAAACTAAAAGTCAAATTCCTTAGGTTCACGCGAGTCCTAGCATGCATCAAAAGATTTAAGAAACATAAAGAACATTGCGAGGCTCTACTCGTGTGTTTTTAACATGCAAAACAAAATTGAACCTACCATCATGGAGAGGATGGAAGGCTCAAATAGGATCTGAATTTTTGGTTCTAGTTTCTCGAAAAGAGGCAAATAAATCATTGGATGGCTCATGTCATTGGTTTTAAGATAGACAAATACAAATATAATGACCGAGCAAATAAAAGGTTATCTAAAAATTTGTTCAACCACTTAAGAATTAATAAAATGTCTTACGTAGCAAATTCTATGACCAACTTACTTGGAATTCGGAAATTTTCCGGGTTGCCCTCCCGGTAGCTTTTATCCTTGATCGGGTTGTCCTCCTGGTAGCTTATTCTTAACTCGACGAACGGGTTGCCTCCCGCCTAGCGCTTTGTTTATAGTCCATAGCTAGACTTCTTCTCTTCTTCACTTCGGATCAACGCTCTTTGTGAGCGTTGCAATCTTGGGTACCCACTTCCGCACCATCTTGGGCGCAGGCTTATTCTTCGACTTAGTCATTTTTTTGGTCTTCACAGGCTGCCTTTGTTCCTTAGTCTGGATGCAACAACTTCCTTGATCTCCTTCGCTTCCTTCCTCTCCGGCTCTTCTTTCTTCTTTGGCTCTTCCTTGATAAAGCGACGATGAGGTGGAACATATTTAGCATTGAACGTGTTGCATACCTCGAGACGTGGTTGAAACTTGAATGCACTTCCCTCGCCGTAGATGTCGAGCTTGATCACGGGTGCATCTTCGGTGATTCCCACGGGGTAGCGAATAGAGTTGTCTCCCAACTCTAGACACATGGCCATAGGCTTGAGCTCCGGTAGACATAGCTTCTCGAACACGTCTCTTGGCATGACTCCCATACTTGCTCCAAGGTCGCATAATGTCATCTCGTGCTTGTTGGCAAGCATGTCTCGGAAGTAGCGTGGAGGATCTTCATGTATTGGCTCGGCATCTCAAACTCCGGTCCTTCGGTCGTGATCTTCGTGGTCTCCTTAGTGTGATCCTCCATCTCTCCCGAATGAGTTTGAGTAGCCTTCGCCGTCTCGGGACCTTGGGGTTGTCTCGGAAATTCTCCTTTGTTACCCATCGGGTGCCCGACAAGTTGTCCCACTTGCGTCTCTAGCATCTTCATCATGATGAACACTTCACGGATAGAGCTTCCGACCTCCGTCACCTTACCATCTAAATTCTCCAATATTTTCTCCATAGCCTCGAACTTAGTGACGGCGTCCTTGTTGATCTTAGCTTGCTCGTCCATGAAGTCCTTCAATTGTGTACAAAGAGGAACCAAATCTTGAATGGACGAACTTGCATTAAATCGGGGTTTACCTTGGACATGGCCGTACTCCTCACACTCCTCGCATGTGGATCTTGCCTCGGCAGCCTTTAGGTCTTGAGCTTCTTTCTCTATCTCCATCTTCTCCATCCTCCTCATAAGTAAACCGATATTGTGACGCCCCAGGTTTTTAATTAGCATCATTAGTGCTAATGACCGAATCAAACGAGTCAAACATGCTGACATTGGTCAAACTTTGGTCAAACCTGGGTCATCACCTCGAAAACCTAGCCAACAATCACTGATGATCTTCTTAATCAAGTCAACACACCCTTGTGGTCAAACCTTGGTCAAACCCTAGTCAAATGTTGGTCAAAACCCCTGTTGTCTTTGAACCTCTCTAGAACTTTTGCCGCGTTCTCCAAATTTCACCTAAACACATCAAAATCTCCCAATATAAAAGTTGTCCAGTTTTTCGAGGGACACAACTTTGCTTTTGGGTGGCATTTCAAATTTTGAGTGGAAAAGGGTGAAAAACTTGGTCAACTACAGCCGAGTACTATTCACCAGCGCCAAGAAAGACATCATCTTTGCCAGCAGTTCATGCTCCAACCGTTGCTCAAAACATATGTCGGCCTTTACAAAAAATGTTCTCCTATAGTTACTCTACAACTTTGGTATTCACCATTTTTGACGTTTTGTTTGAAAATTTTGAACAAACGTCGGTCAAACAGGGGTAAGTGGAATGCGAACCGGCGACGTCGTGCCGCGCCGCGCTCCAGCGCTCCAGAGTGCGCTCGCGCGCGCTGCCACACGGCGCTGCTGCCCCCTCGGCGTCCGAGCCCCTCCGGCCACCTGGATGGCCAAAGTGCGCTGAGCCCGTCCCCCACACCCCCACGCCCGACTAGTTCGCATGGGAAGTCGCGCTTCGCCACGTGTCGCTCGCCGGCCGTGCCCGCGCCGTGCCCCGTCCGTGCCGTCCGCCGGCCATGCCGCACGCGCCCCACGGCAGGCCGGGTCCCCCTGTCCTCGCCTCCTTGCCTTCGCGACGAAGCGCTGAGCGCCCTGCTTCGCTTGCCACCAATAAAAGGCACCCGTCGTTCATCCTCACGCGTGCATAGCTCCGCCATGCCCGCCATTGAAGCCGCCACGGCGAGCTCGCCTTCTCGCTTGCTCCCAGTGTCGCCTAGCCACCTGAGCGCCTCCCCTAGGACCCCCTCGAGCTCCCACCGTGGCACATTGCCTAGCTCCGCCCCTCTCCTCGCCGGAGTCGGAGCAGAGGCGGTCGCAGTTCCACAGCGTCGTCGAGCACCACCGTCGGACGCTCCTCTGCCGCCACCAACCCACGAAATGGAACCCTAGGTGAGCCTACACCACTCCCCCGCACTTTCCCGGCCTAGCCGAGCCTTCCCCTCGCCGGAATCGAGCTCCCTCCACCGGCCATGGCGCCAAGGACCCAATTGCAATCTAATTTTTCGTCCTGAGGGCCTATCTGCGAAATCCGAGGACCTGTTCGTAAAACTGTTTCTTCTAGATCTAGGGTGAAGATGCTGAATCTTAGAAAATTCTTAGAAAATTGTAGAAAAATCAGAAAAATACAAAACTAATTTTCGTAGTTTCCTTGCGAATAAATCTACAACTTCTACAAAGCATGACCCTACCTTTGAGTTATAGTTTGTGCATGAAAAATAGAAAACTGTTAAACCTAGATCTATTGTAGTTCAAAATCTACATGTGATCTGTAGCTAATTTTTGGATATGTTGTGGGCCATGCCATGTCTAGGTGCTACACCAAAAGTTGCACAAAGTTATTGAACAAATCGTTTAATATGATTTATTTTGTATTTATGATGAATCTGCCTAAATGATTTTTGTAGATAAAAATAAATATATTTTTGTGATCAACTTCTGCATGTGATCTTGTTATGCCTAAATGCACCTCTGGTCAATTAAACATAATTTTATATCTGCCAGAAATATTTATTCTTGATTTATGCTTAGTTTCAAATATAAATACATAGCTCAAGATCTAGAGTAGCTCTTGATGTGTTTGTTGTTTTCCTAGGCTTGATTTGAGTCAGAGGACCAATGAGAGAAAGTTGGGATCTATTTATTGTGCATTTATTTGTATATGCATTTTCTCATGTTTTGGTAGCTAGAATTGGTTATTTTTGATAGAAATGATTCATAGCTCTCCTAAGTGTGCATGTGTATTCAGTGGCTTTGTTTAGGTTCATAGTGCTTCAGAAGCACCCTCCTCTGAATTTTATGAATTTATTTACGAATAAAAGCAATGGAAGCCAATTAAAGCTTAATATTAAGTTAAATTGGGAAAATCACCAATACCATGTATGATGACCGTATGAATGTGATGTAAATCAAACTAAAGGCTAAGTATCACCACCCCTTGTTGTTTGTGAAATTAAATTAATTTATTTGCATAAATGTGTACACAGTCACTATTAAAAGGAATAAATGACAAAACACCATGTGTTGTTACTTTAATAGAAAGAGTGTATCAAATATGTGTTTGTCAAGGTGAATATGGCTAACCATACTCTTCATGGTTGTCATATGTTGTTTTATAATTAATTAAATTAACACCGTCAATTAAATCTTGCATTGCATCCTCGTGTAGATCTTCCCGACGGTAGTCGTACGCTTGTGCCGGAAGGAGGAGACGAGGAACTGATGGAGACGTGCACTACGTCGCTGTAGAGCAAGACCTGGACCAAAGTCCAGAAGGGCCCAAGGCCAACCTTGCCGACGAAGGCAAGCCCCGGATCATTAACCCTTCTTTTCAAAATTATGCCACTACATTTGCTATGTTTGTGCATTTACGTTTCAGGAGTTGAATGAAACCCTAGATGCATGATCCCTAGGTACCTATGCTCTTTCACTAGTATGCTAGGTCGATAGCTGCTATGCTATAGGACCCGGTAGAAGTCGAGTGATGTTCGTCACTCGCGAGAATAGGTTCTTATGTTGGAATCATAAGATCTTTATAAATGGATTGCTCATGTGGTAAGAGCATGGGGTTTGGGCTCCGGTCCAGTGGCTTTCGTGGGCTAAGCTTTTGAACGTACTAAGCACTTGCCGGGAATGGGACCGGTAAACCTAGTACCTGATGGACACGGCAAGGGAACCTTTCCCTACTACCCCTAGGACACCTGATGTGTCCCCCTACCTGCAACAGTGGGGCACCTGTGCGAGTCTGGGCGGTCCAGCGTGACGTACCAGAAAGCCTTGTACCGAGGACTGTAGGTTCCGATCCCGACCTGGAGAAAGATGGGAACCGTCTGGTCGGTGTGTACCCCATTTCGTTTTTGTTTGGACTTTCTTGGGGTATGCATTCTTCCGTGTGTTTAGGTTTACCTTGCAAGGTTTTTAATCAATCGATTGTCGGCCTCTCACCGTTATCTGAGACTGCTTAATCAATTGGCCATGTTATCCCTTAATGATGGAACGTTGTGAATATTACTGCGTGAATTAATTGTATTGTACAATTCTTGATTGAATTAGTTAGCTCACTTAGAAATGGTAATTCACTAGAATTTGAGCTAAAATATTGAAAGTAAGGACCTACTCTTTGTTGCTTTTCAGCAAAAGAACTCCACCGGCCAAAAAGCCTCTCATGTCTAGAGTTTGGTGATGTAGTTATCACCCGACAGTTAAGTCTTGCTGAGTATTAGTATACTCAGCCTTGCTATATAAATGTTGTTGCAGGTGTTGTTTGGTCTGGAGAGATTCCACCCGGCTGGGAGCTGGAATGGGTGGATGACGATGAGTGACGGCATCACGGACGACCTCCTGTGATGTCTATCGTATCGTAGTTTAATTTCCGCTGTTTTCGAACTCTGAACCTTTACTTATCATGTCATGAACACTGGTTTGTAATAATTAAGCCCTTCGGGGCAGATTGGGATTTAATTTGTGTTTTGTACTCTGGACTCGCCTTCGTGTGAGTTTTAATGCATATGTTCGATCCTCTGTGTGTTATTCAAGTGATTTATCGGGCTTTGACCCGGCAACCAACGACGGGATGGTACCTTATTATCGCTTAATGACCAAAGTGGATTGGTTTAGGCGATAGTACGGTATTTTCCTGGGTGGGTTGTCACAGCTAGTATCAGAGCGGTTAATATGCACCAGAGTTTAATTAACAATCTTAATCACATGTTTTTGAATAAAACTTGCCAAGATGGTTGTATTTGCAAAATACGTTGGATCGTTAAGGATGGAAATAGACCGAGAGGCCCTAGAGGGAATTTTTGGTTCTTTCAGGTGGCTTAAAAATCTATGGTGTATTTTGCTAACTTCCAGCACATTTTATTCTTGTCAGAACTTACTTCTTGCACAACCATACTAGTTCATCACGTTTGGCCATACGTGGTGGTGCCACAGGGAAGTCCTGTGAGGGATGGATGGGACCTATTCCAATGGGAACCCACATCGCGTCTGTGTCTCGCCACGTTTTGCCATACGTGTGTGTTCCGCATTATGACTATGCGAGGCAAGGATACCCTCCATTCAAACGGAGAGTGTCTGAGGTTGGACGCTGTTCATGCAGCGATAAACACATGGGTGCCGTCTCTATAGTGAACGGTAATGTATGTGGACACTTTCGTGAGTGCTGGCACGAAAGGTTCGATGTGTTCTGAGATTTTCTGCAGGTACACTAACAACGTTTCGTAAGTCGCTAAGTGAGCATCGACTAGTTCTCGACTAGCTATTATAGGGAGAAACGTATAAAGCCTTGCCACCGGCACTAACTTCGATTTTGGCTTGATCACCGTGTGAGGACGAATAGGACGTCGTGCATCATGCTAAAAGTTTTGGAAACTTAAAAATGAACCCTAGGCCTGTTTGGCGTGCTCTCTAGGTGAAATTTTGCTAGTGTGTGATTTCTTGCATAGCCTCTCATGTGTAGATGTGTTGCTGTCCAAAATTTGATAAGGCTGTTTGCTTGAATTTTTGCACTTTGCTCAAGAATTAATTTGACTAGATGATCTATACCAAAGTTGCTCCACATCTAATCTAGTTTTCGCTCGCAAAAATTCGTGGTCATAGCTTCTATAGATCTCAAGTTATGCCCAAAATAGTGAACCCCTGTCATGCTGTTTTTCCTGAGGACCTACTCTGAACTTCAATTAAATTGAGCATCTTCCTAACCTTCCTAGATCAACCATTGAATACCAAAAAGGTGCTTCATAATCTTGCTGAGTTGCTGGTAAAATTTGGGAATTTCTGGGACTCTGGTTTTTAAGTTGGGAAATTTTGTTCCCAACCGCCAAAACAAAACCCCCGTACCAAATTCTCCTAGACGTGGTAACCTCAGCTTTTGATTCCGAGTTGGATATCAAGTTGCTTGAAACCTTTGATTTGGTATGCGCATTGGAGTCATAAATCCTCGCAGTCTTGAGCTGAGTGCATGAAATTCTTATTTCCAGAATATTGCGGTTGCCCCGATTCTGACTTTTCTTCAAATTGGGTTTGCGTCGTACATGTTCTGCTTGTGTGAACAAGCTTATGAATGTGTGCTTAATGAAAGCTCCAATTTTTCAGATGGTGGGACCGACACGCAGCTCCTCGAATGGTTTTGGTGCGTCAAGTAGTGGTAGTGACCTACCACCGCCACTGCCCAGGACGATTGCAGAGGCATTTATGGCGGTTCAAACGGAAGTGCTGTGCCAAATCCTCCAGACGCAGCAGCAGATCACCCAGGGGATGCAACAACAACCTCCCCATGGTGCCAATCCAGATGGACCAAATTTGGTCACTAAGATCATGAACTCCACCCGAAAAGATCCAGAGGAGCCTCCATCCTACGAGTCTTGCTCACCAGGAGTACCTACCCAGGCTGATATAGATACCATTGCGGGTGCAATCAATATGTTGGAAGAACAAAATTCAGTGCTAAGTCAGATAGTGCACAATATCATCCAAGGTCGTTATCAGGGACTATCTCAAACTAGTTTAGTTGATGGTCTCTCTCAGTCATTATCTACATCTATGGTTGAGCAGGCCCGCTTATGCAATCTGTTGGTGGATCATATAAATCAGGGTCAACTCAGTACCTCCAACTCTCTACTACCACCATCAAAGCTACCAATGGACCTTAGAAAGGAAGAGAGAAAAAGTCGGAGCAACAAGCGAGTATTCTCCGAGATGGATTTAAGTGAGTGGGGAATTACCTACAAGGAAATTCGTCCACGCGAGGGCAAACAAAGTAACGACATCGGCGAGACCAACCGGCTCGTCAAAATTGAAACTCGCTCTCAAGCTGAGATATTAGAAGAACGAATGAGAAAGAGCCTTTACCCATATCATCAACTCTGTTTTAAATGTGGAGAGAGCAGTCATCTCCTTCAATCTTGCCCTTCGAGTGCATGGAGTGACCCGAGGGACTGGAACATCTTGTCACGTCGAGGAAGACGAATTGGGCTTAGTAAGGACTTTTTAAAGTCTAGAGACTCACTTCAACAGTTGATGGACCATCTTGCCCATGGTTGTCCTCAGCCCTCGAGAAACCAACCGGCACATCAGCAAGTCTCCAAGCCTAAGGAACTTCCACCCCGCATTTGCTATAATTGTAGACAACCCGGGCATTATGCCAATAAATGCCCGAACCCTAAGCAGCACAAGCTCCATCCGCGGAGTCGAGGCTCCGAAGCAAATAAGGGTAATCACGGCAAGAAGCCAGCAATTCAAGTGAAGCAAGACCAGCTTAACTTCATGGGTATCATTTCTATCCGAAAACACCTCCCTACATTCGTCTTGTACTTTCGAATCTCGGGACGAGATTCTGTTTAAGGGGGGTAGGCTGTGACGCCCCAGGTTTTTAATTAGCATCATTAGTGCTAATGACCGAATCAAATGAGTCAAACATGCTGACGTTGGTCAAACTTTGGTCAAACCTGGGTCATCACCTTGAAAACCTAGCCAACAATCACTGATGATCTTCTTAATCAAGTCAACACACCCTTGTGGTCAAACCTTGGTCAAACCCTAGTCAAATGTTGGTCAAAACCCCTGTTGTCTTTGAACCTCTCTAGAACTTTTGCTGCGTTCTCCAAATTTCACCTAAACACTTCAAAATCTCCCAATATAAAAGTTGTCCAGTTTTTCGAGGGACGCAACTTTGCTTTTGGGTGGCATTTCAAATTTTGAGTGGAAAAGGGTGAAAAACTTGGTCAACTACAGCTGAGTACTATTCACCGGCGCCAAGAAAGACATCATCTTTGCCAGCAGTTCATGCTCCAACCGTTGCTCAAAACATATGTCAGCCTTTACAAAAAATGTTCTCCTATAGTTACTCTACAACTTTGGTATTCACCGTTTTTGAAGTTTTGTTTGAAAATTTTGAACAAATGTCGGTCAAATAGGGGTAAGTGGAATGCGAACCGGTGACGTCATGCCGCGCCGCGCTCCAGCGCTCCAGAGCACGCCCCCGCGCACCGCCACGCGGCGCTACCGCCCCCTCGGCGGTCGGGCCCCTCCGGCCACCTGGATGGCCAGGGCGCGCCGAGCCTGTCCCCCACACCCCCACGCCCGACCAGTTCGCATGGGAAGTCACGCTTCGCCACGCGTCGCCCGCCGGCCGTGCCCGCGTCGTGCCCCGTCCGTGCCGTCCGCCGGCCATGCCGCACGCGCCCCACGGCAGGCTGGGTCCCCCTGTCCTCGCCTCCTTGCCCTCGCGACGAAGCGCTGAGTGCCCTGCTCCGCTTGCCACCTATAAAAGGCACCCGTCGTTCATCCTCGCGCGTGCATAGCTCCGCCGCGCCCGTCATTGAAGCCGTCACGGCGAGCTCGCCTTCTCGCTTGCTCCCAGTGCCGCCTAGCCACCTGAGCGCCTCCCCTAGGACCCCCTCGAGCTCCCACCGTGGCACATTGCCTAGCTCCGCCCCTCTCCTCGCCGGAGTCGGAGCAGAGGCGGTCGCAGTTCCACGGCGTCGTCGAGCACCACCGTCGGCCGCTCCTCTGCCGCCACCAACCCCCGGAATGGAACCCTAGGTGAGCCTACACCACTCCCCCCGCACTTTCCCGGCCTAGCCGAGCCTTCCCCTATCCGGAATCGAGCTCCCTCCGCCGGCCATGGCGCCAAGGACCCAATTGCAATCTAATTTTTCTTCCTGAGGGCCTATCTGCGAAATCCGAGGACCTGTTAGTAAAACTGTTTCTTCTAGATCTAGGGTGAAGATGCTGAATCTTAGAAAATTCGTAGAAAATTGTAGAAAAATCAGAAAAATGCAAAACTAATTTTCGTGGTTTCCTTGTGAATAACTCTACAACTTCTACAAAGCATGACCCTACCTTTGAGTGATAGTTTGTGCATGAAAAATAGAAAATAGTTAAACCTAGATCTGTTGCAGTTCAAAATCTGCATGTGATCTGTAGCTAATTTTTGGATATGTTGTGAGTCATGCCATGTCTAGGTGCTACACCAAAAGTTGCACAAAAGTATTGAATAAATCTTTTAATATAATGTATTTGTATTTATGATGAATCTGTCTAAATGATGTTTTTAGCTAAAAATAAATATATTTTTGTACTCAACTTCTGCATGCGATCTTGTTATGCCTAAATGCACCTCTGGTCAATTAATCATAATTTTATATCTGCCAGAAATATTTATTCTTGATTTATGCTTAGTTTTAAATATAAATGCATAGCTCAAGATCTAGAGTAGCACTTGATGTGTTTGTTGTTTTCCTAGCCTTGATTTGAGTCAGAGGACCAATGAGAGAAAGTTGGGATCTATTTGTTGTGTATTTATTTGTATATGCATTTTCTCATGTTTTGGTAGCTAGAATTGGTTATTTTTGATAGAAATGATTCATAGCTCTCCTAAGTGTGCATGTGTATTCAGTGGCTTTGTTTAGGTTCATAGTGCTTCAGAAACACCCTCCACTGAATTTTTTGAATTTATTTACGAATAAAAGCAATGGAAGCCAATTAAAGCTTAATATTAAGTTAAATTGGGAAAATCACCAATACCATGTATGATGACCGTATGAATGTGATGTAAATCATGCTAAAGGCTAAGTATCACCACCCCTTGTTGTTTGTGAAATTAAATTAATTTATTTGCATAAATGTGTACACAGTCACTATTAAAAGTAATAAATGATAAAACACCATGTGTTGTTACTTTAATAGAAAGAGTGTATCAAATATGTGTTTGTCAAGGTGAATATGGCCAACCATACTCTTCATGGTTGTCATATGTTGTTTTATAATTAATTAAATTAACACCGTCAATTAAATCTTGCATTGCATCCTCATGTAGATCTTCCCGACGGTAGCCGTACGCTTGTGCCGGAAGGAGGAGACGGAGGAACTGACGGAGACGTGCACTACGTCGCTGTAGAGCAAGACCTAGACCAAAGTCCAGAAGGGCCCAAGGCCAACCTTGCCGACGAAGGCAAGCCCCGGATCATTAACCCTTCTTTTCAAAATTATGCAACTACATTTGCTATGTTTGTGCATTTACGTTTCAGGAGTTGAATGAAACCCTAGATGCATGATCCCTAGGTACCTATGCTCTTTCACTAGTATGCTAGGTCGATAGCTGCTATGCTATAGGACCCGGTAGAAGTCGAGTGATGTTCGTCACTCGCGAGAATTGGTTCTTATGTTGGAATCATAAGATCTTTATAAATGGATTGCTCATGTGGTAAGAGCATGGGATTTGGGCTCCGGTCCAGTGGCTTTCGTGGGCTAAGCTTTTGAACGTACTAAGCACTTGCCGGGAATGGGACCGGTAAACCTAGTACCTGATGGACACGGCAAGGGAACCTTTCCCTACTACCCCTAGGACACCTGATGTGTCCCCCTGCCTGCAACAGTGGGGTACCTGTGCGAGTCTGGGCGGTCTGGCGTGACGTACCAGTAAGCCTTGTACCGAGGACTGTAGGTTCCGATCCCGACCCGGAGAAAGATGGGAACCGTCTGGTCGGTGTGTACCCCGTTTCATTTTTGTTTGGACTTTCTTGGGGTATGCATTCTTCCGTGTGTTTAGGTTTACCTTGCAAGGTTTTTAATGAATCGATTGTCGGCCTCTCACCGTTATCTGAGACTGCTTAATCAACTGGCCTTGTTATCCCTTAATGATGGAACGTTGTGAATATTACTGCGTGAATTAATTGTATTGTACAATTCTTGATTGAATTAGTTGGCTCACTTAGAAATGGTAATTCACTAGAATTTGAGCTAAAATATTGAAAGTAAGGACCTACTCTTTGTTGCTTTTCAGCAAAAGAACTCCACCGGCCAAAAAGCCTCTCATGTCTAGAGTTTGGTGATGTAGTTATCACCCGATAGTTAAATCTTGCTGAGTATTAGTATACTCAGCCTTGCTATATAAATGTTGTTGCAGGTGTTGTTTGGTCTGGAGAGATTCCACCCGACTGGGAGCTGGAATGGGTGGATGACGACGAGTGACGGCATCACGGACGGCCTCCTGTGATGTCTATCGTATCGTAGTTTAATTTCCACTGTTTTCGAACTCTGAACCTTTACTTATCATGTCATGAACACTGGTTTGTAATAATTAAGCCCTTCGGGGCAGATTGGGATTTAATTTGTGTTTTGTACTCTGGACTCGCCTTCGTGTGAGTTTTAATGCATATGTTCGATCCTCTGTGTGTTATTCAAGTGATTTACCGGGCTTTGACCTGGCAACCAACGACGGGATGGTACCTTATTATCGCTTAATGACCAAAGTGGATTGGTTTAGGCGATAGTATGGTATTTTCCTGGGCGGGTTGTCACAGATATGCCACTCAAGGAATTCGGCTCGCATGTATTCATTGAAACGCTCTGAAGCTTCTTCGATCGTCTCGGTGGGAAATTGAACAAACGTATCAATCTTGTTGCGCAAACTCTGAGTCTTGGCCGATGAATAATATTCCTTCATGAAGTTCCTCATCAACACTTCCCAATCTTGCTTCGACTCTGCCGGTAGAGTGTGGAACCAACGCATACTTTTCCATGTAGTGAGAACGGAAAAAGCCTTGCCCTCACTTGATCTTGAGTCACCCCATCCTCATCGAAAGTATGACATAATTGAACAAATGCTTGGAGGTGAAGGTTCGGATCCTCTTTACCGGTGAAAGGCGAGTGTTGCACCATGCGGATAGTTGAGACCTTGATCTTGAACGGCCTTCCGGCGTCTTGAAGATTTATGATGGGTAGACCAATGACGTCCGGGGTGCATAGCTCGATCTTTCACTCCGGGTGTGGTTGTTCTCCCATCGGTGGTGGTTGAAGTCGATCTCTCTTCGGACTTGGAGGTGGCGATTCCCTTGGAGATTCCGACGATGCTTCAGCCTCGGCTTTTGGATCTAGGGTTTCCAATCCTTTAGCTTGTGTTGCACGTCTCCTTTGCCTGTAAAATTTTCTTGGATCATCCACAAAAGAAAGTTTGGGTTTCTTGGAGAGGTAGCCAACCATCTCCAGTTAGGGTTAGCAAAAACAAAAATCTAAAACGAAAAATTAGGGTTAGTCAAAAACTAGGTTAGATTGATTTTTTTTCTTTTTAGGATGATCAAAATTAAGAGATGCAAAAGAAAAATCAAAAGAAAAACTAAAAATATTCACAAAAAAAGCGATACTAGATTAGATCTTGATTGCTTGTTCCCCGGCAACGGCGCTAGAAAAAGGGGCTTGTTGACGGTTGATTGTTGTATCAAAGTTCGTTTGGATTTGCAAGCGGACAAATCCCCCGTCGTAGTCAAGGGACCCTTCTTCCCTTAAGTGTGAGAACCCAAGGTATCGAATCCGTGGAACAATGTGCAACGCAAGGATTCAATCTAGTAAAGCAAGGAAACTCTTTCTTTTGAAGAAGCAAATTGCATCTAATCTAAGAGATCATCAAGAAAACACATCTAATCTAATCTACTAAACACAAGAGGTAGCAAGAGAAAGCAAAGAGATAACCGATCTAGAGAGTCTAGATCATGCTTATGTTGTAGCTCCAAACAAGATAGATGAAGATAGAAAAGCGAATCTCATTAAAAGCATCTTTAAACCATGGCCTCCGATCCGATTCCGAAGACGCCCGCCTTTTGGAGCCACCGTTCTGTCACAACGCACTCCTATTCGTGCGGGTTAGCCTAGGGCGAGTTCGAGAAGAACAAGTTGAAAACACTTGGTCGGTCCGGTATGCACCTCTAGCCACCGCGGCTACAAGAGCACCCTATGCAATCTATCTTAAGTATAGATTGGGGAAGAAGCAAAACCAAGGGAGAACAAAATCATCGAGAAGGCACTTGATCGCTAGAAATCGGATTCACTATAAAAACTTCACCATGAATGATTACATGAACAAGATCACCACCGGGATCCTACCTCGATCTTGATCCTTGCTCCGGAGCTCCGACGTGGTCTTCCATGCAAGGTTCCCACGTCGGCTAGGGAAACCCTAGACAACTAGCACGACCCTCCTCTCCGAGATTGTCCCTCTAGCTTCTCTACTCCTCGGCGGCGGATGACGAATGAATTGATGTGTGGCTCTTGGCGAGGGGGCTATAAATAGTCCAAATGGCGTCTAGGTCAAAGGGGGCGCCGAACCGGGCCCGGAATGGGCTGGGCCGGTCGGCCTGGGCCGACCGGCCTGGGCTCGTTTCGGCCCAGTTCGACCCCAGCTTCCTCCCAGTTGCTTCTCGTGTCTTCTGGAACTTTCCACTTCCTGCATGTGGGCCCTTGGCGTCAGTTTCTCCGCGGTTTGGATAGGGCTCCTTGTCGCGCAAGCTTCAGTATTTTCTGTCCAGGTCCTCGGAGTTTCAAGCCTTCACGCTTTGGTCCTTGGGCCACTTGGAGTCATGTTCACTTCGTGTCTTGACTTGTGCCGGGCTTCATGATCTTCTCACAAAGTGCTTGATGAACTTTCCCGGGAAGTCTCCCTTGTAGCGTTAAAACACTGTGTAAACAATAAACTCCAAATACCACATGCGAGCGCGAACATGACATATCATGAGTGTTAGGATCATCAGTTAGGATATCAAATCAATACCAACACCGAAGGTAAACTCATGGCTAGGTTGACGGAAATTCACCGTCAATAGGGGCTCTGATGTCGTAACTCCTACCTGCCGGAACTAACGTGGTGGACTACAAAGCCCGTCCGGAGCTGTCACCTCCCTAGGGTACCACAACTATTCCGTTGAACCAGGAAGCATTCCAAGGTACTGGAAAGCCTAGACACCACGTCTACAATAACCAAGCACTACTTTACTCGGATCCAAAGCAAAGCAATCACAACAAGTAGAAACTACTAAATGCAATCGAAGAGCCTAAGAGCGAACGATGTAATGACTTGAGACTTAGTTACTCACGAATCCGAACTTACAAAATATCCCAAGGGTGGACGACCGTAGTTGTACCGCACCCGCTGAGGAAGGGGAAGAAGACCGACACTCCGGCTTCTACTCCAACACTAGGGGAAGAAGACCGACACTCCGGCTTCTACTCCAACACTCAACTCTCTCTCCCTACTCTCTGAATACTAACTTATGTAGGGCTCCGCCACTTGCTTCTAATCACTTGTGTCCTTCTACGTGGTGCCAGGCTCTATATATAGCCCCCATGGGTCGGTGGCTGCAGGAGGGGGTACTTGTAGGCGAGAGGGAGCTGCAGTGCCGAGCAAGGAGGTGCGGCCGTATCTCTAGGTGCAGCTGGCCCTGTGATCCACCGCCTATGGACTTGGACGACCCTGATCACTGATCCTTGGTCGGTTGCACGTCGGTTCCCAGCTCGGATTCGCCTGATTCACCGGTTCATAGGTGCGGCCCTACCTAGAGGTGCGGCCGGCCCTACCCAGTAGCCTTGTGATGCACCGACGGTGTTGAGGGACGTCCAGGATCACTCCTTGATGGCGGTTGTGGCGGTTAAGTGTGGGTCCATCGATCCAAGTGCTTCCAACTTTAGCCTTTTGATCAAACCGACCATTCAACGGTGTATCTCATCCATCCAAGGGGTGTTTGTGGGATTGTTGGTGCCGTGGACCCGAGAGGAGCATTTTGGGTGGTGCGCCCGGACCTAGTAGGTGCGGCCGGACCTAGGAGGTGCGGCCGGACCAACTTTTGTGGTGTCTGGCCCATGGACTTGGTCCCCTTGGATATTATGCTAAGTGTAGATGCATTTAGCAAAGTTTGGTGTTGATCGGAGGAGGTTGATAGGGCCGGCCGAACCTACTAGGTTCGGCCGCACCTACCCCCCGACACGTCTCGTGTCACAATCTTCCGTGAGGCATAATTTCTGCATCCGGACTCCGAATTGGGTAAACCAAAACTCCATTTCGATCATCTCGACAAGAAATTCACAATGGTGCTATCAAACTAAACATTTGACGTTGTTTGTCAAGATGCTTTATTTGTGCTATGATGTCTCATTATGACCTGCATCCAAATATTCACCAAAGCTCGTGGAATCCGTTAGTTTATAACCCCACAGCTATGATGCAAGCTTTGATGGAGTGAAATTTGTTCAAAGTTGAGGGTCGAAAATAGGGACTTAACGACCGTCAACACACCCCCACACTTGGCCCTTTGCTCGTCCTCGAGTAAAGGTTAAGGACCAAGGTGAAAACAAAAATTCCTATGGTATGAAGCGAGCATAAGAGATATTCCGAATCATACCTTGCACTTGTGAACTTTGAAGTGTCTATCATGCCATCTTGGGTAGTTGAGGAATGAAACGATATTGAATCAAATCACTTCTACTCCTCATGTCAAGTAGCTTGGGATTTTTTTTCAATAAGTTTTCAAAATAAACCTTGCTTGGCACCTCATTTGATTCTCTCAAATCGCTCAATGTGTATAGTCCTCACCAAGGCATTAGATTGCCTTTCTTCAACCTACTTCTAATGATGGCTATATATGGAGCTCAAGGTAGGGTATAAAGATGAGGCATACTTGCATCACATGTATTGCAAAGTCAAAAACCGGATCCAAGGAGAAAATCAAATCATACATCAGATCAAGATGTGCATGTGTAGGGATATGATGGATATGGTAAGGCCCAGAATGGGTGCTAGATATTACCATATGTATAATGAATGTTGTGATGATGGTAAGGTGTACACTAGGCCCGGAATGGGTGCTAGTTATTACCATCTGATTTGATGTAACTCCATTTTGCATGATCCTCTCTCTACTTTACTTCTTTTGTGGACATGGCTATCTTTTCTTTTTTTCTTTTTTTTTCTTGGATCTTCATGTGTCCAACTTTTTTTTTCTTGGACCTTCATGTGTCCATTTTTTTCTATAGCCATGTCTCTTTTGTAATATTAACTTGGAGAGAGAGAGAGATCAACACATAGTGTGGAGCTTTATTTTGTGGAATAGATAGATGGTACAATGCTAGCTCTCAACTGAGCATAGCAAGGAGGATGTTGGTGTGTACGTGTGTCTTGATCATGAAAGCATGAAAAGAATTCTCACAAGGGTCACAACAATTTGACAAAGCTCAATGCAACGACAAGTAGCATATGTGTATGAGGTTTTCAAGATGTCTCATCATATGGCTCTGGTAGGACTTGGCATATCAAAGAGGAGCTTCACAAAGGGTTTTCAAAATTTTCAAATAAATTTCCCAAGCACTCAAACATTTGGAGCAAAGATCATTTCATCGGACCATATCTCAAACATCAGCTACTTAGATGGGCATGGTTTCCTAAAGATATGTTGTTCACAAGCATCAAGATAATAAGTATGGAATAAAACTTATGCAAGTCAACCATATGAAACATGTCGAGCATTATGTGGATGAGGATTCAATTGAGTTTGATTTATATGATCGGATTTAAAGCTCATTTAAACTCATGATTTCCAAAGGTAGAGAGGTAGGGGTGCACATACCATCGCTCTTGGAGAAAGTGGGGAATGGGGTAGACAAACGGTGATTCGGCCAAACCACAGGGGTGACTGACTTGCTCTAGTGCACTTACCTCATCCCTCGTCGTATTAGCGTAGTCGATGTTGTGCGGCACCTTGGTGGGAGATCTCAATTGTGTGTTTCGACGAGCTTAGGAGATCTCCCCCACACTTATTCTTGTACCTGGTGTTATTATTCAAAGAAAAAGATGGAAACAAAAAGGGAGGCTCTGCTAGCCGAAGAGCTAGGAAGCCTTTATTCAAATTCAAATATTTTTGTGTTTTTTTTAAGAGAGCAAGATGCAAGAACCAACACCATCTTCAAACCAAAATAAGATTTAGTATGAGAGAAACTTACTCGGGATACTCACATATCTCCCCCACACTTGGAGTTTGCATTGCTAGGCAACACAACTCAAGTGTGCGGAGTTCAAGCTTCCTTCATAATACTTTCTCTCCCTGAATTACCTTGGTGTTGTAGTTGGTGTAGCTCTCATGTTTTTAGGCATTGCCTATCCATCGGTCCTTTCAATCTCCACCTGAAACGTTAGCAGCCAAAAATACCTGAAGGATGACTTATCCTAAAGAGATGCTCTTGCTTTTATTTGAAAAGAAAATCTAAATGATTATTCGGGCTATCTCCCGATAGTGCTTTGTTTTGGGTCATAAGCTCGACCACTGGAGATGTTCATCTTGCAGCCAATCGAGATGATGAAACCATCATAGCTCTAGCTGCAAGGTTAGTACCAAAAAAAAATGACCACGAAATTTGTAATGTTTATGGTAAACAAAAGCATCTACAACCTTCCTTTCAAAGTTAGCATGCACAAGGAAAATGAGGAGGTTGTAGGTTTCGTAAAGGTCATTGGTAATGGGGCTTAATAACTCTGTAAATTTTTGATGTGAGCATGGGATTTGTGATCCCTCTAGTGTAAAACCTTCATGCTCGAGTCTGTTTTGAGAATCCAGTGTCGACGCCTCAAGAATGTCCATAGACCACACATGTCCTTTCTTAACCTCAGGTCTATAACATTGGAGATGTGTATCTCGAACCTCAAGATGATATGGCTGCTTTTCATGGTCGAGCACACTACTCAGTACCCCTTCAATGGGTCTTTCGATGAGAATGAAGGGTGGATCTCCTTTTGGGATGTCAAAGATATGATAATCTAGGAAGATCCCATACTCTCCAATCTTTGTTTGGACGACTCTAAGGATTCCCTCCGTCTCTATGGTTTGACCCGAAATCCATTAGAGACGCTTCTGAGAGAAAGAGAGGGGTTCGTCGGGAAAGGCCTCTAATACTAAGGATTTAGGAATGATATTGATATCGACCCTAGGGTCATACAACACATCCTGGTAAGAGAGGTTTCCTACTTGGCATGAGAGTGACTTTAGCTCGGGATATAGCTGGATTACTTGATCCATGCCTTCTGCTTCTCTCAACCATTCCCGACTACTGATTGCGGAGATGTATTCCAACTTTTCTCTCCGTCTTTTTACCTCTTCTGGGTTGGGTAAGTTGACTAATTCTCTCTCGTGTGTTGAGTCTCTTTCCATTCTCGGGAAGGATTTCTCCGTCTAATGTTTATCAAATAACTCATCATAATATTCATAGACGTAGTCACACGAGGGGTGATCGAACTCTCGATAAGGTTGGAATGGTTCCCCCGTGAACCAAGTTTTGGTAAGAGGAGGATGGGTGTCTGTGGATATGAATTTTTCTAGGATAGGCTCCTCCTCTATGAATTCTGTTTCAGAGAGTGAATCGGAGTATGTTGATTCCTCGTCGAAGTCATACGAGTAATCAGCTGGGTACACATGGGAATAGAGGAGTGGTTCTTCATGCAAAAAGGTGCTAGTGGGTTTCTCCTCTATGGGTTTTTGTTCCGAGAGAGCGTCGGGCTTGGGTTCTTCTTCTTTGTCTGGGAATTCGTCAAAAATTCCTGTGTAGGGAGTGTTTTCTAAGATTTTTCCTAGAACCACCTTCCCTTCACTAGGAGTCAAATGAGCGAACGAACCTCCTAATGAAGCATCCAAAAATTTGGCTGACTCGACATCGAGACCCATTCTAAAATGTTGTAGAAGAATAGGTTCTGAGATCCCAATGTCGGGTCCAGAGGCCAAAGAATTGGTGAATCGTGCCCAAGCAGTCCCTAGTGACTCCTTGTCTAGTTGTTTGAAAGAGAGGATTTCTAGCCGTAGGGTCACTACTCGAGACATAGGGAAGAAGGTCAGACAAAACTTTTCTCTAAGCTTTTCCCAACTTCCTTCCACGCTTCCGACTGAGGAAGAGTACCATTTCTTTGCTCCTCCCGTTAATGAAAACGGAAAGAGCTTCCATTTGAGGGTTTGTTGAGTCATTCCCTCAATTACGATTATTGAGCAAATTTTCTCGAAACCTTGCAAATGAATGTACGGGCTCTCCTCTTTCGTTCCGGCGAACGAATTCTCTCGGACCAAGGCTATAAGAGCAGGGCGAAGCTCATAGCCACGTGTTTTGATGGGATGTGATGATGATGGAGGCTCCAATAAATCACCCTTTGGAGCTGAAAAATAAAAAAGGGTTGGATTTGAATCCATGGGATAGATGGGGTGATACACAGACGAACTAGGTTCGGGATCAGAACAGCTACCGTTCCCCAGCAACGGCGCCAGAAAGCTTGTTGGCACTTCTTACGTCGTTACTAGATTTGCAACGGCACCAGAAAGCCTGTTGGTATACTATACGATCACAGATAGATCCGCAAGCGCACGGATACCATTGTAGCTTTCACCCGGGAGTATTCCAAGGTATCGATTTCCACAGGGAACGAGAAGTGTTATGAACCTGAACTAATTCGTCTGGGGGATATGGTGACGAAGGATAGAAGGCAAGGGTAGATTTCGGGTAGAGAGAGGATAGCTGATGAAGTTTAGGACTCGTGAGAGTCACGGATAGAATCAAGGAAAAACTTGTCGCTCGTCGGGGCCAGAGGGAAAAGAGCCACGGAAAGGGATGAGAAGGGGGCTCTGATGTCGTAACTCCTACCTGCCGAAACTAACGTGGTGGACTACAAAGCCCGTCCGGAGCTGTCACCTCCCTAGGGTACCACAACTATTCCGTTGAACCGGGAAGCATTCTAAGGTACTGGAAAGCCTAGACACCACGTCTACACTAACCAAGCACTACTTTACTCGGATCCAAAGCAAAGCAATCACAACAAGAAGAAACTACAAAATGCAATCGAAGAACCTAAGAGCGAACGATGTAATGACTTGAGACTTAGTTACTCATGAATCTGAACTTACAAAATATCCCAGGTGTGGACGACCATAGTTGTACCGCACCCACCGAGGAAGGGGAAGAAGACCGACACTCCAGCTTCTACTCCAGCACTAGGGGAAGAAGACCGACACTCCGGCTTCTACTCCAACACTCAACTCTCTCTCCCTACTCTCTGAATACTAACTTATGTAGGGCTCCGCCACTTGCTTCTAATCACTTGTGTCCTTCTACGAGGTGCCAGGCTCTATATATAGCCCCCATGGGTCGGTGGCTGCAGGAGGGGGTACTTGTAGGCGAGAGGGAGCTGCAGTGCCGAGCAAGGAGGTGCGGCCGTATCTCCAGGTGCGGCTGGCCCTGTGATCCACCGCCTATGGACTTGGACGACCCTGATCACTGATCCTTGGTCGGTTGCACGTCGGTTCCCAGCTCGGATTCGCCTGATTCACCGGTTCATAGGTGCGGCCCTACCTAGAGGTGCGGCCGGCCCTACCCAGTGGCCTTGTGATGCACCGACGGTGTTGAGGGACGTCCAGGATCACTCCTTGATGGAGGTTGCGGCGGTTAAGTGTGGGTCCATCGATCCAAGTGCTTCCAACCTTAGCCTTTTGATCAAACCGACTATTCACTGGTGTATCTCATCCATCCAAGGGGTGTTTGTGGGATTGTTGGTGCTGTGGACCCGAGAGGAGCATTTTGGGTGGTGCGGCCGGACCTAGTTGGTGCGGCCGGACCTAGGAGGTGCGGCCGGACCAACTTTTGTGGGGTCTGGCCCATGGACTTGGCCCCCTTGGATATTATGATAAGTGTAGAGGCATTTGCCAAAGTTTGGTGTTGATCGGAGGAGGTTGATAGGGCCAGCCGAACCTACTAGGTTCGGCCGCACCTACCCCCCGACAAGTCTCGTGTCACAATTTTCCGTGAGGCATAATTTCTGCATCCGGACTCCGAATTGGGTGAACCAAAACTCCATTTCGATCATCTCGACAAGAACTTCGCAATGGCGCTATCAAACTAAACATTTGACATTGTTTGTCAAGATGCTTTATTTGTGCTATGATGTCTCATTATGACCTGCATCCAAATATTCACCAAAGCTCGTGGAATCCGTTAGTTTATAACCCCACAACTATGATGCAAGCTTTGATGGAGTGAAATTTGTTCAAAGTTGAGGGTCGAAAATAGGGACTTAACGACCGTCAACAGACTGAAGCTCAAATTCGAGGGGAGGATGCAATCCCAACTCATGAAGGGACATATAGGGAAACTGGACCTCTTACACCATATGAACAACAATTGCTTGATTTTGCCAAATCATCGGGTCTGACTACAGCACAACTTCTAGGGGAGGAGAAAATTGCAAAGCATAAAGGGGAAAATAGACCGGAGTATGTGCCTGGGTGTGAGCTTGTGTGGCCGCGATTGCTCCACTATCTTCCAACGAGGATGTATGAATTGCACAAGTGGCACATGTTCCAAGCTGCCGGCGGGATGGACTTGCTCTATGTTCGCATTGAGGACCATCATTATTTCCGTGGGCATCAGGTCTTCACTATTCCAATGAAGGAATTCTGGTTCCTATTCAATATGGATGCACTTGACGTCTCATTCGTCAGTTGCTGGGTTTTGTAAGTGTTTATTCTACTATAAGTTAAAAATCAATGCTCTAGGCACTTTATCCCATATCTAAACTTCTATATTTTTTTGTGTCATACAGTTTTGAGATGCAACGGACCAGGAGGAAAGGAATCATGAGTGTGGGCTACATGGATCCTTTGATGATAACTCAGAACACTCTCAAACTTAATGAGAGGGAAACACTTAATCACATCATCAACTATCTAGACAAACACCATGATAAGGCTTGCATAGAGCTGCCATACAACTTCAGGTGAGCAACGTGTATCTCATCTCCTTATCTTTTTCAAAAATTACATTGCATATTTTAAGAACTAATACTTCTCTGCATCTATGGACAGCTTCCACTGGATTCTCTTTAGTTTTTGTATGACGCGAAGCAAGGCCTTTGTCTTCGACTCTTTGTACAAGACTATAGATAAAAGTAGATATCAAGATGTCGTAGAGTTGATTAAAACTGCATGAACTTGTCTTTGTGATAAGTACCCCGGAAAGTTCCACAAAAACCTTTATGTTCACTATGATTGGCCAGTACGTGTCTTTGCTTATTCTTCAATTCTTACATTACAATAAAAAATTATTTCATGACTTGGTTTTCCCATATGTGCAGGTCATGACGCACCCTTCTGGCACCAATCTATGTGGATATTATGTGTGCGAGTTCATGCACCGTCTTACAGCCTGCGCTGATGGTGGCAAATTCGAAGAGAAGGTGCGTGCACACACAATTGCGACTACATGTTGTTCTTATTATTCATATTCTCCGATCCGGTTCTTATTCTTTTGTTCATATCTTTGGTAGATTTCCAGCATCAAGGAAACATTCCTCCAGACAGAACAAATCCGATTGATACAAGAACAATTATGTTGATTTCTTCTAGACAAAGTTATTAGTCCAGGGGGAGAGTTTTATGCTGGCTTATCCTCCATTCTTAGTATAGGAGCGACGACCGGGGAAGGGACAAGTCAGAACATGAAGGAAGCATCTGGAAGCAAAGACAAAGGCCAAGCATCTGGAAGCAAAGACAAAGGCCAAGCATCTGGAAGCAAAAATTAAACTCTGCTAACATTTCATCCAATGTATATTATTAATCTAAATTTTAGTGCGCACAAAATGCTAATGTATAACATTATTTTCAAAGTTCTTCAATTTCAGGATTTGAGATGATATATTCTACATGCATTCGTATATATTTATTTGTATAATAATATTATACAAATAAATATATACGAATGTATGTAGAATATTATCTCAAATATAACATTTTATATGCCACACGACTTTATATTACAGCGTATTACGATTAGTATTAGTACTTTAAGCAAATACATTAGAGAAAAGAAAAACATAAAACAAAAAAACAATCATTTGTAACGGGTGGTCCCCCCCGCCACGTCGGAGGGTGGAGGGCACATTTGTACCGGGCCGAGGCTCCGCCCGGTACAAATGTGAGGCATTTGTACCGGGTATCTCGCCCGGTACAAATGCTCAACTACATTTATACCAGATGGTTTGTACCGGTTGGATACCCTGTACAAATGTGGGTTACCAACCGGTACAAAAGGTCGTTTTTCCAGTAGTGGTAGGATGAAGGGATGAGGCTAGCCATGATTTGTAAAGAACCTTTCCTCTGATGTATAGAAGATTTGGCGTTCTTCACGTCTCCTCTTTGATTCATGAGCATTTTTTTCAGTGATTTTCGGAGCCTTTAATGTTGATTTTTGAGTTCTTCGTTTTTGCTGCGATTTGGTGGAGTTCTCTTGGAGGGAATCACGTATGGGCTCTTGGAGACCGATCTTTGCTCCTCCACTCCTTGGATCGACGCAGATTTGAAGTTCTCGGGGTCAACGTGAGGGGTGTTTTGGTGGCTTTGATTTTTGGGAATTTACTTGGACATGATGAAATTGTCACCTTTTTTTTTTAATGCTGATGAGGGCCCAAAGTTCACATATTCTTTGTCGCCTTGTGTAAAAGAGTATAATAATCCAATGTACTACTCTCGCCGCGGCTTCAATAATTTCAAGTTCTAAGAACTCTCTTCAATCGTGTAAGTTTAGCGATGAATCAAATACTTGAAGAATTTATATTCAGGGACTATAAATGGTAATTGGTAACGCACATCACTTCTGTGTTACCATCTGACAGTGCATTGGGTCCATGAACCACAGGGCCACATCTTGAATGAGAAATTATTGTTCCAAATAACTCTGTAGCAATAAGCAATATTTAAGGATAGAAGTAACCAAGCTTTACACATCAGTTTTATGTAAGTACTCCCTCCGGTTTGGTAAATAAAATCATTTTGGATAAGGTTTGGGTCAAACATTGGGAATACAAATCATGAATAATTTTTAAGTCGTTGAGTTTGAAAATATGAAAACTACATGAATAGATTTGTTTTACAAAATACTTTCATAAAAGTATACATCTGTTAGTTTTTCATAAAATATTTTTGTAAAAATAAAAAGTTAAAGTTGTACTTTGGAGACCGTGCCGCTGCCCTAAACGACTTTATTTACCAAACCGAAGGGAGTATGGAACACCACATCAACTTTAGGATGAAATCGACTCAAATCTCAAAGTTGAGGGACTAATTTGACCAATCTCAAAGTTAAGGGACGAACTTGATTGACCATTGGAAGAAAGTTAAGGGACTAAAATAGCTATTTTATCAAATAAAAAAAATTAGCAATATGGGTGAACTTGGCACCCCCGGCTTTTGCGCTCATGTGCGGGGAATGAAGTTGGGAGTGCGGATTTTTTATTTGCTCGTGTCGGGAGACGGGGGGTCGATTTCTAATTTGGAAACTAGCGAGTCTTGACTCTTTGGGTGTTTGGTTACTACAAAATTTTTATAAACTCTGTTACATTAGATGTTTAAATCTCTACTCCTAAAAAGTATGAAGTGGAGACAAAAAATTGGTCATACTTTTTGCAAGAGGTAGATTCACGCGTCCGCCCCCTCGGACGACCGCAACTCATTTTGACCCTCCGATCGCTCCCCTCAGCCCCGCTCTCTTGTCATCCGTCCATTTTTTTCTCCGCTCTACTCTGCCTCCCATCCAGTTGTGCGCCCACCGACGCCACCGCCAGACCTACCTGCACCGTTCCCCTCCCTCGATCCCCTACCCACGCCGCCAGCTGCACCATTCCCCTCCCTCCTCTCCCTTGCCCTCGACGCCGCACCGCCCAGCCGCGTGCCTGCCGCATCCGCCACTGCCGCCCCGTGTGCCCTTGCCCGAAGGCCAGCGCATGCCTCCTATGCCGCCATGGCCACCGCCGTCCGCTCACACCGGCTTGTGGACGCCGCCCCCACCTCCAACCACGCCCACGCTTACTGACGCCGGATCCCGCTGCCGTGGACGCCGCTGTCCATTCGCCGCTATGGATGCCGCCTCTTCCTCCCTATTCCCCAACCCTAAAACCGGAACCACTCCCACTTCCTCCGCGCACGCCATTCCCTCTCCACCCTCCCCATGCGGTCTCGATCCGCCGCCGCCTCTCCCACCTCCACCCAAAAATCGCCTCCTCATTCATTCCTCTCCCAAACGGCGCCTGCCGCAGCGACCGTGTGTACGCACGACGTGGGCTGCCCACCACAGGATCTCGTACGGCGCAGGCCTTGCCGGGGACGGTGGCACCGGATCCAGGAGGATCTGCCGCACATCAATGACGCTGCCCTAGCCATTGTGCTGTCGGTGGGATGACTCCAAGAAGACGGTCATCGAAGGCCGCCGCATTGCCGCCAAGACCCGTCTTGACCCTAACCTCATCAAGGTCTCTGCTGCGCTGTACCTCAAGATTCCCCACGCCATCGAGGTACCCACCCTGATTCATTCTTTGATAATTTCTTTTAATAGTCTAGCCTTTCTTATGGGCGTTGTTGTGTGGATTGATTGCCAGTTGGGGAGGGTAGGGTTGCAGCTCAAGAAGGACGACGAGTCCCCTATCAATCCTGCTATTCTGAGAAGCAGCATGCTTTCATCTATGTTGGCTTACAAAGAAGCAAATGGCTCATTGACCTCGGGAACTCACCAGATGAGGATTAGATATACTCAATGACATCTCAACTCTTGCATCGATGGATCTAGCTTTTCAAACAAAATAATTCAGCTCTAGATATCATTATCCTATGTGCTTTCTGTAGACTAAAAATGGGATATTTGCCTGATGTACCGGTGTTGACGGTGTATTTTGGTATACCAAACATGTTCATTACACTTTGGTTTGAGCTTGATTATGGAACTAACACGCCACTAGGCACACTAATGATATAACAAGTTCATCTTTGTATGTGCATTTGGAAGTGTTATGTTTTTACAGGAAAACATGGACAAAAAGGACGGAGTCACAACGAGTTCAAAGGAGTAAATGAGGAGTCCCGTTCGTGTTCAAGTGCATGATGAAATCACTCCCAAAGGTGGCGAGGACCGAAGTGTTACAAAGGAATATCCCCAAGGATTGAAGCGTAAAAGACCGAACTTCATGCGAGAAGACCCTCTATCTTGGACGCGAGGATGATGTCGTCAAATTGATGCAACTGGAGAGGGCAAAGTACAAAATGTCAAGAGGACCCACGGGAGCGAAGGGGCAACCGAACCGGGCCGGGATGGGCCTGGGTCGGTCGGCCCAGGCCGGCCGGCCTGACCCATTCCCGTGTCTGTTCGGCCCCCCGTTTCTTGAGCGTGAAGATGATGCAACCCTAAATCCGTGGAGGCGCCGCCATTCGCAGGGGGAGAGCCATTCGCCCGAGAGGTCGTCCACAAGCTAGAGAGGAAGGAGAGGAGGGAGATCATTCGCAAGAAGGATCGCTCAACTCGAAGGAAGCAACCACAAGTGAAGGAGGACGTCGAGGCCCTGCCACGACACCCCCGGAGGAGAAGGAAGACACCGTCGGAAGCATCACCATGATCAACTGTGCTATGCCTAGCGCCTTGATGGGGTAACCTTCTCATTTGTCCATGGGTTGTAATCGATCTTGAGATGTAATCGCAACTTGTATGGTTTCAATCTATCATCTAGTGTTGAAGATGCTTTCATGTTTAAGGTTAGCTACCATGCCGTGTTGGGAGTATAGATCTCACTTCTCCCTTAGAACCCTTCAATACGCCGTGATCATCATAGGTCTAGTCACGGATACCTCCGCGTAGTGACAGTTTGGGGGGAGGGAAAGGGCGAAGCTGTGGTCACAACCCCCGGTAGATTAGATCGGTTTTCATATCTTTAAGTGGTTGCATGTTCAAGTATCGTAGACCCTTGGGCAAGTGTCTTTTATATATCTTGTGAGTTTAATCGCTCTCTCTAGTGTAGCGTAGTAGTTCTCTAGATTAACCGTAGTTTAGGGTTTGGATAAGTTAACTAGGTAGTGCTAGATCAAACGCTTGTAATCCTCTTGCTCCGCGGATTGACAAGAACCTAGGGAATCCCCGTGGTGAAGAAGGTGTAGGTCCATACGCTTGCGGGTCGTAGGTGGATACGAGTTTTATCTGTCAACAAGCCCCTTTTTCTGGCGTCGTTGCCAGGGAGCAAGCCAGTTTACACCGTTTGGTTTTGCATTTATTTTTGTTTATCGTTTATTGCTAACATCTAACCCCTATTACCAAGAAAACCATTTTGTTTTGTTTTTGTTTTTATTTTGTTGTCTAGATGGCGTTCACCAACCACCCCGTGGAAGAATCGGAGAAATCGCTACGGGATTACGCTAGTCCTCGATGTGAAGATATAAAGGTACAAGAGTCGGATTCGAAGCTCGAAGCGACCAAGTATGAAGTCAAGGCTAGGATCATCGAGATGGCGGCGGCAACCCCATTTGGAGGGATGGAGACGGAGAACCCGTATAGACACATAAAGCATTTCATGAGGCTATGCAACACGGTGCGTCAAAAAGGAGTTCCCGATGAATGGTTCAAGTGGAATCTCTTTCCCTACTCTCTTGCCAGCGAAGCAAAGATGTGGTACTCGTTTGCGTCCTTTGAAGTTGAAGGGAATTGGAACAAGTTGACGAAGAAATTTTGCGAGAAGTTTTTTCCAATAAGCAAGGTTCAACATCTAAGGAGGCAAGTGATCACCTTCACGCAAGGAGAAGAGGAAGGGATAGACCAAGCTTGGAATAGGTTTAATGAGTTGATTGAACAAGGACCAAGACTCGGCTTCTCCGGTGACGTACTTTTGCATACATTTTTCTTTTCCCTAACCCCTAGTTGCATGGAACATGTTCAAATGTGTGCAGGTGGGGATCTCATGGAGAAAACACTCACGGAATGTGTGCAGGTGTGCAGGTACGGAGAAAACATGTTCAAATGTGTGCAGGTGTGCCGCTCAACTTTTACAAAAGATTAGCAAAGCGGCGGCCATGCGAAGAGATTGGGAAACACGACTTTCGGGAGGGCCAGAACACGATTCAAGTACCAAGACATGTGCTGAAATTTCCAAAAAGGCAGCCCTGAAAGACAAGAAAGAGGAGTCAATCCCGGAAAAGCTTGAAGAAGTACACACCGAGACAAGAACTACCCCAAGCGTTGACTTCGCCAAGTCAAATGAAACAAACAAAAGGAGTATGTCAAGCGCGAAGCCATTAAGGGAGTTCGAGCAAATGGATTGGGTTCCAATTGATTATGGAGAAGTATTGGACAAGAGAAGACCGTTCCCTAACCAAAAGGGGATGGCAAGAGCATTGGAAGTAGACTTCCCACCGGAAAAGCAAGCGGAAAATTCGTACGATCTTGAAACCACTGGTGAGATCTTTCGAAAGCTCTTTAGTGATGATGAAGTGGATCCGGATCACATAGCCGAGGTGAAAAGAATCATGGGGATCAAGCCCGAAGCATCGCCATACGCTCGCCTCGCCGAAGTTTATGCAATAGGATCCGATCAAGAGGAGAAGACAACACCACACTTGAGTTGCGAGATTAACGGAGTTCAATGCAAGGCTTTATGCGACATCGGAGCTCAAGTAAGTGTCCTATCCTCCAAGATTTACGATAAAGTTCAAGGCCATAACCTAGACTTAGCTCCAACTTCAACAAAGTTAATCATGGGAGATGGTAGAACTATTAAACCTCTAGGTATTGCTTGCAACATTAATGTAATCATCTCTGGAAAGTGCATACCAACCGATTTCTTTGTTATAGATGCCTACTATAATAATCATGATCACATAATCCTAGGTAGGCCTTTCCTTAAGTTGGTTGATGCTGTGTTGGATGCCGGAGAAGGTAAAGTAACAATAAACCTTAATGGAGATAAGTACACATATAGTTTTCTTCGTGCTTCTAGTCATCCTTCACCTTTTCCTCCCGAGGATGAAGAAGAAGAGGAGGTAGGTAGTCTTTGTTTTGTTGAAACCCTTAGAGACCTACTGCAAAGGGCGATGGAGAATCAATCCAATGATCAACAAGACGAGGAACTAGAGGAAGCAACGAAGGGATTAGAACCACAAGATGGAAGCGTGGAGGAAGAAAAATTCGAAGACATAGGAGACACTAAACTCGAAGAGCCACAAGTGCCCGAGGTGGATCTCAAACCTTTGCCCAAAGGATTAAAGTACGAATTTTTGGGCCCAGACAAGACTTATCCAGTCATCGTGAGTGACGAGTTGAGTCCCGAAGAAAATGAGAAGTTGCTGAATTTATTGAAAAAACACAAGAAGGTGATTGGATATTCAATTAATGATCTCAAAGGACTTAGCCCAGCCTTTTGCACTCATCGTATACCAATGGAAGACCAATGTAAGCCCGTAGTGGACCATCAAAGGAGGTTAACCCATGCCATGCGAGAGGTAGTAAAGAAAGAGGTTATCAAGTTACTTGATGCCGGAATCATCTACCCGGTGCCACATAGCGAATGGGTGAGCCCGGTACATTGTGTGCCGAAGAAAGGAGGTTTGACCGTGGTGAAGAATGAGAAGAACGAATTAATACCGCAAAGAACCATGACCGGATGGCGGATGTGTATCGATTATCAAAAGCTAAACAAAGCAACGAAGAAAGATCACTCCACCCTACCGTTCATTGACGAGATGCTCGAGAGGTTAGCAAACCACACATATTTTTGCTTTCTCGATGGATACTCGGGGTTCATGCAAATTCCCATTCACCCGAATGATCACACAAGACAACATTTACTTGCCCTTATGGAACGTTTGCATATAGAAGGATGCTCTTCGGGTTATGCAATGCTCCGGCCTCTTTTCAACGTTGCATGATGGCAGTGTTCTCGAAATTTATCGAGGAAGTTATCGAGGTGTTCATGGATGATTTTTCCGTTTATGGGAAAACATTCATGGATTGCTTGGCAAACTTAGACAAGGTTCTCACGAGGTGTGCGGAGGTCGATCTAGTGCTAAATCGGGAAAAGTGCCACTTCATGGTAAGGCAAGGCATAGTGCTCAGACATGTTATATCCGAGAGAGGAATTGAAGTGGACAAAGCTAAAGTGGAGATGGTTGAGCAACTCCCTCCTCCAATGGATGTTAAGTCTTTAAGGAGCTTTCTAGGCCATGCCGGATTCTATAGAAGATTTATTAAGGACTTCTCAAAGATCACTAAGCCTTTGACACAACTTCTTCAAAAAGTTGTGGCTTTTGACTTTGATGAGAAGTGCTTGGCGGCATTCCGACCCTTGAAGAATGCTTTAGTAAGTGCTTGTTGATGGCTGTTAAGTACTACTTTTACACCGTCAACTCCTGCATAAAATAAATGGAAAGTGATCATCAACACTAGGATAGGGCTTTATACTGACAATTTCCACAAGTGTTGGTGTTTCTAGCTTTTGATGCAAGACAGGCCAAAATACACATGAAATGATATAGCTGAGAGCAAGTGCATTAATGGCATGAATATGGCATCATCATAAACAGTCCCAAATGCCAATTTGGACTGCACCATTACGACGGGCTCGTCGAGACGATCGAAACACATATATCATTTGCATACATCGGAGCCCGAATGAGAGAGATATGCACAAGACATCATGTGGGCCCGGTGGGACCCACACCAGGCCACGTGGCGATGTGCTGGCACGCAGATGCCATGTGTCCATGACACCTCATCAATCCAAGGGAAGCACCTCCAGACGAATCAGATGCCGCCACGTGTTCAGCACAAGGATTCAAGGGCCCACAACCCGAGGAAACCGCCTCCAACCGACCCATATGCCGGGAACCGCCTTAGGGACCCACCTGGCAGTCACTCAGACGAAAGGTGGTGCAAACGGAGCCAACCAGGGATCGCCCGACCCCACAGGTCGGCTGACCCCACCTTAAGGCGGTTCGCGCCCGTCTTCCACGTGTCGTCTCCCCATTGGATCCTAGGGGCATTCCCGTGGTGCTTGGGGTGTTCTCACGCGGTGACCCGGGCCTATAAATAGAAGGGGAGGGGGTAAGAATTAGGACACACCACTCCATCCAAGGATGAGTGCTTCCCTTCAAAGGAGAGGCCTCTCCTTGGTAGATTAGAGAATATGAGAGTGAGAGGGATTTGTATCTCCATGGATGCTTCATTCTTCATTTAGAATAAAGTGAGTATTTCTGCATTTCCTATTTAGACTAAAGTAGTATTCATGCATAGGTGAATAGTTTTTTGTGTTCTTCACTTGTTCATGATTTAGAGGCTTGTGTTCTTCATGAGCTTAGCCTTTGATCTTCTGGTGTGGTTCATAAGTTGCTAATTCCGTTTGTATGCCTGCTAGTCCAATTAGAGTAAAGTGGATGCTCCTGCATTCTAGTTTAGACCAAAGTCCTTCCATGATCCTTGTATAGATAGCGGTTACCTGAGTGAGTCCTGGTCTCTCCCTCGTGGGTTCGTCGCTCCGTCTTCGTACGGAGTGCTATAGTGTTGTTACAGGCTGGCAGACGTAACCGTGCTATAGTAGTAACCGGTGGTGTAGACGTGGTGTCTAGACAACGGGTTATCCTTCGATTGCCCTGTATCCCACGGTTTGTCTTGGGTAGGCCGCGGTAGTGACAGCCGTTGGACCCTTACGGAATCCCCCACGTCCGGATACAGGTGTAGGCAACCATTTGTCGTGAACCGACTGTTATAGCCAGGAGGGTCCGGTGTCCGAAACGAGAGCCCCTAACCGAGAGATTGTTCTCAACTCTGCCCACTATCGGCAGGACCCTTTCCATCTCCATCTCAACTCTGTAGAGTTGTGTCCTTGGACCATTCTCCTAGAGTAGAAGGTAGTACACACCATTCCTTGGATTCGATACCCTTGGGAATACTCCTGAGGTGAAGTGCTACAACGGTATTTCTGTGCGCTTGCGGATTCTTTCGTACCCGTCGTTATACCCAGGTGGATCTTACGCTCACGCTAGGTGCGCAACTAGTGGTGAGGTTAAGAAATACCAACAAGCATTTCTGGCACCGTTGCCGGGGAACGGTTGCCGTATCTATCTTCGAACCTAGTGGTCCTCATATCCATCTTTTTCGTTTTTCTTCTACCTTTACCCCTATTATCCTTCGAGATATCCTTTTTCATTTTCTTTACTTCTACCTTTACCCCCGCTACCCATTGAGATGCCTTCCTGTCAAAGCCTATCTACCCCTAGGGGCGAGTTCGTCTTAGAGCAACCATCAACTTCTTCATCTAGCTGCGAACTTCGTCCCGGCTTTATAGCCATGGTTCGAAATCGATCATTCTCTGGAACCATCAGCGATGATCCCCATGATCATTTGAAGGAGTTCGAAGAACTGTGTTCGTGCTTGGTAATCCCAAGTATGACACAGGAATCTTTGAGGTGGAAGTTGTTCCCTTTCTCTCTCGTAGACAGAGCAGAGCAGTGGTACACCCGCACGATAGGGACTGTAGACAATTGGGTAGAACTATGAGATGACTTTTGTCACTCGTTCTCCCCATTTGGACGCTCAAAGTTGCTACCGTGTGAATTCCGTGAATTTGGCCAATTAGAGGGTGAGTCTATAAGTGCAGCTTGGGCTAGGTTCTCACACCTGTTGGAGCTTAGCTCAGACTTGTCTATACCCGAAGATGTATCATTGTGCACCTTTTACACGAGGTTAGACATGGAATCTGCACGAGAGCTCGACCTTCTAGCTGGAGGTTCGTTCAAACATCAATCCCCAATGGAAAGAAGAGAAATCCTAGAATTCTTTTTAGAAGCCTCTTCTTCCCATACCACTCACAACGAACCCCACCAGGAATTAGAGTCGATCCACGAGAGTCTCTTAATAGATGAATTTAAGCTTCGACCCTGCACATCCCATGATTTGTCTAGAGAGCCTTCTTTCGAACCGCGAACACCGAAGGAAGAAGAGTTCCAACCTTCGGAGTTCTCTCACGTATTCGAGGATGATTCTTCTAGAGACATTACAAATACCTCAAATCACTATAGGCACGAGAATCCTACGACATTGATAGATCTTTATGAGGTCCTCGATGAAGTTTGGAATCATGGGACCATAGTGGATTGGTCGCCTCAGAAATCAAAGCCTACTTCCGAAGCAATTCGGGTTAGCTCGATTTCCATGACCATCCACTGTTCCATGAGGGGAAACACCATAGATGCTGTTCATGACCCTACTGCTGGAGCTTGCATCATACCGGAGGCCCTTCTGGACACTCTGATGGGTGACATGCCCCTCACCCCGACTGATAGATGTTTTCGAAGTTCTGAGTGGAACTACCTTTTCCCATGTCGAGGGATTGCTAGGGACGTACCGATCATCGTAGACGAGATTGAGGTGTGCTTAGATTTTCATATCTATGACATCATAGATTTCGATCTTCTCATAGGCTTCCCATTGGATGAACTTCTTGATAAATCTCAAGGGAGCCTAGATCATAAGCTTAGGGAATCCGATTTCGCCACTTCTATCATAGGTCCAGGACATCCACTGGCAAATCCTCTTCCCAAGCAAGACCCTCTCGAGAAGGGGATGCATGTATCTTTGTTCGCATCATCCGAGCCCATTCTCATTGAGGTTGTAGGCTTTCCTACTCCTCATGAGAATGACTCGGAAGATTCTCTTCACTTCTGTGAAGGCGCACGATCATCATCCCTCTCTGCTGAGTTTGAGCCTCTTCCCGTTGGCCCGTATCTTGTTGCTTTCGATCATGATTGAGAGTTGATACTGAGCTTTCATGATAAATCTCTTGAGGGAGAGGACTCGTGGGCCATGGAATCTTACGAGGCACCGACTCTGGAATTCATAAGAAAGGATTCCATTGACGAGCATGGAAGCTTCATCCTTGATGTACCTTATGAACCATGCTCGCATAATCCCTCTCCAGAGTCAGCCATGCTTAGTGCACTGACCACACATAAGGGCTACAACCACCTTCTGGTCCTCTATTGTAGAATGTTTAGAAGGTTGATTGTGGATGCATATGTCTACCATAAGCATATCAGATTTTGTGTGTGCACTGTGGCGCTAACCTTGCAGCTAAAGCTTCACTAATACATCCAAGATTGGTGGTGAGACGGGAACGGCACCACCAATGACAGCTGCAAGATGAAGTTCCCCTGGTTGAGCTTATGACCGTAATAAACAAAACACAACCAAGAGATAGCCTGGATTAGCATAGGTTTTATTTCCCTTTCGAATAAAAGCAAGAACATATTTTTAAGATAAAGTTGTCCTTCGGGTATTTTTGGTCACTAACCTTTCATGTGGAGATTGAAAAGAACGGTGGACAGCGATGCCTAGGAACATGTGAGCTACATCAACTACAACACTTTGGTAAGATTTTGGTGAGGGAACAGTTACAAAGGAAGCTTGATCTCCACACACTTGAGTTTCGTTGCTTAGCAATGCAAACTCCAAGTGTGGGGGAGATATGTGAGCCTCCAGAGTAAAGTTCCTCTCATGCCAAATTTTATCCTAGTTTGGAAATGATGTAAGCTCTTTCATCTTGCCCGATTAGCTAGGTAAGTCCTGCTTTTGACTTTAAACAAAGCCCTTCCGGGAGGTTGCCCGAGGTTCACCGTTGTGTGCTCATGCTTATGCCCCTTTTGATGTATAGCTTATCATGCCTGCATGCCTCCTTATCTTTGTTCATATGCTCTAGTTTGAGTGGATGATGCATCGTACATTCATAGACTATTTTAAATTAAGCATAGTGCTTAGGTTAAAATTGTCTTCTTCAATCAAAACAAGACATGGTGTCGAGTTTTGATTGATGAACCTTAGAGTGATATCTTCATAGACCTTGGTAGCATGTATATGGACTAACCCCTGCAGGAAATCATCAAATCCGAATAGATAAGTCCTCGAGCTAGATTCAAATGGGGAGGTAAGTCAAGGTGTCGGATTCATGTTGCACAACATACAAACAAGGTACATATGACCTTTCAAAGGTCCAAGGTAAGTACATTCCTCTCTTGTTAATGGAGTGTGATATTTATCTAACCTTGTTCGAGCAAATGCCATGGTGATGATAAAAAAAAGAAATATTTGCTTTCAAATAAAGGCTCTATGATTCTTGAACCAGTAGAGTCCATCTTTTGTTCTCACTTGTCCGAAGAACAGCACCAGTACAAGCACCAGTGTGGGGGAGTCCTCTCAAGCTCATCATGAACATACCCACTTGAGAACTCCCACACAAAGGGCTGCACGACATTGACTACACCTTCATGACAAGGACAAGGTAAACTAGAGTGAGAAGGCTACCCCACAGGTTAGCCAAATCACCACTAGTCTTCCTTGTTCCACATATCCTTCAGGAGCGATGGTATGTGCACCCTTCATCTCACTCTCTCTACCTATGAGTTCGAATGCTCTTCAATTCTTATCCATAAATCAAACTCAAATAATGGTGCTCTGCTTGCTCTACATGATTCATGTGGTTGGCTTGCATATGTTTTATTCCTTACTCATTATCTTGATGCTTGTGAACAAATATCATTAGGGAACTCATGCTCATCTAAGTAGTTGGTTGTTGAGATATGGTTTGATGATATGATCTTCTCTCTAATGCTTGGGTGCTTGGGAATTTTATTTGAAAAATCTGAAAACTCTTTGCAAAGCTCCTCTTCGATATGCCATCGTCCTACCAAGGCCATATGATGTTCTAGTTGAAAACCTTATACTCATATGCTGCTTGTTATTGCATTGAGCTTTATCAAATAGTTGTGACCCTTGTGAGAATTCTTTTCATGCTTTCACGATCAAGATTTATGTGCACACCACCATTTCCCCCTTGTGAGGACCATGTGGGGTTCGAGGACCGGTGGATGGTCGCTTCCTGGTGTGATGAGTGATTGACAACGTTGTGTGGACTGATTCTTGGCTAAGTATTGTAGGTGCAGGTTGCGGCTTGACTGGTGTTGGTGCAGGTGAAGAACAAGCGCGAAAGGTCGTTATCGGTGAGGCCTCCAGGTGTGGAGAAGACAAGTAGGCTTGGTTCGAGGGACCCGGTGGCCAGCGGGGTCAAGTGCGGGCCGTATGGTGGCAAGAACATCAAGATGAAGTCGGTGGACGGTTTCTTGGTTGAGCCTCAAAACCAAGGTCGAGCCGGGACTTCGTGGGAGCCGAGTCATGAGTGGTGATTGGCGGAGGCTACATCAAGTTCGCGGGGTTTGCAATGGTTCACCAGAAAACCACTAGGTTACTCGGCTGAGCCACAAAGCCGAGGCCGAAGACCAGGCGTGGCTGTCAGGCCAGAACCGGCCTGACCGGTTTGGGAAACCGGTCTGACCGGTTTGGGGTCGCAGGGCGCCGGGAAGCTTCGAAGCGGAGGACACGCGTCGGGATCGCAAGGCTTGCGTCGAGGCTAAGCGAAGTGCGGTCGCCGGGCATCCGTCTGATGGAGTTACGACGACAATTTCCCAAAGTGCCCTTGGTAGGCGTGTATCCTAGTTTATGTAATAGGGGTAGTTTCGTCTTTCGGCTGGCCTCCATATAACCCAAGTGGTGAGAGGATGGCAGCCACCTCTTGGAACCCTAGCTCATTTTCCCTTTGCTAATTTCCTTCCTATTTTCCTTAGGATTTCTAGGACTAGCTTGAGAGCTTCATGGTGAGATCTTGTGAGAGGGAAGGATGATCGGGCGGAAGCTAGACCTTGTATGAACCTTCATGGTATGTATAGATGATTCGGCGTGGTTCCTCAAGGCTTGATTGTGTTCTTCCCGTTTTCCCTTTTTTGTGATTTTCGGAGCCTTTTCTTGGATTTTCCGTGGGAAGTTTTAGGGGCGTTTCGTTGAGGGATTCTTGTTGGATGTCACATATGAGGACCTTGTGCCTCTTTGCTTGGTGATCTTGCTCCAACAAACCCTCCGAAACGGCTTCAATTTGGTGGTTTTCGGTGGAGTTCATGGGAAGGTGTTCTTGAGGGTTGACATCTGATTCCTCTTGATTGGGTAGGTTTTGGGGACCGAGCTTCTAGCCAAAGGTAGCCCACGAGGTACCCCAGCTATCCCCAAAGTCCCACTTGAATCCGTGGAACGAATCGGGAGATCGATCGAGGTGAATGTTGGCTTTTTCCCGCGGGTTGAGTTCTTCCCGACTGCCCAGGCAAAAACCGGCCTGACCGGTTTCCCAAACCGGTCTGACCGGTTTAGCCCCAGTGGGCTGTCGAGAGGAGTTTTTGAACAGGAGAGTCTCGTTCATGCTATGGCTTTTCTTGTTCAAAGGTTGAAGGGTTCTTGAGGTGTTTTGGCTAGGTTTGGTCTCGAAGGTCTTTTGGGGATTTCCTGGACAAAACCAGCCTGACCGGTTTGCCAAACCGGCCTGACCAGTTTCCCATGCCTGTGAGAGGCTAAGTCCCAGAAGGTCGGTCTGACCGGTTTCAGAAACCGACCTGACCGGTTTTGGTTGCCAGCAGCAGTTTCATGTTGTTTTCCGCTGCGTGTTTTGTGTTGCTGTTGGGTGGATCTTGCTCCTAGGTCCAGTAGCACTCCAGTGGCTACGTGGACTTGGCAAGAGAAGTTTGCGGAGGTGTCCGAGTGATTTTGGGTTCATAGGTCGAATTCTTGAGTAGAATTTTTATTGGCTCTCATTCACTCCCCCCCTCTCTGGTTCGCCGTTTTGGTCCTTCAAGTGGTATAAGAGCAGGTTACGGGTCTTGATTGACTCTAACCAGTCTAAGATCCAAAGATGGCGTACCAGGAACGGGGATCGGGTCCTCCGCACTTCGATGGAAAGAACTACCAGATGTGGCAGAGACGGATGGCTGCGTTCCTTCGTGGCAAGGGACAGATCCTTTGGGATGTCACGGTGAACACTGCTTATGTTCATCCGATGAACTTCCTTGCTCCGGGATCGAGGGACATGTTTGACACCAACAACAAGGCGGTCGACTACTTGTTTCGTGCTCTGTGTCAATCCGAATTCGATCGGGTTCAGACAGAGGACCTAGCTTGTAGGATTTGGTTGGAGCTGAAGAATGCTCATGCTGGGAATGCTGAGGTTCAGGCACGGTTGTATGCGACCTACCGGAGAGAGTACGAGAACTTCACTCATCTCCCCGGTGAGTCTATTGATGCCTTGTTCCAGCGGTTCACGGTGGTTGTGAACAACATGAGGGCCAATGTCGACGTCCTCCTGTACGATGACCATGATAGAGATGTGAAGCTCTTACACACGCTGGATCGTACTGTGTGGGATGGAAAGGTCGAGGCCATTCTTGAGTCCGAGAAGTACACCACTCTGACGGTGAACGAGCTGTTCTCTAAGCTTAAGTCTGCTGAGGTTGATCGTGGTTTGACAGCCCGTCTTGAGAGCCCGACTGACTCCCATAGTCTTGCTCTCATCAGTGGCAAAGTGGCTAAGTCTAACGCTAACGCATCCTCCAGGATGTACTCTTTGTCTTCTTTGATGTCTTTGCCAAATGAGGAGTTCGACGTGCTCGGAGAGGACGAGCTGGCGTTGCTGACCAGGCGGTTCGAGAGGCTGCACGAGAACCGGGTGAACACGAGGAGGATGGCACGGACATGCTTCCAGTGCGGCAAGCCAGGACACTTCGTCACCGACTGTCCGGAGAAGATGGAGAACAAGGACGGCTACAAGCACCGGTCGAGCAAGGACGGCAAGTACCGATCGAGGCGCGATCACAAGCACAAGAACAAGCACAAGGACGAGCGACGGTCGAGGAAGAAGGACGGCCGCGGCAGGAAGGCCCGAGCGATGGTCGGAGCGAGCGACGTTGACTCCAGCTCCGCCTACTCTTCCTCAAGCTCGAGTAGCAGTGAAGACGAGGGTGATCGGCGCAAGAGCAAGAAGTCATCCAAGAACTTGAGCGGGCTGAGCTGCTTCACACGAGATGGCTTCTGCGGCATGGCTCGTAGCTCCGGCAGCAAGAAGAGTCACCAGAGCGACTCGGACTCTGACTCCGAGGATGAGGTACGTGATGAGCTTCCCTTCTTGCGTGAGGAGAACGAGCGTCTTGGCAAGTTGCTTGATAATCGTGATGACATGCTTAGAGAGGCAAAGAAGATGAGGAAAGAACTTAGGGCCTCACTAGAAGATGCTAGGAACCGAGTAGCTGAGCTAGAAACCCAGAACCTTGATGCCAAGCTTGAGATTGATTCGCTTAAGGCTTCACCTGTGGTTTCTGATGAGATTGATTGTTGTGATTGCTCTATATACCTAGCTAATCTTACTACCCTTAAGGATAAGCATGCCTCTACTTGTGATGAACCAGATGTGCTTAGGGTTGAAGTGGCTGAGCTTAAGTCTAGACCTGCTTTGCTAGGTGCTTGCACTTCTTGCCCTGTTTTGCATGGAAAGATTGATGAGATGCATGCTTACACTGTTTCGCTTGAGGCTAAGTTGAAAGAGCCTATTCCCACTTCTTGCTCTACTTGTGAATTGCATGCTTTGAAGAATCTGGAACTTGCACATTATGTTGATCGCTTGCAGGATGAGAATGATGAGTTGAGGAAAATGATGGGTTGGTTGTCGGCTCATGAACCACAGCTTAGGATGATGATAGAGGCATACAAGTGCTATGATGGGCAAGCGCTTGGTTCGGAGAACGTTGGAGAGTGTAGTGGTGAGGGAGGAGAGAAGATTGGTGATATCCAAGCTCCACCTAAAACCTACCACAAAAATGCCTATGCACCTAAGCCCAACCCACTGAGAAACAAACTTGACACAACCCCAGATCCTCCCATATTTCCTCACCCTACAAATGACTTTCAAAAACCGGTGAAGTTTGTGAGCTCCAAGGAGAGTGAGGTTGGAGAGAAGAAGGGTGAGAAGCCGAGTGAGGAGAAACCGAGTGAGCAACCCCAACCAAAACCAAAGCCAAAACCAATCCGGTTTCATTGTGACTATTGTGGGAGAGATGGTCACAAAGGGGAGTTTTGCTTCAAGAGGAAGCGAGAGGAGAGAATGGCTAAGGAGTGGGCAAACAAGGATAGGTACAACCCATCTCATGGTGTGCCTGAGTCTCGTATGCCACTGCCTAGGGGTAAGGCCATTGTTCGCACAGTTCCGACTTGGGGAGACAAGAGTGTTTTGGGTGGAAGGGACCCTGCTGGAGGAATTAAATCGGCTAGACCGGTTTGGAAACCGGTCAGACCGGTTTGGGCTGCTCGTACAGCGAAACCGGTCAGACCGATTCCAGAACCGGTCAGACCGGTTTGGAGGCAGCAGGGTGACCAGTTTGGTTTTCGTGCTCGGGATGAGGCTCGGTTCAGGTCCTTTGGTCGTGGTCCAAATGTTTGGCATGGAGAGTCTGGTGGTGGTCAGTTTGCTAGACGTTCTCCACCTCGTGCTCAATACGATGGTGGGAGGAGTCGTAGCTTTGAGATGGAGAGGAGGAACGGTCCACGGTCTTCCTTTCGTGGTTTTCGTTCTCCTCCAGCAAGACAAGGGTGGTTCCCTAGTGGTGGTTCTCATGGTGGTTTTCGTGGTGGTAGTTTTGATAGGCATAATGATTTGGTTTGTGCTAACCCCACTTTGGAGCAAATGGCTCGGCACTGGTTTTACTCGTTTGGTACTAACCCCAGTGCTGAGTCGTTTGTTCACTCACGTGCTCGCTTTTGAATTTCAGGTGGGAGACTTGAGGAACGTTTGGCTGATTGACTCCGGTTGCTCGAGGCATATGACCGGAGACAAGGGGTGGTTCTCAAGTCTCGTCCCGGTGGTGTCCAAGACATACATCACCTTTGGGGACAATGGGCGAGGGCGTGTGCTTTCAGAAGGTGAGATTAAGGTAAGTGACAAGGTCACTCTCAGGCGTGTTGCTCTTGTTCAATCGCTCGGGTTCAATTTGCTTTCCATGTCCCAGCTTTTGGATGAGGGCTTTGAGGTGTTGTTTTGGCCTGGTGGTTCTCGGATTTTGGATTCTCGAGGGGACCTAGTTTGCATGGTCGTTCCCGAGGGTCAAGTGTTCTGAGCGGATTTTTCTCAGTCTTCTGGTGTGGAGTGTTGTTTCTTGGCTGGTTCTTCGAGTGAGTTGTGGAAGTGGCATAGGAACTTGGGTCACTTGAGCTTTGACCTTTTGTCTCGCTTGAGTAAACTCAATTTGGTCCGAGGATTGCCACGGTTGAGGTTTGAGAAAGAGTTGGTTTGTGCGCCGTGTAGGCATGCCAAGATGGTAGCCTCTTCTCACCCGCCTCTCACCGATGTGATGACTGAGCGTCCATGCGAGTTGCTCCATATGGACCTTGTTGGCCCAGCTCGTGTGCGATCTGCGGGTGGGAAGTGGTACGTTAGTTGTGGTGGACGACTACTCTCGGTATGCGTGGGTTTTCTCTTGGAGGAGAAGGGGGAGACGTTTGGTTTTGTTCGAGATCTTGTCTTGAGGTTGAAGAACGAGAGGCACGGAGATGCCATACGAGCGATTCGTAGTGACAATGGCTCGGAATTTAAAAACTCTCGCTTCAAAACCTTTTGCCATGACTTGGGTCTTGAACACCAGTTCTCTAGTCCGTATACGCCTCCCCAGAACGGCGTGGTGGAAAGGAAAAACAGAACCTTGTGCGAGATGGCTCGGACGATGCTCGATGAGCATAGGACTCCGAGAAGGTTCTGGGCTGAGGCGGTCAATACCGCGTGCTATGTGTCGAACAGGATCTACCTCAGGGTGCACAAGAAGAAAACATGCTATGAGTTGATGCACGGCAGAACTCCCAAGGTGAGTCACTTTCATGTGTTTGGGTGCAAATGCTTTATCCTCAAGAAAGGGAAGAAGTTGGACAAGTTCGAGGCTAGGTCTGTCGATGGCATTTTCTTTGGTTACGCGTCTCATTCTAGAGCCTTTCGAGTGCTCAACCTTGAAACTAACCAAATCGTGGAGACTTGCGAGGTTACCTTCGATGAGACACAGCCACGTAGTCAGCTTGTTTTTAAGTGTGCAGGTGATGATGAACTTGGCGAGGAGATTTTCCAGGAAGAGGAGCATGAACATGGAGATGATGAAGATGGCGGTGTGGTGCCCGCGGCTGAGCATGTACCTACTACTTCGACTATGGTGGTGGATGGCCCTTCTCCCACACCTACAACGACAAACCCAGATCAAGGCGAAGCTGCTGTTGAGGGGGAGGTAGCATCAAGGTGAGAACCTCCCCGGCGAGTTCAAGTGGATCATCCAGCTTCGAGAATCATCAGCGACATCAATAAACGTACTACACGGTCAAGGGTTCAAAACAATTCTCACTTTGCTCATGCTGCTTTTGTTGCTACTTTTGAGCCCAAGGACATTGGACACGCGCTATCTGATCACAATTGGGTTAATTCGATGCATGAAGAGTTGGAGAACTTTGAGAGAAACCAAGTTTGGGAGTTGGTTGACCCTCCCTCAGGGTGTAAGCCGATTGGGACATAATGGGTGTGGAAGAACAAAGAGGGAGAGAAAGGAGAAGTGGTGAGAAACAAGTCAAGGCTTGTTGCTCAGGGGTATAGTCAGAAAGAGGGGATCGACTACGAGGAGACCTTTGCTCGTGTAGCTCGTTTGGAGGCGATCAGGATCCTTCAAGCCTTCTCTGTGGCTAAAGGGTTCAAGTTGTATCAGATGGATGTCAAGAGTGCTTTCCTAAACGGTGTCTTGGAGGAAGTAGTGTATATGAGGCAACCACCAGGGTTTGAGAGTGAGAAGTACCCCCACCGGGTGTACAAGTTGAGGAAGGCGCTGTATGGGCTGAAGCAGGTGCCTAGAGCTTGGTACGGTAGGTTGAGGGGGTTCCTGTTTGAGAGAGGGTTTGAGATGGGGAAGGTCGATTAGACCTTGTTTCTCCTCAGGCAGGGCAAAGATATCCTGAGTGTGCAGGTATACATGGATGATATTATCTTTGGTGGCTCGTCTAACTCTCTTGTTGCAAGGTTTGCAGAAGACATGAGCAGGGAATTTGAGATGAGCATGATGGGTGAGTTGCAGTTCTTCCTCAGGCTACAGATCAAGCAATCAAAGGAAGGAACATTCGTGCACCAAGCTAAGTACACCAAGGACATTGTGAGGAAGTTCAAGATGGATGACTCCAAGGCCATGGCTACGCCTATGAGTACGACTACAGCTCTTGATGCGGACGAGGAAGGTGAACACGTGGACCAGAAGGAGTATCGAAGCATGATCGGGTCACTCCTCTACTTGACGGCGACGAGGCTGGACATCCAATTCTCGGTATGTCTGTGCGCTCGTTTTCATGTGTCTCCGAGGACTTCGCATCGGCAAGCAGTCAAGCGCATATTCAGGTATTTGCGACACACTCCCGACTTCGGCCTTTGGTACTCCGCGTCTTCTTCTTTAGCTCTTCATGGATTTTCGGACGCGGATTTTGCCGAGTGTCGGTTGGATAGGAAGTCCACTTCTGGGACTTGCCAGTTCTTGGGTTCTTCTTTGGTGTCTTGGTCTTCCCGCAAACAATCGAGTGTTGCTCAATCCACTACCGAGGCAGAGTATGTGGCCGCAGCTAGTTGTTGCTCTCAGCTCCTTTGGATCACATACACCATGAGTGACTTTGGTGAGGAGTATACCCATGTCCCACTTCAATGTGATAGCACAAGTGCCATAAGTGTTGCAAAGAACCCAGTGCTCCATTCCAAAACCAAGCACATAGAAGTGAGGTATCATTTCCTGAGAGACAACGTAGAGAAAGGGAAAATCGCTTTGATCCATGTACCCACACATGACCAGCTAGCCGATATCTTTACCAAGCCCCTAGATCAAGCAACTTTCACTCATTTGCGGGGGGGGGGGGCTTGGTGTTTGTTTGATTTCTTGAGTTGGTGTGTGGGAGCTCCTTTGTACCATATGTATAGTTTCCTTGGTGCATTGTTTGCAACTTGCATGACATGTGTAACATGATGTATAGGCATCTTTGTATCTTAGGTTGCATGCATTTTGTATCATATGCATTTTGTAGGAAAAGCTTCTCCTATATACATTGTTCACCATGATGTGGTATATATGATCTTGTGAGCGAGTTTGGTATGATGTGGCTTAGTGTGGCTTAGCTCTTGATGATCTTGATTTATATCTATGGTTGATGGCTATGTTTTTCAAAAATGTCATATGTATGCTCTCTTGTGAGTAAATGCCTTTATATGATCTTGACATATTTTTGTGGCTTGGCTATGCTTAATTTGTGGTTGGATAGCTTATTTTGATCATATGGGGCCAAAGGCTCATTTGCCATCATGAATGTTTAGCCCCCATGCTTCATCTTGTGGAGGGGCATAAGTTCCTTTCTGTCGCAAAGACATTTCATGTACCAATTCAAATCTGAAAATGAAATGTAAATTGCTTGGAAAATGTGCTCCCATGTCATATGTACTTAATTTACTTACTTTTGGGTGCTAAACCGTTGCATGTTGCTTACCCATGAGAAGTCTCATATTTAGAAGTAAGCACATGGCTCGGTGGCTTTGACATGACATGAGGTGCTTGTGGGTGTTTATGATGGTCTTATGCTTAGAATGGTTGTCCTAGCATGAAGATTGTGTGGCTTTGCTATTTTGACATGTTTTGATCATGTTTAGGACTTTGCTCATGAGAGGGTAATTTTTCGCAAAAATGATCAATTCTATCTTAACTTTACCCAATGGTTGTGAAACTTGGTGATCATGTAGTTGATGTTCATACGATGCTGTAGAGTATCTAACTTGCTCATTTGATCATGTGTAGCATCTTGTGATGAATTTTGTCTATTTGAGAAGATCTAGTTGCATCTTTTCAAAATTTCAGCCTTGATTCATGCATTGGCAATAAGGGGGAGAAATGTTGGTTGAGAAAAGTTGCATTGCATCCCTAGAACATATCCCAACAGTCATGGGGGAGCTTGTGCATTTCTTTTGCATTTTGGTTTTTGGGGTGAGCTTCTGCCGAGTTTAATCGGTCTGATCGGTTTTGTAAACCGGCCTGACCGGTTTGGTGGAACCAGCCTGACCGGTTTGGGAAACTGGTCTGACCGGCTTGTGCCCAGTGTTGGCACATGTTCAGGGGGAGTATGCATATGTGCAGGGGGAGCTCTTGTATGCTTTGGTGGCTTGTGCTCTTTGCTTGAGCTTGTTTTTGACTCGGTTGTGTCGAGCCGTTGCCCTTGCCTAAGGGGACCGAGTCTTTTCTCTTTCAAGTGATCTTGCTCTTTGCCTTTGTTTGGCTTTCGATCGCTTGTTTGAGTTTCTTTTAGTCGTTTCTTTTCTTTTCCTTTTCTCTCTGGTTACCAAAAGTGTGTGTTGTCAATGCACTCATCAAGGGGGAGATTGAGGACCATGTGGGGTTCGAGGACCGGTGGATGGTCGCTTCCTGGTGTGATGAGTGATTGACAACGTTGTGTGGACTGATTCTTGGCTAAGTATTGCAGGTGCAGGTTGCGGCTTGACTGGTGTTGGTGCAGGTGAAGAACAAGCGGAAAGGTCGTTGCCGGTGAGGCCTCCAGGTGTGGAGAAGACAAGTAGGCTTGGTTCGAGGGACTCGGTGGCCAGCGGGGTCAAGTGCGGGCCGCATGGTGGCAAGAACAGCAAGATGAAGTCAGTGGATGGTTTCTTGGTTGAGCCTCAAAACCAAGGTCGAGCCGGGACTTCGTGGGAGTCGAGTCATGAGTGGTGATTGGCGGAGGCTACATCAAGTTCGCGGGGTTTGCAGTGGTTCACCAGAAAACCACTGGGTTACTCGGCTGAGCCACAAAGCCGAGGCCGAAGACCAGGCGTGGCTGTCAGGCCAGAACCGGCCTGACTGGTTTGGGAAACCGGTCTGACCGGTTTGGGGTCGCAAGGCGTCGGGAAGCTTCGAAGCGGAGGACATGCGTCGGGATCGCAAGGCTTGCGTCGAGGCTAACCAAAGTGCGGTCGCCGGGCATCCGTCCGATGGAGTTACGATGACAATTTCCCAAAGTGCCCTTGGTGGGCGTGTATCCTAGTTTATGTAATAGGGGTAGTTTTGTCTTTCGGCTGGCCTCCATATAACCCGAGTGGTGAGAGGATGGCAGCCACCTCTTGGAACCCTAGCTCATTTTCCCTTTGCTAATTTCCTTCCTATTTTCCTTAGGATTTCTAGGACTAGCTTGAGAGCTTCATGGTGAGATCTTGTGAGAGGGAAGGATGATCGGGCGGAAGCTAGACCTTGTATGAACCTTTATGGTATGTATAGATGATTCGGCGTGGTTCCTCAAGGCTTGATTGTGTTCTTCCCGTTTTCCCTTTTTGGTGATTTTCGGAGCCTTTTCTTGGATTTTCCGTGGGGAAGTTTTAGGGGCATTTCTTTGAGAGATTCTTGTTGGATGTCACTTATGAGGACCTTGTGCCTCTTTGCTTGGTGATCTTGCTCCAACAAACCCTCTGAAACGGCTTCAATTTGGTGGTTTTCGGTGGAGTTCATGGTAAGGTGTTCTTGAGGGTTGACTTCCGATTCCTCTTGATTGGGTAGGTTTTGGGGACCGAGCTTCTAGCCAAAGGTAGCCCACGAGGTACCCCAGCTATCCCCAAAGTCTCACTTGAATCCGTGGAACGAATCGGGAGATCGATCGAGGTGAAGGTTGACTTTTTCCCGCGGGTTGAGTTCTTCCCGACTGCCCAGGCAAAAACCGGCCTGACCGGTTTCCCAAACCGGTCTGACCGGTTTAGCCCCAGTGGCTGTCGAGAGGAGTTTTTGAACAGGAGAGTCTCGTTCATGCTATGTCTTTTCTTGTTCAAAGGTTGAAGGGTTCTTGAGGTGTTTTGGCTAGGTTTGGTCTACAAGGTCTTTTGGGGATTTCCTGGACAAAACCGGCCTGACCGGTTTGCCAAACCGGCCTGACCGGTTTCCCCTGCCTGTGAGAGGCTAAGTCCCAGAAGTTCGGTCTGACCGGTTTCAGAAACCGGCCTGACCGATTTTGGTTGCCAGCAGCAGTTTCGTGTTGTTTTCCGCTGCGTGTTTTGTGTTGCTGTTGGGTGGATCTTGCTCCTAGGTCCAGTAGCACTCCAGTGGCTACGTGGACTTGGCAAGAGAAGTTTGCGGAGGTGTCCGAGTGATTTTGGGTTCATAGGCCGAATTCTTGAGTAGAATTTTTATCAGCTCTCATTCACTCCCCCCCTCTCTGGTTCGCCGTTCCGGTCCTTCACCTTGCTATGCTTCTACACTGGAAGTTAGCATTGTATCATCCATCTATTCTACCAAATAAAGCTCCATGCATTGTTCCATGATTTACTCCTCTCCAAATATTTCCAAAAGAGACTGGTCTATGAAAAAAAAAGAAAGACATGCTCAAAAAGCATGATAAAAAAAGAAGAAAAAAAGAAAGAGAAGATAGCCCATGCCTCAGTTATTTCAAGAAGGAGAGTGGAGTAAATCATGCAAAAAGGAGTTCCATAACTTAGATTGTAATAACTAGTACCTATTCATGGTACAGTGTCCACCTTACCATCACAATAGTATTTCATCATGTATGGTAATATCTAGAACCCATTCCGGGGCTAGTATCCACCTTACCATACCCATACACGTGCACATCTTGATCTGATTGTATGATTAGATTTTCTTCTTCGATCCGGTTTTTGACTTTGCAATATATGTGATGCAAGTATGCCTTGTCATTCATACCTACCCTGAGCTCCACATGAGCCATCATTAGAAGTAGGATGAAGAAAGGTAATTCTAATGCCTTGGTGAGGACCTATACACATTGAGCGATCTGAGAGAATCAAATGAGGAGCTAAGCAATGTTTGTTTTGAAAATTATTGCAAAAACCCCAAGTCACTTGACATGATGAGCAGAAGTGATTTGATTCATGACCGTTCCATCCCTCAACTACCCAAGATAGCATGATAGACACTCCACAGAGTTCACAAGTACAAGGTATGGTTTGGAATATCTCTTATGCTCGCTTCATATCCCTAGATATCATGTCCCACTTGATTTGTTCTCCCTTTACTCGGGACGAGCAAAGGTCAAGTGTGGGGGAGTTGTTGACGGCTGTTAAGTACTACTTTTACACCGTCAACTCCTGCATAAAATAAATGGAAAGTGATCATCAACACTAGGATAGGGCTTTATACTGACAATTTCCACAAGTGTTGGTGTTTCTAGCTTTTGATGCAGGACAGGCCAAAATACACATGAAATGATATAGCTGAGAGCAAGTGCATTAATGGCATGAATATGGCATCATCATAAACAGTTCCAAATGCCAATTTGCACTGCACCATTGCGACGGGCTCGTCAAGATGATCGAAACGCATACATCATGTGGGCCCGGTGGGACCCACACCAGGCCACATGGCGATGTGCTGGCACGCAGATGCCATGTGTCCATGACACCTCATCAATCCAAGAGAAGCACCTCCCGACGAATCAGACGCCGCCACGTGTTCAGCACAAGGATTCAAGGGCCCACAACCCAAGCAAACTGCCTCCAACCGACCCATACACCGGGAACCGCCTTAGGGACCCACCTAGCAGTCACTCAGACGAAAGGCGGTGCAAACGGAGCCAACCCAGGATCGGCGGACCCCACAGGTCGACCGACCCCACCTTAAGGCGGTTCGCGCCCGTCTTCCACGTGTCGTCTCCCCATTGGATCCTAGGGGCATTCCCGTGGTGCTTGGGGTGTTCTCGCGCGGTGACCCGGGCCTATAAATAGAAGGGGAGGGGGTAAGAATTAGGACACACCACTCCATCCAAGGATGAGTGCTTCCCTTCAAAGGAGAGGACTCTCCTTGGTAGATTAGAGAATAGGAAAGTGAGAGAGGGATTTGTATCTCTGTGGATGCTTCGTTCTTCATTTAGAATAAAGTGAGTATTTTTGCATTTCCTATTTAGACTAAAGTAGTATTCATGCATATGTGAATAGTTCTTGTGTTCTTCACTTGTTCATGATTTAGAGGCTTGTGTTCTTCATGAGCTTAGCCTTTGATCTTCTGGTGTGGTTCATAAGTTGCTAATTCCGTTTGTATGCCTGCTAGTCTAATTAGAGTAAAGTGGATGCTCCTGCATTCTAGTTTAGACCAAAGTCCTTCCATGATCCTTGTATAGATAGCGGTTACCTGAGTGAGTCCTGGTCTCTCCCTCGTGGGTTCGTCACTCCGTCTTCGTACGGAGTGCTATAGTGTTGTTACGGGCTGGCAGACGTAACCGTGCTATAGTACGAACCGGTGGTGTAGACGTGGTGTCTAGACAACGGGTTATCCTTCGATTGCCCTGTATCCCACGGTTTGTCTTGGGGTAGGCCACGGTAGTGACAGCCGTTGGACCCTTACGGAATCCCCCACGTCCGGATATAGGTGTAGGCAACCATTTGCCGTGAACCGACTGTTATAGCCAGGAGGGTCCGGTGTCCGAAACGAGAGTCCCTAACCGAGAGATTGTTCTCAACTCTGCCCACTATCGGCAGGATCCTTTCCATCTCCATCTCAACTCTGTAGAGTTGTGTCCTTGGACCGTTCTCCTAGAGTAGAAGGTAGTACACACCGTTCCTTGGATTCGATACCCTTGGGAATACTCCTGAGGTGAAGTGCTACAGTGGTATTTCCGTGCGCTTGCGGATTCTTTCGTACCCGTCGGTATACCCAGGTGGATCTTACGCTCACGCTAGGTGCGCAACTAGTGGTGAGGTTAAGAAATACCAACAGTGCTCCCATCATTCAACCTCCGGATTGGAGCCAACCTTTCGAGATCATGTGCGATGCAAGTGACTATGCCGTAGGTGCGGTTTTAGCTCAAAGAAAGGAAGGCCGAGTTCACTCCGTGTACTACGCTAGTAAAACTCTTAGTGAGGCACAATTAAATTATGCCACTACGGAAAAGTTGTTGCTAGCGGTGGTGTTTGCTTTTGAAAAATTCAGATCTTACATTGTGAACTCGAAGGTCATTGTTTACACCGGAAAAGTATCTTTTGGCTAAGAAGGATGCTAAACCAAGATTGATTCGTTGGATCCTTCTTCTCCAAGAGTTCGATGTGGAAATTCGTGATAAAAAGGGGGTGGAAAATGTTGTGGCCGATCATTTCTCTAGGATGAACCGTGGACAAGATGACAAAGAGCCCATAGAGGATAAGATGAGAGATGACCACCTCTACCGAATACTCGACAAGGATACTTGGATGATTGATATCATTCGATCAATTCGGAGAATGCCTCTTGATCACCTAGATAAAAACACTCAAAGGAGGATAATCTCCGAAAGTCGGAAATATTTTTGGGGTTCACCTTACCTCTTTAAACTTGGGAATGATGGAGTAATGAGAAGATGTGTACCAAGAGAAGAGAGGCAAGAAATTTTGAGGAAGTGTCATTCGGCGGAATATGGTGGACACTATAGTCATTTTCGAACCCAAGCAAAAGTTTGGTCCAGCAGATTCTTTTGGCCGGAGATGCATGAAGATACCAAAAGATATGTTGCATCATGCCCCGAATGCCAAAGGATCGGAAACATTTCTCAAAGGAATGCTATGCTGTTGACGGTGTATATGCGTATCAAACTTCGTTTGGATTGCAAGCGGACAAATCCTCCGTCGTAGTCAAGGGACCCTTCTTCCCTCAAGTGTGAACCCAAGGTATCAAATCCGTGGAACAAATGTGTGATGCAAGAACCAATCTATTAAAGCCGAGAACACTTAGATCTTCAAAGGGAACTCTTATGCATTTAATCTAAAGAACACCAAAAGAAACGAATCTAATCTATGAAAACCGGAGGTAGCAAGAGATAGAGAGGGATAGGTAAAACCAATCTAGAGAGATTGGATCAAACTCTTGTAGAAGTTCCAAGCAAAGATGAATAAACCAAATCGAATCTCATAAAAAGCTTGTTTAAATCGCGGCTTCCCGTCCAACTCCGAAGACACCCACCTTTTGGAGCCACCGTTCTGTCACAACGCACTCCTATTCGTGCGCGTTAGCCTAGGGCGAGTCCAATGGACAAGTTGAAATCTCTTGGAAGGTCAGACATGCACCTCTAGCCACCGCGGCTATAAGAACACCCTCTATGATCTATCTCGAGAATAGATCTTAAAGTAAGAAAAGCCAATCAAAATCAAAGTCGTAGAAGAAGCACTTGATCGCTAGAAATCAGATTGCAACTTGATAATTCAACATCATAAACGATACATGGACAAGATCACCACCGGGATCCTACCTTGATCTTGCTTCTAGCTCCTGGAACTCCGACGTGGTCTTCCTTGCAAGGTTCCCACGTCGGCTAGGGAAACCCTAGACAACTAGCTCGACCCTCTCCTCTCCGAGATGGTGTCCCTCTCTTCTCTGCTCCTCGGCGGTGAATGACGAATGAGTTGATGCGTGGCTCTTGGCAGGGGGTCTATAAATAGTCTGAGGGGCGTCTAGGTCAAAGGGGGGCACAAATGGGCCCCAAAATGGGTTGGGCCGGCCGGCCTGGGCCCATTTCGGCCCACTTCGCGGCCTGCTTCGTGGACGTTGCTTCCCGTGTCTTCTAGAATGTTCTCCCTTCTACATGTGGGCCCTTGACGTCAGTTTCTTCACGGTTTGGATAGAGCTCCTTGTCCCGCAAGATTCAGCATTTTCTGTTTAGGTCCTCGGAGTTTTCCATCTTCACGGGTTGGTCCTTGGGCTTCTTGGAGTCATGTTCACTTCATTACTTGACTTGTACCGGGCTTAATGATCTTCTCACAATGTGCTTGATGAACTTTACCCGGAAGTCTTGCTTTCAACGCTAAATTCCTGCATAAACATTAAACTCCAAAACCGACATGCACGAGTGAACTTGTTATATCAAGGGGGTTAGTACCAATGGATAAGATATAAAATTCATGCCAACACCGAAGGTAAACTTAAGGCTAGGTTGACGGAATTTCACCGTCAACATCTCCCCCATGCATAAACCTTGCTCGTCCTCGAGTAATCCTTCGATGGATATCAGTGTTGCCTTTCATTGCTCAAACCCTGCACTTGATCAAACACGAGAAAACATAATGCTCTCAAAAGTTTAGTTCATTAGAGTTCCATAGAGTACTAGCCTTCATCCTTACGGAGGGTAGATATTAATTAAGCTCTTCCCACAAGTATTAAACATGCTCCCAAAATTCAAATGGTTCTCAAAAATTTTGAAATAAAGAATGAGATGAAAAAGAGCTAAACCAAGTTCAAAAATTTAAACCACCTTGCATCTTGCTCATAAACTCTCATCTCATCTTGTCTCTCAAGCCTATTTATTCTACTCCTTTCCCTCTCAAAACATATATATATGTGGTAGGCTTTATGTGGAGCTCTTTGGGAAAGTTTAGTCTTACCAAGATATTATAAATGAGATATTGTCAAAACAAGACAAGCTTCTCATGGTCTTACCGAGACTCGTCAAAAAGGTCATTGGAAAATAATGTTATATCAAGGAGGGGGAGAGAAAAATACACACACTTTGAGATAGGTGGACATGTGCAAATGGCAGAGAGTGATCCCGAGGCACAAAGGAAGTCCTCGTTATCGGATTGCACATGGTTGGAAAGATGAGTTTGGATCTTTAGTCTTGAAACTTTTGAAATTCCTAATGCATTTTAGAGAACCGGGGAGTTCACTTTATTCTATTTATTTTTTTATACATACTCATATTTTTTCTCATACATATATACATATATATATATTTCTCTTTCTTCTTTTTTTTCTTTTTCTTTATACACTTTTTTTTATTTGCTCCCCTTGAACTCAAATTTGCATTGTACCTACCTCCTCCCCCATGCTTAGACGTTTGCTCGTCCTCGGGCAAAGAGGTGATAGAGATAAGGTAGGTACTAGAAATATATTTCCTTTGGAGAGATACTTTGAAATCTTCAATCTTGGCACCATCTTGCGATCTTCCTTGAATTGACGATCCATACTCAAATGATAGGTTGTGGTCAAGGAGGTAAACACAAAAGATGATATTTTTGGTTTTAAGGGTGGATATACGGCGAGGTTTGTGAAATCTCTGATGTGGGGATACACAATGCACGGATAGAAAGGCTAGCAATAAGATAGATATGCAAAAACGGAATGACCAGCTTCTTAGTCTCGGGCCAGAGAAATCAAGCCCTGAAATAACTCACCCAAAAATAATCCTTGTATACTAAGTTTTTGCACTCGAATAAATATATGGCTCTGGATAGGTAGAGCAACATGCAAGTGGTATTTATGACAAGGTTAGCATTACTTTTAAGAACAAAAATAAATCATCTTTAACCCATCTAAAACTTGAGAGCACATAAAAGACTATGGGTCTTATTTTTATCATAACCTCCGCAAAAGATTAAGCTAGCATTTAGATTAATTTCAGATTTGTATTTTAAGAGAGCATTAGCTTAATCATGCATACAACAAGTACAAAGATAAACAAAGCGGCAACTATCATCATATATCAACATGGCACAAACTTTCTATCTTTGCCAAAGGTAAAAACAAGGTGGTGATTTTATTCATGATGAAAATAAAAACTAACACACATGCTGAAAATTAAATAAAAAAACTGAAACACTACGCATACATAGGCACATACAAACTGAAAATTAAACAAAAGGGAAAAGGAAAAATTAAACAAAGCTCCTCCTCTCTCTAATCTTCCGTCGGTGGTTGATATTGATAATCTTGATTATTGTACTCTTGCTCATAATAGGATTGCACCGCTCCTCCTATGAATTGCTCCGGCAGTGCTAGGTGAAGGCGTCCAAGCTCAAAGGTGATGTTTGCATTTCCTTCACCCATTTGGTTTGCATTGGTTTGGATGGCTGCGATATTTTGCATGTTTCTTGCAGCGTATCCTCCAATGATGACCACACTTTGTTGTGGTTGAGGGAGGTGTGCATATTGTTCCACAAAGGCTACGTTGGGTATCGCAAAATTTGGTGGGGGCATGGTTGCACCACTCCCCCATGCTTGCATTGGTACACCACCGTAGTATCTCGGCAGCACCGGAATTCCTCCATAAGGTGGCACATAATTTTGTGGTGCACCTTCTTCTTGGGCTGCGGAAGAACCTTCTTCTATAATCCTTCCTCTCTTATTTTTCTTCATCGGCACAAGAAGTCCTTCCTCTAACCAATCTTCTTTCCCCTCAAGAAAAAGTCTTGGTCTCGCATCCGGTAGGGGCAAATTCACCTTGGCCAATTTGAAGCCTCCTCTCTCATCTCCACTTATATATTTGCCTTGCTTCAAATAATCAAATCCTAGGGAAGTCCCGACTAGGAGATGCTCCGGGTTTCTTGGAATTCCCGGTCTCAAAGAGATAGCCAACATGGAGAGGTAACACCCCGAACCAATATCTCCCGATCCCGATGTTGCTTCACAACACCAACGGTTGATCATAAGATGAGTGGGGTCGATTGGCTGCCCGGCAATCAAAGCCGAGTGAAGCCAATTCACCTCCATGTCGGTTATCTTGGTCTCTTTCATTCTCCCCAAAGTCCTTTTGCTCATCCATGAGTGAAACACCTGGATTATGGGGTTCCGGATACTATTTCTTTGCCGGTTAGCTTCTCCTGCGATCATTCTCCAAAAACTTTCCAATGTTCCTCGATGCACATCCACTTGCTCCGGGGCTCCCATTTGAAAACCAAGCAACTCCCTAATATACTCATAGGGAACCACTTGTTCATCTCCTTCCAAACGGAATGAGAGACTCGGCACTCCTTCATCAAGTATAGGCGCCATGGTCATGAGAATTTCCAAGGCGAATTCCTTGTGGGTGTTTGCCGACACTCCGTTAGAGAATTGCACCCAACCAAGGTGTTCCAACATGTAATAAATATCCGTATGAAAACCCAACACTTGGAGAGTTGGGTCGTCGAGGTCGACGTTCGCCACAAGCCTGTTCTCAAGGCGAGTGAGCTTCTTCTCCTCCTCCTCCATCTTGATAATAAACCCATACTTGGAATACCGCGGAGTGTATGGAGGTGGAGCGGATGATCGTGTCGAGCGACGAGGTCGGATGGGCGGCTCCTCTGTGCGTCCTTGTGGTTCGGTGAACCGCATAGATGAGCTTCGTGTGGCCCTCATGCCACCGAGGAGTAGGGTGTCGTTCCTCCTCGGCGGTGCCGTGTCCTCCTCCATACTCCGAGGAGACTCGGAGACCGAGTGCCTCCTCGAAGAGGTTGTCGATGATGGTTTGGACGACGATGATCCCTTCTTCTTGGTGAAGAGACTTGTAGTTTTCTTCCACATGGTTGCTGCACTCTCCCTCACAAATATATACCCAGGGTTTTCAACCGGTAGCAAGGCACACAAAATTATTTGGAGTTTGGACTTCAAGTGGACTTAGGATGGATTTTGATCGATGAAACAAAACTCGAAGTGGAAAGTTATGTCTATTGTGGTTCTGGACTAAGAGCTCAGGAACACGAGCAAAGAACTGGGCGAGTGACTTACCTGAGGAAGACAGGCACCGGGGGCCTTAAAAAGAGGTGAGGCCGGCCGGCCTGGGGTCCTCACTGCCCCTCTCGGCTTCAACTTTCTCCAGTGCACTCCATGCTTGCTTGTTGCTTTGTGATCGCGTGCTCCACGGGGTTGCACCGCCTAAATGCTCTCGTCCACGACTTTGCTTCATGATTGATCCTTCCACTTGATTGTTTTGCTTTGAGTCACTTCCATGCTCCCTTGCCTCACATGCCTCCATGAGATTCCTGCAAAACAAAGCTTTGGCTACCCCCCCCATGCTTGTCCTTTGCATGTGGTTTGATGATAAATGTTGGAGGGGCATCCCGTGATGCATCATGGTGCATGTGTGGTTAAGTTAATTAATTCAATTGCCTCCCTCTAAGCATGTTTTAATGCTAAGCACTCCTCTAATTTCGAAAGATAAAATTAAACTCAGAGCTTGCAACGAGTTCAAATATAATTAGAGGAGTTTTTTAAGCATCAAAAACAAATGTGAGTCGAAAATATTTTCCGACTACTTTTATTTTGGTCTTACCGGTATTGTTTGCTTCCATTAGTTGAGAGCAAGCTTTTCCCGGCTTGATCATGGGGGCATAGGTTTAGGTTCTAATTTTGGTTAAGAGTGAGAGAGATTTTGAATGAAATAAAATTAAATGAGGCTTAGAAAAATTCTAACTCTAGAGAAACCAAGGATATGAAATTTAAACCAAAAGTTAAGTTTCTAGGTTCACACGAGTCCTATCATGCGCTGAAATTTAAATATCATCTAGGTACATAGCGTGGCTCTACTCGTGTGTTTTTAACATGTAAAACAAGTCAAACATAACATCATGATGAGGACAAAAGGTTGAGGTAGGTTCTGAATTTTTTTGGTTTTGGTTTCTCAAAAAGAAGCAAATAACACATAGGATGGCTCATGTAAAGGGTTTATGATCCAAATAAAATATCCAAACAAGATTTATAACCACTTTAAGAGTCTATGAATGTCTTGCGTAGCAAATTTTAAAACTAACTTACTTGAAAGACTCGAAAGATCTTGATCGGGTTGTCCTCCCGGTAGCTTATTCTTGACTCGATGAAACGGGTTGCCTCCCGCCTAGCGCTTCGTTTATAGTCCATGGCTAGACTTCTTCACTTGTTTGCTTCGGATCAACGCTCTTTGCGGGCGTTGCAATCTTGGGTACCCACTTCCGCACCATCTTTGGCGCAGGCTTATTCTCCGGCTTAGTCATCTTTTTGGTCTTCACAGGCGGCTTTTGTTCCTTGATCTTGACGGATGCAACAACTTCTTTGATTTCCTTCGCTTCCTTCTTCTCCGGCTCTTCCTTCTTCCTTGGCTCTTCCTTACTAACGCGATGATGAGGCGGAATATATTTAACTTTGATCATATTGCATACCTCGAAGCATGGTCGAAACTTGAAGGAACTCCTCTCGCCGTTGATGTCGAACTTGATCTCCCCCTTTGCCGACGTCGATGGTAGCTCCCACGGTCTTGAGGAAGGGCCCCCCAAGGATGAGTGATGGCTTCTCCCTCTCTCCCATCTCGAGCACCACGAAGTCGATGGGGACGAAGTGGTGTCGACCTTCACGGGCACATCCACGGCGATGCCCAAAGGGTAGCGAATGGAGTTGTCACCCAACTCCAAGCACATGGCCGTAGGCTCTAGCTCCGGTAGGCGTAGCTTCTCGAACACATCTCTTGGCATGACGCTCACACTTTCTCCAAGGTCACATAATGCCTTCTCGAACTTGAATGAACCAACGGAACATGGAATCGTCGGGCATCCAGGGTCTCCTTGCTTCTCTAATCCGTTTGCAATAGCGGCGCTACATTGCTCGGACATCTTGACATGATCCACCCCGAGTGTTTCTATCTCATACTTGTTTGCAAGTATATCTTTGAAGTAGCGAGAATATGTAGGAACTTGAAGGGTGTCCAATAGCGGCATGTTGATGCTCAACCTACGCACAACCTCCACAAACTTCTCAAAATGATTATCAAGTTTACCTCGGAAGTAGCGTGGCTTGAGTTGCGGTATCTTCGTGTCTTCTCCCGACATCTCAAACTCAGGCTCTTCGATGATGATTTCGGTAACCTTCTCCTTAGCAAATACCTCCGCCTCGGTAGATGGTTTAGGCTCTCTAGCTCCCGCGGGATGCTTCGGATCTTCGGTCTCCTTCCCCGAACGAGTTTGAATGGCCTTCGTCGTCTCGAGACTTTGAGGTTACCCCGGAAGCTTCCCTTCATTAGTGGATAGGCACCCGGCAAGTTGCCCCACTTGTGTCTCGAGCATCTTCATCATGTTGAGCACTTGATGATTGGAGCTTCCGACCTCTGTCACCTTGCTATCGATGTTCTCCAACACCTTGTCTATGGCTTTGAACTTAGTGACGGTGTCCTTGTTGATCTTAGCTTGCTCGTTCATGAAGTCCTTCAATTGCATACGAAGAGGAACCGAATTTGGAATGGATGAGCTTGCATTAAATTGAGGTCTACCTTGCCTGTAGTGGAAGTTCGGCAAATCTCCCTTCCTCATGTAATCGAGCATCTTGGCTTCCTCCAGGCAATCCTTTTGGACATGGACATATTCTCCGCACTCTTCACATGTGGATCTTGCTTTGACAGCCTTTAAATCTTGAGCTTCTTTCTTCTCTATCTCCATCTTCTCCAACCTCCGCATAAGCGAATCGATCTTGCCTTCGAGTAGATCTTCCTTCTCCACTTGCAAGACTCCTTTGACGTTCCCCGTGGGTTGAACCGGAAGTAAGTGTCCGGACGACGCCCATGTGTCATTGTCCGCGACCTTCTTGAATAAAGTGAAAGCTTGAGTCGGCGTAAGCTCGATGATGGATCCTCCTGCTGATGCATCAATGATCGTCCTTGACGCCATGGTAAGTCCTTGATAGAACTTTTGAACGAGATCTTCCTTCGGGAACTTGTGATGTGGAACCGCCCAAGTGTACTCATTGAAACGCTCGAATGCTTCCGATATGGTCTCCGTAGGATATTGAGCAAAGGTAGCAATCTTATTGTGCAAGCTTTGAGTCTTACCCGGTGAGTAGTATTCCTTCATGAAGGCTCTCATCAAGGCATCCCAATTTTGCACCGTCTCCGCCGGTTGAGAGTAGAACCATTGCAAAGCCTTTCCGAGTAGCGAGAATGGAAAGACCCTTGCCCTCCTTTGATTTTGAGTCACCCCTTCCATGTTGAATGTCTGACAAAGTTTAATGAACGCTTGGAGGTGAAGGTTCGGATCCTATTTACCAGTGAAGGGTGAATGTTGCACCATGCGGATTGTTGAGGTCTTGATCTCGAACGGCCTTCCGATCTCTGTGAGGTTCAAGATTGGTAGGTCGACGATGTCCGGGGTGCATAGCTCCCCGATCTTGCGCTCCGGCTGTGGTTGTTCTCCCATCGGTTGCGGTGGAAGTTGATTCTCCCTAGGGCTTGGAGGTGGTGATTCCTTTGGAGACTTCGATGATCCTTCGGCCTTCGCTTTTGGATCTGCAAATTCTAGCTTTTTAGCTTGTACTTCACGTCTCCTTAGCATGTAAAGTTTTTCTGGATCATCCACAAAATTTTCGAGTTTGTTGGAGAGGTAGCCGTCCATCTCCTGTTAGGGTTAGCAATAAACAAAATATATATAAAAACAAAAATAAAAACAAATCTAATAAAACTAGGGTTAGTCAAACTAGATTAGATTGATTTTTTGAGGATGATCAAAAGTTAGTAGATGCAAAAAGAAAAACCAAAAGAAAACTGAAAATATTCACAAAAAGCAATAAAAAATCGAATCTTGATCACTTGTTCCCCGGCAATGGCGCCAGAAAAAGGGGGCTTGTTGACGGTGTATATGCGTATCAAACTTCGTTTGGATTGCAAGCGGACAAATCCTCCGTCATAGTCAAGGGACCCTTCTTCCCTCAAGTGTGAACCCAAGGTATTGAAACTGTGGAATAAATGTGTGATGCAAGAACCAATCTATTAAAGCCGAGAACACTTAGATCTTCAAAGGGAACTCTTATGCATCTAATCTAAAGAACTCCAAAAGAAACGAATCTAATCTATGAAAACCGGAGGTAGCAAGAGATAGAGAGGGATAGGTAAAACCAATCTAGAGATATTGGATCAAGCTCTTGTTGAAGTTCCAAGCAAAGATGAATAAACCAAATCAAATCTCATAAAAAGCATCTTTAAATCGCGGCTTCCCGTCCAACTCCGAAGATGCCCACCTTTTGGAGCCACTGTTCTGTCACAACGCACACCTATTCATATGGGTTAGCCTAGGGCGAGTCCAATGGACAAGTTGAAATCTCTTGGAAGGTCAGGCATGCACCTCTAGCCACCATGGCTACAAGAACACCCTCTATGATCTATCTTGAGAATAGATCTTAAAGTAAGAAAAGCCAATCGAAATCAAAGTCGTAGAAAAAGCACTTGATCGCTAGAAATCGGATTGCAACTTGATAATTCAACATCATAAACGATACATGGACAAGATCACCACCGGGATCCTACCTTGATCTTGCTCCTAATAGCTCCTGGAACTCCGACGTGGTCTTCCTTACAAGGTTCCCACGTCGGCTAGGGAAACCCTAGACAACTAGCTCAACCCTCTCCTCTCCGAGATGGTGTCCCTCTCTTCTCTGCTCCTCGGCGGCGAATGACGAATGAGTTGATGTGTGGCTCTTGGCAGGGGGGCTATAAATAGTTCGAGGGGCGTCTAGGTCAAAGGGGGGCACCAATGGGCCCCGAAATGGGATGGGCCGGTCGGCCTGGGCCCATTTCGGCCCACTTCGCGGCCTGCTTCGTGGATGTTGCTTCCCGTGTCTTCTAGAATGTTCTCCCTTCTGCATGTGGGCCCTTGACATCAGTTTCTCCGTGGTTTGGCTAGAGCTCCTTGTCCCGCAAGATTCAGCATTTTCTGTTTAGGTCCTCAGAGTTTTCCGTCTTCATAGGTTGGTCCTTGGGCTTCTTGCAGTCATGTTCACTTCATTACTTGACTTGTACCGGGCTTCATGATCTTCTCACGAGGTACTTGATGAACTTTACCCGGAAGTCTTGCTTTCAACGCTAAATTCCTGCATAAACATTAAACTCCAAAACCAACATGCTCGAGCGAACTTGTTATATCAAGGGGGTTAGTACCAATGGATAAGGTATAAAATTCATGCCAACACCGAAGGTAAACTTAAGGCTAGGTTGACGGAATTTCACCGTCAACATGTGCCCTTGAATTACAATCTACAAATCGATTTATTTGATGTTTGGGGAATTGACTTCATGGGGCCTTTCAAAAACTCACATGAATTCGAGCACATCCTAGTTATGGTTGACTATGTGTCCAAGTGGGTAAAGGCCATGCCATGTCGTAAAGCTTCCACGGAAGAATCCATCACGATGATTAAGAGTGTGATTTTCCCTCGCTTCAGTACCCCGAGAATCTTGATAAGCGATGGAGGAACTCACTTCACCAGGAAGAACTTTAAGAAGTGCTTGTCCAAGTTGGGGATTGAACATAGAGTCTCTACGGCTTATCACCCACAAACCAATGGACAAGCGGAAACATCGAATAGGCAACTAAAGAGCATCCTTAACAAGACTATAGAGAAGGGAGGCAAGGATTGGTCAAAGAAATTGGATGGAGATTTATGAGCATATCGGACGGCATTCAAGACACCGATAGGTATGACCCCATATCAATTTGTTTATGGCAAGGCTTGTCACCTTCCGGTTGAGCTAGAACACAAGGCATATTGGGCAATAAAAGAGATGAACCTCGATCTAGACGCCGCGGTAGTGAAACGGAGAATCCAAATTAGCGAGCTAGAGGAGATGAGGTTGAAAGCTTATGAAAACGCAAGCATCTACAAAGAGAGAATCAAAAGATGGTACCACAAAAGATTAAAGAAGGAGTTTAAAGAAGGAGATAAGGTCCTCCTCTATAATTCGAGATTCAAAACTTTCGGAAAGGGGAAATTGCAAAGCAAGTGGGATGGACCTTACATTGTTCATTCGGTGCTCTCCAAGGGAGCGGTTACCATCATGGATATGAAAGGAGATCAATTCATGGTGAATGGTCAACGGCTTAAGGTGTATTTCGAACCTGACGTTGTGCCCCTTCACCATATTGATATTTTCATCATGGAGGATGAGCTCGAACGTCAAGCCTAGAACGTAAAACAAGGTGAGCTTTTTGTAAATAGCTCTTATTTTATTTTTCTGCAGTTTCTCGCGAAGTTTTACTAGGCCAACTTTTCTACATGGGTTAGCAATTAAAAAACAGTGGAGTACGCGAAAAACCGGACCGAACCGACCCGCGAAACAGGGCAGGCCGGCCGGCCCAGGGGGCCCAGGCGGCGGTTCGCCCCCATTTTTCTCTGGGACGCGCGTCTTCAACTTCCTTGTTTGGTCAGAGAATTTTAGGGAAGTCAAGAAAGGGAAAAGATGGGTTCTAGGGCATTCCTTCTCAGACTATTTAAAGGAACGAGATTGGAGCTCGGGAATCCATCCCAATTCACATCCTTTTGCACCCAAGCAGCAGCCATGACATCCCCAAGGAGCAAGGAGATCAAGCTAGGCGCCGAGAAGCCTTTGAAGTCAGAAGAGGCGATGCGATGCGAGCTCAAGCCTACAACAGAGATCAAGAGGACCGCCCGCATCCGTTGCGGAGGGCGTGTCCCGACCGGGCCGATTGCATCTCGCCACCATGTCAAGGAGGAGGTCTTGACTCCCGTCCGTAGATCGGAGCGACTCCGGGGCATGAAGAGGAAAGACTACAAGGAGGAGTCGCCCGAGCCGAAGGATTACGGGGGGAGTGATTACTCTGACGACCGCAGCCCGAACTCATGGGCAGCCGCCGGAAGGGACGACAATGACCACTTCTATTGGGAGGAGGTGCCTAAAGAGAAGACTCCCGAAGGTCCAAACGGTGGCGGAGATCCCGACGACGGCGGCAACGGTGACAACGGCGACGACCCCGGCGACGACGACCCATTCGGGATGCATCCGTTATGTTGTGCGGCTTGCCGTCACTCCATCTTGGATCTCTACGCGTCGGTCGAGGAGTGTTTCCAAGCTATGGAGGCGATGAGGCAGAGAATGGAGGATTTGGAACGAGTAGTCGATGACGACTACAAGTTCCTTAATCGGAACGTGAGGATGTTATTCGGGACGGTCGGCAACATGAAGAAAAGGTGGTGCAAGGACTGTGGGAAGTTCCACTAGAAAGTTAGGGTTTTCCCCCTTAGGATTTTTGTAAGATACGACGAGGACGTCGTATGATTTTAGCGTGGGGGAGAGCTAGCTAGCTAGATCTTAAAATTTTTGCCTTAGTGAGTTTAGTTTGGTTTGGTTTAGAGTTTGCGAGAGTTTGTGAGTTAAAATTTTTAGGTGTGTTTTTAAATTTTCAAGTTTCAAGTGTGTTAATTTAGTGTTCGAGTCGAAAAATCAAATAAAAAGTGTCTTTTAATTTTTGTCTCATGTGATGCTTTTTCTTTCTTTACTCATATGTTTTCCTTTAATTTTGATATATGAGCATGAGCATTTGGTTTGAAACATTTACCGTGGTGTTTAGTGGAGTTTTTACCTTTAAAAGTGTCTGCACCATACTTTGATCTAGAACCTTGTTTCGGTTGTGCTAAGTTTGATGCCAATGTTGGAGGAGTTTAATTCTGAAAATTATATGAAAACCCCTTGTAATAAAGGTTAACAAACTCTCTTTTTCCAAGTTGAGAGACAAAGAAAAATCCTATACAAGGCCAACTCGATATCCGCTCCACCATAAGTGCGGTTAGCATGATGAGTTGGGCTAGGATCCTTCTCTCTTGGAAGTTTTAATTTCGATCAATGATCATGTTCTTGTATATATCTTTTATTGCTAGCCTCGTCATGCATTTGGTAACGAGACTCTCACATCGAAAGTCCCGTACATCGCCGAATTCCTTACCCAAATCATAATATCTCTTTTGTACATCGTATTCCTTGAACACAACCTATGTTCAAAGTTTCATCTCGTCTTTAGCATGATTTTTATTTAAAATTCAGATTGTATTTATGCAAGAAGAGATGAGCAAAGAGCTTCGGAAAAGAGGTAAAGATGTCAAGAGAAAGAGATAAGTAAAAAAAATATGTGTATGGAAAAGAAAAGAAAGAAAGAAAGAAAGAGGTAAAGCAAGAAAGATATGAAGAGGGATGAATTAAGTGAAGATTAAATCTATATTATAAGGAGCAAAGACAATTGAAAACTTTTCTCACCCAATTTGGACCCACCTTACCCCTCACGCCGGACCCACCCATCATATGTTTTTGGAAGTGGATATGGTGGAAGAACTATGAAGTACCAAAAAATCGCAATTTGGAGTGCATTTCTGCCAAAAGCAAAAAAAATTTCTCACCCACCCCGCGTCTACCCCACCTGTACCCGTTTTAGGGCCCACCCAGATGCGTACCCACACCGCTGCGCACCCACCCGCACTCGCGCCTGCCACGCCGGGCGAGTTGCGCCGCCGGTGAGTCGCGCCACCGCCGCATCCTCCGTCCGCTCAGCACCGACTTCCTCCCCAGTCCCCACCACGCTCGCCCGCTGCACGTCGGCGCACCGCCTCGACTTCTCCCTCTGTGTGCACGTCCCCCATGCCGCCCCTCGCCGCCCTCACCACCGGATCCTCCTCCCACGCCATCGACCTCTCCCGCTCCTGGGGGACTCGGAACTCACCGACCTCAACCTCTCCAATGGTTCCATCTTGGGGACACGACAACCGCGGAGGTGGCGCGGATGAGGAGGCTCCTCTGCGCACAAGCTCGTCAGGCCCTTGGTCCCCGTCGACCCCGTGCTGGGCACCTACACCGTCAACAACGAGCTCGTGTGTGGCACCTACTCGACGGCGGCCGGCCGCCTCCTCCTCAAGAACATGGGTCTCCTCCCAGGAGCTCGCCTTCGCGGACTAGATCTTCCGCCGCCGCGTCTCCCTCCGGCGCCGCCACGCAAGCGCGCTGTCGGTCATGGGACCGCCTTCGGGGAGCTGCGTGCGCTGTTCCTATCCTCCGGCGAGCTCTGTGATGGGCTCCCTCGCCTTCACCGCCGGCGGTCCTCTTTCCAGTGGGTTCCCCGCCCGTATCCCGGCGTCCGCGCTCGCACCGTAGCGCAGCGCCATGCGCTGGTAGTCTGGGCCCAGGCCAGGGACGCTGACGAGACGAGCGCGAGGTCCTCCTCCTCGCCGTCACCGGCCGGCGGCCGCCACCCTCGACGCCGTCGCAGCCCAAGGCGGCGAAGAAGCCGGCAAGCCCGGGTCTCTGGGACACGCTGGCATTCAGTGGCCTGCCCCCCGAGCGAATCAACGGCCGCCTCGCCATGGTGGGCTTCGTATCCGCAGCTCCACGCTCGCCATCGAGGCATCTCGCGGTGGTGGCCTCCTCTCGCAGGCCGGGAGCGGGTCCGAGTTCACCTGGTTCGCGGCGGCGGCCGTGGTGCTCGACGGTGCTGGTGCCAGTCCTTGAGACAGCGCTGAAGCCAAGAGCGGCGGCGTCATGAGTGCTGACGCCGAGCTCTGGAACGGCCGCTTCACCATCCTCGGGCTCGTCGCGCTCGCCTTCACTAAGTACCTCACCGGCGCACCATTCATCAACGCCTAGAGACGCCGGCGATCGTGCGCCTAGAGTTGTGCCCCCGTTCGTCCGTGGTGTCTACACTGAATTTGTGTGTCTGGAACTGCATGTCTACAGTATGTAGATAGCTTGGTAGGACTGCGTATGCTAATGCTACCTTCTGTATACTATCCTGAGGAATCAATTAGCTAGGAAACATATTACCCCAAAAGCAGTTAATAATCTGTTCACTAATGAAATCTGTACGATCAGGACATATTTATTTATATTAGTGTTGAACTGTTAATGGTCTCTGGATGTATATTAGACAAGTTTCAGAACTGATATTACGCAACAGAAGATAATTCAGAATTTTCAGAAGGGAAAGGAAAAGGAGAAAGAAGAGAAAATTCAAAAGAAAGAACACATCACATCATGCAGTGAGCTTAATGCCTTAATCTGAATAATTGCGATTATGCAGCGAGCTTAATCTAAAATGCAAGTCTGTCTGAACCTAAGTTCATGCCAGCCTTGCCCGCATCTCTGCCTCAAACTTATTGTCTGAACACACTGAGCAAAGGCATGCCTCCGTCTGCTTCAGTGGACAACAGTCCACCACTCCCACGTCATATCAACAATTCAGAAACTCTTCAGAAGGGTGTTGCTAACATATATGGTTGCCAATGCTAGGTTGGCTACCGCTTGTTCAGTTGTTCGTTGTTCCCCCTTTTCTTTCTCGAGGCATGTATGAAAGAAAAGCCAAAGAATATAATAATAGATGATATTATTGGGCTTCTACTTTTTGTTTGGTTGCAGATGATGGTAGTTGATTTTGAGAGGGTTCAGAAGAATCAAGAGGAAAGACAGGTATAATGGAGTCATGGAGAGCACCTTGTTCTTTAGTCTTGCAAATGATTAACTGATTCCTAATCTAAGTGCCTGAAAATAACTTGGAAATCTATTATTTTTAAGTGACCCAAAATGACATAAAAATATATTGAGATTAGTGCGATCATCATGCCTTGATATGTTGAACCAAGTGATCGAGGTGCAATGCTCAATCACAGCGTCATGTGCCCTTAATTTCCGATTGAAGTTAGTATTATTTTTGCTTCATTTTTGGATCCGTAATGTGTCCTCGGTCAACACACGAGCCGTAATTTCCTTAATCCCTTAAATTATTATGCAATATAGCAAAACAAAGATATAGTAGATGCATATTGTTCAAATTTTTTCGATCGATACACGAGTGTACCAGATCGTGCAGTCATCAAAACTCTTTATGATTCCATGTAAACTAATTATTATCTCATAGCAAGTACACTTTAATATATATGATCAAATAGCCATGGCAATATAGGTCTTGAATTTTGTTTCATATATAATCTATTCATTTTGATATCTGATTTAATAGTTTTGAACAATTTGATGGAGTCGGTTTATGATTGAATTTCTAAGTGGATAAGTTTTGAGGGAGTATGATGGGATAATTTGAATTGAGCCTGTAACCATTATTTTGAAATCCAATATTTTGGGTTCATTTTGATGGAAGTTTACAAACATCTATTATACAGGGAAGGATTGCGTGTGAAAATTTGCATATGACATTGCATGTGAAAAAAGCACCTACAACGTGCAGTTGGCTACACGTTGTATGCAGGCAGAGATTGGGGTTGGTAGTGTTGCGATCCATATTGTAAGAATCACACTTTATCTTCATATCGTAAAACTTGTGGAGTTTGCTTAAATGCACTTTATGTTTATGTAGACATGTCCAAAGAGAATTATAACTGATACTTGAATATAAAGTTCTATTGTTTGCCAACATATAGCTAGAATGTGCCGCATGCGAAGCATGCTAGAAAATTGTCTCTACCTTTCCAAATTTTGGCTCTATTTTTTCACCACAAAAATTTTTGTAAAAGTGATGATCCCCAAACCCTGATCACTCATGGGATGCTGCAGTATACACAAAGTAATTCTGCTTAGGTTTCTAAAGATTATGTGTAGCTTCTTGTTGACAATGTCAAGGAGAATTGGCAATGTGCCGCATGAGAAGTTCTAAACACTACGGGAAACCGGCTGTTTGCCGTGCGTTTCGAGCGCACGGCAAAGGGCAAAAAACGCACGGCAAAGGATGCACGGCAGATTTTTGCACGGCAAAGGGCCTTTGCCATGCGCTTTTAATCACACGCATGGCTAAGGCCCTTTGCCGTGCGTCAAACACAGCGCACGGCAAAGAAAAGCAGCTGACGGCGCCACCGTCTGTAACTGCAGACGACGACCTTTGCCGTGCGTCTGGTCTGGAGACGCACGGCAAACAGTGAGAACTTTGCCATGCGCCTCATCCTGGCACGCACGGCAAATGAAACAAAAAAAAGAAAAAAAATACAACAGGGCCCGCCGCCGGCGGGCCACCACCGCGCCAGAGCCGGCCGCCGCTATCCACCACCACCGGATCTGCAGCCACCGCCGGATCTGCAGCCACCGAGGGAAGGAGGGAAGCTCGGGCTCGAGAGGAGCATCCCACCATCGCCGTGGCTGCCAGGCCTCCACCGCGCCAGGGACGCCGCCGGGCCTCCACCGCGTCGGCGGAGATGATGAGGAGGCGAGGCGACGGCCGCGGGTAGCTGCTCGATGTGTTCCTCCTCCACAGGATCCTGCTCCACGTCGGCCGGATCTTGCGCCGCCGCCGGATCTTGCGCCGGGAGGAGGAGGAGGAGGGGGGCGGTGGCGCCGTTGGAGGAGAGGCTGACGACCGGAAGAGGGTGCGCCGGGCTGGACGGAGTGGGCCGCTGGGAGCCCTCCGCGGCCACCGGAGCACCGACCTCTGGCCGTCGCCGCGGCCGCCGGGAGCACCGACCTGTGGCCGTTGCCGTGGCCACCGGATCTAGCGTCGGGAGAGACCGGAGGGGGTGGTGGAGAAGGAGAGGCGGGAGAGGATGCCGCCGGGAGCCCTCCGCGGCCGCCGGGAGCACCGAGCTCAGGCCGCCGCCGCGGCCACCGGATCTGGCGCCGGGAGAGGAGGAGGGAGGAGGAGACTGGCGTGCCGGTGAGGGAGGGGAAGAGGAGGCGAGGCGCGGAGAGGAGGTGTGGCGTCGGGGTGCGGATCTGGTGCACGGCAAAGATAATGTTAACAAAATCCAAATTTCATATAGAAAAACACCAAAATTATCAAATGGACTCAAATAAACACCAAATTTTTTCATAGAGCAACTTATGTTGTCTACTGCCTATAGATAAAATTTCCAATTCAAGATGTTTCAAATTTCTTTTGATCTCATGGAAAAGATCTTAAACTGGGCTAAATAACATAAATAAATATACTTAATTCATAAAAATTATGAAATAAGTTTGCAAAATTTCCAAAAATTTACACAAAATAAGTGATGTTGCCTATTGCTTATAGAAAACAAGATTGAAGTCAAAACTCAGTTTGAATCTCACGTTACCTACAAATCTAATCATATACTTCTTAACTCTATGAAACTTCATTGAAGATGTTTCGGTTTCTAAACACCATGCGTGAAAAATTCTTCGAAACCTTCTCTACTGCTTACCACAACCTTCTCATAGGATATCATGAACTCTCAACAAATCTCATAATTTTCAAACTTCATTTGCATTTTATACAATTAAAAAACATTTCTAAAACACTTGGATTTTCATGCTTCGTGAACTAAATGTTTGAAATTTCAACTAATTTCATGGGTAAGGTCTTAAAACGGACTCAATTACACAAATATCATTTTTCCACAAACTTTACTCCATTACTTTATGCACTTGCAGTTCAAATTTGACGTATACGGCAAAAATTCTTTAAGTGACACATAATTGTTAAAAATAGTAAATTTATCGAGACATGTATAAATTTGAAATATAGAGTACAAAATAATGTTCTTGAAGTGGAGAAATTAAAAGGAGTACAAAAATCAAATTTTTTAAAAATACTTTGCCGTGCGCCGTAGAAAAACGCACGACAAAGATATATGTTTGTCGTGCGCCAGATGGAAACGCACGGCAAACATATATCTTTGTCGTACGTTTTCCTACGGCGCACGGCAAAGGGAATGTCTTTGCCGTGCGCCTTGTCCCAGTGCACGACAAAGGCAACGAACAAGGTAACGGAGGTAACGTCCGGTGGGAAAAAATGTTTGCCGTGCGCCAAGGAAAAAATGCACGGCAAACTATTTGTTTGTCGTGCGCTAATATAAAAACGCACAGCTTTTTTTACCGGGCGTTTTTTTTTGCCGTGCGCCCAAAAAAATGCGCACAAAAATACGCACGGCAAACATCGATTTTCCCGTAGTGAAAAGAGAATTATACCTATATAGACTATGTATACAAAGTCTTATTTACTCCGCGTTCCTTTAGATACGTGCGTGTCGCACGCACACTTTACTAGTAAAGTGTAAGGAAGGATGTGAAAGTGCATCTAGGCCCCTAAGTGGATTTTGGGGAATTGAATGACAAAACGATTAAAGGTCTAACTTGTTTTGTCTAAAGATTGTGAGCAGGTTTTCATTATTTATTCATGAGCTACAATTGTTGTTTATTTAAATAGATGCTATTTGGCTCACAATAATTAAAGGTAAGCAAATGTGTGATCCTTATGCAAATCGGTTAATGTCAAGCAATGAGTGGATTTATATTTTGGGGATATTTTGTGAAGATGAATTACATGTCTCCAAGGAATGTGGTAGCTTGACAAAAAAATAAAAAGGATCATACAAAGAGAAATTGGTAATTCTCTCAAGTCAAGTGCAAGGCTTCATGTGATGATTGAAAGAGGACATAAGGGTGAGTGTAAACATTATGGTTCTTAATTGGAAGCTTGCATATTCGTTGTCAATCAAGAACAAGCATTTGAAGCGGGATTTTCAAATGGAATTTAATTAAGGATGAAGCAAAGTGGAACTCAAAGTGGATTGGGTAAGTGATGAAGAAATCAACCGAGGTGTCTAGGGTGAGGGACTAAGCAATCTTTGGGGTCTTGGCCCGGCCGCCATTAGTGTTTTGCTAAGGTGAAGTTCTAGCATCCGTGGGGTCTCCAAGTATCATATCCAAGCCTTAACCGAGGAAAGCAATGCAACACATCTATAAGTTATGATTGGCAATATGGAGTGACTTAAGGATTAAAGTGAGCACTCCTATACAAAAAGGGAAAAATTTTAAGTCACTAGCTCAAGTATGGATTTGCTCAAACATCGGCTGTGTTAAAAGCCCTCAAGTTGGAATTGCAAAAGTATGGCAAGATTGAAGATCTACAAGCTCAAGTGATCAACTCCGTTTTATATTTATTCTTGAGTTTAGGGACGCCGTACTATCAAGAGGGATGCAACACTAGCTCTAAGACAAAAGATCAAAAGTGCTCATTAGTTGACCTAAGTGAGAATTAGCCTTGAGAGAGTTCCTGAGTAGTCTAACAAACCTCTAACCCATCCTTAGCCAATTCAACTCGTGTTGGAGTGCTTGAGAGAAGAGAGAAAGGTTTTGGGGCTCTCTCTGCCCAGGGCGGTCTAACCGCCCCTGGCAGGCCAACGGCTAGTTTTTCAAACTGGCCGGAGGCAGGCGGTCTAACCGCCCTGACCAGGCGGTCTACCACCCTGGCCAGAGTTCTAACAGCTAGTTTTCCTTATGAGGGGTATAAGTACCCCACGAGCTCCACTTGTTGGGGCTGCTGATTCTAGGGTAGCTGAGGTGCTCCCCCTGCTGTTTTTCATAAGCCAAAGCCAAAGAAACACTCCCCAACCCTCTCTTTGTGAGATTTGCTTTTCAAGCCATATCCTAGTGTTGGGTTGAGAGTATAAGCCATTGTGAGCTTGTGTGAGCTGAGCAAGAGCATCCCATAGCTTGAGCACTTGTGGTTCGCGTCGGAAAGCCTTTGAAGCATTTGTTACTCTTGGAGGTTTGCCTCCTAGACGGCTAGGCGTCGCCACTAGCTCCCAAGGTTGTGGTGAGCAGCGGCAAGTTTGTGAGGGCTGTGATCTTGCCTCTTCGTGGAAAAGATCGCCTTAGTGAAAAGGAGGAAAGCGGTTGAAAGAGACCCAGCTTGTTGTGGGAGATTTCCCTTACAAGCTCCTCAACGGAGATGTAGCCGTTCCTTAGTTGGCGGTGAACTTCGGGAAACAAATCCTCATCTCTCCTTTGTGGTTTGCCTCACTCGTTTTGATTTCTAGCATATTTACTTTGCTTCCGCTCGATCTACTTGGGTGTGCTTGTCTTTGAGTGCAGGGATCATTACCTTGCTTGTGATCATCTACAGGAGCTACTCAAGAACTTAGGTTCTTGCTAGAAGTCAAGAGAAGCTTTGAGTTGTCTTTTGCAGGTTCACTAGGTGGAGGCGGTCTAACCGCCCCTTGACCCAGTCTAACCGCCCCCTCTGTGCTCAGTGCACCAGGGGCGGTCTAACCGCCAGGCAGGGGCAGTCTAACCGCCTGTGCCAGTGAAGCTCAAGTTTCAAGGGAAAAGTTTGATTTGGTCGTCTCGCCTATTCACCCCCCCCCTCTAGGCGGCATCAAGGTCCTTTCAATTGGTATCAGAGCTTGGTGCTCCGGTTTGAGCTTAACCGCTCGGAGTTTTTCGATGTCGACTACTTGTGAGGTACCGTTTGAGCCTCTAGCTCTAGATGGCTCAAACTACTCTTCTTGGCGTTCCAATGTTCTCATTGCACTTAAAGTTTTGGGTCCCACCGCCGAGGGCATTATGGTTGCGAGTATCCTTGCGGAGGATGAGACATGTGTCTCCCCAAAGGAATTGGAGAAGAAGCAACTCAATGCCGTTATTACTAACCTTTTGTGTAGTTGTGTATGTAGAGAACTAAAGCGTCTCATCCTAAAGAGCAAGGAAATTAGTGAAGATGCTCATCTCATTTGAGAATTGCTATTTGAGATAGTACACACCAAATGGGATGAAATTGAGAGTGATGATGAAGATGAACCAGTGGAGATGTGCCTCACAACCTCTACAACATCCACTGATCATCAAGCATCAATCCTCAAGGAAGAAGGAGGCAAGAGAAGCGAGGATGGAGCTCCTCTGGGGGAGGCGGTCAAACCGCCCCCGACAGAGACGCTTCAACCTACTACGGTGACGGCGCTTGCCTCGTGGCCAAGAAGAAGAGCAAGAAGAAAGAGGCATGCCAAGGGAGCGAAGAGCCAGAAGATTGAAGCCTCAAGGTCTCCGACAAGAGAACTTGAACTTCTCAAATCCGAGCTCGCATCCTTGGTTTGTAAGTATGAATCATTGGCTAACAAATATGATCATGATATCAAATCCTTTTCATGTAGAGCAAAGATAGAAGAAGAAGCCAATGATGTGCTAGAAGCTCAACTAGCAAAGCTCACTAGTGAGCATATGGCCTTGCAAGCAACTCACAAGGAACTTGAGTGTTCTCATGAGAAGCTTGTGGACTCATATGCTTCACTAGAAATTGCTCATGAGGTTGTTGTTTCATCGGTAAAATTCATACAACCTCTCACACCCACATGCACATGCTCACTTGTCAATAATGAATTTGCTTGTACTAAACCTTATTGTTCTCAAGCAAGCCAATCTAGTATTGAGCATGTATTTGTAGAATCTTGTGATGACCTCATTGCCCAAGAAAATGATGAACTTAAGCAAGAGGTTGAAAAGCTTAAAAGAGACTTGTATGTGTTGAAGGAAGAGAGCAAAGTGCAACCTTCTCAAGATAACCGTGATGACATGGTGAAGAAGCTTGAGAAGGGTTCAACCGTCACGAGCTCAAATCCTCAACAACACATCAAGACCAACAATAGCAAGATTCAAGAAAAGAAGAAGGGGCATGCCACTTCACATTGCCCCACCAAGCTCAAGGCTCAAGAAACAATCTCCAAGAAGAGAAGAAGATCCACCAGAAGGAGATTGTGCTATAAATGCAAAGAGAAGGGTCACTCGGCTGCGGATTGCCCACAAGCCAGCAGTGCTGACCAGGGGCGGTCTAACCGGTCAGACCGGGTCTGGCCAGCACATTGAAGATGAACTGCAGCGAGGAGAAGGAAATTCACCCTTCAAGCAAGATGCCTCCATGCAAGCCAAGACAAGATAAGCAAATGGTTCCCAATCCAAGATATGCCAATAGCCGCATTTGCTATACTTGTCGTAAGAAGGGTCACTTGGGCAAGGATTGTCCGAATGGTAACACTCCGCAATCCAACCTTGTCCATTACGATTCTCATAAGCTTAGGAATGACAAAATTGGCACTTGTACTATGAGGATGATTAGTTCACCTCAAACTAGTACAAGGGCCATTTGGGTTCCTAAGCATCTTGTGACTAACCTTGTAGGACCCAACAAGTGTTGGGTACCAAGAAGTGCTTGCTGAGCTTGTAGGTTGATCGAGTTGCATTGAAGCCATGGCAATGAAGAAAGAATTCATTATTTAATACCTTGCCATGAGAAGGACTAGAAAGTGAAAATCACTCAACCAATGCAATCTCGGTAACTAGTACTTAGTGTTGTGCCTTGGTCACTCTTAGTTCTTTGTGAACACTCATGAATCACTAGACCTAGCCTTGTGAAGCATAAGGAAGTGACCATGACACATTCATTATTTTATTCTACCATGCCATTCGATGCTCCTAATGGCTCTCTAGAAGAGCATTTGTTGTGATAAACTTTGCAGGGATTTATCTAGGTAGTTATAGAGGCTTATCAAAGGACAAGAGCTGAAAAATAACCAAAAGGAGCAAAAAGGGCAGGGGCGGTCTAACCGCCCCCTAGAGGCGGTCTAACCGCCTGCCCCCCCAGAAATGTCATTTGGCGGGTGACCCGGCCCCAATGACCGGGTGACCCGAGGCGTCTCTGGAGGCAGCCGGGTGACCCGGCCCCTTGGCCCGGGTGACCCGACATGGAGCTGATTTTCGACATTTTGGTGTTTTCAAGGCAATGGTAATGAGATTCTTGGCATAGTTAAGTTTGATAAATCTTTTTATGCCAAGACACACCTTTGAAGCAATCTCCCTTGTTCGTAATTGAATTGTGTGCTAAGTTTGAGAAATTCAAAATTCTCTAAGCACTAATTGAGGGGGAGCTTACTTCAAAGGTTGTGTCATTTGTGGGACTAACAATTTCTTCTAGTAAACTTGTAGTCTCATGTATTTGTGCATCATTAGCAAGCTCTTGACTTCACTATTAAATCTTAAAGAATCAAGTAAGAGCTAGTCTTTCCTTAAATTTACTAATGCACAAATTCAAATGGTCTAAAGGCAAAGGTATGTCATCATGAACCTCTTTAAATACCGAAATGCATCTAGGCTATTATACCATGCTAGTGTGACCATCTTAGCATGTAATTGCTTCAAGTGAATTTTTGTGTGCCTCTCTAGATATTTGGTTGATACCTTCGCATAAACTCGACTTGGTGTCGTGTGAATGTCTCTTGAATAGGGTATGAGCCAAATATACTAAAGAGGTAATTTACTTGATGAGGATGCACGCACTTTGTGGTATAGGATAGATTTTTCGAAAATCCAACTAGCATATGTAGGAAGTGTGCTTAATTTGAAAAATGTTTGGTTCTTGGTCTTTGTGACCCTATTGACCCATTTGTGACTATAGTTCCCCTTGATTGTTCGATGACTAGTCACAAGTGGTGATATGTTACTCAAGTCCATAATTCATCTCTAAATCCATATCTTTATCTCTCTCTCTCAATCACTCTTGGAAGAATCAAGAATGTGAATTATTTGGATTATCTCATGTTCTTCTAAGATTTGTGAAATTTGTATCAAATTCATCTATATATCTTTTATCCAAATATTTTATGGAAATCAAGGATCAAATCCTCTAAGGCTGGAAAAGTGTTCCTCGGAAATACCGACCCTATGGCGGAACTACCGATAAGGGTTCACTGTCAAATTTATGGAAATCATCGGTACTTCCGACCCTACCTCGGTACTACCGATAAAGGGTCTCTGGTTGAGTTTTCTGCAGGGCCGGTTTAACTGGGGGGGCGGTTTAACCGCCCCACCTAGTTTTTGTACCCTGCATTAAAAATAACTCCCGAGTACAATTTCAGTCTATCCAAGGGGCTAATATAAAAAGAGGCATAGAATCTTATCCCTTCGTTGTTTTCCCTCAGTCCGAGGGGAGGCGGTCTAACCGGGCCGGAGGGGCGGTTAGACCGGGGGTCACGGGACTTCCTGTTTTCATTCCAACCCGTGAGTCCACAGCCCCTTAACTCTTTCTCCTTACTCCTTTCTCTCTCCAGCGACCAAGAACAGGAGACATTCGTCCCCAACCCGACCTCCTCTCCCTCTCCACCTCAAACTCCTTCTCCCATGGAGATTTGAAGTTTCCTCCACCAAAAATCAAATCCAATCCGTGGAAAGTGCTCTCCTAAGGCGGTTGAACCGGTTCCCCACCCGGTTCTTTGGATTTCATCTCGGTTTCATCTCTCCAAAGGAATTCAAATCTTATTTTTTCCTGATCTATCAACTCCATGAGTAGTTTTGAATATCCTTTGGCAGAACTTCACCTGGCAACCCCTAGAAGACATTCCTAGAGTTTGGTTCAACTTCGTTAAGTACATTGTCATGAACTCAAGTTTAGGGTTGACTGTCAGGGGCGGTCTAACCGCCCTGCACATGTCTGGCCCAAAACCTTAGTTTCTGCATGTATTTAATCTCCATTTATCTAGAATCGTCTCATGAACAGTAAATCAATATCCTTTCATCTGTGTTGCTGTGTTTGGCCGAAAAGAGTCATTGGCTCAAAAATGACAGGGGCGGTCTAACCACCCTAGCCAGTTTTGTGCCAATAGCTCAAGAATACCGAGCCTCGACGCTCATTCAAGCCAATCTTGTTCCTGGTGTCTCATACACTTTTGTTTCACATCTTGTGATCCAGGGACAGCAGCAATGCCAAGGGGTGCCGGAACTCAGAAAAGGAAGAAAAGAAGCAGTGGTGATGCCGGGATGTCCTCCGGTCCAAGCACTCATAATTTGAGGCCTAGAGGACAGCAGCCACCACCTGTCTACTATGGTGATGACATTGAGATGAGTGACAGAGTGGAGAGTAGTGATGATGATGTGGAGGATCCCACTCTTAATTTTTGAGGTCAGCTGGCGTCAGCCGGGAGATGAAGGAGGACGTAATGACAGTGATGGTGATAGTGTTGAGGAAGAGTATGAGGAAGAGGAACAGAGGGGTGGTAATCAGCAGCTTGGTAGGCCTTATATCAGAGAGCCCAACTATCCTTCCTACAGAGGACCTATTGATTATTATCAGGTAGGGATGGCGGACACTGTGGTGAAGTTGAGAAGAGTCAATCCGGCTAATGAGGCTAGGACTGCTATAGATTACAGATTTTGGACCATCTTTCAGCAGAATTATTACACCACAGCCATCATTACTGGTAGAAAGGCAAAAATCACCAAAGATGCTCAGTATGTTGACTGGGAGTTTATGGAGAGGAAAAATAATCCTATCTTTGATGAGGTGATTCAGGCTTGTGAGGAGAAAGGGCTTAAGGTCCTCATGGGCTTTAAGCAACATTGGAACAAGGAGCTCATCACCCAGTTTTATGCGACAATTTATTTTGGCTATGTGCTAAATGAGAATGGGCAAAGTGAGAGGGCTATCTTTTGGATGACTGAGGGTGAGAATCACCAGCTCTCTTTCTCTAGTTTTCTCACTTTGTTTAGATTACCAAATGATGGGTTCCTCCGGAAGCTCCATGATGAGGGCCCGCTTGAGGCTAAGAGGATGGCATTTATGTATCCCAGGAATGCAAGGGACAGTTGGGGACATGTGAAGGGTTTATACACATATTATTCGATCCTCAACCGTCTGTTCAGGAAGACTCTCACGCCTAGGGATGGCAACACTTCGGATATCACTGCTTTTCAGAGGAACTTGATGGTTGCCATGAAGCCCGGTGAGCCGGCGTTTAATGTTGGTGACTTTTTGTGGCAAGAAATAAAGAACTCTTCAGAAAATCCACAAAGGTTGTGTAGCTATGGCCCCTCCATTAGCTACATTATCAAGAAAGTCACACAAAGGGCTTTTCCTAATGACACAAAGCATCGCCCTTTGCAACCAAAACCCAGCGAGACAGTGAGAGTCCCATCTCCACAGGATGATTAGCAAGAGGAGCAAGAAATATTTGAAGAAAGGGAGGCGCCGAGCAGTTGGGAGGCGTATCAGCCTGGGGGCGGTTCAAGACCGCCCCTGGCAGGGAGAAAAGAAACACAGCTCGCTGCTTCGCAAATTGATCAGTATCTTTCTTGGTATGTGCAAGACTCGGAGAGACATAGAAGTTGCCAAGCAAGAGGAGAGGAAAAAGGATAAGAAGATGAGGGATACCATGAAGGCACTTCACACTCAGGCCGGTATTCAGCCTCCTAGATCTCCTATCTCACCATCCCCTCTAGAGGTTGAGATACCCTCAGTGGATGACAGGGTGCAAAGCTTCCTCAACTCAGATCTCTATTATCAGTATGGAAGCAACTTTAGATTGGATATTGGTGCTTCTTCCTCCTCGGCTCCTCCTCCTCCACCACCTACTGGCTTTGACTCTATGTTTGACGGTGACACGGCTGTTCCTCCACCTTGGGTTGCTCCTCCACCAGATGAGGAATGGGCGGCTCGTGTCTCACGTGATTTCTTTGATCAGCCTGCAACATCCTATGGTACGGAAGAACTACTCTTATCTCCTATTCTGAATTACTTCTCGTATCTAGTTCTTTTTCATCTCATTCCTCTTGTGTATGCCTAGTTGAAGATCCAAACACCGGAGAGGATAATTGGGATAGGTGGCAGCAGCAGCAGCAGTGACTTGGCAGCAGCAACATCTTCTCCAGGCCCTTTATGGATGCTTGATGACAAAGGGGGAGAAGAATTGGATTAAAGCTTTGTGTTTACCCCCTAGTTGGCTGTTCTGCAGGGGGCGGTCTAACCGCCTGGGGTAGGCGGTCTAACCGCCCTGCCCTAGTGAGCTGAGAGTTGAGATTGGACTGTAATAAATGGATCTCTACTTTATCTTGTGGATTTGAGTATTTGTATGTGTGCTACTGGTTGTGTAGAACTTATTTATGTATCCTAAGTGACATTTGTGATAGTTTGTGATGCATTGATTAATTGGTGAATGTTTTTGTGTAGGCTGAATGGGGGAGGCGGTCTAACCGGCTTGCAACCCCGGTCTGACCGCCCCTGCCCAAACAGCACACACACTTCCCTTTGTTGAATGCTTATCATGCCATATGCATCACGGTTTTATTTTTATTTTGTCACACACATCTCTAGCACTCCACTGATTCTAAGATATAGGGGGAGCTCTCGTATTTTTTCACTTTAATATGTGCTTTTGGCATTTGAGGCCAATTTTTTGAAATTCCATTCAAAGCACACATTGAGGGGGAGCTCTAGCTATATCTAAGAATTAAAAATGCGCTTAAACGATTTATTTGTAAGCTTTAATCGAGTTGTCATCAATCACCAAAAAGGGGGAGATTGAAAGTGCATCTAGGCCCCTAAGTGGATTTGGTGAATTGAATGACAAAACGATTAAAGGTCTAACTTGTTTTGTCTAACGATTGTGAGCAGGTTTTCATTATTTATTCATGAGCTACAATTGTTGTTTATTTAAATAGATGCTATTTGGCTCACAATAATTAAAGGCAAGCAAGTGTGTGATCCTTATGCAAATCGGTTAATGTCAAGCACTGAGTGGATTTATATTTTGGGGATATTTTAGGAAGATGAATTACATGTCTCCAAGGAATGTGGTAGCTTGACTAAAAATAAAAGGGATCATACAAAGAGAAATTGGTAATTCTCTCAAGTCAAGTGCAAAGCTTCATGTGATGATTGAAAGAGGACATAAGGGTGAGTGTAAACATTATGGTTCTTAATTGGAAGCTTGCATATTCGTTGTCAATCAAGAACAAGCATTTGAAGCGGGATTTTCAAATGGAATTTAATTAAGGATGAAGCAAAGTGGAACTCAAAGTGGATTGGGTAAGTGATGAAGAAATCAACCGAGGTGTCTAGGGTGAGGGACTAAGCAATCTTTGGGGTCTTGGCCCAGCCGCCATTAGTGTTTTGCTAAGGTGAAAGCATCCGTGGGGTCTCCAAGTATCATATCCAAGCCTTAACCGAGGAAAGCAATGCAACACATCTATAAGTTATGATTGGCAATATGGAGTGACTTAAGGATTAAAGTGAGCACTCCTATACAAAAAGGGAAAAATCCTAAGTCACTAGCTCAAGTATGGATTTTCTCAAACATCGGCTGTGTTAAAAGCCCTCAAGTTGGAATTGAAAAAGTATGGCAAGATTGAAGATCTACAAGCTCAAGTGATCAACTCCGTTTTATATTTATTCTTGAGTTTAGGGATGCCGTACTATCAAGAGGGATGCAACACTAGCTCTAAGACAAAAGATCAAAAGTGCTCATTAGTTGACCTAAGTGAGAATTAGCCTTGAGAGAGTTCCTGAGTAGTCTAACAAACCTCTAACCCATCCTTAGCCACTTCAACTCGTGTTGAAGTGCTTGAGAGAAGAGAGAAAGGTTTTGGGGCTCTCTCTGCCCAGGGCGGTCTAACCGCCCTTGGGGGGCAGTCTAACTGCCCCTGGCAGGCCAACGGCTAGTTTTTCAAACTGGCCAGAGGTAGGCGGTCTAACCGCCCTGACCAGGCGGTCTAACTGCCCTGGCTAGAGTTCTAACGGCTAGTTTTCCTTCTGAGGGGTATAAGTACCCCACGAGCTTCACTTGTTGGGGCTGCTGATTCTAGGGTTGCTGAGGTGCTCCCCCTGCTGTTCTTCATAAGCCAAAGCCAAAGAAACACTCCCCAACCCTCTCTTTGTGAGATTTGCTTTTCAAGCCATATCCTAGTGTTGGGTTGAGAGTTTAAGCCTTTGTGAGCTTGTGTGAGCTGAGCAAGAGCATCCCATAGCTTGACCACTTGTGGTTCGCGTCGGAAAGCCTTTGAAGCATTTGTTACTCTTGGAGGTTTGCCTCCTAGACGGCTAGGCGTCGCCGGCTAGCTCCCAAGGTTGTGGTGAGCAGCGGCAAGTTTGTGAGGGCTGTGATCTTGCCTCTTCATGGAAAAGATCGCCTTAGTGGAAAGGAGGAAAGCGGTTGAAAGAGACCTGGCTTGTTGTGGGAGATTTCCCTTACAAGCTCCTCAACGGAGACGTTACCATTTCTTAGTGGGTGGTGAACTTCGGGAAACAAATCCTCGTCTCTCCTTTGTGGTTTGCCTCACTCGTTTTGATTTCTAGCATATTTACTTTGCTTCAGCTCGATCTACTTGGGTGTGCTTTTCTTTGAGTGCAGGTATCATTACCCTGCTTGTGATCATCTACAGGAGCCACTCAAGAACTTAGGTTCTTGCTAGAAGTCAAGAGAAGCTTTGAGTTGTCTTTTGCAGGTTCACTGGGTGGAGGCGGTCTAACCGCCCCTTGACCCGGTCTAACCGCCCCCTCTGTGCTCAGTGCACCAGGGGCGGTCTAACCGCCAGGCAGGGGTGGTCTAACCGCCTGTGCCAGTGAAGCTCAAGTTTCGGGGAAAAAGTTTGATTTGGTCGTCTCACCTATTCACCCCACTCTAGGCGGCATCAAGGTGCTTTCAGGATGCCACGTTGTTGTTAAGAGACGAATCTTCCATTTTTCCAACCATGTGCAATCCGATAACGAGGACGTCATCGGTGCCTCGTAGTCTTAATTTCTTTTGCCCTTGCACATGTCCACCGTTCTATATCTTCTTATCCTTGACATCCCCACATCATGGTTTAATTCTCATGATCATTGGCTTTGAAAGGTAAACAACCATTAGAGGAATTTCTTAGCTTGACAATACTTGTGTTGATTACACTAGCCATACCTATAGCTCCACTTTACATGATAATATGAGAGACTTGTGGGAGGTGAGAGTTTATGAATTGTTTAGGATAGCCACTTCATATGAGCGACATGTGAGAACTTGGAGAAAGGTTTTTGTCTAATACTTGTTGCAGGAATTTTATTTTTGAAAAATCATGAAAACCCTCCGATGGAAGCAAAGAAGTAAGCATGGTTGGAATTGAGGACCTCGAGTGAAAGGTATGAGTTGTGGGGTAAATCTCGATTTGGTAAAAATTCTAAACGCCCATGTTTATGTATCATGATCATTGCTTCATGTTTATTGTATTAAAGATAAATGATTGACTAACTTGTGAAGGAAAAATTAGCAGAGCATGTTTTCAACACCATGGACAAAAAGATCTTTTGCAAGGAACTTGCTCGAGGACGAGCAAGATCTAAGCGTGGGGGAGATGTTGACGGTGTATTTTGGTACACCAAACATGTCCATTACACTTTGATTTGAGCTTGATTATGGAACTAACCCGCCACTAGGCACACTAATGATATAATAAGTTCATCTTTGTATGTGCATTTGGAAGTGTTATGTTTTTGCAGGAAAACATGGACAAAAATGACGAAGTCACAACGAGTTCAAAGGAGTAAATGAGGAGTTCCGTTCGTGTTCAAGTGCATGATGAAATCACTCCCAAAGGTGGCGAGGACCGAAGTGTTACAAAGGAATATCCCCGAGGATTGAAGCGTAAAAGACCGAACTTCATGCGAGAAGACCCTCTATCTTGGACGCGAGGATGATGTCGTCAAATTGATGCAATTGGAGGGGGCAAAGTGCAAAATGTCAAATGGACTCACGGGAGCGAAGGGGCGACCGAACTGGGCCGGGATGGGCATGGGCCGGTCAGCCCAGGCCAGCTGGCCTGGCCCATTCCCGTGTCGGTTCGGCCCCTCGTTTCTTGAGCGTGAAGATGATGCAACCCTAAATCCGTGGAGGTGCCGCCATTCGCAGGGGGAGAGCCATTCGCCTGAGAGGTCGTCCACAAGCTAGAGAGGAAGGAGAGGAGGGAGAATCATTCGCAAGAAGGATCGCTCAACTCGAAGGAAGCAACCACAAGTGGAGGAGGACGTTGAGGCCCTGCCACGACACCCCCGGAGGAGAAGGAAGACACTGTCGGAAGTGTCACCATGATCAACGGTGCTATGCCTAGTGCCTTGATGGGGTAATCTTCTCATTTGTCCATGGGTTGTAATTGATCTTGAGATGTAAGCGCAACTTGTATGGTTTCAATCTATCATCTAGTGTTGAAGATGCTTTCATGTTTAAGGTTAGCTACCATGTCGTGTTGGGAGTATAGATCTCACTTCTCCCTTAGAACCCTTCAATACATCGTGATCATCATAGGTCTAGTCACGAATACCTCCGCGTAGTGACAGTACGGGGGGAGGGAAAGGGCGAAGCCGTGGTCACAACCCCCGATAGATTAGATCGGTTTTCATATCTTTAAGCGGTTGCATGTTCAAGTATCGTAGACCCTTGGGCAAGTGTCTTTTATATATCTTGTGAGTTTAATCGCTCTCTCTAGTGTAGCGTAATAGTTCTCTAGATTAACCATAGTTTAGGGTTTGGATAAGTTAACTAGGTAGTGCTAGATCAAACGCTTGTAATCCCCTTGCTCCGTGGATTGACAAGAACCTAGGGAATCCCCGTGGTGAAGAAGGTGTAGGTCCGTACGCTTGCGGATCGTAGGTGGATACAAGTTTTATCCATCAACAACCGGTAGCCATTTGCCTTAGATAGTTGTATCTGTGATATTTTTTCCTTTCTTTTGGTGTTTTTTAAGAACTGAATCTTCTCCATTCCTACTTAACTATGCAGATTTATGGATCTGCCTTATCCAAGTGAATAAACCCTAGCTAGACACTCCTAATGGTCTTCATGACCGATGGGGGCTTGTTTAGCAGATAATTTCACCACAAGCATGCATTTTCTAATGCTTCTCTACCATTCTTACAGGTTCAATATCCAAGCAAAATTGAAGGATTCAAAGGATAGACATTTTAACAAGGATAGGAGCACGAGAATTACCATGTGTAAATACACTTAAGTGATAGAACTAGCCTTAGGCGGCGTCTCTCTCTCGTTCCCGGGAAGGCGATGCCTCAAGTTTCTAACTTTTATGCAGAACTTAAATTTATATCAATTTTGCTTCTTGTACACAGTTGTATTGAACTACCGAAGTGTGACGCCCCAGGTTTTTAATTAGCATCATTAGTGCTAATGACCGAGTCAAACACGTTGACTATAGTCAAACCTTGGTCAACCTGGGTCACCAGCTCGAAAACCCAGTCAGCAATCGCTAATGACCCTCTTAATCAAGTCAACACACCCTTTGGGTCAAACCTTGGTCAAAGTTAGGGTCAAAACCCCGGTCAAACCCTTGGACCCTAAGACTTTGCCAAGAACTTTTGCCGCGTTCTCCAAATTTCACCTAAACACTTCAAAATCTCCCAATATAAAAGTTGTCCAATTTTTCGAGGGACACAACTTTGCTTTTGGGTGGCATTTCAAATTTTGAGTGGAAAAGGGTGAAAAACTTGGTCAACTGCAGCCAGGTACTATTCATTGACACCATGAAAGACATCAAATTTGCCTGCAGTTTATGCTCAAACCATTGAGCAAAACATAGGTCAACCTTTGTAAAAGTTGTAGAGGGACCTTTGATCTACAACTTTGCTAATTGCACTGTAGTACACTTCAGTTCAAGTTTTTGGAGTTTTTCGTAGACAAACAGTGCTACACGGAATGGAATTGGCGCCGCGCCGCGACGTCGCGCTCCCGCGCGCGCGTCCACGCGGCCGCCGCAGCCTCGGCGTCCAGGCCCCCACACGGCCGCGCCCCCGAGGCCGCGCCTCCCGAGGCCGCCCGCACCCCGAGCGAGCCTGGGAGCTCGCGCGCTCGCCCCGTGGCGCGCTCTCCCACGCCCACACCGGGTTCCAGCCTGCGCCGCCCGCCGGCGACGCCGCACGCGTCCCCGCGCCGTCCGGGCCCCCCTCGTCCTCCCCGTTGCTTCGAAGCAAAGGGTGCGTCACCTATAAAAGGCCGCCGGCCGGTCCCCTCGCGCGCGCACGCGCTCCACCGTGCTTCCCGCGCAAGACCGTCCGCCTTCGTGCGCCATTAGCGCCGCTGCCGGCGAACTGCCCCCTCCGCTCGCGCCTAGTGCCTGCCAACCACCCTAGGCCCTTCCCTAGGATTCCCTGGGACTACCCGTCCCGCACCTTGCCCCGCATTTCCCTTCACCTCGCCGGAGTACGCGCCGCAGCACCCGTCGCCGCCTTGCGCCGCCGAGCGAGCTCGCCGGCGACCTGTCTACCCCAACCCCGGCCACCGGAAGCCCCGAGGTGAGCACCTGGTCGCGTTTCCCCACTCCCCCGGCCGAGAGCGCCGCCGTCCTCGCCGGAATCCGACAAGCCGCGCCGCCAGCTACCCCCGAGAACCACATTGCTTGGATTTCAATCTTTCCAGGGTTTTAAATGCAAACCAAGGGCATATGTGTAAGAACAGGAAAACTTCCAGGGACCCCTGTGTAGTTTGTTTCTTAAATAGTAATGGTGTTTGGCTGAATCTTGTAAAATTCGTAGAAAATTGTAGAAAAATCATAAAAATGCAAACTAGCTTTTGTTGGTTTCCATGTGAAGAACCCTACAACTTTTGTAAAGCATGACCATACTTTTGAGTGTTAGTTTTTGCATGAAAAATAGAAAACTGTTAAACCTAGATCTATTGTAGTTCAAAATCTACAAGTTATTTGTAGCTGAATTTTGGATATGTTGTGTGTTATGTCATGCCTAGCTTCTGTACCAAAAATTGCACAAAGTTACTATGTAGATCTTTTATTATGAATTGTTTTGTATTTATACTGAATCTATCTAAATGATTTTTGTAGCTAAAGATGATTAGAATTTTGTGCTCAACTTCTGTATGTGATCTTGTAATGTCTAAATTCATCTCTGGTGAATTAATCACAATTTTATATCTGTCAGAATATTTAATCTTGTTTTATGCCTAATTTTCTTTGTAAATGCATAGCTCAAGATCTATGGTAGCTCTAGGTGTATATGTTGCATTCCTAGATTAGTTTTGGACCAGAGGCCATGTGTGAGAAAGTTGGGATCCATTTGATGCTTATTTATTTTTATATGCTTTTATCTTGTTTGTATAGCTAGACTTTGTTATTTTTGAGATAATTAATTTGATAGCTCATGTGAATGTGAACCTTTGTGCAGTGGCTTTGTATAGGTTTATAGTGCTTCATAAAACACCCCACTGGATTTTATGAATTTATTTTGTGAATAAAAGCAATGGAAGCCATTTAAGCTTAATATTAAAGTTAAATTGGAAAATCACCAACACCACAACTAGTGACCTCATGTTTGTGATGTAAGTCTTGCTAAGATGCTTAGGACCACACCCTTGCTGTTTTGTGAATTTAGATTAATTTATTTACATAAATAGGTGCACAGTCACTATTAAAAAGAATAAATAATAAAGAACCCCATACTGTTCCTTTATTGGAAGAGTATGCTGAATGTATTCTTATCTAGGTGAATGTGGTCAACCATGCACCCCATGGTTGTCGTGTGTTGTTTGTAATCAATTAAATTTAAAACCGTCAATTAAATCTTGCATTTGCATCCTCGTGTAGATCTTCCCGACGGTAGCTGTACGCTCGTGCCGGAAGGAGGAGACGAAGGTGCTGACGGTGAGCTGCAGTACGTGGACGTAGCTCAGGACCTGGACCAAAGTCCAGAAGGGCCCAAGGCCAACCTTGCCAACGAAGGCAAGCCCCAGATCATTAACCCCTCTTTTTAAAAATTATGCAATTACGTTTGCTATGTTTGTGCATTTACGTTTCAGGAGTTGAATGAAACCCTAGATGCATGATCCCTAGGTACCTATGCTCTTTTACTAGTATGATAGGTCGATAGCTGCTATGCTATAGGACCGGTACAAGTCGAGTGATGTCCGTCACTCGCGAGAATAGGTTCTTATGTTGGAATCATGAGATCTTTATAAATGGATTGCTCATGTGGTAAGAGCATGGGATTGGGCTCCGGTCTAGTGGCTTTCGTGGGCTAAGCTTTTGAACGTACTAAGCACTTGTCAGGAATGGGACCGGTAAGCCTAGTACCTTAATGAGACGGTGCGGGAACTTACTATTACTAATCTTGAGTAATCACCTGCCCGGCTAGCTACCGGGAGGTGGGTACATGTGTGAAGTTGGGTGCCTTGCGGGGTACGCCAGATAGCCGTGTACCCGGGACTGTAAGATTCGATCCCAAGCCGAGGACTTTTGGGAACCGCCTGGTGGTTGTCCAAAGTGAGGGCACCCTACCGTGTGTTTAGGTTTACCTTGCAAGGTTATAAATCAATCGATTGTCGGCCTCTCACCGTTATCTGAGACTGCTTAATCAACTGGCCATGATATCCCTTAATGATGGAACTTTGTGAATATTACTGCTTGAATTAATTGTATTGTATAATTCTTGATTGAATTAGTTGGCTCACTTAGAAATGGTAATTAACTAGAATTTGAGCTAAAATATTGAAGGTAAGGACATACTCTTTGTTGCTTTTCAGCAAAAGAACTCCACCAGCCAAAAAGCCTCTCATGTCTAGAGTTTGGTGACGTAGTTATCACCCGTCGGTTAAGTCTTGCTGAGTATTAGTATACTCAGCCTTGCTTTAAAAATGTTGTTGCAGGTGGTTTGGCCTGGTGAGATTCCACCCGGCTGGGAGCTGGAATGGGTGGATGACGACGAGTGATGGCATCACGGACGGCCTCCTGTGATGTTTATCGTTGCGCTAGTTTATTTTATTCTGCTGTTTTCGAACTCTGAACCTTTACTTATCATGTCTTGAACAATGGTTTGTAATAAATAACCCTTAGGGGTAATTTGGATTTAAATTATGTTTGTACTCTGGACTCGCCTTCGCGTGAGTTTTAATGCATATGTTCGATCCTCTATGTGATTTCCAAGTGATTTACCGGGTGTTAACCCGACAACTAACGACGGGATGATACTTTACTGTCGCTTAATGGCCAAAGTGGATTGGTTTAGGCGATAGTACGGTATTTTCCTGGGCAGGTTGTCACAGTTGGTATCAGAGCGATTGCATGCACCAGAGTTTAATTAACAACCTTAATCACTGGTTTTTGAATAAAACTTGCCAAGATTGTTGGATTTGCAAAATACGTCGTTGGTCCATTAAGGATGGAATAGACCGAGAGCCCCTAGAGGGAATTTTTGGGTTCTTTCAGGTGGCTTACAAATCTATGGTTTATTTTGCTAACTTTCAGCACATTTCATTCTTGTCAGAACTTACTTTTTGTACAACCATACTAGTGCATCACGTTTTGCCATACGTATTGGTGCCACAGGAAAGTCCTGTGAGGGATGGATGGGACCTATTCTAATGGGAACCCACATCGCGTCTGCGTCTCGTCACGTTTTGCCATACATGGACGTTCCGCATTGTGAATATGCGAGGCAAGGATACACTCCATTCAAACGGAGGGTGTCTGAGGTTGGACGCTATCTATGCAGCGATAAACGCATGGGTACCGTTTCTATAGTGAACGGTAATGTATGTGGACGCTTTCGTGAGTGCTGGCACGAAAGGTTCGTTGTGTTCTGTAATCTTCTGCAGGTACACTAACTATGTTTCATAAGTTGCTAAGTGAGCATCGACTAGTTCTCGACTAGTTATTATAGGGAGAAACGTATACATGACTTGCCACCGGCACTGACTTCGATTTTCGGCTTGATCGCCGTGTGAGGACGAATAGGATGTCTTGCATCATGCTAAAAATTGTGGAAACTTAAAACTGAACCCCTGTTTGTTTATTGTGCTCTCTAAGGAAATTTTGTTAGTGTGTTTTGTCTTTGCTTAGCCTCTTAGGTGTAGTTGTGTTGCTGTCCAAGAATCTGATAGGGCTGTTTGCTTGATTTTTGCACCCTGTTCAAGAATCAACTTGCCTAGGTGATCTCTACCAAAGTTGCTCCATATCTAATCTAGTTCCTGCTCGCAAAAGTTCACGGTCATAGCTTTTGTATATCTCAAGTTGTGCTCAGATTAGTGAACCTCTATCCTGCTGTTTTTCCAGGATCCAACCTGAAACCTTGATTAGTTGAGCACCTTCCTAACCTTTCTAGATCAATCCTTGCTTACCAAAACTGTGCCTCATAATCTTGCTGAGTTGCTACAGAAATTTGGAAATTTTTGGGGCTTTGGTTTTTAAGTTATAAATTTTTGTTCACAACTGCCAGAACTTTATGTCATTACGTATGTATGCTCGCTTCGAGTCCAACATACGGTTGTACCTTTGTACACATGACTACCCCAGGTTGCCCAGCATGAGAGAAGAACTTTTTCTGTTCTACCATGTCAGTTGGGTAATGTCTTGATCTTAGAGTTCAATCTTCAGTTGTAATCTTCTCTTGTCAACATGTTACCTCCGTCGACATGTATCCCTTCCAAACCCCCTTGTGTTTATACATGTTGAAGCACTAAGCTATTCCTTGCATTGATATCCTTGTCTGGATTACTTCGATCTTTCAATCATGAACTTATTCTTCTTGGTCTTGCTCACAACATTTTGAATAAAAAAAATGTCACTTTTTGGGTATGCATTTGCATAGCACGTGCATTTGGGAACCTTGGGTGAACTAACGTGCATATGCATGGAAGATTTCAATACTCCTACTCTATCCTTCTTGATTGGTGATGTTGTTGTCCCATAACCAAAGGTGCCGCGACGGAACCTAGGGCATCATGTGCGCTGCAGCCACATGATTGCCACTAGGAGCGCGCTAGGTATCTTGGTTGTGAGAATGCGACTCACCACACATATACTCCTTCTCAACTCTATGATTGTCATCTCAATCACTAACTCATTTTGTGGGTAACCGAGTCATGCTAACATGCATCATGAGCACCATACCGCATGAGCATGTGCATCATGCCTTCATAAGCATGTGCATCACACCAACTTTTAAAATCATTGCACCATAATGTAACGAGTCGATACCACCCAAATGCACAAGTTAAATAACATGTGAGCAAGATTGTTCTGAAATTCCCATACTAATTTGTCTTCCATACATTTCCTACCTATTATTCGTAAGCCGTTCCTTGCGAATGCCTTCTACGAATTCACCTTCCTAAACTGTTCTTAGGAACCACCTCGACCGAGTATAGGGAACTTCTGACCAATAAATCACATCCGTGTTGCTCCCACAAGATATTACGAAAATCTTTTACTAGCCTTCCTTTTCTTCATAGAAATCTGTTTTGGTGGTCACTTTTCAACTTGGTCTCCTTCGTCCAATCTCAATGTTCTCTTAGCATCAAATCAAATCAACCAGCTAAGTTGAAGGAGTAGAAGTAGAGTTTTTCTTGAGCAATCAAGGTTCTCTAAAAGTCAAGGTATGAGAGTCCTCCATCGCTTATCAATCCGTGATCATACCCTCCAAATCCTAGAAATCAAGAAAGGAGCCAACAAAGGATCGGTAGAAGCTCTTGCTAAATCCTCCTAGTTGCAATCTCGAGCCTAGAGGGCGGATACCCTGAGCTCTTTTCATTATTCCCACTGTCACGGTCAGTCCTCAGACCGTTGGACCGCCTCCTTTTTAGTGCCACGACTGTACGACGCCGTGGCGTCACTCTACTCGCTGTCCAAATCAGCTAGACAAAACCTCGGTGATGGAATTTTTCCAGCATGTTAGACCTGGAGTTTGCCTCGGAGTGGAATACCCACTTTAGAGCTAGGAAATCCTACACCTACTGACCAAAAAAAATGAGAATTTTTTGGTGCATAAGCAGGGATTTATGAATTTTATGCTTATGACCGCTGTGCTGTCCGGTTTCACAACACTTACCATAAATGAGTTTTCGTCGTGCATGTTCTATTTGTTAATTTTATGAGCAAGCTTATGAATGTGTGTTTAATGGGAACTCAATTATCAGATGGTCGGAACGACATGCAGCACCCCCAATGGTTTTGGTGCCTCAGGTAGTGGTGACCTACCACCGCCACCGCCCATGACACTGGCAGAGGCATTCGTGGCAGCTCAAACCGAAGTGTTGCGCCAGATCCTGCAGATGCAGCAGCAAGATGGCCCAACAAATACAATAGATGCAACCGATGCAACAGAAACCTCCCCATGGTGCCAATCCAGATGGACCAGAATTGGTCACTAAGGCCATGAACTCCACCCGAAAAGATCCAGAGAAACCTCGATCCTTTGAGCCTTGCTCACCAGGGGTACCTACCCAGACTGATATAGATACCATTGTCGGTGCAATCCATATGTTGGAAGAACAAAATGCAGTGCTAAGTCAGATAGTGCACAATATCATCCAAGGTCGTTATCAGGGGCTATCTCAAACTAGTTTGGCAGATGGTCTCTCTCAGTCATTATCCACATCTATGGTTGAGCAGGCCCGCTTATTCAACCTGTTGGTGGATCATATAGATCAGGATCAACTCAACACCTCCGACTCTATACTACCACCCTCGAAACTACCAATGGACCTTAGGAAGGAAGAGAGAAAAAGTCGGAGCAACAAGCGAGTATTCTCCGAGATGGATTTAAGTGAGTGGGGAATTACCTATAAGGAAATCCGTCCACGTGAGGGCAAACGAAGTTACGACATCGGCAAGATCGATCAGCTCCTCGAAAAAGAAACTCGCTCTCAAGCTGAGATGTTAGAGGAACGAATGGGAAAGAAGTTCCGCTTCGTCAAGAAGGATGCCCATGGATCTTCGCAATTCCCGTCAAGAAGGCTAAGCTTTTGAACGTACTAAGCACTTGTCGGGAATGGGACCGGTAAGCCTAGTACCTTAATGAGACGATGCGGGAACTTACTATTACTAATCTTGAGTAATCACCTGCCCGGCTAGCTACCGGGAGGTGGGTACATGTGTGAAGCTGAGTGCCTTGCGGGGTACGCCAGATAGCCGTGTACCCGGGACTGTAAGATTCGATCCCAAGCCGAGGACTTTTGGGAACCGCCTGGTGGTTGTCCAAAGTGAGGGCACCCTACCGTGTGTTTAGGTTTACCTTGCAAGGTTATAAATCAATCGATTGTCGGCCTCTCACCGTTATCTGAGACTGCTTAATCAACTGGCCATGATATCCCTTAATGATGGAACTTTGTGAATATTACTGCTTGAATTAATTGTATTGTACAATTCTTGATTGAATTAGTTGGCTCACTTAGAAATGGTAATTAACTAGAATTTGAGCTAAAATATTGAAGGTAAGGACATACTCTTTGTTGCTTTTCAGCAAAAGAACTCCACCAGCCAAAAATCCTCTCATGTCTAGAGTTTGGTGACGCAGTTATCACCCGTCGGTTAAGTCTTGCTGAGTATTAGTATACTCAGCCTTGCTTTAAAAATGTTGTTGCAGGTGGTTTGGCCTGGTGAGATTCCACCCGGCTGGGAGCTGGAATGGGTGGATGACGACGAGTGATGGCATCACGGACGGCCTCCTGTGATGTTTATCGTTGCGCTAGTTTATTTTATTCCGCTGTTTTCGAACTCTGAACCTTTACTTATCATGTCTTGAACAATGGTTTGTAATAAATAACCCTTAGGGGTAATTTGGATTTAAATTGTGTTTGTACTCTGGACTCGCCTTCACGTGAGTTTTAATGCATATGTTCGATCCTCTGTGTGATTTCCAAGTGATTTACCGGGTGTTAACCCGGTAACTAACGATGGGATGATACTTTACTGTCGCTTAATGGCCAAAGTGGATTGGTTTAGGCGATAGTACAGTATTTTCCTGGGCGGGTTGTCACACGAAGGATTGCAGGCTTGTAGTCTGGCCATTTTTCAAGTTTGGATAGGACTGAATGGTTTCTAGCTTGTTCAGTTCAGCTTGTTGTCTCACATTTTTCAATAAACATATTAGATTTGTGATACCCTTGCGCATAACAAGATTGGTTTCATTGATGTCCTTTTGGATGGTCTCAAGTGTTTAAATGCATCTTTAGCTACATCTAATTGACAAAATGGTAATTGACAAGACAATTACTTAATTTCTTTGTTGGAAGGAGAAATGGTAACACAATGGATATGAATTGAGGATGAACATGAATATATCATATTAAATTTTATTAGTGTTAAGCAATAATCTTTGGCAACATTTAAAAATGATTATTTATCTAAAATTGCTTAGGAAAGAAAAGGGAGAAGCAATGGTTGTTGCTACGGTCTTGATGGAGAGGACAGCAGAAATTAAGTGCGTGCTCTGGGGAGTGCTCATCTTTACTTCTCTATCTCTATCTGCTATCATAATCAGTCAAAGATGATCTCTGCTATTACCTGGACTAAGCAGAAGCATAATAACCCTATTGTGAGTAATATCTTATCGTTGTCTGGCTTGACAATCGTTGCAAAAGCATGATATTATTTGATGTGCATGCTTCTTTCCTATTAATACATAGACTGATGCTTGTTGTCTGGTGTGCAGGGCCTGCCCGAGAAAAAGAAAAGTGGGGCAAGGAAAGAAATGAATTGTGTGATCTGGTAAGTCAATGGCATTTGCACATATTCTACATATTCTAATCCATATATACTCATCTCATTTACATTAATCTTTTAATCATCTTCTAGGTGGTTAACTGTAAGGACAACCTTGCACAACTCTACATGATGGACTGTAAGTCTTTCAAAACAAATATCATTTACCGACATTGAAAAACTATTGAGTGCATCTTTCCCCAGCTACAGGTTGGCAACTTTACCTTCTTTTTTCGCTCGATCTCCTGCTGCATTTGCCATTGTGGATATCCCATTGTAATGCATATGCATCGTGCCGCTACATTTAGCTGATTCTGTCAACAGTCAACCAAGCACTTGATTGCTTGGCTTTGCCTGGCCTTTTGTTGTGTATGGATGATACATTTTTCTTTTTCGTGAGAATGCTAAAAAGTAAGTTTGTAAATTGTATGATTGATAAGAAATTATATGACTCCAATAGGAACTCAGCTACAGTGAGCCCACATGCATCCTGTGCTGATGTTAATTTCACAACGTCATGTCTCTGCATTTGTGTAAAACCAATGTCTTGTCAAAGAAAAACTAACCAGGTCTATATTAGCATATTATTGTACTAATAGTAGAATATTTAATTAGAATGATGAAAATATGATTTACAATCCTCTAACATCACTATATATTGCATTTATTGTTCATGTGTTGCCTTGTAGAATAAATAGATTCAATTAACCTCAAACACTAAATACTATGTTGTTTCAATTTATTCTGGAAGTTTACATGCATTCTCTATTTATTTCACCAATAACTGAACTCATTTTTAAATTCATCATGCACTACTTGCAGCCAGGTACATTGCTCTCAATATAATGAAGAGTACTTCTGCTTCAATTTTTTTTTGTTTGAGAATGCGATGATCTATACATTTTGTTAACACAAATTAAACGATGATGGTTAGTTCATTTTACTGCTGAAAGCATGTAGGCCTTCAGGCTAAATTTAGGTTGCTAACTCGCTTCAGTTTTCTATTGTCAAACGACTCAAACCATTGGACTTTTTGACCATGCTGCTTGCATTGCACCTTGAAGTAGGGTAGAGGATCAGTGTCACGGATCAGAACTGAACTTTTATATCATGTGACCTGTTGTTAATATTTGGAGACGAGATTCTCTGCCGGAAAATACGGTTATCTTTTGCTGAAGAGGTCTCAAGCTCTCATGTTGATTGGTGACGCTTATTAAACCTTAATAATACCTGAGCCATGACGAGATGATAAGAGATGGAAGAAAAGAAGAATAATATAGCATCATCTACTTTTGCCGTGTCACTTCTATGTACTGACTGTCACACCCGGATTTAAAGGCAAACCCGAATGCATAGAATACATGTGCGCCAGGATCAAGTTACACACATGCATCGACTCAGTGAATACCAAATACAGTGTCAAAAGCGTAAAGGAAGTATTATAACTTTATTACATGACCAAATGTCTCATAAATCGTAACAAAAGCGAGTACTAGCAGCGGAAAAGGACGTCTCCACAGGCAGCTGACTGGTGGCACGCTCGCCTAGAAACCGCCGAACTCTCCAGGAAAGTCTTCAAAGCGTTCGTCTGAGCAGCAACCGGGTTGTGTAGATGCAATATAAAAGAACAACAAGCATGAGCACATGTCGTACTCAACAAGGGAAAACTCTATAACAACATGCAAGGCTTTATGGTGGAAGCTTGTGGTTGCATAGCAGGTCAGCATTTTAGTTGGTCAAGTTTTATTAAGCAAACTGATTTACTAGCAAATATAAGTTTATACCAACCCAGAGATTAACATAAGCATCATTATCATGAACATAAGTAAATGCAACAAGTTTAATCCATCTTCCATAATTTACTCATGTGAGGGTCCAGGCCGCCCTTGACCGTGGGCACGGCTAACTAGTCAGTTTTACACTCTGCAGAGGTTGTACATCTTTACCCACAAGTCGCGTAAAAACTCCGAAGAGCTTTGAACCCAACCATGCGATGCCGGCCAAGCATCATACCACACTACCGAGGTGTGATTGCATAGGGACGCTACGAGGCCTTTACAAAGATTCCCTAGCACGGGCTGCTCGCTAGGTTACCTGATCAGTGCAGCGCATAAAGCTCCCTAGCGGGTACCGTGTCTTAGCAAAGCCCAACTCCCCGCCAGAGCAGGTCTATACACCATCTACCGTCAGCCCCCAACCCCTTTCAGGTAAAGCATACCACAATACTAAAGTTTCTAATTAATTGGCCAAGACAGAGCCATATGTCTTGTGGTAGTACTGTTTTCCTGGGTGGTTCTCCATGTTCCGATTAACACAAGTGATCTTGTTTAATGAAGGTATAACATAAGTAAAGCAAGATTAACATTGTCGCTCATTTAAACCACCATGATCCCAAGTGAGCAACTAAGCAAGTTCTACCCAACATAAATAAAAACCCAGGTTGATCAAGGCACACGGATGAACAAAGCTAGTCAATCCTTAGATAATAGGACCCTTCAATTTTAATGCAAAGCAATAAATAAATAACGGTGTAATTAAAATGCATGTTGTAATAGGGTAACGGGAATGCAGCAAGGACTTGCCTTCTACCAACACTTGCTGCTGCTCAAAGTCTTGAAAATCTTCAACTTCAGCGTATTCCACGTACGGTTCATCTTCTACGCACCACATCATTCACATACAAGCATACAATGGAATAAAATAAGAAACAATCACCAAACAGTACTAACAGCACAAAACAGGGGTATAAAACTGTTCTACACTTCGATACGATCGCGTGGATATAAAGAACGCTAAAAACGGAGCTAAAACGTGTATTCTACGGCCAAAACAAGATACAGGGGCTTTTCTGCAGGAAAACTAAACTTCTAGGGGCTAAACTGCAAAAACTGAGGGTTAAAACCTAATTACATAAAAAATCTAAGGGCTGCGGTGCAAGAAGGTAAAGGCTGGACCTCGGGTGGAAAAACCAGGAAGTCTAGGGTTTAAACCGAAAAGATCTGGACTTATCTGTAAGGGTTTCTCTATGGTGGAAGGATACATATGTGAATCTAAAAACCCTAAGGGCTTTCCTGCAAAACAGGCGGTGAAAAGAACCGCTGATCGGTATTGACCCGGGGCGAGCTAGATCCGGCCCGTCGGATCTCGATCCGACGGCCAGGCCAGCACGCACGCGTGCGAGCGGCGCGGCCGAACAGGACGCGGCGGCGCGCGGCGGCGAGCGGCGGCGGACGGCGGCGGAGTCGCCGGCGCAGGGCGAATTCGGAGCTGGGGTGCTCCATTCGCCGCGGGGAAAACACCTAGACGTAGAGCGCAAGCATGCGAACTCAACAGAGGCAAGAGGATCGACCTTTGGTGCACGGGGACGACGGCTAGCACGGCGAGGCGGACGGGAGCGTCGGCGAGGTCTCCGGCGAGGCGTCACGGGCGAACCAGGGCACGACGACGCGAGCAGATGACACGGGATGCTCCCTCACCTCCACGCGAAGCTCCGGGAGGTCTCCTTGTCGACGGAAAGGCGCCGTCGAGGCGGATCGACGGCGGCGGCCGAGCTCTAGGGTTCGCGGGGCGGCGCCGGGCTTGGGGCTAGGGTTTTGGGGAAAAAAAGGACGACGCGGTGTGAGGCGGCGCCTTATATAGGCTGGGATGGCGGCATCCTAGGAGTGCGGGCCAAGCCTGGCGCGCGCGCGGAGCGGCGAGGTCGGACTCGAGCTCGAGTCCGGCTCGGTCAGCGCGGCGGCAGGGATGACGGGCGGGGCCCGTGTGTCGGCGGCAGCGGGAGAGGGGAGGCGGTCGCGGGCTGCTTTGGGCCGAAAGGCCAACTGGACCGCAAAGGAGAGGTGCTGAGCGAACGAAGCTGAGGAGTCCGGGGTGCTCGACAGACTTCCGGAAGTTGGGCCGAGCTGTTGAGCGGGCTGCAAGGCTGAGGGGTTAGAGAGCGACAAAGAGGTGGAGTCTGAGGACCTCCGCCGGACCTTGGCAGCCGGGCTTCAACAAGAGACAGCAAAGAGATAGGGTTTTGTGTTTTTTTTTATATAAAAGGATTCAAACAATTGAATTCAAATATCAATTTGAATTCAACCAAACAAGAATAATGCGGCAGCATGTATGCAACAAACATCAAGCCATTTATTTATTTTCGGAAAATGAATAATATTTTTTTTTCCTGTACTATATTCCCTGTAAAGAATTAAATGTTGGGCAAAATTTTAAAAATTAAAAGAAAATCATTGTTTAATTTTTTCTTCCTATTCACATACTGAAATTTGGGAATTTCAAGGTGTGACACTGACCTTTAGTTTTTTCCCATAGGATGTTTTACATTAAGAAATACATGTGTTTGCATAATATACTGTAGTATGATTTATTAGCATTGCTTTCGTACTATAAAATTCTATTAAATATTTTGTATATCGCATTATAGATATTTGGATGCCCGTAGCAACGCACGGGCAATTTCCTAGTGCTATTAAAAGTATTAAATATAAATAAATAACTAAACAAATCTCATAATCTCTAATATTCTATAACGGAGACACTCACAACGCATGCACACTCATTCCTATGAACACGCACAACTCCTATCCATATGAGCATCTTCGAAGACTGGGTCGGCAAATCCTCAAGATTAAGGAAGTTACCACAGGTGCCTCGATGTCGACTGGAACGTCGCCTACCACTGGAAGCACAAATGCCGTTAAATCCTGAGAGGGGGAGTCGAACCGGGGACCTGACGTGCTACCAAGACTCTTGTAACCACTAGGCTACAAACCCTTTCGCAAAATGAAAAAAAAACATTTTTAACAGCACTGGGAGGGGGCTGCTATTGCAGCCGGTTCGCTGCCGGTGCACGAGATTTCGCAGCACGGCGTCTTTAGCGTCGATGAGAAAAGAGTGGCCAACATAGAATTTTTTATTTTTTTACGAATTTATAAAAAATAAAATATATAAATTTTAATGAGTTTACATGAATTTATTTTTATGATTTTTTAGATGGAGGTATATTTTTGTAAATTCATAAAAAATAAATATTAAAATGAAAAAATGGGCCTACATACATCAGAATGGGCCTCTTTTCTACACAATCTTGTTTGTTGATGTTTGGGCTTAATCTACCCAGTTCTTTAGGTCAGTCTTAGTGGCAGGGTCATCCACATTTAATGGACTGTCACATAGGCTTTTTTGATGACATGACACCAAATAAATGAAGGAAGAGAAGATCTCAGGGTCATGGTGATGACCCCAGGTCGACACAGGTACCAATGCTCACGACTCTCCACTGAGAGCCCATGACCCCGCATTTGATCACAACACATGCAAGATTTAAATGCTACATTATCTATGAAACTGTGCCCATGACCCTATGCATTGAGAGTGACAGAGTCATCAATGCTGAAAAATTGATATGACGGACTTGGTAAGTGTGCCTATGACACTGCCGCTTAGAGTGGCCTTATAGTGGGCAATCTAATTTTTTGCCACCTTTACAGAGGTCGCTCCTTCAAAAGGGACTTTTGCAGTGGTTCCTACACTTTTGCCACTCTTAGGTTGGGCACCTAACAATTTCGCCACTTTGTCCGACGTGGCAGTCCACCTCCTCCCTCCACGCTGGATCAAGCACGTGAAATGACCTCGCTGCCCTCGCCTCTTCTTCTCCACAGACGCCGCCGCCCTCCCGCCGCCGAAGCTGCGGAACCTACCCTACCGCCTCCGTCACGCCGTCGTGCCGGCCACGCGCGCCGCCGTCTCCGAGTACCTCCACTTCACACGATGCCTCCCACGCTGACTCCATCGTCGCGCACTCCCCGCGCTCCCTCCTCTTCTTCCTCGCTGCGCTCCCCGCCGTGTCGGGCTCCCTCCCCACCGCGGAGCTCCCTGCCGTCCTCCGCCGCCACCTCAACTTCCACCCGCTCAATGAGCTCCCTTTCTTCCTCGAATCGATTGACCACGTTCAGAGGATTGGGTCCGGATTTGGGGGCCAGCAATGACATTGACGCGTTCTCGGGCGTGTGCCGGAGGATGCGGATGTTCTATGATGCTGGGGCGGAGATTGGTAGCATTGGTGGACTTGTCGCAGGCAGCTGGCGACAGCCGGCGCCTCCAAGCCGTGGCCCATCTCACCGCCGGCGCACGCCGCCTCCTCCGTTGACAACGCGCGCACGCCGCCCTGCTCCTCCCCACGCATGCCGGGCGCCAGAGCTCCTTGGGCAAAGCCCGAGCTCGCCCGGCCCTCGAGCTCCTTGGGCGTCCCCTCTGAGGACGACGGCCGCGGGGACATGCGCGCCGGCGGCGGCTCCTTGCCGGCCTGCACGTCGCTGCCCCCAGGCGTGTTGTCTTCCGCGGCCCCACACGCATCCGACATCTTCCTGGTCACGCACAACGCTAGGGAGTGCCAGCCTGGTTCCTTGGATTTGGGAACGGGCTTGCTTGATCTTGATCCAGCCTGGTTCCTGGATTTTTTTTGATAACATGGTTCCTGGATTTGAGAAAGTACATGACAAGGGATATGCCGTGCAACACGGGAAGGTTCTTGCTAAGCAATACCAAGTTTTTTTATCTTGATTTCTCTGATGTGGTGATCTGCGGAGGGTCGGAGAAGAAGAGGCGAGGGCAGGGAGGCCATTTCACGTGCTCGATCTAACGTGGAGGGAGGAGGTGGACTGCGTAAAATTTTTGCAATTTGATCCTTTTTTAGTAAGAATTTTACATATGGATCTCTGGCGGAAACAATCCCACAAATGGACCCGATGCACGGCGCCAAAGACCTCGGCGCCGTATTAGGACGCCACGGCGCCATGTTATCTGGCGCCGTATACTGCCACGTCAGATCCACCGTGTTCTGTGGAAAATACCAGGGCGCCAATAGGCAAGGCGACGTGGTGTTCCTATACGGCGCCGACCCGTGTAACCACGGTGCTAAAGGGTGTGGCGCCGTGCGTTTGACTTAACCACCGGCCTCCTCTTCCTCCTCCACTCGGCCCGGCCTCCTCTTCCTCCTTCCCCCGCCCCCATCCGCCGCCGCCCCGGGCACCTCGTCCGCCGCCGCCCCGCTACCCCGTCCGGCGCGGCCCCAGCGACCCCGTCCGCTGCCGCCCCGCTACCCCGTCTAGCGCGGCCCTCCCCTGCCGAGAGGCGGCCCCCGGCGGCCCCGCCGCCCCCGTCTGCCGTCGGCCGGCGGTGAGCTCCCCACGGCCGGCGCATCCGATTGAGGTACGCACTGCATTCCTCTCGCATTGACCTCCAGCAACTGATTATATGAAATGAGGTTAAAATCATGCACTGCATTGCTCTCGCATTGACCTTCCATTAGCCTGTCAGTGACAAATGTTGCCAGTATCATATACCTGAAAAATAAAGCTACTATGAGTATTTTGAATCTTGAAATAATACATTAAAATTAACGTTCATGGAAAATTTAGACCTGAAATGTTGCCAGTATCATATACCTGAAAAATTTTGAATCTAGAACAGTAAGCTTTAGATGGTTGATGTGGTACTAGCATGAACAGTAAGCCAACCTTCATGAAAAGACACTAGCATGATACACAGACCTAACATGTGGTACTTCTCCATTTTGCAAATATCAGTTAATTATCTTAGGAATTGTCGTTGACAGTGTTTCTTCATTGTAATCAATCACTGTGATAAGGTGAAAATAGAAAGAGTATTGCAGATACAGGTGTGTCAGGGGAAATGAAAACTGAAAATAAAACGGACTCAAATTGAGCTTACTCTCCTATATTTTATTTATCAAGCAACTATCATGAGCATGGTTTTAGAAGTGAACAATTCTAATAGTGGTAACATTAAAGGAGGTGCTACTTTTCCTTTAGTATCTGCAGATTGCCGCAAATGTTATTAGCTGTACATAGACTCAAGCTAGATGACTGATCTGAATATAAGACTCAACTAAAAATTTTTGGAGCATCTGTTGATTTATAAAAGACTATAGTCTCTACATGTTGCCTTCATTTGGAGCATCTGTTGATTTATAAAAGACTATAGTCTCTATTGATAGCGAACTGAACTGTCTGAACACCACAAGATTCTTCAACAGCCACAGATGGGAACAATAAAGATGCTAAAGATGTAATATTATGTATAAAATACTGAATCATCTACAAGACACCTTCATCTTGATTGCAAATTTACAATCAGCAGCTAACTTTAGTTCTGCTCAATTAACCGTTGCAGGTCGTAAGCACTATTATCCATTAACCAGCATTATCTGTTGCTGTAAATATATATAAGGTCTGCAGAAAAGCAGACATTGCAATTGATAAGATAGACAGTAGTTATAGGCAAGAGTCTCGTATTTAAAAGTCTTATTTCTTAAGCATTAGAACCCTGATGGCAACACGTAAATATCATTGAGTTATCTCACATTCTTGGCTCTCCTCACTGTACATTTATGCAGGATGGCGGGGGCGAGGGGGTATCGGCTGCTGGATGAGTTCTACGACAAGAACCACCGTGCCAGGGCGATAGAAGACAACCCGAGACCGGTACGATACTAGTTATTAAATTAATTGATACTTGCAAATTAATGAAGTTACTAACGTCATCTATTTCTTTCAGGACCTTCCGATCCTTCGAGCCAGAACCCATGATGGGTTCCAACTGATGCGGTACGACGATCGGTACACACCACTGCTCCAGAGGGCCGGCCTCCACGTTGTTGCCCAGGTCGTTTGTCGTGGCCTTCCTAATTTCAATGCCCCCGCTCTCACCGCCTTGATCGACAGGTTTGCACTGAACTATTGTCTATATGGTTTCTTATGGATCCTTCTACTATACTCTACTGACTTGCATTGTCTGTTTTATGTAGGTGGCGGCCAGAGACACACAGTTTCCACCTATCTTGTGGTGAGATGACTGTCACGCTACAGGATGCGGCGATGTTCCTCGGCTTGGGGATCAGAGGCCGTCCGGTGATTGGTAGTGCAGTCTCTGAAGATTGGCGCGGACGAGTGGAGGAGTTCTTGGGCACACCACCACCGGCACCTCAGGGCGAGGAGTTCTTCCATATACTATAGCTCTAATGTTACAACACTTTCTTGCAGGGCACGTCTATGAGGGACTCGGTCACTGAGATCGATGCAGCTCTTCAGTACCCAGTTGGGGACCCAGAAACTGAAGGGCGCTTCCGGACCTTGCTTCAGGTAATAACTCATCGTTTTCGCTTCCGAACCTTGCTTCAGCAAACTAATTTTTTTTTACATGTAAAGGTTTCTAAGACAATTTCTTTTGTTGTCATACATACAGAGGTTGCGCCGTCGTCTTAGTCGAGCTGCCGCACGTGCTGGTTGCCGGACTCTAGCTCAGGCCGACGTCTCCGTGCCTGGCACCTCGCATGCGGCAAGGTCGTCGTCGTCACACCGAGCGCCAGCCACAAGGTCCTCGTCTCGCACGCCCACATTCAGCGACGACGAGGACGAGGACGACGACGAGGACGAGGACGCCCAGGGCGACGAGCAGGAGGAGCTTGGTGCGTCACAACTAGACGACGCACCACCAGCCACTCAGCCGACTCAGCGACGTCGCCAGCCGCCTCGACGACACACACCGGGCACAGATGCACTTGGCAAGGCTCGGGGCAAGCGCAAGGCAAAGGGGTTGATCTTGGAGCTTTGTGGTCATGAACTTGTGGTCATTAATATGTGAACTTGTGGTATTGAACTTGCGGTCATGAATATATGAACTTGTGGTCATGAATCTGTGCTTGTGGTCATCAAGTTAAATCTGCTAATTTTTGTGTGAATTGTGGTCATGAATCTATTTATTTTTTGACCAAGTCTGGAAGAACGGCGCCAAAAGAGCTGGCGTCGTGCTAGGTTACTACGGCGCCAAGTCCATTGGCGCCGTTATTAAATAGGACGACGCCATGTTTTTTGGCGCCGTTATTTTGGCCCGCCTTTTCCCCGAGCCACGCTGGATTTGACGTGGCAATGGACGGCGCCAAAAGATATGGCGCCGTGCTATGTACGTAGGGCGCCAAGGGCCATGGCGCCGTTCTTCGGGTCCATTTCTGGGATTGTTTCCGCCAGGGGTCTATATGTAAAATTCTTACAAAAAAGGATCAAATTGCAAAAATTTTACGTGGACTGCCACGTCGGACAAAGTGGCGAAATTGTTACGTGCCCAACTTAAGAGTGGCAAAAATGTAGAAAACACTGCAAATGTCTCTTTTGAAGGAGCGACCTCTAAATGTGGAAAAAAAAATAAATATCCCCTTATAGTTGTCTGGCCCATACGGCCGTGTCCCTTCGCCTTCGTTCGTTGTTGTCCTTCTTCCCCCGGCTCGGCAGTAAACAGAACCGGCAGGCAGCAGCCGGGTGCAGTGGCGGACCCAGAGGTAGAAGCGGCCGTCCTACCTAACGCCGGATGCGAACGACCCCGACCCCTTCTTCTTTGAGGGCTCCAACGCGGCGACGCCTCGCTGGGTGCGCCCCTTTTCCTCCCGCTGTGCGAAACCGAGCTCCTCGAAGCCTAGCATGTATCCGCCACTAATGTCCAGTTTTCCACTCCCCACAGAATCTTGGATTTACCTGAACTCGGTCCCCTGCTATGCACCCGGCTTCAGTCTCCTTGCAGCCCTTTACTGCTACTCGGGCAAGCATACTTATCCCTAGGTAATCCGTTAACCTGCACTCCATTTCTCGCCCACCAATGAAGGAATTATGCCATCTGCTGTACCTCCTCCCTCCTTAGCTGCTTGGCATGATAACATCTCTTCGTTTCATGACACTAGGCACGCAGCTCCAAGGAATTCCGTTGATTTTGCCGAGCTGCGGAGAGCTGGAAGTTCTGTTGGGAACCTTGTGATGAGTTCCATGCCAAATCCTGCCCGTGGGTCAGAAGCGTCTGGAAGGGACGATTTCACTGTCGAGGATAAGGATGCAGTTGTCATTGTCGACCATGGATCCCGGCGCCAAGAATCCAATCTCATGCTAAGTAATAAGCCTGATTCTGTTTGCAGGATGTATCTTTTGCATTGATGGTGCTTTTGCTGTGCCTTGATGGCTTGATTCAGTTATTGAAAAAAAATGCAGATGACTTTATTGAGATGTTCAGGACGAGGACTGGTTATAAGATTGTTGAGCCTGCTCATATGGTATTGTTCATTGCCCCAGCATTTTTATGCCTTACTTTTTCATGACAAATGGAACCTGCTAATTTACTAAGTACTTGAAACCAAGACATGCTGTAAATGAGTAGTGTGCCTCTCTACCATTTTCTGATATGCAATCAGTAAATTAACTTGTAGTTTGAGTTCAAGTTTCCCACATAATGTTTGGATATGGAAAATTTGGCTTGTCAGTGAGCATGTTTTGAATTTAGATAGTCAGGACTCAGGAGCTTTTGTTTATATCTCTATTAATTTGTGCACTTCTATGTTTTTGTCAAGTCTGACTCTGTGTTGAACTCATTGCAAGCTCATTCATTCAGAACCTGTGCATTCAGTGCAGTTTGTTTGTATACTTAATTGTTGAAATTGTACTTTACACTGCATATCCTGTATTGCACTCACAGAGTCACAGGACAATACAAGGGTAATTTTCACCTTATCAGAATCTGCGCATTCAGTGCAGTTTGTTTGTATACTTAATTGTTGAAATTGTACTTTACACTGCATATCTTGTATCGCACTCACAGAGTCACAGGACGATACAAGGCTAATTTCCATTTTCCACCTTATCTAGTCAAATGCATAGAGTTTGTTTTACTCTTCACTTGTATTGCAATTTTGTTGCCTTCACTATATCTATATGATGCCTATTCTGTAAATCCAAGATCATATCCAGTGTGCACTATCATTTGTTCCTCATCACCATTTTACTGTTATTGCCAAAATGACATTTCACTTCTCTAAATAGCCTTGTATTGGAACAGGAAAATAGCGAAGTACCATTTTTAATAGGCCAAATATAGCGCAAGGCGCTGCCACGCTGGGGAATTACTAAAAGTAGACATTAATTTTACCTTTAAAATGAGTTTGTTTTCCTCTGGATCATCTTTTTACATAGTAGCCACATGCCCATAAAAGTCAAACCCACAGGACTAGACTAGGAGCCAGGGTGCTTTTGTGGTGTCCTAGACACCAATTGATTCGGTAATCTCTACAGAAAATAAAAGTTGGTTGGTGCTAATTAGGTAAGATGACACCATGATGCCATAGAGGTGATACAATGGCCCTTTTGCAGTTTTGCCTGGGTCTGCCCCTGTAGATACTATGTCCTTTTTTAGAGCATATGTGTCCTTTTTTATCATTTTCTACTTCTATGTTGTTTCTTTCTAAAGTCTCACTCAGTAAGTCCAGAAGGCCGACAAACATAAAACACTTGACATTCGATTTTGAGTTAGATTAAGCTGTAACTATCTACGCCATACATTTTCTGTTCATAGAATAACATAGCTAAACTAGTGCAAGAGTTCTACACCCTATTCAGCTATTGCCTATCATTAACCTCCATGCACAATTGGTTAGCTTGGAAATTTAGGTTTAGTTCCTTTTGGGTGTTTAAAATACATTTGGTCAGGTCCTCTTAGTATAAATATACTGCAGAGTGCAGATACTGAGCAGGCTTTCTGGTTTGAGTAGAGTAAAAGATTACAGGCTCTCATTTTTGTTATGAACTCGATATATACATAGCATATTCTTGGATAATCAGGGAAAGAAGCTCCAGAATGATGTAGTAAGACTTGGCAGGATACATGGAACAACAGACTGCTAAAAGAACAATATACTGCTAAAAGAGTCATTCTCAAGGTTATACAGCTTTGCGAATAACAAAAAACATTTCAGTGGCCAGTTTTCTGCAAAAATGATATCCAAGCACAATTTCACATCCCGCTGACAGCTGAGGCATTTCAAGAGTTCCAAGAGCTTCAGAAAATTATTCAAGGAATACAAGTTCAGGGAAACGAAAATGATTATTGGCAATATGTCTGGGGTTCCAACAATACTCATCCAAACAATTTTACAATCTCCCCTATAATAACCTCAGACATCCATCACCCTTCTTATGGATACAAGCTCAGAACTTTCTCATGGCTTTTGCATATAGATAGAATGAACACCAGGAACTTACTCAGGAGGAGAAACTTCAGTATAGAAGGCAACATTTATAACTGTGCAATAATACTTTGGAGGAGACTGCCTTCCATCCTTTCTTCTCTTACACCTTCAGCAGATCTTGCTGGCAAGCCATTGATATTAAATAGAGAAGAAACCTCAACTTCTTCCAAATGTTGAAGAGAGCTCAACAGGAGTTTCATCACTGGTTCTTCATTGAGGTCTTCATAATAGCTAGCTGGCACATCTGGAAGCAAAGGAACAATCTAATCTTTGAAGGGAAAAGGCCAACAGTCACGGACTGGTTATCGAGATTTGCAGATGAGGCAAGACTTCAAGCTCACATAATCAAGGAATGCCAAAAACAGGAATTTCTCTCTTGGATCACCAACGTACAGCTTTAGTTCTAGACCTAGCTTCTAGCTTTCTTTGAGGTTCTTCTGTTGTCCTTTTTTCTTAGGGCTCTTTGGTGCCCTTTGGATTTTCATCCTTGTACAGTTTTATTTTCCTTATTTAATATATCTTACCACAGCGGGGGTCTCTCCCGTTGTATAGTTTTCTTTTAAAAAAATCCATATAATCCATCCTACTGAAATTAATTTATTGGCAGTGATAGCTGGAAACTGTTGCAGATGTGGCCCAGCTTAAGAAGTTAATTTGGGGCTCATGGGCTTCTGTTCAGAGTTCTGATACCCAAAAATACAGGAGGTGTGAGCATGTGATAGAGACTTGAGAATAAAAAAAAAGAAAAACACAAATATACACATGAATAAATTAAACAGCTGTCTGTTTGGCTTCGGTCTGGCTTGTGCGTGGTATGTAGAAGCTGATACTTCTGTTAGGTTTTAGGAGCCCAAAAAAAACACTTGCAGAATGCAGTAATTGACACTACATGCTAGTCCAATCTTGGAATTTCCAGCTATGAAGTCCAAATTGCTAAAGATTATGTTGACAATTTCCACTAAGATACAGTTCAGGCTAATGTCACAGTGTATTAGATGGTAGATTTGAAAACATCAAACATCAGCCACTGAAATTATCTGGCCAAGAGTGCTACTATCAGTGCTCCTCAGCTTGAAATTTCCCATACATTTTGTGTGATATTTAGGTGCTTTGAACTCATTTCCTAGAAGTGTTGTAATTTTAAACTATATCTGAACATGTTGTTGATTGAAAGCATATTGCATAGAGCCATTTCACTGAATATTGGTGGTAATATTATAGTGCCACTATAGTAAAGCTTGGTGTCGTATTCCCTTTGTTCTCCACTATAGAAAAGCTTATTGATCTTAAATAGTATATCCAGCTGTGTTCATCAGCTTGGTAGAATTAATGCAGCTGATTAGTGTCAGTTAAATACAACATCAAGTAATTTGAATGAAAGGTGATGTGGCATGTGATAATTGATAAGGTTCATGTTAGCAGTTAGCACCATAGTTACTCGCATCATATTTTCATGTTATTGTACTCAGAGTCTACATTGAGCTTATTTATTATTTAACGTTGGATGAACAGAGGGTTCTGTTTAATCAACTTATCTGATTTTGTGTTATTCTGTACTCCCTCCATTCCCGAATATATCTACTTTTAGAGTTTTTCAGACAGATTAAGGATGTAGAATAACAGTTCATATTGCCCTTCATTAGTTTTATACGCTAATCAATAAGACAATTATACCTTTCATTTTTAATTGGTGGCAGGCTTACGTGCAAAATTGCATGTCATAATTGATTTGCATGAATGGATGGATTTTAGAGTTTAGACCTCTGAAGTCTAATAACCCACTTGAGGACTCAAAAATAGCTATATTATGTGACAAAATTTGAATGCTAGAAGTAGCTATATTCTGGAACAGAGGTTAGTTTTCCTGCTAAAAAGAAGTATTGGTGCCATACTCTTTGTTTCTCAACGTTGTTTTTTATTTTTTATTGGCTGAGACTTCTTGGGTCCATTTATCATACTATTCTTTAGTTTTTAATTTTGTTATCTTCAGTATATTTTATTGCTGTAACTTGCAGTTTTCACAAAATACAGGAGCTGGCTGAGCCTACTATTAAGGATGCTTTTGGAAAATGTGTGCAACTAGGAGCATCCCGTATTATTGTTAGTCCATATTTCCTTTCCCCTGGACGGCACTGGAAACAAGTATGTTATTTTTATTTATGTAAGGTTGATACTGTTTATCTCTTTTTATGGAGGATAATGCTTATATTTATTAAAGGCCTGAGTTGTTAAAGGCATGGTAATTGCTTAATAGTTTTTTTAGTGAAGAGGATAGATGTGTATCTACTTTGTACAGACTACATACAGTTTTGTATAGTAGTTATATTACTATATGGATTTTCATACATGCTGGACCCTTTTTCTCAGGATATCCCTGCTTTAGCAGCAGAAGCATCCAAGGAGCACTCAAATGTACCCTATATTATCACTGCCCCTCTTGGACTGCATGAGCTTATGGTGGTATGTGCTCATTGAGTTCCGTCTGGATTATTTATATTCAGCACTAGTTAAGCATGTGAATCTGATTTGGAGTCATTAATACTTAATAGTCCTTCCAGATTTTGTGACAAAGGAAATGTTGATACCATAGTCCATAGATCAGTAGAACTGCTATCCTCTTGATGAATTTCTGAATTAAAAATTTGGAAAGGAATGCTAAGATTTCCTGTAAAATAAAATAACGGTGTTGTAGATCCTCAATAGTGGTAGTGTTGATGATTTATGCATACTGATCTATTTTTTAAGGTCCAGAGTAGGGTGCAGTTATAGTCTAATGGAATTCTTTCATCTCTCATGTTTGGTATGTATTAGGGACTATATGAATAGGGAAGATGATGTAGTCAGGAAATTCTTGTAAAAAAAGCTTTGCGTTGCTACCAGATGACATTATTCACATGCTTAACCATCAACCTATTTCAGCCCCTGGTTGCTCCGCTTCTTCTCTCCTATGATTTGGTTTGGACATTGGATTTATTTTTTCTCAATTCAAGAGACAACTTCTTGTTAGCAATTTAGGGTAAGGACCGATGGTGTGCTGACCCCTTCACTCAGTAACATGATGTCTAATGATGTGCGGATACTGTTTTGCAGGATGTCATGACTGATCGCATCAAGTACTGCCTGCGGCATGTTGGGGGTGATGTTGATGAGTGTACAGTATGTGCCGGAACTGGAAAGTGCCGCCTCTACTTCTGATACGTGAGAAGCTACTTATTCTCAGAATATGACTATCCATACTGCAGCTTAGAATCTGAATATCTGTGGCAATGGCATTTCAATACCACTTGTTTCTCCGTGTTACCATTTACCAAGTCCAATACTTCTCTTGTACGAGATCTGACAGGTGTATATCCTGGTCCGGTGTCCCAACCAAAAGTTACCATCGCAATACTGATCTTGGTTTTGTGTAGTTTGTTTAGTCCATATTCTGAACGTCTGAATTAGTCGGGCAGATGGACCATCAAGGAAGAATATAGCTTCATTAGCTAACATCAAAACACACCATGAACATAATCTAGTCAGTAATTCATGGTCTTTAGGACCTGATCGTCTTACCCAGCGATATATGATGCAGAGCCATCATAAGCTTGGTTAGCTGCATTTGCATGTAAGTATGTAATGTTGGTTTCTATTACTACCATTTTGGCGTAATTAGTTCTGTTGCCTTCCAAATGTTTTTATACTATGTCCTATTTTTTTACCTGTTGCTTTTGTTGTATGTACGAATGCACAAAGGAAAGACATCCAATACCGCTAAATTTAGCCGGGAGCTTGAGGATCCGGGTTCAACATTTAAAAAAAAAAAATTATTTATGAAGTTCACATGTGCAAATGCACTCCCGTCGAGTTCCTCCGCACTTCCGCAGTCAATGCAGCAAGACTCACTCGATCACTGAAGAGGCTCAGGCCAATGGGCGTGGGGAAGTAGAGGAAAAAAGGTTGCACTCTGCTCGCTTGCGCACGTGCTTGCTCCGTCCGATCGCCACCTCTGTGCTCTGATTTTTATCTTTCGAGCTCCTGCGAGAACAATCTCACAATTTGCACCACTGCCGTGCTCCTATTCATTGTACTACCTCCGTTTTCATTTCATGTCGTTTCCGACAACAACTTTAGTTTTATTTAGCCTACGATTTCCACCACCGACGTCAAGTATTAAAAAACGGAGGTAGTACCTTTTATGAATATCTTTGAGAGATTAGTGCATCGTTGTTTTCTAAAATTGCTAAATAAAATAGCTTTTGCTATATCCCATTATAGCTTTTAGACTTAATAGGCTTTTGAGATTTTTTTCAAAGGATTTTGGTAAAACATTCTGCAGTTTTATCCGGACTGAAAATTAAGTTGAAATGGGAACTTGTTTTTCTTAGGCCATTCTCGGTGCAAGTTTCATGGACACAATTACCTAGATTGAAAACTAGATAACTGTGCCAGTGGAGTTTCATGGTGATGAAACTCTTCTCACATCCTATGAAACTCTCACATTCTCTCTCTTCGCCACATCAGCATATTTAATGTAATGAAACTCCACTGAGACTGGCCTTAAAGAACGTGTTTCATTAAGGAGGAGAGAAAGTTTACAAAGCATCACAAAGAAAGGAAAAGAACAAAGGTTGCCCAAAACACGCGACCAAAACTCAAACCCTGAACCCGATCAGGGAAGTCGGCCCTTAATATCCCACCGAAGCCCATAGCCTAGCTTCGACCAGGATGGCAGGAGCCAGAGCGACCGCATGAGCACAGAACAATCATGCACACGATGGTTCTGTTTCCGCCGAAGTGACCAAGCGACCAGCCAAACAAGGGAATTTGAATCGAATCCTTTTAATGGCAATGGGTACCCGAAACCCGAGTACCCGACGGTTTTACCCGATAAGGAGGCGGGCATGGAATCATATTTCTACCCGCGGGTAAACAAATGGGCAACATCATGTACCCATCGGATAAATGGGTGCGGATGCGGGTATGGGTTAACATTACATACTACCCATACCCGCATATCCGAAGGATAACGTAATATTGATAACTAACAAAGAAGTTCATGCTTTATTAGACTATTAATTGGCTAAGAATTATCATTTATCTTTTTTATTTATTCAAATTCGTTGATGTATGCACTTCATCGTATGTTATGTTTTCAATTATATTAGTTTACAATAGGTATGCTATCGGGTACGGGTTACCCGACGGGTAAGAAAACCCGCGCGAGTGCGGGTATGGGTAAGAACTTGTACCCGCATGCGGGTATGGGTTTTTTATCGGGTAGAGTTAGAGTTGGCAGGTGTGGGCATGGAACGACACTACCCAACGGGTTTCTACCCGTTGCCATCTCTACTCCTGTGCTTTGGAACCCTCTTTCGGACCCGCACCCACCAAGAAGTGAACTCCTCCACTAAAGCACTACGTGACTACATGACCTTGGCAAGTTCGTGGACGAATCCTTGGTTGTGAATTTGGGGCATAGTCGAGTTCATCTCCTTGGAGAAGAACTTTTATCAGCTCCCATTCACTCCCCCCTCTCTGGTCGCCTAATCGGTCCTTCAATGTCGAACTTGATCTCCCCCTTGCTGACGTCGATTGTTGCTCCGATGGTCTTGAGGAACGACCTCCCTAGGATGAGTGGCGGCTGAGATTGATCATCGGGCTTGGAGGTGGAGTTTCTCTTGGAGCTTCCGACGATCTTCAGCCTCCGTTTTTAGATCTTCTTAGCTCGTGTTGCATGTCATCTTTTCATGCAAAGTTTTTTCTAGACCATCCACAAATTTTTTTTTGTTGCAGAAGTAGTCGTCCATCTCCTGTTAGGGTTAGCAAAATATATTAAACAATCTAAAAGAAAACTAGGGGTTAGTCAAAACCTAAATTAGATTGATTTTTTTATTTTTAAGGATGGTCGAAATTAAGATATGCAAAAGAAAAATCAAAAGAAAAACCGAAAATATTTACGAACGCAATACTAGATTGAATCTTGATTACTTGCTCCCCGGCAACGGTGCCAGAAAAAGGGGCTTGTTGACGGTTAAATATTGTATCAAAGTTCGGATTGGATCCGCAAGCGTACAGATCCCCGTCGTAGTCCTTTTTCCCTCGAGTATGGACCCAAGGTATCGAATCTGTGGAACATGTGTAACGCAAGATCCAATCTAATAAGCGGAGAAACATTGATCTTGAGAAGTTGTTTTGCATCTAATCTACGAAAACATCATCTAACCTATGAATCACCGGAGGTAGTAAGAGAGAGAGTAGGGTAAAACAATCTAGAGAGATTGGATCGAGCTCTTGTTGAAGTTCCAAACAAAGATGAAAATAGCAAATCGAATCTCATAAAAAGCCTCTTTAAATCGTGGCTTCCGTTCCAATTCCGAAGACGCCCGCCTTTCGGATGCCACCGCCCTGTCACGACAGGCCCTTATTCGTGTGGGTTAGCCTAGGGCGAGTTCATGAAGAACAAGTTGAAAGCACTTCGTAGATCGGGAATGCACCTTTAACCACTATGGCTACAAGAACATCCTATGCAATCTATCCGGAATAGATTGGAGAATAATAAAAACCAAGCGAAGACAAAATCGTAGTGAAAGCACTTGATCGCTAGAAATTGGATTCAATCTTGCAAATTCAACATGAAGGAATGATACATGGACAAGATCACCACCGGGATCCTACCTTGATCTTGATCCTAGCTCCTGGAACTCCGACGTGGTCTTCCATGCAAGGCTCCCACGTCAGCTAGGGAAACCCTAGTCAACCATCTCGACCCTCTCCTCTCCGGAACGGTGTCCAGCTATCGGTGTTTAGACCCGACAACCTACCAAGGGGGTTACCCGAGGTAGAGAGTTGTGGTGAGGCTCGCCGAGATCAGGAACTCAAAGGTGAGTCATGAGGCACACAATTAGACATGTTCGGGCTGCAATGTGCGTAGTACCCTACGTCTTGTATGCTGTGTAGCTCTTGATTGATTGAGTGAGAATCATGTGTTGCTTGGGGGGGTCCCTGCCTCGCCTTATATAACGGGAGGCAGGGTTACAAGTCAGTTTAGGAGGTACAATACTAGTCGAGTACGACTAGGAGAAGCTCATGGCGGTATATATGATAGACTTTCCTAATCTAGTACTAGTCCCGAGTTGCCTTGTAGTCCACGCCGTCTTGCACCGTGGCCCACAAGCCCGAGTAGTCCCGTTAGCCAGTCCTGTATACGGGCATGACCCACCTTCGCCTTGTAGTCCACGCTGTCTTGCACCGTGGCCCACAAGCCAGAGTAGTCCCGGTAGCCTGTCTTGTATACAGGCATGGTCCACCTCGAAGGTGGGCCCAGGGATGTCCGTATGACACCTTGTGAAACAGTTCCCTGGTCATTGCTAGAATATCGTCATCGATGATGATGCAATACCGACCTGCATCCTTCAACCTGGCACCAAAGAGCTCATGAATAGTTCTACAATGATCGACCGAGAGCCCCACAGTGAACATCCTGAGATATTGCTAGAGAGAATTAGACATGTTTCATGATAACATTCTGAGCCACCATGACGGGGTTAGTCCCACGTGCCTTGGATAGGGTCGCAATGCGGGTGTTGCGGCGGGGAAGAAAGCTAGTAGGGAGGACCTTAGCACGACACACACGAGGCTTAGCAGGGAGGACAGGAGGGGGAGGCAACGTTTGGAAGGAAGAGAAGAAGTCTAGGACCAACAACTGCAAGCTGCCTGGAGAGCCACGTCTGAAGGTAGAGTAGATAGTAGGGACCATCTCGACCAGCAGAGTGCTGAGATTCTCGGGCGACTATTATGCATTAAGTGGGGACGCCTGCCAGGCATCGTCACGACTGTTGCTAGGCAACACCTCTAGGGATAGTGCACCCAAGGAGTGGCAGGTAGGCGAGACCCGAGATGAAAATGAATTAGCATCTGATTTCTTATACTTTTGGGCCTACGACCTTTGTAACTTGTTCATATTATATTTATGAAAATGAAAAGTTCCAGTAGGGGCCTCCCCTGCTGTTCGTTTCAAAAAAAAAGACCCGAGATGAATGCCTGCCTGGGCTCGAGGGCTCCACAAGCTCACAACAAACCAAAGAAGGGTCCACCTTCGGGAAGCACACTGCCTACAGCGTGGGGCCGGAGGGAGGGAGGCATCTAGAAGGTTAGAGAGTGGAAAAAAGCAGAGAAAAGTAACCAAACACAACCTTCAAAGGAACGACGACGACCCCCGATTGATCCGCAACACGGATCAAAGTTGCAACACCTCGCATCCACTAAAGATAGTGGTAGATCAGGCTTGTAGAAGGGTCGAAGAAGGTAGGGACCGATGGTCCCTCTAGTCGAAGACTACTCTGCAGCAGAGGTGTCTCTCAGGCACGAGGTGTCCGCGTTTGAGCCCATGGCGGTAGACCCCCACCGGGAGCGGCAACCATCAGAGTGAGCCACCCTACTGGGCCCTACACCAGTAGGGCAGTTGGCTGCCTCGAGGATCTGCATCCCTCACTGAAGACGATCCTGTAGAGGGTGCCCCACCGATGAGCCTCGATGGTCGGACCCCAACTTCTGAAGACACGACCAGACGGGTTGGGGTAGCGACAACCATGCTACAACGGGTGAGGCAAGGGGCAATACTCAGTGCGGTGACTGTTGACGGCTGTTAAGTACCACTTTTAGGCCGTCAATACCTGCATAAAATAAATGGAAAGTGATCATCAACACTAGAATAGGGGTTTATACTCACAATTTCCAAAAGTGTTGGTCTTTCTATCTTTTGTTGCAGGACACATCGAAATGCACATGGAATGATGCAATTGAGAGTAAGTAAACCAATGGCACAGATATGGTATCATCATAAACAACCTGAAATGCCATATTGGTCTGCACCATTGCAACGGGCTCGTCGAGACGATCGAAATGGAAATATTATTTGCATACATCAGAGCCTGGATGAGAGAGATATGCACAAGACATCATGTGGCCTGGTGGGACCCACACCAGGCCACGTGGCGATGTGTTGGCACACAGGATGCCATGTGTCCATGACACCTCATCAATCTAAGAGAAGCACTTCCCGACGAATCAGACGCCGCCACGTGTTCAGCACAAGGATTCAAGGGCCCACAACCCGAGCAAACCGCCTCCAAACCGCGTGGGCACCTGGAACCGTCATAAGGGACCACATATCAGTCACTGGGAGCAAGCACAATGTGAGACGTGGTGGGCCCAGGTCGGCCGACCCCTTGGATCGGCTGAACCGACCTTGCCACGGTTCGCCATCTGCTTCCACGTGGTGCTTCCTAATTGGATCCTCAAGCCATTCCAGGGGTGCTCGGGGTGTTCTCGCGCTGATGCCTTGGCCTATAAATAGAAGAGGAGGGGGGTAAGAAGAGGACACACACTTCTTCTCCTCATTTTGCCTTTGGGCTCCTACCTCTCTAGGAGAGGAGTGCCTTTGCATAGGATTAGTGCTGGCTTGCGAGTGCTTTAGAGATTAGAAGGAAGGTGAGGGGGTGACTTGGGGATGTGTGATGGTGTTTGGCACCTTTCCCCAAGAACGAACCTCTACGGAAGCTTCTGTTCTTCATTTAGAATAAAGTGAGTATTTCGGCATTCTCTAATTAGACTAAGTGGCTCCTTGCATGGGTGAATAGTTCTTGTGTTCTTCACTTGTTCATGATTTAGAGGCTTTTGTTCTTCATGAGCTTAGCCTTTGATCTTCTGGTGTAGTTCATAAGTTGCTAATTCCGTTTGTATGCCTGCTAGTCCAATTAGAGTAAAGTGGATGCTCCTGCATTCTAGTGTAGACCAAAGTTCTTCCGTGATCCTTGTCTAGATAGTGGTTACCTGAGTGAGTTCTGGTCTCTCCCTCGTGGGTTCGTCGCTCCGTCTTCGTACGGAGTGCTATAGTGTTGTTACGGGTTGACAGACGTAGCCGTACTATAGTAGTAACCGGTGGTGTAGATGTGGTGTCTAGACGACGGGTTATCCTTCGATTGCCCTGTATCCCACGGTTTGTCTTGGGGTATACCACGGTAGTGACAGCCGTTGGACCCTTTCGTAATCCCCCACGTCTGAATACAGGTGTAGGCAACCATTTGCCATGAACCGACTGTTATAGCCAGGAGGGTCCGGTGTCCGAAACGAGAGTCCCCAACCAAGAGATTGTTCTCAACTATGCTCACTATCAGCAGGATCCTTTCCATCTTCATCTCATCCTATAGTGTTGTGTCCTTGGACCGTTCTCCTAGGGTAGAAGGTGGTACACGCCGTTCCTTGGATTCGATACCCTTGGGAATAATCCTTGGGAGAAGTGCTACAACGGAGTATCCGTGCGCTTGCGGATTCGTTCGCACCCATCAGTGTACCTGGGTGTTCCTTACATGCTCACGCTAGACGCGCCACTAGTGGTGAGGTTAAGAAATACCAACAAGCATTTCTGGCGCCGTTGCCGGGGAACGGTTGCTGTGTCTATCTTCAAACCTAGTGGTCCTCGTATCTATCTTTTTCGTTTTCTTTACTTCTACCTTTACCCCCGCTACCCATTGAGATGCCTTCCTGTCAAAGCCTCTCTACAACTAAGGGCGAGTTCATCTTAGAGCAACCATCAACTTCTTCATCTAACTGCGAACTTTGTCCCGGCTTTATAGCCATGGTTCAAAATCGACCATTCTCTGGAGCCATCAGTGATGATCCCCACGATCATTTGAAGGAGTTCGAAGAACTGTGTTCGTGCTTGGTAATTCCAGGTATGACACAGGAATCTTTGAGGTGGAAGTTGTTCCCTTTCTCTCTCGTAGACAGAGCGGAGCAGTGGTACACCCGCACGATAGGGAGTGCACACAATTGGGAAGAACTACGAGATGACTTTTGTCACTCGTTCTCCCCTTTGGGACGCTCAGAGTTGCTACCGTGTGAATTCTGTGAATTTGGCCAATTAGAGGGTGAGTCTATAAGTGCAGCTTGGGCTAGGTTCTCACACCTGTTGGAGCTTAGCTCAGACTTGTCCATGCCTGATGATGTATCATTGCGCATCTTTTACGAGAGTTTAGACATGGAATCTGCATTTGAGCTCGACCTTCTAGCTGGAGGTTTGTTTGCACATGAATCCACAATGGAAAGAAGAAAGATCCTAGAATTCTTTTTAGAAGACTCTTCTTCCCATACCAGTCACAACGAACCCCTTTCTCAAAAAAAAGTCACAACGAACCCCACCAAGAATCAGAGTCGATCCAAGAGAGTCTCTAAGAGAGTCTCTTAATAGATGAATTTGAGCTTTGACCCTGCACATCATATGATTTGTCGAGAGAGCCTTCTCCCGAACCGCGAACACCGAAGGAGGAAGAGATTCAACCTTCGGAGTTCTCTCACGTATTCGAGGATGACTCTTCGAGAGACACTATAAATACCTCGAATCACTATAGGCACGAGAATCCTACGGCATCATTGGACCTTATGAGGTCCTCAATGAAATTTGGAATCATGGGACCACAGTGGATTAGTCGCCTCAGGAATCAAAGCCTACTTCCGAAGCAATTCGGGTCAGCTCAATTTCCACGACCATCCACTGTTCCATGAGGGGAAACACCGTAGATGTTGTTCATGACCCTACTGCTGGAGTTTGCATCATACCGGAGATCCTTCTAGACACTCTGGTGGGTGACATGCCCCTCACCCCGACTGATAGATATTTTCGAAGCCCTAGGTGGAAGGAATACCTTTTCCCATGTCGAGAGATCGCTAGGGACGTGCCGATCATCATAGACAAGATCGAGGTGCGCTTAAATTTCCATATCTATGACATCATCGATTTCAATCTTCTCATAGGCTTCCCATTGGATGAACTTCTTGATAAATCTCAAGGGAGCCTAGATCATAAGCTTAGAGAATCCGATTTCGCCACTTCTATCACAGGTCCAGGACCTCCACTGGCAAATCCTCTTCCCAAGCAAGATCCGCTCGAGAAGATGATGCATGTATCTCCATTCGCATCATCCAAGCCCGTTCTTATTGAGGTTGTAGACTTTTCTACTCCTCATGAGAATGACTCGGGAGATTCTCTTCACTTTTGTGAAGGTGAACGATCATCATCCTCTCGACTGAGTTTGTGCCTCTTCCCGCTGGCCCGTATCTTGTTGCTTTCGATCATGATCGAGAGTCAATATTGAGCTTTCATGATAAATCTCTTGAGATAGAGGACTCATGGGCCATGGAATCTTATGAGGCACCGACTCTGGAAATCATAGGAAGGGATTCCATTGACGAGCATGGTAGCTTCATCCTCGATATACCTCATGAACCATGCTCGCATAATCCCTCTCCAGAGTCAGCCATGCCTAGTGCACCGAGCATGCATGAGGGCTACAACCACCTTCTGGTCCTCTATGGCAAAATGTTTAGAAGGTTGATTGTGGATGCATATGTTTACCATAAGCATATCAAATTTCGTGCGTGCACTGTGGCACTAACCTTGCAGCTAAAGCTTCACTGAACATCCAAGATTGGTGGTGAGACGGGAATGACACCACCAATGATAAGCTGCAAGATGAAGTTCCCATGGTCGAGCTTATGACCGTAATAAACAAAGCACTACCAGGAGATTGCCTGGATTAGCATAGGATTTATTTCCCTTTTCGAATAAAAGCAAGAACATGTTTTTAAGATAAGTTGTCCTTCGGGTATTTTTGGTCACTAACCTTTCAGGTGGAGATTGAAAAGAATGGTGGACAACGATGCCTAAGAACATGTGAACTACATCAACTACAACACTTTGGTAAGATTTTGGTGAGGGAACATTTACAAAGGAAGCTTGATCTCCACACACTTGAGTTTCATTGCTTAGCAATGCAAACTCCAAGTGTGGGGGAGATATGTGAGCATCCCGAGTAAAGTTCCTCTCATGCCAAATCTTATCCTAGTTTGGAGATGATGTTAGCTCTCTCATCTTGCCTGATTAGCTAGGTAAGTCCTGCTTTTGACTTTAAACAAAGCCCTTTCGGGAGGTTGCCCGATGTTCATCGTCACATGCTCATGCTTACGTTCCTTTGAAAACAACTTAATCATGCTTCCTTCATTTATGTTCATATGCTTTGGTTTGATTGTATGTTCTGGACGTACATTCATAGACTGTTTTAAATTAAGCATGGTGCTTAGGTTAAAATTGTCTTCTTCAGTCAAAACAAGACATGGTGTCGAGTTTTGATTGATGAACCGTAGAGTTATGCTTTCATAGATCTTGGTTGCATGTATGTGGACTAACCCCTGCAGGAAATCAAATCCGAATGGATAAGTCATCAAGCTAGACTCAAATGGGGAGGTAAGTTAAGGTGTTAGACACATGTCGCATAACATACAGAGGAGGAACATGTGACCTCTGAAAGGTCCAAGGTAAGTATATTCCCCTCTTGTTTATGGAGTGCAATATTGATCTACCCTTGTTTGAGCAAATGATATGGTGATGATAATAAAAAAACAAAACAAAAATATTTGCTTCCAAATAAAGGCTCTATGGTTCGTGAACCAGTAGAGTCCCTCCTTTTGTTTCCACTTTTGTTTGAAGAACAGCACCCGTACGAGCACCAGTGTGGGGGAGTTCTCTCAAGCTCATTATCAACACACCCACTTGAGAACTCCCACACGAGGGCTGCACAACATCGACTGAACCTTCATGACTAGGGCAAGGTAAACTAGAGTGAGCTAGCTACCCCACGGGTTAGCCAAATCACCACTAGTTTTCCTTGTTCCCCATATCCTCCAGGAGCGATGGTATGTGCACCCTTCATCTCACTCTCTACCTACGAGTTTGAATGATCTTCAATTCTTATCTAGTGAATCAAACTCAAATAATGGTGCTCTGCTTGCTCTACATGATTCCTGTGGTTGGCTTGCATATGTTTTATTCCTTACTCATTACCTTGATGCTTGTGAACAAATATCATTAGGGAACTCATGCTTATCTAAGTAGTTGGTGTTTGAGATATGGTTTGATGATATGATCTTCTCTCTTAATGCTTGAGTGTTTGGGAATTTTATTTGAAAATTTTGAAAACCCTTTGCAAAGCTCCTCTTTGATATATCACAGTCCTACCAAAGACATATAATATTCTAGTTGAAAATCTCATACTCATATGCTACCTGTTATTTCATTGAGCTTTGTCAAATTCTGTGACCCTTATGAGAATTCTTTTCGTGCTTTCATGATCAAGATTTATGTGCACACCACCATTTCCCCTTGCTATGCTTCTACACTAGAAGTTAGCATTGTATCATCAATCTATTCCACCAAATAAAGCTCCATGCATTGCTCCATGATTTACCCCTCTCCAAATATCTCCAAACGAGATGGGGCTATGAAAAAAACATGCTCAAAAGGGCATGATAAAAAAAAGGAATGAAGAGAAAGAGATAGCCCATGTCTCAAATATTTCAAGAAGGAGAGAGGAGAAAATCATGCAAAAAGGAGTTTCATATTTTAGATGGTAATAACTAGTACCTACTCCGGGGCTAGTGTCCACCTTACCATCACCGTAGCATTTCATCATGTATGGTAATATCTAGAACCCATTCCGAGCCTAGTATCTACCTTACCATACCCATCATACCCATACACGTGCACCTCTTGATCTGATCGTATGATTTGATTTTCTCCTTGGATCCAGTTTTTGACTTCGCAATATATGTGAAACAAGTATGCTTTATCTTCTATCCTACCCTGAGCTCCACATATAGCCATCATTAAAAGTAGGATGAAGAAAGGTAATTCTAATACCTTGGTGAGGACTTATACACATTGAGCGATCTGAGAGAATCAAATGAGGAGCTAAGCAAGGTTTGTTTTAAAAACTTATTGCAAAACCCCAAGTTACTTGACACGATGAGCAGAAGTGATTTGATTTATGACCGTTCCATTCCTCAACTACCCAAGATGGCATGATAGACACTCCACAGAGTTCACAAGTACAGGGTATGATTTGGAATATCTCTTATGCTCGCTTCATATCCCTGGATATCATGTCCCACTTGATTTGTTGTCCCTTTACTCGGGACGAGCAAAGGTCAAGTGTGGGGGAGTTGCTGACGGCTGTTAAGTACCACTTTTAGGCCGTCAATAACTGCATAAAATAAATGGAAAATGATCATCAACACTAGAATAGGGGTTTATACTGACAATTTCCACAAGTGTTGGTGTTTCTATCTTTTGTTGCAGGACACATCGAAATGCACATGGAATGATGCAATTGAGAGCAAGTAAACCAATGACATAGATATAATATCATCATAAACAACCTGAAATGCCATATTGGCCTGCACCATTGCAACGGGCTCGTCGAGACGATCGAAATGGATATATTATTTGCATACATCGGAGCCCGGATGAGAGAGATATGCACAGGACATCATGTGGGCCCGGTGGGACCCACACCAGGCCACGTGGCGACGTGCTGGCACACAGGATGCCATGTGTCCATGACACCTCATCAATCCAAGAGAAGCACTTCCCGACGAATTAGACGCCGCCACATATTCAGCACAAGGATTCAAGGGCCCACAACCCGAGCAAACCGCCTCCAAACCGCGTGGGCACCTGGAACCGTCATAAGGGACCACATATCAGTCACTGGGAGAAAGCACAACGCGAGACGTGGTGGGCCCAGGTCGGTCGACCCCTTGGATCGGCCGAACCGACCTTGCCACGGTTCGCCATCTGCTTCCACGTGGTGCTTCCTAATTGGATCCTCAAGCCATTCCGGGGGTGCTCGGGGTGTTCTCACGCCGATGCCTTGGCCTATAAATAGAAGAGGAGGGGGGTAAGAAGAGGACACACACTTCTTCTCCTCATTTTGCCTTTGAGCTCCTACCTCTCTAGGAGAGGAGTAGTGCATTTGCATAGGATTAGTGCTGGCTTGCTAGTGCTTTAGAGATTAGAAGGAAGGTGAGGGGGTGACTTGGGGATGTGCGATGGTGTTTGCCACCTTTCCCCAAGATCGAACCTCTACGGAAGCTTTTGTTCTTGTGAGACATGGGTACCCCTGGGTCCCCACCGACCAGGCTCACGGCCGTCCCTGACAAGTAGGTCCGACCTACCAGAGGACCCGCCGACCTGTCAGTGGGCCCAACCAACCTAGTTGGTAGCCCGCACGACCTCCTGAAGACCTTCCAGAAGATCCCCCCGATGACCTAATTCAACACGACCTAAGACTTGGCGTACAAGACAAGACATCGGTGGATTTCAACCAAAGCAGATCGACGGATATGGCAAGAGATGTATTCACCTAGATTTAGGTCTCCTGGTCGTAACCGACCTGGAGTCTGGGAACCGACCTTGTCCGCTGGTCAATATAAGGTGGGCAGGGCGACCCCTTGTACCAATACGCAATCCTCAAGCAATCTACACCAACAACTGGACGTAGGGTTTTACTCTCCGGAGGCCCGAACCAGTATAAACTCGCCGTATTCTCTGTGTTCTGTGTGCTCTTGCACAACCTTCGAGTTCTTAGCCTTAGATTCCACCCCGCCGAACAACTAAACCACAGGGATTAGCACCCCCGTGGGCTGTCCAGATCTCACCATCTGACAGTTGGCGCGCCAGGTAGGGGAGGAATCAAGGTTCTTCGTGCAACTCGATGGCATCGACCAACGGCGTCATCTTCCCGGAGAGCATGGCGGACATCCTCGCCAATCCCGTCGACATCTGCTTCGGCTCCATGCCGGCGAAACCCACCGCTCCAGCCGCCTGCCTCGTCATCGAGAGCAACGCGGTCACCTCCGACCAACAGATCGCGACAGATCTGTTGATGGAATCCCACCCACCCACTCCTAGCGACCTAATCGCGGGGATCGATCGTGTTGAAGGCATGCTCTCCGACACGATCAAAATCTGCGAACACGTCAAACGCCCTCACAGGACCTCATCATCATCCAGCATGCCTCTTGGCTTGCGGAACGCAGCTCACACAGCATCCCGCTACATGAAACGCAAGATCCAGATCGAATCTGGACCCGAGACATCAGATCGTGGAAACCACAGGAGTCACCTCGACGAACCCTGCCCTATCCACGAGAATCCCAAACACACAGCTCGCCAGTGCTGTGTCCTCAAGAAGCTTCGACGACCTCTTACTGCGGCCCATCGCCGCCAGATCAACCGAGAGCTGTCCCCGGATCGCCTCGCGTTCCAGATCGCCCGCACGACCATCTCCCCGAACTATCCGGGAGAAGTGTTCGAGACTCCAGATCGCGAGGTCTTGGTTGTCTCTGCGGATGTACCACCTCAGGATGGAGAAACAGATGAACAACACGTGGAGCGCGAGAATGCCAACGCTGCACGAGCTGCACGTCGTCAACAAGAAATCGAAGCAGCCGCAGCTAATGTGGGACAAGGTGCCGGCGACCAACCCGGAGGCAACGTCGTCAACAACGGAGCGCAAGCACCCGCGGCTCCAGCAGCTCCTCAACAACGCAACGAGCCTCGACGGAACCGCCTACGTGCCAGAGATCTCCTCAGGGACTTTGAGCAAGATGGCCTTGAAGTCTACAACTCTCCTCAAACCAACCTGGGAGCCGCTCTTGCTGCACTAAATCAGCTCGAGGACACTCCCGCAATACGGCGTCTCCAAGCTAATGTCCGCGTTGCCGCCGCTCAGATTGAAGAACGAGGCCCAGGGTACAGCAGATCGGCTGCAAGCTCCTACTCCAGGAGTAGGTCGGACAACCCTCGGCAACGACGTCGCTCCAACGCCAACGCTCCTCTTCAGCCGGTGCCTGAAGAAGGAGGCGGTGAAAACGAAGTGGTACAGCCGGTCAACCCCGCTGCTAACGCTGCAGCTAATGCTCTAGCCAATGCCGTCGCCAACAATGCAGCTAATGCTACCGACGCTCAAGCAAATGCCGCTGCAAACCCAAGGCAAAAAGCAGGAGCCCAACCTCCACCGGTGCAAGCTAACCACGCTGAAGGTAGCCAGCATCGACGGATACGAGATTAAGTGGAAATAGCACGTCGTGCTAACTATGACCGCGTCAATGGGGTCCTCGATCCCCTCAACGCCAACAATCCAATCCAAGCAACAGAGCTGCAGAACATGCATGACCAAGAACTTCTACGACGCGCCCAGTACGACCAAGACAACGGCCCTCCCGATGACCTCTACGTCATCCCGACGGCCTACGCCCCGTCAGCAAGCCCGGGTGCGGTCAACAACTTCCCTGCGTTCTCATGATGTCTCCGGACGATCAGATACCCCAAAGACTTCAAGCCAGCTATCGAGAAATACGATGGTCGCTCCGACCCAAGTATATGGCTCAAGATGTACAGCATCGCAGCACGTGCTTCTGGAGGCAACGAAGACCACATGGCGGGATACTTCCCCCTTGTGATGGGTAAAGCGCCGCTCCTGTGGCTCGACAACCTCCCAGCAGAGTGCATCACCTCTTGGGCAACGTTGTCTCGGCTCTTCACGACCAACTACCAGGCAACCTACAACCGACCTGGTAACACTCATCACCTCGCCAGAGTGCGGATGAGACGCGACGAAACTCTTCGGGAGTACACCAACCGCTACTTCGAGAACCGCAACACCCTCACGGGTGTCAAAGACGAGGATGTCATCGCTTACTACAAGAAGGGAGTCACCAACATCAAGCTCTTCGAGAAGATCCATGAAGCCGACGCTCACACCATCGCCGACCTCATGGCTTACGTCGACAAGCTAGTCGACACTCAAGACGCGGTGATGCACGACTTCAATGGAGAGGATCACGATGATGGAGGAAACAGGTCGCGCAAGCGATCTGGCGAAGCTTACATGGCAGATCCACCAAGACCTTCCACGTTTCTCGAGAGTGACTTCAACATGGTCATGGACGACCAATGTCAGTTTCATCGTGATGCCAAACACACCATGAGGGAGTGCGAGCAGCTGAAGCGTGCCCTTGGGGTACCCTCCGAATCCAAGAAGGCCAAGAGCGACAACAATGACGACCAGAACAGTGACCGGCGTTTCGACAACCGTAACCGTCGACCTGATCGACGTGATTACCGTGACCGCAGACCCTACCGTCGCAACGATGACAGGGATCGACGTGATTATCACCGCGACTACCGCCGCGATGACAGACGCGACGACTACCGTCGCAACGATCGTCACGACGACAACCGCAACGACAGGCGTGACGACCGAAGGAGTGATCGCCGTGATGACCAGTGCAATGACCGTCGAGATGATCGGCGTGATGATCGACGTCGCCAGGACGACCACAACCGCAATGACAACAACCGCAAGGAGCGCTCTCCACCACCACCACCTAAAGGGGGCAACCCTAATGGTGCATTTCAATCAGCCAACCGAGAGATCAACTTCATCGTCGGTGGTCGCCAAGCGACCAAAAGCAACAGGCAGCTCCGATCGAACGCAAGGGAGATCGGTCATGTCAACACTGAAACTCCACAACCTCTACGTTGGTCGGAGTACCGAATCACTTTCTCCAGGAAAGATCATTGGGTCCACATACCTGACCCCGGGACCTACCCGCTGGTCATTAACCCCATAGTCGACGGGGCGTTCCTGCCTAAGACCCTCATTGATGGGGGCAGCAGCCTGAACATCATCTTCACAGAGACGCTCAGAAAGATGGACTTCGACTTTAACAAGATGACTGCCTGCGACGAACCCTTTTATGGGGTTGTACCCGGCAAGGCTGCATACCCCATAGGTCGTGTATGCTTGCCGGTTACCTTCGGCACAAAGGAGAACTTCCGCACGGAGTACTTAACGTTTGAGGTCACGGACTTCCGCTCCTCCTACCATGCCATCCTCGGCCGACCTATGCTGGCCAAATTCATGGCCATACCTCATCACACCTACCTCATCATGAAGATGACGGCACCAAACGGAATCCTTTCCGTCCTCGGGGACATCATGGTCTCCTACAACTGCGAGAGCGCCATCGTCGAGCTCTCCAAAGACTCTGCGGTCAAAGCTGCAGCAACGGTCATGGTCGCCCAGGCAGCCAAGATCGACCAAACCACTCTGGAGGTGCTAGAGCAGAAGCGCACAAGCACAGCTTTGGACCCAAGTCCAGCTGTAAAGAAGGTTTGCCTCGGCCTGCCCGACGCATCCAAGGAAGTCGTCATCGGGGCCAACCTCGACCCCAAATAGGAACTCGCGCTCACCAGTTTCCTCAGGGACAACGCTGACATCTTCGCATGGAGCCCATCCGACATGCCCGGTGTCCCCAGGAGGCTGGCTGAGCACGCACTTGAAGTAAACAAGACTGCACGACCTATCAAGCAAAAGCTCCGGCGATTTGCAAAAGATAGAAAGCAGGCCATAGAAGTAGAAGTCTGTAAGCTCTTAGCTGCAGGATTTATCAGAGAGTGTAAACACCCGGTTTGGCTCGCAAACCCGGTCCTTGTACCAAGGAAAACTGGTGGATTAAGGATGTGTATCGATTACACCGATCTCAACAAGCACTGCCCGAAAGATCCCTTCCCTCTTCCTCGCATTGACCAGGTCGTGGACTGCACGGCTGGTAGCGTTCTACTCTGCTTCCTCAACTGCTACTCGGGATATCACCAGATAGCCCTGCACCCCGACGACGAAGACAAAACAGCGTTCATAACGCCCCATGGCATCTACTGCTACAAGGTCATGACTTTTGGCCTAAAAAACGCTGGAGCAACATATCAGAAGGCAATTCAGAAGTGCCTGAAGTCGCAGATCGGGAAGAACGTCGAAGCCTACGTAGACGATGTGGTCGTCAAGACTACCGAGGAAGATCAGCTCATCGCCGACCTCACCGAAACCTTCGCCAATCTACGGGAGTTCCAATGGAAGCTCAATCCGACCAAGTGTGTCTTCGGTGTACCCTCCGGATTGCTCCTGGGCTTCATGGTTGGGCACCGAGGCATTGAAGCCAACCCTGTGAAGGTCGACGCTATACGCAACATGGCCAAGCCATCTAGCAAGAAAGACGTCATGAAGCTTACAGGGATGATGGCGGCTCTAGGTCGTTTCATCAGCAAGCTCGGCGAGAAAGGCTTACCCTTCTTCAAGCTATTGAAGAAGGCAGACAAGTTCGTGTGGGACGAGGAGGCACAAAAGGCGTTTGAAGCTCTCAAGGAATCCTTGACGACACCACCAGTTATGACATCACCAGTTCCGGGAGAAACACTCCTCCTTTACATCTCTGCCACCACTAATGTGGTCAGCACGGTTCTCGTCGCTGAACGGGAAGAAGAAGGGCAGGCCTATCCTGTTCAACGACCTGTGTATTACGTAAGCGAGGTCCTGGCCGACGCTAAGACACGTTACTCACAGCCTCAGAAGTTGCTCTACGCACTCCTGATTACGTCGAGAAAGCTTCGCCATTACTTCCAAGCCCACAAGATCACGGTCCCATCGTCGTTTCCTCTAGGAGAAATCATCCACAACCGTGACGCCAACGCCCGCATCATCAAGTGGTCGGTCGAGCTTGGGGAGTTTGACATCGAGTTTTGCCCTCGGCAAGCAATCAAGTCACAGATCCTCGCAGACTTTGTGTCTGAGTGGACAGAGATCCAGATGCCCCCTCCCAAGGAGCGGCCCGAACACTGGGTAATGTATTTCGACGGTGCCCTAAACCTCGAAGGAGCCGGCGCAGGTGTATTACTCATTTCTCCTCAGGGGGAACTGCTCAAGTACGTCCTGCAGATACACTACAAGGCCTCCAACAATGGAGCAGAGTACGAAGCCCTGATTCACGGACTCCGTATAGCAGTGTCCCTTGGCATCAAGCGACTACTAGCTTTTGGCGATTCCAAGGTCATCATCGAGCAAGTCAACAAGGAATGGGACTGCGTCAAAGACACAATGGATGCCTACTGTGCTGAGATTCGCAAACTCGAAGTCCACTTTGAAGGGATCGAGTTTCAGCATGTACCACGGAACAACAACGTAGCAGCCGACGTACTCTCCAAACTAGGCTCTCGACGAGCTCTAGTCCCGGCAGGCGTCTTTGTTCAAGACTTACGCAAGCCTTCAATCAAGCTACTGGACCCAGACAGTCCAGATTCACCTCAACACGAACAAGCCTTAGCACCTCCCCGCGATGTGCTGATGACAGAAAAAGAAGATGATTGGTGCAAGCCTTTCATAGACTTCATACTCGACCAACTCGTTCCAGAAGACAAACCCGAATGTGAGCGTATCACGCGACGAAGTGCCAACTACGTTGTGATTGGTACCGACCTCTACAGAAAAGCCGCCTCCACAGGCGTCTTGATGAAGTGCATCTTGCGATCAGAAGGTCTACAGCTCCTGGCTGAGATCCACAGCGGCGAATGTGGCTGCCACGCAGCATCCGCCAACCTGGTCGGTAAGGCGTACCGATCTGGATTCTACTGGCCCACAGCCATGACCGACGCAAAAGACCTCGTAAAGAGGTGCAAAGGATGCCAATTCTTTGCCAAACAGCAGCACCTGCTAGCTCAGGCCCTGCGCACAATTCCTCCATCATGGCCTTTGCCATGTGGGGCCTCGACTCAGTGGGACCGTTCCGAACGGCCCCAGGCGGATACAGGTTTATACTAGTAGCTGTCGACAAATTTACCAAGTGGATTGAAGTCCGACCTGTTGCGAAAGTAACATCGGAAGAAGCAGCAAAATTCATGCAAGACATAACACACCGCTTCGGTGTGCCTACCAGGATCATCACCGACCTGGGAACAACCTTTACCGGCTCTGCCTTTTGGGACTTCTGTCAGGATAACACCATCGACATCTACTATTCCTCGGTCGCCCACCCTCGGTGCAACAGCCAGGTCGAGCGTGCCAATGGCATGGTCCTTCAGGCTATCAAAGATCGTATCTTTGACGATGCCTCAAACTACGCCACCCGGTGGTTAGCCGAGCTACCACACGTGATTTGGGGTCTAAGGACCCAAGTCAGCTCCGCCACGGGCTTTTCGCCCTTCTTTTTGGTCTACGGATAAGAAGCCATATTACCCACCGACGTCGCCTTTGGAGCTCCACGCATCCAATTCTACGAGGAAGGAGAAGCCGAGCAAACACGTCGAGTTGACCTAGATAGCCTTGAAGAGCAGAGGCTAGCTGCCGTTATGAGACAAGCTCATCACGACCAGCAATTTCGTCGGTATCACGATCGCAACGTTAGGGAAACTTCCTTCAACGTTGGCGACCTCGTCCTCAGGCGCATCCAGAAGACCGACGGCATGCACAAGCTCTCTGCCCCCTGGGAAGGACCCTTCATCGTCACAGAAGTCATCAGCCCATCCACGTATCGCCTCCAATGGGGAGACGGGCAAGGAGTGCCAAACCCCTGGAACGTGGAACATCTACGACGATTCTAACCGTAGAATATTTTTTAATTACAGCTATGTATTTCTTCTTACCTTTTTCAGATTAAATAAATATTAGTTCAAGCAGTCATCTGCTGTGTGCCGAGCCCTACCTTCTCCTCTCTCGTGTCATCAACCCTCCCCCTCGACACGCTCGGGGGCTTGGCTAAAGCCAACACATGGGTCGTAAAACCTGAGGGTTATAATTTTCTCCTACTCCTCCCCCTCGACATGCTCGGGGGCTTGGCTCAAAGCCAACCTAAGGGTCGTTAGACCTGAGGACGTCATCCCTACTGGGTATAAGCCCTCTGTCGCGGTGAGCATGCTTGGTCGATAAGGTCACCAGACCTGAGTCCTAGACTCCTCCTCGCGCACCGACCTCACGTAAGCCTCCACGCTGAGCTGTGGAGGTCGGTAAGCCAGCCTCTCCGTGAGTAGTGGTCAGCGAGGCAAGAAACAACACGTCGTCATCTACAAGACTACCAAGCTCGCGCAGGCACAAGGCAAGTACTTCACTTAGGTATAACAAAATATTCATTAAGAAGCATTGTTTACACGACAGAGAAGAGGAGGAGGTACAGCTCTTAGTCCAAGACTACTGCCCGCCGTCATCACCTTCATAATCCAAGGAGTTTGCCACTTCCATGGCGGCATCTTGAACTTCCAGCTCCAGGGCTGCAAGGTCTTTTTCAACATCAGCACCCCCCTTGACCTTGGCCATGTCAACATCGGGGTAGTGCGATTTCACCCTCACCAGCACATCAGTAGCTGCCGCCAAGCTCGTCGCCTTAAGCAACGTGAGGAGTCTGTCAGGGGTCTCTATGAGACGATCAACAACAGACTTGGCCTCCCCCCTTCAACCGGCACCGCTATGCAGTCCATAGCGTAATTGGCGGCGCCCTTCAGGTCCTTCAGCTCCACCTCATATCCTGCAATGATTACTTGGTCATTCTGCAACGACTTCAAAGCCACCTCAAGATTGACCTCAAGGTCTTGCCGAGCTCGTTTCTCATAAGCCAGCTTTTGAGATACGGCATACTCACTGTCAGTAGCTTCTTTCATCGCCCGCTTGAGCTCTTGGCCCCCAGCCTCGACCTCACGAAGCGTCACCTCCAAGGACCGGACCTTTTCCTTGGTATTCTTTAGTTTGTTGTTGAGGTCCTCCTCACGCTTGTGGAAGTCTGCAAAATATCCAACAAAATTGATACTCAACACAAAGACCTCAGCTTTACAAGAGGATTAACAACATAAAGTCTCGACCTTACCTATGCTCACAGCATTGAACTGCGCATTGGCCTCTTGGGTCTTGCGCTTTTCTTCGGCGAGCTCGTCCTCGAGCTTCTTCTTCTCTACGGCTGCCACCTCGCGGACCTGTTTGAGCTCTTGCTCAAGTTCAGTAACCCGCCGCTGCGTCGCCCCAGCATTATTCAGCAGGTCGATCCGGCTCTTCGCACGATCTGCTAGCGCCTGGTATAACACAACAGCTCGTCACTAACAAATCAACAACACGTCGTCAGAACAAACATCAGAGGTAAACTCACCGTCAATGCAACGTTGATGGTTACAAAGCCGGTCCGCACGGCCTGCATATCCTCATTGTCGTCAAAAATGTCCTCCTGCCAAGGGGTATCATTCCAGTCAATCTCCCGTCGTGGCAACCTCGGGCTCGACGAAGAAGAATCAGGTACCTGTGCGCCAGACGTCCCCAGACCTTTCGGCGCTTGGTCAATCTGGGCCTGATCCTTGACCAGGTCTTTCTCCATCCCACCAGGCCTCGCGCTGATGGGATGCACGTCAATGACCCGCGGAGAAGCCGGCGTTCCGACGTCCCCCACGGCACCTCCCGCTCCCGCATCATCTGCAGGCGGCAGAGTCACCGTCCTTGAGTCCGTAGCCGACGACGGAGTCGCCCCCCTTTCATCAGCAGCCGGTGGCGGGGTCGCCGTTCTTGCATCATCAACCAATGACTGAGCCACGACCTTAGGGTCGGGCGACCTCGTGCGGGAAGGCAAGGCCTGAGCGCCCAGGCCGCGTTGAGGCTCCGCAACCGACCTACACAGTCCACCACACACAAACAAGCATAAAAAACACGGCAACAACGAGTTAGAGATATCGAGTGTTCAAGACCTTACCTCGTGATGGTCGGGACACGAGGCTTCGGCCTAAAAACCCGCGGCCTACTTAAAACAGGCATCGTTGCCTGCGTAGCAGCGATAGCTCGCTGCGCCTCCAATCCTTGACAGAGGGCATCCTCCGTCATCTTCTGCGCCAACTCTCGCTGCCTCTTGGTTGCGGGGCTCAACGACCTCCTCACCGATCGTTCTTCTACGACCGGTAGCTCCTCGGTGGCTTCATCTTCCTCTTCATCAGATTCGACCTCCCTGGACGGAGGCGTAGGAATCACCGGCGTCTCAACTGCCGGTGGAGGACTTGTCTTCCTCTTCCTCTTCTTCTTCTCCGCGGCCTTTACCGCGGTGACTTTAACAGCAGCCGTCGAGACTGACTGCTTTGCTACCGCCGCCCTGGTCTTGCGCCTGGGCTTCGTGGCACTACCCGCCTCCAGGCCGGTCCCAGTGTCGTCATCGACCTCAGTGTCGGTGTCCTCATCGGCCTCCATTGACGAGTCGAACTCGTAATGCTCCAGCAGCCGGGCTGCCGGAGGTTGGTACTTGTCCGACCTCAGCTTCCGCCGGTGCTGCTCGCCTTCGCGAAGAGGTGCAGGGCACCAAAACCGACGTTCACGATCCTGCAACAACCAACGACCAAAAGGGTTAAACGACGTAAATCTGCAAACAAAGTAAAAACGACCTAAAATAGTCCCAGGACTTACCGGGTCAGCCGGCCTCTTCAGCGAATGTGCCTTGGGGCACTTCTTGATCTTCACCTTCCCAGAGTAGATCTGGGACACCCTGACCGCCATCTCCTCCTTGGAGACCTTGCGGTCCACCTCACGAGTGGGGTCTGACTGCCCCCAGTATTCATACGCAGGGTGGACCCGATCCTTGATCGGTTGAATCAGCCGCCGGCAAAACGACCTGGCGACCGAACCCCCTGTCACACCCCGGTTCTTCAAATCCTGGACCAGCTCTAGGACCTCCTTGATGTCAGCAGCTTCACGAGAAGACAGCCCTAAATCTCATTTAGGAATCTTCACGGGCTTGTGGCCAGAGCGCCGCGGAAGTGCCGGCAGCTGATCAGCGATGTAAAACCACTCCGACCTCCACCCAGCGGTGTTGTCGGGCAGATCGGTGTCAATCCACTCTGACTTGAGGCCCGACCTCAAGCAGAACATCACAGCCCCTACTGGCCCAGACCTCTTGCCAGTACTCTTCACACAGAACAAGTGTCTCCAAAGAAGAAAGTGAGGCGATATCCCCAGATATGCCTCACAGAAGTGGATGAAGGTCGATACTACGGTGATGGAGTTGGGAACGAGATGTACCAGCTCCAGCTTGTAGTAGTAGAGAAGACCCCGGAAGAAGTCACCCGCGGGGAGGTTGAAGCCACGCTCGAAGTACGACGCGAAGACGACCTGCTCCTTCACGTCCTCGGTCGGGAACTCCTCTCCCACCGCCGCCTTCCACTCCACCTCCTCCTTCGGCCTCAGCAGCCCACGGTCCACCAAGGATTGGATCTTGGCCTCCGTCATCATCGACCGCACCCACACAGTGCGTGGGTCCGGGATCGGGAGAGCCTCCGCCGCCATTTCCTTGCTAGGGTTGGATCTAGATCTAAAGAAGCACAGGGTCTTGATGCGCATGCACAGCGCCGCACGGCGCGAATGGTGGTGCTAGCACGCGAATGGCCGGAGCTGGTGATGGATTGGCGGAGTGCGCAAGAACGGCAGGTGCAAGGCTTCTTTGGTTACGGTGCGGCGGCGGCGAAAGCGATAGGAGGAGGAAGAAGACGAATGAGGTCAACCGCGACCCTTGATATCCTATTTACAGGGGGGTCCACCGGGTCCGCCCGTTGTGGCTCCTTCTGCTGTACGGTGCTCACCGCAACGGCTCTGTTCCGAAAATTTCGCGAGAAAATCACGCCGGATTTTTCGCTAAGCGAATGAGCAACGACCTAAGCTCCGAGTTTAGGTCGTCAGTCACAGTAACATCACCAGGTCACCCCGATGACAATATTCCGATCCTCACAAGGTCGATAAGCCCCCAAATCATATCAATTTAGGTCTTTTGACAAATCATTTTGTCAAAACGACCAAGCACATGACAGAAGAGAGCGAACATTACACGGGTCCTCCGAAGGTACACAGGTCGCCTGTAGCCTCATTGGATCTAGAACCCGGCACAAGAAAATAAACGTACTCGAAGACCTGATCTACCTAGAGCAACCCTTGAGGCGTACTCCGATACAGCAGAGCACGTCGCAAGAATTCTTCTAGCCTCAGGACCTCGATGGTGGCCTTGCGGGAGATAGCTGTCAGACGTCACACGTAGCAGGGCACGTTCGGCCCCGACTATTGGAATGCAGACACGAGCTTGCTCTTCGGCGCGGGACTCCGACCCCCGACGAGCACCCGATGCCCACCAGCGACGCCCAGCTTCACCTCGGGCCTCTACAGCATCACCTCCAAACTCTACCTGGTACCACGCAGAGGCATGGTACAAAGAGTGGGGGTGCTGCCTACATTTCGCAAAAGTTCTTCTAGCTCCAAGCTTCTACAAACATGACATCCTACAATCTGGTGGACGGACACATGCCCATGGCATGGCTTCAAAACTACCCTACGGCTTCATAGCTCAACAATGCTCGGCGCTTGCCTCTTTCAGTCTCACGGCGCTATTTATAGCCGAAGCCAGACCTCGGGAAGATGGCTGAGTGATGACACTATCGCCACGTGGTCCAGAGGGCCTGCAGACATGTGCACGATTAAAGGTGACGACTTTATTTCCTGTCTCGGGACGTCTTTTGTCGCTAGTGCATCAATGATGCCTGAGCCCGCCACAGAGTCACATGGCTACAGTACCCTCCTTGATTCGTGGGTAGTTTGTCGGTTTCTGGGTGACAAGAGTATCTCCGACCACTGTTGACCCGTGACCCTGCAGTCTACGGTACACGACAAAACCAGACTATGTATCAGCGGGACCAGCGCCTAACTAAGCCCCATACGATGACGACTCCACGACTTTCCTCTACGACCTGATGTCTTTTATTTGCACCCGCTAGGCTCTGCGTCCTGGTGCACCCGCTATGGCTCTGCACATAAACGGACCTATTCCAATCAGCCTATATTTCTGTTTCCTGAGCAGAATGGCCGTAGGTTCGATTGAAGACCTTCCGGGGTAGGCGTGCCTCGCTGCTCTGCCAGATCCTTCTGGGCGCCTGTAGATCAAAAGCGTCATGGAGATCTACAATTTTCGTCGGGCCCCCGTGGTCGGTGTGCCCGCTACTTAGGTTGTCAATACCTTAGTACCATGGCTCTACTGGATGGCTAGCAGCTATGTTGGTCGTCTGGACACCAAAACGACCTCCCTGAGGTTGGCGTGCCTTAATACTTAGGTCTTGCAATACCTCGGTATGTCTACGGCTCTGCCAAACTAGTTGGGCGCCCTGGATGCGTGACCTTCTGAGGTCGGTGTGCTCTTGTAGCCCTGCCAGTCTGCTCTGGACACCCAGGATTTTACGTCGGGAATGAAGGCCTCCCTGTGGGGTGCGCACCTAACGGCCCTGCCAAGTACTTCCGGGTGCTTGGGTGCTTTTGATTTGAGACCTTCTTAAGGTCGGCATGCCTCGAGTGGCTCTGCCAGACTCTTTGCAGTCATGCAAGATATCTGGGTGTCTCTACACTCCATACGTTCAAGATCAACATTATTTCGTCAGACTTCATCGTTGACCGATTCAACCACTACAGAAGACCTCTTCACGCAAGTCGCCTTTCAAGACCTTGCTGGGTATCCTCGGATACTGGGCATAATTGATTTGAGGCCTCTTTGAGGTCGGCACGCCTGTAAGGCCTCCTCGAGGTCGGCCCTGCCAGACTCCTTGCAGCTATGCTAGGAGATCTGGGTGTCTCTACACTTCGTTTGATCAAGACCATGACTCAATTTTCTTCACTTTCTTGAGCATCAAACCAGCCATGCTGCCTGCTTCAATGCTCGGGGACTACTCTACGAGTGCGTCTTCGACGCCCTCTTGTTTTCTTCGTCGTACCGACCTGTTGGGAAACCCGTTTCTCATCACGTCATTACTCGACCTACTTTCTCTTCTTTCTTTTTTGGATCATCGTACCGGCCATCTTGCCCGCCACGATGCTCGGATACTACTCTATGGGTGCATCCTTGATGCCCTTTGAATTTTTTCATCGTCGTTTCGATCTATTGGAAGCCTGCTTCCTATAGGTCGTCACTCGACCTCTCTTCGTTCAGCAAGACTACAAACAGGTCGGCTGCTAAGCTGATTTGTTATTTTTTGGACCGACGTGCATGCTATTCGACCTGTCGATAGCTCTATGGCTTCGCCATGACCTTTCTAAGGTCGCTACGCCTACACCTCGCTCGGGGGCTTGTGAGACATGGGTACCCCTGGGTCCCCACCGACCAAGCTCACAGCCGTCCCTGACAAGTAGGTCCGACCTACCAGAGGACCCGCCGACCTGTCAGTGGGCCCAACCGACCTAGTTGGTAGCCCGCACGACCTCCTGAAGACCTTCCAGGAGATCCCCCCGATGACCTAATTCAACACGACCTCAAGACTTGGCGTACAAGACAAGACATCGGTGGATTTCGACCAAAGCAGATCGACGGATGGCAAGAGATGTATTCACCTAGATTTAGGTCTCCTGGTCGTAACCGACCTGGAGTCTGGGAACCGACCTTGTCCGCTGGTCAATATAAGGCAGGCAGGGTGACCCCTTGTACCAATACGCAATCCTCAAGCAATCTACACCAACAACTGGACGTAGGGTTTTACTCTCTGGAGGCCCGAACCAGTATAAACTCGCCGTGTTCTCTGTGTTCTGTGTGCTCTTGCACAACCTTCGAGTTCTTAGCCTTAGATTCCACCCCGCCGAACAACTAAACCACAGGGATTAGCACCCCCGTGGGCTGTCCAGATCTCACCATCTGACAGTTCTTCATTTAGAATAAAGTGAGTATTTCGGCATTCTCTAATTAGACTAAAGTGGCTCCTTGCATGGGTGAATAGTTCTTGTGTTCTTGGGTAGCGGTCCGGAAAGGGCAAAAGGGCACTTGTCCATGATTTAGAGGCTTCTGTTCTTCATGAGCTTAGCCTTTGATCTTATGGTGTAGTTCATAAGTTGCTAATTCCGTTTGTATGCCTGCTAGTCCAATTAGAGTAAAGTGGATGCTCCTGCATTCTAGTGTAGACCAAAGTCTTTCCGTGATCCTTGTCTAGATAGCGGTTACCTGAGTGAGTTCTGGTCTCTCCCTCATGGGTTTGTCGCTCCGTCTTCGTATGGAGTGCTATAGTGTTGTTACGGGTCGACAGACGTAGCCGTACTATAGTAGTAACCGGTGGTGTAGACGTGGTGTCTAGACGACGGGTTATCCTTCGATTGCCCTGTATCCCACGGTTTGTCTTGGGGTAGGCCGCGATAGTGACAACCATTGCACCCTTTCGGAATCCCCCATGTCCGGATACAGGTGTAGGCTACCATTTGCCATGAACCGACTGTTATAGCCAGGAGGGTCCGGTGTCCGAAACGAGAGTCCCTAACCAAGAGATTGTGCTCAACTCTGCTCACTATCAGCAGGATCCTTTCCATCTTTATCTCATCCTATAGAGTTGTGTCCTTGGACCGTTCTCCTAGGGTAGAAGGTGGTACACACCGTTCCTTGGATTCGATACCCTTGGGAATAATCCTTGGGAGAAGTGCTACAATGGAGTATCCATGCGCTTGCGGATTCGTTCGCACCCGTCAATGTACCTGGGTGTTCCTTACATGCTCACGCTAGACGTGCCACTAGTGGTGAGGTTAAGAAATACGATGCTCTCAAACTTAAGTGAACTTCAAACCGTTACCTTGTTCCATGGAAGAATTTTCAAAAAGATGCATATCCAACATAAGTGAAAATCTCTTGCAAAAGCTCATGGAAACACTCATCTCATCAAGTCACTCAAGCCTATACTAGATTATTTTCAACCTATTCTACTCATTTGTGATAGTGGAAGGCTTATGTGGAGATTGGTAGGTCAAACAATCCTAACAAAACATACATCCGAAATATTGTCAAATTAAGAGAGAGATCTACTGAAATTACTGAGACTCGTCAAAATGGTCATGGAAAATAAATATTGGAAAGAGAGAGGGATGAAACACACACATTTAGATAGGTGGACATGTGCAAGTGGCAAATGGATGATCCCGAGGCACAAGTGAAGTCCTCGTTGTCGGATTGCACATGGTTGGAAGATTTGAGTATGAATTTGTCTTCAAGGCACTTGAGAACTTATGAAGGAAAAAGAACCGAGGAGCAACTTTATTTTTTTTACTTTTATTTTATTTCCTTCTCATTTTTTCTCTCTTTCTTCTTTTTTTCTTCTTCCTTTTTTCTTATTTTTTCTTTTCTTCTCATCATTTTTTTTCATTTCATTTTTTTCTTTTGCTCCTCAGAACTTTTGCAACATAATACTTACTCAGCATTTGTCAGAGATGATGTGATGACTCCTCCCCCATGCTTGAACGATGCTCGTCCTCGAGCATAAAAGAGGGGGAAATGACTGCTAAAGTAAGCATAAATTCTATAATCTTGCGGAATATCTGAATCTCCATCGAGAATTTTATTCCATACTCAAATTGGGTTGTGGACAAGGAGGTGATCACAAAAAGATGTTTTTGGTTTAGGGTGGATGCCCAGCGAGGTTTGTGAAATTTTCGATGTGAAAACCCATAATGCGTGGACAAAGAGGCTAGCATGAATAGTTACACAAAGGAATGACCAGCTTCTTAGTCTCGAACCATAGAAATCAATCATAATCCAACTCATCAAAACATATGTTTGCAATCTACGGGTTTGTTATCATAGAACATATATGTATATGGCTTTGGTAGGTAGAACTTTGCAAGAGCATCACAAATATGTAGATAGAATAAAAGTTAAGTTTTTAATAAAAATAACAAGTTATCAGGCTATCCATAAACTTAAATCAAAGAGCAAAGATATGTATGTGGGTCTAGAGTATAGTCATTTCACCTCCACAAATAAAAGAGCCGGTATTTAAATTAATTTCAGATCAAGTTATAGAGAGCAATTAGCCAAGACATGTATAACTTCATGTAGGTACAACAAAGCGGCAACTTTCATCATTTTTCCATAAGCATAGGCAATATATAACATCGAGGTGAACACATGGTCATGCTTATTTATTGAAAATTAAAAGAAATCTAGGTTGTCCTCCTAGTAGCCATGTTATTGTCGAAGGGAAAAACAAAAGTTGCACCTAAGGTTGAAGGCATACTTACAAGCATTTGTGTTCGGAAAAGAGAAGGTCTATGGAGGTGTTACCATTTTTTTGTAGTTTTTTCGTGATCTTCTCCCGGCATCTCCATGTATTGAATGTGGCTTTGCTTTTGTCTTGATTTTCCAATGCTCCTAAACTTCTGAATTTGATCACTTATGCTTAATGGAATCAATGGTCGCCTTCTCTTCAATGTTGTCATCACCATCTCCTCTTTCTTGTTCTCATCATCTCATTGCTGTCTCTTTTTCATGGATTTCCCCTCTGAACAGAATAGAACTTATATCAAAATATAGCTCTATTGAAAAGTTTATGAAATTACCTTTCCAACGTGTGGTCATTCATTGAAAACGGAGTTCAAACAAGGGAGCTATGTCTGTTTTACTTCAGCGTTGCGTGCTGTCCAAAATTGATTTCAGGACGAGTTGCACTCGGTGATTCGACCATAACCGCTTGTAGGGACCTCTAATTGTCTTGATTCTTGATTTGTTGGAATCGTAACTTCGTGGGACTTCTAAATATCCATAAATATTCAGTGTTTTCCCTTCAAGACCATGCAGAATTTTGATAAGATCAATAGCTTCTTGCGCATTGATCCGGAGATGTTGATGATCTTGATTCTATCTTCTAGAGAGTCATGTTGCACTTCCGTGTTGAAGATTCAGGGTCTCCCCCATGCTTAGCATTTTGCTAGGCATGGAGGAAGAAGATAAAATATTTTTATCTTAGCCATCCTTCAATTTCCTTGTAGTGAGAGTCTTTATCTTGCCTGCAAGACATTTTAAGTGCACGTTGCACCCTAAGGTGACGGTTGGGAGTAGATAGAATTGCCAACAATCCAACAATGTTTCCTAAGACTCTTAACTTGGGGCATAATTAGTCTAATGAGAAATAAAAACCTAATGGGTGTACGTGGTGCAAAGTGTGTATGCACATGAGAGGAAAGCATATAAACAAAGACAATATTTTCACTTAGTTCTAAACACCATGTTTACAACTAGGTTGCCGAATTTCTCCATAGCCATAAAGATTTATTTATCTAGGGTTAAAACACCATATCTATCTCTAGATCAATAACTCTTATAACACAAGAAAAATTAAGCGCATTGCAAAGCTTATAAACTAACCAATGCAACATGGAAACATATGAAAAGCTAGCAAGGTTTATCGAACTTAATGATGATGGTCCGCAATCATGTTTAAACACCACGTTCACACAAGATTGCAAAAGGGAAAATGCCCTATAGAAGCATTAACATGGAAACTGAAGCATGCATCATTAAACCTTATAAAACAACCAAGCCAACTATATGCAAAACATGTATATGCAAAGAAATAAACACCACATTGATGACAAAATGCTATGCATGCAAAAAGATAAATATGAGAATGAACATGATGGGGGTTCTAAAAATAAAAATGGAACTTAGATCAATTGGCCACAAGTTAATCATCATAGGATGGTGTCATTCTTTATTCTCTCTAAGAAAGGAATGGAAACATAAAGAAACGGGTTGCCTCCCGAAAAGCGTTTCATTTAAAGTCATAGAGCTCGACTTTCTCACATACCTTCTTTTCGTCGCATAGCCATGGCCCTTCATGCAGGAAGAAAATGTGCCAATGAAGATTTAATTCACTTCCCATGTTGTGCTTGATCACTTATAGAAGACTTGCCCAAGGTATCTGACATCATAGTTTTCTCCTTCTTTGTCACCCTTCGGTGCTGCCTTCACTCCACGAATTTTTCTTTAATGTCCATAACAGAAAGTATACCCAAGCTCTACTCCATTGCACAGTGCACAAATTTTTATTTCCAACAAGTCTTTATTTGCCCAAATCGGACTTCGAACAAGAGAGTTACGTCCGTTTTACTTTGGCGATGAAATCTGTCTTGAAATTTCAGAACGCGCAACGCTCAATTTTTTCTCCATAACTCCTTGCATGGGTCTTCAAATTCGTTGGTTCTTGATGCGTTGGAATGGAAACTTGATGGAGCTTTTAAATATCTCATTTTCTTCATTTGTACACCTCTGAACAAGCTCGCAAATTGAAGACAGCAGCATCCATCGCGGGATTTGGAGAGGTTGATGATTTATCTTGCAACTATTTAGGCATTACTTCTCTTTTCATTATTCAAGCCTTGTCTATATGGTTAGTGAAAATCAGGCCTTTTCCCGACATGTTCTTCTTTAAGGTCATTAGCTTGACCAAGTACAAAGCATGATCGAGATTTACAAAACTTATTGTAAACATACGCGTCCATAATCAACACCACATGCAAATTGTAGCAACGAGACGAGGTGTAATCAAAAGAAGCGTATGTTTCTGTCATATGTTTAGATCTGCACAGCCCACAGGGGGGTTAACCCCAGTGGTTTATTTGTTCGGCAGGGAGAAATCTAGGGCTAAGAACTCGAAAGTTGCGCATGAGCACACGGAACACAGAGAACACGATGAGTTTATACTGGTTCAGGCCTCCGGAGAGTAAAACCCTACGTCCAGTTCTTGATTGTATTGACTTGGGCGGATTGCGACTTGGGATGACTTGGCCTCAAGGGTCCGGCCTTGTCCGCCTTATATTGGCTGACGGACAAGGTCGGCAGGCCCAGAGTCCTGGTCGGTTACAATAGGGAAAACAATCTAAGGAAAATTACAACATAATCCAGTGATCTTCGGACTGTCTGGAGGCGTAGCCGACGTCTTTTGCCTTGTCTTACACGCCATGTTACCCGACCGGATCGGATAAGGTCATCTGGGGAATCTTCTGGAAGGTCTTCAGGAGGTCGTGTGGGCCACCAACCAGGTCGGTTGGGCCCTACTGTCAGGTCAGCGGGTCTTTTGGTAGGCCGGACCCACCTGTCGGGGACGACCATGAGCCTGGTCGGTGGGGACCCAGGGGTACCCATGTCTCACATGCCCCCGAGCGATGTGCAGGTGCAGTGACCTCGAGGGGGTCATGACGAAGTCTTGAAGCCATCGACAGGTTGAATAGCGTGCACGTCGGTCAAAAAAAAAGAAATAAACCAGCTTAGTAGCCGACCTGTTTGTAGTCTTACCGAACGAAGAGAGGTCGAGTGACGACCTATAGGAAGCAGACTTCCAATAGATCGAAACGACGATGAAAAAATTCAGAGGGCGTCAAGGACGCACTCATAGAGTAGTATCCGAGCATCGTGGCGGGCAGGATGGCCGGTATGATGATCCAAAAAAAAGAAAGAGAAGAAAAAGAAGGTCGAGTAACGACATGATGAGAAACAGGTTTCCCAACAGGTCGGTACGATGAAGAAAACAAGAGGGTGTTAAAGACGCTCTCGTAGAATAGTCCCCGAGCATTGAAGCAGGCAGCATGGCTGGTTTGATGCTCAAAAAAGAGAGAAAACTGAGTCATGGTCTTGATCAAACGAAGTGTAGAGACACCCAGACCTCCTAGCATAGCTGCAAGGAGTCTGGCAGGGCCGACCTCAAGGAGGCCTTGTAGGCGTGACGACCTCAAAGAGGCCTCAAATCAACAATGTCCAGTATCCTAGGATACCCAGCAGGATCTTGAAAGGCGCGTCACACAAAGAGGTCTTTAATGATGACGTAACTGAAGTTGTGACGTCCAGGACTGTTGTTGATGAAGCTGTAGAAAAAATGTTGATCTTCAACGAATGGAGTGTAGAGACACCTAGATATCCTGCATAGCTGCAAAGAGTCTGGCAGAGCCACCTGAGGCATGTCGACCTCAAGAAGGTCTCAAATCAAGAAGCGCCCAAGCACCCGGAGATACTTGGCAGGGCCATTAGGCGCGCACCCCACAGGGAGGCCTTCATTCCCAACGTAAAATCCTGGGTGTCCAGAGCAGGCTGGCAGAGCTATACAAAGCACACCGACCTCAGGAAGGTCATGCATCCAGGGCGCCCAACTAGGTTGGCAGAGCCGAAGACATACCGAGGTATTGCAAGACCTAGGTATTGAGGCACGCTGACCTCTAGGAGGACGTTTTGGTGTCCAGATGACCAACATAGCTGCCAGTCATCCAGCGGAGCCAGGGTACTTAAGGTATTGACGACCTCAATAATAGGCACACCGACCACGAGGGCCCGATGAAATCGTAAACGTGATGAAGCTTCGGATCTTTAGGCGCCCAGACGGATCTGGCAGAGCAGCGAGGCACGCCTACCCCGGAAGGTCTTCAATCGAACCTACGACCATTCTGCTCAGGAAACAGAAATATAGGCTGATTAGAATAGGTCCGTTTACGTACAGAGCCATAGCAGGTGTACCAGGACGCAGAGCCTAGCGGGTGCATTTGTTCGTCGTCGTCGTCTGTAGATGTAGCAAGGCACAGGGCCATCTGACGCAGGGTTAGTCTTATCTCTTCTGTAGACTGCAGGGTCATGGGTCAACCGTGGTCGGAGATTCTCTTGCCACCCAGAAAACGACGAACTGCCCACTGACCAAGAGGTATACTGTAGCCATGTGATGCCGTAGCGGCCTCAGGCATCAGTGATGCACAAGCGACAAAAGCGTCGCGAGGCAGGGGAAAAGGACTTCGCTTTTAATCATCCACATGTCTACAGGACCTCTCAATCACGTGGTAACAGTGTCACTACTTCACCGGCCGCTCAAGGCCTGATTCGGGCTATAAATAGCACCATAAGGTTGAAGGAGGCAAGCACCGACCATTGCTGAGCTATGAAGCCGCAGAGTAGAATTTTAGCCATGCCATGGGCATGAAACCGTCCACGAGAGCGTAGGATGCAGAGTTTGTAGAAGCTTGGAGCAAGAAGAATGCTTGCGAAGTGTAGGTGTCTCCCCCACTCTATGTATCGTGCCTCAGTGAAGAGTCATGGAGAGTTTGGAGGTGATGCTGTAGAGGCCCGAGGTGATGCTGCAGGTTCTTGGTAAGCATGACATGCTTGTCGAGGGCTCGCAGGGTGCGCCGAAGAGCAAGCTCGTGTCTTCATTCCATAGTCAGGCACAAAGTGTGACCTGCTATGCGCAGCGTTGTGCAGGTGTTCACCGCGAGGCCACCATTGGGGGTCTGAAGCTAGACGAATTCTTGCGATGTGCTCTGCTATAGCAGAGAACATGGAAAAGATTGCTCTAGGTAGATCAGGTCTTCAAATACGTTTGTATCTTGTAACGGGTTCTGGATCCAATGAGGACGCAGGCGACTTGTGTACCTTCGAAGTTCCCGTGTTATGTTCACTCTCTTCTGTCATGTAATGGTCGTTTTGAAGAAATTATTCATCAAAGACCTAAAATGATGTGATTTGGGGGCTTGTCGACCTCAGGGAGGTCGAATTGACTATCAGGATGACCTGGTAGCGCTGTTGTGCTTACGACCTAAACTCAGAGTATTAGGTCGCCAATCGTTCCGTTGCGCATATAGCCGTTGGCGTGAAATCCGGCGAGATCGTCTCGCAAAATTAGCGGCATAGAGTCATTACGGCGGATGCGTTCCGGTGATAGATCCGCAACGGGCGTCTGTGGTGGGGCCCATATAAATACAGCCGCGGCGACGGGCGTTGACCCTCCCTTGCCATCGTCTTCTTCCTTTCGCCGTCCGCCGGAAGCTTCCTTGCCCTAGCCGCCGCGCTTGTGCTTCCACCCACCACATTCGAAGCCGGAGCTCACCGCCGCCGTCTCTAGCAGACCGCGCGCCGCCACCGCGACTCGTGCGCCGCACCGCTCCGTATGCGCATAAAAACCCTAGTGACATTTAGATCCAAATCCATTCATCTCGAAGAAATGGCGGCCGCGGCTTCCCAAATCCCCGCCCCAGAGACGGTCTGGGATCCCTCGGTGATGACCGAGGAGAAGATCCAGGCGCTGGTGGATCGCGGGCTGTTGAGGTCCAAAGCGGAGGTGGAGTGGAAGGCGCCCACCGGCGAGGCATTCCCGACGGAGGACGACAAGGAACAAGTCATCTTCGCGTCCTACTTCGAGTGCAGGTTTAATGTTCCCGCTGGCGACTTCTTCAGAGGTCTGTTGTACTACTACAAGCTGGAGCTGGTACACCTCGTCCCCAACTCCATTACTGTAGTATCGTCGTTCATCCATTTGTGCGAGGCGTATCTGGGGATACCGCCCCATTTTTTGCTATGGCATTACTTCTTCAACGTCAAGACCACCGGCAAGCGCACCGGCGTAGTAGGGTCGGTAATGTTCTGCTTAAGATCAGGTCTTAAGGCAGAATGGATCGACATGGATCTGCCGGACAACACATCCGGGTGGAGGTCGGAGTGGTTCTACATCATCGACCAGAAGCCAGCGCTCCCGAAGCGAACCAGGCACAGGCCCAAGAAGATAACCGAGTGGGATATGCCCTTCTCCTCCCGCGAGATGGAAGACCTTAAGGAGTTGCTCGCCCTCCTCGCCGACCTCAAGAAGAAAGGTCTGACGGGGGGATCAGTGGCGATGTCATTCTGTCGACGCCTGATCCAGCCGATCAAGGACCGGGTGCATCCGGCCTACGAGTACTGGGGACAGTCAGACCCTACTCGAGAAGTCAACTGCAAGGTCTCCAGAGATGAAATGGCGACCAGGGTCACGCAGCTATACACCGGGCGGATCCGAAACAAGAAGTGCCCGAAGGCGCACTCCCTGACCCGACCTGCTGATCCAGTAAGTCCTGAGACAACTAGCTTGTTTGGAAGTGTTGATCTTTCTTATGCCTTAGAGGAAGACCTGTTAGACCTTGTTTCTTGTCTTTGCAGGCTCGGGAGATGCAGTACTGGTGCCCTGCACCGCTACCGACCGGCGAACAGCCACGTCGAAAGTTGAGGTTGCAGGACTACCAGCCTCCAGCAGCCGCTTTGCTGGAGAATTACTTGTCGGATTCGTCTGTAGGGGCGGATGAAGACAGTGATGAGGACGTCGGTGACGACGTGGCGGCCGGCCTGAGGCGACCAGTGCCACAAAGCCAGGGCGCAAGACGAGGGCAGCAACGGCGAAGTAGTCAAGCTCGAGGGCTGCCACGACGGCCGAGGCGGCGAAGACTGCCAAGCTCGAGGCTGCAAAGAAGAAGAGGAAGAGGAAGACAATCCCTACCCTGGCGTCGCAGAACGTCGAGGAAGATGAAGCTACTGATGAGCCGTCGGTTATTGATGGTCGTGCAGCGCCGAGGTTGCCAAGTCCCGCGACCAAGAGGCAGCGAGAGCTGGAGCAGCAGGTGACAGAAGAGGACCTCCACCGCATAAGGGAGGCGCAGCTGGCGGCGTCGGGTGTGCAGGAAAAGATGCCTACGAAGGTGCGAGCTCGGTCCCCGAGGCCGAAATCGCATACAACGGCAGTCGTGAGGTAAGACCCCAACACTTAAACTTTTATTCTTCGATTATGGTTGTAAGGTTGTAGCATATTGACGAAGGAACTATTGTAGGTCGGACACCAGACCACAGAGCACCTTGGATGCTCAAAGTTCTCCTGCGACGACGACGACATCAGAGCAGGAGGTCGGAACACAGGGTTCCGTTGGTGTCTTGGGAACGTCGACTCCCCCGCCCGTCATTGTGGTGGACCCGATCAACGCGGTGCCAAGCACGTCGGCTCAGGACCCGGCGGTGGACCAGGCTCAGGTCGAGCAGCCACAGCAGGACCCAGAAACAACCGGCGGAGAGGTACCGGGTTCGTCGTCGATGGGACCAAACTTGGGGAGGCAGGATATCGACTGGAACAGCACCCCCTGGGAGGGAGACATCTTCGAGGGTGATGCGGACATGAAGGAAGTCCGTCGGGCGACCTTGACGCTCAATCAAGCCTTCACGGTAAACAGCTGCCTTTGAGTTTAGTAAACGACTTATCTTGTAAATGTTATCAATGACCTATCTTATTTTCTTGAAGCAGTCGCTGGCCAACCGTGCCCAGAGCAGGTCCGACCAGTGTAGGAATGCCACAGCCATGCAGCTGCAGGTGGCGGAGCTCGTGCAAGAGCTCAAGCGGGTTCGAGAGGAGGCCACTGCTGATAAGAAGAAGCTCGAAGACGAGCTGAAGGGGGAACAACGCAAGAATCGAGACGGCAACAAACTGTTGACGACTGTGAGCGCTGGTACGGCCAACTACTCACGACCTTGTGCATCTCAATCTTGTGTAACTGGATCTTGTATATGACGACTTCTTTATATCGCAGAATTTCATAGAGAAAAGGACAATCTCAAGAACGACCTCAAGGTTGCCAAGGAGAGAGTCCGAAGCCTGGAGGTAGACCTGCGGGCTGCTGACGCGTCGAGCGAGGAGCTGAAGCAGATGATGAAGGCCACCGTGGACAGTGAGTATGCCGTGAGCCAGAAGCTGGCTTATGAGAAACAAACACGAAAGGACCTTGAGGTCAGTCTTGTGGTAGCTTTGCAGTCATTGCGGAATGACCAGGTGACCATTGTAGGGCTTGAGGTGGTGGTGAAGAGTAGTCGTAGTCATAGAGCTGTACCCCCTCTTCCTCCAGTCATGTAAATAATAATTGTGATCTTCTTTTGCCCGGCATGAAATGCTTAGTTTATGTTTATACGAGCTTGGTTGCCCTGAAGCAATGTGTTATCATACCCCGCTGACCACTACTCATGGAGAGGCTGGCTTACCAATCACCACGGCTCAGCAGAGAGACTTACGTGCGATCGGCGCGCAGGGAGGAGTCTGGGACTCTGGTTTTGCAACCACACGACCAAGCAGGCTCGCAACAACATAGAGTAAGTAGTCATGAGGGACGACGTCCTCAGGTTGAGCGACCCTTGTGTTGGCTTGTGCCAAGCCCCCGAGCATGTCGAGGGGGAGGAACAGTAAACTTCACCCTCAGGTCTTTCGACCCATGTATTGGCTTTTGCCAAGCCCCCGAGCGTATCGATGGGGAGGGTACATGTCATGGAAGAAAAGAGGATAGAACTCGAGACATAGCAGCTGACTGCTTAAAACTAATATTTATTTATCCGAAGGTACAAGGACGAAGAATACATAGCTGTAATAAAAACTATTCTACGGATAGAATCGTTGAAGGTGCTCCGCGTTCCATGGGTTGGGTACGCCTTGGCCGTCGCCCCACTGGAGGCGATACGTAGACGGGCTGATAACTTCTGTGACGATAAAGGGTCCTTCCCAAGGGGTGGACAACTTATGCATGCCGTCGGTCTTCTGGACGCGCCTTAAAACTAGGTTGCCGACATTGAAGGAGCATTCCCTGACATTGCGATCGTGGTACTGATGGAGCTGTTGGTCGTGGCGGGCTTGCCTCATGATGGCTGCCACTCTTTGTTCCTCGAGGCTGTCAAGGTCGACGCAACGAGTTTTCTCGACTTCTCCTTCCTCGTAGAACTGTATGCGTGGAGCTCCGAAGGTGACATCAGTGGGTAGGATGGCCTCGGAGCCATAGACTAGGAAAAAGGGCGAGAAGCTCGTGGTTGAACTGACTTGGGTCCGCAGACCCCAAATCACATGTGGTAGCTCGGCTAACCACCGGGAAGCGTAATTTGAAGCGTCATCAAAGATGCGATCCTTGAGAGCTTGAAGAACCATGTCGTTGGCACGTTCGACCTGGCCGTTGCACCGAGGGTGGGCGACCGATGAGTAGTAAACATCAATCATGCTGTCCTGGCAAAAAATCCCAGAAAGCAGATACTGTGAAGGCCGACCCGAGGTCGGTAATGATTCTGTTAGGCACACCGAAGTGATGTGTTATCTCTTGGATGAACTTCACCGCTTCTTCCGACGTGACCTTAGCGACAGGTCGGACTTCAATCCACTTTGTGAATTTATCAACGGCCACAAGGATGTGTTTGTAGCCGCCAGGGGCGGTTCTGAATGGTCCTATGAAGTCAAGGCCCCACATGGCGAAGGGTCATGATGGGGGAATCGTGCACAGGATCTGAGCTGGCAGATGCTGCTGTTTGGCAAAGAATTGGCATCCTTTGCACCTCTTTACGAGGTCTTTGGCATCAGTCATGGCCGTGGGCCAGTAGAAACTAGATCGATAAGCCTTGCCGACCAAGTTGGTAGACGCCGCGTGGCAGCCACACTCGCCACCATGGATCTTAGCTAAGAGCTGAAGACCTTCTGATCGCAAGATACATTTCATCAGCACACTAGTAGAGGCGGCTTTTCTGTATAGGTCGTTGCCGATCACGATGTAGTTAGCACTACGCCGTGTGATGCGTTCGCGCTCAGCTTTGTCTTCTGGCGCTCGCAGGTCGAGTAGGAAGGCTAAGAAAGGCTCACGCCAATCATCCTCTTTTTCTGTCATCAGCACGTCACGGGGAGGTGCTGGAGTTGGGTCGGTCTGTCCTTGGTCCGGATTGTCCGGATCCAACAGCTTGATCGACGGCTTGCGTAGGTCTTGGACGAACACACCCGCCGGGACTAGAGCTCGTTTGGAGCCTAGTTTAGATAGAACGTCGGCAGCCACGTTGTTGCTGCGTGGCAGATGCTGAAACTCGATCCCCTCGAAGTGGCCTTCAAGCTTACGGATCTCAGCACAGTAGGCGTCCATTGTGTCTTTCACACAATCCCACTCTTTTTTGACTTGCTCGATGACGACCTTGGAATCGCCATATGCCAGTAGTCGCTTGATGCCAAGAGATACTACGATACGGAGTCCATGAATTAGAGCTTCGTACTCTGCAGGACGTATTTGAGCTGCTCTCCCTGAGGAGAGATGAATAGCACGCCAGCTCCGGCACCTTCGAGGTTAAGTGCATCGTCGAAGTACATTACCCAGTGCTCAGGCCGCTCCTTGGGAAGGGGCATCTGGATTTCCGTCCATTCTGATACGAAGTCAGCTAGGATTTGCGACTTGATCGCCTGCCGGGGGCAGAACTCAATGTCGAACTCGCCGAGCTCAACCGACCACTTGACGATGCGGCCGTTAGCGTCGCAGTTGCAGATGATCTCCCCTAGCGTGAAGGATGAAGGCACCTTGATCTTGTGAGCTTAGAAGTAGTGCCGGAGCTTTCTCGACGTGATCAGGAGTGCATAGAGCAGCTTTTGAGGCTGTGAGTAACGTGTTTTAGCGTCGGCCAGGACCATGCTCACGTAATACACAGGTCGTTGAACAGGGTAGGCCTGCCCTTCTTCTTCTCGTTCGGTGACGAGAACCGTGCTGACCACGTTAGTGGTGGCAGAGATGTATAGGAGGAGTGTTTCCTTTGGTATTAGAGGTGTCATGGTTGGAGGCGTGGTCAAGGAATCTTTGAGGGCCTCGAAAGCCTTCTGTGCTTCTTCATCCCATACGAACTTGTCTGCTTTCTTCAATAGCTTGAAGAAAGGTAAACCTTTTTCGCCGAGCTTATTGATGAAACGTCCCAGGGCCGCCATCATACCCGTGAGCTTCATGACGTCTTTCTTGCAAGATGGCTTGGCCATGTTGCGAATTGCGTCGATCTTGACGGGGTTAGCTTCAATGCCTCGGTGCCCCACCATGAAGCCCAGGAGCAACCCAGAGGGGACACCGAAGACACACTTGGTCGGGTTGAGCTTCCATTGGTAGGTACATAGGTTGGTGAAGGTCTCGGCGAGGTCGGCGATGAGCTGATCTTGTACGGTGGTCTTGACGACCACATCGTCGACGTAGGCTTCCACGTTCTTCACGATCTGGGACTTCAAGCACTTCTGTATCGCCTTCTGGTAGGTCACGTCGGCGTTTTTCAGGCCAAAGGTCATGACCTTGTAGCAGTAGATGCCGTTGGACGTTATGAACGTCGTTTTGTCTTGGTCGTAGGGATTTAGGGCTATCTGGTGATATCCTGAATAGCAATCGAGGAAGCATAGTAGAACGCTGCCACCCGTGGAGTCCACGACCTGGTTGATACGAGGAAGAGGGAAGGGATCTTTTGGGTAGTGCTTGTTGAGGTCGGTGTAGTCGATACACATCCTTAATCCTCCAGTTTTCTTGTGTACAAGGACCGGGTTTGCGAGCCAAACCGGGTGTTTACATTCTCGAATGAATCCTGCAGCTAAGAGCTTACAAACTTCTACTTCTATGGCTTGCTTTCTATCTTTTGCAAATCACCGGAGCTTTTGCTTGATAGGTCTTGCTGTCTTGCTTACTTCAAGGGCGTGCTCAGCCAGCTCCCTGGGGACACCAGGCATGTCAGACGGGCTCCATGCGAAGATATCAGCGTTGTCCCAGAGGAAACTGGTTAGCGCGAGTTCCTATTTGGAGTCGAGGTCAGCCCCGATGGTGACTTCCTTGGATGCGTCGGGCAGGCCGAGGTAGACTTTCTTCACCGCAGGCCGAGGTAGCTGCGGCTTTGCATGCAGACACCTTGGCGAGGTCGACGGTGTCGCTTTCGCACTTGTAGGAGACGAGGATATCGCCGTAGACGAAAAGGATTCTGTTTGGTGCTGGCATCTTCATGATGAGGTAGGTATGATGCGGGATGGCCATAAACTTGGCCAACATAGGTCGACCAAGGATGGCGTGGTAGGAGGAGCGGAATTCCGCGACCTCGAACGTCAGGTACTCCATGCAGAAGTTGTCTTCTTTGCTGAACGTGACCGGCAGGCATACACGACCTATGGGGTATGCATCCTTGCCGGGCACGATCCCGTAGAAGGGTTCGTCGCAAGCAGTCATCTTGGAGAAGTCGAAGTCCATCTTCTTCAGCGTTTCGGTGAAGATGATATTTAATCTGCTGCCCCCGTCGACGAGGGTCCTAGGCAGTAAGGCACCGTCCACTATGGGGTTGACGACCAGCGGGTAGGTCCCAGGGTCGGGTATGTGGACCCAGTGGTCTATCCTGGAGAAAGTGATGGGGAACTCCGACCACCGCAGGGGTTGTGGAGTTTCAGTGTTGACTTGGCCGATCTCCCTTGCGTTCGATCGCTGCTGTCTGTTGCTCTTAGCTGCTTGGCGGCCACCGACGATGAAGTTGATCTGTCGGTTGGCATTCTGAAACACGCCGTTTGGGTTGCCCACTTTAGGTGGAGGTGGAGGAGAAGGCTCCTTGCGACGGTTGCCGTCATTGTTGTGGTCGTCGTAACGACGGCGGTCGTCACGCCGGTCGTCGCGGTGTTCATCGCGGCGGTAGTCGTCACGACGATCATCACGCCGATCATCACGACGATAGTCGCGGCGATAATCACAGCGATCCCTGTCGTCGTTGCGACGGTAAGGTCGCCGGTCGCGGTAGTCACATCGATCAGGTCGGCGGTTGCGGTTGTCATAGCGGCGGCCGTTGTTCTGGTCGTCATTGCTGCCGCTCTTGGTCTTCTTTGGCTTTGGGGGTATGCCTAGGGCGCGCTTTAGTTGTTCGCACTCCCTCATGGTGTGCTTGGCGTCGCGGTGGAATTGACACTGGTCATCCAGTGTACAGTTGAAGTCACCTTCAAGGAAGGTGGAAGGTCTGGGTGGGTCGGTCGCGTAGACCTCGCCAGATCGCTTGCGCGACCTGCCGCCACCGTCAGTGTCCATGTGGTCGTCTCCTTTGAAGTCGTGGACCACCGCGTCTTGGGTATCGACGAGCTTGTCGACGTAGGCCACGAGGTCGGCAATAGAGTCAGCGCCGGCTTCATGGATCTTCTCGAAGAGCTTGAGGTTGGTTACCCCCTTCTTGTAGTAGGCTATGACGTCTTCATCCTTGACACCAGCGAGGGTGTTGCGGTTCTCGAAGAAGCGATTGGTGTACTCTCAAAGAGTTTCATCTTTCCTCATCCGCACTTTGGCGAGGTGGTGAGTGTTGCCGGGGCGGTTGTAGGTCGGTTGGTAGTTGGTCGTGAAGAGCCGTGATAGGGTAACCCACGAAGTGATGCACTCCGCAGGAAGGTTGTCGAGCCATAGGAGCGGCGCTTGGCCCATCACGAGAGGAAAGTATCCTGCCATGTGGTCTTCGTTGCCTCCTGACGCCCGGGCGGCGATGCTGTACATCTTGAGCCAAATACTCGGGTCAGAGCGACCGTCATATTTTTCGATGGCTGGCTTGAAATCTTTCGGGTATCTGATCGTCTTGAGACGTCGTGAGAATGCCGGAAAATTGTTGATTGCTCCAGAACTAGATCCTGGGGCGTAGGTTGACGGGATGACGTAGAGGTCATCGGGAGGACCGTTATCTTGGTTGTACTGGGCACGACGTAGAAGCTCACGATCGTGCATCTCGCGGAGTTCTGCTACTTGGATGGGGTGACTGGCGTCGAGGGGATCAAGGACCTCGTTGTCGCGGTCGTAGTTAGCGCGGCCCTCCATCTCTACTTCATCTCATATGGGTTGACGCTGATTGCTCCGGGTGCGCGTGGCTTGTGCTGGTGGAGGTTGAGCTCCGGCGATCTGTCCTGCGTTGCCAGCAGCGTTCTGCTGCTGGGCGCCAGTGGCGTTGGCGACGTTATTGGCAGCGTTGCCGACGACATTACCGGCGGCGTTGGCAGCATTAGCAGCTCGATTGGCTGCTGCGTTGGCAGCAGTGTTGACTGGCTGCACGACTTCGTTCTCACCACCCCCCCCCCCTCTTCAGCCATGGGCTAAAGAGGAGCATTGTCGTTGTGGTGAAGACGGTGGGGTCGCTCCGACCTACTCCTGGAGTAGGAACTCGAGGCCGATCTGTTGTATCCTAGACCTCTCTCTTCAACCTGGGCGGTGGCGATACGGATGTGAGCTTGTAGACGTCGAGTTGCAGGGGTGTCTCCGAGTTGCCCTAGCTCGGCAAGGGCCGCGCCTAGGTTAGCTTGAGGAGAGTTGTAGACTTCATAGCCATCTTGCTCAAAGTCCCTAAGGAGGTCTCTAGCGCGTAGGCGGTGTCGACGAGGCTCGGCTTGATTTTGCTGCCGTTGGGGAGCAGCTGGAGCCGCGGGGGCAGGTCCCCCATCAGCGACATTGCCTGCGGGTTTGCCGCCAACGCCGGGTATGACATTGCCCGTGGCCTGACCCGGGGCCTGTTGTGGGGCAGCTACTGCAGCTGCAGCTGCTTCTTGCTGACGACGCACAGCTCGTGCGGCATTAGAGTTCTCTCACTGTTGGCGCTGCTCATCTGTCTCACCAGCTTGAGGGGGTACGTCGGCGGAGACCACAAGGACCTCTCGATCTGGGATCTCGAACATGTCGCCCGGGTTGTTGGGGGAGATGGTCGTTCGGGCGATCTGGAACGTGAGGCAGTCCGGGACGGCACACGGTTGATCTGGCAGCGATGAGCCGCGATGAGAAGGTCGGCAAAGCTTCTTGAGCACACGGCACTGGCGAGCCGTGTGTTTGGAGTCCTCGTGGACAGGGCAGGGGTCGTCAAGATGACCTCTGCAGTTTCCACGATGTGGGGTCTTGGGTCCAGATTCGATCTGGATCTTGTTCTTCATGTAGCGAGACGCTGCATGAGCTGCGTTCCGCAGGCCAAGAGGCATGCGAGTGAAGGTGGAGGGGTCCTGCGAGGGCGCTTGGCGCGCTCACAGACCTTGATCATGTCGGAGAGCATGCCTTCGACGCGATCGAGCCCCGCGATCAGGTCGCGAGGAGTGGGTGGGTGGGTTTCCACCAGCAGATCGGATCCGACCTGCTGGTTGGCGGTGACCGCAGTGCTCTCGATGACGGGGCAGGTGGCTGGAGCAGTGGATTCCGCCGGCATAGAGCCGAAACAGATGTCGACGGGATTAGCGAGAAAGTCCGCCATGCTTTCCGGGAAGATGACGCCGCTTGGTGAAGCCATCGAGTTGCACGAAGAACCCTGGATTTCCCCCTACCTGGTGCGCCAACTGTCAGATGTTTAGATCTGCACAGCCCACAGGGGGGTTAACCCTGGTGGTTTATTTGTTCGGCGGTGAGAAATCTAGGGCTAAGAACTCGAAGGTTGCGCACGAGCACACAGAACACAGAGAACACGGCGAGTTTATACTGGTTCAGGCCTCTGGAGAGTAAAACCTTACGTCCAGTTCTTGATTGTATTGACTTGGGCGGATTGCGACTTGAGATGACTTGGCCTCAGGGGTCTGGCCTTGTCCGCCTTATATTGGCTGACGGACAAGGTCGGCAGGCCCTGAGTCCTGGTCGGTTACAATAGGGAAACCAATCTAAGGAAAATTACAACATAATCCCGTGATCTTCGGACTGTCTGGAGGCATAGCCGATGTCTTTTGCCTTGTCTTACACACCAAGTTACCCGACCGAATTGGATAAGGTCGTCTGGGGAATCTTCTGGAAGGTCTTCAGGAGGTCGTGTGGGCCGCCAACCAGGTCGGTTGGGCCCTACTGTCAGGTCGGCGGGTCTTTTGGTAGGCCGGACCCACCTGTCGGGGACGGCCGTGAGCCTGATCGGTGGGGACCCAGGGGTACCCATGTCTCACAGTTTCATGCATAGCACTCAGCTCATCTTTGTGCAAAGGTTCTTTAGGCATAGAATCAATAAGTTCAAACATAAATGTTGCCTCTTTTTCATTCTCAAGAAAATCTAGGCTATCAACATGATTCTTATTGGCACAAGGCATAGAATTTAAACTATCACTTATTCTATTGGTTGAGCATGAGTATTTCAATATATCATTATTAATACCTACGCAAAGTAATCAATCACTTTCACGTATAACCGCATCTATACCTAAGCATCTATATGGTTTAGCTAATCACCACGATTACCACAAACCCTACTAAGACCACATGTTGCGCAAACATATGTAAACAAAGCATTTGTAAAGACATAGACCATGAAGCATCAATAGGCATATGATTCACGTGGTAATTACATATCAAAGGTCCATGTAACCCTAGGGATGAACGGAGATATTACCCTATCATCTTACAAGGATTGAAGCACATAGGGGTGATGGAACCTTCGGAGGACGTCGTCGATGAAGATGGCGGCGATGAAGCTCGGGAACACCCCTAGGCCGCGGCTAGGAGTCCTCCTCTTGCTTCCTTCTCTCCGCCGGTGTTGATCCTTGCAACGAGCTCATCCAACTCTCTCCCTCATCTTGCGGCGGCGGCTTTCTGGTGAATGGCGTCGATAGAATGATTGGATGCGGCGGCCGTCGGAGGAGGGAGCTACTAATAGACCGAGGAGCGACTAGGTCAAAGGGGACCGCGAACCGAGGCGAAAAGGCCCTGGGCCAATCCGACCAGGTCGGTCGGCCCAGGCTGTTTTTAGCCTGGTTCGGGCCTGTCTTTCTCCCTACGGCTCATCTTAGCATTTTGGACTTAACCCTCTTCATTTGTGTCATTTTGAGGTCGTCATCCCCGCGATCAAGATAGGGGGTCTTCTCACATAAAGTCCGAACTTTACGTCTTAGTCCTAGGGGATGATCCGTCGTAGCACCTTGGTCCTTGCCACCTTTGGAAGTGATTTCGCCTTGCACTCGAACACGAACGGAACTCCTCATTTGCTCCTTTGAACTTGTTGTGACTCCGTACCTTTTGTCCATGTTTTCCTGCAAAAACACAACACTTCCAAATGCACATACAAAGTTGAACTTATTATATCATTAGTGTGCCTAGTGGCGGGTTAGTTGCATAATCAAGCTCAAACCAAAGTGTAACGAATATGTTTGGAGCACCAAAATTCACCGTCAACAAAGAGCTAGGAGGGGGAGGTGGTTGTTGACGGTTGTTAAGTACCACTTTTATACCGTCAACTCCTGCATAAAATGAATGGAAAGTGATCATCAACACTAGAATAGGGCTTAAACTAATCATTTCCACAAGTGTTAGTGATTATGCAAATGCAGGCAATTAGCACTGAGAACAAGTCTTTGATCCAAGTACTTCAAGCTCAGCCAATGAACGGTTGCCATGTAGGATTCCCCTAGATCAATGACGTCATCAATCCAAGAGAGGCAAGCCCGACGAATCACGTATCACCACATGGACATCACATGGATCCAAGGGCCCACTTGCCGCCCAAACCACCAGGAAACTTGCCATGCACGGAGGATGGATCAGAGGGCTCACAGGACAACGTCTCAGAGAAAACACACCGCGAGTGGTGGATCCTAGGGATCGGGCGATCCCTAGATCGGCCGAACCAACCTTGGTTCGGTTGATCTCCACCTTCCATGTGCTATCTCCTTATTGGTCCTAAGCTGCGTCCCGGGGCGTTTTGGCGGCATTTGGTGCCTGCAACCACACACTCCCTTGCATATAAATAGACGGGGAAGGGCTCTCTTTTTGACACACACACTTCTCCTCCTTCAATTTGGCTTGGTGGCCTCTCTCTTTAGGAGATGAGAGCTCTTTGTATAGGATCAGTGCTAGAAAGTGAGGGGAATGCTTGGGGCCATGTCATGTTCATGACATCTTCCCCAAGAACGAACCTCAGCGGATGCTTCTGCTCTTCATTTAGAGTAAAGTGAGTATTTTGACATTTTCTATTTAGACTAAAGTCGTATGCATGCATAGGTGAATTGTTCTTGTGTTCTTCGTTCGTTCTTGATTTATAGGCTTGTGTTCTTCTTATACAATCCTTTCGATCTTGTAGAACTAGATCATAAGTTTGTATTCCGTTTGTGTTAGCTTGTCTATTAGAGTAAAGTTGATGCTCTTGTATTGCTCCAATTAGACTAAAGTGCATCCGTGATCTTGCATAAGTGATACTTTACCTTGAGCTAGTGCCAGTATCTCCCTCGCAGGTCCGTAGTTCCGTATCTATACGGAGTGCTTTAGCGGGTTGTCTGTGACGTCAGACGGAGCCAAGCTATAGTAATAATCGGTGGTGTAGACGTGGTGTCTAGACTACGGGTTATCCATCAGATACCACGTGCTCTCGTGTAACAATAGAAGTAGGCTGCAGTAGTGACAACTGTTGGACACTTTGAAACCCTCCTCGCCTGGGTACCGAGTAGTGATAGAGGCGGAGTGTCCGATCTTTCGGTGAGTGGAGATAAATCCGATTCGGCGGGAGTAGACCCTCACGATCCGACTACGACGAGCAAGCCCGAAGCGCCAATGCAATCACTGAACCAACTCCCTGTGGTTACCGACCTTGTTGGTGCAAGATCAGCCTGATCACGAAGACCAATTCCTGTACGCAATCGAAGAACGAAAAAGAATTCAAGGCGAGCAATATTAATATCACTCGAAGGTGGAGTTCTGAATCACAGAGGACAACACATATTTGTTTGTGGTCTGGTGTAGCTAAAGCTTAATGTAAAACAAAACTCAAGTTTCTAAGGCGGCGGCTACTGAGTATATGAAGAGGGGCGTCCTAGGGTTGGGGGCGACCTAGGGTGGGGCGCCCACAACTTGGGCTTAAGGCCCAACAAACTGGCGACGCAGCACCTTGGCAGATTCTGGACGTCAACTTGTTTCGACGATTCCTGTTGACTCTGGAAGAATTTGGGCCTGAGACTAGTGCCATTGGAAGCTCTATGAAATTTTGGTTCCAACCATATAAGGAACGTCCAAAACTGACTTCGTATGCGACCTAGGCGTCGTTTTTAGTGTGTACTGCTCCTGGACTCCGAACTGGGCTTGAACTTGAATTGCTTTGGACCTCCACCTTGGGGACTCGAACCGGATTAGCCTCGTGCCTCCTCTTCGACTTGGACACCCTTGCTGGTCTTCTTCTACTCCATTCCATGCACCAATCATGGTCGTATGCATGGGTGTCATGTCCTCATCAAGTAGGGCCTCGAGGGCGGTACTTCCTTAGACCTTTGGAAGCTAGAGAGGACCGTCGTCCGACGTGAGTGATCATACCAGAGAGACCATGTTAAACTCTACACTCTATCAAGCAGATCCTTTCTACCTATCCCTACCTTAGAGGTTGTGTCCTTAGACCATTAGCTGGGCTAAGCTAGGAGCTAGAACTCACCGTCCCGTGGATTCGATAAACCCTTGGAATACTCACCTTCCGAGGGTGAAGAGTGCTACAACGGTGTATCCGTGCGCTTGCGGATTCGTTCACACCCGTCAATGTACCCGGGTGTTCCTTACACGCCCACGCTAGACGCGCCACTAGTGGTGACGTTAAGAAACGCCAACAGTGGTCTGCTTCAGGACTGGGACACCGGATCCATGCAACACGTTGCTGAAAGTCAGCAAAGAGGATCAGGTTGGCAAGGGGGAGCAGTCTATCTGAGACTGGGAGGCCATAGCCGGGGAGCCTGATGCAGAGAAGGCCTAGAGGTCCCGCATCGAGGGGATGGAGTGCCCCGCCTCCGATAACCCCGACTCATTTGCTAGTGCGAAGACACTGACCACAGGAGGGTTAGAGGTCCCTAGTTCTGGATCTGAGGAACCTGCAACAACCAACCGAGGGAGCGAGGGAGAGTAGGAGGACATGGGGGTGGCTGCTAGCGTCGGGGTGGCCTTCGTCAGGGGCTCTAGACAGCGAGGCCAGAGTGGTCACCAGCTGCGGAGGGGAGCGGAGAGCGCTAGGTTGGAAATGAGGGGTGGCCTTCGTCATGTGTCTCTAGCTGCTGGAAATTACGCGCGCATGCTCTGACTAGCAAGGCAACGTATCCTATGCAAACCAGACTCGTATGCAAACTATGCAAACTCCTGTCACAATCGCTGGATCTTCATCCGATGGCAAGATTAAGGGGTGGGGGATTTAATCACTTAAACCCTCCCACCATTGCATTTGTTAATCAAAAAACCCCTCTAATCCCACCCTGGAGGCCCCGTCACGTGGACTGGACGCCGTTACTCCTCGTCGCCCCGTCTATTCTCGCGAGGCAGAGACGCCGCCGCTCGGAGGACGCCGCCGCCGCCCCTAGGGCTTCTCCGCGCCGCGCAGGAGGACTGCTGACGCCCCGCTCGGTCTTGCCGCCGACGCCCCGCTCAGTCTGTACGTCGACGCCACGCTGTTAGACGCCGCTCCTCAGGCTGGACAGCGCCGCGCCCCCAGCGCCCTTGGTAAAGTGTAGGAGCTCCGATTGTATATTCTAGGTGCAGTCCCAACCAAATTTTATTGACTTCCTGATCACATCTAACCTACTTAACAGCTTTAGTTTGTTGGGAACTAGAGACGGACGCGTACACCACCACCACCCAGCAGGCGCACAACACAGGTAGGCGAGAAACATTCAGATTTCAGAACCAGCACAGCCTGCACTATTTTCTGTTGTCAATGGTCGTATCTCCACATGCATGCTTTCAACATGTGCCAGATACTACACACACATGGGTATCTCCACATGCATGCTTTCACAATTCACATGCACTATTTTCTTTTGTGGAAAATTCAGGTTTGCTTGTCCCATCGGTCACTCCCTCCCCTTGCTCCCTAGCTTAGTCACCTGTCATGTCATCACCCAATAAGGATCGCCGCCCGGAATTCGAATCCGCCGTCGCCATGGATCGTGACGCCGCTGCCAGTGCAGGTATGGGTACGCCTGTCGTCTGTAATGGCGAATCATTCATAATATCGTGAATGTCTATACAAACGTACGTACGGGTGATTCATTTATGCGTATAGGTGCAGCCATGGACTCCGCCGACGGCACGGCCATGGAGATCGACGACGTCACCGCCATCGATTCTGTCTCCATTGAGGCCATCGACGCAGGACTTGGAGCCTACCTTGAACATCCAGGCACACCACGGGCTGAATATTCTCCTAGTGTAACAGTAAGTTGCAAAGAAGGTTTGAACACAGTACTAGTTCTACTTGGTTTGTTGCTCATACAAATTCTACACTTCTATAGGCAACAAGTGACACAGTCAATATAAATTCCAAAGAACATGACAGGTGAACTGCACAAGTTTAAAATTATGGTTCTGTTCATTATTGGTTTATGTTTCTCATAAAGAAAGCTCTGTCGTAATCTGTTTATTTATTTTTAATAATGCATCAGAATAGAGCCATGGATGAACTGTTCATTATTTATTTTTGATAATGCCATGAATTGTTGTTGCTGCTACCTGTTTCTGTACTGCTGACCATGCATCAGTGTAGGAGTAAATCAACGAATCATCATGTGCTGCATATATATATATATATGCATACCATATCAAATTTTCTTTACATTCCCAAAGAAACACAATTTCATTTTTTCTTTACTCTACTTTGCCTTGGCTGCAATGTACACACAAGTGCATTACACACGGAACAGTGCATACACTGCTTCCACAATTATAAGGGGATCTACAGAAATGTGGACACTGCCCCTCAATTATCAACGATCAGCTACAATTGAACATGGGTTTTTTTCCGTGCCTGTGGGCATCCACCACTCATGTGCAGGCACTACTTTTTTCTTGAATATCCTAGACAAATCAATTGCGCCATTGGTACCGCTGAGCTACTTCTGTACTAGCCCAAAAGCAAGAAACAAGAGAAGCTGAAACCCTTCCTGCAGCTCGATCGGCACAGCAACATAGCTTCAGGTTAGGTTCTGCTCCAATGACGCCGGTGCACCCTCCTTCCTGCAGCTCACGCACCTGCACGTCGTCCTCCGTCTGAGGAGCCCGTGGAGCAGCCCTAGTGCCGATCCATGGAGGCGGCGGCGTCCTTCGGTGCGGCCACCCAGCCCGGTTGAGGGCGTTGGGGCGCGGCTCCGTGGAGCAGCCCGAGGGGAGGCGTCCTCCAGTGCGGCGTCCTGGCCAGCATCCAATCCGAGCGGGAAAACGGCTCGCTGCAGCGCGGCGCGAAGAAGCCCTAGGGGCGGCGGCGGCGTCCTCCGAGCGGCGGCGTCTCTGCCTCGCGAGAATAGACGGGGCGACGAGGAGTAACGGCGTCCAGTCCACGTGACGGGGCCTCCAGGGTGGGATTAGAGGGGTTTTTTGATTAACAAATGCAATGGTGGGAGGGTTTAAGTGATTAAATCCCCCACCCCTTAATCTTGCCATCGGATGAAGATCCAGCGATTGTCACAGGAGTTTGCATAATTTGCATACGAGTCTGGTTTGCATAGGATACGTTCCCGACTAGCAATGCTCGTCCCTATAATATATCACAACTTATGAACGAGAGGACCAACCATCGTTGTAGGCTTTGAAAGAGGAACAACCACAACTTTATCTCGCACGGTGGATGCAATGCAGTTAGCTACTGTCCACCTTGAGAAAGTACTGTAACCATTAACCACGAGTCAGCGCATAGAAGGCAAAGAAGAGGCGGCACATCGTAGGAGTTTAAGCAGTACTTTTTAATTTTGATCTTCACAATTTTTTATCAAGTGCTGAGAGTTTTCTAATCTAATGTTATCAAATATTTTAAGAGAGATCAGAAATTAATAACCAAGAATCTCCTACCAGTATTTAAAAAAACATATTCTGCTTGATTATATATTCACGAGAGATTGCCCAAGTTACATTTAGGGCTTCTGTAGTGGCTGGTGCATGAGCCAACGTGGAGACAATGAGTCAATTCATGAATGAGAGAGAAAGAATCGATTCATATTTTTGATCCGGCTCATAATGAATTTTTTAAAAAAAGGAGGAGTTCGGTTGCTTGGCTTGTGAGGGAAACGAGAAGAAATAATGAAGTGATTTTTTATGGCATTCTCTCTCCTCGATGAATCAGATCACAGTGCGCATGCTCTTAAAAAACTTGTTTATTTGAGGAAATTATAAAAGAAGGTTAATTCCAGAGCTAAAGTTTATATAGTTAGCTAAAAATTAACCCATATTGATCCAAAATAGGAGTTAAAGGATAAAAATTAGCTAAACTCCAACTAAATTTTAGTTTATTAGTCCTCCAAACTCAGCTGGTGTGCGTTTATTTCAGAGCACGAATGTCAAAAGACCAAAGTATCCTCTCCCACCAAAAGAATGATTCGATGTTGTAGCAGGCTCCACCATGGGTAGAATGGACTTTTATTAACACATGGGATAAAAATTACCCCTCCGTTTCAAACTATAGGATGTTTCACTTTTTTTAACCTCAAATTTGACTGCTTGTCTTATTTAAAAAATTATGAAAACATAGTCAAATTTAAGTCATTTTTTAAAAAATTTTATTAATAAAGTAAGCCACAACAAAAAAAATATGATATTCTGCATAACTTTTTGAATAAGACATGTGGTCAAATTGGAGTTAAAAAAGTCTAACAACTATAATTTGGAATGGTGGGAGTAACTCTGAATCACACGGGCACACTGCTACCTAAAGCTAAATTTTAGTTTTAACCCATCCAAACAGATACAAGTATCTGTCAGCCATATTGTAAAAAAAAAAAGTATCTGTCAGCCGTTGCTCACGAGATGTTGCAAATCTTCATGAGGACCAGTCATTTATTTTGACTTTAAGGTTGACTCTAATTTGGTGCAGAAGTGGATAGGCAATTGTTGTTGTCTCCAACGTACGTTGCAATTTGGCGAGGCGAATCCTGCTCGTCCTGCACGCCGCCGGAGCTTGCTCGTCCCACCACTGACTGCTCGCCCCGCGCCCGCCGTCGGAGTCTACTGCCTTTTCATCTTTCTTCCCCAATTCCGGTGTGAGGAGGAGGCGGAGGTCTGCACGCACGCAGACGTCCCCGCTCGCCACGACACACACCGACGTCCCAGCTCGCCCCACGCGCCTGTCGGAGCCGCTCACCCATGCCACCCTGCTTGTCCCGGCGCCAACTGCTCGCCCCGCCCGTCGTCATGCACTGCTCGCCCATCGCCGCATCCGCGCTCGCCCGCCCCCGCGCGCCCGCTGCCCCCGCTCGCCCCCACTGCCCCCGCTCGCCAAATGCAATCAAGGTGAGAGGGAATCCATTTTTAGCTCACCACTCTTCTCACAACGCAAAATGTATGTCCATTTACCGAGATGGATTTGGAGATGCACAGTGGAGAGTCAAAAATTGGATTTGCGTCGCGTCGTTGAAGTCAGTCTAAGATGACCACTAAGAGCAACTCCAAGAGACTCACTAAATTAGACTAGCTAAATTCACATTTAGCTAGTCATTTAGCTAGTATTCTTCCTCTATATTTCCTCTTCTTCCAACAGACTAGCTAAAATGACTAGTCATCCCACAACTAGACCCACATGTCAGCCGCGCGAGGGAGGTGGGAGCAGGAGGGGACCGCGCGGAGGTGGTGGGGCCGCGAAGGATATCTAGCAAAGGGCGCTAGCCATCTTTGACTAGTGAAGGCACAAGTTTGCTAGCGAGGATAGTTAGCGGGGTGTTTGTCTAGTCGGTTGGAATGCTGTTTTTGTTGATTTTTTCATTTTTTAACTAGTCAAGTCAAAGATAGTCTTTGGTGTCGTGACCGGAGGCAAAGCGCGAAAATGATTCTAGCAAAATGCTACCTTTTCACTGATTGGTGGGCCAAGACTCGATGGCTCCACTGTCAGCGAGGCGCAGCGGTGGCGTGCTGCTGGGCTGCTGGCAAAGCGTGACACCTAGGCTTGCACAGCGAAGGGCCAGTTTCCTGTTGGGGGGCGCCCCGACCCCTGGTCTTCTCTTTTTCCCCTTCTCAGCATTTAACCCCCCACTCAGGCATTCACTCGTCACTCCCCTTGCGTTTCCTCCTCACATGAACTCCGCCACCGCCTGCCTCCTCCCGTTGCAGAATCTTTTCCTCCTCCGACGGTCCGACCTCAAAATAAATTCTCTTTCCTCTTCCTGCTGCCCAGCGCGGAGGGATTTCTCAGGGAGCAAGATAGAGGCGGCGGCGGCGGCGGCGGCGGCGGAAGGGTCCTCTCGTCGCCGGTTAGTATTAACATGTTCCTGTTTATTTTTTTTCAGTTTTTCTTTTTTTTTTCTTGCGCCGGGCGATTTGGGGTCGATCGAAGCGGAAGGATTTGCTCTTTTGGTCATGCTCAGTGATGCTTTCTCACCTTCGATTTTGTCTCGATCCAGTTCGGGGGATTATTTTTCTTGCTACGCTTCTTGGGGTTTTTTAGGGGGTTTTCGCCCCTGCTCACTTGATCGTACGCCGGATAACTCTCGTGTCGACTGGCCTGCTACTATGGCATCCTTCTTTTATTCGATGGGGAAATGTACCATGCTTGGCCGTTTTATGGATAAGACATCTCGGGCATGCAAGATTGCTGCAAGGTACCTTGCATTGCATTTCACACTCTGTATTGGGTCTCTTGTATCTTGTCTACCTGTACGGGTTTTGATTTGTGCGCCGACGCGGAAATCCACTTGCTGTTCTTTTCAGAGGGAAAATCTGCAGTCTTCAGTTTTTTTCATGTCGAATTCTGTAATTCTTAGTTGGAAAGGAAAAAAAAAGAGTCTGCATTGCAATGGGCCGATGGCGCTCCATGCTCTGGTAGACTGGTACTGAGGCTTTTTACCTTCAGTACATGATCCGATTGCAATTTCGAATTTGCGTCCTGATGCTTATATGTTCTTCCATTTCCTCTTATGACACTTGGGGAAAGTTGCATCGTTGGGTTCATATTATGTGTTAAACGACAATTAAACCTGTCTTTTTCTTTCTTGAAGGTATTTTAGGACATGGTGGTTTTGTACCCTTTTTTTTTTTGAAAACCTGTTTTTTCTTTCGTGCAAACCTCACCTGAAAATAGTTTCTGCAACCTGTTCTGTGTGGCGAGCAGGTCTCTAGGATGGCAGAGGCAAGCAGAGGGTACAAGGGAATGGCTTTAGTGTGTTATTCGGATGGGATCGAGGAAGATACGCCAAGAGTGTACCGGTTTCAGGTCCTGTTGCCAAATGGTGTGAGCACCAGCCTCACGCTGCATAATCCTGGCGAAGAGATGTTGGTTCGTGATCTCTTGCTTAGTGTCAAGAGGGAGTTGAGTAATGCTTCTGTGGGAGGTGGAAGGATGCAGGAGATACAGTGGGATGACAACATTTTCCTAACTGACCTGCTTGACGAAAAGATGACAGACAAAATCAAATTGAGCGACTTTGACACCAAGAGTACAAACATACTAAGACTCCATGTGAGTGTGTAACCATTTCTATTTTCTATCATAACAACAGGTTAAGTTTTGATTCATGAGGTTGCTGCAATGCATACTCTCAGGTGCTGTATTTGATTTCTGTTAATTTTGTCAGGACGGAAAAGGAGAATCGACCAGTACATTTGAGGTGAGTATTTGATGTAGTGATATTCAGATTCTCTACTCTCACATTTTAGCAATTTATTGGTTATTCTTGATACAGAGTACTGAGTACCATACCACTTCTTTAAGAGTTGAGGCTTGCATCCTTTCCTTCTATGATACAGTTTCTGCATTAGTGTTTCGTTGAGAACCTAAGATCCTTGTGTTTGTGTTCTGACTTCACAAGTATTCGGAAATCAATTGATTTGTGACGAGATCAAGATGTAGGATTAATCCCTATGTATATTGAGTTGCACAGTACATCCCAAAAGCTTATTAAGATGATGGGGGGAGGTGGGCAACCCCTTATACTCCAACACTTAGTTCTTACTTGAACAATTGTTATCTGCAGAATATGTGGGACCTCACCCCTCAGCCTGATCTGGTCCAAGAGCTTCCAGCAGAATATAGCACTGAGAGTGCTCTTGTTGACCTTACTGTTAGTTTTCTTGTTAAAATCCTATATTTAACTTATATACACTTTCTGATCTTCTTTTGTTATTTTTTCCTTTTCAGGATAATGCATTGCAGGCTTTGTGGTTAAATGGTATAAATGAAAGGAAATTAATCAGGTTAGTAGCCATCCATTTATGTATTACCATCAAAGTCTTTGATATTGTTTTTCCTGAATGAAAAGAAACAGTCTTTGATATTGTTTGCTTTATGCGTTAGACTATGCCAAAATTGGTTTGCTATTAGCTGAAGAAGCATGTGTGACTCTTTGGGAAGAAGTTCATGCAGAGGAAGAAAGCCACCCAGGCTTCCAGTAGCAGTTAGTTAAGATTTTATTGCTTAGAGATATTTGTTTGAGTTTGTTAAGCCGGGTTTTAGGGGCCAGCTTGATAATAGGAGATTAGTTTGGCTCAGGCCTTTTGTATATCTGCCTCTCGGCAGTAGGAAAGGTTAGGCAGTGGTTTTATCTCTAATCTCAGAGCCTCTCGGGGAGAGAACGAGTTAGTTGTAAAGAATCTGCCATTGCTATCAGATTGAATAAACCAGCCATATCAACTACGGTATCAGGATGATCTCGTTCCTGCAACCAAATCACCACGCCGCCACCGCCAAACCCATTGCTCCTCTGCCACCATGGGTCATGGGTGGTGACGCCTACATCACCTAGGACGCCTTCGATGCAGCCATGGAGAGGGTCCTCAACAAGATAAAGTACACATCAAGCAGGTAGATATGGATATGGGCGGCCTCTGTCAGGAGCAGAGCCGCCTCTCCACCTCCATCAGCAATGTCCAGATGCAGGTTCTGGAGAAGCAGGGCTGTTTCGAGCACACCTCCTCATCGTCCGGCTTCGACGGCAAGTATGGACCGCCATCACCGCCGACCCACAAGTTGCGCTTCCCCAAGTACGAAGGCACTGATGATCCCAGGGGTTGGCTCCACAAGTGCGAGCAATTCTTCCACAAGTGCGTCCTTCAACCTGGAAGAATCGCAATGTACCCACATGGGAGGTGTTTGTTGAGGGCGTCAATGCCCCCCCCAACGCACAGCAATCCACTTGATTGACGCATCTGCGCCGCACGGGCTTGGTGGACGAGTTCGTGCTAGGTCAATAAGTTACTGAGTATTCAATATGAAGGCAGAGAGTAAAACTTCATTGAGGAAAGACAATGAAAGAAAGAATTAACTTGAAACTACTTTAAATGAAAAAATTGTAAGGGTACTAAAGTGCTTTGAATAAACACGGTGTCAACAAAAATCGTAGATGTATGGGGTTGGGATTGATTTTTTTTTGTGGGTGGGTAGGGGGGGGGGTTGGAGGAAAGACAATGAAAGAGAATTAACTTGAAACTACTTTAAATGAAAAAATCGTAAGGGTACTAAAGTGCTTTAAATAAACAAGGTGTCAACAAAAATCGTAGATGTATGGGGTTGGGATTGATTTTTTTTTGTGGGTGGGTAGGGGGGGGGGGTTTGGCTCTGAAGAGGTGTCATTGTTCATTAGTATTATTGCGTCACTAATTATTGAGCTGCATGCGCCAACTAGTTCAACCCAAAAGCTTAAGCTGATGAGGAAAGGTGGGCAATTCACTTATACTCCAACACTCCCCCTCACGTGCAGGCTCCCCCAAGCCGCATACGTGGATATTGGAGTGGGCTGTAATTATTTTAATTAACGCGTCCGCCAGGACTCGAACTCGAGACCTCTGACTCTGATACCATATTGAGTTGCATGCACCAACCAGTTCAACCCAAAAGCTTAAGCTGATGAGGAAAGGTGGGCAATTCACTTATACTCCAACAATAATCATTACCTAAATCCAGTTGCGTAATTTCCATGATATTCATACACCACGATGTTTTCTGCTGGTGGTATTTATGAGAATATTGTTAAGGTCTGACTTTATTTAGAGTTTTTTTTTCAAGTTTGCTTCCATATAGTTACAATTTTTAATTTCTAGGTCATGGATGTCTTCTGAACTGCACAAATTTGGTGTGGTTACTGAAACTTGAATCTTCTTACAGGATAACTCTTGACAAAGAAAAGATTGTGATTTTTGACACTGGTAGGGGAATGGATGGATCAGACGGGAACTCTATCTGCAAATGGTAAAGTAGGAAGCTCAAACATGATATATTTTGATGGGTCATTTTCATGCTGTAAACCATGCTGGGAGCATTGGGGATGGTGTAATGAGTGCTTCGTTTGATAACATTGGGGTAGATGCCTTGTACTATTCAGAATGCTTTAACATTAAATACTTGAGACAGAAAAGGCTTCAATGTTGGACTGGCTGAATAGTTTTGCTTCTGCACACAATTCTATGTTTTATCCAATTAATATGAACTAGAGCTAACATACAGGAGTACTAAACTCCTTTTCTTTATTTTGCATCTATATTTGGTGGAAGTATACATGAGAAAAAGTGTTTTTCGTTAGGTTATGAAGAATATTGTAATATTCTTTCAAGTTACAATATATGAAATATACAGACCACACTGGCACTTTTTTATTTTTTGGTACCATTTTCTTCCATATAATTAGCAGTGACATTGTACAGGGGAACAATGGGTTCTTCTAACCATAGAGTATTCCGGAAAAAAGGTATTGGTGGGAAAGCACCATATCTATTGGTAAGAATACTTTACTGATTCAAGCACTTTAATTTATTTTAAGTTTCATTATATTGTATATAAAAAATGTTATTATTGCTTAGATAGCATCCTTACGTTTTTGTACATTTCAACTTATTCAGTTGTTGAAAGATGGATGCAATGCAGTGTAGTCCTTTGGTGACACTAATCAGCATTAGTTTTGATGGCACCGGTTTGATTTAAAGAAATTGCCTGGCTCCATATTTACACTTTCTTTTTTTCATCTTCCTTTTTGTATGGAAATACGCTGTGCTTTTCCATAAACCTTTTTATGTTCTGGTATGGAAAATATCATGAATATGTCAATTCAAAAGAATTTATATGTAGGGTACTTTTGTATTAGTTAAATCTGCTATCCATATGCCTGAACCAATGAGGCTTTTAAATTCCCTAATAACATTACTTTATTGATGCCTTATAAATTTTTAACTTTTATCTAACTTTTTTTTCACTTTTTCTTCTGGTTGGTGGCTCATGTTGGGTTTCATCTCTAATGTACCCAACTTGCTTGGGACTAAAGTCTTTGTTATTGTTGTACTTATGTATTTTTTCTGTTAAACATTGCAGCCCTTCTTTGGCATGTTTGGTTATGGTGGAACTATTGCCTCAATGCATCTTGGAAGGTATGCATTTGTCATGTTATTTAGATAGAAAGTTGTAATTTGTGTGCTTGATGAGCTTGTTATATCTTTTCTGTGAAACAGAGTTGCTATAGTTTCCTCTAAAACTAAGGAATCGAGAAAAGTGTTTACCTTACACCTTTCAAGGGAGGCATTGCTGGAAAAAGCAGGGTCCAAGAATTCCAAACACACTTGGATGGTCTCTCTCTCCAATTTTTGCTACTTTATTTGTTGTACTTTGAAAATTAAATCAGACCAGTACCTCCGTATTGCAGACTGCTGGAGGAGTTAGGGATCCATCTGAAGAGGAAAGGCTGTTGTCACCACACCAGAGTTTTACCCAGGTGGTTGCATGGCATTTCGAACCACTTTTTGAATGTTCTGGTTTCCTGAATGTGTGTCCCGTGTTGAATACAGTTCCTGGAAAAAACTGATGTGATGAGTTTCATATACCAGCTTTCTAGGATATATTTGCTCATTCAATATTTCATGGGAAAATTGTCCTTTCCACATGCGTATTTATCTTTTAGTGAACACCCTTCAATCAATGTATATTATTGATAATGCTATGTCATGTCATAGAGACTATGTTCTGATGCATGCCACACACCCCTTGTCCAAAAGAAACGAGGGGTTGGGCTTCCATAAGAGTTTCATTTAATCGAATAATAAAATTTAAAAAATGTGAAACACTGATGTGACTGATTGGATTTTCTTTTACTTATTACTTATTTAGTCATATATACTACTTTAAGTGCCCATTTTGCAACCTTTTTTCACCTTTGTTTTCTATACAATGAGTTTTATGAAATGAACCGAAATGGAAACTTTGTGTAATTTGATAATGTTTTGTCAAGTTGTTCACCTTCTGAAAAACTTCAGTTTCTGAGCTCATATTTTTATTTGCATTCACAGGTGGAGATCCGTGGGCTGAAAAAACATCTGGAAGCAGACAGACTTCTTGGTTTTTTGAAGGACATCTATTTTCCATATATACAGGTTCTTATGTGCATTTATTTAATACTACTCCCTCCGTTCGAAATTATAGGTCACTTTAGCTCTGTCCTAAGTCAAATTTGATGAAGTTTGGCCTTTTATAGAAAAATACATTAAATCTATAATATCAAAGAAATACACTATGAAAATATATTGCATGGTCTATATAGTGAAAGTAGGTTGATGTTTGTAGAAATCTATGCGTTTTTCTATAGACTTTGTCAAAACTAAAGAAGTTTGTAGATTCCATTTTTGCAATATTTGGTTAGGTCTACTGTTAGCATGAATATGTGTGCTTGTTCTTTGTATTTATTACGAACCAAAAGATTTTCGTGCTGAGTTTATCCGGTATCAGCAAGAGTGACATTGTTTAATTATTTCTAGAATATAAGATAATAGCCATAAGGCCAAAGCCATTGGAGATTGGACCTTTTGAATAGGTCCTGGAAACTAATCTGTGCAATGAGGACGTTCTAATTAAATTGATACAATAACACTCATTTGTATCTATCCTGACAGTTGGAATGTGCAATGCACTCATATAGTGTGGCTATTTGGTAAATTATTTTATTCAGCAAACCTTATCTAGTATCTATAATTTTTCAAAATCCAATTAAAGGAAGTGCATGCTTGAAACTAAGCTTGAGATGAGGCATCCATATAATCATCTGTTACTGGCCCTACCGGTCTTGTTGGCGGGTAGAAAACTCTTTTTTTCAAAACAGTAACATTAACACTGGTGTCAGGCTGTGGATGGGCTGCAAGTTGTATTTCTGAATTCTAGAGGATATACATCATCAGAGTCAAGCTGTTTTGACTGCTACGCTGATGCACTTCATTTTACAAGTTTTTATTTGTCAACTAGATCTTGTGGAGAATCTGTAATGTTCTATTTGAAAATTAGATAATCCTAATTGGTGAAATTATACTAATGTGGTTTATTTTAAATTTGTTTAGTGTGATGAGGATATTGAATCGATGAATACAAGAAACCCAGTTGAATTCGAGGTTTGTCTTTTATTCTCTGTCAATGTTACAAGCCTCAACATCAGGCCTTTATTTATTAGTTAAAACTAGAAAGATGGGTACGCTTCTAGTTTTCTCCCTTGTTAGATTCCCTTTCAGTGTTACAAGCCTCAATAGGATGTTTATCATATGCCTCAATAGGATGTTTTTCACAAGCCTTTTTAAATTACTCAAATTATTTCTATAAAATTATTACAAGTTTATTTTCCACAATTAATATGCTTTAAGCTATGAAATCTTTTATGCAAGTTGGAGTATTGAAGCAAAATACATTAACCAAAGCTGTAGAACTCACTAAAGTGAAGCCACCTTATACTGGTTTGTGGTGTTTTCCTTTACGGATATGTTATGACGTTAATGGGTACATTGCATACATATATCTAGTGCAACTTGATTTCAAGGGCAGTAAAGAAAACTCATGTATTGTTGGGTGAGACGTTAATGGAACAAGCTTAGTGGTTCTTGGTAATGTGAGATCCTCGTAAATATTTTTCTTTTAATTTTATGGGTACAACCTTCCAGTCCTCAATAAATGGTCCACATGGAAAGTTTGCATAGCTGCAATCAAATACTTCATGTTAGCGTGATGTATAGATGGCCCTATGGGCCCTAGGTTTATCTTTCGCCAGCCCCCTGTTGGGCTGTGCACCTGCCCTTAGGGGCTTGTATAGATCGATATGGATAGGCAAGGATCACCGTAGGATTACTGTAGTCTAGGTCATCCTTGCCTATATATATACACGAGCCTCCAGCTCTTCATAATCAATCTATTATTTTCTCAGCCATATTGCTTTCATGGTATCAAGAGTTAGGGTTCCGATCCCTCTCTCGCTTCCGCTACCCTAGCGCGCCCCTGCGGCTGCGCCCTTAGTCACCTGGGAACGGGAACGACCTAGCGTTCCACGTTCCGGGAACGCAGTTCCGGGGACGGGAACGCCGGCTGCGCCCTTAGTCACCTGGGAACGGGAACGACCTAGCGTTCCACGTTCCGAGGACGGGAACGCGGGAACGTTTTCGTTCCTGCAGTGTAAAATTGCATCCAGAATGTCGTTCCTCGTTCCTCGATCCGTTCCGATTCCGTCGTTCCGGGAACAGCGGTGACTATGGCTGCGCCCCCTTCAAGCGCGCCCCTCCAGGCCGCGCCGCACGCCTCCGCAGCTGCGCTCCTCCCCAGGCCGCGCCTCCCTCCTGCGCTCGCGCACCCATTTGGCTGCGCGGATGGTCGGGACTCCGACGCCCTTGCAGCTCGCCGTCGATGCCACCGCCGCCACGGGCAAGCAGCTCATGGCGGATGAAATCCAGGCCCGGCGTGAGGCCACGCTCGCCAACGCCAAGCAGGCTGAAGACGACGGCGCCGCCGCTGCCGCCCAGCGCAATGCCGCCGCTGACTGCGCACGTGACGCCCTCAAGCGCGCGGCCAAGGCACGCGTCGAGGCAGCTCGCAGCAATCCGGACGCCATCAAGGACGGCGACCCTGACACTGATGTCGCGTCGCACGGCTCCGGTCGGGCGGCCCCTGACCACAACCTCCACCAGGCCATGCTGCTTCACGAGGCCGCTGCCGTCATCAATCTGCATCACCATGTCGCCGGCGTCTAGAACATCTGCAACTTGGTGCACGTCATCCTCGATCTCACCGACGACAACTACAAGCGCTGGCGCGACCAGCTCCTCGTCGTCGGCGCCCAACTTCCCGAACTGGCGCCGCATGGATTGCGTCGTCAAATCATGGATCTTGGGCACCATCTCCACCGACCTGCAGGAGTCCGTCATGTCCTGTGACGTCACTGCCCGTGCCGTCTGGCTTGCGCTCAAGGACCAGTTCCTCGGCAACCAGACTCGCGCCCTCCACCTCGACACCAAGTTCTGGCACTTAAGCCAGGGCGACCTGTCCATCACGGAGTACTGCCGCAGCTTCAAGAACATGGCGGACACGCTGGCAGATCTTGGCGAGCCCGTCACCGACCGCACGCTGGTGCTCAACGTCATTCGTGGTCTCGCAGATCGGTTCGACGGTGTTGGGCGCCACCTTCGCCTCGCCCTGGATGTTTCCCCTAAAGCTGAAACCTGACACCTTTTCGACTGTCTAATTTTTCGCTTATGCACGTACTCAATTCAGCGCCTCCATCAAGGCCATTCAGTGCGACAACGGCCGTGTGCTCGCACTTTCTTCCTCACCTATGGCACCTAACTGCGTATGTCTTGCCCCTACACCTCCGCTCAGAACGGTAAAGCACATCATTCGTTCCACAGACAATATGATCCGCTCTCTTCTTTTCCAGGCCCATGTTCCGTCGGCTTATTGGGCTGAGGCCCTCCACACGGCGACACACCTTCTCAACATACTCCCAACCAAGACCCTCAAATTTTCTACACCGCACTTTGCCCTCTTTGGCGTTGCGCCTGTGTACGATCATCTCCGAGTCTTTGGTTGCGCTTGCTATCCAAACCTGTCCGCCACAGCCCCACATAAACTTGCTCCCCGGTCTGCCTTGTGTGTCTTTCTTGGATACGCCACTCACCACAAAGGGTACCGGTGTCTTGATCTGTCTAGCAATCAGATAATCATCTCTTGTCATGTCACATTCGACGAGTCCACCTTTCCCTTTGCTCAGACATCCCTGGCTGTCGCAGTCCTTGATTTTTTGGATACTCTGCCACCCATTGGCGCCCTCTGCCTCTCTCTGCAGGAGTTGTCCCTGGCGCTCACCCGGCGTTGTCGTCTCCCTCCGCGCCTCGCGCGGCCCCGGCGACCTCACCGTCCTCCGCGCCACGTGCGGCTCTAACGACCTCGCCGTCGCTCCGCGCCACGGGCGGCTATGACGACCTCGCCGTCCTCCGCGCCACGTGCGGTCCCGACTCACCCGCCGCCCGGGTTTCCTCTACGCCTGTCCAACGCCTTTGGGCATGTGTTCAGCCGCCGGGTCCCATTCACTGTGACCCCCTCGGCTCCTTCAACGCCTTCTACTCCGACACCTGTTGTCCCGCCGCCTCGCGGCGCTATCCGGATCGCCCCGGTAGTCAATCAGCACACCATGACCACCCGGGCCAAGCAACACCTGGGATCTTGTTGCTCGTCCGCTAGGGACTAATGTTGTTTCTGGCAAGTGGATCTTCAAGCACAAGTTCAACGCCGACAGTACCCTGGAGCGTTACAAGGCCTGTTGGGTTGTTCGTGGATTCACTTTTTTTTTTCTCGAACACGCAGGAGAGCTGCATATCTTTATATTAGAAGAAGAAATGGACCCAAGTACAAAACAACAATCCTCCACCTTGGGCTAGAGTGAAGGATGTTGTGTGACAACCAAAATCTTACATAGGTGGTGCTGCGTAGGACCTGACCAAACGGACCTCTCCTAACTCGGACGTAACAGCACCTAAACCCAAAGCTGAGAGCCCTTTAGCTCCAGCCATATGCCTAAGCTGAAGCTCATCTTTAAAGGCCCGCAAAGCACCTTGGATAGTAGGGACAGCCCCGTCAAAAACACAGGCATTGCGATGCTTCCAAAGAATCCACGCGCCCAATATGACCAGGGAGTTAAATCCCTTTTTCTGCTGTTTTGAACATTTCTTCCGGGACTTCCTCCACCAATCTGCAAAGGAAATCGCCCTTCTGCTCGGAGCAGTGATAGGAAGGTTTAATGGCTGCAGGATGTGAAACCAAAACTCCCTAGCAAAGACACATGTGGTGAGTATATGCTGAACTGATTCGTGGATTCACTCAACGACCAGGCATTGATTTTGATGAGACCTTCAACCCTGTGGTGAAACCTGCCACGGTTTGCACAGTGCTCTCCCTCGCCTTGCCCCCCCAGTGGCCTGTTCATCAGCTCGATGTGAAGAACGCCTTCCTCCATGGGATTCTGACCGAGATCGTCTACTGCTCACGGCCTGCTGGGTTCGAGGACTCTACTCACCCCGGCTTCGTCTGTCATCTCAACAAGTCTCTGTATGGCTTGAAGCAGGCCCCTCGTGCATGGTACAGCCGGTTCGCCACGTTCCTCTTGACTCTTGGATTTGTGGATTCCAAGGCCGACACCAGCCTGTTCGTACTTCGTCGTGGATCTGACATAGCATATCTGCTCCTCTATGTGGATGATATCGTCCTCACCGCCTCTTCTGTGAGCCTCCGGCAGCACATCATTGGGTCATTGCAGCAGGAGTTCTCCATGAAGGATCTTGGATAGCTTCACCACTTCCTGGGGATGCATGTTCAGTGCCAGTCTGATGGGTTTCTCCTCTCACAGCAACAATACATGATCGACATCTTGGACGGGCTGGCATGGCTGCCTGTAAGCCTTGCTCCACCCCTGTTGACGTCAACCCGAAGCTGTCCACTAATGGCGAACTACTCCCAGCTGCTGATGCCACTGACTTCCGTCGCAAGTCACGTTTTGCATTACCTCACCTTCACTCGGTCGGATATTGCTTATGCCGTTCAACAGGTCTGCCTCTACACGCACGCTCCACGGGCCTCTCACTTGGCTGCTCTGAAGAGGATTCTTCGCTACATCCAGGGCACTTTACATTTTGGCCTTCACCTGCGACCGTCCAGTGTTGAGGACTTGGTTGTTTACTCGGATGCTAACTGGGCTGGCTGCCCCGACACCCGCAGATCTACGTCTGGCTACGCTGTGTTTCTCGGTGCCAACCTCATCTCTTGGTCATCCAAACGCCAGGCGACAGTCTCCCGCTCTAGTGCTGAGGCTGAGTACCATGTCATCGCTAATGCAGTAGCTGAGGTCTCCTGGCTTCGCCAGCTTCTTCTAGAGCTTCACGCACCTCTCCGCCGGGCTACTGTGGTTTTCTGTGACAATGTCAGCGCCGTATACATGTCCAGCAATCCGATTCAGCACTAACGCACAAAGCATATTGAGATTGATCTTCACTTTGTGCGCGATCAGGTTGCTCTTGGTCATATCAAGGTCCTGCATGTACCCACCACCTCACAGTACGCCGACATCTTCACCAAAGGACTTCCGTCTACGGTCTTCAAGGAGTTTCGGTCCAGCCTGAACGTCGATGGCGACGACGATCAGACTGCGGGAGGGTGTTAGCGTGATGTATAGATGGCCCTATGGGCCCTGGGTTTATCTGCCGCCAGCCCCCTGTTGGGCTGTGCGCCTGCCCTTAGGGGCTTGTATAGATCGATATGGATAGGCAAGGATCACCGTAGGATTACTATAGTCTAGGACATCCTTGCCTATATATATACACGAGCCTCCGACTCTCCAAAATCAATCTATTATTTTCCCAGCCATATTGCTTTCACTTCATATGGCGCAAAAAATGTGCACCTCTATCTATCATTTTTTTGAGAGGTTCCTTGTGGATATACCTTTCAGGTGAATGGCGTTGACTTAGCAGAGGTACAAGAGGGTGAAGTCACAGTAACTAATTTACACTCTTCAAATGGTCCTGATTTCATTTTGTACCTCAAGTTTACAGATAAAGCAGCAGGTAATACATCTCTTACATTGAAACAAGGATATGGCAATTTTTATTTGGTTTCCTTGATTTGTTTTTGTTTTGCATACTTAGCTTCTTGTCAAGCCAATGCGCGGTTGAAGTGTGTCTATTTTCCAATTATAAAGGTATTAACAAATTTGCAATGAGCTATATGCATATGTTGACATGTGTCCATACTAAATTTCTGTTCTTTTTAGGGAAAAGAATCTATTGATTCTATCTTGGAAAAGTTGAGGAATGATGGATATGAAATGAAAGAGAGCTTCGACAACTTCTCTCGTGTATCAGTTCGTCGACTTGGGCGTTTACTTCCCGATGCTAGATGGGTAACATTATTAAAGGCCCACCCTAATTTATTCAAGAATTATGATGTATTCTTTATTAAAGGACCACCCTAATTAGCATTCTATTGCATGACATCCGTACTTATGTTTTCCTTTACTGGGATTGCCTTTTTATCTACTCTTGTAGCATCCTAGCATTTCCTCATCTTTCATGGTTGATGCTAATGAAATCTTACAATTTTTCACAAGCTGCCAATAGTGAAGATCTTAGCACCTATCATTCTGTGTATTTAATATTGTAATCGCAAGATTCATTTTGTTAAAAACTGTTTTGGGTTATTCCATGTACCTTTGCACAAACTTTGCATGTAACAAATTAGGTTATCGATTGGGAATAGATATTAAGGTTGCCTGCGTGTAGCCGGTCTTAGATCATTCACAACCCATATGGTTAACTTACTGGCTTGATAACATCATCTGGTACTATGCAAAGATAGAATTACTCACAAAACCTCTGTGTTGATTTGTACGATACCTTTTGATAATCAGCTCGAAACATTCCATTGGTACGATAGTTAATGCACTCAGTATCTGTCCAATTAACCAAGTTGTCTTTTTGTTTGACTTTGGATATACTTCTCAACTGTAATGACATGTTTCTAGTACTCCTCATTAAGACTCTAAGGATGATTCGTGCTTTGAAATCACTATCGAGAGGAAATTATTAACTTCATCACACTGAACTCTCATATAATGAATATGATTTGCCTCTTATTTCCAGCACAACAGATACCAATTTCTTCAAATGATTCCTTTTCTATATTCAGCAGATATTGGCAGAGTTAATGCATATGAAACTCATAGAGAGCATCCAAACAGAGTACTTTTGCATTGACTGCTTTATTTGCCTTTTTATTAATCTTTTTACCATATAATTTATTTACCATAGGGTCCTCTTCCATTCATGGAAGCTAAATACAGAAAGGGCCACAAGGCTGAGTTCTTTAGGCGATGCTGCAAGAGGGTGAAATGTTTTGTAGGTAAGCTTAACACACTACAGCTTGTTACCACACAACCAACTTTGCTGATGTGTTTACTTGGGTAGTTTTGTTCTGAAATAAAAGAAAGCCACATTTTGGATATTCACTAACTTGTGAACAAACTTAGTTTTCCATAAACCTTGTTTTTTAATTTTAACATACTTTAATATTTGTTTTTCAACAACAAACATGTTTACACAATCAAACTGGAAATGCTATGTGGTTGGCGCATGCTCATCTTAACAGACCAAAGTCCAAACATAGAAGTGTGGAGAGGATTGCTTCAAGACCATATATGACCTTGAATTAGCAGTAATAGGTAACCTACTGGTTATGCCTCAGTGAACTGCACAGTCACACACCTTTCCTTGTCAAGTACACCTCCAACTTCTCATTCAGAGCCTGCAATTCAGCAAGGAATGTTTTCTTTAAATTTCGAAGGGCTCTCTTAATTAAACACCGTTGCCCTGGTAGTAGAAGGCTTGAAGCAATGTTTGCCTTGATCTTGTGATTGTTGGTTCACAATGAGACAACTATTCTGCAGAAAAAAAAGGCTTGGATGGCCTCAAGGGATGGTATCAAAATAGGAGGTAGACTAAGAACTGAAACCGCAAAGATCTGAATTGCAAAAGAAATTTATATATTGGTTCAATGCTACAATGAGATGGAGATATTGACAAGGATGTTACACATAGAATCAGTTGGAAGGATACATTGTGTGGACTCTATTGCATTGAGCCCCTAGGGTGGTATATATGACATTACATGACTTGGAGGGCACGACACCTCCCCGATACATATGGCAGTCCGGGATTACTATCCGGTTAACCTACCAAATATACTCTTAACAGAATCAAAGCGGGGTGGATGAAGTGTCTCCAGCATTAGGAATTTTATATGACAAGAGGGTACTGTTGAAGCTAAAGGCAAGGTTTATATTGCATTGAACCCCTATGGTGGTATACATGAGAGTACATGACTTGGAAGGCACGGCACCTCCCCGATACATATGGCAGTCTGGGATTACTATCCGGTTAACCTACCAAATATACTCTAAACATAATCAAAGCGGGGTGGATGAAATGTCTCCAAGCATTAGGAATTTTATATGACAAGAGGGTACTGTTGAAGCTAAAAGGCAAGGTTTATAGGACGGTGGTTAGACCTGCAATGTTGTATGGTGCAGAATGTTGGCCTACAAAAAGACCACGGAACATAGATACACATGCATGTCACACATCAGGTAATCGTGGCCCAGCCCAACTGCCATCGCTCTTGCATGCTGCCACCGAGCCGATGTTCATCTTCTCCTGCAAGCTAGAGTGCCAAATGCCATCCACTGCTCCCTTCTTTCTCTCTTCGTTCCGTTCTCTTTTCTTCATCGCTTTGTCCCGTGAAACGGATCGGCAAGGATGCATTGTCCCATGATGGGATGATGATGCCATCGCCTCGCTCGCTCCTCTTTTTGCCGTCGAGGTCTGCCTTGCTTTTCCCCACATGCGCACCCATGAACTAGCAGGCCATCATATCCCTGCTGCCTCGCTACGCAGTTAGTGGAGGTGTCCATGCTGTGTGCATGTGGCCTCCTACCTGATGCCCGCCTGGTGGCGACCGGCCACGGCCAGCATCCACCAGGCTGTAGGCAGTAACTGATGGGTGTTGGGTGGCGACGGAGGGGCCTGGACACTTGGGGAGTGTAGGGACGGGGGTCTTCGGTGGTCAGCAGTGGGAGGAGACTAGGAGATTGGAGAGGACAGATGACTAGACGAAGAGGGGTTGGAGGCTAGGGGGTGCGGTGGCGGCTAGGGTTGGGAGCTGATGTGGCTGCGGGGTACTGATGCTAGAGGGGGGGCATGCGCGGGTGGGAGGGAATTGGGGTTCTAGTTGGGTTGGGCTGAGTGAAGCACCTCAATGGTGGAATGAGATCTACAAATACGGGAATTCCTAAGGGAATATTCCCGATCGAAAACAGGAACTGAAAATTTGGTTGGGAAAGACCCCAACCGATTCCGCTCCCGTTCCTGCTGGTTTTTCGCGGTTTCCTGATTTTCCTGAGAATGCGGTCTATGGTCAATTTAGGCAGTCCACGGTGCCAATTCGAGCTTTTGCCCATAGAGCTACAAAGTATTATCCAAATCATTTTAAACTATAATTACAACTTCAAACCTATTTTTTAATCTAATTCCCTACTTTGTTTCCTGAAAGATTTTATTAATCTGTCTGGTTCAAACAACTTTAAGATTTTATTAATTTATTATTTGTTGTATATATTTTTGCAGAAACTGATGCAGGGTTCTCTCCCACCCTTTCAAAGGTAAATTCTCATATTTTAGTCCTTACCTGTTTCTAATTGTTTTTTATATTTCATATGATACCTAGATGTAGGACTTAAGAGAGTGACAGCTAAACAAATT